>CM061031.1:52340326-54840326 GCA_030763125.1 Hippophae gyantsensis | reverse complement strand
AAATTTGGAGTAGGAACATAAGACAAAAAAGGATGAGGAGGAACTAGTGAATAAAGAGAGCACTGAAAAGGAAATAATTCAGCCACAGAAAAACAACCTTTACAAACCCACTATTCCTTTCCCTCAAAGACTACAAAAGAAAAATTTAGATACTTAGCTTTTAAAATTTCTAGGAGTCTTTAAGAAGCTGCATATAAACTTACCATTTATTGAGGCACTTGAACAAAGTCTATCTTATGCCAAATTCATGAAGAATATACTATCAAAGAAAATGAGGCTTGGATATTATGAAACAATAACCTTGAATGAAGGTTGTAGTGCCATCCTTGATAGAAACTACCACAAAAATTGAAAGATCCAGGTAGTTTTGACATCTCTTGCACTATTAGGAACATCTATTTTGGCAAGGCACTATGTGATTTGGGTTCTAGCATTAACCTCATGGAAAAAATTGGGGGTTGGTAAAGATAAGCCCACTTTAGTAACATTTCAAATGGTAGACATGTCAATTAAAAGACACCAGGGTGTGGTAGAAGGTGTGCTAGTAAAAGTAGACAAATTCATCTTTCTGACAAACTTCATTATGCTAGACTTAGAGAAGGATCATAATATTATTATCATACTTGGTCTTCCTTTCTTAGAAATTGGAAAAACACTCATTGATGTACAAAAAGGTAAGCTTACAATAAGGGTGCAAAATGAGCAAGTGATATTTCATGTTTTTAAAGCAATTAAATTTTTTGGTGTTGATAATGGTAGTGATTGCTTTCGAATAGATAGTATTGATAAGCTAACCACATCTGTGTTTTATGATAGTGCCCTGTTGATGATTTAGAGTATGTACTTGCTAATTCTATAAACACACATACTAATGAATACTATGACACTCATGTTGGCACACAAATTCATGCTGATAATTTAACAAGACTTGTTAAACCACCCTCACTTATTACTTTAACAAATGATGCTATGGAATCAAAGGTTGAAAATATGGTTTAACAAGGACATTAACTCACTAGGAAACAACTCAGCCTGTTTTAATTTTGAAAATATAGAATGAAAGGTTAATATTGTGAATTGTGTGAACTTTTTGGATGACATGCCTCTCATGAGTATATCAAATGCATTTGTGGATTGTCTTGAAATAAGCTCACTATTTAAACCATCCATTGAGGAGCCACCCAAATTAGAGCTTAAACCTTTACCTTTTCACCTTTTTATACATTTTTGGGTGATAACTAGACACTTCCATTCATAATCTCGACTGATCTAAGTATGGAGCAAGTGCAAGCACTACTAAAGGTGCTAAGGAACTTCAAAAGAGTTATAAATAAGTTAGTCTATTTTCAACATCAAAGGCATAGGCCCATCTATATGCATGCAAAAATCTTGCTAAAGGATAGAGCTAAACCCACCAAGGATGCACAACGCCCCTTAAACCCCATTATGAAAAAAATGGTGAAGAAGGAAATTGTTAAGTGGCTAGAAATGGGAATTATTTACCCAATATCATATAATGAATGGGTAAGTCTAGTCCAATGTGTATCGAATAAAGGATGAATCACTATGGTGGAAAATGAGTCCAATGATTTAATACCTACTAGGACTGTCATGTGATGGAGAGTATGTATGGGTTTTGTAAAGTAAATAAAGCTACAAGGAAAGATCATTTTCCTCTCCCATTTATGGATCAAATGCTTGACCGATTAGTTGGGAATTCTTTCTTTTCCCTTCTAGATGGATACTCTGGTTATAACCAAATTTATGTGGCACCTAAAGAATAAGAAAAGACAACCTCCACATGTCTTTATGGAACTTTTTTTCTCAGGAGAATGCCCTTTGGATTATGTAATGCACTTGCTACATTTCAACGCTACCTAATGGCCATTTTCTCAGACATGGTGGAGAAGAATCTAGAAATATTCATGGATGATTTTTTGATCTTTGGAAACTCATTTGATGAATGTCTACACTATATTTCCCTAGTGTTACAAAGATGGGAAGAAACAAATTTGGTTTTAAAGTGGGAGAAATTTCATTTCATTGTACATGAAGGTATAATCTTAGGCCACAAAATCTCAGCTAATGGTATTAAGGTGAATAGAGCTAAGATAAAATTTATTGAGAAACTACCACCACCTACCAATATACGAAGAGTAAGGAGTTTTCTTGGGCATATAGGTTTTTATTGTAGATTCATAAAAGATTTTTCCAAACTCTCTAAATCCTTGTGTAATCTTTTGGAAAAGGACATGCCTTTCAAGTTTGATGATAAATTTTTAACAGCATTTCGAGTGCTTGAAGAGAGACTAGTTTTAGCACCAGTTATAGTCACACCGGATTAGAAAAAACTCTTTGATTTGATGTGTGATGAAAGTCATTTTGCTATTGGAGCTATTCTTGGACAGTGAAGAGACAAAAACTTTTGTGCCATATACTATGCAAGCAAGACACTAAATGAGGCTCAAATGAATTATTCTACTACATAGAAAGAGCTCCTTTCCATTGTATAAGCCTTTTTGAAATTCAGATCTTATTTGGTTGGCACCAAAGTGACTATCTACAATGATCATTATACAATAAAGTATCTCATGAAGAAGAAGGATGCCAAACCAAGATTTATAAGATATGTTCTTCTTCTATAAGAATTTGACTTGGAAATTCTTGATCAAAAAGGAACATAAAATTAGGCAGCGGACCATCTGTCTAGAGTAGAGAGGGAAGCAAAAATGGATGATAATATGGTGATTGAGGAATCTTTTCCAAATGAGAAACTATTTTCTATAGCTCAAATAAAAGTCCTATGGTATGGAGACATTGAAAATTTCCTTGCTGCCAACATTCTTCCATGACATTAAATAGTATTTTTGAGATGACCCTTACCTCTATAAAGAATGTGGTGATGGTATTTTGAGAAGGTGGGTCCTTAATGATGAAGTTGAAAGTATTCTTTACCATTGCCATGGCTCAAACTATGGAGGTCACTTTGGGAGCACAAAAATAGCAGCTAAGGTACTTCAATATGGTTATTTTTGGCCCATATGTTTAAAGATTCTTACAATTATGTAAAGATATATGACAGATGTCAAAGGATAGGTAATATTTCAAAAAGAGATGAGATTCCTCTGAATGGTATACTTCAAGTGGAACCATTTGATGATTAGGGCATTGACTTTATGGGACCATTCTCTCCATCTTTTGGTAACCAATACATACTTGTAGGAGTGGATTACGTGTCAAAGTAGGTAGAAGCAATTGCTATCAACAAATGTGATTCCAAAGTTGTCATGAACTTTTTGAAGAAAAACATTTTCGCTAGGTTTGAAACTCCTAGGATCATTATTAGTGATGGGAGAAGTCACTTTTGCAATAAAGAATTTAATTCCTTATTTTCTAAGAATGAGATTAAGCATAAAGTTTCCATCCCCTATCATCCCCAAACAAGTGGGCAAGTAGAGGTATCCAATAGATGAAAAGAATTTTGGAGAAAACTGTGAACATCTCTAGAAAGGATTGGCCATCTAAGTTGGATGATGCTTTATAGGCTTACAGAACTACATTTAAAACACCAATTGGTACCACCTCATATAATCTATTTTATGGAAAGGCTTGTCACTTAACATTAGAATTAGAGCACAAAGCATATTGGGCATTGAAACTGTTGAATATGTCCATAGATGTAGCTGGTGAGAAAAGAATACTTCAAATAAATGAATTGGATGAATTATGGTGGAATGCTTATGAGAATTCCAATCTTTATAAAGAAAATACAAAAGGACGGTATGATAAGAAAATTATGCACCGTATCTTTGAATCAAGTCAAAAAGTGTTACTGTACAACTCACGACTCAAATTATTTATGGGAAAATTAAAGAGTAGATGGTCAAGTCCATTTATCATCACTAAGGTAACCAACCATAGAGCCATTGAATTAGAAAACAAAGATAAAGAGTGACTTATGGTTAATGGGCATAGGATGAAGCACTATTATGAAGATCAATTATCGAATGGAACATCTGTGATAACCTTTGTCGATATACCTTAGGAGTTGATATGATCTTCTAGTCAAGCACGTTAAACGTGATGCTGGTTAGGAGGCAACCCAACGTTATTTTACTTATAATTTCATTGTTTTTGTTTTATAGGTGAATAAATGTGGAGAGAAATGGCGAAATAAGAATGAACATTTTAGCGATAGATGTGGTGTGCCATGATTAAGGGAGTTGTTTTTTCTTTTACCTTTTCATATTTATATGTGCACATTAGGAACAATGTGTTATTTAAGTTTGAGGGAGTGAACTTCATTCTCTACATTAGTATTTACTATGCATTTTAATTTTTTTTAGGGAATTTGTTTCTTAGCATATTTTTAATCATGATTTGGATAGAAATTAACAAATATATGGAAACTAAATGCCTACATACTTGATATGAAACATATGAACTCAATGATAAAAATTGGTTGTCATGACTAGGATAAGGAATGTAACATATTTGTTAAGATACTTACATTAATCATGTGATATGCTTGCTAGTTTTGATTAGATTGATTTCAATTTTTACGCATATGTTCATGATTTATTTTGGTGTTCTTATATGGGAGTTGATGAAATCTACCAAGTTTTAGTATCTATTTGATCATCCCTTGAGGCAAAATCCTAAATAGTATTTAGCAAGGTAAATGATTTAGGCCTTATTTGGATCAATTAAGCTTTTCATGTTAACCATTGTTAATATATTTAGTCACCTATTTTAGCCTCACAAAGAACCTTTCATATCTTTAAGCCACATTTAATGCCTAACTAGTAAGCATTACATTTATCCTTGCATCTTTAGCTTGTATGAAAAGAAAAAAAATGCAATCATGTGTTATGCTATAGAGTAAGGTGAAATGTAATGTACTCTATAAAAAAAAGGAAAAAAGAAGAAGCAAAACTCACAACACAATTACCCTTCTTAAAAAAAGAAAATAGAATTTAAAAAAGGTTTGTGGGTGTTGTGAAGTTAAAAAAAAAGATGTGGAATAATAAAATTTGAAAAGAATGATAAAAAGGGTGCACTAAAATAGAGTTCTATTGTAGTTAAAAAACACATAATGAATAAAATGAAAGGTAATGTGTTAAAAGAGCCTAAATGTCTTCATTTATCGACCCCCCACCTAAGCCTTACATTATGATGCGTATTTTTGCAAGTGTACGAATCGTTCAAGTAATAAAGTGTACAAAAGTACGGATATCGAACCCATAAGGAATGGCGTTACTAAGTACTGAAATTGACTAATCCTAATTTTATTTGAAAACCCAATTGTTGAAATTGTTTAAAAAGCAAATTAACTTAAAAATAAACACAAATAACACAATTGATTGTTGTTCACAAATGATTAAAAACACTAAGGCATTTAATTTCGCTAAATCAATTCAATCCGATTTCAAGTCATGTTATATTAGAATTACTTATCTATGAAAACCAACTATATTTCTATGAAGATTTAATCACAAACAAGCACATTATGATTTATGGAATTTCTAGAATAACCACATACATCATGCATTAGGTCTCACACTCGCATTCAACATGCGGTATTTATCACAAGAAGCATTCATTACACATCTCCTCTCGGTCTCAATATAATGCAACAAATCATCTAAATCTTGGCAAGAAATTTAAAAGCATTAAGCATGGAAATAAATACTCAACTTGAAAACAATGAACTTATATAACAATAACAAAAGAAATCAGATTTTTTTGATTCAACTACATCATAGCCTTAGCAAAAATGAATTAGTTCATAATGGAAATAAGAACAAACACTATCTCAATTGAATCCATGAATAACAAATATGAATAAAATGCAGAAAATGAAAGCTAAGGAGAAGAAATGAAAAACTCTTAAAGATGAACACTTGAAAGCAACAATGGTGATAATCCTTCAAGCTTCTCCAAAATTGCCTCTTCTCCTCCAATAATGTTTCAAACCTCCTCCTCTCTGCCGTGGCCTCTTTCTCCATCTTATGGTATATATAGATCTAGGGTTTTGGGGCAATTTTGGAATAAAACAACATAAAAATGTGTTTTTGGACGAAACATGCCGGCGGTGACATTATTCTCACCGCGGTGAGATTTTTGGAAAAATTAAAATTTTGATTCCTTTGATTCTCACCGACGGAGAAATAATCTCACCGGTGGCGGGATTTGCATCTACCAAAACTCGTTCTCTCGGTAAGATTTTTGTTTGGCTCCTCTGATTCTCGTCGACGGGTAGATGAATTTGGCCAGCGGCTAAAGATGTCTCGCCGATGGTGAAATAATCTAGCCGGCGGAGAGATTTTTATCTGCCAAAACCCGTACTCTCTACAAGATATTTCGCCGGCGACGGGATTTACAAATTTTGAAACTTTGTTTTTATTTTTATTTTCACTCAATCCCGATCATTGAAATTTGTCTCAAACTTCTCCAAAATCATGATTTTACCTGAAATTGCACTTTAAATATGAAATACCCGTGAAATGACATTTGTGGATCAAATAATCAAATAAGCACAATTTTCACACAAATATCAACATTTAAATCATAACAAAAATGCAATAATTTGACTCTTATCACATTACAAGCATTTAAAGTCCTTATTGAACTTTAGCTAAATACATATTTATATTAGTGAAGAGGGATGTGAAAATTACACTTATGAGACTTGTTCTAAGATTGAATTGATTAGTATGCTCATATAGATTGATTTCATGAGTGCATTGGATGATATCATGTGCAGTACACACACAAGAATCAATTTGTCAAAAACCTTGCATATCTTTGTATTGATAGAACGTTCATTGATGAATATGTGAGCCTTCTTATCATAGGATTGTACGATTTTTGAGAGGAATAATTTTTGTGAAATATGCATGCATTAATAGAAGTATATTTACAAATATACTACCCATGTTATTTTATTTAGTTATACTTGATTTTAATTGAGGACAAGCAAAGAGTTAAGTTTGGGGATACGATGACTTTATAAAAGTAGAGTCATTAGCGCACTTTATTACTTAATATTTACTTTTTTATTCAATAATTAGTATTTTTGGGGCTAAAATATTAAAATATAAACTTTTTAGCGAAAAGGGGTGAAAATATAATTTTTGGGCAAGCCACATGGACATCACGCAAGTAAGGACAATGAATCATGTTACACCGCGTGTGAAGAGTGACGAACTATGTGCCACATGTTAGTATGGCATTTAATCTGAGTTTGGAGCTCGGTCAAACCTTCATGCCACGTGTCGTCATGTGATTTCCCCCTACAGTCCACATGTATTCCATGACATCCATTATCGTGAATCATGTTGCACTATGTGGTACTAACTCAGTATACATTGACTCAAACTGGTCACCCCTACCACTCATCGCGCTTTGATTCACTCAGTAAATTTCATGTGCCAAGTGTCGCGCTATAATTGACTAGTACTATTCATTTTGCTTATTTTGATCTCAGCCCTTACTTTAAAGCTGATTTGACAGTCCAGATTGCATCTGAGCTATATTTAATCCCCTAATCACTCCATAAACCCTAATGAGCCACCATTAGCATAATTTTGGTAAGTTTTTGGAGTTAAAAAGAGAGAAAATTACATAAAAATTTAAAAGGAGATACAATTTTGGTGGAGATTTAAGAGCAAATTAGTACTACAATTCAAGAGATTGATTGTATTTTTTTCTTCTACTCTTTTCTTTATCAATTTTTATGTCTTTCTTTATGAAAAATATGAGCTTTATGGAAAAAATAATGTCTAGTTAATTTATTAATCTAAGGATCTTATGAACCCAATTTTCACCATGTGATGATCTAATATTTTACCCCAATTATAACTATAATTTAATTATATTATTTAATCTGATTTTTACGCTATTAATTATTTGGCCAACAATTTACCTATAGAGGTAATTAAATAGATTTGAGATAATTATTTAATTTTTTATCTTGATTAAATAACATGCATATTTTCTAGGTAGAGATGTATGATTCTCATGTATATGATCCATAATTGATGGACTTAATGAGTAGTATGCAATTTAATTGACACGAGAATGTGATTAAATTAATTACTGTATGGTGTGTAGTTTACTTGAGAGAGGAACACATGCTAGGTTAGATTCAATTGATCATGTAATTAATTGATAATTATATTGGGGGAATTTTAGCAATTCACATGTTTAGAAAATTGAGGGATTAAAAATTCTTAGATATTTTCTCATATATCTTCTTAGTTACCAAATATGATTTAAATTAATTATTGTTATTTACTTTTAGTTATATTAATTTTGCTTCCTTAAAATATAAAAATACAAAAAAAAATGATTTTTATTTTTTTAGTTTTAAAAATTAGTTTCTAGTAAAATAATCTTTGTAGAAACGATATTTTGTTATCATTATATTATTTGTTGTGATATGTATAATTGCGTATTTATTGTATACACAATTTATGTAACGATCATATTTTCTTTTAAAAAAATGATTATTTTACAATTAGAAAGTTCATAGTTGATTCTTACGTGAGTTCAGAAATTGTTACTCAGATTTATGATATAAATATAAACTTTAAATTGAACATAAAAGTTTATATTTAACTTCTACCAGCAGTATTTCAAAATATTATGCATATTATTATGTCAATTTAGAAGCTTTTACTCAATTTTATATCTAGATTTAAACAATAGTTTTTCAGAATGTTATACTTATTAGTAGGTATTATTATTTCTAAACCATCAAATAAAAAATCCCCTAGATAGAGTAGTAACATAAGAAATATATAATTAATTAATAACTATATCTGCATGCGTATAACTAGTACAAATTTAATTAAGATTTTTCTTAGTCTATATGTGCATAGAGCTCTATACACTTGTGACCAACTTCCCCAAGTGCGAGTTTGGTGAGGTTTTCCTATTCTTATAATTTATTTCATGTAATCTATTCGTAGTTATTTTTATTTACAAAATTTTATTTGCAGTTATTTGTATTTCTCTAAATTACTAATATCGCTTGTCAATATCTTTACGAAATGACTTATATTAAATTTAAAGTTAAATAGATATATTCAATAATTATTTTTGTTTTCAAAACTTGTTCATTCATTTAGTATTTTTACTCATTCTTTTTTCTATAATATTTTTCTCTCAAGTATCAATAGTTTTTGATTGAGGATATGAGTACTATATTCGAAGGAGAATTAGATCAATTTATTGATATTGTACTGTATGAATTTTATTTCTTTTGGTAGTAATTTGAACTTGTTACATTTTTTTGGTGACATCAATGCATTAGAAACTATTGGTTCA
This sequence comes from Hippophae gyantsensis, assembly GCA_030763125.1. Classification (NCBI taxonomy): domain Eukaryota; kingdom Viridiplantae; phylum Streptophyta; class Magnoliopsida; order Rosales; family Elaeagnaceae; genus Hippophae; species Hippophae gyantsensis. The sequence continues at coordinate 54,830,993 of CM061031.1, read as the reverse complement.
CCCTTTTGTGACTGCAGGCTGTATAACAGACTGATACCATTATCAGTTAGTATTATTTTTCTTTATTACTAGTTGTATAGCTTGTGATAATTGAATACTATAAATGAGAAGATGATAGGTTTATGCTATTATAGTTGATGACTTATGATAGAAAAACATAGGAGATTATACTGAACTTTCAATAAATTCTAAATTATATCATAACTTTCATAAATACTAGAGAACTTAGGGTGGATCTTGACATAAAACCTCCTATTAGAAGACAAACATTTGTAGCTTTTGTGCCTAGGGTTATACCCTATAAAAGTTCACGGGACAAAACATGGACGTAATTTGGTTTTGTTATATGGTCTTAAATAAGGAAAACAAAAACCTTTAAAGCATGATAATCAGGTTTTGAGAAAGAAAAAAAGAACTTCTAAAGGAGAAAGATGGTTTAATAAAGATGATAGTACTACAAAATGTGGTATTTAAGTCTATATGTAAAGTTGGTTTTTGGAGAAAACCAGCTTATAATGAATTTAAAGTTGGTTCGATGAAAAATCGACACTACGTATAGCATTGGTTGACATGTTGAACCAACGCTACACGAGGATGTAGTGTCGGTTCTACATGTCAACCAATGCTACACACGTGGATAGCGTCAGTTGACACATAGGACCGACGCTACATCCTTAGTGTAGCATCAGTTCAACACATCAATCAACGCTATCCACGTGGATTTTTCCTTTTCTCTTCTTTCTTCTCCATCGTATACAACATTTTTAATTTGTAGTGTTGTAAACAACACCCAAAAACCCAAAAATGAGCTTCACCTCCTCCACTCTTTCTCATTTTTCGGCCACCTACGACCACCATTTCCAGTGCCGTTGAGTGGGTTTTCTTCCTCTCCAAATTATCTTTCAGATCTCCTATTTTTTGAGCGAAATATTCAAATTTTTAATTCCCATTTTCTCACTTACAAAACACCATTTTTTTTCTTCATTTCCTTCATTTTGTCACTTCATTTACTCTTGTATGTATTTATATTAATAATACGCACTTATTATTCACTTTGTGTTATTGTTTGTATACTATGTGTATAAATTTTTGTATTATGTATGTTTATTATGTAGGTTTTGTATAAGTGTTTCATAATAAAATAAATTTATATATATTTATGACTGTAATTTAAGGTTGGTGTTTAATTAATTTATTTATGTTAATATGAAATGGGAAAGACATGATTCAACAATATGATGCACATTAAAATATCTATGATCTGAATTGAAGTAGTGTAGTTATTTAAAAAAATATTAATCTTCACAAAATTGTTATATAAATTCTTTTTTATATATCTTAAATTTTAAATCAACTCAAATGATGAGGCATATTATTATTACTAATTACAATCAATCTCATATAATTATATTTATATGTATATATTTGTTATGTTTGGTTTTATGTATTTATTTTTATATGATGTTTTGGTATATATTCTAATAATTAGGGAAGGGAATTCATATATAATAATACCTTAAATATATTGATTTGATACATATTTAATATGCTTAATGTCATTAATAGAAAATGGAAAAATCTTGGATGTCAAAGTGTAGAATTGAGCATGACTATATTTTTGGAGTTGAAAGTTTCTTGGAATTTGCTTGTAAAAATAGTAATAATGAAATTAGTATGATTAGATGTCCATGTATTAAATGTAAAAATAAGCAATTTCATGATGTTGAAGAGGTTAAGTATCACCTTATCCATAGTGGTATTATTTTGAGTTATAAAAGTTGGTATTATCATGGAGAAAATATTGATAATACTCATGGGAAAGAGATAATTAAGAATGTGAGTGGATTATATACATCTTATCATGATGTATAGATATAAAATATGTTTCATGGTGTTGAAGATGAACTACATGAGGATGATCCCGAAACATTTAAAAAACTTCTAGAAGATGCCGAAAAACTGTTGTATCCAGAATGCAAGAAATACACTAAAATGTCGGGATTGATTCATTTGTACAATGTGAAGGAAAAACATGGTTTTTTTTTACAAGGGATTCACAGAATTACTAAATCTACTAATAGATATGTTTCCTAAGAGTATTGAATTGCCATCTTCAATGAGACAACACCTAAGAAAGACGTGCCCACAAAGATTCTTTGGTACTGTCCTCCAAATTGGCATTTAGATAATCAATCTGATGATGGGGTGCTAGTGATGAGTGCTCAAAAAGCACTAAAATTACCATGATTTTATGCACATTAATTGATTAAAAATATATATAAATGCAACGGCGCCAAAAACTTGATACAGGCAGAAACGACATCGCCGATCCTGCCAATACTTTGGTTTTATTTATTTATAAAACTCTCGCAATTGCACGAATCATTTCTTAGAAAATGATAAGTATACTCCCAAATTCGATCTAAGGAAGGAATGTATGTGGTTTTTAATTTATTATTCAAACTTTTAAAAACGAAACTAAATCCTAAACATCCTGTCACGATATTTTGGGTTTTGTGTTTTTAATCTAATTACATAAAAATAAACATAGATTCAATAAACATTTATGCAAATTTTATCATTTATAATGGTGGAGTATTTATGGATATAATAATTAAGTTAATTATGCTTGCTCATATTATTTAGGTTATTAAAGATATGAATTGATATTTATTGATTCTCTCTTTTTTATATGAATACCACCTTTGGTGGGGTTAGATATTTTTTGTTAACTAAACAAATCAATTAACACCTATGGGTGGGGTTGATAATTAATTTGGTTAATTAAATTAATTTTTTTTTCTAAGAGATTGAAAATGAACCATTTAAATGCTACCTTTGGTGGGGTTAGACAATTTAAACTTTATTCAAGGTGTCCAAATTAAATCTAAGAATTTAATTATCCGAGTACTAACTTTCAAGTTTTAAAACCACTACTGAAAACATGTTGTCAATACATTTTCAGATAATAATTCTTATAAAAACTTTTGAAATAGAGCTTCACTCTAACTACCGGGCAATTGTACCAAAAAATAAAAGAGCACTACTCTAAATTAGACCGGATAACTAAACCTTAAAATCTAATTTTCAGATTTAAGTTTGTAATGAAAAATAATATATTTCTCTCTAACATTCTTAATATAAAATCTTGAATAAAAACAAAATCAATTCATTTTAGAGATTTTTACCTATTTAATATTTCGCAAGCATAACAACATTATTAATACATCATGTTTATAAACAGCCAACAGAGTTAAATTTAATCACAGATAAATTAAATATAACATTTAAGAATAAAGCATAAAAAATAACTGTAAAAAAAAATAAAATCCTTACAGAACTTCGATGCTATCCCCTTTGCTGGAAAACCTCCAAGCGGAATTTGCACTCCCATTTATTGAATCAAAAAGCTAATAAATTACAAAAACATAACTAGTTCTTCCCAAAAAGGGAAGAACTCTAAAACTAAGAGAAATTAACTAAGAAAAACTAAAAAAAACTAAAAATCTAAGAAAATAGAGAAAGAAAGAGAGAAGAGAATGTGTTTTGAGGTGTGTTTAGAAGTGAAGAGAAGGGGGTATTTATAGGTGAGTATGGAGAGAAAAAGTAGGGGAAAAATGTTAAAAAATTGTGAAAACGTGGAGTGTAATTACTGATGTCATTGATGACGTCATGGGGCGGTTGTGCGCAAAAATGGGGGGAAAGGGCAACGGCGCGCGTGGGAGCAGGAGAGACGCGCGCGGGTGCACGCGGAACTGGGACTGGGCACGCGCGGACGTGGGGCGTGCTGCACGCGGGGCTCGGCGCGGCTGGGCGGCGCAGCGGCGCGATTTTCTCCTTTTTGACATTTTGGACCCATTTTGTCCAATTTTTTCATATTTGTTGACCTTTCCCCATTTATTTATTAATATATTTGTGATGTATTGCTTCCAGTATTCCTCTTTGAGTCTTTAAGTTACGTTTTTAAGTGAAAATACTTGAAAAACAATAAAAACACCCGTGATTCCAAAAAAGACAAATTTATATAAATATATGATAAAACATATAAATATATATATTTTTAATCAATTAATGTGCATAAAATCATGGTAATCTTAGTGCTTTTTGAGCACTCATCAGCTACGTCACCTTTTGATTCTCCAAATTGGAAAGTAGTAGATAACTTATCCCCTCAATTTTTATCTGATCCATGTAATCTTCATCTTGCCATTGTTATTGATGGAATTAATCCACAAAATTCCCTTAGTAGTAGATATAGTTGTTGGCCAGTAATTATGGTAGCATATGACCTTCCTCTCTAGTTATGTATGAAAATAAAATTCATGATGTTAACATTATTGATCTCAGGACTGAAACAACCTGGTGTGATATTGATGTATATTTGTAGCCTTTTATAGATGATTTAAAGAAGTTGTGGAATGATGGTGTAAATATTTACAATGCACATAAAGAAGAACACTTTAACTTGAAGGGGGTCCTTTTATGGATAATTAATGATTTTCCTACCTATAGGAACTTATCAGGACATGCAACAAAAGGTTATATGGGATGCCCTATATGTAATGATGGCACTTTTGCAACTTATCTTGTTCACGGACGAAAGATGTTTTATAGAAGACATAGAATATTTTTTCCATCTGAACACAAGTTTAGATACCAAAAGAAATTGTTTGATGGTGAAGAAGATTATGATCCTACACCCTGAAATTTACGAGGTGTTGAGATATAAACCAATTGAATGATATGAAATTCAAACAATATGGAAAGATGAAAAAAATAATACTCACTAAGGTAGGGAAACGAAAAGGTTAACTAATAAAAGCGATGAAAATGAAAATGTTACTGAATCAGTAGATCATGGTTATTGGAATAAAAAATCAATATTTTGGGAATTACCTTATTGGAAAGACCTATACATTCATCACATCTTAGATGTCATGCATATTGAGAAAAATGTATGTGAGAGCTTGATTGGTACATTACTTAATATACCTGAAAAAATGAAGCATGGAATTAAGGTAGGACTGGATTTAAAGAAACTAAGCATATGACCTGAATTGGCACCAAGGATGGAAAATGATAAGAATCTAACATACTTGCCACCAGCATCATATACAATGTCAATAAAAGAGAATGATTTTTTTTTGTAAATGTTTGGCGGGTATGAAAGTTCCTGATGGTTACTCATCCAACTAAAGAAATTTTGTGTTTACCATTGATACAAAACTTTATGGATTGAAATCACATGACTATCATATCTTAATGCAATAATTATTACCATTTGCTATTAGATCAATTCTTCCTAAACATGTTCAATTATCAATAATTTGTCTTTGTTCATTCTTCAATACAATATGAAAGAAATCTATATCAATTGGAGAGTTAAAATCTTTATAGAAAGATGTTGTAGAGACTTTATGTCTACTTGAAAAATATTTCCATACTTCTTTCTTTGATATAATGATTCACTTATGTATTCATTTAGTTTGAGAGATTCAATTATGTGGTCCTACTTACTTAAGGTGGATGTATCCTTTTGAGAAATACATGCAAGTCCTTAAAGGATATGTAAATAATAGAAATCAATATCAAGGATGCATGGTGGAATGTTACATTGCTGAAGAGGCCATTGAGTTTTGTTTTGAATACTTAAATGGTTGCACTAAAATTGGGAATCCTACACACAAGTTGTTCTTAGAATATCACATAATCCAAGTAGGTAACCCTATGCTTGGTGGAAGTAAGAAATTGTTTAGTGATCGCACTCGATGGGAAAAAGCACATTGAATCATTTTGGTAAATAATAATAAGGCACAACCGTACATAGAGTAAGTAATGACAGTTTCAACATTTCCATTTAAAATGAAATTATTTTTTTATTTAACTATTAATGATATCTACATGATATATCTTTAATAACATTACATAATGCATTTAAACTTATTGAAGATCGATTCTCGTTATAAAAAAATGAGGAGAAAAATGGTTGTAGGATTAACATAATCGAGAGCTTATTAATTGGTTTCGTAACCATGTAAATGTCACATACAAGAATTCATTAGGACTTCTATGCAATGTTTTAAAACTTTGCTTTAAACACATTTCATGTTTTTGTATGCATAGATTCGAGTTGAACTAAACAAACCCAATCATAAAATAATAGAAAGTTTAGAATGGCTTGCACATGGTCCAAAATTTGATGTCAAATCATTTTCTAGTTTCACAATTAATGGATCAAGGTTTATGACTCAAGCAAGGGACAAAGTCCGAGTAAATCATAATAGTGGTGTGAATATGGTTGCACAGACTATACAATTTTCTAGTTCATCCAGATTGTAATCCTATACTTTCTGATAGAACATATTATGGTATAATTCAAGAAATTTGGGAACTCAATTATGAGGTCTTCCATGAAACAGTATTCTTGTGTGATTGGGTCGAAGATGCTATCAATATTGGATATAAAATAGATGATTTTGGATTTACCCTTGTAAATATATCCAAGATAAGTCACAATGATGATCCTTTCATATTAGCACTTCATTCAAAACAAGTATTTTACGTGAGCGATCATATTGACACAAGATGGTCTGTTGTGTTAATGCCTCCATAAAAAAGTTATACCATTGTGATGTTTTAGAAGATGATAACCCTATGCTTGATACATTATCCAATAGTAGTCATTTCTCAAATAAATTGGGTAATACATGTGATGATCTAGTTGATGACGATGATTCTTAGTCATGAACTCAAAGTGATTGTGAAGGAATATATGTATACGATCAACAACTTAATTAAACATAATGTATGTTCTATATTATTCTAATAAGTCTTGGATGTTTATATGTATGGACTTAAAATTTTCAATTAATTTATATTTCATCATTATTTGCAGATATTTCATGGATCCTAGGGTACCAAAGCTTATAGATCCAAATGAACCATTGGGGCATTTGAAAAGAAGGGGTTGGGTGAAAATACCCGATGCTCCACTTAACCCAGATGATAGAGTACCTGTTCTATTTGATGCTACTGGTAATCCAATAGAGAAAAATGGCCAACAATTGAAATCCTTTATTGATAGACTTGTGAAACCAAGTATACCAATCAATATAAATGATTGGAAAACCATATGTGTAAGTCTCTTTTATTTTATAACTAATTACATAAATTATATCTTTTTGTATTGTATCTCATCTTTTGTAGTGTGTTTTTACAGAATCGTTATAAAGTCCCTAACACTTGGAAGAGCAAGTGTTATAAGATTGCAAATAAGGCATGGAAGGAATAAAAAACTTCCAAATTGGCCAAAATTTATGTGTTTCCATATTTGGAACCACTTGATGAAGTATAACTATACAAAATCCCTGAAGGATACCCCTAGATTACACCTCAAGTTTGGATAGACTTTGTGGATTATAGACTTTATGGATTATAGATGTTTGGATGAATTTCAAATTATTAGGGAAGAGCATCAGAATATACATATGCACAATATTATTCCTAACCGTACTGGGAGGTCTTCAAATCCTGAAGTTAGATATAGAATGGTATTATTAATTTGTGTTAATTTATAAATATTTTTATATTTATTTTCCTCAAATTTAAGTTGATGTCATGGTTAATAAATTTATTTAATTTATGTAGGAAGTTGAATTAGGTAGTCGGTTGCCCGACTTAAATTTTACATTGAAACAAAGACCCCCAAAATGAAAAAGTCAAGACCAATGACTAAGCGAGGAGAAGAACAACTAAATAATTTGGTTAGTAATTTAACTTGATACAAAGTTCTTATGATTTTTACTAATTGGTGTAATAATGTATGATATGTTTGTTTGCTTTATTATTTGTATAGAGCTGTTCAAGAACAAATAGCTAGGGGTAAAATAATTGAACAGCCCGGGAGAGATGCTATATATCATGCATTCGGAAGTAAGCATCCTGGTCGTGTTAGGAGAGGAAGCCAATATGATGGTTATATGGAGTATTTTAACATTCCAAAACAAAAGCCTCATATGGTTAGTAAGGAGAAGTACCATAAAATTGAAGAAGAACTCAACTCCTTTAAGGCCTCAATGTTAAATGAGATTGCCACTTTAAAATAATATCAATCACAACACATGTCAAGCATGGCAGAACATTACAATCAGGGCATGCCATATTGGCCAATCATGCCACCATCCATTCCAGGCATGCCACCTATGCAATCTCAGGTCACCCAACCTATATCATGTATGGGATATAGTCATCCTATTGGTCCTCCCTTTATGCCAGGAATGTAGATGAAATCAAGTAGTGGTTCTTTTTCTCCAATGAAATTTGTGCATTCTTACCATCCATCACATCATGATTAACATTTTGATGAGAATGTACTTCAATAACTACCCCATATGAGAGTCATCCTCTATTTGATGAATCATTTGTGGTAAGATTTAAAGTCTATATAGATAGTCTTTTATTTTTATTTTTTATTATATTTTTTATTTATTATTTATAACGCTTAAATTTTTTTCAGAATATGAAATGTTTGTTGAAACATCTTTCATCAACGGACTTTGTTGCTATTGGAACGGTACAATAATTGAGCAATGATCGAATGATTCATAATCAATATTTTCCAAATTATTAGTGAATAGTAATTGATCAATCATTGCTCCATGATTGTCCACTACTTGTGGCTTTTGATATTACCACAGTCCAAGAGGTGATTAGACAATATATGGCTTGGCCATCATTGAGTCAAGTTGTGATAAATTTTGATGTGGTACTATTTTTTTACTTAAGATAACATTTTTTTACTACTATTATATTATTATTCTTATATTTTTACTAACATACATAATACTTTTATTTAGTCTATTATATCATAATTAGTAAGTGCAGCACATTTAAGAGATATAAAGCAAGTATCTCATGGTAAATATCTCATGGTAAATCTATGTGTGGTAACTATGTCATGAAATTTATGAGAGAAATCATCACAAATATCAACATTCCAATTAAAGATATGGTAATCTCTTTTACCAATATACATTTGTAACATATGAGTTATTTTTTTTGAATTCATGAAATTATATTCTTATTTTGAATTTAAATACATGTAGTTCTTTGGTTGGAACAAGATGGGCTATGACCCATAAATTTTTGATGATTTACGAGAGGAATGAGCATAACACATGGTTCAAATTATATCACAAGAAGAATCATGAGAAGATTCTGATGATCTTGAATAGCATATGACAACATAATGGTAATTTTATAATGCTTTAATTTCTCTATTATTGTGTATGAAATTTGGGCAGCTTGTTTGATGGATGTTTATGTGTGCTCGTGTATTTAGGGTAATGAATTATTATATGGATATTTTTTTTGCCCAAACTTCATCTCATATTTCTTGCCTAGTTCCCTGGTATGATAACATCATGGTAGTCACTAGCCAGCCAAGTACAGGAAAACCACCAAGAATCATCATATCTTCAAGAGTAATTTGTTGGTTCACCCCAAGAAAAAACAAAAGTATTAGTATATGGGCACCAAAACTTAACTAACCAAAAGTAACAAATTAGAGTTACACTTGACTTCATATTTAGAGCTCATTATAGCATTAAAAATACCAACTTCATTCCAGATTAATACAATGCTAATATGATTTTGAAGAAATGTGGTCATTATTATATATCACTCCGATGTCGATGTAGTAATCTCTTTTACTAATCTTTTAACATATATAAGTTATTTTTTATGAATTCATGATATTACATTATTATTTTGAATTTAATTACATATAGTTCTTTGGTTGGAACAAGTTGGGCTATGAGGTTTATTATTATATCACTCTGGTGTCGATGTGATAATCTCTTTTACTAATCTTTTAACATATATAAGTTATTTTTTATTTTTTATGATATTACATTCTTATTTTTAATTTAATTACATATAGTTCTTTGGTTGGAACAAGGCAGGCTATGAGGGTTATTATTATATCACTCCAGTGTCGATGTGATAATCTTTTTTACTAATCTTTAATATATATGTTATTTTTGATGAATTCATGATATTACATTCTTATTTTGTATTTAATTACATATAGTTTTTTGGTTGGAATAAGTCAGATATGCAAATTTTTGATGATTTACGAGAAAAATGGACAGAACACATGGTTCAAATTATAACATCATAAGAAGAATCAAAAGAAGAATATGATGATCTTGAATAACATAGGAAAACAACATGATAATTTTTATAATGTTTTAATTTCTCTATTCTTTCGTCTTTGAAGTTTGGGATGTTTGTTTGATGCATGTTTATGTGCTCATGTATTTAGGGAAATGAATTGTTATTTGGACCAGCTGTGTTTTGGCCAAACACCATCTCATCTATCTTGCCTAGTTTCCTGGTTACTATGTTGATGATTCTAAGCAAACCAAGCTTCTTCTTGAAATAAAATGGAAATATCACAAAATCTATGACAAAAGAGACATCATTTTATTTGTAATTTAAATTAAATATATATATATATATATATATGTATTGTATATAAATTATTTTTTTGTAATAAATTTAATTCTTAAGTAATTAATTATATTTAATTTTTTAATTATTTGTATTATTTAAAATTTGTTGAACAGATATTGGTTTTTTTCTACTATTATGTGATCGAATACAGGTTCTTATTAGAGTAGAAAAAGAGTAAAATATGTAATAAAAAAAGAATTTAAAGTCGGTTCAACGCTTGGACCGACTTTACGTTTAAATTCGATTCAACTCGTAAACTAAATTTAAATTTTAAGTCATTTCATTTAAAGTCGATTTTTAACCGACTTTAAAGTCCAGTTTTATATTAGTGTGACGAAAATCTATTGATTATAAAAGTACTTATGTAGAATGCCACATCCCAATAGATCATAAGCATGTAAGCAGCATGTAAGCTTGAGAAAGCATAGCCATACCAAGGTAAACAATATGTCTATGTTTTATCTCACCAAATCCATTTTGTTCATATGAGTAGGGACATGATGTTTGATGTCTAATACTAGTTGAAAGTAGAACAGAAGTGAGTTCCTTGAACTTTGTGTCCCAGTCATTTCTAATAACTTTAATTTTATGTCCTAATTGTAGCTTAACATTAGATTTAAACTGTAAAAGGCTTGAACAATTGCAACCTTAAATTTTAGGAAATAAAGCCAAGTAAAATGCCTATATTCATCAATAAAATACATATAATATTGATGGACATTTTTAGATGTCATAAGTGACACCCATATATCTGATGAATTATTTGAAAAGGAGTATTAACATATATGAACCTAGGAGAAAAAGAAAGCTTGTGATTTTTACTAGTTTTACAAGCTGTATATTGGGTCTTATAAGTACTATTATTAACACTAGGCTATAAAAGTAACTGGAATTGAGGCATGACCTAATCTTCTATGCCATAGGTCTATAGTAGACTTTGAGACTGATGTAAAAAGAGATTGAGATGATGTGCTGACAAATGAAAAGGAAGAGGAAGTTGGAGATGATACACTTTTCTCAGGCTGATTAGAAACTGATGAACTTGATTTTGAAAGATACATATCAACACATAAAGCTCATTATGCAAGTGACCTATTAGTAGAGTGGCTTCTGTTATAGCTGATCCTTGACAAAAGAGGAAAAGGGTGAAACTCAGAAAATTTTATTATCTAAGGAAATTTGTGAGACACTCAACAAGTTTTTAGCAATATCAAGGACATGTAAAATATTCTTTAAATTAAGGATTTAATAGGTGAATGAGAAATAGAGAAAATATTAGAGCCTATATGAGAAATAGGAAGATGATTACCATTCCTTACCATCAATTTATCATAACTATTGTAAATCTATATACATGTGAGATTAGTGACATCGTTGGTGACATGGTGTGAAATACCTGAATCAAGGTACCACTGAGGCTCAAGTGAGAATTGTTGTTGGGATGCCTTTGGAGGAAGTGAAAGGAATTGTGGTAGCAATGTAGATGGTGGATAGGTTCGATAAGCTATTGGATATGAAGGTGATGCATTTGGAAAAAAAATACGGTGCAAGTGATGTTGGTGCATAAGGTGTGGTCTTTGCAACAATTAGCATAGCTTGGGCATCTCGTGAGACATGTGTGAGTGGTGGCATAATATAATTTCCACGCAAATAAGGTAGGTAATGAGCCATGTGTTGGGATGGTGTAGATGGTGGCATGTTGTTAGTGTTCTGCATTGGTGCCTAAAAATTATTGTCAAACCTAAACAAGTAATTAGGCACTAGGTGACCCATTTTGCCATAGATTTGACACTGAGGTCTACCTCTTCCTCCACCAAATCCTCTTCCATCATCTCTTGGGCTAAAATCTTGTTGATAATGCCCTTGACTACTTGATTCATACATATTCTAATTATTGTTAAATTGTGTGTTGTTACCATAGTTGCTTTGATTTCCCAAGTTCATTTGTTGAAACTGATTAGCATTATCATGCACATTATAACCAGCACCTTGTACTTTTGGCTCAAAACTCACTAGAATAGTATTGACTAGATTCTTACTCACTGTCACATTAATTGTTGATAATGGAGAGATTTCAATTGCTTTTCTTATAGCTAGCCTACATTCATGACTCAAGAGTTGAGCCTTTACATCATCTAAGGTTAAAGATTCATTTAGCATTCTCTCTATTAAAGTGGAGAAGACATTATTATAATTTTTATCTAATACTCTTAAAACTGTCACAAGTTTTTGTTCCTCATTCAATTCACATCCAGCTGCTTCAAGCTCATCAATAAGTAATTTTATTTTTAACATATAGTTTGAAATAATGAGATTACCTTTACTTAGGCTTTGCAATTTCTCTCTATTTGAATAGCTTTTGCTTTGGATCTTGATGCAAAAACTCTCTAACTTAATCCAAGCTTCCTTGCTTGTATCAAACCCATATACTTGCTTCAGAAGGTCATCACTCATGCAAGACATTAGCCATATCAAACCCAAATACTTGCTTTAAAAGGTCTTCACTCATGCAGGACCCAACATTTCGTCTTGCTTCTTTCACGCTTTGAACTCGGGATTGCTTTTACTATTTTCTTGTTCGGTTGGTTAATCATTCAAGACAAAAGTCTCTAATTCAAGACTTCTAAGAATTTTTAAAATTTGATGCCTCTAGATTATGTAGTTGCTGTTACCGAATTTGATTGAAACCAATATATTATAAAATGTAATCATCTCTTGATTAGCATGAAGAAATCTTTTTTTTTTTTTTTTGAGATTTTGTTACCAACTACTGGTTGATTTATCATCCATCGAAAACAATGTTCAAACTCATTGAGCTTAGAGCCCTGATAGCATGAAACAACAAAGAAAAAGCGGCAAGAAAATAGGAAGAGCAGATTGGGGTAAAACATTTCACTATTAATTGTATATTTCAAAATCACAACCGATACAAACTTGTATTGCTAATGCGCTGAATATATTAAGTATTTTTGTTTGCTTTCTATCAGCTTGTATCATTTCCATGATTGTTTGTTGTGCATTTGTCCTGTCACTGCCCATTGCTTGAGCTGATTGGCTGTTGAGAGATGGTGTATACTCAATGAAACCCACAACTAAACATAATTTACATAAGTCATCAAGTTTTCATTCAACAACTGCTGCTCACACATGTTCTAAAGTACAAAACTCCAGAATCAAATAGATGAGTTATAAATTATTGAAATAAAAAAAGGTTCGCAGAGATATAGTACAAGTGTACAACACACCTATACAACTTAATGAGACCAGCTACTATGGCAATCTCAGGCTCATTGCAACTAGGAAGGAAAAAAAATATCAAACAAAACCAGTTAGAATCAGAATGGAGAGGAGTGTCAAAATTCAATGAGCCTCCCCATGCAACTAGGAAGAAAATGTTGGCAACACACCTATGGATAAGCTAAAAAGCTTCAGGATGGTAATGGAGTATTTCCTTCCACATCATCTCCCTTATCATATCTTCCCCTAAATCTTCATCAATGTCCCCTAAATCTTCATCAATGTCGAGATCAATTGTTACCTGTGCAGAAGGGTTGCAACTTGGGTCATAAAGCACGGACATGTAAGGGTGTTGCAGCGCTTCGGCAACACTGATTCTCTTTGATGGATCAAAGACAAGCATCTTCTGCAGCAGATCTATTGCCAAAGGATGGGCATGGGGATAAAGACAGGATAAAGGGGTGCCGAGGGTGTATGGAAGTGATTTAATGTATTTTTTGGCCTTTTCGTTGTCTATAAATTCAAGATCCCCCTCCCTCTGGCTACCTAATACGTTGATTATCAGTTTCAGCTGGTTGAGGCACTCTGTCCCAGGGAAGACAGGTTTTCGACCAAGAAGTTCAGCAAAGATGCAACCAACAGACCATACATCAATGGATGTACCATAGTCATCACAACAAAGAAGAAGTTCAGGAGCCCTGTACCAGCGAGTGACAACATATTCAGTCATGAACTGGCCCCTGCTATTACTTGTACGTGCTAGTCCGAAATCACATATCTTCAAGTCGCAGTTTGCATTGACAAGAAGGTTGCCCGGCTTCAAGTCACGATGGAGGATGTTTGCAGAATGAAGATATTTAAGGCCTCGAAGCAACTGCATTTTCAAAATTTGATTAGCAAAGGTACATAAAAATGTTCTATGCTAATTGCAAATCTCCGTCGAGCAATAAAAAAAATAGTGACAAATTTTATGATAAATGTTTGGATCTCAAGCCTGAAGTTTACTATCACTAACAAAATGATAGTAAATTATAACATAGAGGTTATATGCAATCGGTATCATGTCTATTCCAAAAGTCAGGCACTCAACATTTGAGAAATATGTCCATTTAATCAGAAAAATAAAAGATTACCAAGAATAACAGTAGATGCAAACAATAATCTTGATCTATGTAATTTGAACTCTTAGTTTTTGGTGAAGTACCAGGTCCAAGCGACAAGACAATGAGCACGAATAAGGGCACTTGGGCACTCAAATTTGGTACAAATTTATAGAAAATTAGGTGCCTCCAATAGCCAGATAAATATCTAAAAACTTACAACTCTCGGTGTCTTAAAATAGTCTGTGTAACATAGGTTTTGGTGCAACTGATTCATGCTGAGGCAGTAGTAAACTTTTTTTTATCAAACAATACTTGGTGTGACAACTAGGTGAACTACAGACAGTAGTAGATAACTAAATATGCTGCCATAGTTAATCAGAAAACTAATAATATAATGCACAGTTCCTCCAATAGAACCCCAAAGATTTCACTTGCCTTTCTAGAATATACTCTAAACTGTGATCAAGGAACTTCTAAGAAAAATAACTCAATTCACGATCAACAAATGTATATACCTGAAAGAGGAAATACTGGCAGTGATCATTTGTAAGAAGTTGAGAAGATTTAATAATCTGATGCAGATCTGTGTCCATGAGTTCATAAACTAAATAGACATCCTTAAAACTTTTCTTATTAACAGGCACCATGACATCTTTCAAAGCAATCACATTTTCATGATGGAGATACCGGAGAAGCTTCAGCTCTCTCAAAGTTCTTAGTGCATCAACACTGTTCTCAAAGGCATTATTTATCCTCTTGATTGCAACCTTATCATTGGTTTCCCTGTTGAGAGAAGAACAAACAATACCATAGGCCCCTCTACCTATAGGCTTGATAGGCACGTACTTGGTATCAATCTCAAACAAAGTTTTCCACATAGAGTAGTAATGTTTTCCTTGGTATTTAATCCCGTTAGGAGGCTCCACTGGAGTTGCCATTACTATCCTAATAATCAAAAAAGAAAACCAAATTTAAGGCGATCAATCACTAATTTCTCATTTCAAGATAAATTATAGTAAAGACTGAATATACGAGATTGTGTACCTAAATTTCTTTCCTTTTTCAAATAAAAAAAAAGGAGAATCAAAATACATTTCAAATGACAAATTAATCCCAACATTCTTAAGATAATATGAAAGGAAATTTCACGAGTCACACTTAATATGTATGAATAATGGAGTTATTTAAAAAAATTAAAAATAAAAGGATATTCCCATAAATTCACGAAAGGCGTATAGTTACCTTTTAGAAAAGAATACGACACACGCGTTTCCGATTTAGATCTTCAAGAATTTCCCAAATCCGAATTCATCTGAATTAGCAAAACTTTTCAAAGCAATTTGAGATTTCTCCAATTTTCCAAAAACAAAACCATCCAATATCCGAAATTTAACTACCAAGATATGCTTCTCGCGAGTTATTTCGGCAACCCTAGTGAGAGTTTGGAGCCAGAATTGTAATGATCCTTGAGGTCCAAAACACTAAAATTTAATGCGGAATTTGATCCGTTTGGAGCAGTAGTAGTTTAACAACAAAGGGGTTCCTTTGAAGAAGAAGAAGAAGAAGAAGAAAATTCTTTACGTTGTCGGGATGTGACAAACCAGCGAAACGACCATAGACAAAGTGACACAAATATGGATTGTTGATTTCTTTCAGATTATTATAACGTTGTGTTTGGTTACGTGCCGGTTTCGCTCTTGTAACGCTATTATCCCCAAGGGATATATTTTTATTTTTATTTTTGGTTTCTTATTTATATTTTCAAAAGCGCGGGACCCTCTTTTGCAGATATTATTGGCGATTCTTGAATTGGCTCTCGTTTTGTCGGTAACCGATTGATAAACGACGAAAGATTTTTGCTACGTCGGTACCTGAAGTTTCAATCTTTGACGCTAAAGATGTTGCCGTTTCAGTACACAAGGCATATACTTGCGTGATTCGCATAGAGGTGTGAGGAAGTGATTGGGGGCACAAGGAGATATTTTGTTTAGAGGAAGTGATCGGGGCACAAGGAGATATTTTGTTTAGAGGAAGGATGGTTTAAATTGGTTATTTTTAATAAAATTAAACTTTATACGTGTATTTGTTAAATAAAATAGTATAAATTTATTATATTTAAGAAATTATATAAATATATTTTATAAAAATAATGAATTTATATTGTTTCATTTTTTACAAAGATAATTGATTTTTGTTTAATTTTATACAAAATCAATATTTATTTTTTTAATTAAATCTTCCATAAACTAAATACACATAAAATTTTAAATATATATATTTATTATTTAATTAAGTATAATAGTTTTTATTTAAATATTATCCTAATTACTATTATCATAAGTCAAAATTTAATTGTGCAATCTATCTGAATCTCATATGTTCACCTACGCACAAGTATAAAAGTCATTTTGTATTTTTTTACTTTCTTATTTTTCATATTTGTAACCAATAGTGTAATAATATGTGTATTATATTAACCTTATATATATACAATAAAGATGGTAGTGTATACGAGACAATTACAATGTGTCTCACACATGTTGCATTTTGTGTTCCTAATTATCTATACAAACATTTGGCACCCACATTAAGGTACATAATTTTTAGTTCGATAACCTCTTATTAACTTGGATTAACTAGGTAAAAGGATCTTATCATCAATCGTTTCTTATTTTATTGTTTTGAAATCATATCTGACATGTTGGAAGGCAATAACTGGTTGACACGAGATGGTTATTAATCAAGAAAAAAAAAGGCCATTGGACACACAAAGTAGAGGCCTTCTCGAGAAACAAATTCTATTCACAACGAAGCCCACTTGTTCAAGTAACTAATGCAACAATATCAAAACAAGAACAAGAATCATAATTGTATTGAATTACAGAGAAAAACTCTATGGTTGGAACTATAAAACTCACATAATAGGCTTTGTGAAGAAGATGATGAAATTGACAAAAACAAGAATGAATCCCTAGTTGTGGCCATGCACGAGTTTTATAGGCATTGAGCCTAATTGTTTCCATATGCGTAGAGCCTTACGCACTCACACACACATAGCCTAACCATTTTTTATGTGCATTAAACACCACCCATACACACGCTACCTACAAACTAATGGTCACCATGTGCATTTTGGCGCCAAGGTTGTTTATTCGGTAACAAAAGAAGATAAAAGAAAAATTAGGTGCTTGCTTTATTGTTCATCCTTTTCTATCTGTATCATAGTTCCCCATTTAAGTAGAATTCATCCTTGAATTCAAATCGATCATATCAAATGCATTTGTGGGGTAATATTTGTGAAGATCTGTTACGTTGAACATGTTGGAAATGTTTCAGTCTTTAGAAAGATCAATAACATAAGCGTTGTCATTGATTTTCTTAAGAATTCTCAAAGGGCCATAGTTCTTAATCTGAAGCCTTGGGCATATGCCTTATGTTAGCCGATGTTTGTTGAGGTACACCATAACTAGCTCACCAACTTGAAAATGTGCAAGCTTGCGATGTTGAACTTCTTGTGTTTTGTATCATGCATTCATTTTTTTGATGTGCTCTCAAATTTCTTGGTGGAATTGAGCATAATCAGTAGCCCACACACCAACATCTTCACTCTTTAGGTTAGGTATGACTTGTAAATTAACACTAAAGTTAGGCACTTTGGTGTAGACAATCGAGAAGGGTGAGTGGTTTATGGTGCGATTTGTGATACTATTGAGAGCAAACTCAATCTGAGGAAGATATATAACCTACTCTTGAGGTCTTTCATAAGTCAAGCATCTAAGCATACTATCTACAGTTCTGTTGAGCACTTTTGTATACTCATCAGTCTGGGGATGATAGGTGCTGCTGAAGTTAAAGGTGGTATCAAACTTACGCCACAAATCCTTCCAAAAACGACTCATCAATTTTACATCACGATCAAAGGTGATGGTTTTAGGGATGCCATGCAACTTGACAATGTCTTGAAAGAATATAGTTGCTATGTTTTTGGCATCATAGACCTT
Organism: Hippophae gyantsensis; assembly: GCA_030763125.1. NCBI lineage: Eukaryota > Viridiplantae > Streptophyta > Magnoliopsida > Rosales > Elaeagnaceae > Hippophae > Hippophae gyantsensis. Next base: position 54,812,137 of record CM061031.1, on the reverse strand, counting down.
TTTGAATGTAATCAGGTGGGAAATTTTTGAAAACGTCCACTACAACAAGGATTGAATCGACTTTAGATCTTCTTTTGCTGACTGGTAGCCCGAGGATGAAATCCATACTAAGATCCTCCCAAATTGTTATAGGAACTAGTAGAGGAGAGTATAGGCTAGTGTTTTGGCTGTTTCCCTTAGTTCTTTGATAGATAGAGCATTTCTACACAAATCTAGTTACATCTCTTCATAAATAAGGTCAATAGTTCTTTCTCAACCAAAAGTATGGTTTTGTCCCTACCAACATGACCATTTAGTCCCCCAACATGAATTTCCTGAATTATATATTCCCTTAAGCTAGTTTTTGGAATGCATAGTCTGTTGTATTTAAAAAATATACCTTTCTTGCAAATAGAAACTATGCCCTGGTTCATTATTGATGCATTGAGTTCATATAGCTACAAAATCTTCATCTGTTGCATACAGCTCAGGAAGGGTGTCAAAACTGGTAATCTTAGTTTGGAGGGTAATCAGCAGGGTGCGCCTCCTGCTAAATGCATTAGATACCTAATTTAGATGTCCCTCGTTATGTTTAAACACATAAGTAAACCTTTGTAAATAGATGACCCACATAGTATGGGCTTTTGAGATGTTTTTATGGGAGTGAATCCATCTGAGGGTTGAGTGATTACTATAAAGGATAAATTGAATTGAAATGAGATAATACTTCTAGTTTTTGATGGATTGAATGACAACATAGAACTCTTGGTCATAAGTGGACCATTTTTGGTTTGCTTCATTGAATTTCTCGCTGAAGAACTCAATAGGCTTGCCACCCTAAGATAGCACTACTCCAATACGCACCATGTATGCATCTTTTCAACTTTAAATACTTTGTCAAAATCTAGCAGAGATAAAACTAGGATTGTGCATAGTTTTTTCGTGATGAGTTGGAAATTGTCTTCCTACTCCTTACCCCAAATGAACTGTGTTTTCTTAAGGCAATTTGTTAAGGGTGCTACAATTGAATTGAAATCCCTTATTAATCTTCTATAGAACATTGCTAGGCCATGAAAACTCTTGACTTCATGTATTAATGTAGGGTTAGGCCATGACTGGATGGCATTAATCCTCTTAGTGTCCACTGAGATACCCTCTAATTGATAACAAACCCCAAGAAAAGGAGTCTGGTGGTTATAAACTCACACTTTTTGAGGTTGAAAAAAAGCTTGTGTTCTTTCAATATCTCTAGGACAGCCTATAAATGCTCTAGATACTCATCAGGGTTCCTATTGTAGATTAGGATGTCATCGAAATACACTACCATACAAGTACCATTGAGAGGTTTGATAACATGATGCATCAACTTTGTGAAGGTGTTGGGACCATTACATAACCTAAATGGCATGACAAGCCATTTATATAGGCCTTCCTTGGTTTTAAAAGTTGTCTTCCATTCATCTCCCTTTCTGATGCAAATTTGGTGATATCCACTACAAAAATCAAGCTTAGAGAAAACAATGGAACCTTGTAATTTTTCAAGCATGTCTTGCAACCTTGGAATAGGTAACCTATACTTGATTGTGATCTTGTTAATAGCCATACTATCAACAAATATTCTCATAAAGCCATCCTTCTTGGGGCACAAGTAATGCAGGCACATCATATGGACTCTACGTAGCGTCAGTTGACGTGTTGAACCGACGCTACACATGGGACGTAGCGTCGGTTTAACACATCAACCGACGCTACAAACTACATGGATAGTATTGGTTGACATGTAGAACCGATGCTACACACGTGGATATTTCCTTTTCTCTTCTTTTTTCCCCAAACAGAAATTATTCCAAGCATTGCATAACTCTCAAAAACCCAAAACCTCCCCCATTTCTCCTCCACTCTTTCTCATTTTTTGTCCACTTATAACCACCAATTCTAACACCGGTTAGTGGGTTTTCTTTCTCTCTAACTTATCTTCTAGATCTCCAATTTTTTTGAGCAAAATATTTAATTTTTTTATACCCATTTCTCACTTACAAAACACCATTTTTTCTTCATTTCTTTCATTTTGTCACTTTTATTTACTCTTGTATGTATTTTTATTAATCCTACGCACTTATTATTCATATAATTTTTTATATATTTTGTGTTATTATTTATGTGTACAAATTTTTGTATTATATTTGTAGGTTTTGTATTATAACATCAAGAAAAGAATATGATGATCTTGAATAACATAGGACAATACCATGAAAATTTTTCTACTATTAATTAATATTTAATTTTTTAATTATTTGTACTATTTAAATTATTTGTTAAATAGATTTGGTTTTTTTTCTGCTATTATATAGTGATCGAATGCAAGTTTTAATTTGAGTATAATAGAAACTGAGTAAATTTTGTAAAAATTAAAAATTTAAAGTCGGTTCAACGCGTGAATCGATTTTACATTTTTAAGTTATCGTATTTAAAGTTGATTAATAACCGACTTTAAAAGTCCTTTTTGGCTTAGTGTCTTCTCTTTTTGAGAAGAATTAATTATGTTTTTTATAATTTATTAGCTTTTTGATTTTATAAATGGAAATGCAATTCCATTTGGAGATTTTCTAACAATAGAATTAGCATCAAAGTATTATAAGGATTTTATTTTTTTTACAGTTATTTTTTATATTTTATTCTTATATGTTATATTTAATTTTTCTATGATTAAATTTAACATTGTTGACTGTTTGTAAATATGATATAATAATAACGTTATTATACTTTCGAAATATTAAATAGGTAAAAATCTCTAAAATGAATTGATTTTTTTTATTCAAGATTTTATATTAAGAACTTTAGAGAGAAATATATTATTTTTTATTACAAACTTAAATCTGAAAAATTAGATTTTAAGGTTTAGTTATCCGGTCTGATTTGGAATTGTGTTTTTTTATTTGTTGGTACAATCGTCCGGTAGTTAGAGTGAAGCTCTATTTCAAAAAAATTTATAAGAATTAATATCTGAAAATGTATTGACAACATGTTTTGAGTAGTGGTTTTAAAACTTGAAAGTTAGTACTCGGATAATTAGATTCTTGGGTTTAATTTGGATACCTTGAATAAAATTTAAACTGTTCAACCCCACCAAAGATGGCATTTAAATGGTTCATTTTCAATCTCTTAGAAAAAAAGAATTAATTTAATTAACCAAATTAGTTATTGACCCCACCCATAGGTGTTAATTGATTTGTTTAGTTAACAAAGAATATCTAACCCAACTAAATGTGATATTTATATAAAAAAGAGAGAATTGATAAATATCAATTTATATCTTTAATAACCTAAATAATATGAGCAAGCATAATTAACTTAGTTATTATATCCATAAATACTCCACTATTATAAATGATAAAATTTACATAAATGTTTATTGAATCCATATCTATGTTTATTTTTATCTTATTAGATAAGAAATACAAAAACCCAAACTATCGTGAAGTATGTTTAAGATTTAATTTCGTTTTCAAAAGTTTGAATAATAAATTAAAAACCACATATATTCCTTCCTTAGATCGGCCTTGGGAATACACTTATCATTTTCTATGAAATGATTTGTGTACTTGCGAGAGTTTTATAAATATAAAACCAAAGTATTCGTAGGATTGACGATGTCGATTTTGCTCATCAAGTTTTTGGCGCCCTTACTAGGGAAGAAATAACATTTTTAAATTATTTATCAAAATTTTAAAAAACAATTGTGATTTCTTTTTATTTTATTTCCCAAAAAAAATAATTGTACCTCATGTGAATAGTAAACAAATTTCAATTGTACAACATGAATAGTAAAAAAAATTGAAATTTGAAAATTCAAGTTCAATTAAAATTTAAAATAAATTTCAAATAAGTAAAAAAATTAAAAAACATTTAAAATTAAAAAAAACTAAGAAATGGAGAGAAAGAAAGAGGGAAGAAGATGTTTTTGAGGTATGGAGGTATTTATATGTGAGGAGAGGATGAAAAAGTGGGGAAAAATGATCAAAAATGAGAAAAATGCGTATTAGGTGAATGATGGATGTCATCACCGACGTATTCGGCATGTGGGGCACAACAGTGCGTGCGGATGGGATAGATGGCCACAATAGCGTATGAGGACTGGGCACAGATGGGCGCACAACATGCACAAAATGGGGTAGATGCGTGGAGACTTTGGCATTTCTTCGATTGGTACTCGGTGCGGTTGGGCCCTGCTACACGTGTTTCTCGGCCATGTTGGGCAGTTGGGTGCACGATTGTCATTTTTGATATTTTTGACCCATTTTGTCCAATTTTTCTATCTTTTTTGACTTTTCCTTATTTATTTTATCAATATATTTGTGATGTATTACCTCTAGTATTTTTCTTTGAATCTTTAAGTTACTTTTTTAAGCAAAAATACTTGAAAAATAATAAAAATACTTGTAATTCTGAAAAGATAGATTTATATAAAAATATGATAAAATCATATAAATATATATCCTTTTAATCAATTAAAGTGCATAAAATCATGGTAATTTTAGTACTTTTTGAGCATTTATCATAACCCCAAACTAGTTTCTTGCTAGTCCCTTAGCAAGAGAAGCGATAAAAACTAAAAATTAAACTATACTAAATCACTTCTGTGGATTGACATGGTTGCATTTAGCGTATGCAACAAGCCTTTAAACCCCTAGGTTGCCCTAGTGGACGAGTTTGAGTCTTGTGAGGGTTTTCAGTAATGATACCCATAAACATTGAACTAAATGTAAAAATTAAAATAAATAATAAAAATAACAACTTAAAAACTAAAATTACAACAAAATAAAAAATTAACTTTAAGAATAAAATAAAAGAAAACAACATGAAACATAACACAAAAATGTCTCATATTTTTTAATATCCTTTAAGATCATAATTAAAATCTAAAACATAAGTTATTTTAATCTTCTTAAATAATCATGATTTATTATAATAATTAGTCGAAAATTATTTTCATATTTCATATAAAAAATGTATCAATTTAATTTCACCCAATTTCAATGTCTAAAATATGAATTCGCTTCGACTTTATTTCTCATTAGTCAATACTCTCATAACACTGAATCCTGTGGGTTCAAACACTCATACGAATTTATATGCGAAAGAGTTGATGTACATAAATGAACTAATATGTTCACATATGTATAAAAAATAAAAGTTCAAAGTTTTATTTTAATGTTGATCTCATGAAAGGAATCGAATGTATAAATATAAAGATATCATATATAAAAATTATTTTCAGGCATAAATCAAATTCATTGAGCAAATATTTCAAGATATATGTCTTTTACAAATGAAGAAAGTGCAATGAATTTTTAAGGAATTACTTCCTATATCTTTTTTTTGTAATTAACCTTTACTCATAACTTTGTAGGCAATGTGGGTCATGGTATGTAGATTATACTATATATTCTTTATATCTCTATTTTTTTTAAAGAAATTTTCAATATATATATTTTTTAGAGAGTCAATCCATGTACAGATTGCACATTTTTTAGGATTTTGATAAGTGGTTAATTTTGTGGTTTTTCTATTTGATTTTGGTTTAAGTAACCGCAGATATGTCTCTTTTTTGTTTTTTGTAACAGTCATGCATGAATGAGATAAAAACATATAATATCAATTTCTACTTAAATCATTTAATCTAAGCAAAAATAAAAAAATATACGACACTCTATTAAGAAGAGAGAGAAAAACTCATATATCTAATGCTAATACCTATAGAGATCATCTAAAAATTTAAAGAAATAAGAAATGTACTTGGAGTAGAAAAATATATTTCACTCAAAATAAAGGAAATTAAGCTCAAATTATATCTCATAAGGGTAGTATCCACTAAAATAATTCATAAACACTAATTTTGGGTTTAATATAATTTCCCACATCTTATCAAGAAATACTAGTTATGACAAACTAACTAATTACCAAAAATAAATACTTCATGATATGTTTTCAAAAATTAACCTAACACTGCAAAAGACTTAACTATTTACTGAAATTTGATTTAAAGAAATTATAAATTTTTGTTAGAAATATTTTAAAACTAATTCTAAAATTCTAAAAATTACTAAACCACACAAAGAAAATAAAATCAAACACAATAGAAAAAATAAAAATGTGAATTTTTTTTATTTTTTAAATTGTTAATTTTTTTTAAATTAAGCATGATAACTTTTCACTACCTCCAACCTAGAACTTACATTATCCCAAATGTAACAATTATTAATTAAAGATAAAGAGAAAAAAGAATAAATATTACCTATTTCCTAAGAATGTGCAAGTAGTAATGGAGAAATACAAGTACATCCATCATGTTCATTAAAGTGCACACAAACATATCGCTGTGAACTTCTAACATATTAACAAATATTTTTAGTTTTAACAATTTTAAAATTATTCACATGTAATTAAACTAAAACAAACAATATAAATAAAAGAAATAAAAGAAATAAAAGAAAATTACCTAAAATGATGGGTTGTCTCCCATCTAACGCTTAGTTTAACGTCTTAGCAAGACGTAACTTGGGGATTTCATTTTAAGTAAACTCAATATCCCTACATCATTGAGTCAATCAAACCTACAAGTAGAAAAAGATTGTCTACCTATACTCTTTTAGTCATTCCTTATGGATTTATAAAATTTTCTATACTTAAAATTAGAGACATGTTTGTGGGTTTTAGATAATCCACGTCTAGGTGCAAATCAAATAATTAAGGCATCAAAACACAGTTATACCTAAAACTAACAAAGCAACTACCTCCTTAGATTGTAATTAAAACTTGAAATTTTTTTGAGATAGTTTCATAATTTTTTTTTATTTTTTTAGTACAATTTCTAAGTTAAATAACATAATCAGTATTAATTAAGAGTGTTCTCAGGAAAGAATGATGGTGTAAAAGCTCCTTAAAAACCATCCTCCTAGACAGAGTAACATTCCTAGGAAATATTAGTGGCACAAAGGCGTTCAAGAACTAGTCTCCTAGACAGAATCCCTTAGATCTCTACTTTTCATGTTTTATTAAAATCTAAGTTAGTTGAATTAATAAGAGTTAAGTAAAACTTTAAGTTAATTAAGTTAATGAAAATTTAAGTTAACTAAATTAATAAAAATCTAAGTTAATTAAGTTAGTAAATTAAGTTAATGAAAATTTGAGTTAATTAAGTTAAGTTATTTAAGTCAATAATTTAAGTTTTTTTAAAAGAAAATAAAATTAAAAAATTAAAATTAAAAATTAAATTAAAATTAAGATAAAAAAATTATTAAAAATTAAAGGAAAATTAAAAGAAAAATATAAAAAAGTTAAAAGAAAATTAAAAAAATTAAAAAAATTAAAATTGAAAATAAAATTAAAAAAATAAATTTTTTTATTCATTTTTTTATAATTTTTTTATAATTTAAAATTAAGAATAAGAAAAATTATTAAAAAGTAAAACTAAAAATTAAAATAAAATTAAAACATAATAATTAAATATTTTTATTTTTTTTTTGAAAAATAAATTAATCAAAAAAAAAATTTATTTTTTTTATTAATTTTTTCGTAATTTTTTTTTTATTTATGAAACTACGAAGGATAAATTCCTTTGAAATGAGATAATACTTCCAATGTTTGAGGGATCGAATGACAACGTAGAACTCTTGGTCATGAGTGGACCATTTTTGGTGTGCTTCATTGAGTTTCTCGCTGAAGAACTTAATAGGTTTGCCACCCTAAGATAGCACTACTCTAATACCCACAATAGATGCATCTTTTTCAACTTCAAATACTTTGTCAAACTCTGGCTGAGATAAAACTAAGGCTCTGCATAGTTTTTCCTTGATGAGTTGGAAGCTGTCTTCCTACTCCTTACCCCAAATGAACTGTGCTTTCTTAAGGTAGTTTGTTAAGGGTGCTACAATTGAATTGAAATCCCTTATTAATCTTCTATAGAACATTTCTAGGTCATGAAAACTCCTGACTTCATGTATTTATGTAGGGTTAGGCCATGACTGGATGGCATCAATCCTCTTAGTGTCTACTAAGATACCCTTATAGCTGATAACAAACCCCAAGAAAAGGAGTCTGGTGGTTATAAACTCACACTTTTTAAGGTTGAGAAAAAGCTTGTGTTCTTTCAATATCTCTAGGACAACCTGTAAATGCTCTAGATACTCATTAGGGTTCCTATTGTAGATTAGGATGTCATCGAAATACACTACCATACAAGTACCATTGAGAGGTTTGATAACATGATGCATCAACTTTGTGAAGGTGTTGGGACCATTACATAACCTAAATGGCATGACAAGCCCTTCATACAGGCCTTCCTTGGTTTTAAAAGTTGTCTTCCATTCATCCCCCTTTCTGATGCAAATTTGGTGATATCCACTATGAAGATCAAGCTTAGAGAAAACAATGGAACCTTGTAATTTGTCAAGCATGTCTTATAACCTAGGAATAGATAACTTGTACTTGACTGTGATCTTGTTAATAGCTATACTATCAACAAATATTCTCATCAAGGCATCCTTCTTGGGTACAAGTAGTGTAGGCACATCATATAGACTATTGCTTTCTTAGATGAGATGTTTATCCTCGAGGTCTTCCACTATCTCTTGTAGAAGCTCATGGTATTTGGGATTCATTCGATAGTGTAATAAATTGAGCAGATTGCTTCCTGATATGAAATCCATATGGTGCTAAATGTCTCTTAATGAGGTAAGGTACTTGGTAAGTCAGTTGGTGTAAGGTCACTGTAGGTAGATAATAATTCTTTAACAGCATCAAGGATGGTATGAGTGATAGGCTCTTATTCTTTAGCTACTACGGCTAACACTACCTTAGCTTTTATGAGTACATTGTCAAACATGTAGGGTTTGCAGTTAAGAACATATTTGGTTTAGTATGATTGGGAAAGCTTTCCTTTGCAAGGAGTAGGGCTATATTGGTACCTTTCCAAGTGAAAATGATAATGTTTGACTTTCCTTTTATCTATATCATACTGCCAGTACCTCCCCAAAATAATTTGAAAGGCATCAATTTCCACCATATCGCAATGCACCACATCTTTGTCAAATTTTCTAATGGAAAATGGTACCCTACACACCTCTTGCATTTTAACCTCATTCCTTTTCTTAATCCATCCTATTTGGTAGGGATGAGGGTAAGGATGAATGGTCAGTCCCAAGGAATTCACTAGTACGTGTCATACAATATTTTCAATACTACCACTATCAACAATAACATCACATACCTTCTGTTCAACTATGTCTCTTGTTCTAAATATGGCATACCTCTGTTATTGTTCTATCTATTTTGGCAACAACAACACCTTCTATACTATACATTTTAAAGCTCTTTCACCATTATCACATTAAGTGGGTTATGCTTCTTCTAGATCCTCAGGAGACAGAGGATCAAATTCATCATCTAGATACTCAAATTCATTGATCAAATTAGTTGCACGCCTCTATGAGAATTCATTAGATCTATATCCCTGCTGATAGCACCTAAAACACTTGATATGTGGTGGTTTGGCATAAGGGTTAGGCTTTGTAGGTTGATTGTTTGGATTGTTTGTTAGCTGTTTAAGGACAAAAGTTTTTGGAACTAGTGTAGTTTCTATGGTGATTGGTGGGGCGAATTTTGGGGTGAAACTACTCTGGTTTTTACTAGAAGAGTAGTCACTAAAATGAAACCCAAATGGTATGGATTTTTTGGGTCTAGCTAATTGGTTTTCCACCTTTAGTGCCATGTTGTTGGCTTGGTTGATAAACCTTAAGGTTTGGCTCAACTCTAGTCTTTCTCTAATAGGAGAAATCAGACCCTACACATACTTAGCAACCTTCTGAGGTTCTCGTTCCCATATGTTGGCTCGCAAGGTAAGTCTCATAAACTCCTCAGTGTATTCAGTGACACTTTTCTTCCCCTTCTAACCTTGATGATATTGCTGGTATAGGAGCTGCTCATAATCAGTTGATAGAAACTATTGCACCATCATTTTCGTTATTCTTTCCCGAGAGTTGATGGGTGCTTTACCTTTAAATCTCCTTCATTCTTCGCGTGTTCCCACCAAGTAGAGGTGCCACCCTTGAGCTTATAAGCTACTAGTTTAACTTTTCTCTCTTCTAGTATCTCCGTAAGGGTGTCAAGCGAAGGTGGGTAGGTCAACATTAAGTCTGTAGTCTTGCTTCTCATACTATCAGGTAACAAAATTACCCTTCTTGTTGTCGAGCTTGTTGCTGGTCCAGCCCGAAGTGCCTCCATCGAATCCAAATTTTTTGGGGTTTGATCTTAGTAGAGTCATAAGATCATCATTAGAGTATGGATGGATGCGAGTGTCAGAGTTGAAGTGGTTGGGAGGAAATGAAGGTGTACGATGAGGTCTAGATGGTGGGTGTGATAGTGTTCAAAAGGTATGGACGAAGCATCATGAAGAACCTCCTTTCCTCGAGGTCTCAATTGTCTTTGAATCTCGCTCAACTGTGCTTAGATTTAGGTGGTGGTATGTAGAAATGATTGCTAAAGGTGTCGAGACACTTTCTCAATCCTCTGCTCGAAGATTCTTTCAAGACCGACCATGGCAGTCCACAAACTCTTCGTATCTTCAACGTCATCGCTGAAAGCTTAGTTACTGGTGCCTGATGTCACCATCTTAGTTGCAATGCCAATCTAGCTTTGATACCAATTCTGAGGCATCAAAATTAGAACAAGAACATGAATTATAGTTCTATTGAATTAGATAGAACAACTCTATGATTGAAACTCTAAAATTGATAGAACAGGCTCTGTGAAGAAGACGATGAAATTAACAAGGGAGATCGTACATGGTGGTTTGATACGCCATAAATGAAAATTTGAAGATAGGCTCTGAACCTTTCAAGACTTGAGATCGCTGGAATCAAACGGTACTTGATGCAAAACCGATCTATGGGTCAAGTGTACTAGCAATGAATCATCTGGTTTCATTTAATGAAAGGGATGGAGCATTAGGGAGCATAACGATCCTCTGGTTGTCACTATTGGAATAGGTCTTTGTAATGTCTGTAGAGCCTTAATAGACACAGGAAGCTCGGTTGACTTATTGCTCATCTCTACCCTACAGGCTTTGGGTCTTGCAATAGAGGACATAGTAAAAAAAGGAATGCCTTTGGTTGTTTTGATGGCAACACTAACCTCACCACGAGCGAAATTGGTTTAATGGTAAATTTCGTGAACAATGATGCCACAGTGCATTATAACCTTATATAAGAGAGTGTTGAATTCAAAAAATACTGCAACTCATTTAAAAAATACTGTACCGATGCCAAACGCCTACCAATATGCACGGCGCCTACCAAGCAGCTGTAAACCATGTAATTCAATCATGGTGGTTGTTGAAACAATAATTAATATTTGTCTATATAAACAATGTACATGCCCTATACAAATTAAGAAAAAATATATTGAAGGAAACGTTTATTTCTTCTTCTCATTATTTCTTCAAATATTGATTTCTTCGTGGTATCAAAGCCAAGCCGTTGTTTTATACAAATTTGAAGCCCTTGTTCTCTAAAACAGAGATTTCTTTCTCCGAAAATATTTGTTCTTAGGAAAAAAAAATTCATTTAAACACCTTTACAAATATTAATTACAAACATCATTTTTGAAGCGGTATTTGTCCCACCTAATTTTACAAGATTACTCTAAACACAATTCTGAACATTTTGGTAAAAATAGGGTAGAAGAAAAGTGCAACACGTGCCTACACACTCCGCCTGAAGGAAAGAAAACATTTCACGCGCCTCCACGTGCCATCTGGAGGTTGAAGACGATGACATGTCATTCGGCTCGCATCGGCTTGGCTGGTTCGGCTCTGCTCGGCTCGAGGACGTGGTCGGCCTGTACCTCAGTTCGGCTCGTGGACATAACCAGTCTGCATCTCGGTTCGGCTCAGGTTTGGTTCGGTTCAACCAAAAGTTCGGTCTGAATCCGATTTTCTTTGTTTTTCACAATTTTTCCAATTTTGGCCAGTTCGGTCCATTTTAAAGGTCTAAACCCAATTTTTTTCCAGTTTTGGATTTTTGAAACCAGTTTGGTCCAGTTTTCAAGGTTTTTAAACCAATTTTTTCCTGGTTTTGTGGTTTTTATTTGGTTTAGTCCATTTCTTCTTTAAAAAAACATCGATTCAATATTCTTTATATCGATTCTTGCAGTTTTGTTTCTAGTTCTAAAATTATTACACCATTTTCTAGTTAGTTTACCATAAAATCATGACAGAGGGCACAATTTCATTACCTGTGGAGCAATCAACTCCAGTTATTGTACAATCTGTCCATTCTGATGGTGTTTTTAATGTTGGAATTATTCTTACTAAGACTAATTATGATGTTTGGTCTCAAATAATAGAAATGCATATTGCAGAGAGAGAGAAACTCTATTTATATTCATAACAAAAATTTGCAACCAGGAAAAACATCAGAAAATTATAACAAGTGGTATGCAGAAAATCAAAAAGTGAAGAGATGGTTGCTTATGTCAATGAGTCCAGAAATCATGAAGCGTTATTTACACATACCTACTGCTCTTGAAATTTGGGGTGCTTTGGCAAAAGCATTCTATGATGGAAGTGACGAATTACAAGTATTTGGCTTAAACCAAAAAGCCTTTACTTCCAGACAAAATGGAAAATCACTTTCAGAGTATTATGGAGAGTTGACTGAAATTTTTCAAGAGCTAGACCATCGTGATAAGGTGGTCATGAAAGACCCTTATGATCTAATATCATATCAAGAGTCTATTGAAAGACTAAGGGTACATATTTTTCTTGCTAGATTAGATGATGAATTTGAGCAGGTTTGTGGAGAAATTTTGCGAAAAGAAACCATCCCATATTTAGAAGTTTGTTATTCCTTGATTCGACGAGAAGTAGTACGTCGAATCTCATTGAAGAAAAAATTTGGAGACATTGATGCTTTAGCCATGATATCTAAAAATCGTTCTTTTTTCAATCAGCAAGAATGAAGGGTGGTTCATAAATCATCATTTAAATGTACCTATTGTCATAAAAAAGATCATACAAAAGAACGATGTTTTGAACTTGTGGGATATCCTGACTGGTGGGATCACAACCGTGACTCTCGGAAGAAAAATTCATGACAGATGTCTACTGCCACCATTGCTGAAACAACAAAGTATCATGTTGTAAACTCCTCAGCAAATGTTGGTAAGATGCTTAAAACTTTTTCTCCTATTTTTAATAATACATGGATAATTGATTTAGGTGCAATTGATCATATGAAATTTGATTCTAGACAAATCTCAAAACCATCTTCACACAAAACTGTTTGCACTGCCAATGGTAACACAACCTCAGTTATTTTGGAAAGATCTTTGTCTCTCACTAGTACTTTGAATTTAGATTCCATACTAGTTATTCCGTCTTTAGAGTATAACCTTATATCTATTTCTCAAATAACCACTACTTTATCTTGTTTTGTTATTTTTGGTCTAACTTTTGTGTGTTCAAGGACATCCAAACAAAGCAAACGATTGGTTGTGGTGTTAGGCAAGTAAAATTTTATTATTTGGACTTGGATTCAACAAATTATGCACTGGTAGCAACTGGATCTAAAAAGGATGAATCAAATATATGGCTGTGGCATAGAAGATTGGGTCATGTTTCTTTTGGATATTTAAAGAAATTATTTCCAAGTTTATTTTTAAGCTTAGATCTTTCTACTTTAAAGTGTGATGTATGTGAACTAGCAAAAAGTCATTGTTCCTCATTTCCTATAACCTTAAATAAAAGTCCATTTCCGTTTATGGTTATACATTTTGATGTATGGGTCCTTCTAAAGTCTCTACTTTGGGAGGATCACGTTGGTTTGTTACATTTATTGATGATTTTAGTAGAATGACTTGGGTCTGTTTAATGAAATCTAAAAGTGAGGTAAACATATTATTTAGAAAATTTCATAAAATGGTTTGTACTCAATATAAAACACAGATTCAAGTTCTACGTAGTGACAATAGAGGAGAATATAAAAGTTCTGAGCTTCAAGAATATCTTAAATCAGAAGGGATTAGTCATCAAACTACTTGTGTTGATACACCTCAGCAAAATGGAGTTACAAAAAGAAAAAAATCAACATTTGTTGGAAGTTGTCCATGCCTCATTGATCGAAGCTCATATTCCATTATCTTATTGGGGAGAAGCACTTACTTCTGCTGCATATTTGATCAATCAGGTACCTTCTAGTTCCATTAACTTCCAAAAACCACTACAAGCCATCACTGAAGCAATTGTTGCACCAAGTATACCCAATTTACCTCCTCATGTCTTTGGGTGTGTGGCATTTGTACACCTACATAAACAACAATGTAGCAAGTTGGATCCACGAGAAATACGTTGTGTTTTTATGGGATATGCCACACAACAAAAAGGGTATCGTTGTTATCATCCTCCTACAAAACAAATGATTACCACCATGGATGTTATTTTTTATGAAGATACAATGTATTTCTCTTCTACACCTGAATTTCAAGGGGAGTACAACCATGCTGAAATTCAAACCCTTAAAAATATAAATTATTTTCTTATGAAGAAAGACAAATTATATGTGAGGAAAATAAAAATAACTTGAATTCAGATGGTAATAACTCCCAATATAGAGAAGACTCAAGGGAAATGGAATCAAGTCCTTATCAACTTCAAGATCATCAAGCAAGTTCATTACTACCACTAAGTGAGTACGAGTTTCCTTCTCCACAAGTTGCTGATATACCTAACCAACCGTTTGTAGAGGATGCTCCAACTATTGAACCAACCAGAAAATACTTCCACCACGTGCTAACAGAGGTATTCCTAAAGCCATGTATGAACCTACGATTTCTAGTAAAGTCAAATATCACATGAGTAACTATATGTCTAAACAACGTTTTTCAAAATCAAACGAATCATTTTTGAATCAATTATCTCTTGTATCTATTCCTAACAGTGTGTAGGAAGCTTTAGTTGACCAAAAATGGAAAGATGCTATGAATGAAGAACTAAGATCCTTAGAAATAAATAGAACTTGGGAACTTGTCGATCGTCCACCAACAAAGAAAATTGTTGGATGTCGATGGATTTTTTCAGTAAAGTATCAAGCAGATGGTATGATTGAACGCTATAAAGCAAGATTGGTAGCAAATGGATACACTCAAACATATGGGATCGACTATACAGAAACATTTGCACCTGTAGCCAAAATTAACATTGTTCGAGTCTTGGTATCTCTAGCTGCAAATTTAGATTGGCCATTATATCAGTTTGATGTAAAAAAATGCCTTTCTACATAGAGATTTAATTGAAGAAGTCTACATGGATTTACCACCAGGAATCAAGAAATCCAAAATCCATGATGAAAAGGTGTGTAAATTAAAAAAATCACTGTATGGATTGAAACAATCCCCAAGAGCATGGTTTGGTAGGTTCACAAAGTCAATGAAGGCATTTGGCTACAAGCAAAGCAATTCAGACCATACTTTATTTCTGAAAAAAGGGCATGGTAAGATCACTGCACTTATTGTATATGTTGATGATATGATAGTAACAAGAAATGATCTTGAAGAAAGGAAAGCTCTACAAAGTTATTTGTCCAAGGAATTTGAAATGAAATACCTTGGTTCCTTAAAATATTTTCTTGGGATTGAGGTTTCTCGATCAAAAGAAGGAATCTTCTTATCTCAAAGAAATTATGCCTTAGATTTATTAAAAGAAACTAGTATGTCAGCATGTCAACCAGCTAATACACCAGTAGAGAAAGGATTAAAGTTATGTATCAAGTTTGATCAAGTTCCAACAAATAAAGAAAGATACTAAAGGCTTGTTGGATGGTTAATGTATTTGGCACACACAAGACCAGATCTTGCCTATGCTTCAAGTATTGTCAGCCAATTTATGCATAATCTTGGAGAACAACATATGAATGTAGTTATTCATATTTTAAGGTATTTAAAGTCTGCTCTTGAAAAAGGAGTATTATTCACTAAAAACTCAGAGTTCTAAAGAATAGAAGGATATACTGATGCTGATTGGGCTGGATCAATAAATGATAGACGATCTACATCAGGCTACTTCACTTTTGTAGGGGGAAACCTTGTAACATAGAGAAGTAAGAAACAACATGTTGTTGCTCGTTCAAGCACAGAGGTTGAATACAGAGGCATGCCACTTGGGCTTTGTGAGGCCTTGTGGTTACAATCTCTCTTGAAAGATTTGAGATATCCTACTAAAAAATCAATTAAGTTATTTTGTGACAATAAAGCAACATGTGATATTGTTCATAATCCAGTTCAACACAATCGTACAAAACATGTTGAAGTTGACAGATTCTTTATTAAGGAAAAGCTAGAAGAGAATTCATTGGAATTACCAAAAATTAAGTCAGAAGATCAACTGGCTAACATCCTTACTAAAGCAGTCTCATATCGAGTATTTATAGAAGTTTCAGTCAAGTTGGGCATGGAAGATATCTATGCACCAACTTGAGGGGGAGTGTTGAATTCAACAAATACTGCATCTCATTCAACAAATACTGCAACTCATTCAACAAATACTGCACCGACCTCAAAAGCCTACCAATATGCACGACACCTATCATTATACACGGCGCCTACCAAGCAGCTGTAAACCATGTAATTCAATCATGATGACTATTAAAATAGTAATTAATATTTATCTATATAAACAATATACATACCCTATACAAATTAAAAATATATATATTAAAGAAAATGTTTATTTCTTCAATATTGATTTCTTACCCGAGGTGCATAGAACAAAATCAATTGTTTCGACTCTCCATCAAACATTGAAGTACGCTACCCAAGATGGAACAAAGGAGATCAAAGGCAAGTAGATGATGACAAGAGGCTGTTACAAATATATCATGAAAATGATGTCGACCCAAGAACAACCAAAAATGGGACAAGCTCGACTTGCTGCCTGTCAAGCATGATTAGTTAACACGGTTTCCAAGACAAATAAAGTTGGTAAATACAAAAGAAGGCGACGAGGGTGATCTCAAATATCAACAGGCTAGATAACATAATTAGATACAAAATCGTGGATTTCCTGAGAAGAAATATTGAAGTTTCGCATGGTTGCCTGAGGATATTCTAGGGGTTGACCCAGGTATTATTACCCACCAGTTGAATGCGGATCGAAGTACAAAACCTATGTAAGAGAGAGAGAGAGAGAGAAAACTTCCACAGAGAAGAATGACATAATACAAATACAAGTTAGAATGAGCGTAGTCAAAGAAGTCAACTACCGCACATGATTGTTCGATGTCGTATTGGTCAAGAAGACATGTGGTGCCGCTCATATGAACGTCACTTTAACAACGTCAAAGATCCGTATCTGAAAGACTGTTATCCTCTACAAAATGTAGACTAATTAGTGGTTGTGGCAGCTAGATTTGGCATCAACAAAACATGTCCTAATAAGATTATTATCATATTTATTATAATTTTGTGTTTCTCTATTAAAATTCTTTTATATTAATTTATTTATATCATTTAGTTACATATATTAAAAATGATATCACTTTGTATCATTATTTAAAAAAAAAATCAATTAAGAATAAAATAAATTATTTATTAATAATTATTTTTTAAAAATTAATATAAAATTAATTTAATTTGTTCTTAATTTATCATATTTTTCAAAAAATTAAAAAACTAAATGATAATATTTATAATATAAGAAATTAAATAATAAAAATAACCTAATTTAAGAAAATGTATGATATTTTTCTTAATTTGATTATAAAGAAGAATAATATTAAGAATCGTTAGAATTTTAGACCTTTTAAATCTGATCTCTCGAACATAATAAGTGAGTATCCTTGTAATTCCCAAATTAATCAAAAAAATTATTCAAGTTATTTATCTTAACCCCTTATGTGTAAATATTGTTCTCTAGGAACAATCTTCATTCAAAAACCACTTTCTTGAATTATATGATTTTGGCTTGAATTTTATCTCCAAAAATTCTCTCGATTAAACCTATAAACTTGTCTTCAAAAATTGTACATGTTGACCTGAGGGAAAAGAATAGGGTGCATTTAAATGATATTTGTTTGACTTAGCTTAATTTGGATTATGACTCTTAAATTATATCCAATGAGGAATTCTACTAATCCATTCACGTCAGATGTAAGAGTCCCACTCCTATTAAAATATCTTTGCTTAAAATTTATTTAAATTTCTATCAAATATTTTAATTTATATCTTAATACTTTTTATTAATTTAACTAATTATTTGATCAAACTAAACAATATTAATTAATTACATGGATTAATTACCATATCAAATTACTATTTTACCTTTATATATTTATTTAATATTTATAACCTTCATAAAATGACCTAATAAAAGATATATTTTAATCATTTAAATAATTAATTCTAAATTAATTATTCACATCAATCATGTTTTGTAATAGGGGCACATAAAATTAAGAATTTAAATTTGAATAAAATATTGATACATTAATTAACCCTTTAGTTAACTATCAATATTTATTAATCTCATTGTCACATCACTATGGATCTAAGATAGAACTCTCAAATATCATAGTTACTACTTACCCAACATTATGTATATGTGTAATCCATTGATATAGCTGTTAGGTGCGACTCAATCCTCCATAGCTATTTCATAATACACCTCATCTATTACATCTTTCTTGAGTACCTATGATGTGTATGAATAACTATCTACAATCATTTTATAGATTACTTTTATAGATTACGTGCAATTATTCAAGCTAAGGATAGTTAAACAAGAGAACTACTATTTAATATATGTTAACAAACTGAATGGATTCTACATCTTATGAGATAACCTCCTAACCCACTAAGAATAGCGAGATATCAAGAAACAATGTATCTTAGCCTACCAATACAAGCATTATTGGATAAGTCAAATATTATGGTCCTATATCAAGCAGTTAACTAAATCATATAGTATTAAAATTATGCCACATATGGCCATCGGATGACATATGTAGAAACATTAGTGGATAAACATGTTTGAATAATGTTTCCAATATGTTTGGTCTAGTCATGTATAATTAACTATTATATAAAATATCCCCAATTAGATGTCTTTACATCACTTACCTTAGATAAGGATAACACCACTCCAAACTGATACGGGCCATACTAGTGACTTTATTAAACATCCTTTTATAACTTTAATTAATCTTCATGAACTACTTTGATTTCCCACATAAAACCAATTCGCCTTTATATATGATAACATACTGAGTTTTAAGCAAACCAAAATTGCAAGGTATATGTGAGTGTTGGTGATATTCGTGAACAAAACGTTTAAATATCAACTAGTTTCTAGGTGCATTTTCATGATTGCTATTTGAAGCTGATGAAACTTCCGAACTTCAAGTCAATATGTTCCAGGTATATAATCATCCTTATGCACATTAGAATACATTTTATATACTTAAGAATATTTGGTATAAATATTAGTCGATCGATCAAATATCTAGATCGATCGATGATTGATCTTGTATGATCTATGTCATCTTGGATCCAATTGGGGTAGATCGATCGAGTTGCATTCAATAAATCAAAGTCGATCAAGGTTCGATCAAATGTGATTTACTTGGTCTCAAGAGTGTTTTAATCATTGTTGGATTAATCAAAAAAGGTCTCGATTGATCAAACATAAGGTCAATCGATCAAGCCTTGAATGGATCGATCAAGTAGTAAGGGCTTTAACTTATAACATATTTGATTACTCGAGCCAAAGTGTCCTTTTACCAAACTATCCCCATTTATTATTGATCCTTGAAATATTCAATGGATAGAATGGTAATTGTACTTTAAACCTAGCATTAGGGTTTCATCTTTTCTATATAAAGAACCTAATGCTCCGTATTTTTATGAACCACCTTCATTATAATTTTTTAATCATTTTTGTGCTCACTCTCTCACAAAACGTTTTGCAAAAAGAATATCATATTTGTTTAAACTTCTTTATTTAATTAATATGTCAAATATTGATGGTTGTATTTGATTGATTAATAAGCCTATTTAATTTATGATATTTTGATTATATGTTCATATTGCTTGTTCTCTATTATTTTCTTGAATTCATGTGTGTAATATCTTAATTATTTGATTTGATTATTTAACTTTAAAGAAGCTATCTTTATTAAACATATGCTTAATCTACTTATTCTAGAGTTTGCTAGATGATTTAAAATTAATTAATCTATTCTTGAATCTTCTAGTTAGGATTATTCATTATTGAATCTACTAAAGGATACACTTTGTACTTGTGTTATTGTTCTAACTTTTAAAGTGCTAGTTGAATAGGTTCAATTGCTTACGTGACTTGAGTTTATCGGAATGATGGTTTAGATCTGAACACCTTTCTTGTGAAGATTGTGAAGGAAACCTGTGGCTTATAAGTAGATTATTTGGGGGCATTATCTTGAAGGGTAGTTTATGTACTAGCCTTGTAAGTGAACCTTATTTTCATAGTCGGTGGTTTTCCTTTTAGGTCATTGGTGTGGCCTAGGTTATTTCCACCAAAAATATCCTGTGTTTAGTTTTATTTATTTCTACTTTATAATTATTGCATATGATTACATGTCTAGTTACTTCTGATTTTTTAATTAGTCATAATTCAAAATTTACCTATTCATCTTCATTTATTTAATTAGATCATCAACTAAAAAAATTCAATTGGTATTAGAGTGGGTCATTAGATATACTTAGTTTTTTTCCTAGGACTTTGTTATGGATCATTTGAAAGAGGATTTATCTATAAACCATGCACCTTTCTTTGATGGATTTAACTATCCGTACTTGAATGCTCATATGAGAGCCTTTATATGTTCTCTAAATGAGTGTGGGTGGAACTATATTATATATGGTTGGGAACCACCTATAGTTACCAAAGGTAATGTTGTCACACTTAAACCTAGGACTGAATGGACCATTGAAGATAAAGTTGGTAGTAATTGGAACAAAAAGGGTACTAATGTTATCTTTAGTGCTATGTCTACTGATAAGTTCCTTTATATCTCTAATGTTGATACTGCTAAGCATGCTTGGGATATTTTAAAGGTAACCCATAAAGGCACCATGCAAGTTAAAATAACCAAACTTCATATGCTAGAAACTAGTTTTGAAAAACTTAGGATGGAGGAATAGGAAACGTTTTCTACATTTTATGATAAATTAAGTGATATTGCTAACACCTCTTCAAATATTGGAGAGATAATTGATGTAATCAGGTTGACTCGAAGATTATTTTCTCATTATTAGGTTTCTTCCATGTAAATGTCACTTCCATTGATGAAAGTAAGGATGTAGTCATAATCAAAATTGAGGAACACATTGGCTTACTTCAAACCTTTGAGATAAGCTTTCGAACTCTTACAAAGAACAAAGTTATCACTTTCAAAATTACCATGACTGATGATGGTGACAATGACAATGAAATTGATGAGGATAATGAAGAATTGAAACTCTTAGCCCAAAAACTCAAGAAAATCTTCAACTAGAACAATTCACAAACTAACTAGTAACTAAGCCATTCAAGGTATCAAAACTCAAGCGAAGTCAAACCTATGAGTTTCGAAGGTAAGAAAACTAAACCTATAAGACCTAAATGTTTTGAATACAATGGGATTGGCCATATTGTATCTGAGTGCACTAACAAAAAGAAAGGAATTGCAAGGGCTTTCAATGCTACCCTTAGAAACTCAGAAAGTGACAACAAAAATCCTAATAACTTATAAAATTGTGG
Organism: Hippophae gyantsensis; assembly: GCA_030763125.1. Taxonomy (NCBI): domain Eukaryota; kingdom Viridiplantae; phylum Streptophyta; class Magnoliopsida; order Rosales; family Elaeagnaceae; genus Hippophae; species Hippophae gyantsensis. The sequence continues at coordinate 54,790,332 of CM061031.1, read as the reverse complement.
CACCATCTACTTGGCATTCACTATAAATTGGTGAACAATCTAGTAAGTCAGACATTGATTCAGACTATGAGGAAAGTGATTTTGAATTCCTACTAAATAAATTTAATATTAATAGTCTTAATGATCTATTTATAGATTTTGTATGTTGTAAGAGACAAAATGATAGGTTACTTGTAGAAGTAACCAAACTAAATGATAAACTTAAATGAAAAAAATTCCTCAATTATAGGAAAAAAATGAGCTATCTGAACTTGCTGATGGTTTGAGTTCAAGTCTTGTAGATCTTAAACAAGAAAACAAGAATATTATGTAGGACTTTGAACAATCAAAGAAAGACACGAAGAGTCTAAAAATTAGAGCTAGAAAGCTAAACAAAGTTCTTAACTATGGAAAACCTTTTGGAGACAAAAGAATATTATGTTATATAGATGAGCAATCTATACCATCATCTTCAAAAATAACATAGTTTGTAAAACCGGCTAACCCTCATTCTTCAAATGCTACACATATACCTTCAGCATCAAAGATTTCATTTGTAAATCCTTCTAACTCTACTTCTACAATTACTTATACACAAACAAATATTGCACCAATAATTGATAAAACTATTAAGTTTGTGCTTGTTTGTCATTAATGTGATAGGAAAGGTTATATTAGGCCAAAGTGTAGATTTTTGTTGGTTGTTACCGTTTTTGTTAACCCTTTGCTTCTAGTTAGAAGACTCATTATTATCATCCAAATATGAATCGTATGTACAATTATTCTACTAGAAAGCATGAATTTGTTGGCTCAAAGAGGCAAGTAAAATTCAACACATTTAATTCTAAGACTAATTATCATCATCCTACCATACATGTTGCATCTAGGATGAATATGGAATCTAAAAGTAATGCTAAGTCCAAGAACATGCCTTTGAAGACTAAGGTAGTTGAGTTTTAACCCAAAGAAATAAAGAAACCAAGATTCAAGAAAGTTTGGGTTAGGAAAAATTATTTTTTCTTTCACTTGACCATCTTTTATTGTTCACCTAGATACTTTTGTTTAAGTGCTTAGTTGAGCCTAGATGAGCATATTTATTTCATTTTTTTGTTTATTTTTATTGGTGTTTCATTAGTCTTAACAAAGGAATAACATAAATAAATAAATCAAAGAGCATCATAGATTTATCTTAACAATGATAGGGACTTTATATACTACTTCAAAACTGCTCTCATTTTGATTGACTCTTTATTTTGTAATTAAGTATTTAAACTTATGCATTTACATACTTTTCATACCTGGTGATTAATGTTGACAAGAACTTATTCACATACTCATTGAACTTATATGTATATCATGCTCGTAGTTTATGATTAATTTTTTCAAATTTCAAGGCTTGTGCTAACCTTGCTACAAAACTATCTTTGAGCTATGTTTTTCAGTTTCTAAAATTTAATTGTAGTGGGACACCTATTTTGAGAGAGTTAACTAATGTGATGTGTGCAGCTACCACAATGAGCAAAAAAAACTACCTTACAACTAGGATGAAGGTTATCATACTAGGTTTCTGGCTCATGCATATTTCCTTAAACAAAAAAGAGAAGAAAATAAAATAGAAAAATATTTGCATGCATAAAAAGAAAGAATCATACGTTGGTTATACAGGAAGAAAATAAATAAATAAATAACCAATTCCCATATAAAAAAGAGGGAATAAAATATTTTAAGATCTTTCTAGGTAGATATTTTTATTTTGTGACATTGAGAATTTAATTGAATTTTTTCAATGATGGGTGATACTCCTTCCTTTGAATCTTCCATGAATAATCATAAATGAATTGAATGACATAATTTTGAAGTTCAACATTTTAGTGATTGTTGATATGACACTATATATGTTAGTATGTTTGCGTATTTTGTCAAAATACTTATGCCTTCAATAGATAGTCAAATTTTGAACAAGAGTAATTTCTCAAATGAATGTTTCTATTTTAATCATGTTTAAATTAGTCTACTACCCTCAATTCAAAAAATTTATATATATTAGTTGTTATAAATTTTCATGTTATTCTACTTTATTTTGGAGAGTCATAGAACTTAGGGAGAATTCATTTATTATATACATCACATTCCTACTCTTATTGAATTTATGCATTAAAATTAATTTACTGTTTCATATGAAAAAAATGAAGGAGAGTGGCTATATGGTTATTAATGGGAAGGATTGCAATGGGAGATGTTGCACATAGGGGGAGTAATTTTAATATTTAAATGATATTTGTTATTACTCATCGCTTATGTTTTCTTTTTTCGCTTTATTGATGCTATATACATTGAACTAATAAAAAATTAGTATTTTATGATAAGTTGTGTGCCTATTTGTTGTTTTGATTTTCATTGTATATGTCAGTTATCAATATTCAAGCGAAGATGGATTTCACTATATCATAGGATAGTATCACTATGAAAAATTTAATTTTCCTATGAGTGTCATGTAGTAAGGAAGAGTTTTTATCACAAAAATAAGTAAAAGAGGGAGATTGTAAGGTATATGTGAGTGTTGGCAATACTCATGAACAAAATGTTTAAATGTAAAACAATTTCTAAGTGTGTTTTCATAACCTCTATTCAAAGCCAAAGAAACTTTCAAGCTTCAAGTCTACATGTTTCAGATATATAATCATCTTTATGCATGTTAGAATACATATTATATACTCTGGAATATTTGGTATATACATTAGTCCATTGATCGAGGATCAATTTTGTATGATCTATGTCCTCTCAGGTTGACTTTCAAATTGGGGTAGAACGATTCAGTTGGGTTCGATCAATCAAGGGTTGTATCAATTGAGGTTCAATATAATGTGATCTACTTAGTCTCAGGTTTATTTTAATAATTGTTGGATCGATTGGAAAGAGTCTCAATTGATCGAACATATAAGGTTGATCGATTGAGCAACAAGGGTGTCAACTTATAACTTATTTTATTACTCAACACAAATTGTCCTTTTACCATACTATCCCCATTTATTATTGATCCTTGAAATATTTAATGGACAAAATGGTAATTTTACTTTAAACCTAGCATTAGGGTTTCATTTTTCTTATATAAAGAACCTAATGCTTCATATTTTAATCAACCACATTCATTGTAATTTTTTAATCATTTTTATGCTCTCTCTCACAATTTTTTTTTGCAAAACAATCATATTTGTTTAGGCTTCTTAATAAATTTGTCAAACATTGGTGTTGTATTTGATTGATTAATGAGCCTATTTAATTTATGATATTTTGATTATATGTTCACATATCTTCTTCTTCTTTATGTTATGTATTTCTTGGATCAAATAATGGTGTGTAATATCATAATTATTTGATTTGATGATTTAACTTTAAAAAGCTATCGTTATTGAACCTGAGCTTTATTTGCTTGTTCTATGGTTGTTAGATGATTTAAAATTAACTGATATATTCTTGAATCTTCTAGTTGGGGTTATTCATTATTGAATCTTCTATAGGACACACTTTGCACTTATGTTCTTGAGCTAACTTTTTAGCTACTGTTTGAACATTTTCGATTGCTCGTGTGACTTGAGTTTATTGAAATGTTGGTTCAGATCCGAACACGTTTCTTGGAAAAAATGAGAAGGAAAGTATTGACTTGTAAGTAGATTACTTAGGGGGCATTATCTTGGAGGGTAATATAAGTACTTTTCTTGTAATTGAACCTTATTTTCAAAGTGGATAGTTATGTGGTCTAGTGGACTGATGGTTTTCCTTTTAGGTCATTAGTGTGGCCTAGATTGTTTACACCTAAAATGTCATATGTCAAGTTTTATTTATTTTTGCTTTATAGTTATTGCACACAATTGCATGTCTAGCCACTTTTAATTTTTTAATTAATCATAATTCAAAAATTACTTATTCATTCCCTCTAGTTAATTAGATTTGTTAATAAAAACTTTCACGAATAATCAAGAATTTTGCGATAATTTATATTAAGAAAATATTAGCATATGTAAATAAATAAAATATTTTATTTATTTATTCTAATTTCAGCATAGTTTAAAATAAAAATATTTTACATTTTGGTCTCTATCCTAACGATCTCCCACTAGTCCTTAAGCAAAAAGGACAACTCTTTTTACCCCATCCTTTCTAGGTGACCCTTAAAACTCTTGGTAGTAAGTGTCTTGATAAATGGGTCAGTATGGTACAACCTCTCACATGAAATGATACTTGTGCTCTATATTTTTCCTCATTTTTGGCTTTTTAGTTTTTTTTAGTTAGCCACTACCACAATATTATCATAATATAGTGTGAGTGGACAGTCAATATTTGGAAGAACTTTCAAATCCAACAAGAAGGAGCCATACTTATGCTTTTTCTACTTTGCAAGTGGAAACATATGTGTCCTCCCTTGTGGAATCAACCATACAACTTTGCATCATTCTCCTCCATGATGAAGCTTTTCCAACAAGGGTAAACATTGAACCTTGCATTGATTTCCTAGAATCATTATCTGCTTGATAGTTAGAGTTTGTGTATCATATAGGATCAAACCTCAACCAGGATGGACTACCATATAATTCTTCATTCTCCTAAGATACTTGAGGATGCAATGGAATGAAAGCCAATGACCAATCATGAGTTGGATTGATATTGATTATGTCAATGACATAGCAAATGTCAAGCCTACTACATAACATGACATACATTAAACTTCCAACTACTAATGCATATGTAACTCACCTTATATCCTCTGAAAGTTCATTTATATAGTTATAGATCTAATTAGAAAAGTATGAAAAATTAAAATTTTGTAAGCAGCCAAGCATGTAATCTCATGTGAATAAAGTAATATGGAAAATAAATATCAACACATAAGAGTTTTAGGTGGAAATAACATTTTTCATACCAATGACTTAATAGGAAAATGACCGGTCCACCATACCAACTATCCACTATGAAAAATAACTACCTAATTATAAGGCTATAACTCAAACTACACACCTAGGTAATGCCCCTAAGTAATCAACTTACAAATTGTTGCCTTCATCATAGTCTCTATAAGAAAGGCGTTTGGATCCGAGCCAATTTTCTAATAAGCTCAAGTTCCACAATTTAATCTAACCCGCACCACTATCACCTGAAATTAGCACATAACCATAAGTACAAGTGTGTGTCCTATAACAGATTTAATAATGAACAACCATAACTAGTTGATTTAAAAAATATATCAAATAAATCGAAAATAACTAGCATCTCTAGAACAATTAAATAAAATCATAATAACACAATTATTATTGTAGGCTTGTTAATCCATCAAACACAATCACAAATGTTTGATAAATTAACTTAAATAAAAATCCTACTTGAAAAATTTTAGCAAGACAAGAGAGAATAAAAGATGAGGAGAATAGGCACAATTAAGCTCTTGAATCATTAGTTTCAATTTTTCACTTAGGTTTATATTTATAGAATATTTTGAAGCACTTTTGGTCAAAGTAAAATTACCATCTTGTCCATAAAATCAGTTAAATAAGTTTTAAGGAATAAAGACCATATAATAAAAAGATAATCCAATTTGTAATAGAAATAGGTTTTAAAATCAAAGCCCTTGTCTCTCGATCGCTCTAATCAAGTGCTTGATTGATAGAGTATATAGTTCAATCAATCAAATATCCTCTTGATCAAACTAGTGTATCAATTAATTAATTCTAAAAACAATGGATCAATCAAGTCATTAATCTCGACCGGTCTAGTGCTCAATTGATCGAGTATTAATTCCTCTATCGATCTAGTCATATAAATAATTAATTCAACATGTAATATAGCTCGATTGATCTAGTCACTACTTGATCGATCAAGTAGCCTATTTTCTTATAGTTCCTATGTGTCTAATATGCAATCTAACATGTATGAGATTAGAGATATACCTGAGATATGATCGTTGAAGCTTGATAGTTTCTTCAGGTTAAAAATATTCTTCTAAAACACATCTAGAAACTAAAATTACAATTATATGTTTTGTTCACAAAAATCACCAACATTCACATAAACCTTATAATCTCCCCCTTTGGCATATTCGTGTGAAAAAAACATTTCTCTCACTACATCACGCTCATAGGAAAATTAAATTTTTACATGAATCTTTAAAGCTCATGTTTACACTTAATGTCAAAAACATAAATACCTAAAGAATTTGTCCTGAAAGATTCATTGTTCATTAGTTCAGTGTCTATAACAATATAAAAAATGATGAATATACATAAGAGTTAGTAATCATATAATAGAAATTAAAAACATATATCCTCCTATTTGTAATATCTCTAAAAATAGATTTTCAAATTAATTATTTTCCTAAATTAACTCTCTCTTTTTTGTAGACTTTTCAATTAATTTTTCAATTTTTTATCTCCCATTTTTTCATACGAATAAACAATATAATCAATAAGCAATGATAACAGCTTGAGCAAGCAAACAATGTATTTAATGACTAAAAAGAGGAGTACATATTCTGAAAAGCTTATAATAATAAAAATAGGGAGCTAAAAATAATATTTATCAAAAATGAATAAACTCACTCTAAGTTCTACAATTCCTCTAAATAAATTAGAATTAAACAAAAGCTATAAAACTTGATATATATATATAATTGTTTTTTTTAAATTGAGGGTAGTATACTTAACTTAACATGACTAAAAAAATACACACAAATAATGAAGTTAATTTTATTCAAAGTAAATAAATATAGGTAAATAAGTCACACAAACATACTAATACATATAGTGACATATTGATAGTCACCAAAAGTGAGATAAAAATAAAAAAATCAATAGTATGTCAATTAGTCCATTTATAAATTGGTTATGCAGGATTTAAAGAAAATAGTATCATCTGTCATAAAAATTTACAGTTGAATTCATACTTGTAATAGTAAAATTTCATTTACTAAGAGAACTTTAATCTATATTCTTTTGTATTCATCTCTTGTATTAAATTTTTTATGTGAGGGATTGATTGCTTATTTTCTTTTTGTTTAACCAATCATGACTCTTTCTTTTTGTGTATACAAAAGCTTTTATAGTTTTCTTTTTTCCTTTAATATTATTATTTTAAGGAAATATGCACGAGCCAAAAACCTAAAGTGATGAATTTCACACTAATTGTGAGGTAACTCTCTCTTCTTTACCCTAGTGATATTGAAATAAACCATAAGATGGATAGTGAAAAACATTGCAAAACCATTGATTTGAGAATTGGTGAGGTCGTCGAAGAGAAACAAAAAGAGGAAGTATCCAAGCTAGAGGACTTAAAAGAAGAAAAATTTAATGATGAAATCAATTCTTTCAAGAAAGTTAATATCTATACTCCAATTGTATCTTTTCCTCAAAGGTTCCAAAAACCAAAAGTATACAATCAATTTTCAAATTTCTTGGTTATCTTCAAAAAGCTACATATTAAAATATCATTTTCCAATGCACTTAGTACATTCCTTCCTATGCCAAGTTTATGAAAAATATTCTCTTGAAGAAAAAACTTGGTGATTATTAACCATAACCTTGACCGAAGGTTGTAGCGTTATTCTTGATAAAAATCTACCACTAAAATTAACATATCCAAGAAGGTTTGAAATCTTTTGCTCGATTGTTAATATTCAAATTGGGAAGGCGTTTATGACTTAAGAGATAGCAAAAACTTAATGTTACTTTCAATTTTTAAAAGATTATAAATGGGTGAACCTAAACCCATATCTGTGACCTTGTAAATGGAAATTATATCAATCAAGAGAAAGGTATGGTAGAAGATGTGTTAGTTAAATTATAAAAATTCATCTTTCCAACAAACTTCATTGTCCTTGACATGGAGGAGGATCAGGACCTTTATATCATCGATGGTTGTCTACTCTTAGCCATTGAAAGAAATCTCATTGATGTCCAAAATGTGAGTTAACCATGAAAATTCAAGATGAAAAGGTAAAATTTAATATTTTTAAAATAGTCATATTAGTGATTTTTTTAGCATAGATGTTATTGATGAGCTAGTTAACAATGCACATGTTAACATATATCTTAGTAATCCTTTAGAATTTTTCCTTGCTAATTCTATTCATACAATCGATGATGTTCATGACATTCACTTGGGCACACACTTGAAAGTAAAAGACTCTTTTCCCACTCAAATACATGGTTTGATTGATGGAGACTCTTTGGTTGATCAATTGAGCAATGATGAAAATGCACAAAAACACACAATTGCATTCTTGACATATGATGCTATATTTAATGAAGCTCATCCACATATTGATCATGTAATCCAAAAATAGAAAATATTCGAGGCAAATTAACATAGAGAATTGTGTGAATTATTTAGGGGCTAGCCTTCTAGCGTCTGTTTTCTAATGTTGTGTTTGAGTGTATCGAGACAGGTTCAAAATTAAAAGCATACCTAGTGGAGCCTCCCATAATTGATTTTAAACCATTGCATTGCCATCTATGCTATGAATTTTTAGGTGAATGGGAGACATTTTCAGTTATTATCTCATCTAGCTTGAATCAAGAATAAGAAGAGAGGTTGTTGGGCATATTTAGGTAATTTAAGAAAGCTATAGACTAGTCCATTGCAGACACTAAAGACATAAGCCCATCAATTTGTATGCACAAGATCTTGCTAGAATAAGGTGCCAATCCTACTAGAGATGCTTAATGTAGGTTACACCTAATCATGTAAGAAGTTGTGTAGAAAGAAGTAGTTAAATGGTTAGATATAGGAATAATCTATCCAAACTTTGATAGTGAATAGGTTAGCCCAGTACAATGTATACCTAATAAGGGAAGAATGAATGTGGTGGAAAATGAATATAATGAATTGATACCTTCAAGAACTGTTACATGTTGGAGAGGATCATTTCCTATACCATTCGTAGACCAAATCTTGGATAAGCTAGTAGGGAATTCTTTTTTCTTTCTTCTTTTTTGTCTTCTTAAGGGGTACTCTAGCTACAATCAAATAGTTATAGAACCCAAATAACAAGAGAAAAGTACCTTTACATGCCCTTATACGACCTTTAATTTTAAGAGAAGGCCTTTCGGGCTTTACAATGCCCTTGTTACATTCCAACAGTGTATAATGGCCATTTTCTCAAATATGGTGAAAAAACATCTTGAAATATTTATGGATGTCTTTTCATTCTTTGGGGACAATTTTGATGAATGCCTTTGCCACCTATCCCTAGAACTAATGAGTTGAGAAGAAACCAACTTAGTGTTGAATTCGAAAAATTGTCACTTCATGGTCCTAGATGGTTTTATTTTAGGCCACAAGGTATCTTCCAAAGCTATTGAAGTTGATAGGGTTAAGATTGAAGTAATTGAACAAATTCCACCTCCAATTAGTGTGAAAGGAATTATAAGTTTTCTTAGGCATGATAGTTTTTACCATATGAATTCATTAAATAATTCTCCAAAATATCCAAACCTTTATGAACTCTTCTGAAAAAGGATATGCCATTTAAATTTAATGATTTTGAGTATTAAAAGAGAAATTAGTATATGCACTAGTTATTATAGCACTGGATTAGACCAAGCTATTTGAATTGATGTGTGATGCTAGTGACTTCATTGTTAGGGATGTTTTATGGCAACTAAAAGGAAAAATACTTCATGCCACTTATTATGATAGCAAGACCTTGGATGATGCACAAACAAACCATACCACTACAAAAAAAACTTTTAACAATTGTCTTTTCTTATGAAAAATTTAGAGCCTACTTAGTAGGAATTCAAGTAAATGATTATGGAACCATTCTGCCATCAAGCATATTATGGCCAAGAAAGATGCCAAACCTATATTCATATGATTTGTATTACTCCTACAAGGATTTTATCTAGAGATCCAAGACTAAAAGGAAATCGAGAATCAAGTGGCAGATCACCTCTTTATTTTTAAAAAAGAGCCAAATTAGGCAATACTGTAGCTATTGGAGACTCTTTTCTAGATAAACAACTCCTATCTATAGCATAAGTAGATATCTTATGGTTTACTAACATAGCCAATTTTCTCACTTCCAAAATCATCCCTGAATGATTAAAATTTTAAAAGGGAAAAAATCATGAAATAAAAGCACACTTTTATAATGACCCTTACTTATTCAAAGTAGGTAGGGATGGTGTATTAAGAAGATGCCTCCCTTACAAGGAGGTTGAAAGTGTTCTATACAATTTCCATATCATAGAAATTAGAGGCCACTTTGGGAGCATAAGAGCAGCATCTAAGGTACTACAATCTGGTTTCTATTGGCCTACTATTTGTAAAGATGCTTTCTTATATGTGAAAATGTGTGATAAAAGCCAAAAGAGTGGGTAACATCTTTAAAGTAAAGTATCATTCCCACGGAGATTTGTTACTACAATTTGTTGAGTACTAAAATTATTTCACTCTAATTTTATTCAAAACGATTGTTGATTTGAAAAAGTTAAAGAAAAGAGTTAACAAAATAAAAGAAATCTAGGATTGCAGTTTTTCACCAAATTAATCAACTCAAATCATATTATTTTCTCTTGATTTATATTTTTTTAGTACATTTAATTTGTCAACCGAAAACTTTTAATTTTATCAATACATCTCTTCCGAGCTCCGTATAGACACACCTCGTTAAATTAATTCACTATATTCCTATGAGAATTAAATTCACCAAGATTCATTACGTTCTAAGTTCCCAAATGGCCACACATAAAATTAGGGTATATTCCTATCCTTCATCATACATGTCATTCTATCCACGAGCAATATACACAAAAATGCCTCTTCCAAGTTTATTTAAGTACCACGGATCAATTTGATAAAATTCGTAAATAATCAAAAAGCATTAAGCACAGATAGAATAAACAAATTGAACGTCTTATAAATCTTTCAAAAATAATTAAAATAAAAGCTTCATAAATTTAGATAAAATGTAACCCTAGAAAAATTAAATTACTTCATAAATTAAAAATTAAAATTACAAGAGTTAAGGAATATGAGATTAAGAACAAAGGAAAATTAAAACATCTCTTAGCATAATTATTTGGCACACGCAGAACACAACAGAAGCCAAAAATGGCTTCTGCGTGTTCCACAGCCAACCCACAAACTCTCCAAAAATTCCAAACTCTAAACTCCAAAAACTCTATCATACTATCCCCTATTTATAACATCAAATTTCTAAAAAAATATAAATTTAGAAATATATTTTTTTTATACACGCGGGGGAGAGAGAGATATGGTAAAAATAACAAAATATTACGCGTGGGGGACAAAACTGGTATCGAAAACGCATTTAAATCTGAGTGGGAGAGTCGTCCGTTTCTGTTTTGCTTTTCGATACACTCTGCCATATGTCGTGATCTAATTCGTAGAAACAAATAGTGGGACACGTGGCAGTACCTCATTGGTTGTAGGGAACGTGCGCACGATAGATTGTCGCACGGGATTGGGGCGCGCGAAACGTGGGGGGGACAGCAGCTGGACGCGTCAGACACGTGAGTCCCACTTGCACGCCGGCCTGCACGGTAGGTGGACCCCACTCGGGCACCGAATAACGTGAAAGATAGAAACCTGCACCCGCGCGAGTTGGTCGGGTGTGATAAAGATGCGCAATTCATAGCTGTTTCTTCTCTGATCGGACGGTCCACGTTGCGCGCGTGGATTAGGGCGCGTGGCTTCTTCTCACCTGCGTAGAAATTTAAACTTTAATTAATTGCATTTAGACCCACAACTTTAATTCAAATTATATTTTCAACTTTTATTAATTGCAATTGTGCACTCTTTTATTTGAAATTATATTTTTGGAAATAAATTTGCAATTAAGTCAGTTTTCGATACAAATTATTTAATTTTCTTAAAATATATAAAAAACAGTAAATACTAATTTATTAAACTAAAATTAACTAAAAATATGAAGAACATAGCAATGATAATTATTAAAATAGATGAAAATAACTATATAAAATACAGTTATCACATCTCTAAAAAATAGGAGATACAAACGAACAACATTCTTGAGGTTAAATTATTTAATGTATGGGGTATTGGCTTTATGAGACAATTTCCACAATCCTTTGGTAACCACTACATACTAGTGGCCGTAGATTATGTCTCCAAATGGGTAAGGCTATTGTTAGCCTCACATATGATATCAAGATAGTTCTAAAATTCCTTATGAAAAACATTTTCACTTGATTTGGAACACCTAGGATAATTATGAGTGATAGAGGTAGTCACTTTTGTAACAAAGCTTTTAATTCACTACTAATTGAACACAAAGAGAAGCATAAAGTATCTCCCTTTATCATCCATAAACAAGTGGTCAACTTTAAGTCTCAAATATGGAGGTAAAGAGAATATTGGAGAATATGGTGAGTATCTTTAGACATGATTGGAAAATACAATAAGATGATGCCTTATGAGCATACCGAACTAAATTTGAAACACCTATATTGGCACAACTCCATATAGGTTCATCTTTGAAAAGCTTGCCACCTACCTATAGAAGTGATACATAAAGCCTATTGGGATTTGAAAAGCTCAAATATGTATTTGGATGTTGCCAATGAACAAAGACTACTTCAATTGAATGAGTTTAATGAGCCAACATTAATTACCTATAAAATGCCAAATCGTACACACAAAAGACAAAATATTGGCATGACAAAAATTTTCAAACCAACATCTTGAAATGGGACAAAAGGTATTACCATTTGATCGAAGATTAATTTTTTTTTGAAGTAAGCTTAAAATTAGATGGTCGGAACTACATGGTATTACTAGGTTGATAAACTATGGAGCAATTAAACTTGGAAATAATAAGAAACAAATATTTATGGTCCATGAGAACAAAATGAAACACTATTTTGGAGAAACTCTAGCATAAGAGGTAGCATGGATGACTTAAAGAGATGCAGCTTAGGAACTTATGGATTCATCTAGCTATAGAAATTAAACGTGGCACTTATTGGGAACCAACCCAATGATTTTTATGTATTTGTCGTTTTGTATGGAATAAAGAATAGAAGACAATGGCATAACACTTGGATAAACTTTAGTGATCATGCATGTTATGATACTACTATCAAGGGAGTTTTCTTTACCTTTCACTACTATAATTTACTATTTGTACAATGGGGACAATATGATACTTAAGTGTGGGGCATGAAATTTTCATATTAGTTATTATCTTTATCTTTATTTTCTAATATGTTTATATTTATGCGTACTTTTAATTTTTAAGATGCTTTGTGTTGAGATATAGGTAGAAATTAATGAATATGTTGAAACCAAATGCATGTATTTTGGTAAGAAATACATGGACTCTATGATAGAATTGGTTGTGGTGACTATAATAAAGAATCTAGCATGAAACTATTGAAATGATTACATTAACCATGTGCTATGTTTGCTTTCTTTTAATTGAAATAATTCATTATAAATGCACATTGAATGTGATTGATTGGTTGATGTGCTTATTGGGAGAACATTTGGCCTGGGCATTGTTATATAATATGAATTTTCCATGTTTTATAATCTATTTGATTATCACTTGAGGAAAAATCCTAGATTATATTTAGTTTGAGAAATTATTTAGGTTTTAATTAGATCGATTGATTCATTCAAGCTAATAATTGAATATATATATATAAACTTAGTCACTCATTTGAGCCTAAGTTGATATTATTTATGTCTTTAAATCACATAGAGCATAACCTGAATATATTACCTCTACCTTAACACCTTTAGATTGTGAGTATCTGAAATCATGTGGAATATGAAAGAGTTAGAAGAAAGATGATTCATCCAAAAATAAAAGAGAAATAAAAAAGAAATGTAAACTCTCAACACCAGTTTCTCCATAAGAAGAAAATAAATAAACTCAAAAATAAGTTTGGGAATTTTGAGCTACAAAAGAAAAGAAGAAAAAACTATGGAAAGAAAGAACACAAAAAAATAAAAATAAAAAAAGGATGTACTAAATTATTGAAGAAAAGTTCAATTATGTAATAATGTAAAGTAAGCTAAGGTATGGATTTTTATTTTGTTAAAAACCATTCCTACCCTTGTAATAATGTAGTGCTGATTGATAGCCATGTGAAGTTCTTCATTATAGGATTGTACAATCTTTGAGGGGAATAATTGTGTCAAAAATGTATGTATTGGAGGAGACATTTCTATGAATATTTTACCCATGTCCTGCTTGTCTAGTAATTTAGTTTAGCCATAGCTTTTCTTGAGGACAAGCAAAGAGTAAAATTTAGGGGTATGGTAACTCTATGAGAGTAGCATTATTTAGCCACTTAAAGCTAGCTAAATGTCTTGTTTTGGAATAAATATTGTTAAAAACCCTATCTTATGTTTAAATACGTTAATATAGGTGAAACAACATCAAACCGAGTTAAAAAGAGCAAGTTGGGACAAATCAGAATCAAATTAAGCTTAATAGATCAAGTCACACCTTGATAGATTAAGAAAAGACTCAATCATTTGAATTTCGGTTGAAAAAGTAGTGCATCTACGCTAATAAGTGACATAAAAAGTTAGGTCAATTAAGAAGGGTCTTGATCGATTGAGAATGGATAGATTAATCGAGCATCAATCGAGTCTTAATGAGTGCTCTTAGATTGAATGATGACATACCTATAAATCAATTGAGAAGTACCTTGATCGATCAAGCATTGTGTAATTTGACACATCATCCATGTTTTTAAGCCAACTTTCAATCTCAACCATTAGATCAAAGCTAATATGGTTACTAAACTGATTAGGACCTATTTCAACTTATTTAAACAATGCTAGAGGTCATAATTCAGGGGAGAATTGACACAATTAACAAGATCAATACAAAATTGAAAGAGAAACACAATCCTCGTAGCAAAGAGAGCTACAAAATCAAAAGAAAATAGACCCAAATCAAGAGATTGATTGTATTCTATTCTTTCTTTATATTTTATTAATTTCCATTATCTTATATATTGAATTGATGACTTTGATCATAATGTATAGAGGCTAGATTTTATTGCCTAAGGGTCTTATGAACTAAATTTTCTATTATGTGAATTAACTATTTTGAACTCATTATGATTTTTTTTAAGTTCTTATTATATAATCTAGGTTTCATTCTAGATTAGTTTGGCCAACAATTAATCTTTAGAGGTCATTAGATAGATTTTAGAGAGTCATCTAATTACTTGTCATGATTATACAACATACATGATGTTTCTAGGTAGAGATGTATTATTCATATGTATGAGATCAATAATTGTAAACTTATTGAGTATTATATGATTGGATTCACATTAGATTATAATCTAATCATTTATTTTATCAAATGTAGTATGCTCGAGAGAGAAATTATGCAATAAGATAGATGTAATTGATTTTATGATTATTATAGCAAATACACATGTAACTTTTAGTAATTCATATATGTAGGAAATTAGGGGATTATGGCTATAAGATCTTTCTCTGATATTTGTTCGCTAGTTAATTTAATCATTAGTGTGATGATTTTGTACAACTTATATTTCTGTTATCCAACTAGTATTATTGATAATCAAATTGGTATCTGATGTTTATTTTCACAAGTGTACGAATCGTTCAAGTAATAAAGTGTACAAAAGTACGGATGTCGAACCCACAAGGAATGGCGTTACTAAGTACCGAAATTTACTAACCCTAATTTTATTTGAAAACTGAATTGTTGAAATTGTTTTAAAAGCAAATTAACATAAAACTAAACGCAAATAACAAAATTAAATGTTGTTCACTAATGATTAAAAACGCTAAGGCATTTGATTTCGCTAAATCAATTCAATCCGATTTCAAGTCATGTTATATGAGAATCAAAGCTAAAAGTGATGGTTGAAAAACCCAAACTTATCTAATACTCTTTCTCAAGTTATATTAGAATTACTTATCTATGAAAACCAACTATATTTCTATGAAGATTTAATCACAAATAAACACATTACGATTTATGGAATTTCTTGGTATAACCACATACATCATGCATTAGGTGTCAAACTCGCATTCAACATATGGTATTTATCACAAGAAGCATTCATTACACATCTCCTCTCGGTCTCAATATAATGCAACAAATCATCTAAATCTTGATCAGAAATTTAAAAGCATTAAGCATGGAAATAAATACTCGACTTGAAAACAATGAATTCATATAACCATAACAAAAGAAATCAGATTTCCTTGATTTAACTACATCATAGCCTTAGCAAAAATGAATTAGTTCATAACGGAAATAAGAACAACCATTATTTCAATTGAATCCATCAATAATAAAACTGAATAAATTGCAGAATATAAAAACTAAGGAGAAGAGATGAAAAACTCTAGAAGATGAAGACTTGGTAGCATCAATGGTGAAGATCCTTCAAGTTTCTCCAAAATTTCTTTCTCTCCTCCAAAAATGTCTTTGAATTCCCCTCTCTGCCGTCCCCCTCTTTTTTTATCATATTATATATATAGATCTAGGGTTTGGGGGGGCAATTTTGGAACAAAACAACCAAAAAATCTGTTTTCGGACGAAACTCGCCGACGGCGAAATTGTTCTCGCCGCGGCTAGATTATTGTGGCCGGCGGCGAGATTCACTTGGCCGGCGGCGAGATTATTGTGGCCGGCGGCGAGATTTCTGTGCCAAAATCCGTGCTCCTTGCATGATTTTCAACGTTTTCGCCGTAAGGTTTTAGCCGGCGGCGAGAATATTCTCGCCGGCGGCAAAATTCCAAATTTTGAAATTTTGTTTTCTTTTTATTTGCACTCAATCCGGTTCATTGAAATTTGTCCCAAACTTCTCCAAAATTATGATTTTACCTGAAATTGCACTTTAAACACGAAATACCCGTGAAATGACATTTGTGGATTAAATAATCAAATAAACGCAATTTTCACACAAATATCAACATTTAAATCATAACAAAAATGCAATAATTTGACTCTTATCAGTATCAATTACAAGGTGATTAAACTCTTTGTCTGATAGATGTACATACTTAAAATACATTATATTATTGCATGACTCGTGCACTTGCAATTAGTATGTCATATACCTAGACGATTTTTTTTCTTTTTTTGATGATCATGAGATTGGGATGAATCTTAAGGAGTCAATATCTCTTTTCCACATTTGTGCCCCATGACTTTATCATTGGCCAAAAATGAGGGGAGAGATCATGGTGTATTTAAATGACCTTGATTTGGATTTAAGACTCCTAAATTATGTCCAATTAGGAATCATTTCACAGTCAACTTGTGTGCTTAAGAGAATCCTAATCCAACTCTACTAAGCCATACTTCACATACGTAGGAGTCCCTATCCTTTTTTGTGCTATAATTTAATCTAATTAAATTGTACTATAAATCCACTTATCAAATTTAATTTGATATTTACTAAAATTCCCTTTCCTTTTTCACAACCATTTAAATGCCTTCAAAATATTTAAATTTATATATTAATATTTTTGATTAATTAAAATAATTATTTAATCCAATTAAATAATGTTTAATTAATTACATGAAACAAATTAACATGTCAAATTACCATTTTACTCTTACATATTTATTTCTTATTTATCATATTCATAAGATGTCTTAATAAATAAATATATATTTTGATGATTTAAATAATTAATTTCAACAACATAGGGATTGATGGAACTATGAATGTAGGCTTGAATAAATCATTGATACATCAGTTAAACCATAATTACTTATTAGTCTTTATTAATCTCAATGTCAATGTACTATAGACTTACTGAACTCTCTAATATCATATTAGGTATTTACTTAACATTATACATATGAGTAATCTATTAATATAACCATCAGGTGTAGCTTAATTCTTCATAGTCATTTGGTAATACAATTAAGATCATTAAGTCCATTTTACCTCTTATATTATATTTTTTCATGAGTACTCACGATGCATATGAATAACTATCTATAATCATATTATTGATTGCATGTAGTTATTCAAGCTTAGGATCGATAAACAAGGAAACTACTATCTAAAATATGCTAACAGATGGAGTGAATTCTATATCTTATGAGATAACCACATTGCCCACCACAAATACTGACATAGAAATTTGAAAAAGGAATCATAGGTCACCAGTACGAGCATCACCAAGTAAGTTAAATGCCAAGGTGTAATAGCAAAAGGGCCAGCTAAATGAATCAAGATTAAGATTGTCCCTTAATAAGCTATTGAGTGACATATGTAGAAAAATTTAAGAAAAAAATGATATTAACAATGTTTCAAATATGTCTGGTCGAGTCCTATATAATAGACTATTATACAAAATACCCTCAACTACATGTCTCCAAATTTGTTATCCCAAATAAAGGTCATTCCATTCTAAATGAATATGGGGGCCGTATTAGTGACTTAATCAAATATAACTTTATAAGCTTTAATTAATTTCCACATATAACTTTTATTATTTCACTTAAAACATATCCTTCTATATAGCTAATATATTAAGTCTTTAAAAGACAAAAATAATGAGATTTTACAATAATTTATTTTAAAAAAATAATAGAACATGTAAATAAATGAAATAATCTTTTTCTTTATTCTAATTTGAGCATAATTTAAAATACAAACTCCTTTTCATTAAAGAGTTTATCCTAACACTTTTATCCTCAAAGAAGGAACTTTCTATTACATTTCAATGCCTTTTGGATTAATAAACACAAAAGCCACCTATCATATATTGGTAAACATGATATTCAAGAATCACATCGGTAAAATATATGGAATTATATGTAGATGAAATGATGGCAAAGACTCAAGAACAGAGAAATCATGTTGAAGATTTAAAAGAAATACTCGTGGTCATAAGAAAATATGGAATGAGGTCAAACCTACAGAAGTGTGTGTTAGATGTGAAGTCAATGAAGTTCTTGTGATAATTGAAAAAAATTAATGCATTGATTCACATGAAGTCAACTTCAAAGTCAAAGGAGGTCTAATAGTTGAACTGTAGGATCGTTGTTTTAAATAGGTTCTTATCCAAATGCATTGATAGAAATCTACCCTTTTCAAACTGCTTAGAAAAAATGTGACCATTGAGTGGGACAACAAATATGAAGAGGCATTCTAGAGAATAAAAGTGTACCTAAAAAAACCACCAATTTTGTTTATCTTGATCTCGAAAGAGACCTATACTTTTATCTTGAGGCAATTGAACAAACATCTAGTAGTGCATTGACATTATTGAAAGGGAAAATTTTTTGAAGGCTTGTTTATTATGTGATTTAGCTTCTAACTAGCACATGCCTCTTTTATAAGGGTGTGAAAGCTAAGACACTACTTCAGAGCTCATCGCAACCTTTGAGAAATGTGTTGAGCCACCTCAAGGTATTTGGTTCGTTGGCATACATTGCCATCGAACTGGATGAGTACGACATTAAGTATTAACCTTGAAGTATGATTAAGGCATATGATGTGGCCAATTTTGTTATTAAATTCACAAAAGCACCCAAAGTATCATATAATCTCAGCATAGAAATAGTTGCAATGACAATCGACCCCTACTACCAAACCATGATAAAAAGAAGAAACATAATGGAAGTTATATGTTAATGGAGCAAGCAATTTTAGAGGGGTTTTTGGAATCGGGGTCGTCATAATAAGTCTTGAGAATGACTTGTTTGGTTATTCTATTAAGATCAACATCCAAGTAACGGATAGTGTGGTCCATTATGATGAAATGACTCAACGTCTTCAAACTCGAGAAAATTCCAAGAGGAGATAAATTTCATGCAGATGCCTTAACAACTTTGGAAGCAACGCATGAGGCTCGAGTCATCAAAACTATCATTGTAATCGATACTATCCAAAGCTAACATGGAGGAATCCAAACTAGATATCCATAAGGTTAGTACATAAACTTCCTCTTGGTTTACTCCATACTTATAATACTTTCTTAAAATAATTTTTCTTGATGACAAAAGGTAGGATAAGGTTATGGAAAGTAAATCCCATGTGGTCTAAGGTAACTAGCTATATATGAAAACCCCAGTGGTACTTGTTTGTTGTGTAAATAATTCAAGGATGCAGCTTGGTTAATAAGAGAGTCATATGATGGAGAATGTGGATCTCACTCTAGAGGAAGAAAAATGTCCTTAATAATCATGCAACAATTTTACTATTGGTCGACTATGGTAGTGGATTTCATAAAGTATTACAACACCTATGACAAGTTGCAAAGATAGACCTCAGTTTCTCATCATATCCCACAACCCCAATGATTGAAGTCATTAGCCAATGGACATTCTTTAAATGGGGGCTAGATATTAGTTGACTGCTACCCTAGCCATCAAGGTAGAAAAATTTTTTGCTCACCATAACTAGCTATTTAACCAAATGGATTCAAACTAAATCTTGAGCCATGTAGGAACAAAGATTGAATGCCTTGGTAGAACAATACATAATAAACCAAGTTATTCAACCTCTTACTACCCCCCATGCCAATGGGCAGCTAGAATTTTCTAACAAGTTGGTGTTTGATTTATTAAAAAAGAAGTTAGGATTAGCTAAGGAAAACTAGACTAAGGAATTACTTTGAGCAATCTGAGTTACTTGTAGAGGTGCAACATAAGAAACTCCATTTCTATTAACTTGTGCAACAGAAGCAATTCTTCCTATAGAAATTTTGTAGCCAAATCCTAAATAAAACTTATTTGAGGAAGATAAAGTTTTAGAAAGGAGAGTTATTTTGTTGTTTTTTGAAGAAAAAGAAACAACAACCTTGTTCAAGTCCAATGTTAGAAACAAAAGATATGAATTTAGTACGTCAAATCTATATGATTTAAAGTCTTCAAGATGAGACTAGTACTATTAAGAAAAACCTTAGAAGGTTGGAGAGAGGTCAATGAGGAGGAGCTTAGTGCAACATGAGAAAGGCCCTACTTAGTTGAAGGAATTACACTAGGAGGTTTTGACTTATTGGTCGGAGAAAATAATAAGAATGAATGATACATCTAGAATCCAAAAACTAAAAAGGTATATATTTTAATACATATTAATATATGAATGCGTATA
The DNA here is from genome assembly GCA_030763125.1 of Hippophae gyantsensis. Classification (NCBI taxonomy): domain Eukaryota; kingdom Viridiplantae; phylum Streptophyta; class Magnoliopsida; order Rosales; family Elaeagnaceae; genus Hippophae; species Hippophae gyantsensis. The sequence goes on along the minus strand of CM061031.1, from coordinate 54,769,255 downwards.
TATAATATTTATAACATGTACCTCTTCAAGGGTTTTATGAAAATATAGTTTTTTATAAGAAATTATCAATGAAATATATGTATATTGCAAAAAAGAGAAGATAAAAGAGAATAAGGAAGGCATAATGGATTAATCATTTTGGTCCAAATAAGCCAAGTAGAGTGTATGTTCTGCAAAATGAGTTGATCACCATGGTTTAATAGCCTAGTAGAACACCCGAGCCCTAAAATAAAATTTCTCAAGATAGAGACAACTATATAAGGTAGTAGTTTAGTGGCCCAACCTAAGAAGGTAACAATGAGTCCATCTCCATAGGTTAATAACTTGATGCAACTATATAGGAAAAACACCCAAAAAATGAACTTGCTCGAGATAGAGGGAACTTTATCTGAACTCTCCTAGGGAGATGCAAGTGTAACGAGGAACCATTTTGGTCACCTAACCTAAGGAGGAGACACCGGGACCCTATGATGGTCAATCTCCTTTGGTTGTTCATATGATTTCACTTACTAAATAGAACACAAAAAAAATGAACTTGCATGAGAGAGGCAACTTTATTTCCACTGCCTCGAGGAAAGATGTAGGTGTAATGAGGTAGAACTTTGGTAGGCCAACTGAATAAGGAGACAATGAGTTGATGACTTGATGTAGAATGCCTAAATATGCACATAGATCGCCCTAACTCTTTAAAGTATTCGAATACTAGAGATAAAATTTATACATGTTGATCACTTGCAACAAAGATGCACATACTATCCTAACTCTTTCAAGCATTCCAGGAATAATATATCAAATGCCCCTAAGGTTTGGCATATCTTCAATTATGTCCTCGAGGTTTATAAAATATAAAAAATGCGCTTATATTTTAATGGTGTTAATTTTCCATCCATTACTATTTAGACTATTATTCCTAGGCTTTGATACCAATTTTTACAGATTGATACAATTTTTAATCGGGGGTTAATATTAACCTAGTTGATAGTCTTTGTCTATTTACTAAAGGCAATAATTTGTCTAAAAAGCTTATTAGTTTTTGGTATAAATCTAATTTTCTTTTATTCACCACAATTGCATAGTATTTTATGTTCTTTATTATGTTGGTCACTTAATTCTAATCCTGAATCTATTAATTGTCTTTTAAAATTAAAAATTATTCTTTCATTTGTTAAATCTAATAATTCTAATTTATGTACTAATGATTCAATATTCATAGAGTATTATCTTGATAAATCATATGTGTTGAATGTATATTATTTTGTCCTATTCGTAGTATACAAAAAGTTTTTTTTTTGTATATATACAATGTATTTATAATCTTCAAAGAAGTAATATCCAAACATTAAGTTGTTTAATTTTCCTTCCTTTATTCTTACATATTTTTGACTAAAATAGTCTTTTAATGTCCTTGAAATATGATGATTTATGATGCTTGTGATAGCTTTAATATAATCTGTATAGATATCTAATAAGGTGTTAAGGCTTTTAAAATTTTCAAGACAAGTTTCAAAATCCTCATCTTTAAAATATTTATTTAAATGATAGATATAACCTTTATCAAATGTTTCTAATAGAATTAGATTTTTATCTTTGATTTTATTTAGAATTATTAGTTGTTTATTTTTAAAAATAGTTTCCATTTTCCTATTTTAGCAGTATTATGTCTTGTTGTAGGAAAATATTTAAACATTCAAAATTCTTAACTGGATTAAATTTATAATTATTATACCTGAATTTGATGGGTCCACCATGACCTTCCCTTCTATTCGTCTTCTTTTGTTACACCTGTTATGTCTCAGCTTTGCTCAAACCTCAACACCCACCTGGCAATGGTGAGCCTTTTGCATCCGTACATAAATGATGTCCATTAGTTGACTTAATAGAGAAGAGTAACTGAACTATATTTTATTAATAGGATAATAATTATTACAACTCTATTTTATATTTTTTATATTTTTGTTTATAAGATTTTATATTACATCTATATTTTCTTGATATTCTAAAATCTCTTGTATCACAATAGATTTTAACATTTCCTCTTATCAGTTTGTATTTTTTTCTTTCTTGGAATTTAATAATGATCCAATTCTTAAGACTTCTTATTCTTCCTCTTAGAGTATATGGTATAGTTTCTCTATTCCTTTGTTCCAAATTTTCTATTAAGGTTTTATATAGTGTTTTAGGTAATTTTTAGAAAAGATTTCTTTATAAATTGTTTGCATAAAGGATGATATTTCATGGTAATACATTTTATATTCACAAATAAAAGAATCTATGTAACACATGTTACAAATTTTCATATTTGTTAGATGTCATTTAGCTTCATTGATTTCATTTTCACTGGATTCAGTGATAGTCCTTCCTTTATCTTTTCCAATAAATTCTTTGTATATTTCATTTATTATTGTATCCAAGTATTCCCTTCATGCGGAAAAATTTCCTTGCATTAACAAATTTTTTTGATCTGTTAAGTTTGAATACCAAACTTTAACATTTCTTGTCATTTTATGTGCTATAAGTACCCTACAGATTGACGGGTTTGTTTGGGTAGTTTGAGAGGTTTGTACGAACACACTCATGCCACTAGCTCATTCATCTAAGGATTTCTTCCTATCTCTTATACAGTCTAAATCTAGAAGTTCAAACTTATAATTATCATGGAGTTTGAACTCTGGTGGAATATAACCTCTAGTTTTCTAATGCAACCCTTCCTCCATTTTAGGTGATTGTCTTCTTCTATCTATGGTATCAGGTTGTTCTGTTCTTTGCCTATTTCTTTCCCCCCCATGTGGGCCAGATGTTCCTTCTTGGTAAGGGACTGGCAATGAAATTGGTTTCATATGACCTTTTAAGGTCATGTTTTCTGGTTCAGAATCAGTTTCACTGATTATTATCATATCATCATCTTTTTTGTTAGTACAAAGTTTTTCATTATAATGTTCTTCTATTTTTTCATTATTTAATGTCAATAAACTGACTAATGTGTCTATATCCCTATTTTTAGGGTCATGAATTTTCTTTCTAATTCTTTTCTATATTCCATTAAATTGGAATTATCTATTTATTCTTAGATTGTTCTTCATTTTTCCTTTTCTCATTTTTAGGAATCAGGGAATCTGTTCTCCTTGGTGGTTTTTCTTTTAGTCCTTCTAAGGGATCATATTTATAACCTATTATTTCATTATTCCTATGTATATTGTATACATCTTTTCTTAATTCTAAAAATTCCTTCTGTATATCATGTTGTAGTTTATTATAACCACATTCCTTTATTTCCTTTAGTAATTCTTTTTGTCTATTTATTATTTCTTGTAAATATTTTGTGTTTGATTCTTGGACTAAATCCATTTCCTCTGTTAATAATTGTACAGTTTCAAATAATGTTGCTTGATTTTATGCTATGCCTACTAGGTTTCCATTTACTTCTAAATGCATATTTTTTATTTTATCTCTAAACATTATTTTTCCCTAATATACAATCATGACCTGCCTTCATTATTTTGACTTCATTTTCTAGTTTTTTAACTTCTTGGTTAGAAGTTTCTCATTCATGGCCTATAAAAGTAAACCTTGACATGCTATTATTTTTAACAACATTACTTTTTCTTCCTATTATCAAGGGATTTTCTTTGATATCTAATTTTCATTCTTCTAGTATTTCTAGTTTTATTATTTGTCCAAGTTCCTTAAAAGTTTTGTTTATTTCTATAAATTCATTTTGTCCGTATATTGAACTATTATGACTATTTATTAAAGAATATGCTACTAGATAATGTATTGAAAATGGATGAGTTCCTTCTTTATTAATTCTCCTCTCTCAAATTCATAAGCTAGACTTAATACTTGATTTAGATTTTTATCATGTCTATTAATAGAAAATCTAGCATATGTTGTAAATTTTAACTTGTAAGGACTATGAGTGTTAGCTATTTTTGTGAACAAAATATTTATCTGTAAATTTATTTTTAGGCATACTATCAAGTCTATCAAGAAAAGCCAAACAAATGCTCGAGTTCCAAAATCAAGAAAATCCAAACAAATGCTCGAGTTCCAAATAATTGTACTTCAGGTATATCTTTGATAACTACGACACATAGGATTACATTTATGTATTTAATAACACATGCTTATAAATCTTAAATTATTTTTAGTGCTAAAATATTAGATAAGATATAGTCTAAATTATAGCTAAAATCTTCAGCATAAAGGATATAACATGAAATCTATTTTAAAATAACTCTTGCTTACATAGGAGTCTTCTTAATTAGTGAATATTACTAATCATATTTGTAATAGAAAAGATATTTATCAATCATATATGAGTTTTCTTAATTAATGAGTATTACTAATCCTATTTGTAATAGAAAAGATATTTATCAATTACATAGGATTAATGGTTTTAATTTTTCTTATAAATAAAACTCATTTCTCATTGTTTCAATCAACAATACAAGAGCATTATTATATTCTTCTTAATTTCTCTCTCTTGTTTTACAAATATAAGATCATAATTCTCTAGGCTTCTTTATTTAGTTAATCTATCAAATATTGGTGGTTATATTTGATTGATTAATAAGCCTAATTATTTTATGATATTTTGATAATATATTCTTATGGCTTCTTCTTTATTTTTGTTCTTAAATTGTTAGATCAAATAATTATTTTTGTCATATCATAGTTATTTGATTTGATTATTAATCTTTAAAGAAACTATTTTTATTGAACTTGGGCTTGATCTTTTTACTCTAGGATTTATTAGTTGATTTGATTTAAGTGGCATATGTTTTGAATCATCTAGTTAGGATTATTCATTATTAAATATGTTTTAGAACACACATGGGCACTTGTGTTTTTTGTGCTAACCTTTTTGCAGTTGATTTGTGAATGATTTGATTGACGAGTAGCTTATTGGAACATTGGTCTGGAAACCTCTCATGCTAACATTAGAAACTGTGAAAATAGAGAAAGGACTCGTAAGTAAAGTACATTGGGACAGTATCCTAGAGAGTGTAGCATAAGACCAAGTTTGTACTTGAATATTTTATTTTCATAGTGGAAAGTTAGATGGTCCGCTGGACCGGTGGTTTTTCTCTTAGGTCATGGTTGTGGCCTAGGTTGTTTCCACCTAAAAATATCATATGTTATTATGTTATTTCCGAACTTTATTTTTACGCACGATTGTATGTCTGGCTGCTTTGTTTTGGTTATTAAATTATAAATTGGTAAAAATTAAAAATAACCAATTCATCCCCTCTAGGTTCATTAGTTTTATAATTTATAAACTTTCATAACTTTTGGTATCCTAAATTGCCATGGATCGTTCCTAATAAGGCATCTTGCATATTTATTATTCTGTTATCTAATAATGTAATTTTTATTGATGTATCTATTCCTTCTCTAAATTGAGCTTTTATTAATATTTGAATTCCTCCTAAATGAATGTATCCAATTTTTTCTGTCTTTATAAGGAATTTTTGATATCTTGTTTAATATAGTTTTTTTATCAATTAATAGTATATTATACCTTCCTTTTACATATGTAATCTTAATACTCATTTCTTTATTACTTATGTCATAATAAATTATATTTTTTCTAGGGAATAATTTTCTTAATAAAAAAAATGGGTCTTTAAATCCTCTCATTCTTTAAGATTTAACTTTTCCTTTTGAATTTCTTCAAATTTATTTTTATTTATTACCATTTCATGTTAAAAACATAATGAGATGTCTTATGTTTCTATATTTATTATTTCTTGGTTTATTTTTTTTCTTCTATTTTAAGAATATTACTTCCATTAGATTTAACTTCTGTTATATTTCAAAGATATTTTTAAATTTTTTAAAACCTTAAGAGTATTTCTAATATTAAATGTTATTATTTACTTCCGTTAGATTTAACTTTTTTATGTTTCAGGAATATTTTTGATATTAATCCAACATTCCAAGATCCAAGATAAAAATGAATACGATTTGATTATGTGTCATAAAGATGAACGTAGGCTACCCTAACTCTTCTAAGCATTCCAAGATCTGAGATAAAAAGGATACAGGTTGATCACGCGTTTCAGAGATGCACATAAACCATCCAAACTCTTTGCGAAGATCAAATGCTTAATAAAGCTTTTGAAGTCAATAAAATAGTATTAAAGATGAAGTTCCCTAAAATAAATGAGAAACAAGCTGGTATTAAAAAAAATAGTATTAAGGATGAAGTTTTTCAATACATGAGTTGACAAACGAGCTAAAATTGCTTGAAATAGGAAGCAAATCATCAAAAGTACGCTCCGGTAGGTACCATCTTAAATTACTCAATACGCATGGAGATAACGTACAACTCTTCATGCAGCTGAACATTTTCCTCATACAAACTGAGGTTCTTCCTACACCTATTGAAGTTCAAGCTGAGCATGCTGTAAGTAACCACTTAAAACAATGATGATCCTATCCTATTCTTTATATTAATCATGCAAAGCATGTTACTCGCTCTTACAAACATTGTTCTTAATGCTTATATTAGATAGGAAATTTGGATCAAATAGTATAATCACAAGTTTCCCCTTCCAAGATCTTCCTTTGTAGAATATCAAATAACAGAGAAATAAATAATACATAACACAAGAATTATAGTGGAAACTCCAAATTAGAGAAAAAATCACTTTCGTTGTCAAAAGACAACCAGAGAAAAATTTACTATGTGGAAAATTGTTACAACCACACTCTCAATGACTTTCTCACACACTCAAAAAATAAGAGTAATTACAAGCCCAAGAGAATTTTCCCACAAAATTCTCTTACTCAAAAACTTTTCATATAAGTTTTTCTCTATTTTTGGGATGATTAATAATGAAGAAATGAAATCATATTTATAGGGTTCAAGTTCTCATTTCATATGTCAAACATTTCTTCATTTAACAAAATTAGGCTACCTAATTTTCTTATTCTTTATTCAAACAAGGTTAGGCACCTCCATCTTTGAAAATATGATAAGCCACCTTCCATGAATTTTCTTCTAAATTAATCACTTCTTATTTTGACTAACAAAACTAATATTATTTTTAATCAATCACAACAAGTGAACCCAAGCTATTTCCAAAAACCACCTCTTTCAAAAGTAGACTCCACCCTCAAGCCCATGCTCTCAATTTCTCACCGTAAGAAGCCACCTTTGCATTAGTGGGTGCCTCAGGAAAAATAAACTGAATATTGGCAACAATTAAAGATCTTCTTGAGTCCCATGGAGTACTAGCATCTTGGAAACATTACAAGGTTAGGAAGGAATGAACCGTTCAAGATTGGTGGCCTCAATGGGAGCCTTAAATGATGCAGTAACTTAAGGCATGATTAGGCTATCTATGATTACATCCCCTGAAATCTCAATGTTGGTAAAATTAGGTGCCTTAGGGACTAGAGAATATACATCCTTTTGTTGATTAGCCACGATATCTACCGCATTTGTAGAAATCGAAGAAGATTCCTTTTGTTAGGAGAATCACAATTTCAATTCAAACTTAATCAAGCTCTAAACAGTGAAATTAAACCTATTCTCCTTCTTTGTGTGAATCTTTTAGGAAACAAATAAATAGAGCTCAAAATCAAACATGCACAAAATCAACACAAGTAATTTACGTGGAAAAACCTTCCCGGTGTAGGAAGGAAACAACCACGACACTCCTCTCCAAAACTTCCACTATCAAGAAACAATTGTACAACAGTTCTCTCTAGGTAAAAATAGAGGCAAACAATCAACAACATCATCAAGAATACACTTATTGGAAACTAACAATTATTTCAAGAAAATGGAGAAATCTAACCCAATTCGTAGTCACTGTTCACTGCTCATAATTTCTCAAACCGGTGAGCCAAATCCAAATCCCACCGCACAGATTAAAGAGTCTTGAGTCGTGAACCTGCCTGCAAAATTTCAGCTTAATCGGACCACAAACAACCTTCGATCAGAGCACTTGATGAAGGCTGGCTGGAGATGAAAAACTGAGAGCTTTTCTGATTTTCTTTTCTGCAGATTTCTCTAGCTGCTGCTCTCTTGATTTTTATGCATAATTCTTACACAACAAACCCTAAATGAGTTTATTAATTAAAGCAATAAAATGACACAATTGTCCTTCTTACTCCATGGGCTTTTAAGCCACATGGGCTTCCTTTGGGTTCGTCCAAATCAAGAGGAAAACCCAACACCTTTTTTAGTATTGAGTCCACAAATAGCATAGCTTGTTTCTTTCTCTCATTTTGAGGGGGGATATGAAAAAGTTGGCTACTCCCCTTTGCTTTTTCCCTTATTAAATTTAGCAAAAAGTTCATCGGGATCCATCTCTGGGATAACACCTTACAACTTCCCATTGTTGTAAATGAATAAACCCAAGTTAAGTAAGTATACATACAAATATGCAGGAAAAAAAATCAAGGCACGCTACATTATGACCCTTAGTAAGTGTTCAATCTCTAATCAACGTTTCAATCGATAAAATATGGAGGTTCAGATTCATAGAAAAGGTTGACGCCTTGTTGATCCCTTATGCCACAAACTAACCGTGAGCAATTGATAAGTAGCAAAATCTCTCAGGAAATAGGTCGAGGGATGTGGTTGCAAATACCAACAAGATGATCGTTGTTGTTTGGTCTACATAGCAAGTTGTTACTTAATGACACTTTAGGATCCGTCCACATTTGGTTAACATAATAAGGATCAATATTGGACCACTAATGATTGACCATAAAAAAAATGTCCTTCCAATGATCTACACCATTTGATTATCAACTATTTATATTTAAAAATGGACATGCATGGTAGTAATTTGCACTCGTCCTGGTGCAGATGAACTTGTCTCAACAATAGATAGTGCATTCAACATGAAAGCGCCAACCTCAAGTCCACGTTTGAAATAGGCTAAAGCCAAGGACAAAAGTAACTCCTTAGGCAAAATCTAGCTTGGAGCCAAATCACTAGCTTCCAAAATAGTTATAACCAAAGTCGGCAGAGGAAATTTATAGCCAATGTGTAAAGGAACCTTGTGTATTGTACATTAGCCTCTGTTGTGAAAGCCAATAGTCAATTTTTTATTTATTTATACATCTTTAAAGTGATGTAAAATAACAATGTGGACAAAACTTAAGAGACTAAAATTTGACACAAATTGACTTCATTTATTTTTATTAAAATTCATTTCCAACCGCCTCGAGGAGGATTGTTTTGATCCAAGGTAGTTCTAGAAGGCAAACATATAGAGGAGGATTATACATCTCCACGTGTTAATTTTGAGAATGTCTAACTTCTTGAGGCTACAAATGGGAGAATTACCTTACAAATGCTGAAGTTGTTTTGAGGAAAATATTCATTAATAACATAAATGATTCTAGTTCGTTTAACGTTGTATCTTCAGGTTTAGTTTTCATGCGAGATTTCTAACTCCCTGAAAAAAAATTGGAACTTGCTTTTTTATATTAGCTTTCATTTTAAATCTACAAGTAGTTCGAGCACTGATTATTAAGAAGGAACAGAAGAAAACAACATTTCCTCTTCAAATTACAAAGCAAGATCATGAGGCTTTTCAACATTGCTACATATAGAGGCTAGGATGTCATTGATGTTCAACATCTTTCTAACTCTACAAAGTCAAGAGAAAAATAAGGAAATAGAGTTCAGTATAAGATACTTGATATAAGGGAGAGATCGAGAAATGTGAGGATAAAAGGAGAGTGGGAGTTGTTATAACTGAGCTGAAATTATCCACCAAATAAAACAAATTCAAGACATAATAGGATATGAAAAGAAAAGGATAATGGAAATTGATCTAAGAACAATCAATTACTGGGGCTGGAAAACCTGGATATCGATGAAGCTAAACTCAAGGAAAGCTCTAATTATCTAAGGAAAATTGTAAAGGTTTGACATTCTCGAGAATTATTTATATAGAAGGCAAAAAGCCCTCTCTATCCTTAAAATTAACCGTTATTAACTAATCCACTTAGGAGTGAAACCAAAATAACACAATAAGAAAGATGAAGCTTTGTTTATATCACTCCAACACAGCATTACTTTTAAAAGTATTCCTATGACTTAACGCATTTTCTAGATTAAATCGAATTACTTGTACAAATTTGAAATGTGGTCCATGAAGCAACTAGACAACATGCTTGTCCAGAAGAAAGGAAATTTTACTCTTTTAATTTAGTGGTGGAATTAAATTAAAAGAGGAGGGGGAATTCTTGTTTGGACATTAGCTCGATTCGTATTGTCCTAGGGCAGAATGCATCAGTGCAGAATAGTCTTGTTCCATATGGTTTAGTAGGCACAAGTACAAAATTCTTGTTGTACCTTTTACTATCTAGTTAATCATACTTGTAACTAATAGTGTAATGTTATGTGTGCTGCATTAGTCATACATATATATATATAAACTGAATTTGAGAAATCTTCACATACTTTTAAAATGAGAAAACCTAAAAATCCATTAAAAAAATTGTAAAACCAAGAAGAATTTGAAAAATATTTAAAAAGAACTCAAGATGAAGACTATATTGATATGAATAAAGCTTCAAAAAAACCAAAAGATGAACCAACTCCATCTTATACTAGGTGAGATGATTTAGGTAAACAACCAATTGATAAATATTGTGTTTATTTCATCTTTTTTTTCTGTCTGATTTCTATACAAGTGATCGTATATCTATACAAAGAAAACAAAACAAAACTAAGCCTAGCGGTGCTGTACACATGGGTGCTGCAGCACACCCATGCTTCCCTGTGCCAACATGGGTGCTGTTGCACACCCATACTTCACTGCTCCACTATCCATTGTTGTTTGCCCTTTTCCTGCTCCACTACACACACCAACACTCCCCCTCAAGTTGGTGCATATATGTCTCTTATGTCCACCTTGTCATGTGAGTTGTAGAAGTTCTTTGCAGACACAGATTTTGTGAGTATATCAGCCAATTGATCTTCTGATTTAACAAATGGAAGTTGAATAATTTTTTCTTCAAGATTCTATTTGATGAAGTTTTTATCCACTTCAACGTGCTTTGTGCGATCATGTTGAACGAGATTGTGGGAAATGGAAATGGCTGCCTTGTTATCACAAAATAAGTTCATTTCAGAGTTAGGAGCAACACCAATCTCTGTTAGAAGTTTTTTCAACCAAAGGAGCTCACATATTCCCTTGACCATTCCTCGAAATTAAGCTTTAGCGCTAGATAAGGCAACTACCTTTTGCTTCTTGGTCCTCTATGTAACAAGATTGCCCCCTACAAAAGTAAAGTACCCATCAGTATATTTTCTATCCTTGATATTCCCTGCCCAGTCCGAATCTGTATATCCAACGACTTCTAATTGTCCATTCTTTGAAAACATAAGTCCTTTCCTAGGGGGGAGGATTTTAAATATCGAAGTATTTACATGACGACATCCATATGGTCTTTACTTGGGCAGTGCATGAACTGACTCACGACACTCACAAGATAAGCAATATCAGGTCGAGTATGAGATAAATATATGAGTTTACCCACTAACCGTTGATATCTCTATTTATCTACTGGTACTTGGTCCACATATTCTCCAAGTTTATGATTTTGGACCATTGGAGTATCGACAGGTTTGTAATCTAGTAATCTTGCTTCTGCTAGTAGGTCTAGAGTATATTTCCTTTGGGAAAGAATTATGCCTTGTGTTGATCGTGTTACCTCAATGCCTAAGAAGTATTTGAGCCCTCTTAGGTTCTTCATTTCAAACTCATTTGATAGTTGTTCTTGAAGCCTAGAGATTTCTTCTTTATCATCCCCTGTAATGATCATGTCGTCTATATAGACTATAAGGGCTATTATTTTTCCCAATCGATATTTTAGGAAAAGAATGTGGTCAAAGTTGCTTTGTTGAAACCCATATTTCCTCATTGCTGAACTCAACCTGCCAAACCATGCTCGAGGTGATTGTTTTAGCCCATATAATGCCCGTTGTAATCTACACATAGTTTCTTTTCCTGATGTAATAGTATATCCTGGTGGGATATACATGTAAATCTCTTCTTCAAGATCACCATGAAGGAATGCATTTTTTACATCAAGTTGGTGTAATGGCCAATCAAAATTTGCTGCAAGAGATAACAAAACTCTAACAGTTTTTAGTTTAGCCACAAGTGAGAAGGTTTCTTGATAATCTATACCATGTTTCTGTGTATACCCTTTTGCTACTAGCCTCGCCTTGTATCGATCAACTGACCCATCTATTTTATACTTAATGGATAAAATCTACTTACATCCTACCATCTTCCTCCCTTGAGGCAACTCGCTTAACACCCATGTGTTATTCTTCTACAATGCCTCATATTCTTCTTTTATAGCTTGAGCCTAGTTGGGATCACATAAGGCTTCTTCAACGCTACTTGGAATTTGACATGAGGAGAGTGTTTGTGCAAACACCCTGATAGGTTATGATAACCCTTTAGTAGATACATAATTGGTTATTGGATACATGAATTGTTGTTCTTCTCTATCTGGAGAGTATCGATTTGGAGGTTTTCCTCGATTGTGCCTAAAAGGTAGAACATAACCAATAGGTGTATCTATAACATTAGTTTGTAAAGGTGTGATAGGATGACTTACCTCAGGAGTATTCTCAGTAAGAGGATCATTGGGTACTAGAGAGTGGAGAGGTGCATCAACCACTGCATCTTCTGGAGATTCAGTCACTAGTTCAGATTCAGTTCTTATAAGTTCAAGTTGGGGTCTAGGTACTATCTCATCCATATTGTTGGCATTATTCGAGTATGTCGGATTGTTACTAATGTCTAATACTTCAACATCAAACCAATTTCATTCTTCACCATAACTCTCCCCCTAAAGAGGGTAATTGGATATTGGTGATGAAAAAAACCATTCAGATTCTAGAAAAGTGATATCCATAGTAATGTAGGTTCTTTTAGTAATAGGATCGTAGCATCAGTATCCCTTTTTTGTACGCCATACCCTAAGAATACACATCAGAAAACACATGGATCCAACTTAGTTCGTTGATTTTTATGGAGGTGGACAAAAACAACACATCCAAAAATTCAGGGAGGAAGCATCAAAATAGTAGGCAAGGGAACATGATCAGACAGCACCTGTAATGGAGTCTGAAATTGTAATGTTTTGTGGGCATACGGTTCAGTAGATACACAGCTGTAGTAACAGCATCACTCCGGTATCTACTAGGCATATGTGCACTGATTAGTAAGGCCCGGGCAGTTTCTAAAATATGCCTATTCTTCCTTTTTACAGTCCATTTTTGTTGTGGGGTTTGTGAACATAAGGTTTCATGGAGAATACCATGGTTGTCCAAGTATGTTAAAAATTGTTAATTAACATACTCCCCCCCATTATCAGACCTAAGGATCTTAATTTTTTTAGAAAATTGTGTTTGAATCATGGTATGAAACAAGTGAAACATAGAAAATACTTCATCTTTATGTTTGAGAAGGTAAAGCCATGTCATTCGTGTACAATCATCAACAAAAATTACAAACCAATGATGACCCGACGACATAGTGACCGGGGAAGGTCCCCAAACATCATAATGTACTAAAGCAAAAGGAATCACACTTTTATGCATGCTCATATGATAAGATGCCCTATGAATTTTTGCTAAGATACAAGTATCACATTTGAAATCTGAGTGTGTAACATTTGAAAATAAACTAGGTAGTAAATGCCTTAAATACCCAAATGATGGATGCCCAAATCGACGATGACATAACCAAATCTGTCGCTCCTTGTTACTAACTGTTTGTTGCATGTGATTGGCTCTTCTTGAACTGAGGTCATTCACATAATATAAACCTCCTCTCTTAGTACCACGCCCAATGATCTCCTTGGTGAGAATATCTTGTAGAAGAAAAAAGGTAGAATACATCAATACCACACAGTTAAGATCTAAAGTGACTTGACTTACAGACATTAGTCTGTTTGAAAGAGAGGGTACATGTAATGTATTAGATAATGATAATGAAGGAGATAAAGTCATTGTTCAAGCCCCTGTAATTGGATAAGTGACCCCATTGGCATTGGAAACACAGCTCTGTCTCGACTAGGTTGTATTGGAGAGATCTTTTGGGTCAAATATTATATGATCTGTAGCTCCAGAGTCTAGAATCCAATCCTCATTATCACTACGAGTAGAGATGTGAAATGCTTTACTTGAAATACCTGGATCTTGGGAAGATTTGGCTTGAGGAATAAGGGATAGTGATGCATTATTGGTAGCCACAACGGCTCTCTCAATGGTTTCCCGTTTCTTCCGTGCTTGAAGATCATTCCACCACTCTGGATACCCATGTAGTTTGAAGCATTTTTTACGAGCGTGTTTGGAGTTTCCGTAATGACCACATTTTATGTCAATAGAAGGTGGATTTCCCATGGATTTCTTGCTACCTATAACAAGAGTTCCTAGTTTTGGTGGCATCAGATTATGGTGTCCCTTGATCCCTTTAAAATCCATAACTGCTGCGAGAGTCGTATCTACACCCGTGATCATTACAGTCTGGCTGACCTCTTCCTTACGGACGAATCCATAGGCATGTTCCACCATAGGGAATGGTTTGATTTGAAGCACATCACTTCGATTCTTATCTAGTCTATCATCAAGTCCATCGAGGAAGGTATAAACTCGATCTTCCTGTACGATGGAGTTGTATTTTTGTATATCAGCTGCATACTCCAGTGGGTTAGGATGATGGAAATCAATTTCTCACCACAATCCTTGAAGGCCATTGTAGTATTTTTCAATGGATCCACCCGCATGCTTCATCCGAGTAACTCGACGAAGAAGATCATACACTTGAGACGTGTCTGTTCCATCAAAGTAGGTTGTAGCAGCAGAATCCCAAACTTATTTTGCAGTTAGGAATCAGATAAAATTTGCAATCAAGGAAGGGTCCATCGGATTGATCAACCATCCCTTGAAAATGGAATTATTCAGTGCACCATCTCCTAAATGAGGGGTCGATTTCATCAGGTTGAGGAAAATCCCGATTAATGTATCTCAGTTTGTCCTTGCCAGAGATATACATCTCCACCACTTGAGACCATAAGGCATAGTTGGATCCTTCCAACTTGATATTAATGGGAGCAATCAATGCTTCAGTTAGCGGAGGTTGCGAGGCAGTTTGAGCTCTAGCTAGAACCTTGGTCATTTTTGTAGTCAAATCGTTCGATATGAAGTTGGTGTTTAAATCTCTAGATTCTACCATGAGATCTATCAATGCTATTTTTTTTCCTTTTTTTTTTCAGCCACTACCCACAGATTAAACAATCTACATCCATACACTAGCCAAATAAATAAACAAATATACCAATCTATGACCTTACATGCAGATTAAAAAAAACCTACAACCTCACAGTGTCTCTCGCCTAAAGGATTTTTACTTTAGAGAGCTGTGGTGCGGTGCTATTCATCGCTGCATTTCAAGTTTCTCCGAGGATAGAGACCTACCTATAGTGGTAGCTAGAATGCTAAGAGACTACGATGACCCCACGAGTAGCGTTGGAAGTGGAACGCAGAGAGACTACGATGAACCCATGAGCAGCTAGAATGGAGGAGCAACTAGAATAGTGCGACTTCAACGAGCGAGCAACGTTGGAACTAGAACGCAGAGAGATTGCGATGACCCCAACGAGTAGCTAGAATGTAGGAGCAACTAGGACGGTGTGGCTCCAATGAGTAACCCAGATTTGACAACTCATATCCCAGCAAAACCAGTAACCATTTATTCTCCTAATAACACATGTAAAATCTGCTCCTAAAGCTATCCCAGAAAATTCAAAAACAAAACAGAAATTAGTGTAGCAGTAGCTTATTTCTAAAAAAAACTTGATCTCATACCACCAGATCGGCCAAACCAGCACACCAGATTAACCCAGTGTCAAGAATAACATAAATCAGCATAGCAGGTAGCTTATTTCATTTCATTAGACCAGCAATAACTTTGCTCTGATACTATGATAAATATTGTGTTTATTTCATCTTTTTTTCTACTTGATTTCTGTACAAGTGATCGTATATCTATACAAAGAAAACAAAACAAAACTAAGCCTAGTGGTGCTGCACACATGGGTGCTGCAGCACACCTATGCTTCCCTGCGCCAACATGGGTGCTGCTGCACACCCATACTTCACTGCTCCACTACCCATTGTTGTCTTCCCTTTCCCTACTCCACTACACACGCCAACACCAATATCACAACATGGTATTTATTTAAACTTTACTAATGTACCATTTAAGGATAAAGAGAAAACTATAAAAGAATGGGCACAATCTATGCCCTTTATTTTACTCAACTATAGAAGTACTTGGACAAAAGAAATTTTTTTAGATTATATTGCAAGAACCCTATAAGATGATGCTCTATAATGGTTAAAACAATGAAAATGATCCCAAGAGGTAGAGAACAAAAATTGTTCCTATTATTAAACTTTCTCAAACATGATGATATATTAAGGGAATTCAAAAAAATAATTAAATAAAATTTGATATGAGAAGCAGAAGAACCAACTATTCAAGAAGATGCTAATTATGCTCTATCAAAATTAGAATTATGTAATGTTTGTCAATTTGAAGATTATGTAAAATTATTTAAAAAATATTATTTTCTTGTGGGACCACCTCAAGATATATATTGACTAGATCAATTTTTCATAAATTACCAAACCCTTGGGATGAATTATCTATTAAAAGATATCCAGATTGACTAAAAAAGCTAAATAAAGCAAACTATTTAGGTTTCAGTATTAACTATGTCCTTAGATTAAGAAATGAAACAATATTTATCAGCTAAGGCAAAAAAATAAGTTAAAATAAAATTAGTAGTACAAAATATGGACAACAATATTGTGATATAATCTTAAAAGAAGATTGGAAGATAGGATGTCCAATAGTAGGAAGTAGGAAATCATATAGAAAAAGAAAATTCAAATGGAAACCTTGTAAGAAAAGAATAAACTTTTCTAATAAGAAAAAGTATATTAGAAAACCAAAAACCAAATTAAAAACATATTCAAATAGAAAATGCAAATGTTATATTTGTAATAAATTAGGTCATTATGTACTAGAATGTCCCTAAAAAGGAAAAGGTGCAAAAAAGATGATTAAGACTTTAAAACAAATGAATTAGAAATTCTATACAGAGAAGAAATCTCTTATATAGATAAAATAATATATGAAATAGAAAGTAAGGAAGAATCTAAGATGATATTTATGATGAAAGAACAATCAATCTCTACGATAAAAACAAATGAAACTCCTATTGAAGAATTACAAAGTATAAATAAAAAGTGAAAAAAGAAGAAATTTATAAAATGTCTAAATTTAAAATTTTGTCAGCAAGATTTTTTGAATAATTTGTTGAAAACT
This sequence comes from Hippophae gyantsensis, assembly GCA_030763125.1. Lineage (NCBI taxonomy): Eukaryota > Viridiplantae > Streptophyta > Magnoliopsida > Rosales > Elaeagnaceae > Hippophae > Hippophae gyantsensis. The sequence goes on along the minus strand of CM061031.1, from coordinate 54,751,862 downwards.
CTGATGCTAAATGTACAATACGAATTTTAATTGCAGGATGATTCAGGAAAGGAATAGACACTCTTTTACTTTAAGTAATTTTATATAGAAGAATAAAAGATCCATTACAATCAGTAATAGGTGGTGTCCAGTCAAATTTAGTAAATGGAATTTTTTAGTTTAAGATAAGACATTTTTTTTATCTATAACAGATTATGATATAAATAATTTAGCAAAAATGAAGATTCAACTTAAAAATTTGAGTATGGATAATCAATCTCAAAGTTTAGCTATTCAATGAAAAACTATCGATAAATTAACAAAATTTCCTGAAACATAAACAAAAGAAGAGTATAAAAGCTTCGTAGAATTATTTGAGCCAAGACCTTAGGAAAAAGAAATTCAAGCACGATTAATTAATTGGAAAGGCTTTGAAATACCAAAACAATGGTTATTTACAAATCTCATAGATAATACTAGACAAAAAAATCCTTCAAAATAGAAGTGCAAGTCTCAAGAAATCGAGTATATTTTAGAAAAAAAAATTCAATCAACAAAGATCGGTAAACTTTATATCCCGAACAAGATTGGGAGAATTTTAAACAAAAGACAAGAATCAATGCATCATTGTCTAAATCTAAAGATATTCATGATAAAAATTTTCAAGTTCCAATATTAACTAGAACTAACCAAAAAGAAGAAATGCTTAATACAAAAATTTATCATATCCAAATAGGAAAAGAAGAAATAATATTCTCACCAAGTTATGGTAAAAAGTTATAATTATGTTTTAGTTTATTTTAATTTTGTAGGCTATAAATCATATAACTTATGTACTTTAATTAATACAGGAATAATAGTATGTTCTTGGAAACCTAATGCAATACCTTTGAAAAAATGGATACTTATGAAAAATCCTATTATAGTTAGAGGAATAGAAGGATAAGAAACTATCATTTAATATAAAGCTAAAAAGATAACTATTTGGTTTAATGATAGAAAATTTATTATTCCTAAAATATTATTTTTTCTTATTATGCATTGAGAATTTTTCATAGGAAATATTTTATGACAATTATTATCCAATGAAATAAATCATAATTCTATATCTTTTACTTTGGATAAAGAATTTGTAAAAATTCAACTTTTACAACAACATAAATACAAGTGTGATAAATAATTCACACCAATCAAGCATGGTGACCGTACATTATCCATCAACCAATTAGAAGAAACTCTTTGGTTATATAAAATTTTGGAAGAAATGTTTTGTAAAGATCCACTAAACTTTGGTCAAGAACTCTGATAAGTGCTTAAAAAGCACTAAAATTACCATGATTTAATGTACTTTAATTGATTCAATAGATTTATATTTGTATGATTTTATCATATTTTTATATAAATTTGTCTTTTCGGAATCATGGATATTTTTATTGTTTTTCAAGTATATTCGTTCAAAAATAACTTAAAGATTCGAAGAAAAATATTAGAGGCAATACATCACAAATATGTTAAGAAATAAATGAGTAAAAGTAAAAAAAAAACAAACAAAATGGGTCAAAAAATGTCAAAAATGACGAATGCCCATGTGCAACCAACACAAGGCCAGCACACTCATACACTGAGTCCCATGTAGGCCAACACATGCTTGCTCTTATCCCATGTACGCTAACGCTCGTTTGCCATAAATCTCATCCCCCACACGCGTGCTAGCTCTTTCAAACGCATCCAAAATTAAGTTTTGAGATATTTTCCCACTTTTTTTGCCTTTTTCTCATCTATGAAAGGATCCTCTCCCTCTTTGTAAAAATCATCCCTTAAATCCCTAAAAATCCTTCTTCTCTCTCTAGTTCTTATTTTTTTAGTTTTAAAGTTCTTCACTTTTTGAGAAGAACTAGTTATGCTTTTATAGATTTTTAGTTTTTGATTCAATAAACTGAAATGCAAATCCGTTTGGAGGTTTTCCATAAACAAAATTAGCATCAAAGTTTTGTAAGCAGTCTTTTAAGGTATAATATTAAATGAATTTTTTATAGTTATTTTTATGTTTAATTCTCATATGTTATATTTAATTTGTCAGTAATTAAATTTAACATGACTGGCTATATATTTATAAATATGATATAATAATAACATTAGTATGCTTGCAGAATATTAAATACGTAAAGCTTAAGGATATTAGTTAATTAGTACTAAACAAAATATTTGGGCCTTGCCTAAGGACACCTTTCATAACAAAAGGAGAAAATAAAAAAATATCAATTTATATCTTTAATAACCTAAATAATATTAGCAAACATAATTAACTTAATTATTATATTCATAAATACTTCACTGCTATAAATGATAAAATTTTGGATAATTTTTTATTGAATCCATATATATGTTTATTTTTTATGTCATTAGATTAGGAAACACAAAAATCAAATATTGTGACATGATATTTAATATTTAATTTCATTTTTAAAAGTTTGAATAATAAATTTAAAACCACATATATTCCTTCCTTAGATCGACCTTGGGAGCATACTTGTCATTTTCTATAAAATAATCCATGCAATTACGATAGTTTTATAAATATAAAACTAAAGTATCTGCAAGATCGATATTACTAACCCGATACCGATCTTGTCTTCATCAAATATTTGGCACCATTGTTAGGGAAGAAATATCGTGTTTAAATTATTTATCAAAATTTTGAAAACTTTTTGTGTTGTAAATAATTGTGATTTTATTTATTTATTTTGTGTTAAAAAAATTAATTTTTGATTTTTAATTAAAAATATAAATAAAAAAATCTAAAAAATTTAAACTTTAATTTATTTAATTATTTTCTTTTCTTAAAAAATTAAAAAAAATTAAAATTAACAAAAATTTAAAATTTAACAAAAAAAACTAATTGGTGTAATAGCATGAAAAATAAAGATCTAAGGGAGTTCTATCTAGAAGACTAGTTTTTGGTAGCCTTTGTGCCACTAGTCTTTCTTGGGAACGTTGCTATATCTAGAATGATGGTTTTTAAGGAGGATTTTCCCCACCATTCTTTCCTAGGAGTACTCTTGGTTATTATTGATTATGTTATTTAACTTAGAGGTTCACTTAACTTGTTTGTTTAGTATTTTTGTATTAAATACTATATATATTTTCTCTAAATATTTGTATAATTATTTTATTATTTGACAAGTATTTTAAATTTACGTTTTCACTAGTATATGTAGGGTAGGAGATCCTTAGGAAACCCTCTTATACCATACATAGATAATATTCATAAATTTAAGCAATTGTCCAAGATGCTAGATTCTAACTATAAGCCTATTTTGAGCCAAACACAAAACCAAACCTTAATCCTCTACCATAACCAATAGAAATGGGAGAAAACCCACATGTTAGGGAAACCACCATGGAGGAGTTTTCACAACTAGTAATTGGCACAAAAACTTCCTCTATCCAGTTGGGTGAGGCTACTTGGAATTATGACTTGAAATTCATTCATTTTTCCATGCTTCCTTCATTTTATAGGCTGGCTAATGAGATTCTCTTTCCTTCATTAGGGACTTCTATGCCATATTCCAAACCTTCCCCCTCAGTATTCTAAATGAGGATCAACTTAGAATGAGGTATTTCCCTTACACCTTGAAGAATAAGGCCAAAGCTTAGTTATCACTCCCTCCAATTTTTCTAATGACCTGGGAGGATGTTTACAACAAGTTCATAGGAAATTCTATTCCCACCAAAAAACATCAAAGTTGAGAGCAAATATTGACACTTTTCTCAGATGGAAGGAGAATCATTCCATAAAGCCTGGGATAGGTTCAAACTTTTTCTCACTCAATGCCCTCATCACAGCCTCCCCTTACAGTTGCAAAATTTCTTTTATGATGGACTTATGTAGCAATTCCAGTTCATTATCGACAACGTTGTTGGAGGCATTATGGAAGAGAAGATAGCCTCAGAGATGTACAACCTCTTTGAGATGTTGGGTGTGAATTCCCAACAGAAAATCTCATGAGTGAGAGAAGCTAGATTTTATGAAATCGATTCTAGGATTGAAGTTCAAAGATAGCTTGTTCAATTGACCAAGAAAATTTCCTTTCTCACTATGAAAACCAACACCAACAATGAACATTGTTGTTTATATAGGAACATAAAACATGGTACTGAAGCCTATACATATCAAGGAGAAGCACCAACTGGACCTAATCAGGTTAATGTTTTGGGAGCATATCAATAGGGGCTAAGATTTGACCCTAATTCAAATACCAATAATATTGGGTGGACAAATTATCCCAACTTCTTCTGGAGACAAAACAACCTTCCTTTGGCCCAAAAGCTCAAATTAGGTAGGCTAGAAATTCTACTAGCCCATTCTAAGAAGCGTTCCTATTAAACCAACCATGGAGGACAACTTGAATACTTTTATTCAAGTCTACAAAGATAACTAGTCTGAAATAAACAACGGTTGAACTCTATGGAAGCAGTTAGCTAAGCATTAGCAAAAACAAAGCAAAGACTAATTGAATGGTCAAATTGGAACAAATAAATGCAATGAAGAGGAGACAATGAGTATGTCATTCTGAAATCTCCAAGCAACGTCTTACTAGAAGAAGATAAATTTTAGTCCTAAGTGGGAGGTCACCCATTATTGTATTTTCCTTTCTTTTAGATTGTTTTGTTTTGTTTTAAGAATGTGTAATAAAATTCAAATGAAATAATAGAAATTTATTTTTTTCAAAAATTGTGTCCATTCTTTAAATTTAGCATTATGAAAAAAAACTTAATTCATTAACTTAATTAACTTAGATTTTCACTTTAAAAAAATAAAAAAAAAATTTAGGTTCCCTGCGTCTTTCGTCTACTTTAAGCTTATACATTTTGTCAAATGATAAATATTTCTTAGAGAGTTCTACTATTTTTTAGGAGCTAGATGTTGATATGCAAGAGGAGTAGGATCAATTTCAACTACAACTAGCCATGGGAGATGTTGGAGATATGCAGAAAATGATGAAGGACTATGCAACACCAATCATTGTTAATGCAACTTACGGTATACAATTACAAGAGGCTATAAGGAACTATGAGTTGAAAAAGATTCATTATTCTTTTTTTTGTTAGTTTTACGTTATCCCTAATGAAGACGCTTTGTATTTCATTAAAGAATTCTATGCTATTGTCCAAAACTTTCCACTATAGAGAATTGATGAAGACCAGCTTAGGATAAGGTGTTTTCCTTACACCCTTAAGGATAAAGCTTAGTCATGATTTATTACTCTATAGTCGGGTTCTCTAACAACTTGGGAGGCAGTCTGTGAAAATTTTATGGGTAGGTTCTATTCTCATGAAAATATTGTTGATCTAAGGACAAAGATAGCAAAATTTTCTCAAATGGATGAAGAGCTATTTCATGAAGCTTGAGAAAAATTCAAACTCTTTTTCATTCAATGTTCTCATCAAAGCTTTCCATTAAAACTACAAAACCAATTATTTTATGATGAATTGACACTATAGAGTCAATACATGATTGATAATGCTATTGGAGGAGCTATGGAAGAAAATACCATAGAGGAAACCTACAGTCTCTATAAGTTGTTGGGTTCTAATTCCTAACAAAGAAGTACTAGAAGAAAGAGAGTAGGAGTCAGTGAAGTTGACTCCAGTAATGAAATGACCTTGCAACTTGCTGAATTGACTAAGCAAGTGTAATTTCTCACTACCCACCAAATTCCAAATCAAGAGGTGTGTGAAGTGTGTTTTTCAATTGGGCATGATACTCGCAATTGTTCACATACTAGTGATTCTAGTGTGAATTCCATGGAGCAAGTCGATTGCTTTCAAAGGTATCATCCAAACACCAATAATCACACTAACCATCATTGGACACCAAACAATTACAAAGCCTAAACACAATGCCAAACAATAAGGCTAAATAAAAACCACCATTACCCACCAAATGAATCTTTTAAGAAAAACTTAGAGGATAGCTTGAATGCTTTTATTCAAGTTAGTCATGACAACCAATTGATGAATAATCAAAGGTTGAGCATCATAGAGACTTAGGTTAAAAGGATTGAAACTAAAGTTGTGCAACTAGCTCAACAAATATAAAAGCAAGAACTAGACTTGAATGCTTTTATTCAAGTTAGTCATGACAACCAATTGATAAATAATCAAAGGTTGAACACCATGGAGGCTTCGGTTAAAAGAATTGAATCTAAAATTGGGCAACTAGCTGAACAAATGCAAAAGAAATAACCAGGAAAGTTGCCCAGTCAACCAGAACAAGCAAAGGATGTAAGAACCCTTCGAAGTGGTAAGGTAGTCAATACCAGTTTACCTGAAATCTCTAACGAATTACCTTGTAGTTCAGGTAACAAAGAAGGTGATATTCTAGTCTCACAAAAAGGAGAAATAAGTGTTAAACTTAACAAGCCTTCTGAAAAACTCATTGGAGAGTCATCTGACATCCCCAAAATTCAAAAGATAACAGAACCACACCAGTTGCAAGTACCTTTTCCACATCGGTTAAAAGAATCCAAACAAGATAAGCAATTCTATGATCTTTTTAATATGCTCTCTAAAGTAAATATCAATTTACCATTATTAGAAGTGATCATGAATGTGCCCTCATATGCTAAGTTTTTCAAAGAGTTGAACACTAAGAAAAGGAGGTATGAACTGAATGAACGAGTAGTAGTATCAGAAATTTCTAGCGTACTTGACCTGGCAAACGACCCCCTAAGTTAAAAGACCCTGGAAGTTTTATTATAAACATAACTATGGGGGATAGGAAGGTTGCTAAAGCAATTCTTGATTTAGGTGCTAGTATAAATTTGATGCCCTACTCTATATTCTTACAGCTCAATCTAGGAGATTTAAAACCCATAACTATGTCCCTTCAACTTGCAGATAGATCTCTTAAGTATCCAAAGGGAATAGTTGAGGATGTATTGGTACAAGTAGACAAATTGATAATACCTGTTGACTTTGTGGTTCTAGATATGCAAGAAAATCCAGCATTGGACAGAGAGCACACAATATTGCTTGGTAGACCATTTATGGCAACTACTAAAACTATTATTGATGTCTAAGATGGAAAATTGACAATGACAGTCTTAGGAGAAACTGTTCATTTTAAAGTTTTTGATTCTTCACCTTTTCCTTCTATTTCTACCATCGATGAAATATTCGATGTTGACCCTTTAGATAATCTTGTCCAAAGCACCTTTTTCCAAACCAGAATAGAAGACAAGCTTGAAACTGTTCTTACACTTGAAGAGGTCGAAGAAGATTTAAATGAGGAAATTAAGGGGTACCTTGAACAACTAAACAATGATGAAGTAATGACAAAATCTAGTACACTTTTAAATCTACCCAGTTCTTCATCTAGTAAAGAGGCCAATCCACCTGAACTTGAACTCAAAGACTTTCCTGAGCACTTAAAATATGTGTTTTTGGGAGAAGGAGAAACTTATCCAGTGATAATTTCTTCAACCTTGACCAAAACCCAAGAAAAGGAACTCATCAAAGTGCTTAAATAGTTTAAGAAATCTATAGGTTGGAGTATCGGGGATATAAGAGGCATTAGTCCTACAATGTGTATGCACAAGATCAACTTGGAGGATGGTGCTAAACCTGTACGAGAAGCCCAAAGAAGACTAAACCCAAATATGCAAGAGGTAGTTAAGAAAGAAATTCTTAAATTGTTAGAAGAAGGGATTATCTATCCTATTGCGGATAGTAAGTGGGTTAGTCTAGTGCATGTGGTACCAAAGAAATCTGGGATAACAGTTGTTAAAAATGTCAAAAGTGAATTAGTGCCCACTAGAATAATCACTGGATGGAGAATGTGTATAGATTTTAGGAAACTAAATTTATATACTAAAAAGGATCACTTTCCTCTTCCATTCATTGACCAAATGTTGGAAAGATTAGCTGGGCACGAATTTTACTGTTTTTTAGATGGATTGTCTGGATATTATCAAGTACCCATAGCACCAAAATATTAGGAGAAGATCACATTTACATGTCCTTTTGGGACATTTGCTTTTCGAAGAATGCCATTTGGGTTATGCAATGCCCCTGCCACTTTCCAAAGATGCATGATATCTATTTTCTTGGACATGGTGGAAAAATTCATTGAGATTTTCATGGACGATTTCTCTGTCTTTGGGAACTCATTTGATGATTGCTTATATAAATTGACTTTGGTTTTAGAAAGATGCATTGAATGCAATCTCACCCTTAGTTGGGAGAAAATTCATTTTATGGTTCAACAAGGGATAGTTTTAGGACATATAATTTCAAACAAAGGTATTGAAGTTGATAAAGAAAAAGTTGAATTGATATCCAAACTACCTCCCCCTACATCTGTGCAGGGGATAAGAAGCTTCTTAGGACATGCAGGATTTTACAGACGATTTATTAAAGATTTCTCTAAAATAAGTCGTCCCTTATGTAACTTGCTATCAAAGGATGTTTATTTTGATTTCAACAATGACTGTCTTATTGCCTTTAATACCTTAAAAGAGAAACTAACATCTACCCCTGTTATTATGGCACCAAACTGGTCTTTACCTTTTGAAATAATGTGTGATGCTTCTGATTATGCTATAGGAGCAGTCTTGGGACAAAGAGTGGATAAGCGTTTGCATGTCATCTACTATGCTAGCAAAACACTCAATGATGCCCAAATGAATTATACCACCACTGAAAAGGAATTCTTGGCTATAGTGTTTTCTTTAGACAAATTTCGGTCTTATTTAGTAGGATCTAAAGTGATTTTGCATTCTGATCATGCTGCTTTAAGATACCTATTAAGTAAACCAAATGCCAAGCCAAGATTAATCAGGTGGGTCTTACTATTACAAGAATTTGACTTAGAAATCAAGGATAAGAAAGGCAGTGAAAACTTAGTAGCTGACCATTTGTCTAGGTTGATTTCTGACTTCAATTCTCTTAAAGATAAGAGTAATGAAGATATAGTTGAAACCTTTCCTGATGAACAGTTATTTTCAATAGGTCCTAACCCATGGTATGCTAATATTGTAAATTATCTTGTCACCGGTGTTTTGCGACCTAACACTTCATATTAGGACAAGAAAAGGTTTTTTAAAACTATTAAGGACTATTTCTAGGATGACCCTTATTTATACAAGATTGGTCAAGATCAAGTCATCCGGAGATGTGTACCTGAAGAAGAACATAAGAGCATTTTAACTTTTTGTCATGAACTTCATTGTGGGGGCCATTTTAGTGGTGAAAAGACAACACGTAAGGTACTACAGTCTGGATTTTTTTGGCCCACTCTTTTTAAAGATGCTCATATGTTTTGTGCACAATGTGATAGATGTCAAAGAATCGAAAACATAAGCAAAAGAGATGAAATGCCTTTGACATCTAATTTAGTTGTTGAACTCTTTGATGTATAGGGGATTGACTTTATGGGTCCTTTTTCCCCATCTAATGGTTTTCAATACATTTTGGTTGCTTTGGATTATGTATCCAAGTGGGTAGAAGCTATCCCCACTAAAACCAATGATGGTAATGTTGTTGTTAAATTCTTGAAGGATTTAATATTCACCAGGTTCGGAACGCCTAGAGCCATAATAAGTGATGGAGGTAGCCATTTTTGTAACAAGATCTTTGATGGAGTACTAAATAAGTACAACATCACACATAAAGTAGCTACTCCATATCATCCTCAAACTTCTGGTTTAGTGGAAGTAAGTAATAGGAAAATTAAAGGTATATTGGAATGCACTGTGCATCCTTCAAGGAAGGATTGGGCATTTAAGTTAAATGATGCCTTATGGGCATACCGCACCGCTTACAAAACACCTATTGGGCAATTAAAGAGTTAAACATGGATTTAGATAAAGTAGGAGAAAAACGGTTACTCCATCTTAATGAGTTGGAAGAAATTAGGAACGAAGCCTATGAGAATGACAAATTATACAAAGAGCGTACTAAGCGCTATCATGACAAGAGGCTAGTTCCTAAGATTCTTCACCCTGGAATGAAAGTTCTTTTATTTAACTCTCATTTGAGATTGTTTCCAGGAAAGCTGAGATCAAGATGGGATGGACCATTCAAAATAGTTCAGGAATTTGCACATGGAGTAGTAGAACTATTGGATTCCAAGACACAGAAAACATTCAAAGTCAATGGGCATCGTGTGAAGCCTTATTTAGAAGAACCAAACAACATTGCTGAAATGGATTGCATTTGGCTGAGTAACCCTTAGCACCATAAAGTTACGTCTTGCTAAGACGTTAAACTAAGCGCTGGATGGGAGGCAACCCATCATTTTAGGTAATTTTATTTTGTTTTATTTGTTTAATTTCTATTGTTTATTTTAGTTTAATTACATGTGAATAATTTTAAAATTGTTAAAACTAAAAATATTTGTTCAGATGTTAGAAGTTCACAGCGATCTGTCTGTGTGAACTTTATTGATGAATATGATGGATGCACCTGCATTTCTCCATCACTACTTGCATTTACAGTTGTTACATTGAGGACAATGTAAGTTCTAGGTTGGGGGTGGTGAAAAGTTATCATGCTTAAAAACAATTTAACAATTTAAAAAAAGAAAAAAAATTTAATAAAGAAAAAATAATAATAATAATAATTTTAAAGTTATTTTCTTTGTGTGATTTAGTAATTTTTGGAATTTAACAAAAAAAAAGTTCTCACAAAAATTTATCATTTCTTTAAATCAAATTTAAGTAAATAGTTAAGTCTTTTGTACTGTTAGATTAATTTTTGAAAACATATCATGAAATATTTTGTAATTGTTTTTGATAATTAGTTAGTTTTTGTCATAACTAGTATTTCTTGATAAGATGTAGAAATTATATTAAACCCAAAATCGGTGTTTATGAATTTGTTTTAGTAGAGACTACCTTTGTGAGATATAATTTGAGCCTAATTTCCCTTATTCAGAGTGAAATATATATTTTTCCTACTCCAAACACATTTCTTATTTCTTCCAATTTTTAGATGATCTCTATAGGCATTAGCATTGAATGTATGAATTTTTTCTCATCTTAATAGAGTGTCGTATATTTTTTATTATTATTTTTGCTTAGATTAAATGATTTGAGTATAAATTGATAGTATATGCTTTTATCTCATTCATGCATGACTGCTACAAAAAAAAGGATATATCTAGGGTTACCTAAACCAAATCAAACAGAAAAGCCACTAAATTAACCACTCACCAAAATCCTAAAAAAAAAGAGAAAAAATGTACAATTTGTACATGGGTTGACTCTCTAAAACAAAATGATATATATTGAAAAGTATCTTCAGAAAAATATAGAGAGATAAAAAATATATAGTATAATCTACATACTATGACCCGCATTACCCAAAATCCAAAAAAAAATGTACAATCTGTACATGGGTTGACTCTCTAAAAATGATATATATTGAAAAATATCTTCAGAAAAATATAGAGCGAAAGAATATATAGTATAATCTACATACTATGACCCACATTGCCTACAAAGTTGTGAGTAAAGGCTAATTACAAAAGAAAGATATAGGAAGTAATTCCCTAAAAAGTCATTGCACTTTCTTCATTTGTAAAAGGCATATATCTTGAAATTTTTTCTTAATGAGTTTGATTTATGCATGAAAATAATTTTTATATATGATATCTTTATAATTTATACATTTGATTCCTTCCATGAGATCAATGTCAAAATAACACTTTGAGCCTTTCTTCTTTATACATATGCGAACATATTATTTCATTTCTATACATCAACTCTTTCGCATATAAATTAGTATGAGTGTTTGAACCCATAGGATTCAGTGTTTTGAGAGTATTGACTTGTGAGGAATAGAGTCAAAGCGAATTCAGATTCATGACACTGAAATTGGATAAAATTAAATTGATACATTTTTGATATGAAATATGAAAATGATTTTTGACTAATTATTATAATAAATCATGATTGTTTAAAGAGATTAAAATACCTTATGCTTGAGAATTTAATTATGATCTTAAAGGAGATTAAAAAGTATGAGACATTTTTGTGATATGTTGTTTTCTTTTATTCTTAAAAGTTAATTTTTGATTTTGTTGTAATTATAGTCTTGAAGTTGATTGTTGTTATTATTTCTTTTAATTTTTACATTTAGTTCAATGTTTGTGGGTACCATTACTGAAAACTCTCACGAGACTCAAACTCGTCCACTAGGGTAACCTAGGGGTTTAAAGGCTTGTTGCATAGGCTAAATGCAACCGTGTTAATCCACGGAAGTGATTTAGGATAATTTAATTTTTAGTTTTTATCGCTTCTCTTGCTAAGGGACTAGCAAGAAGTTGGTTGAGGGTTGTGATGAGTGCTCAAAAAGCACTAAAATTACCATGATTTTATGCACATTAATTGATTAAAAATATATATATTTATATGATTTTATCATATATTTATATAAATTTGTCTTTTCGGAATCACGGGTATTTTTATTATTTTTAAGGTATTTTTGCTTAAAAACGTCACTTAAAGACTCAAAAAGGAATACTGGAGGCAATACATCACAAATACATTAATAAATGAATGAGGAAAGGTCAACAAATATGGAAAAATTGGACAAAATGGGTTAAAAAGGTCAAAAAGGAGGAAATCGCGCGCGCGCCAGCTCCCACTACCGCGCCCGCGTTGCTCCTGCTCACGCGTGCACCCGTGCGTGTAACGCCTTCCTTCCACACGTGCCGCTGCCCATTTTTGCGTGCAGCCGCCCCATGACGTCATGCTGACGTCATCAATGATATCAGCAATTACACTCCACGTTTTGACAATTTTTTAACATTTTTTCACCCACTTTTTCTCTCCATCCTCACCTATAAATATCCCCCCCCCCTTCTCTTCACTTCATAACACACCTCAAAACACATTCTCTTATCTCTTTCTTTCTCTCTTTTCTTAGATTTTTTAGTTTTTCTTAGTTTTTAGCTTTTCTTAGTTAATATCTCTTAGTTTTAGAGTTCTTCCCTTTTTGGGAAGAACTAGTTATGTTTCTTGTAATTTATTAGCTTTTCGATTCAATAAATGGGAGTGCAAATTCCGCTTGGAGGTTTTCCAGCAACGAGAATAACAACGAAGTTCTGTAAGGATTTTATTTTTTTTACAGTTATTTTTTATGCTTTATTCTTACATGTTATATTTAATTTTTCTGTGATTAAATTTAACTTTGTTGGCTGTTTATAAACATGACGTAATAATAACGTTGTTATGCTTGCGAAATATTAAATAGGTAAAAATCTCTAAAATGAATTGATTTTATTTTTATTCAAGATTTTATATTAAGAATGTTAGAGAGAAATATATTATTTTTCATTACAAACTTAAATCTAAAAATTAGATTTTAAGGTTTAGTTATCCGGTCTGATTTAGAGTAGTGCTCTTTTATTTGTTGGTACAATCGCCCAGTAGTTAGAGTGAAGCTCTATTTCAAAAGTTTTTATAAGAATTATTATCTGAAAATGTATTGACAACATGTTTTCAATAGTGGTTTTAAAACTTGAAAGTTAGTACTCAGATAACTAAATTCTTAGGTTTAATGTGGACACCTTGAATAAAGTTTAAACTGTCTAACCCCACCAAAGGTGGCATTTAAATGGTTCATTTTCAATCTCTTAGAAAAAAGAATTAATTTAATTAACCAAATTAGTTATCAACCCCACCCATAGGTGTTAATTGATTTGTTTAGTTAACAAAGAATATCTAACCCCGCCAAAGGTGGTATTCATATAAAAAAGAGAGAATCAATAAATATCAATTCATATCTTTAATAACCTAAATAATATGAGCAAGCATAATTAACTTAGTTATTATATCCATAAATACTCCACTATTATAAATGATAAAATTTGCATAAATATTTATTGAATCTGTATCTATGTTTATTTTTATGTAAGTAGATTAAAAACACAAAACCCCAAAATATCGTGACAGGATGTTTAGGATTTAATTTCGTTTTTAAAAGTTTGAATAATAAATTAAAAACCACATACATTCCTTCCTTAGATCGACCTTAGGAGTATACTTATCATTTTCTATGAAATGATTCGTGCACTTGCGAGAGTTTTATAAATAGATAAAACCAAATGAACGGCAGGATCGGCGATGTCGTTTCTTCCCCATCAATGTAGTACCTAATAAATATTGGATAATAGTTGTTAAAAATGACAAAAGTGAATTAGTGCCTACTAGAATAATCACTGAATAGAGGACATGTATAGATTTTAGGAAACTAAATTTATATACTAAAAATGATCACTTTTCTCTTCCATTCATTGACCAAATGTTAGAAAGATTAGCTAGGCATGATTTTTACTATTTTCTAGATGGACTTTCCAGATATTATCAAGTACCCATAGCACTTGAAGATCAGGAAAAGACCACATTTACATGTCCTTTTGGGACATTTACTTTTCGAAGAATGCCATTTAAGTTATGCAATGCCCCACCACATTCCAGAGATGTATGATGTCTATCTTCTCAAACATGGTGGAAAAATTCATTGAGGTTTTCATGGATGATTTCTTTGTCTTTAGAAACTCATTTGATGATTGCTTACATAAACTAACTTTGGTTTTAGAAACATGCATTGAATGCAATCTAACCCTTAGTTGGGAGAAAAGTTATTTTATGGTTCAACAAGGGAAATGTTAGGACATATCATTTCAAACAAAGGTATTGAAGTTGATAAGGTAAAAGTTGAACTGATTTCCAAATTACCTCCCCCTACTTCTGTTAAGAGGATAAGAAGCTTCTTAGGACGTGCAAAATTTTACAGATGATTTATTAAAGATTTCTCCAAAATAAGTCGTGTTTATTTTTATTTCAACCATGAATGCCTTATGGCCTATAATACCTTGAAAGAGTATAACATCACACATATAAATGTACTTCATATCATCCTCAAACTTATGGTTTAGTGGAAGTAAGCAATAGACAAAGCAAGGGAATTTTGGAATGCACCATAGGTCCTTCAAGAAAGGATTGGAAATCAATTTGAATGATGCCTTATGGGCATACTACATAGCTTACAAAACACCCATTGGGATGAGCACTTATCGATTAATCTTTGGGAAAGCGTGCCACCTTCCTGTTGAACTTGAACACTAGGCTTATTGGGCATTTAAAGAGCTGATCATAGATTTAGATAAAGTAGGAGAGAAATGATTGCTCTTTCTTAATGAGTTCAAAGATATTATGGATGAGGCCTATGAAAATGTCAAATTACACATAGAAAGTACTAAAATCTATCATTACAATAGGCTAGTTCCTAAGTCTTTTCTTCTTAGAAATAAAGTTATTTTATTTAACTCTTCTTTGAGATTGTTTCTAGGAAAATTGAGATCAAGATGGGATGGATCTTACACAATTGTCCAATGTTTTTGATATGGATCAATAGAGTTATTGAATCCAAAGACACAAATAACTTTAAAAGCCAATGGGCACCGTGTAAAGCCTTATTTAGAAGGAGAAAACAATATGGCTGACTTTGATGATATGTCTTGCTAAGATTTTAAACTAAGCGTTGGATGGGAGGTAACCCTTCATTTAAAGGTTATTTTATTTTCTTTTAAGCAATTTATTTTGTTTTATTAATTTA
The DNA here is from genome assembly GCA_030763125.1 of Hippophae gyantsensis. Lineage (NCBI taxonomy): Eukaryota > Viridiplantae > Streptophyta > Magnoliopsida > Rosales > Elaeagnaceae > Hippophae > Hippophae gyantsensis. The sequence continues at coordinate 54,736,253 of CM061031.1, read as the reverse complement.
TTTTTTTATTAGTATCTTGTTTATTGTATTGCATAAAATAATTTATTGTTAAGATGTGTTAAAGTACTTATTTGTATGATTCAAATTTGATGTTGGATGTAACTAGCGTTCTCCATCAGAATCCTTAACACATAAAGCAATTTGATAACTTTTATATCCTTTATCTTTATGAAATTTTCATTTGTTACATTGAAGACAATATAAATTTTAGGATGGGGGTGGTTGGATTTAAAAGTTCACAAATTAGGCAAAATTTAATTTTTTTTATAAACAATGTGTTCTTATTTTGCTTATTTAGTTTTGTATTTTCATATTAATTATTTTCTTTAATTTATTTGTTTTCTTTTATAAATGTGTGTTATTTTCTTTATTTGTGTGTTTAGATAAATTAGAATAGTGTTCAAAGTTTTGTCACAAAAATAATCATGTCTTAAAAATTAAGTTTAAGCAATGATTAGATTTTTTGCATTATTAGATTAATTTTCAAAAAACATTTAATCGAGTAATATGATAATTAATAAGTTTGTGTCATAACTAATATTTTATGATAAAATTTTGAAATAAAATGAACATAAAATCGGTGTTCATGAATCAAATAGTAGAGACTACTTTTGTGATATATTATTTGAGCCTTAATTTCTTTTATTCTGAGTGAAATATTTTCTTTCTACTCAAAACACATATTCTATTTTTTCAAAATTTTAGATGATCTCTATAGATATTAGCATCGAATGTATGAATTTTCTCATCTCAATAGAGTATCGTATATTTATTTTTCATTTTCTTAGATTAAATTATTTAAGTATAAATTGATAGGATATGTCATTATCTCATTCATGCATGAATTCTACCAAAAAGAGACATATATGTACAATCTGTATATGGGTCCATTCTCTCTAAAAAATATATCAAAAAATCTCTTTAAAAAATAGAGAGAGAGATAAATAATAAGTATTATAATCTACATACGATGACCTTTCTAGCCTTAAACAATTGTGAAAGTTGATTAGTAGAAAAGAGATATAGGAAATAATTCCCTAAAAGTCATTGCATTTATTTTTCCTAAACTTCTAAAATACATATCTTGAAATTCTTACTTAATGAGTTTGATTGATGCATGAAAATAATATATATGACATCTTTATAATTTTTACATTTGATTCCTTTCATGAGATCAAAGTTATGCACTATTTTGAGCCTTTCTTCTTTAATAAGTATGCAAACTTATTAGTTCATTTCTAAACCTAAACTCTATTCGCACACACCTTAGTATAAGTGCTTGAACCCATAGGATTTAGTGAATTGAGAGTATTGACTTGTGAGGAGTAGAGTCGAAGCGTATTCGGATTTCTAACATTGAAATTGGGTGAAGTGAAAACAAAACATTTTTGATTAAAATATGAAAGTGATTTTCGACTAATTATTATAGTAAATCATGAATGTGTAAGAAAATAGAATAATCTATGCTTAAGGGTTTTAATTATAAAACTTAAATGAAATTTTAAGCATGAAAATATTTGTGTTTTATTTTACTTTGTTATTTCACTTTCTTTCTTCTTTTTTTTATGTTTTTTAAAGACTATTTTGTTTAGTTCAATGTTTATGGGTATTATTACTAAAAACCCTTACGAGACTTAAAATCATTCACTAGGGCAACCTACAGGTTTAACGACTTCTTATATATGTTCAATGCAACCGTGTCAATCCACGGAAGTGATTGAGAATAGTTTAATTTTTAGTTTTTACTACTTCTTTTGCTAAAGGACTAGCATATGGTGGTTAGCAATAAATGAAGAAAAGGAATACAAACCAGAACCCCTTAATGACTCTAAAGATTTAATTAAAAAAATAAATATAGAAGAGTATTGGATGCAAAACTTATCCTGACATCTTAAATGGCTAAAAATATCTTATCGATAACCGAGGATAAGAAACCATTCATGGTTACACATGATAGAAGTGCCTTTGTTACAGAACTTCCCATCAATTATGAAAGATCTGAAAAATAGATAAAAATTTGAATTTTTTTAAAAGATGTTGCCTGAAGAAATAATTTAGATATGCCATGTGATTTGTCACAATATACTGAAGACATGGAATCCATTCGTCAAGATACTCAGAGTCCACTAAGTGTTGCTGACTAAGAGCTCCATAATATAATAAATACTATGGAAGCATAATGCACCCCAAATTATTTAAAAAATTAATGATCAAGTCATTTTCAAAGAAGATAAAGATGTAGTCGTTATCAAAGCAAGATAAGAATGAAGTCATTATCAAAAACAAGGTAAGGATGGAGTCATTATCAAGCTAGAAAAATCCAAAAATCCTACTCTATAAATAGGAGTCTCTAGTAATACATTAGAGACATGAGAAAAATAAGAAATACAAAAGAAAGCATAGAAAATCCTTTGTAGTAATAAGCTTTCTATAAGAGTTTCCCTTTGTAAAAGAACTATGTTGTAATATCAGCTTAAGTCTTCATAATAATAGGAAGGTTAGTTTCTATTTTTCTATGAAAGTTAATTATTCCTATGATATTAGAATAATATTTCCTAATTCTAGTATAATTCTAGTAGATATATATACTTATTGTCCTCATGCCTTGTTAAATGATAAAATTAATATAAGCTTAGCCAATTGTACATTGGTATGAGTGCCAAGAATCATTTGGTTGCTTTATAACTATACTTACAAACTATATTATATTGTTGTTCATGTTCAAAGGTTTTCGAAAAACCCATATACCTATTACTATTTCAAAGCCCATAATTTCCCATCTTTAAACCTTGTTAAGGTTGTTATAAGGGAAAACTTTTGGTTTTAGGCACCAAAAAAATTAAAGTAATAGGAGGTTTTATGTACCATCAAAACCTTTATATATAATTAACATCAATTAAATATAGAGTGTATTAGTTCTTGGATACAAAAAGAATCATTTGAATTTAGGTATAAATTCTATATCGATAAAAAATAAAAAAAATCTAAGTATTATTAATGGAGGTATAAATTCTATATTAGAAAAAAGACTAGAAAAATATCAAGTGATTAATCAAAATAACTTAGAAAAGAAACTTGATGCTATAAAACTTAACATGAGAAAATTTGAAAACCAATTAACCCATATACAAACAATTTAAAATCTTGATCTTCAAATAAAAACTAAAAATAATATTGAATCACTACTAGAAAAAATAGATGGAAACATATATTATCAACATATCGATTTATAGAGATACAATTATACAAATATAGATTCTACAGATACATTTAGACAAATACAAAAGAAAAGGCTCTCTATTGATTCAAATGCTATACCTACAGGATATGGATAGAGAAAGAGGTTTTTACCAATTAACCCATATACAAAAAATTGAAAATCTTGGTCTTAAAATAGAAACTAAAAGTGAGATTGAATCACTTTTCAACATGGTATGAATAGTCATGGAAATAATACACCTCCAAGATTATTTTATGGAAATAAGAACTTAAACTTTTCAAACTCATAAATATAATGAAATAGAATATAATAACGTTATCGAAATTCTTAATTATTGGAGACATCTTTATAAAGATCCAACATTAAGAATATAAGAAAGGAAAAAATTATAAAACAAATTCAAGAAAACTATCTTAAATATGAATCATTATTGTAATAATTTAATTATTAAATAAACTTATTATCCTCTGATTATGAATCCACATTTGACTTTGAATCAGAATCTGATACTCCACGTACAACAAATTTGAAAAACATTAATAGCTTGGTGGGTATTTTGCCTCCCACTTCTCTATTGGTAGCTTTTAATACACATCTCTAGCAAAAATCAGAAGCATCTATTTCTAAGATTAATTTATCACCTGATTTAGTCAAATAAGCTTCTGGAGGATGTTGTATTTCTTCTTTTATTTCTTTTAAAATTTGTTTCTTGTCTTCATTCCATGAGAAATCATCCAATGTCTCATATTCGTTTCTATAAAGAATGTAGTTGTTTGGATAAGCATGAATCTTATGGTATTCCACACCAAATCGACTAAGAGATTTTTTCAATTCATAAATTGAAGAGGCTAACTCCACTACTACAAAAATGGGCATTAAAGTCGATTTGCCAAACCGAATTTAAATTGAGTGACTTAAAATATAAATTCAGTTCACACGATGAACCGACTTTATAGGTAGAGTCGGTTCATCGCGTGAACCGACTTTACATATAGATTTTATGAATTTTTTTTATTTTTATTCTCATTTTTCGTATTCAATATTCAATACATAAAAAATAAAATATAAATAATAATACAAATAATTAAAAATTTAAATATAATTAATTAAATTTATTACAAAAACAAATAATGTATATACAATACATATAGTTAACTTAAATTACAAAAACAAATAATGTATATACAATACATATAGTTTTAACTTAAATTACAAATAAAATAATGTCGTCAAAGTGTAAATGGATTGTGCGAGCAAGCTTGGTTGGCTTAGAATCTTGGTTGGCTTAGAATCACCAGTATTATGACAAGGAAAGTAGACAAAAAACAGTTGATCCATATAACAATTCATATTCCCCTACATACATGAGCACATAAACATCCATCAAACAAGTAGTCTAAACTTCAGAGACATACGAATAGAGAAATTAAATTATTATAAATATTACCATCAAAAAGAGATTACCACAACGACATCCGAGTGATATAACCCTTTGACGAACTCATATCAGCACTTTTTTAATCATTTGTCTATAAATATGAAGTTTATCTAGAATCTCTGCTAGTATTTTTAATGCTATAATGAGCTCTAAATATGAAATCAAGTGTAACTCCGATTTCTTACTTGGCTTGTGTGAGTTTTGGTGCCCTTAAACGTATGAAACACGTTAATGGGCACCAAAACTCATACAAACTAAGAAACAAATCGAAGTTACACCTGATTTCATATTTAGAGCTCATTATAGCATTAAAAATACTAGTAGAGATTCCAGATAACTTCATATTTATAGACAAATGATTAATAAAGTGCTAATTGTTGTCATAAGGAAAGTAGGCAAGAGAGATGAGATGTAGTTTGGGCCAAAAATAGGTCCATAAAACAATGCATTCCCCTAAATACATGAGCATATAATCATCCATCAAACAAGGGACTTTAGATATAGGAATAGAGATTATAAATCATTAAAAAAATTACCGTTATGTTTTCATATACTATTTAAGATCATCAGAATCTTCTCCTAATTCTTCTTGTGATGATATAATTTGAACCATGTGTTCTGCCCATTCCTTTCGTAAATCATCAAAAATTTGATGGTCATAGCCCGTCTTATTCCAACCAAAGAACTACATTTATTTAAAATCAAAATAAGAATGTAATTTCATTTATTTACAAAAAATGACTCAAATATTTTAAAAACTTTTATGTATATGGGTAAAAGATATTACCACATCATCAATTGGAATTTTGATATTTGTGATAATTTCGATCATAAACTTCATGACATAATAACCACACATGACTCCATTATTTTGTTGTGGAACCTACAAAAAATAAGTGTACATGATTTTTCATATTCGAACATCTTTATTATTCAATTGTAAAATTAATAAAATTATTAATATTAGCTTGTACATACCATAACTTTTGTCCATATAAGCTTATGAGATTTTTTATTTGAGAAATTACTAATATTGGTTAATGTATCAAGCATAGAGTCATCATCTTCTACAACATCATAATGGTAAAACTCTTTTTGTGGAGGCGTTAACACAACAGATCATATTGGATCAATTTGATCGCTCACGTAAAATACTTGTTTTGCATGAAGTGCTAACGTGAAAGGATCATCAGTGTAACTTATCTTGGATAAATTTACAAGGGTAAATCCAAAATCATCTATTTTATATCCAACATTGATAACATCTTCGACCCAATCATATAAGAAAACTGTTTCATGGAAGACCTCATAATCCAATTCCCAAATCTCTTGTATTATACCATAATATGTTCTATCAGAAAGTATAGGATTAACATCTTCTGAACTGGCAAATTGCATAGTTTGTGCAACCCTCTTTACACCACTATTTTGATTTACTCAGACTTTGTCCCTAGCTTGAGTCGTAAACCTCGATTCATTTATTGTGAAACTATAAAATGATTTGACATCGAATTTTGGCCCATGTGTAAGCCATTGTTAACTTTCTGATATTTTATGATTGGGTTTCTTGAGTTCATCTCGAATCTATGTATACAAAAACACAAAAATGTGTTTAGAGCAAAATTTTAAAACATTGAATAGATCTAGGAAGATACATGTATAAATTTGTGTTTGTGACACTTACATGGTTACGAAACCAATTAATAAGCTCTCGCTTATGTTCATCATACAACCATTTTTCTTCTCCTTTTTTTATAACGAGGATCGATCTTCAATAAGTTTAAATGCATCCTATAATATTATTAAATATATATGAAGTTATATATCATCATTAATAGTTAAATAAAAAATGATTTTTGCAATCATGAAACAATGAACATCACTTACTCTATGTACGGTTGTGCCTCATTATTATTTACCAAAATGATTTGGTGTGCTTTCTCCCATCAAGTGCAATCAATAAATAATTTCTTACTTCCACCAAGCATATGGTTACCTACTTGGATCATGTGACATTCTAAGAACAACTTGTGCATAGGATTCTCAATTTCAGTGCAACCACTAAAGTATTCAAAACAAAACCCAATGGCCTCTTCAGTAATGTAGCATTCCACCATGCATCCTTCAGGTCGATTTCTATTATTTACATATCCTTTTAAGGACTTGCATATATCTCTCAAAAGGATACATATACCTTAAGTAAGTAGGACCACACAATTGAACCTCTCGAACTAAATGAACACACAAGTGAATCATTATATCAAAGAAAGGAGGAAAATATTTTTCAATTCGACACAAAGTCTCTACAACATCTTTCTGTAAAGAATTTAAATCGCCAATTGATATAGATTTCTTTCATATTGCATTGAAGAATGAATAAAGCCGAATTATTGATAATCGAACATGTTTTGGAAGAAATGATCTAATAGCAACTTGTATTAATTGTTGCATTAAGATATGACAGTCATGTGATTTCAATCCATACAATTTCTTATCCGTGATAGACACAAAATTTCTTAAGTTGGATGAGTAACCATCAAGAACTTTCACACCCTCCAAAAATTTACAAAACACATCCTTCTCTTTTGTTGACATTGTATATGATGCTGGTGGTAAGTATGTTCGATTCTTATCATTTTCCACCCTTGGTTCTAATTCAGGTTGTATGCCTAGTTTCTTTAAATCCAATCTTGCTTTAATTCCATCCTTTATTTTTCCAGGTATATTAAGTAAAGTACCAATCAAGCTTTCACATATATTTTTCTCAATGTGCATGACATCTATGATGTGATGAATGTGTAGGTCTTTCCAATAAGGTAATTCCCAAAATATTGATTTTTTTCCAACAACCATGGTAAGTCGGTTCAAACTCTTTTTCATTTTTACCCATTTCATTAGTTGACCTATTTCGTTTCCCTACCTTAGTGAGTTTTTTTTTCATCTTTGCATTTCGTTTGAATGTCATACCATTCAATTGCCTTAATATCTCAACACCTCGCAAAGGTCGAGTTGCATGATCATGATCTTCTTCACCATCGAACGGTTTCTTTTGGTATCTAAACTTGTGTCCAGATGGCAAAAATCTTCTATGTCTTCTATAAGACATCTTTCGTCCGTGAACAAGATAAGTTGCAGAAGTTCCATCACTACATACAGGGCATCCCTTGTAACCTTTTGTTGCATGTCCTGATAAGTTTCCATAGGCAGGAAAATCATTAATTGTCCATAAAAGGACCCCCTTCAAGTTAAAGTGTTCTTCTTTATATGCATCGTAAACATTTACACCATCATTCCACAACGTCTTTAAATCATCTATCAGAGGCTACAAATATACATCAATATCAACATTGGGTTGTTTCGGTCCTGAGATCAATAATGTTAACATCATGAATTTTCTTTTCATACATAACTAGTGAGGAAGATTGTATGTTACCATAATTACTAGACAATAGCTATATCTACTATTGAGGGATAAATTATCTACTACTTTCCAATTTGGAGAAACACAAGGATGACGTAGCACCTCATCATCAGATCGATTATCTGAATGCCAAGTCAACATCTTTGATATATCTTTACTATTGAACAACCTTTGAAAGCGAGGAATCGGAGGAAAGTACCAAAGAACCTTTGGAGGCACGCCTTTCTTATGTGTGTGTCTCATTTGTACCATGCTTCTATCTCGATTCTTTACACATAGGCAATCATCTAATGTCTCATATTCTTTTCTATAAAGAATGCAATTATTTGGACAAACGTGAATCTTATGATATTCCATGCCAAATTGACTAAGAGATTTCTTCACTTCATACATTGAAGATGGCAATTCAATACCCTCAGGAAACATATCGACTAGTAGATTTAGTAAATCTGTGAATCCCTTTTCAGAAAAACTATGTTTTGCCTTCACATTATACAAATGAACCAATCCTAACATTTTAGTGTATTTTTTGCATTTTGGATACAACGGTTTTTCTGCATCTTCTATAAGTTTTTTAAAGGTTTCAGGATCATCGTCGCGTAATTCACCTTCAACACCATGAAACATATTTTTTGTCTATACATTATGATAAGATGTATGTAATCCACTCACATTCTTATTTATCTTTTCCCCATGAGTATTATCAATATTTTCTCCATGATAATACCAACATTTATAGCTCAAAAGAATATCATTACAGATAAGGTGATACTTATTCTCGTCAAATTCATGAAATTGCTCATTTTTACATTTAACATAGGGGCATCAAATCATACTAGTTCCAGTATTACTATTTCTACAAGCAAATTCCATGAAACTTTCAACTCCAGAAATATAGTCTTGCTCAATTCTACACTTTGACATCCAAGACTTGTCAATTTTCTATTAATGACATTAATTAAACATATTAATTAATTATGTATCCAATGAATATATTTCAAGTATTATTATATATAAATAACTTTGGGAAGGATAATAGGGTTAGAGTTGGGAATCAATCTGTACCTAAAGAAGGAATGAAAATATAAAGTTACAAACAACCTCATTTCTATACAAATTAAAAAATAAGCAGCATGTCAGCATGAATATATAAAAACCAATCACTTTGGTTGATTCTAATTTCTAAACATGTTACTATATCATAATTAAAAAGTAATTAATTATACGTATATAACATTCTATAGAAGTAGAGGCTACTATAGTAACATATTTAACATTTTAACACATAAGTAGCATATATAAATAAAAATAATAATACTACTTAGTTTTTAGTTATTATTTGATTTTATTAATATATATATATATATATATATTATTTAAATTATTGAGTTTATAAATATATATTTATAATTTTTTTAAGAGTCAAGAGATAGCACGTATAACTCTGATACCAATATAATTTCTTAAAAATTAAAAAAAAACATATTACTTTTCCTCTATTCATTACTTAATAAAATATAATTATTTATATATAAATAAATTTATTCACACACAGTAAATATATATAATCCCTCAAACCCACAACATTTTAGATATTATTTCCACAGAAAATAAGTCAAACATCATAACAAGCAAAATAAAAAACATACCTAAATCAAAACTTTATACAAAAAATAAAACAAACTGAATAATAAGCTACAAAATTAATAGAAATACTTAAAAGAATATTATGAAGTTACTAAATGGAGGAAAGTAGAAGAAAATGGTGTTTTGTAAGTGAGAATAAGTGAAAAAATGGGTATAAAAAATTTGAGTATTTCGCTCAAAAAAATAGTAGATCTTAAAGATAATGAGAAGAGGAATATGACCCACAAAAGGGCATTACAAATGGTGGTCGGAGGTTGCCGGAAATTGAGAAATAGGGTGGGTGTGAGCTTGGTTTTGGGAGAAAATGGAGAAGAAAAATGAAGATTTTTGGGTTTCTACATAGAAATAATAAGCCGAACGGATATATTACGTGGATAGCGTTGGTTTTCCACGTCAACCGATGCTATTCACGCGATTTAAAATTTATTTATTTTTTGTCAATTATTATTTTATTTAAACTATGCATATACGTACTATAGAAAAATAAAAAATAATAACTTTACAATAATATTTAATTAAAACATATACACAAAATTAAATAAAGATTTATTGTACGTACATATATAAATTTAAATATCCAAAAAAATAAGCAAAATTATATAATTTAAAAAACTAATTGTCTAAAAAAAAGAAAAATTATACTATTTATATATATTTATATCCAACTTAAATTCTAAAGAGTCAAATAAAATAATAATTAATGACCTAAAAAAATTTCAATTGTATTTACTTCATCCACTTTTTAATTTAAAATAATAGGGTGTAGCGTCAGTTCGCCACATCAATCGACGCTATCCACCCGATTTAAAATTTATTTATTTTTTGTCAATTATTATTTTATTTAAACTATGCAAATACGTACTATAGAAAAAGGAAAAATAATAACTTTACAATAATATTTAATTAAATAAAGATATATTTTACGTACATATATAAATTTAAATATCTAAATAAATAAACAAAATTACATAATTTTAAAAACTAATTGTCTAAAAACAAGAAAAATTATACTATTTATATATATTTATATCCAACTTAAATTCTAAAGAGTCAAATAAAATAATAATTAATGACCTAAAAAAATTTCAATTGTATTTACTTCATCCATTTTTTAATTTAAAATAATAGGACGTAGCGTCGGTTGACGTGGCGAATCGACGCTAGCCACGTGGGTAGTGTTGGTTCTCCACGTCAACAGACGCTATGTCCAATGTGGATAGAATCGGTTCTACACCGAACCGACTTTAAACAGCGACTTAAATACCCTTTTTTGTAGTAGTGTTCATTATTCTTAGGAAACATATCTATAACTAAATTTAGAAATTTTATGAATCCCTAATCCATAAAACCATTTTTTGTCTTCTCATTTTACAAATGAAACAATCTCGATATCTTAGTGTATTTCTTGCATTTTGTATACAATTGCTTTTCAAACGTCTTTCAAAAGTTATTTAAAAGTTTTGGAGTTATTCACATGTAGTTTATCTTCCATAGCATGAAACATATTTTATGTCTCTACATTTATGGAATTATATATAGAGTGCCAATCCCAATAGGATGTATCTAATCCACTCCTATCCTTATTAATCTCTTACCTATGAGTATTATCAATCTTTTCTCCATGATAATACCAACACTTATAAGTCAAAATAATATCACTAGGGATAAAGTGATACTAAACAGAATCAATATCATGGTTATTGAATCATATATATTTCACTATTACTATTTTTACAAGCAAATTCCAAGAAAGTTTCTACTCTAAAAATATATTCGTGCTTAATTGTACTCTTTGACATCCAAGATTTATCCATTTCAATGAAATAATTAAACAATTTAATATATACCAAATAAATACGCATACATTAATCACTAATATAGATTATAATTTATTATATTAACTTTATATATTATTAGAATACCAATAAGTACATTATATAGATATACGCAAACATCGCAACAATTAATCAATTCATTGTAACTTTAACAAGAACCAAATAAGTGAGAAAATTGAAGAAAATATTTGTTTGGTAAATGAGAAACTAGAGGGAAATGGGTAAAAAATGATAAGGGTTAGTGAAGGATTTAAGTACTAAAAATGAGTGGATCTAGGTTGGTAAATGTTGGCAAAGAAAACCCACATGATGAATGACAGATGACACCCAAAATGGTGGCTAAAATAATTATCAAATGGGTATCATGTGAGAGAGAGAGAGGGACAGAGAAATGAGACAAAAAGATAGAGTTGAAAACTGTCAAGCTTGGGGGAAAGAGATGAAAAGAAAAAAAACACTTTGAGTTAATTGACACATAGGACTGACAATACATGACACACTAGTTCTATGCATCAACTGACACAACATCACATGTAGCATTGATTAATGCATAGAACCAATACATCATGTAGTTTTAGTCCTATGTGTCAACCAACACTAATCCTAGCATTGCATCAGTTGTCCCATAAGACTGATGCATTGCCACATTCAATGTTAGTTGACATGTAAGACAGATGTTGAATTTAGCATTGATCCTACATGCCAACCGACACTACACATGTCATAGTGTCAGTTGAAGCATAGAATTGACTTTAAATGCCATGTCAATCCTACGTGTCAATCAGTGGTAGGTGATTTTTTTTTATATTTTATAAATTTAAATCTATATGTAAGCTTATCAACTTAGAATTTCATTATAAGTCAGTTTTTACTTAAAGTCAATCCTAAACACTAACTTTAATGCTCATTATTATAATAGTGAGAAGTGAAATGAATTTACAAAATTGAATAAAAATTTACAAAAACATAATAAAAATAAAACACTTAATCTATCTACATGTATGTAAAGATGCAAACAAAATATTTTTTCTAATGCAAACATGATTTTATAAAAGAAGGAAAAAAAGCATGGTCTCTCTATATTATTTATTTATTTTTTTCTAATCACATTCGTACGATTTTCTTACCTTAGTACCATAATTTAATTTAGGTACTCTTTTTTGCTCAGACTTTAGATGATACATGCATTTATTAAAAGGTACCAATATGATACAATTTTTCATTTTTTTAAGAATTTCCCACACATTTACACCATATGTGCATTTAAGGAATGATATTTGTGGTATTGTTTATTATTTATTCTACTATAATATTAATAGCTTCTTTTCCTGCCATTCATTGTTCACTCTATATTACTCTTCACTTTAGTCTTTAGCCACATCAATTGATACAATGACATATTTCTAGAAACAAATAAGCCATGATACCCAATTGATGTCATTTCTATAGAAAACTTGAAACCCTTCACAAAGTGCTTCTTATGACTCATGAGTTCTTAAAGAGATACATCGATCAATCTTTATATCAAATAAAATATTTACATCTTGATGAAACTTTGTAGATTTGAGACTCAAATAAGTGAACAAAATTCTTTGTAATTGATCAACATGATGCAATTTGCAAGTATACAGGTTGTATAAGTAATATAATGTACCTAAGTACATATATCAATCCCATAGGGAGTTATTTAACTTATAACCAAGTACCAATACAATTATTATGAATACTATTTGGATAATAGAAAATTATAAAAACTAAAAAACTAAATAGAAACTAATTTTAGATTGCAATACTAAACAACCACGAAAATATATGAGAAAATGATATAGGAATCTTTAAACCCTCAATTTCCCTACATGTAAATCACAAAACTTGCCCTGAATATAGTCATCAATCAGTTATATAATCAATTTAATCTGACCTAGCATGCATTACTCTTTTAAGTAAACTACACATCATATAATAATTAACCTAATTACATTCTCATGTTATTGGATTGTATACTACTCATTAAATTCATCAATTATAGATCACACACATAAGAATCATACATCTCTATCTAGAAGCTCTGCATATTATTCAATCAGGACAAATAATTAAATAATTCTCTCAAATCTATTTAATTGCCTATATAGATCAATTGTTGGCCAATATTAATAGCATAAAAATCAGATTAAATAATATAATTGAACTACAATAAAAATTGGGGTAAAATATTAGATCATCACATCTAAAGAATTGGGTTCATAAGAGCCCAAGATTAAAAAATTAGCTAGACATAATTATATTCTTATAGCTCATATTTTTCATAAAGACATACAATAAAATTGATATAGAAATGAGAAGAAGATGATATACACTCAATCTCTTGATTTGTAGCACTAATATTCTCTTGAATCCTTCACACAGTTGTGTATCCCTTAATCTCCTCCTGAAATTTTTTCTCTTATATATTTTCTCCTCTTGGAAGCTATTAGGGTTTTGAAATTCTTAACTTTATGTTGTTTATTACCTCTCTTTGGTTCTTTAAATAGGTTGAAATTGATCATCATTAGATTAGGATTCATATTACTTTGATCCAAGGGTTGTGATTGAAAGTTAAAATTCAATTTAAGGTTGATGCATTAAAATCCTTGCCGCTTGATCAATCAAGCCTATTCTTAATCGGTTGAAGGATGAACCCTCGATCAATATACAGATGTCTAGATCGACATAGTCCCTTATAATCCTTTATTTGTCAAAAAGTTTGCCTATTTTTGATCTGTTTAATATCTTTTCACCTATATTTCCATATTAAACACAAATTAAGCTTATTCATATTATCTAAGAAAAATTAAGACAAATAAGTGGTTCAAAAATGGCCAAATAACTCTAATTTGGTAGAGTTTTCACACCCTTAAACTTAACTCTTTTCTTTCCCTCAAGCAAAGCCAATTCTACCTAGCTAAAATGAGCAGCACATTAATATATATATATATAGTCATAGATGCATATTCAATGAAACTATCTATTTTAAGAGTCGTACAATTCTATGCATATGTAAGGTTTTTTGATGAATTGATTGATGTGTATGTTCCACTTGATGTCAGCTAATACACTCATGAAATCAATTTATATAAGCATGATACTCAACTAAGTCTTAGAACAAGTCTTATAGGTGTATTCTTCACACCCCTCTCCACTAAAGTAAATATGCACTTAGCTAAAGATCAATAGGGCTTTACATTCTTGTAGTGTAAGGCTTAGGTGAGGGTAGATAAATGGAGATATTTAGGCTCTATACATTTCTAAGCTCTCTTTTTATTCATCATGCCATATCTAACTTTAGTTGAGCTTTCATTTGATATTTTTATGCACATTATCTTACCATTCTTTAATTCCACATTTCTTCTTCACTTGCTTTTCTTTATTTTTTTAATTATAATTTTTTTAGCCACACAACACCCCTAAACTTGCTCTATAATATAGCACATGATTTCATTTTTCATACAAACTAAAGGTATAAGGGTAAATTTAATTCTTATTGGTTAGGCTAAAAATGTTACTTAAAGATATGAATGGTTCTTAGTAAGGCTCAAAAAAGTTACTAAGGATATAAAAAATGGTTAGTTTGAAAGGCTCAATCAATCCAATAAAGGCATAAATCATTTCTTAAGCCAAATACTATTTAGCTTTCACCTCAAATGATTATTAAATATATTCTAAAACATGGTAGGCCTCATCAACTAGTATAACTCACCCCAAATTTTCTCCAAATAAGAACGCTAAAATCAATCATGAACATGTTTACAAAAATCTAAATAAATTCAATCAAAATTAGAAAGCATATCACATAATTAATGTAAGTATCTTAATGAGCATATTGTGTTGCTTAACCTAGTCATGAAAACCAATTCTATCATTGGGTTCATAAGTTTCACATCGAATATGCATGCATTTGATTTCCATGTATTCATAAATATCTAGAAAAATCATGATCAAAAACATCCTTAAAATATGAAACATATCCTAAAAAATGACAATGCATACTAAAGACAAAATTGGAGAATTAAGTTCCCTCCTCCCCACTTAAATTGTACATTATCCCCAATGTGCATATATGAATATGAAAATAGTGAAAGGAAATAAAACTTCCTTAACCTTGGCACACCACATCTGTTGTTGAGATTGCTCAATATTTGTTGTGCCATTGTCCTCCACTTTTATTCACCTACAAAACATAAAACATAGAAGTAAAATAACATTGGGTACCTCCCAACAAGTGCCATGTTTAACGTCCTTGGCTAGACACTCATATCATCTTCTAAGGTGAATCCACTAAGATAGTGTTTTACTTTATACCCATTAACCATGACCCATTCTTTTTTTTTTGTTCTCCATCCAATTCAATGGCTCCATGTTTGGTTACCTTAGTAATGGTCAATAGACCTAACCATCTACTCTTGAATTTACCTAAAAATAGTTTGAGTCTTAAGTTTTACAATAATACTTTATGTATACTAGTTCAAAAGTATGGTGGAAAATTTTCTTATCATGCCATCTCTTTGTCTTCTCTTTGTAAAGCTTGACATTATCATAAGAATTCCCTAACAACTCATCTAATTCATTTATTTGTAGCATCATTTTCTCACCAACTGCATCCATAGACATGTTTAATTATTTTAATGCCCAATATGTTTTATGCCTCAATTCCACTGATAGATGACATTCCTTTCCATGGATTAGCCTATATGGTGTGGTACCAATTGGTGCTTTAAATGTAGCTCTGTATGACCATAAAGCATCATCTAACTTAGAGGCCCAAACCTTTCAAGAATTATTCATTATTTTCTCCAAAATTATTTTCACCTCTCTATTGGACACTTCCACTTGTCCACTTGTTTGGGGATGATAGGGGTTAGATACCTTGTACTTAATCGAATACTTAGATAAGAAACATTTGAAAGCTCTATTGCAAAAGTGACTACCACCATTACTAACAATAATCCTAAGAGTTCCAAACCTAGTGAAAATGTTTTTCTTTAAATATTTTATAAAAACTTTGGCATTACATTTGTTACTAGAAATGGCATCTACCTACTTTGACACATAATCCACACCTACTAGTATGTATTGGTTACCAAAGGATGAGGGAAAAGATCCCATAAAGCCAATGCCAAAAACATCAAACAATTATACTTCAAGTATATTCATTAGAGGCATTTCATCTCTTTTGGAAATATTACATATCCTTTGGCATGTATCACACATTTTTACATAAAGGTAGGAATCTTAAAATATTGTATGCCAAAATTAATTAGATTGAAGTACCTTAGCTATTGTTTTTGTGCTCTAAAAGTGGCCTCTATAATCTGAGTTGTGATAATAGTGAAGAATACCTCCAACTTCATCATAAGGGATATACTTTTTCAAAATACCATCATTGCATTCTATATAGAGGTAAGGGTCATCCTAAAAATATTGTTTCATATCAAGGAAGAATTTCTTTTTCTATTTCCATATGATATTAGGTAGAAAGATGTTGGCAACCATGAGCCTTGCAATGTCTCCATACCATGGGATGTCAATTTGAGTCACTGAAAGAAGTTGTTCATATGGGAAAGATTCCCCAATTTCCTTATTTCCATCCATATTAGCTTCCCTATCCAATTTAGATAGATGGTCTTCCACTTAGTTCTCAATCCCTCATTTATCACAAATTTCTATGTCAAACTCTTGTAGAAGGAGAACCCATCTTAACAATCTTAGTTTGGCATCCTTCTATGTAATGACGTACTTTATTATAGAATGCCTCATATAGATATTCACCATGGTCCCAACCAAATATGATCTAAATTTCTCAAAGGCGTACATAATGGCTAGGAATTCCTTCTCTATAAATGCATAATTCATTTGAGCATTATTGAGCATTTTCCTTGCATAATATATGGCATGGAACATCTATTTTATTTGCTGCCCCAAAATAGCCCCATTAGTAAAGTCACTTGCATCGCACATTAACTCAAAGGGGTTGTTCCAATCAGGTGCTACTATAACTAGTGTTGACACCAAATCTGAAAGACACATCTTTTTCCAATAGATTGCACAATGGTTTGGAAACTTTGGTAAAATCTTTGATGAATATTAGGTAAAAGCCTACATGTCCAAGAAAAATCCTAACTCTTCTTACACTGGTGGGTGGTGGTAGCCCCTCAATTACTTCTATCTTAGCTCAATCCATCTCAATACCTTTAGATAAGACTTTGTGATTTAAGATAATACCCTATTACTCTATGAAGTGACATTTATCCCAATTTAAAACAAAATTGGTTTCTTCACATCTTTATAACACGAAGGAAAGATAGTGTAAACACTCATCAAATGCGTTCCCAAAGACCGAGAAATCATCCATGAAGATCTTTAAATGATTCTCCACCATGTCTAAAAAATAGCCATCATACATTAGAATATTGCAGGTGCATTGCATAACTCAAATGGAATTCTCCTAAAAGAAAAAGTTCCATTTGGACATGTAAAAGTGGTCTTTTTTGAGTCTTTAGGTGCCATGGTGATCTTATTATAGCCAGAATATCCATCTAGAAGGAAAAAGAAGGAATGTTTGCTAATTTGTCAAGCATTTTATCCTTAAATGGGAGAGGATAATGGTACTTCCTTGTACTTTATTCACCTTGCAAAATACATACATAATCTCCATCCTGTGATAGTTCTTATAAGTATTAATTCATTTGACTCATTTACCACAACAATAATTTCTCCTTTTTTTGGTAAACATTGAATTGGATTACCCATTCATTATCATATATTGGGTAAATAATTCCCATGTCCAACCATTTAACAATTTCTTTATTCACCACCTCTTATACAATAGGGTTTAAATGGCATTGTGCATCCTTAGTGGCCTTTGCTCCATCCTCTAACAAACTTTTGTGCATATATATATATATATATATATATATATCTGTGTGTGTGTGTGCTTATTCCTTTGATGTTGGTGATAGACCAACCCATAGCTCTTTTAAATTTACTAAACACCTTTAGTATTGACTCTTCTTGCTATGTACTTAGACTAACAAAGATTATGACTGAAATTGCCTATTCTCACCCAATTATGCATAAAAGAGATGGTTAGGTAAGGGTTTGAGATCTAACTTGGGTGCTTCCTTTATGGATGGTTTGAACCTAGACCCTGTCTCAAGACACTCCACAACTACATTAGATAAACACATTGGAGGCATAGCCTCCAAATAATTTGCATAATCAATAATGTCAAGTTGCATCATAGGTTCTACAGTTTCATCAATAAAACAAGTCGAATTATTTTCAAATGAATTTATTTCATTATTTGTAGCATCATGTGTCAAAGTCTTAAATGTGGATGGTTCAACATATGTAATTAAATTATCATAAAATATGTGTGTGCCTAAGTGATTGTCATGGTTTTCAATAGAATATGTCTTCATAAAATTAATAGGCACATACTCTAAAGCATCATTAGGGCATATGCTATGAAGTACATCATTGACTAGTTCATCAATAACATCTATCTTAAAGAAATCGCTAGTATTATCAGTATCAAAAACTTTAATTGCCTTAAAAATAGTAAATGTTACTAGTTCATCCTGCATTCCCATTGTAAGCTCACCTTTTTGTACATCAATAAGTGTTCTTTAGATTTCTAAGAATGGATGACCAAGTTTGATAGGAATGTCATGGTCCTCCTCTATTTATAGCACAATGAAATCTTCTAGAAGGATGAACTTGTCCACTTTTATAAACACATCTTCTACCACACCCTAGGGTTACTTAATTAACCTATGTACCATTTGCAATGTTATTGAAGTAGGTTTGGTTTTAAAAACCCTCAATCTCTTAAAAAGAGATAGTGAAATAAGGTTAATGCTTGCACCTAAATCACATAGTACCTTCCTAAAGTGTATATTCCCAATTGTACAAGGGATGTCAAAGGTACCTAGATCTTTAAGCTTTTGTGGTAGTTTTCTCTCAAAGATGGGACTACAACCTTCAGTTAAGGTTATTGTGTCATTATCCCCAAGCCTCATTTTCTTAGATAGGTTGTTCTTTATGAATTTGGCATATGTAGGTATCTGTTCAAGTGCATCTACAAATGGTATGTTTATGTCCAAGTTTTCGAAGACATCCAAGAATTTGGAAAATTAATTATCTAATTTTTGGTTCTGGAGTCTTTAAGGAAAGGGAATGGTATGTTTGTATATGTTACTATTCCTTCCTTTCTTATTTGAGCCAAAAAGAAACACTAAGTCCCTACTCCATGATAGGTAGACTAGAGAATGGGCATAGCCTCACCAGTAACCCGTTTGACCTAAAAATAGAAGTGGGAACTCAACTTCAACAAAATGTAGTATCTAAGTAGTCATAATGAAACTTTGGATAGAGTAGTTAAAGTTCTTGGTCCTTGGAAAACTAGGAAAATGTTTTTTTCTAAACAAAACAAAATATTACTCGATGTTCTTCTTTTCGAGTACTCTCTTTACCCATTTTTTCCTCCTTATCATTTTTAGCTTCCTCCTTCTCTCTTAAGGTTTTACCATTCCTCGGGGATATTTCTCTACAATGCTCCTTACCTTCTCTTTTTTTATTAACTTGTGTGCTGCTTGGAAGGTTACCTTAAAGTCGTTGATTTATGGTTTGGGCTAGTTGCCCCATTTGAATCTCCAAATTTTGAATAAAAGCTCGTGAGTGCACTCGATACAATCCATTTTTGTATTTACAAAATAGATGAAGTCTTTCATCATCCCCATTAAAGAAATTATATTGTCCTCACTAGGTGACTTATTCTCTTGGGCTTATGGTTGTTATTGTTGTTGAAAACTTAGTGGTGGGAAGAATTGAAGGTTGAATTTATTATACCTTGATCTTGATTGTTGTTATTATTCCATGAGAAATTTAGGTGGTTTCACCATTTTAGGTTGTATATCTTTGAGTATGGTCTTCCTTGGTAGTTTTGATTGTTGACATAGTTTGTTGCTTTAGGAAGGTTCCCACATGTGTCAGTAAAATGAGGTCCATTGCAATAATCACACACCATGAATTGACTTTGTACCATATTTACCCTTACATTACTAGCACCTAATTCTTAGTTAAAACTAATATTATATAAGTTTTTGAGTTTGCAATCCTGATATGGTGTCAACATCTACTGCTCAAACCACTTTCTTGGGTTAAGCCTCTCCATAGGCCATTGGCAATTATTGGATGCCATCTTATAAACCACTATAAAATATTTCTCTTCATATTTATTCATTAAAGTTGTGACATCAATTATGGTCCTCAGTTTCCCCATTGATCCATTATAGAAATTTTCCACTTGTAGCCAAGTCGGAACAACATGGTGTGAGCATCTTCTTAAAAAAAATTTGTAGCATTCCCAAGCATCATAAAATGATTCCCTTCAAATTGATGAAAATAAGTGATGTCATTTCTAAGCTTATCCATCCTTAAAGGTTGGACTCTATTGAAGTTTCCATCAAAAATGAAAGTTTAGGTGGAGCAGTTGTCTGAGCACTTGTAGAAGCAAGGCAAAGAATAATTGTAAAAGGTCAAAAGAAAAGCAAAAAATTCAATAATGAAGGGATATTAGGTTTAGCACAAGATGAAATCCCCCAAAGAAACATCTCACTAAAGATGATAAAATTAGTCCTTGATGAGAGGTAACCCATTACTTTATATTGTTTTACAGCTTTTAAATTTTTCATTTTATTTTATTCTCATGTGTTTTATTTTGTATGTTTATTTTATTTTGTGTTATGTGTATTTACTTTTGCTTATTTAATTTAATATATATATAAAATGGGGAGTAAAGAAGTTTAACTTGCATCCTAACATGAATTTTTATGCACTACGACAAGGATGCCTCTGAAATAAAACACAAAGTAAGAGAAAATGCTCATATCGTATATGTTTTTTCCTATGCCATGACATGAGATGATTTTATAGAATGAAAACCTTCTAATGCGAATTTTCACCCCACTTTCTCACCTTCTCTATCAAAACCTAAATTTTCTCTTCCCCTCCCAGACACACATAAACCCTCTCAAATATCAACTTTATTTAATCCTTTTTCAAAAATCTTTCTAAAACTCAAATTCCTAACCAATTTCTACCATTCCACAAAGAAATTTTCAAATTTCTAAGACATTATTTTAAGGATATTTATCTTCATAAGGGGGTGTTCTTCATAATCTTCAAATCCATAAACAACGAATAAGAAGTATTTATAATTTTTGCAATTTAGAGTGTTTAAATTAAATTCTCTAAATTTGTAAAAAAATTTATAAATTTAAGAGTTAAAAACCTTATTTAGGATAAAGAGGGGTTAGGAAAATTTTGGATTATACTATGTTGTTGGAATTTTCTTGTAAAACCCTTAGTTTAGATATTTGTGAAAATATTTTAAAATGGCACCTAAAAGGAGTAGGAAAGAGAAGCAATTTTCTACTTCTAATGACTTTGATAATGATAAATTCTCCAGTTATGAAGCAAAAGTCTTATATGAGAGAGCATTAGAAATAAAATAAAGGATATATCCCAGAAAAGACAATGTAATTTAATTTAGGAAGAGGGTATTTTTGATGTCATAGTTGTCTTAGGAAAGAAAAGGTTCGTAAAAGAGCCTGAGACTACTTCAAACCTTTAGTTCAATAATTTTATGCAAAACATTCTCGATACAATTGATAACATGGTTAAATTGAAGAATGTATTTGTCCCATTCGGGTGAAAGAACAATAATTCTCACTATTTATTGGTGAATATTGGAGAGGGAGTTTATGAACATTATCTTAGCAATGTATATTATAATACGGTAATTGAGGCTTTGACTACTGATTGTTCTAAGTGGATTTACACTTGTGACAAACCTAAAGGTTTCGAGGAAAATTATTTGGAAAAAATTGCTAGAATTTGGTATTATTTTGTATGCTCAAGACTCAAGACCACTAGACACTATAGTGCGGCTAATAGAGAGAGGGCCATTTTATTGTATGTAATCACATAAGATGCCCATAGATGATGGGATCATAATTTACAACAGGATCATATTATTTTCTAACAACCACCATTTAAGTTCCTTTTTTTCCTAACTAATTATTTATTTATGTAAAAGTGTAGGGATACCTCACTCAAAGAGTGAAGTGATTTTACTTCTTGGTGAATTATTGAACTTATCATACTATGATGAACTCACATTTTGTATGGACATTGTCCAAAGTGAATGAATAGCCATCCCTTCTTCTAGACTTTCTTTAAAGATCAACTTCATGTGAACCAAATCACTCATAAAAGAGTAGTACTCTAAATTACATTCAAATAATTAAATCTTAAATCTAACTTTGGTATTTTAGGTTTATAACAAAAATTCTGACATCACTATATTTTATAATATAAACTTTATGGAATTCTTGAATAGAAAATAAAACTTAATTTTGTAAAAATATTTTACCAATTAATATTTCACAAGCATAACAATGTTAGTAATATCCCACTATAGTTTTAGCCAAACATGTCCAATTTAATAATTGATCAAAAAATTAAATATAGCATGTAAAAATAACACATAATGCATAACTAATATATATATAAATATACCTCAACAAAGTCTTGAATTATTTTTGGAAAATCTCCAAAAGAAATGTCAAACTTTTATTGAATTGGATCTATAACTATTAAATAAGCTCAAATTTGTTCAACTCTCAATTGAGAGAAGAACTTTAAACTAAAAAAAGAAGCTAAAAACCTTAAAAAGACTAAAGAAATGAAGGAATGAGAATGATATGGGATAAGGAACAATTGATACAATAAAATGTGCGTCTTATTTATAAGTTCTAACAATCTTCTCACTGTGGCACGCCAGTTTTCCACACCACAAATCGATAAGGTTTAGGGACAATTGTACTGAATCCTAAAGCACTACACCACAACACACAATAATTCGACGCCGCGACACACACTATTCTGCATTACTTTATGCTCTTATTTTCTTGTATTATTTTTATTGGTTTGGAGCGTTTCAATGGAGTTCCTTAAATATATTTCTTTAAGTATTGATCTATTTTAATTTTTTAAGCTAAAATACCTATAAAATAATAAAATATATATGTGATTCCAAAAAGATATATTTGTATAAAATAATAATAGAATTAAGT
Organism: Hippophae gyantsensis; assembly: GCA_030763125.1. Lineage (NCBI taxonomy): Eukaryota > Viridiplantae > Streptophyta > Magnoliopsida > Rosales > Elaeagnaceae > Hippophae > Hippophae gyantsensis. The sequence goes on along the minus strand of CM061031.1, from coordinate 54,712,513 downwards.
AAATACAAATCTTCATAATTATAAATCATGCAAAAAATCACCATATATTGAGTGCTTTTTAGCACTCATCACAACCCCTAACCAACTTCTTACTAGTTCATTAGCAATAATAGCAAAAAATTAAAAACAAAAACTAAAAATAAAATTAAACTATCATAAATCATTTATGTAGATTGACACAATTTCATTTAGCATATGCAACAAACTTTTAAACCCATAAGTTACCCTAGTGTAAGAGTTGAAGTCTCGTGTGTGTTATCAGATATGATACCTAAAAACATTAATTTAAAATAAAATAACAAATAAAATTTAAAACAATTTAAAAATATAAATAGAAAATAACAAAATTTCCCATGTTTTTTAATCTACTTTAAGATTACAATTAAAATCTATAGCATAAGTTATTTTAATACTCTAAATATTCATGATTTACTAGAATAACTAGTTGAAAATCACTTTCATATTTTAATAAAAAAATGTATCAAAATGAAATTTACCCAATTTCACTGTAAGGAATTCGAATCTGCTTCAACTCTAAACTCACAATATATACTCCCAATTATACTAATTCTATTAGTTTAAACATTCATTCAAAGATATATGCAAATAGAGTTTATGTATATAAATTAACTAACAGTTTTGCATATGTTTAAAGAAGGAAAGGCTAAAAAATAGTGCATAATATTAATGTCATGAAAGAAATCAAATTAAAGAATTTTATAAAGAAATCAAATATAATTTTCATATATTAATTAAATTTTTCAAATAAAAATCTCAAGTAATATGCCTTTTAAGATATGAATAAAATAAAAATGACTTCTTGGGAAATTATTTCTTATATTTTTCTTTTGTATTTAATCAATTCTCACTATTTTAAGGATATTGGATCATAGTATGTAGTTTATACTATTAAGTTTTTTCCTTATCTATTTTTATTTTATTTTTTTAGTTTAGTGATATTTTTTTAAAGGACCTATATACAAATTGTACATATTTTGAATGATAAGATGAGTGGCTAATTTGTGAATTTTTCTTTTGTATTGGTTTAGGTAACCCTATATATTCCTCGTTTTTAGAAGCCATGCATATATGGAGAGAAATGCATATACTTTAAATTTCTACTTGACTTATTCAATTTAAGTAATAAAAATAAATATATGACACTTTATTAGATCATCTAAAAATTTAACATTTATAATAAGAGTGTTTAAAAGAGTAGGAAAATATTATCACTTAGAATGGGAAGATAATTTCACAAAATATAAATGCAAATATGTCTTTCAGTCAACCACCTACCTTAGCATCATGTACTACCATCGCTTGATACCTCCACAAAAAATTTGATTCAACATAAGAATTTGACTCTCCTTCAATGCCTCACTATGCATAGTAATGTGACCAATCACCAACCGTCAATAGTGAAATAAAGAGGAAACTACCTCTACTACAAACTCAACTAGCAAACATTGTCTAGGGAGCTCACTAATATAACTTATAACAATCCGATAACATGGTTTTGCTCACACAAAAATGACTCACAAATATCAAAAAAACACTCAATGAAAAAGCAAACAAGAATCAAAAAATGAGATTTTAATTTAACAGAGCTTCGCTTCAAATTTCATAATTACCATAACATTAAAATAGGAGATATTTATAGAAAATATCTTAGTTGTATAAGGCCTTAACGGCCAATTCAACAACCCAAGGTTGATGGGGGTAATAATTTGCATGATGAGGGTAATACCCATTACATCTAGCCAAATAGGGTTAGTGAGAGGTCGGCACGTTAGGTGAGCTAGCTCTCTAAAAAGTGATTCTCTCATACCTAACATTGTCCAATTATTTTTCACAAATACTCATAAGTTAAATGACACATAATCACAAACAACACAATCTAGCATACATAATGTGAAAACCAACCCTGTGATTTGTGTAAACATATTCCTAATAGAGTGAACCTAACATATTAGAAGATAATAAACTAAGGAAAATAAACAAACTTTATGTTTTACACAAAGGAATGCCAATATAGACACAAAGGACTTACAAGACTTATAATCTCCCCTTTTTTCTTTTTGTGATAAAGCACTATACAACAAATATAGATGCACATAATTATGAGGTGATCATAAAGATGACCTAAAGATGTATGTTCCTATGAACTAAAAAATGATGAACAACCAACTCTCATAACACACATACTATAAATGCATCAATCTTATGTGATTCATCCATCTTCACTACAAGTATGAACTTTAAGGTCTCAACCAATGCCTAAAACCTACACAAATGAAACAATGCCTAAAGTTCTTCTCTCGATTAAGAATTGAACAAATTTTAATTTATGTAATAGTTGTAAATCCAATTCAATAAAAAATTTGCATTTATTTTGGAGATTTTCCAAAAATAATTCAAGAAGACTATGTTGAAGTATATTTATGTATTCTTTTTAGTTATTCTTTATATGTTATTTTTACATGCTATGTTTAATTTTCTGATTAATTATTAGGTTGAGCATATTAAGTTGATATTATAATGGGATATTATTAACGATGTTACATTTGTGAAATATTAATTGGTGAAATGTTTTTACAAAATGAAGTATTATTTTCCATTCAAAAATTCTATAAACTTTATTTTAGAAAATATAGGGATGTTAGAATTGTTTTTATAAACCTAAAATACAAAAGTTAGATTTAAGATTTAATTATCTAAATCTGCTTTAGAGTAATACTCTTATATCAGTTATTTGGTTCATATGTATATTTAGAATATAATTAAACTCTATTTCAAATATTTTTATATGAATTATTATTGAGACATATCTTTCGTAGTAGTTTTAAAATCCCAAAGTCATTTATCAGATAGTTAATTTCTTGAATCTAATTTTGACACCTTGAATGATTTTTAAATTGTTAGGCCAAACCTAAGGAAGAGAATTAAATGATTTATTAATCTCTTAAAGAAGAAGCAGAATTTAATAATAAAATCAATTAACATGCCCCACCTAAGGATTTTAATTGGTTTATTATTGATAACGAGAATGATCTATGCCTTATAATGTTTTCATAGAAAAAGAATAGAATCAATATTGTTAATCAAATCTTTAATAACTATTTAATATTGAGCAAGCATAACCAACTAGCTAATACATCCTATAAATTCTCCACATTATGATAAATTTCTAGATGCATGAATATTTGTTGAATCTATTTTATTGTCATTAGATTAGTATTTCAAACCCAAGCTTTGTGACATAATGTTTAGGTTTTATTTTATTTTTTAAGAATATTTTGAATACTTTATAAATCACATCATTCCCCTTTAGACCAACCTTGAGAATATACTTATCATTTTTTATAAATGATTCATGGACTTACGAATATTTTATAAATTTTACAAAATTTGTACGCAAACTTTTGTGCATCAATGACCTACTAGGGTCCCTATTGTTTGGAGGAGGGTTAGTAGATCATAGGATAAAGTAGTCCTCAACATATTGGATCAAGGTAGGATTAGTGTCATCTCTACCAAAATTTCTAAAAAGGGAGGCGATGGAATCAAGGGGAGAGGTACCAAAGTGAGATGGTTGAAAAGGGCCATGAGAGCCAACAAGAGAAATTCTAATGAAAGCATAGTAGCAAGGAAATTCATGTACTAGGGTTCGAGGAAGAGGGTGATAAGAAGTGACCTGAACCTAAGCCCATTGAATAAGTACCTCTCTCAATATGGACGTCACTTCCTATTTGACAAAAGAGAAGTCCTCAAAAAGAAGATAGCACTATAAAAAATTAGAGAATTAGGGGAGATTGAGGAAGACCAAGAGAAGAAGTGCATAAAGTAGATTGGGAAGAATTTTGAGGAAAGATGTGGAAAGTGTAGAATGATCAAAAATAGATTTTTAACTCAAAATGGTACAAACTTTTAATCATAGTGTCAATTCTCGGGTGTTGGTAAGTGGCTCATATCCACTCGAGATGACTCAATTTTAAGCGGTTCATTTTCTACATTAATTTTTTTAATTCCACCTTATCAAAATGCCATTGGTTTACGAATGTAGCTTGTTGGGTAAAGTAAGCATATTGCTACTCTTTTGTATAGGTCATTCTCTCCTCTTGATTATGAAATTGATCTTTAAAGAAAGTCTCACAGAAGAGATGGCTCTTCATTCTCTTTAGAAAACGTTTAGAGTAGAGGTGAGTTCATCATGGTATTATAGGTTCAATAATTCATTGGGTAGTAAAATCACTTCACCCTTTGAGTGAGGTACCCCTACATTTTTACATAAAGCAATTATTAGTTGATTGAAGAAGTAACTCAAATAGTGGTTGTTAGCAGATAATATGACCTTGTTGTAAATTATGGTACCCATATCCATAGGCATTTAAGATGTGATTATATACAATAAAATGGTCCTCTCTCTATCAACCTCATTGTAGTGCCTGGTGGGCATCATTCTTGGGCATACAAAGTATTTCCAAATTATAGCAATTTTGTCCAAATACTTTGCCTTAAAACCTTTAGGTTTTTTTCATTTTTAAGAATTTGTTGAATAATTTGAAAACCACATGATTTCTCGTTAGATCAATCTTGAGACTATACTTATCATTTTTTATAAGTGATTAATGCACTTGTGGGAATTTTATAAATTTTACAAAATTTGTACATAATTTTGTGAATCAATGGCCCATTATGGTCCCTATAGTTTAGGGAAGGGTTATTAAATCAAAGATTAAAGTAGTCTTTAGCATACTAGTCCAAGGCAAGATTTTTCTCATTTCCACCAAAGTTTCTAAAAAGGGAAGCAAGGGATTCAAAGGGAGAGGCACCAGAGCAAGATGGCTATAAATAACCTCAAGAGTTAATAAGAGCATGCTTAATGAAATTAGAGTAGCAAGTAAAGCCATATGCTTGGGGTCTAGGAGCAAGGTGATAAGAAATGGCCTAAACATGAGCCCATTGAGTAATGACAACCTCTCTCAATATGGACCTCACTTCTTGTCTGATGAAAAGGAATTCGTCACAAAGAAGATAGTGCTATGAAAAAATTTGAGAAGTAATGTGTGACTAAGGAAGATTAGGAGAAGAAGTAGAGCGAGTAGATTGAAAAAACATTCTAAGGTGAAGAAATGGAAAAGATAGAATGCTCAAAGATATATTTTTGACTCAAAGGAAAATGACAAAGGCAAAAAGGTCCTCTACTAGAGACAGTGCCAGATATGTCAGGAAGAAAGAAATGCCCCACCGAGTAACCAATGGATAATGAAAAGAAGAGAGAGAAAGGATAGTATAATATAAGATAATAGTCCTATAGATCATTCCTACACAATCTATAGTCTCACTATTAAGGACAACATAGAGAAAGTGACGTCAATACTTAGTAAAAGAAGAGAAATGGAAGTGGGAATTATTAATAGTACTTATAATGTCATTCAGATGATGATCAAGAGCAATGGAATTCAACTATAGTGCACCTCCCCCTTAGCTATGGACTGGTCCAGCCAACTGGTCTATCATATTAGTGATGTTACAATCAACAATCTAAGAGAATTCAACTTGAATTTTGGGAGAGGCAAGATTCTCAATCTCAAAAGGGATGTTAGGGAAAGAGGGATTGTAAACATTAGAAAGAGATAATATTCTAAGAATATCAACTCAAGAAAAAGTAACACTTCAACCTCTAAGGACGAGAGTAGTGGAAAAGTCAGAAAGACAATAAGGGGATAAGGTAGTATAAAAATTTTGAAAACATTTAGACATATGAATAAGTAAAAGAATAAAGGGAGCCAAGGATAGTAAGAACCTTTCTTAGAAGAGTAGAAAATCACTAATTATCACTAGGCACTGATGAGTGCTCAAAAAGCACTAAAATAATCATGATTTTATGCACATTAATTGATTAAAAATATATATATTTATATGTTTTATCATATATTTATATAAATTTGTCTTTTTCAGAATCACGGGTATTTTTATTGTTTTTCAGGTATTTTGGCTTTAAAACGCAACTTAAAAACTCAAAGAGGAATACTGGAAGCAATACATCACAAATATATTAATAAATAAATGGGGAAAGGTCAACAAATATGGAAAAATTGGACAAAATGGGTCAAAAAGGACAAAAATGTCAGAAAGAAGAAAATCGCGCACAGTGCCGCTTACCGCTGGCCGCTTACTCCGCCCCAAGTCGTACAGACTGCTCATCCGCGGCACTGTTCATCCGCTTGTTACGCTGACGTCATCAAATGACGTCAGCAATCACTAATCCGCGTTTTTACATTTTTTTTCTCTACTTTTTCTCTCCATCCTCACCTATAAATACCCCCCTTCCCTTAACTTCAAAACACACCTCAAAACCATTCTTCTCTTCTCTTTCTTTCTCTCATTTCTTAGTTTTTAAGCTTTTCTTAGTTTCTTTCTTAGTTTCTAGTTGTTCTTAGTTAATTTCTCTTAGTTTTAGAGTTCTTCCCTTTTTGGGAAGAACTAGTTATGTTTTTGTAATTTATTAGCTTTTCGATTCAATAAATGGGAGTGCAAATTCCGCTTGGAGGTTTTCCAGCAACGGGAATAGCATCGAAGTTCTGTAAGGATTTTATTTTCTTTACAGTTATTTTTTTATGCTTTATTCTTACATGTTATATTTAATTTGTCTGTGATTAAATTTAACTTTGCTGGCTGTTTATAAACATGATGTAATAATAACGTTGTTATGCTTGCGAAATATTAAATAGGTAAAAATCTCTAAAATGAATTGATTTTATTTTTATTCAAGATTTTATATTAAGAATGTTAGAGAGAAATATATTATTTTTCATTACAAACTTAAATATGAAAATTAGATTTTAAGGTTTAGTTATCCGGTCTAATTTAGAGTAGTGCTCTTTTATTTGTTGGTACAATCGCCCGGTAGTTAGAGTGAAGCTCTATTTCAAAAGTTTTTATAAGAATTATTATCTGAAAATGTATTGACAACATGTTTTCAGTAGTGGTTTTAAAACTTGAAAGTTAGTACTCGGATAATTAAATTCTTAGGTTTAATTTGGACACCTTGAATAAAGTTTAAACTGTCTAACCCCACCAAATGTGGCATTTAAATGGTTCATTTTCAATCTCTTAGAAAAAAGAATTAATTTAATTAACCAAATTAGTTATCAACCCCACCCATAGGTGTTAATTGATTTGTTTAGTTAACAAAGAATATCTAACCCCACCAAAGGTGGTATTCATATAAAAAAGAGAGAATCAATAAATATCAATTCATATCTTTAATAACCTAATTAATATGAGCAAGCATAATTAACTTAATTATTATATCCATAAATACTCCACCATTATAAATGATAAAATTTGCATAAATGTTTATTGAATCTATGTTTATTTTTATGTAAGTAGATTAAAAACACAAAACCCCAAAATATCGTGACAGGATGTTTAGGATTTAATTTCGTTTTTAAAAGTTTGAATAATAAATTAAAAACCACAAACATTCCTTCCTTAGATCGACCTTGGGAGTATACTTATCATTTTCTACGAAATGATTCGTGCACTTGTGATGAGTGCTCAAAAAGCACTAAAATAACCATGATTTTATGCACATTAATTGATTAATATATATATATATTTATATGTTTTATCATATATTTATATATATTTGTCTTTTTCGGAATCACGGGTATTTTTATTGTTTTTCGTATTTTGGCTTAAAAACGCAACTTAAAGACACAAAGAGGAATCCTGCAAGCAATACATCACACATAAACTAATAAATAAATGGGGAAAGGTAAACAAATATGGAAAAATTGGACAAAATGGGCCAAAAGGGTCTAAAATGTCAAAAAGGAGAAAATCACACAAGGCCGCCCCGCTGCTGAGCCCGCGCGCGAAGACGCCAGATCACGCGTGCGGACGCCCAGATCGCGCGCGCGGCATGCCTACCGCGCGCGCCGGCCTCTCCAATTCGCGCGCCTGCGCACTCTCTGCCTCACGCGCGCGCCCCGCGCGCCGCCTGCTCCTCCCCGCGCGCCCAACGCCTTTTCGCCCCATTTTTCACGTGCGGCCGCTACAATGACGTCATGCTGACGTCATTAATGACATCAGCAATTCCAATACGCGTTTTTACATTTTAAAATATTTTTTTAACATTTTTTTACTCATTTTTTCTCTCCATCCTCACCTATAAATACCCCCCTTCCCTTCACTTCAAAACACACCTTCAAAACACACTTCTCTCTTCTTTCTTTCTCTCTTTTCTTAGATTTTTAGGTTTTTTTAGTTTTTCTTAGTTTGTAGTTAATTTCTCTTAGTTTTAGAGTTCTTCCCTTTTTGGGAAGAACTAGTTATGTTTTTGTAATATATTAGCTTTTGATTCAATAAATGGGAGTGCAAATTCCGCTTGGAGGTTTTTCAGCAACGGGAATAGCATCGAAGTTCTGTAAGGATTTTATTTTCTTTACAGTTATTTTTTTATGCTTTATTCTTACATGTTATATTTAATTTGTCTGTGATTAAATTTAACTTTGCTAGCTGTTTATAAACATGATGTAATAATAACGTTGTTATGCTTGCGAAATATTAAATAGGTAAAAATCTCTAAAATGAATTGATTTTATTTTTATTCAAGATTTTATATTAAGAATGTTAGAGAGAAATATATTATTTTTCATTACAAACTTAAATATGAAAATTAGATTTTAAGGTTTAGTTATCCGGTCTAATTTAGAGTAGTGCTCTTTTATTTGTTGGTACAATCGCCTTAGTTAGAGTGAAGCTCTATTTCAAAAGTTTTTATAAGAATTATTATCTGAAAATGTATTGACAACATGTTTTCAGTAGTGGTTTTAAAACTTGAAAGTTAGTACTCGGATAATTAAATTCTTAGGTTTAATTTGGACACCTTGAATAAAGTTTAAATTGTCTAACCCTACCAAAGGTGTCATTTAAATGGTTCATTTTCAATCTCTTAGAAAAAGAATTAATTTAATTAACCAAATTAGTTATCAACCCCACCCATAGGTGTTAATTGATTTGTTTAGTTAACAAAGAATATCTAACCCCACCAAAGGTGGTATTCATATAAAAAAGAGAGAATCAATAAATATCAATTCATATCTTTAATAACCTAATTAATATGAGCAAGCATAATTAACTTAATTATTATATCCATAAATACTCCACCATTATAAATGATAAAATTTGCATAAATGTTTATTGAATCTATGTTTATTTTTATGTAAGTAGATTAAAAACACAAAACCCCAAAATATCGTGACAGGATGTTTAGGATTTAATTTCGTTTTTAAAAGTTTGAATAATAAATTAAAAACCACAAACATTCCTTCCTTAGATCGACCTTGGGAGTATACTTATCATTTTCTACGAAATGATTCGTGCACTTGTGATGAGTGCTCAAAAAGCACTAAAATAACCATGATTTTATGCACATTAATTGATTAATATATATATATATTTATATGTTTTATCATATATTTATATATACTTGTCTTTTTCGGAATCACGGGTATTTTTATTGTTTTTCAGGTATTTTGGCTTAAAAACGCAACTTAAAGACACAAAGAGGAATACTAGAAGCAATACATCACAAATATATTAATAAATAAATGGGGAAAGGTCAACAAATATGGAAAAATTGAACAATATGGGTCAAAAGGGTCAAAAATGTCAAAAAGGAGAAAATCGCGCCGCCGCGCGCCCGGCCGCGAAGCCCGCGCGCAGACGCCCGGTACCGCGCGCGCGGCACGCCCGGATCGCGCGCGCGGCATGCCCGATCCGCGCCGGCCTGCTCCAGCGCGCGCCTCTGCGCGCGCCACTCGCCACGCGCGCGCCCAGTGCCCTCCCCGCGCCCAGCGCCTTTTTCGCCCCATTTTTCACGTGCGGCCGCCCAGGACGTCATCTTGGACGTCATTAATGACATCAAGAATTCCAATACGCGTTTTTACATTTTTAGATATTTTTTTAACAGTTTTTTAGTCATTTTTTCTCTCCACCCTCACCTATAAATACCCCTCTTCCCTTCACTTCAAAACAGAACTAAAAAAAACACTTCTCTGTTCTTTCTTTCTCTCTTTTCTTAGATTTTTAGGTTTTTTAGTTTTTCTTAGTTTGTAGTTAATTTCTCTTAGTTTTAGAGTTCTTCCCTTTTGGGAAGAACTAGTTATGTTTTTGTAATATATTAGCTTTTGATTCAATAAATGGGAGTGCAAATTCCGCTTGGAGGTTTTTTAAAGAACGGGAATAGCATCGAAGTTCTCAAGGATTTTATTTTCTTTACGCTATTTTTTATGCTTTATTCTTACATGTTATATTTAATTTGTCTCGTGATTAAATTTAACTCTGCTGGCTGTTTATAAACATGATGTAATAATAACGTTGTTATGCTTGCGAAATATTAAATAGGTAAAAATATCTAAAATGAATTGATTTTGTTTTTATTCAAGATTTTATATTAAGAATGTTAGAGAGAAATATATTATTTTTCATTACAAACTTAAATATGAAAATTAGATTTTAAGGTTTAGTTATCCGGACTGATTTAGAGTAGTGCTCTTTTATTTGTTGGTACAATTGCCCGGTAGTTAGAGTGAAGCTCTATTTCAAAAGTTTTTATAAGAATTATTATCTGAAAATGTATTGACAACATGTTTTCAGTAGTGGTTTTAAAACTTGAAAGTTAGTACTCGGATAATTAAATTCTTAGGTTTAATTTGGACACCTTGAATAAAGTTTAAACTGTCTAACCCCACCAAAGGTGGCATTTAAATGGTTCATTTTCAATCTCTTAGAAAAAAGAATTAATTTAATTAACCAAATTAGTTATCAACCCCACCCATAGGTGTTAATTGATTTGTTTAGTTAACAAAGAATATCTAACCCCACCAAAGGTGGTATTCATATAAAAAAGAGAGAATCAATAAATATCAATTCATATCTTTAATAACCTAATTAATATGAGCAAGCATAATTAACTTAATTATTATATCCATAAATACTCCACCATTATAAATGATAAAATTTGCATAAATGTTTATTGAATCTATGTTTATTTTTATGTAAGTAGATTAAAAACACAAAACCCCAAAATATCGTGACAGGATGTTTAGGATTTAATTTCGTTTTTAAAAGTTTGAATAATAAATTAAAAACCACAAACATTCCTTCCTTAGATCGACCTTGGGAGTATACTTATCATTTTCTACGAAATGATTCGTGCACTTGTGATGAGTGCTCAAAAAGCACTAAAATAACCATGATTTTATGCACATTAATTGATTAATATATATATATATTTATATGTTTTATCATATATTTATATATATTTGTCTTTTTCGGAATCACGGGTATTTTTATTGTTTTTCAGGTATTTTGGCTTAAAAACGCAACTTAAAGACACAAAGAGTAATACTGGAAGCAATACATCACAAATAAATTAATAAATAAGTGGAAAAAGGTCAACAAACATGGAAAAATTGGACAAAATGGGTCGAAAAGGTCAAAAATGTCAAAAAGCAGAAAAACGCGCCGCCGCGCCCGGCCGCCCAGGAGCCCCGCGCGGCACGCCCAGACCGCGCGCGCGGCACGCCCGGTCGCGCGCGCGCAGCGTGCCGATCCGCGCGCGCCCGGCTCTCCAATTCGCGCGCGCCTCTGCGCGCCACACTCACCTCACGCGCGCGCCCGGCTGCCCTCCCGCGCGCGCCCAACGCCTTTTCGCCCCATTTTTCACGTGCGGCCCCGCCAGGACGTCATGCCTGACGTCATTAATGACACGACGACTTCCAATACGCGTTTTTACATTTTTAAATATTTTTTTAACATTTTTTTACTCATTTTTTCTCTCCATCCTCACCTATAAATACCCCCCTTCCCTTCACTTCAAAACACACCTTCAAAACACACTTCTCTCTTCTTTCTTTCTCTCTTTTCTTAGATTTTTAGGTTTTTTTAGTTTTTCTTAGTTTGTAGTTAATTTCTCTTAGTTTTAGAGTTCTTCCCTTTTTGGGAAGAACTAGTTATGTTTTTGTAATATATTAGCTTTTGATTCAATAAATGGGAGTGCAAATTCCGCTTGGAGGTTTTTCAGCAACGGGAATAGCATCGAAGTTCTGTAAGGATTTTATTTTCTTTACAGTTATTTTTTATGCTTTATTCTTACATGTTATATTTAATTTGTCTGTGATTAAATTTAACTCTGCTGGCTGTTTATAAACATGATGTAATAATAACGTTGTTATGCTTGCGAAATATTAAATAGGTAAAAATATCTAAAATGAATTGATTTTGTTTTTATTCAAGATTTTATATTAAGAATGTTAGAGAGAAATATATTATTTTTCATTACAAACTTAAATATGAAAATTAGATTTTAAGGTTTAGTTATCCGGACTGATTTAGAGTAGTGCTCTTTTATTTGTTGGTACAATTGCCCGGTAGTTAGAGTGAAGCTCTATTTCAAAAGTTTTTATAAGAATTATTATCTGAAAATGTATTGACAACATGTTTTCAGTAGTGGTTTTAAAACTTGAAAGTTAGTACTCGGATAATTAAATTCTTAGGTTTAATTTGGACACCTTGAATAAAGTTTAAACTTTCTAACCCCACCAAAGGTGGCATTTAAATGGTTCATTTTCAATCTCTTAGAAAAAAGAATTAATTTAATTAACCAAATTAGTTATCAACCCCACCCATAGGTGTTAATTGATTTGTTTAGTTAACAAAGAATATCTAACCCCACCAAAGGTGGTATTCATATAAAAAGAGAGAATCAATAAATATCAATTCATATCTTTAATAACCTAATTAATATGAGCAAGCATAATTAACTTAATTATTATATCCATAAATACTCCACCATTATAAATGATAAAATTTGCATAAATGTTTATTGAATCTATGTTTATTTTTATGTAAGTAGATTAAAAACACAAAACCCCAAAATATCGTGACAGGATGTTTAGGATTTAATTTCGTTTTTAAAAGTTTGAATAATAAATTAAAAACCACAAACATTCCTTCCTTAGATCGACCTTGGGAGTATACTTATCATTTTCTACGAAATGATTCGTGCACTTGTGATGAGTGCTCAAAAAGCACTAAAATAACCATGATTTTATGCACATTAATTGATTAATATATATATATATTTATATGTTTTATCATATATTTATATATATTTGTCTTTTTCGGAATCACGGGTATTTTTATTGTTTTTCAGGTATTTTGGCTTAAAAACGCAACTTAAAGACACAAAGAGGAATACCGAAGCAATACATCACAAATATATTAATAAATAAATGGGGAAAGGTCAACAAATATGGAAAAATTGGACAAAATGGGTCAAAAGGGTCAAAAATGTCAAAAGGAGAAAATCGCGCCGCCGCCCGCCGCGCCGAGCCCCGCGACACGCCCGGGCCGCGCGCGGCAGACGCCCAGATCGCGCGCGGCATGCCCGATCCGCGCGCGCCTTTCCTCTCCATCGCGCGCGCCTCTGCGCGCCACTGCCTCGCGCGCGCGCCCACGCGCTACCCTCCCCGCGCGCCCAACGCCTTTTCGCCCCATTTTTCACGTGCGGCCGCCAGTGACGTCATGCCGACGTCATTAATGACATCAGCAATTCCAATACGCGTTTTTACATTTTTAAATATTTTTTTAACATTTTTTACTCATTTTTTCTCTCCATCCTCACCTATAAATACCCCCCTTCCCTTCACTTCAAAACACACCTTCAAAACACACTTCTCTCTTCTTTCTTTCTCTCTTTTCTTAGATTTTTAGGTTTTTTTTAGTTTTTCTTAGTTTGTAGTTAATTTCTCTTAGTTTTAGAGTTCTTCCCTTTTTGGGAAGAACTAGTTATGTTTTTGTAATATATTAGCTTTTGATTCAATAAATGGGAGTGCAAATTCCGCTTGGAGGTTTTTCAGCAACGGGAATAGCATCGAAGTTCTGTAAGGATTTTATTTTCTTTACAGTTATTTTTTATGCTTTATTCTTACATGTTATATTTAATTTGTCTGTGATTAAATTTAACTCTATTGTTGTTTATAAACATGATGTAATAATAACGTTGTTATGCTTGCGAAATATTAAATAGGTAAAAATATCTAAAATGAATTGATTTTGTTTTTATTCAAGATTTTATATTAAGAATGTTAGAGAGAAATATATTATTTTTCATTACAAACTTAAATCTGAAAATTAGATTTTAAGGTTTAGTTATCCTGATCGATTTAGAGTAGTGCTCTTTTATTTGTTGGTACAATTGCCCTGAGTTAGAGTGAAGCTCTATATCAAAAGTTTTTATAAGAATTATTATCTGAAAATGTATTGACAACATGTTTTCAATAGTGGTTTTAAAACTTGAAAGTTAGTACTCGGATAACTAAATTCTTAGGTTTAATTTGGACACCTTGAATAAAGTTTAAATTGTCTAACCCCACCAAAGGTGGCATTTAAATGGTTCATTTTCAATCTCTTAGAAAAAGGATTTAATTTAATTAACCAAATTAGTTATCAACCCCACCCATAGGTGTTAATTGATTTGTTTAGTTAACAAAGAATATCTAACCCCACCAAAGGTGGTATTCATATAAAAAGAGAGAATCAATAAATATCAATTCATATCTTTAATAACCTAAATAATATGAGCAAGCATAATTAACTTAATTATTATATCCATAAATACTCCACCATTATAAATGATAAAATTTGCATAAATGTTTATTGAATCTATGTTTATTTTTATGTAAGTAGATTAAAAACACAAAACCCCAAAATATCGTGACAGGATGTTTAGGATTTAATTTCGTTTTTAAAAGTTTGAATAATAAATTAAAAACCACAAACATTCCTTCCTTAGATCGACCTTGGGAGTATACTTATCATTTTCTACGAAATGATTCGTGCACTTGTGATGAGTGCTCAAAAAGCACTAAAATAACCATGATTTTATGCACATTAATTGATTAATATATATATATATTTATATGTTTTATCATATATTTATATATATTTGTCTTTTTCGGAATCACGGGTATTTTTATTGTTTTTCAAATATTTTGTTTTAAAAACGCAACTTAAAGACACAAAGAGGAATACTGGAAGCAATACATCACAAATATATTAATAAATAAATGGGGAAAGGTCAACAAATATGGAAAAATTGGACAAAATGGGTCAAAAGGGTCAAAAATGTCAAAAAGGAGAAAATCGCGCCGCCGCGCCGCCCAGCCGCGCCGAGCCCCGCGCGCAGCATGCCCAGTCCGCGCGCGCAGACGCCCGGATCGCGCGCGGCATGCCCATCCGCGCGCCGGCTCTCCACCCGCGCGCGCCTCTGCGCGCCACTCCTGCCTCACGCGCGCGCCCAGCTGCCCTCCCCGCGCGCCCAACGCCTTTTCGCCCCATTTTTCACGTGCAGCCGCCCCAGGACGTCATCTTGACGTCATTAATGACATCAGCAATTCCAATACGCGTTTTTACATTTTTAAATATTTTTTAACATTTTTTTACTCATTTTTTCTCTCCATCCTCACCTATAAATACCCCCTTTCCCTTCACTTCAAAACACTCCTTCAAAACATACTTCTCTCTTCTTTTTTTCTCTCTTTTCTTAGATTTTTAGGTTTTTTTAGTTTTTTTTAGTTTGTAGTTAATTTCTCTTAGTTTTAGAGTTCTTCCCTTTTTGGGAAGAACTAGTTATGTTTTTGTAATATATTAGCTTTTGATTCAATAAATGGGAGTGCAAATTCCGCTTGGAGGTTTTTCAGCAACCGGAATAGCATCGAAGTTCTGTAAGGATTTTATTTTCTTTACAGTTATTTTTTATGCTTTATTCTTACATGTTATATTTAATTTGTCTGTGATTAAATTTAACTCTGCTGGCTGTTTATAAACATGATGTAATAATAACGTTGTTATGCTTGCGAAATATTAAATAGGTAAAAATATCTAAAATGAATTGATTTTGTTTTTATTCAAGATTTTATATTAAGAATGTTAGAGAGAAATATATTATTTTTCATTACAAACTTAAATCTGAAAATTAGATTTTAAGGTTTAGTTATCCGGACTGATTTAGAGTAGTGCTCTTTTATTTGTTGGTACAATTGCCCGGTAGTTAGAGTGAAGCTCTATTTCAAAAGTTTTTATAAGAATTATTATCTGAAAATGTATTGACAACATGTTTTCAATAGTGGTTTTAAAACTTGAAAGTTAGTACTCGGATAACTAAATTCTTAGGTTTAATTTGGACACCTTGAATAAAGTTTAAACTGTCTAACCCCACCAAAGGTGGCATTTAAATGGTTCATTTTCAATCTCTTAGAAAAAGGATTTAATTTAATTAACCAAATTAGTTATCAACCCCACCCATAGGTGTTAATTGATTTGTTTAGTTAACAAAGAATATCTAACCCCACCAAAGGTGGTATTCATATAAAAAAGAGAGAATCAATAAATATCAATTCATATCTTTAATAACCTAAATAATATGAGCAAGCATAATTAACTTAATTATTATATCCATAAATACTCCACCATTATAAATGATAAAATTTGCATAAATGTTTATTGAATCTATGTTTATTTTTATGTAAGTAGATTAAAAACACAAAACCCCAAAATATCGTGACAGGATGTTTAGGATTTAATTTCGTTTTTAAAAGTTTGAATAATAAATTAAAAACCACAAACATTCCTTCCTTAGATCGACCTTGGGAGTATACTTATCATTTTCTACGAAATGATTCGTGCACTTGTGATGAGTGCTCAAAAAGCACTAAAATAACCATGATTTTATGCACATTAATTGATTAATATATATATATATTTATATGTTTTATCATATATTTATATATATTTGTCTTTTTCGGAATCACGGGTATTTTTATTGTTTTTCAGGTATTTTGGCTTAAAAACGCAACTTAAAGACACAAAGAGGAATACTGGAAGCAATACATCACAAATATATTAATAAATAAATGGGGAAAGGTCAACAAATATGGAAAAATTGGACAAAATGGGTCAAAAGGGTCAAAAATGTCAAAAAGGAGAAAATCGCGCCGCCGCTTCACCAGGCTGAGCCCGCGCGGCAAGACGCCCGGATCACGCGCGCAAGACGCCCAGATCGCGCGCGCATGCCCGGGCCCGCGCGCGCCCGGCCTCTCCACGCGCTCTGCCATACACACTCGCTTCACGCGCGCGCCCGCTTGCCCTCCTCTGCGCCCAACGCCTTTTCGCCCCATTTTTCACGTGCAGCCGCCAGGACGTCATGCGACGTCATTAATGACATCAGCAATTCCAATACGCGTTTTTACATTTTTAAATATTTTTTTAACATTTTTTTACTCATTTTTTCTCTCCATCCTCACCTATAAATACCCCCCTTCCCTTCACTTCAAAACACACCTTCAAAACACACTTCTCTCTTCTTTCTTTCTCTCTTTTCTTAGATTTTTAGGTTTTTTTAGTTTTTCTTAGTTTGTAGTTAATTTCTCTTAGTTTTAGAGTTCTTCCCTTTTTGGGAAGAACTAGTTATGTTTTTGTAATATATTAGCTTTTGATTCAATAAATGGGAGTGCAAATTCCGCTTGGAGGTTTTTCAGCAACGGGAATAGCATCGAAGTTCTGTAAGGATTTTATTTTCTTTACAGTTATTTTTTATGCTTTATTCTTACATGTTATATTTAATTTGTCTGTGATTAAATTTAACTCTGCTGGCTGTTTATAAACATGATGTAATAATAACGTTGTTATGCTTGCGAAATATTAAATAGGTAAAAATATCTAAAATGAATTGATTTTGTTTTTATTCAAGATTTTATATTAAGAATGTTAGAGAGAAATATATTATTTTTCATTACAAACTTAAATCTGAAAATTAGATTTTAAGGTTTAGTTATCCGGACTGATTTAGAGTAGTGCTCTTTTATTTGTTGGTACAATTGGCACAAAGTTAGAGTGAAGCTCTATTTCAAAAGTTTTTATAAGAATTATTATCTGAAAATGTATTGACAACATGTTTTCAATAGTGGTTTTAAAACTTGAAAGTTAGTACTCGGATAACTAAATTCTTAGGTTTAATTTGGACACCTTGAATAAAGTTTAAACTGCCTAACCCCACCAAAGTTGGCATTTAAATGGTTCATTTTCAATCTCTTAGAAAAAGGATTTAATTTAATTAACCAAATTAGTTATCAACCCCACCCATAGGTGTTAATTGATTTGTTTAGTTAACAAAGAATATCTAACCCCACCAAAGGTGGTATTCATATAAAAAAGAGAGAATCAATAAATATCAATTCATATCTTTAATAACCTAAATAATATGAGCAAGCATAATTAACTTAATTATTATATCCATAAATACTCCACCATTATAAATGATAAAATTTGCATAAATGTTTATTGAATCTATGTTTATTTTTATGTAAGTAGATTAAAAACACAAAACCCCAAAATATCGTGACAGGATGTTTAGGATTTAATTTCGTTTTTAAAAGTTTGAATAATAAATTAAAAACCACAAACATTCCTTCCTTAGATCGACCTTGGGAGTATACTTATCATTTTCTACGAAATGATTCGTGCACTTGTGATGAGTGCTCAAAAAGCACTAAAATAACCATGATTTTATGCACATTAATTGATTAATATATATATATATTTATATGTTTTATCATATATTTATATATATTTGTCTTTTTCGGAATCACGGGTATTTTTATTGTTTTTCATGTATTTTGGCTTAAAAACGCAACTTAAAGACACAAAGAGGAATACTGGAAGCAATACATCACAAATATATTAATAAATAAATGGGGAAAGGTCAACAAATATGGAAAAATTGGACAAAATGGGTCAAAAGGGTCAAAAATGTCAAAAAGGAGAAAATCGCGCCGCCGCACCGCCGAGCCGCACAAGAAGACGCCCAGATCAACAAGAAGACGCCCAGATCGCGCGCGCAGATGCCCCATGCGCCCGGCCTTTCTCCACCCGCGCTCAAGGCGCGCCACTCTCGCCACGCGCGCGCCCACTGCCCTCCCCGCGCGCCCAACGCCTTTTCGCCCCATTTTTCACGTGCAGCCGCCAGGACGTCATGCCGACGTCATTAATGACATCGACAATTCCAATACGCGTTTTTACATTTTTAAATATTTTTTTAACATTTTTTTACTCATTTTTTCTCTCCATCCTCACCTATAAATACCCCCCTTCCCTTCACTTCAAAACATACCTTCAAAACACACTTCTCTCTTCTTTCTTTCTCTCTTTTCTTAGATTTTTAGGTTTTTTAGTTTTTCTTAGTTTGTAGTTAATTTCTCTTAGTTTTAGAGTTCTTTCCTTTTTGGGAAGAACTAGTTATGTTTTTGTAATATATTAGCTTTTGATTCAATAAATGGGAGTGCAAATTCCGCTTGGAGGTTTTTCAGCAACGGGAATAGCATCGAAGTTCTGTAAGGATTTTATTTTCTTTACAGGTATTTTTTATGCTTTATTCTTACATGTTATATTTAATTTGTCTGTGATTAAATTTAACTCTGCTGGCTGTTTATAAACATGATGTAATAATAACGTTGTTATGCTTGCGAAATATTAAATAGGTAAAAATCTCTAAAATGAATTGATTTTGTTTTTATTCAAGATTTTATATTAAGAATGTTAGAGAGAAATATATTATTTTTCATTACAAACCGAAATCAAAATTAGATTTTAAGGTTTAGTTATCCTGATCGATTTAGAGTAGTGCTCTTTTATTTGTTGGTACAATCGCCTCAGGTAGTTAGCGTGAAGCTCTATTTCAAAAGTTTTTATAAGAATTATTATCTCAAAATGTATTGACAACATGTTTTCAATAGTGGTTTTAAAACTTGAAAGTTAGTACTCGGATAACTAAATTCTTAGGTTTAATTTGGACACCTTGAATAAAGTTTAAATCGTTTAACCCCACCAAAGGTGGCATTTAAATGGTTCATTTTCAATCTCTTAGAAAAAGGAATTAATTTAATTAACCAAATTAGTTATCAACCCCACCCATAGGTGTTAATTGATTTGTTTAGTTAACAAAGAATATCTAACCCCACCAAAGGTGGTATTCATATAAAAAAGAGAGAATCAATAAATATCAATTCATATCTTTAATAACCTAAATAATATGAGCAAGCATAATTAACTTAGTTATTATATCCATAAATACTCCATTGTTTTAACAGATAAAATTTGCATAAATATTTATTGAATCTATGTTTATTTTTATGTAAGTAGATTAAAAACACAAAACCCCAAAATATCGTGACAGGATGTTTAGGATTTAATTTCGTTTTTAAAAGTTTGAATAATAAATTAAAAACCACATACATTCCTTCCTTAGATCGACCTTGGGAGTATACTTATCATTTTCTACGAAATGATTCGTGCACTTGCGAGAGTTTTATAAATAGATAAAACCAAAGTAACGGGCAGGATCGGCGACGTCGGTTACGCCTGATCAAGTTTTTGCGCCGTCACGGGATGATATCAAGTTTTTGGCGCCGTTGCCGGGGAAGGAATAGCGTTTTTAAATTATTTATCAAAATTTTAAAAACTTTTTGTGTTGTAAATAATTGTGATTTTTTTTTTATTAAAAAATTTAAAAAAATAAAAAATTTTGTTGTTTGTGAAAAGTAAAAAAAAAATTCAAATTTCAATTTCGTAATAAATAAAAAAAAATATATAGCATGAATAATAAAATAATTTTGCATTTTGAAATTTGAAGTAAAAAAAAAGTAAATAAATTTTAAATTAAATTAATAAATAAATAAGAATAAAAAATAAAAAATTAAAAAAATTAAAAAAATTAAAAAATAAAAAAATAATAAAAAATAATAAAAAATAATAAAAAATAATAAAAAATCAAAAAAATAATAAAATCAAAGAAAAATAAAAAATCAAAAAATCAAAAATCAAAAAAATAAAAAAAAATCAAAAGAAATCAAAAATTTTTTTTTTATTTTTTTTTATTTTTTATTTTTTTTTTTTTTTTGTTTTTTCTTTTTTTTTTTTTTTCTTTTACCTTTTTCAATTATTTTTTTTCAATTTATTTTATTTTATTTTTATTTTATTTTTTTGGCTTAATTTTTATTTTTTCTCTTTTTCTCTTTTTATTTTTTTATTTTTCTTTTACTTCTTCAATTTATTTTAT
The DNA here is from genome assembly GCA_030763125.1 of Hippophae gyantsensis. Lineage (NCBI taxonomy): Eukaryota > Viridiplantae > Streptophyta > Magnoliopsida > Rosales > Elaeagnaceae > Hippophae > Hippophae gyantsensis. The sequence continues at coordinate 54,691,326 of CM061031.1, read as the reverse complement.
TTTTGGTTTAATTTTTTTTTTTTTTTCAAATTTTTTTTTAACTACTTTTTTTTTAATTTTCGTTTAAGTTAATTAACTTAGGTTTTTAGTAACTTAATTTACTAACTTATATTAATTTAATTTACTAACTTAATTAACTTAGATTTTCATTAACTTAATTAACTTAAATTTTAACTTAACTTAATTAACTTAATTTTAATAGCATGAAAAGTAAAGATCTAAGGGAGTTCTGTCTAGGAGACTAGTTCTTGGAAGCCTTTGTGCCACTAGTCTTTCCTGGGAACGTTGCTCTGTCTAGGAGGATGGTTTTTAAGGAGCCTTTGCCCCACCATTCTTTCCTGGGAGCACTCTTGGTTAATACTGATTATGTTATTTTAACTTTAAAAAATAAAAAAAAAAAAAAAAAAATTTCTGAAACTATCTCCAAAATTTTAAAGCTTTAATTACAATCTAAGGAGTTAGTTGTTTTGTTTGATCTAGGTACAATTGTGTTTTGATGCCTTTAATTATTTGATTTGTACCTAGACATGGATTATCTAAAACTCACAAGCATGTTCCTAGTTTTAAGTACAGAAAAATTTAAAAATCCATAGGACATGACTGAAAAAGTATAGGTAGACAATCTTGTCTTACTTGTAGGTTTGATTGACTCAATGATGAGGGGACATTGAGTTTACTTAAAAGGCAATCCCCAAGTTACGTCTTGCTAAGACGTTAAACTAAGCGCTGGATGGGAGGCAACCCATCATTTTAGGTAATTTTTTGTTATTTGTTTTATATACTTAATTTTATTGTTTATTTTAGTTTAATTATATGTGAATAATTTTTAAATTGTTAAAACTAAAAATATTTGTTGAGTTGTTAGAAGTTCACAAAGAATCGTCTTCGTATACACTTTAATGATTAATATGATGAATGTACCTGCATTTCTCCATTACTACTTACACATTCTCAAGAAATAGGTAATCTTTCTTCTCTTTTCTCTTTATCTTTAATTTACAGTTGTTACATTGAGGACAATGTAAGTTCTAGGTTGGGGGTGGTGAAAAGTTACCATGCTTAATTAGAAAAGAAAAAAAAAGATTTAACAATTTAAAAATTAAAAAAAAAAAAATTATTAATTTTTTCTTTTTTATGTTCACATCTTCATTTTTTGTGTTTAGTTTTATTTTTTTTGTGTGTGATTTAGTAATTTTGGAATTAAAAAAAAAAAAAAGTTCTCCCAAAAATTTATCATTTCTTTAAATCAAATTTAAGTAAATAGTTAAGTCTTTTGTACTGTTAGATTAATTTTGGAAAACATATCATGAAATATTATGTAATTATTTTTGATAATTAGTTAATTTTTGTCATAACTAGTATTTCTTGATAAGATGTAGAAATTATATTAAACCCAAAATCGGTATTTATGAATTTGTTTTAGTGGAGACTACCTTTGTGAGATATAATTTGAGCCTAATTTCCTTTATTCAGAGTGAAATATATATTTTTTCTACTCCAAACACATTTCTTATTTCTTCAAATTCTTAGATTATCTCTATAGGCATTAATATTGAATGTATGAATTTTTTCTCATCTTAATAGAGTATCGTATATTTTTTATTATTATTTTTGCTTAGATTAAATGATTTGAGTAGAAATTGATAGTATATGCTTTTATCTCATTCGTGCATGATCATACAAAAAAAAAGAGACATATCTGGGGTTACCTAAACCAAGATCAAACAGAAAAGCCACAAAATTAACCACTCACCAAAATCCTTAAAAAAATGTACAATCTGTACATGGGTTGACTCTCTAAAAAATGATATATATTGAAAAGTATCTTCAGAAAAAATAGAGAGATAAAGAATATATAGTATAATTTACATACTATGACCCGCATTACCCAAGATCCTAAGAAAAACTGTGTACAATCAGACATGGGTTGACTCTTTAAAAAATGATATATATTGAAAAATATCTTCAGAAAAATATAGAGAGAAAGAATATATAGTATAATCTACATACTATGACCCACATTGCTTAGAAAGTTGTGAGTAAAGGCTAATTACAAAAGAAAGATATAGGAAGTAATTCCCTAAAAAGTCATTGCACTTTCTTCATTTGTAAAAGGCATATATCTTGAAATTTTTTCTTAATGAGTTTGATTTATGCATGAAAATAATTTTTATATATGATATCTTTATAATTTATACATTTGATTCCTTCCATGAGATCAACGTCAAAATAACACTTTGAGCCTTTCTTCTTTATACATATGCGAACATATTAGTTCATTTCTATACATCAACTCTTTCGCATATAAATTAGTATGAGTGTTTAAACCCATAGGATTCAGTGTTTTGAGAGTATTGACTTGTGAGGAATAGAGTCGAAGCGAATTCGGATTCATGACACTGAAATTGGGTGAAATTAAATTGATACATTTTTGATATGAAATATGAAAATGATTTCCGACTAATTATTATAATAAATCATGATTGTTTAAAAAGATTAAAATAACTTATGCTTGAGATTTTAATTATGATCTTAAAGGAGATTAAAAATTATGAGACATTTTTGTGATATGTTGTTTTCTTTTATTCTTAAACGTTAATTTTTGATTTTGTTGTAATTTTAGTTTTTAAGTTGATTGTTGTTATTATTTCTTTTAATTTTTACATTTAGTTCAATGTTTGTGGGTATCATTATCAAAACCCTCACGAGACTCAAACTCGTCCACTAGGCAGCCTAGGGCTTTAAAGCTTTCTTGAATAGGCTAAATGCAACCGTGTCAATCTACGGAAGTTATTTAGGATAGTTTAATTTTTAGTTTTTATCGCTTCTCTTGCTAAGGGACTAGCAAGAAGCTGGTTGGGGGTTGTGATGAGTGCTCAAAAAGCACTAAAATAACCATGATTTTATGCACATTAATTGATTAATATATATATATATTTATATGTTTTATCATATATTTATATATATTTGTCTTTTTCGAATCACGGGTATTTTTATTGTTTTTCGTGTATTTTGGCTTAAAAACGCAACTTAAAGACACAAAGAGGAATACCGAAGCAATACATCACAAATATATTAATAAATAAATGGGGAAAGGTCAACAAATATGGAAAAATTGGACAAAATGGGTCAAAAGGGTCAAAAATGTCAAAAGGAGAAAATCGCGCCGCCGCCCCACCGCCCGCCGCGCCGAGCCGCGCGCGACGCCATCGCGCGCGACGCGCCAGATCGCGTGCGCGGCATGCCCGATCCGCGCGCGCCAGCTGCTCTCGGTCGCGCGCGCCTTCGCGCGCCACTCGCCCACGCGCGCGCCCATCCCTCCCCGCGCGCCCAACGCCTTTTCGCCCCATTTTTCACGTGCGGCCGCCAGGACGTCATCGACGTCATTAATGACATCAAGAATTCCAATACGCGTTTTTACATTTTTTAATATTTTTTAACATTTTTTTACTCATTTTTTCTCTCCATCCTCACCTATAAATACCCCCCTTCCCTTCACTTCAAAACACACCTTCAAAACACACTTCTCTCTTCTTTCTTTCTCTCTTTTCTTAGATTTTTAGGTTTTTTTAGTTTTTCTTAGTTTGTAGTTAATTTCTCTTAGTTTTAGAGTTCTTCCCTTTTTGGGAAGAACTAGTTATGTTTTTGTAATATATTAGCTTTTGATTCAATAAATGGGAGTGCAAATTCCGCTTGGAGGTTTTTCAGCAACGGGAATAGCATCGAAGTTCTGTAAGGATTTTATTTTCTTTACAGTTATTTTTTATGCTTTATTCTTACATGTTATATTTAATTTGTCTGTGATTAAATTTAACTGTGTTGTCTGTTTATAAACATGATGTAATAATAACGTTGTTATGCTTGCGAAATATTAAATAGGTAAAAATATCTAAAATGAATTGATTTTGTTTTTATTCAAGATTTTATATTAAGAATGTTAGAGAGAAATATATTATTTTTCATTACAAACTTAAATCAAAATTAGATTTTAAGGTTTAGTTATCCTGATCGATTTAGAGTAGTGCTCTTTTATTTGTTGGTACAATCGCCCGGTAGTTAGAGTGAAGCTCTATTTCAAAAGTTTTTATAAGAATTATTATCTGAAAATGTATTGACAACATGTTTTCAATAGTGGTTTTAAAACTTGAAAGTTAGTACTCGGATAACTAAATTCTTAGGTTTAATTTGGACACCTTGAATAAAGTTTAAATCGTTTAACCTCACCAAAGGTGGCATTTAAATGGTTCATTTTCAATCTCTTAGAAAAAGGAATTAATTTAATTAACCAAATTAGTTATCAACCCCACCCATAGGTGTTAATTGATTTGTTTAGTTAACAAAGAATATCTAACCCCACCAAAGGTGGTATTCATATAAAAAAGAGAGAATCAATAAATATCAATTCATATCTTTAATAACCTAAATAATATGAGCAAGCATAATTAACTTAGTTATTATATCCATAAATACTCCACTGCTTTAACAGATAAAATTTGCATAAATATTTATTGAATCTATGTTTATTTTTATGTAAGTAGATTAAAAACACAAAACCCCAAAATATCGTGACAGGATGTTTAGGATTTAATTTCGTTTTTAAAAGTTTGAATAATAAATTAAAAACCACATACATTCCTTCCTTAGATCGACCTTGGGAGTATACTTATCATTTTCTACGAAATGATTCGTGCACTTCTTGAGAGTTTTATAAATAGATAAAACCAAAGTAACCAGGATCTACGACGCTTCGCTCCGCCTGATCAAGTTTTTGGCGCCGTTGCCGGGGATGGTATCAAGTTTTTGGCGCCGTTGCCGGGGAAGGAATAGCGTTTTTAAATTATTTATCAAAATTTTAAAAACTTTTTGTGTTGTAAATAATTGTGATTTTTTTTATTAAAAAATTTAAAAAAATAAAAAATTTTGTTGTTTGTGAAAAGTAAAAAAAATTCAAATTTCAATTTCGTAATAAATAAAAAAAAATATAGCATGAATAATAAAATAATTTTGCATTTTGAAAGTTGAAGTAAAAAAAAAAGTAAATAAATTTTAAATTAAATTAATAAATAAATAAGAATAAAAAAAATTAAAAAAATTAAAAAAAATTAAAAAAAATAAAAAATAATAAAAAATAATAAAAAAATAATAAAAAATAATAAAAAATCAAAAAAAATAATAAAATCAAAGAAAAATAAAAAATCAAAAAAATCAAAAAATCAAAAAAATAAAAAAAATAAAAAAAAATCAAAAATTTTATTTTCATTTTATTTTTATTTTTATTTTTTATTTTATTTTTGTTGTTTTTTTTCTTTTTCTTTTTTTTTTCTTTTACCTTTTTCAATTATTTTTTTTCAATTTATTTTATTTTATTTTTATTTTATTTTTTTGCCTTAATTTTTATTTTTTCTCTTTTTCTCTTTTTTTTTTTCTTTTACTTCTTCTATTTTTTTTATTTTTCGTTTTAAATTTTTTTTTTTCAAATTTTTTTTAACTACTTTTTTTAATTTTCGCTTAAGTTAATTAACTTTTGTTTTTAGTAAGTTAATTTACTAACTTATATTAATTTAATTTACTAACTTAATTAACTTAGATTTTCATTAACTTAATTAACTTAAATTTTAACTTAACTTAATTAACTTAATTTTAATAGCATGAAAAGTAAAGATCTAAGGGAGTTAAATACAGGAGACTAGTTCTTGGAAGCCTTTGTGCCACTAGTCTTTCCGGGAACGTTGTTCTGTCTAGGAGGATGGTTTTTAAGGAGCCTTTGCCCCACCATTCTTTCCTGGGAGCACTCTTGGTTAATACTGATTATGTTATTTTAACTTTAAAAAATAAAAAAAAAAAAAAAAAATTTCTGAAACTATCTCCAAAATTTTAAAGCTTTAATTACAATCTAAGGAGTTAGTTGTTTTGTTTGATCTAGGTACAATTGTGTTTTGATGCCTTTAATTATTTGATTTGTACCTAGACATGGATTATCTAAAACTCACAAGCATGTTCCTAGTTTTAAGTACAGAAAAATTTAAAAATCCATAGGACATGACTGAAAAAGTATAGGTAGACAATCTTGTCTTACTTGTAGGTTTGATTGACTCAATGATGAGGGGACATTGAGTTTTCTTAAAAGGCATTGCCCAAGTTAGGCCTAGCTAGGACGTTAAACTAAGCTACTGGATGGGAGGCAACCCATCATTTTAGGTAATTTTTTGTTATTTGTTTTATATACTTAATTTTATTGTTTATTTTAGTTTAATTATATGTGAATAATTTTTAAATTGTTAAAACTAAAAATATTTGTTGAGTTGTTAGAAGTTCACAGCAATCTGTCTGTATACACTTTAATGATTAATATGATGAATGTACCTGCATTTCTCCATTACTACTTACACATTCTCAAGAAATAGGTAATCTTTCTTCTCTTTTCTCTTTATCTTTAATTTACAGTTGTTACATTGAGGACAATCTAAGCTGTAGCTTCAGCCGGCTGAAAAGTTACCATGCTTAATTACAAAAGAAAAAAAAGATTTAACAATTTAAAAATTAAAAAAAAAAAAAAATTATTAATTTTTTCTTTCTTTTTTATGTTCACATCTTCATTTTTTGTGTTTGTTTTGTGTGATTTAGTAATTTTGGAATTAAAAAAAAAAAAAAAAAGTTCTCCCAAAAATTTATCATTTCTTTAAATCAAATTTAAGTAAATAGTTAAGTCTTTTGTACTGTTAGATTAATTTTGGAAAACATATCATGAAATATTATGTAATTATTTTTGATAATTAGTTAATTTTTGTCATAACTAGTATTTCTTGATAAGATGTAGAAATTATATTAAACCCAAAATCGGTATTTATGAATTTGTTTTAGTGGAGACTACCTTTGTGAGATATAATTTGAGCCTAATTTCCTTTATTCAGAGTGAAATATATATTTTTTCTACTCCAAACACATTTCTTATTTCTTCAAATTCTTAGATGATCTCTATAGGCATTAATATTGAATGTATGAATTTTTTCTCATCTTAATAGAGTATCGTATATTTTTATTATTATTTTTGCTTAGATTAAATGATTTGAGTAGAAATTGATAGTATATGCTTTTATCTCATTCGTGCATGACTGTTACAAAAAAAAAAGAGACATATCTGGGGTTACCTAAACCAAGATCAAACAGAAAAGCCACAAAATTAACCACTCACCAAAATCCTTAAAAAAATGTACAATCTGTACATGGGTTGACTCTCTAAAAAAATGATATATATTGAAAAGTATCTTCAGAAAAAAATAGAGAGATAAAGAATATATAGTATAATTTACATACTATGACCCGCATTACCCAAGATCCTAAGAAAAAAATGTGTACAATCTGTACATGGGTTGACTCTCTAAAAAAATGATATATATTGAAAAATATCTTCAAAAAAATATAGAGAGAAAGAATATATAGTATAATCTACATACTATGACCCACATTGCTTAGAAAGTTGTGAGTAAAGGCTAATTACAAAAGAAAGATATAGGAAGTAATTGGCTAAAAAGTCATTGCACTTTCTTCATTTGTAAAAGGCATATATCTTGAAATTTTTTCTTAATGAGTTTGATTTATGCATGAAAATAATTTTTATATATGATATCTTTATAATTTATACATTTGATTCCTTCCATGAGATCAACGTCAAAATAACACTTTGAGCCTTTCTTCTTTATACATATGCGAACATATTAGTTCATTTCTATACATCAACTCTTTCGCATATAAATTAGTATGAGTGTTTAAACCCATAGGATTCAGTGTTTTGAGAGTATTGACTTGTGAGGAATAGAGTCGAAGCGAATTCGGATTCATGACACTGAAATTGGGTGAAATTAAATTGATACATTTTTGATATGAAATATGAAAATGATTTCCGACTAATTATTATAATAAATCATGATTGTTTAAAAAGATTAAAATAACTTATGCTTGAGATTTTAATTATGATCTTAAAGGAGATTAAAAATTATGAGACATTTTTGTGATATGTTGTTTTCTTTTATTCTTAAACGTTAATTTTTGATTTTGTTGTAATTTTAGTTTTTAAGTTGATTGTTGTTATTATTTCTTTTAATTTTTACATTTAGTTCAATGTTTGTGGGTATCATTACTGAAAACCCTCACGAGACTCAAACTCGTCCACTAGGGCAACCTAGGGGTTTAAAGGCTTGTTGAATAGGCTAAATGCAACCGTGTCAATCTACGGAAGTTATTTAGGATAGTTTAATTTTTAGTTTTTATCGCTTCTCTTGCTAAGGGACTAGCAAGAAGCTGGTTGGGGCTTGTGATGAGTGCTCAAAAAGCACTAAAATAACCATGATTTTATGCACATTAATTGATTAATATATATATATATTTATATGTTTTATCATATATTTATATATATTTGTCTTTTTCGGAATCACGGGTATTTTTATTGTTTTTCAGGTATTTTGGCTTAAAAACGCAACTTAAAGACACAAAGAGGAATACTCGAAGCAATACATCACAAATATATTAATAAATAAATGGGGAAAGGTCAACAAATATGGAAAAATTGGACAAAATGGGTCAAAAGGGTCAAAAATGTCAAAAAGGGGAAAATCGCGCCGCCGCGCTTGACCGCCCGGCCGCGCGAGCCCCCGCGCGGACGCCCAGACCGCGCGCGCGGACGCCCGTATCGCGTGCGCGGCATGCCCGATCCGCGCGCGCCAGCTGCTCCACTCGCGCGCGCCTCATACGCGCCACTCCACCTCACGCGCGCGCCCGGCTGCCCTCCGCGCGCCCAACGCCTTTTCGCCCCATTTTTCACGTGCGGCCGCCTCAGGACGTCATGCCGACGTCATTAATGACATCGCAATTCCAATACGCGTTTTACATTTTTAAATATTTTTTTATCATTTTTTTTCTCATTTTTTCTCTCCATCCTCACCTATAAATACCCCCCTTCCCTTCACTTCAAAACACACCTTCAAAACACACTTCTCTCTTCTTTCTTTCTCTCTTTTCTTAGATTTTTAGGTTTTCTTAGTTTGTAGTTAATTTCTCTTAGTTTTAGAGTTCTTCCCTTTTTGGGAAGAACTAGTTATGTTTTTGTAATATATTAGCTTTTGATTCAATAAATGGGAGTGCAAATTCCGCTTGGAGGTTTTTTCAGCAACGGGAATAGCATCGAAGTTCTGTAAGGATTTTATTTTCTTTACAGTTATTTTTTATGCTTTATTCTTACATGTTATATTTAATTTGTCTGTGATTAAATTTAACTCTGCTGGCTGTTTATAAACATGATGTAATAATAACGTTGTTATGCTTGCGAAATATTAAATAGGTAAAAATATCTAAAATGAATTGATTTTGTTTTTATTCAAGATTTTATATTAAGAATGTTAGAGAGAAATATATTATTTTTCATTACAAACTTAAATCTGAAAATTAGATTTTAAGGTTTAGTTATCCGGACTGATTTAGAGTAGTGCTCTTTTATTTGTTGGTACAATCGCCCGGTAGTTAGAGTGAAGCTCTATTTCAAAAGTTTTTATAAGAATTATTATCTGAAAATGTATTGACAACATGTTTTCAATAGTGGTTTTAAAACTTGAAAGTTAGTACTCGGATAACTAAATTCTTAGGTTTAATTTGGACACCTTGAATAAAGTTTAAACTGTCTAACCCCACCAAAGGTGGCATTTAAATGGTTCATTTTCAATCTCTTAGAAAAAGGAATTAATTTAATTAACCAAATTAGTTATCAACCCCACCCATAGGTGTTAATTGATTTGTTTAGTTAACAAAGAATATCTAACCCCACCAAAGGTGGTATTCATATAAAAAAGAGAGAATCAATAAATATCAATTCATATCTTTAATAACCTAAATAATATGTGCAAGCATAATTAACTTAGGTATTATATCCATATATACTCCTTTGTTTTAACAGATAAAATTTGCATAAATATTTATTGAATCTATGTTTATTTTTATGTAAGTAGATTAAAAACACAAAACCCCAAAATATCGTGACGGGATGTTTAGGATTTAATTTCGTTTTAAAAGTTTGAATAATAAATTAAAAACCACATACATTCCTTCCTTAGATCGACCTTGGGAGTATACTTATCATTTTCTACGAAATGATTCGTGCACTTGCGAGTTTTATAAATAGATAAAACCAAAGTAACGGGCAGGATCGGCGACGCTTGCCGCCTGATCAAGTTTTTGGCGCCATTCGGGATGGTATCAAGTTTTTGGCGGATTCTTGAAGGAATAGCATTTTTAAATTATTTATCAAAATTTTAAAAATGTTTTGTGTTGTAAATAATTGTGATTTTTTTTTTATTAAAAAATTTAAAAAAATAAAAAATTTTGTTGTTTGTGAAAAGTAAAAAAAAATTCAAATTTCAATTTCGTAATAAATAAAAAAAAATATATACCATCAATAATAAAATAATTTTGCATTTTGAAATTTGAAGTAAAAAAAGTAAATAAATTTTAAATTAAATTAATAAATAAATAAGAATAAAAAAATAAAAAATTAAAAAATTAAAAAAATTAAAAAAAATAAAAAATAATAAAAAATAATAAAAAAATAATAAAAAATAATAAAAAAATCAAAAAAAAATAATAAAAACAAAGAAAAATCAAAAAAAATCAAAAAAAAAATCAAAAAAAAAAATCAAAAAAAATAAAAAAAAAATAAAAAAAAATCAAAAACTTTATTTTCAAATTATTTTTATTTTTATTTTTTATTTTATTTTTGTTGTTTTTTTTCTTTTTCTTTTTTTTCTTTTACCTTTTTCAATTTTTTTTTTCACTTTATTTTATTTTATTTTTATTTTATTTTTTTGGCTTAATTTTTATTTTTTCTCTTTTTCTCTTTTTATTTTTTTATTTTTCTTTTACTTTTTCAATTTATTTTATTTTTGGTTTAATTTTTTTTTTTTCAAATTTTTTTTAACTACTTTTTTTTTAATTTTCGTTTAAGTTAATTAACTTAGGTTTTTAGTAACTTAATTTACTAACTTATATTAATTTAATTTACTAACTTAATTAACTTAGATTTTCATTAACTTAATTAACTTAAATTTTAACTTAACTTAATTAACTTAATTTTAATAGCATGAAAAGTAAAGATCTAAGGGAGTTCTGTCTAGGAGACTAGTTCTTGGAAGCCTTTGTGCCACTAGTCTTTCCTGGGAACGTTGCTCTGTCTAGGAGGATGGTTTTTAAGGAGCCTTTGCCCCACCATTCTTTCCTGGGAGCACTCTTGGTTAATACTGATTATGTTATTTTAACTTAAAAAAAAAAAAAAAAAATTTCTGAAACTATCTCCAAAATTTTAAAGCTTTAATTACAATCTAAGGAGTTAGTTGTTTTGTTTGATCTAGGTACAATTGTGTTTTGATGCCTTTAATTATTTGATTTGTACCTAGACATGGATTATCTAAAACTCACAAGCATGTTCCTAGTTTTAAGTACAGAAAAATTTAAAAATCCATAGGACATGACTGAAAAAGTATAGGTAGACAATCTTGTCTTACTTGTAGGTTTGATTGACTCAATGATGAGGGGACATTGAGTTTACTTAAAAGGCAATCCCCAAGTTACGTCTTGCTAAGACGTTAAACTAAGCGCTGGATGGGAGGCAACCCATCATTTTAGGTAATTTTTTGTTATTTGTTTTATATACTTAATTTTATTGTTTATTTTAGTTTAATTATATGTGAATAATTTTTAAATTGTTAAAACTAAAAATATTTGTTGAGTTGTTAGAAGTTCACAGCAATCTGTCTGTATACACTTTAATGATTAATATGATGAATGTACCTACATTTCTCCATTACTACTTACACATTCTCAAGAAATAGGTAATCTTTCTTCTCTTTTCTCTTTATCTTTAATTTACAGTTGTTACATTGAGGACAATGTAAGTTCTAGGTTGGGGGTGGTGAAAAGTTACCATGCTTAATTAGAAAAGAAAAAAAAAGATTTAACAATTTAAAAATTAAAAAAAAAAAAAAATTATTAATTTTTTCTTTTTTATGTTCACATCTTCATTTTTTGTGTTTAGTTTTATTTTTTTTGTGTGTGATTTAGTAATTTTGGAATTAAAAAAAAAAAAAAAGTTCTCCCAAAAATTTATCATTTCTTTAAATCAAATTTAAGTAAATAGTTAAGTCTTTTGTACTGTTAGATTAATTTTGGAAAACATATCATGAAATATTATGTAATTATTTTTGATAATTAGTTAATTTTTGTCATAACTAGTATTTCTTGATAAGATGTAGAAATTATATTAAACCCAAAATCGGTATTTATGAATTTGTTTTAGTGGAGACTACCTTTGTGAGATATAATTTGAGCCTAATTTCCTTTATTCAGAGTGAAATATATATTTTTTCTACTCCAAACACATTTCTTATTTCTTCAAATTCTTAGATGATCTCTATAGGCATTAATATTGAATGTATGAATTTTTTCTCATCTTAATAGAGTATCGTATATTTTTTATTATTATTTTTGCTTAGATTAAATGATTTGAGTAGAAATTGATAGTATATGCTTTTATCTCATTCGTGCATGACTGTTACAAAAAAAAAGAGACATATCTGGGGTTACCTAAACCAAGATCAAACAGAAAAGCCACAAAATTAACCACTCACCAAAATCCTTAAAAAAATGTACAATCTGTACATGGGTTGACTCTCTAAAAAAATGATATATATTGAAAAGTATCTTCAGAAAAAAATAGAGAGATAAAGAATATATAGTATAATTTACATACTATGACCCGCATTACCCAAGATCCTAAGAAAAAAATGTGTACAATCTGTACATGGGTTGACTCTCTAAAAAAATGATATATATTGAAAAATATCTTCAGAAAAATATAGAGAGAAAGAATATATAGTATAATCTACATACTATGACCCACATTGCTTAGAAAGTTGTGAGTAAAGGCTAATTACAAAAGAAAGATATAGGAAGTAATTCCCTAAAAAGTCATTGCACTTTCTTCATTTGTAAAAGGCATATATCTTGAAATTTTTTCTTAATGAGTTTGATTTATGCATGAAAATAATTTTTATATATGATATCTTTATAATTTATACATTTGATTCCTTCCATGAGATCAACGTCAAAATAACACTTTGAGCCTTTCTTCTTTATACATATGCGAACATATTAGTTCATTTCTATACATCAACTCTTTCATATAAATTAGTATGAGTGTTTAAACCCATAGGATTCAGTGTTTTGAGAGTATTGACTTGTGAGGAATAGAGTCGAAGCGAATTCGGATTCATGACACTGAAATTGGGTGAAATTAAATTGATACATTTTTGATATGAAATATGAAAATGATTTCCGACTAATTATTATAATAAATCATGATTGTTTAAAAAGATTAAAATAACTTATGCTTGAGATTTTAATTATGATCTTAAAGGAGATTAAAAATTATGAGACATTTTTGTGATATGTTGTTTTCTTTTATTCTTAAACGTTAATTTTTGATTTTGTTGTAATTTTAGTTTTTAAGTTGATTGTTGTTATTATTTCTTTTAATTTTTACATTTAGTTCAATGTTTGTGGGTATCATTACTGAAAACCCTCACGAGACTCAAACTCGTCCACTAGGGCAACCTAGGGGTTTAAAGGCTTGTTGAATAGGCTAAATGCAACCGTGTCAATCTACGGAAGTTATTTAGGATAGTTTAATTTTTAGTTTTTATCGCTTCTCTTGCTAAGGGACTAGCAAGAAGCTGGTTGGGGGTTGTGATGAGTGCTCAAAAAGCACTAAAATAACCATGATTTTATGCACATTAATTGATTAATATATATATATATTTATATGTTTTATCATATATTTATATATATTTGTCTTTTTCGGAATCACGGGTATTTTTATTGTTTTTCAGGTATTTTGGCTTAAAAACGCAACTTAAAGACACAAAGAGGAATACCGAAGCAATACATCACAAATATATTAATAAATAAATGGGAAAGGTCAACAAATATGGAAAAATTGGACAAAATGGGTCAAAAGGGTCAAAAATGTCAAAAGGAGAAAATCGCGCCGCCGCCGCCCGCCAGCCCGGCCGCCAAGCCGCGCGCGGCACGCCCGGAAGCGCGCGCGGCGCCCCGGTCGCGTGCGCGGCATGCCCGATCCGCGCGCGCGCCGGCCAGCGCGCGCCTCTGCGCGCCACTCCTCTCACGCGCGCGCGCCCTGCCTCCCGCGCGCCCAACGCCTTTTCGCCCCATTTTTCACGTGCGGCCGCTGTGACGTCATGCCGACGTCATTAATGACATCAGCAATTCCAATACGCCTTTTTACATTTTTAAATATTTTTTAACATTTTTTTACTCATTTTTTCTCTCCATCCTCACCTATAAATACCCCCCTTCCCTTCACTTCAAAACACACCTTCAAAACACACTTCTCTCTTCTTTCTTTCTCTCTTTTCTTAGATTTTTAGGTTTTTTTAGTTTTTCTTAGTTTGTAGTTAATTTCTCTTAGTTTTAGAGTTCTTCCCTTTTTGGGAAGAACTAGTTATGTTTTTGTAATATATTAGCTTTTGATTCAATAAATGGGAGTGCAAATTCCGCTTGGAGGTTTTTCAGCAACGGGAATAGCATCGAAGTTCTGTAAGGATTTTATTTTCTTCTGATTATTTTTTATGCTTTATTCTTACATGTTATATTTAATTTGTCTGTGATTAAATTTAACTCTGCTGGCTGTTTATAAACATGATGTAATAATAACGTTGTTATGCTTGCGAAATATTAAATAGGTAAAAATCTCTAAAATGAATTGATTTTGTTTTTATTCAAGATTTTATATTAAGAATGTTAGAGAGAAATATATTATTTTTCATTACAAACTTAAATCTGAAAATTAGATTTTAAGGTTTAGTTATCCGGACTGATTTAGAGTAGTGCTCTTTTATTTGTTGGTACAATCGCCCGGTAGTTAGAGTGAAGCTCTATTTCAAAAGTTTTTATAAGAATTATTATCTGAAAATGTATTGACAACATGTTTTCAATAGTGGTTTTAAAACTTGAAAGTTAGTACTCGGATAACTAAATTCTTAGGTTTAATTTGGACACCTTGAATAAAGTTTAAATCGCTCTAACCCCACCAAAGGTGGCATTTAAATGGTTCATTTTCAATCTCTTAGAAAAAGGAATTAATTTAATTAACCAAATTAGTTATCAACCCCACCCATAGGTGTTAATTGATTTGTTTAGTTAACAAAGAATATCTAACCCCACCAAAGGTGGTATTCATATAAAAAAGAGAATCAATAAATATCAATTCATATCTTTAATAACCTAAATAATATGAGCAAGCATAATTAACTTAGTTATTATATCCATAAATACTCCACTGTTTTAACAGATAAAATTTGCATAAATGTTTATTGAATCTATGTTTATTTTTATGTAAGTAGATTAAAAACACAAAACCCAAAATATCGTGACAGGATGTTTAGGATTTAATTTCGTTTTTAAAAGTTTGAATAATAAATTAAAAACCACATACATTCCTTCCTTAGATCGACCTTGGGAGTATACTTATCATTTTCTACGAAATGATTCGTGCACTTGCGAGTTTTATAAATAGATAAAACCAAAGTAACGGCAGGATCTGACGCTCGGTTACGCCCGATCAAGTTTTATGCGCATTGCGGATGGTATCAAGTTTTTGGCGCCGTTGCCGGGGAAGGAATAGCGTTTTTAAATTATTTATCAAAATTTTAAAAACTTTTTGTGTTGTAAATAATTGTGATTTTTTTTATTAAAAAATTTAAAAAAATAAAAAATTTTGTTGTTTGTGAAAAGTAAAAAAAAATTCAAATTTCAATTTCGTAATAAATAAAAAAAAATATAGCATGAATAATAAAATAATTTTGCATTTTGAAATTTGAAGTAAAAAAAAAGTAAATAAATTTTAAATTAAATTAATAAATAAATAAGAATAAAAAAAATAAAAAATTAAAAAAAATTAAAAAAAAATTAAAAAAAAAATAAAAAAATAATAAAAAATAATAAAAAAATAATAAAAAATAATAAAAAAAATCAAAAAAAAATAATAAAATCAAAGAAAAATCAAAAAAAATCAAAAAAAAAATCAAAAAAAAAAATCAAAAAAAAATAAAAAAAAAATAAAAAAAAATCAAAAACTTTATTTTCAATTTATTTTTATTTTTATTTTTTATTTTATTTTTGTTGTTTTTTTTCTTTTTCTTTTTTTTTTCTTTTACCTTTTTCAATTATTTTTTTCAATTTATTTTATTTTATTTTTATTTTATTTTTTGGCTTAATTTTTATTTTTCTCTTTTTCTCTTTTTATTTTTTATTTTTCTTTTACTTCTTCAATTTATTTTATTTTTGGTTTAATTTTTTTTTTTCAAATTTTTTTTTTAACTACTTTTTTTTTAATTTTCGTTTAAGTTAATTAACTTAGGTTTTTAGTAACTTAATTTACTAACTTATATTAATTTAATTTACTAACTTAATTAACTTAGATTTTCATTAACTTAATTAACTTAAATTTTAACTTAACTTAATTAACTTAATTTTAATAGCATGAAAAGTAAAGATCTAAGGGAGTTCTGTCTAGGAGACTAGTTCTTGGAAGCCTTTGTGCCACTAGTCTTTCCTGGGAACGTTGCTCTGTCTAGGAGGATGGTTTTTAAGGAGCCTTTGCCCCACCATTCTTTCCTGGGAGCACTCTTGGTTAATACTGATTATGTTATTTTAACTTAAAAAAAAAAAAAAAAATTTCTGAAACTATCTCCAAAATTTTAAAGCTTTAATTACAATCTAAGGAGTTAGTTGTTTTGTTTGATCTAGGTACAATTGTGTTTTGATGCCTTTAATTATTTGATTTGTACCTAGACATGGATTATCTAAAACTCACAAGCATGTTCCTAGTTTTAAGTACAGAAAAATTTAAAAATCCATAGGACATGACTGAAAAAGTATAGGTAGACAATCTTGTCTTACTTGTAGGTTTGATTGACTCAATGATGAGGGGACATTGAGTTTACTTAAAAGGCAATCCCCAAGTTACGTCTTGCTAAGACGTTAAACTAAGCGCTGGATGGGAGGCAACCCATCATTTTAGGTAATTTTTTGTTATTTGTTTTATATACTTAATTTTATTGTTTATTTTAGTTTAATTATATGTGAATAATTTTTAAATTGTTAAAACTAAAAATATTTGTTGAGTTGTTAGAAGTTCACAGCAATCTGTCTGTATACACTTTAATGATTAATATGATGAATGTACCTACATTTCTCCATTACTACTTACACATTCTCAAGAAATAGGTAATCTTTCTTCTCTTTTCTCTTTATCTTTAATTTACAGTTGTTACATTGAGGACAATGTAAGTTCTAGGTTGGGGGTGGTGAAAAGTTACCATGCTTAATTAGAAAAGAAAAAAAAAGATTTAACAATTTAAAAATTAAAAAAAAAAAAAATTATTAATTTTTTCTTTTTTATGTTCACATCTTCATTTTTTGTGTTTAGTTTTATTTTTTTTGTGTGTGATTTAGTAATTTTGGAATTAAAAAAAAAAAAAAAAGTTCTCCCAAAAATTTATCATTTCTTTAAATCAAATTTAAGTAAATAGTTAAGTCTTTTGTACTGTTAGATTAATTTTGGAAAACATATCATGAAATATTATGTAATTATTTTTGATAATTAGTTAATTTTTGTCATAACTAGTATTTCTTGATAAGATGTAGAAATTATATTAAACCCAAAATCGGTATTTATGAATTTGTTTTAGTGGAGACTACCTTTGTGAGATATAATTTGAGCCTAATTTCCTTTATTCAGAGTGAAATATATATTTTTTCTACTCCAAACACATTTCTTATTTCTTCAAATTCTTAGATTATCTCTATAGGCATTAATATTGAATGTATGAATTTTTTCTCATCTTAATAGAGTATCGTATATTTTTTATTATTATTTTTGCTTAGATTAAATGATTTGAGTAGAAATTGATAGTATATGCTTTTATCTCATTCGTGCATGACTGTTACAAAAAAAAGAGACATATCTCGGGTTACCTAAACCAAGATCAAACAAAAAAAGCCACAAAATTAACCATTCACCAAAATGCTAAATAAAAAAATGTACAATCTATACATGGCTTGACTCTCTAAAAAATGATATATATTGAAAAGTATCTTCTTAAAAATAGAGAGATAAAGAATATATAGTATAATTTACATACTATGACCCGCATTACCCAAGATCCTAAGAAAAAATGTGTACAATCTGCATACATGGGTTGACTCTCTAAAAAATGATATATATTGAAAAATATCTTCTAAAAATATAGAGAGAAAGAATATATAGTATAATCTACATACTATGACCCACATTGCTTAGAAAGTTGTGAGTAAAGGCTAATTACAAAAGAAAGATATAGGAAGTAATTCCCTAAAAAGTCATTGCACTTTCTTCATTTGTAAAAGGCATATATCTTGAAATTTTTTCTTAATGAGTTTGATTTATGCATGAAAATAATTTTTATATATGATATCTTTATAATTTATACATTTGATTCCTTCCATGAGATCAACGTCAAAATAACACTTTGAGCCTTTCTTCTTTATACATATGCGAACATATTAGTTCATTTCTATACATCAACTCTTTTCGCATATAAATTAGTATGAGTGTTTAAACCCATAGGATTCAAGTGTTTTGAGAGTATTGACTTGTGAGGAATAGAGTCGGTTTAATTCGGATTCATGACACCGAAATTGGGTGAAATTAAATTGATACATTTTTGATATGAAATATGAAAATGATTTCCACTAATTACTATAATAAATCATGATTGTTTAAAAAGATTAATATAACTTATGCTTGAGATTTTAATTATGATCTTAAAGGAGATTAAAAATTATGACACATTTTTGTGATATGTTGTTTTCTTTTATTCTTAAACGTTAATTTTTGATTTTGTCAGTAATTTTAGTTTTTAAGTTGATTGTTGTTATTATTTCTTTTAATTTTTACATTTAGTTCAATGTTTGTGGGTATCATTACTGAAAACCCTCACGAGACTCAAACTCGTCCACTAGGGCAACCTAGGGGTTTAAAGGCTTGTTGCATAGGCTAAATGCAACCGTGTCAATCTACGGAAGTTATTTAGGATAGTTTAATTTTTAGTTTTTATCGCTTCTCTTGCTAAGGGACTAGCAAGAAGTTGTTGGGGTTGTGATGAGTGCTCAAAAAGCACTAAAATAACCATGATTTTATGCACATTAATTGATTAATATATATATATATTTATATGTTTTATCATATATTTATATATATTTGTCTTTTTCGGAATCACGGGTATTTTTATTGTTTTTCAGGTATTTTGGCTTAAAAACGCAACTTAAAGACACAAAGAGAAATACCGAAGCAATACATCACAAATATATTAATAAATAAATGGGGAAAGGTCAACAAATATGGAAAAATTGGACAAAATGGGTCAAAAGGGTCAAAAATGTCAAAAGGAGAAAATCGCGCCGCCGCCTTACCACCGCTGCCGAGCCCCGCCAGAAGACGCCAGATCGCGCGAAGACGCCCAGATCGCGCGCGATGCCTCCGCGCGCGCCGCCTTCACTCGCGCGCCATACGCCACTCTCCCTCACGCGCGCCCGCCTGCCTCTCCCGCGCGCCCAACGCCTTTTTCGCCCCATTTTTCACGTGCAGCCGCTCAGGACGTCATGCCGACGTCATTAATGACATCGGCAATTCCAATACGCGTTTTTACATTTTTAAATATTTTTTAACATTTTTTTACTCATTTTTTCTCTCCATCCTCACCTATAAATACCCCCCTTCCCTTCACTTCAAAACACACCTTCAAAACACACTTCTCTCTTCTTTCTTTCTCTCTTTTCTTAGATTTTTAGGTTTTTTTAGTTTTTCTTAGTTTGTAGTTAATTTCTCTTAGTTTTAGAGTTCTTCCCTTTTTGGGAAGAACTAGTTATGTTTTTGTAATATATTAGCTTTTGATTCAATAAATGGGAGTGCAAATTC
Source organism: Hippophae gyantsensis (assembly GCA_030763125.1). Taxonomy (NCBI): domain Eukaryota; kingdom Viridiplantae; phylum Streptophyta; class Magnoliopsida; order Rosales; family Elaeagnaceae; genus Hippophae; species Hippophae gyantsensis. The sequence continues at coordinate 54,671,252 of CM061031.1, read as the reverse complement.
CGCTTGGAGGTTTTTCAAAGAACGGGAATAGCATCGAAGTTCAGAAGGATTTTATTTTCTTTACATGTATTTTTTATGCTTTATTCTTACATGTTATATTTAATTTGTCTGTGATTAAATTTAACTCTGCTGGCTGTTTATAAACATGATGTAATAATAACGTTGTTATGCTTGCGAAATATTAAATAGGTAAAAATCTCTAAAATGAATTGATTTTGTTTTTATTCAAGATTTTATATTAAGAATGTTAGAGAGAAATATATTATTTTTCATTACAAACTTAAATCAAAATTAGATTTTAAGGTTTAGTTATCCTGATCGATTTAGAGTAGTGCTCTTTTATTTGTTGGTACAATCGCCCGGTAGTTAGAGTGAAGCTCTATTTCAAAAGTTTTTATAAGAATTATTATCTCAAAATGTATTGACAACATGTGTTCAATAGTGGCTTTAAAACTTGAAAGTTAGTACTTGATAACTAAATTCTTAGGTTTAATTTGGACACCTTGAATAAAGTTTAAACTGTCTAACCCCACCAAAGGTGGCATTTAAATGGTTCATTTTCAATCTCTTAGAAAAAGGAATTAATTTAATTAACCAAATTAGTTATCAACCCCACCCATAGGTGTTAATTGATTTGTTTAGTTAACAAAGAATATCTAACCCCACCAAAGGTGGTATTCATATAAAAAAGAGAGAATCAATAAATATCAATTCATATCTTTAATAACCTAAATAATATGAGCAAGCATAATTAACTTAGTTATTATATCCATAAATACTCCACTGTTTTAACAGATAAAATTTGCATAAATATTTATTGAATCTATGTTTATTTTTATGTAAGTAGATTAAAAACACAAAACCCCAAAATATCGTGACAGAATGTTTAGGATTTAATTTCGTTTTTAAAAGTTTGAATAATAAATTAAAAACCACATACATTCCTTCCTTAGATCGACTTGGGAGTATACTTATCATTTTCTACGAAATGATTCGTAGACTTCATGGTAGTTTTATAAATAGATAAAACCAAAGTAACGGGCAGGATCGGCGATGTCGGTTCTGCCCCGATCAAGTTTTTGGCGCCGTTGCCGGGGAAGGAATAGCGTTTTTAAATTATTTATCAAAATTTTAAAAACTTTTTGTGTTGTAAATAATTGTGATTTTTTTTATTTTGATTAAAAAAACAAAAATAAATTAAATTATTTTTTTGTTGTTTGTGAATAGTAAAATAAAAACAAAAATTTAATAAAAATTAAAATAAATTTTTTTTCTCTCATAAAAAACAAAAAATAATAAATATATAATAATAAAATTGTTGTTCGTAAATAGTAAAAACAATAAATAAATAAAAATTAAAATAATTTCAAACAAAAAAAAAACAATTTTCAAATTTCAAATTTCATAATAATAAAAAAAAACAGGGAAAATTAAAAAAAAATAAAATAAAACTTACCGTTCAAGAATAGTAAAAAAAGTAAAAAAAAAATTATTTGATTTAAAAAAAAAAAAAAAAAAATAAAAAAATAAAAAAATAAAAAAAATAAAAAAAATAAAAAATAAAAAAATAAAAAATAAATAAAAAATAAAAAATAAAAAAATAAAAAAAAAATAAAAAAAAATAATAAAAAAAAATAAATAAAAAATAAATAAATAAAAAAAAATAAAAAAAAAATAAAAAAAAAAAAAAAAAATAAAATACTTTTTTCTTTTTAGGGTTTAACTAGTTTTGTTTAGTGCTTTGTATTAAATACCATGTAATTTTCTCTAAATTTTTTATTTTGTTGACAGAGTTTTAAATCTACGTTCTGATAGTCTACATGCGTGGTAGGAGATCCTTAGGAAACCCTCTTACACCATATGTAAATAATTTTCATAAATTTAAACAAGTGTCAACAAACCGGATTCCACCCATCAACCTGTTTTTGAGCCAAACATAGAACCAAGTCTTAATCCTTTACTAGAACCAAAAGAAATGGAGGAAAACCAACATGTTAGTGGAAACCACAATGAAGGAGTTTGCAAGATCGGTGATTGGCACTAAGAATCGCCGCTATCCAAGGTGAGGTCGCTCGAATTATGACCTTAAAAATATTCATTTTTCTATGCTTCCTTCCTTTTATGGGCTACCTAATGAAGATTCTCTTTCCTTTATGAGAGATTTCTATGCTACGGTCCAAACATTCCCCTGTATTCTAAACGAGGATCAACTTAGGATGAGATGTTTTCCCTACACTTTAAAGGATAAGGCCAAAGCTTGGTTGATGTCACTTCCCCCAGGTTCTCTGATGACATGGGGTAATATTTACAATAAATTCATGGGAAAATTCTATTCCCACCAAAAAACATCAGAGTTGAGAGGAAAGATTGCTACATTCTCTCAGATGGAAGGAGAACCATTCCATGAAGCTTGGGATAGGTTCAAAATTTTTCTCACTCAATGTCCCCATCATAGCTTTCCCTTGCAGTTGCAGAACCAATTCTTTTACGATGGACTTACACAACAATGTCAGTTCATTGTCGACAACGCTGCAGGAGGAGCAATAGGAGAAAAGACTGCCTCAGAGACGTATAACCTCTTTGAGATGCTGGGTGCTAATTCCCAACAGAAAAGCTCCCGAGTGAGAAAAGCTGGAGTTCATGAAATCGACTCCAGTAATGAAGTTCAACAACAACTTGTTCAACTGACTAAGCAAGTTGCCCTTCTCGCTACACAAACCAACACCAATAATGAACAAAATGGTTTGTATAGCAACATGGGACATGGTACTGAAGCCTGTCCATATCAAGGAGAAACAAATGGACCTGAACAGGTTAATGTGTTGGGAGCATATCAACAGAGACCAAGGTTTGATCCCAATTCAAATACCTATAATCCTAGGTGGAGAAGTCATCCAAATTTCTCCTGGAGGCAAAACAACCCTCCTTTCACTCAAAGCTCAAACCAGGTAGGCCAGCAATTCCACCCACCTATTCCAAGAAGCATTCCCAATAAACCAACCCTGGAGGACAACTTGAATTCTTTTATTCAAGTCTGTAGGGATAACCAATCTAAAACCAATCAACGGTTGGACTCTGTGGAAGCTTCTATTAAAAAGGTGGAAGTTCAAGTTGAACAGTTAGTTGAACATTTGCAAAAGAGCAAAGACTAATTTGATACTTAAATGAATTCAATGAAGAGGAGACATTGAGTTTTTCATTCTGCAATCTCCAAGCAACGTCTTACTAGAAGACGATAAATTTTAGTCCTGTATGGGAGGTCACCCATTGTTGTATTTTCCTTTGTTTTAGTTTGCGTGTAATAAAATTCAAATGAAATAAATTCGTTTGTTTCGAAAATTGTGTCCATTCGTTAAAATTAAAAAAAAAATTAGGTTCCTTGCACCTTTTTGCTTTTACGTTTTATCAAGTTATAAATATTTCTTAGAGATATCTACTATTGTTTTTATTTATTTATTATTTTTTTTAAGAGCAAAATGTTGATACACAATAGGAGGAGGATCATTTTCAACTACAAACAACCATGGGAGATGCTGAAGATAGGCGGAAAAAGATGAAAGACTATACAATGCCAATCATTGGCAATGTAACTTCCGGCATCCAATTACAAGAGGCTGCAAGGAATTATGAATTGAAAAAGATTCTTTATTCTTTGTTGTCTTTCTTTTCCGGTATCTCTAATGAAGAGCCTTTGCATTTCATTCGAGAATTCTATGCTATTGTCCAAACCTTTCCACTACATGCAATTAATGAAGATCAACTTAGGATGAGGTGTTTTCCTTACACCCTCAAAGAAAAAGCTTGGTCCTGGTTCATTACACTACAGTCAGGTTCTCTTAAAACTTGGGAGGCAGTCTATGAAATTTTTATGGGTAGGTTCTATTCCCATCAAAAGACCGTTGATCTAAGAACAAAGATAGCAACATTTTCTCAAATGTATGAAGAGCCCTTTCATGAAGCTTGGGAACGATTCAAACTCCTTTTCATTCAATGTCAAAATCATAGCTTTCCATTACAGCCTACAAAACCAATTCTTTTATGATGGATTGACACTACAGAGTCAATACATGGTTGATAATGTCACTGGAGGTCAGTAGGAGAAAAGACCGCAGAGGAAACCTATAATCTTTATGAGCTATTGGGTTCTAATTCGAACAAAGAGGTAGTAGAAGGAAAGCAAGGGTCAATAAAGTTGGCTCGATAATGAGATAACCTTGCAACTTGTCAATTGACTAAACAAGTGAAATTTCTCACTACCCACCAAATTTCAAATCAACAGATACGTGAAGTGTGTTGTTCAATTGACTACGGTACTCATAATTGTTCAAATACTTGTGACTCTAGTGTCGATGCCATAGGCTAGGTCCAATCTTTTCAAAGGTATCATCCAAACACGTATAATCACCCAAATTTACACCCAATATCCAACACTAAGGTCGGTTAACAACCACACTTACCCACCAAACCAATCTTTTAAGCCAACCTTAGAAGATAGCTTGAATGCTTTTATTCAAGTTAGTCGTGACAACCAATTGATGACTAATCAAAGGTTGAACACCATGGAGGCTTCGGTTAAAAGGATTGAATCTAAAGTTGGGCAACTAGCTGAACAAATGCAAAAGAAAGAACCAGGAAAGTTGCCTAGTCAACCAGAACAAGCAAAGGATGTAAGAACCCTTCGAAGTGGTAAGGTAGTCAATACCAATTTACATGAAATCTCTAACAATCTACCTTGTAGTTCAGGTAACAAAGAAGGCGATATTCTAATCTCGCAAAAAGAAGAAACAAGTGCTAAACTTAACAAGCCTTCGAAAAACTCATTGGGGGTCATCCGACACCCCAAAATTCAAAAGACAACAGAACCACACCAGATGCAAGTACCTTTTCCCACCTAAGGTTAAGAGAGTCCAAACAAGATAAGCAATTCAATGATCTTTTTAATATGCTCTCTAAAGTAAATATCAATTTACCATTATTAGAAGTGATCATGAATGTGCCCTCATATGCCAAGTTTTTCAAAGAGTTGAACACTAAGAAAAGGAGGTATGAACTGAATGAACAAGTAGTAGTATCAGAAATTTCTAGCTACAGATTTCAAAGACAAACTACCCCCTAAGTTGAAAGACCCTGGAAGTTTTATTATAAACATAACTATGGGGGATAGGAAGGTTGCTAAAGCAATGCTTGATTTAGGTGCTAGTATAAATTTGAGGCCCTACTCTATATTCTTACAACTCAATCTAGGGGATTTAAAACCCACAACTATGTCCCTTCAACTTGCAGACAGATCTCTTAAATATCCAGAGGGAATAGTTGAGGATGTTTTGGTACAGGTAGACAAACTGATAATACCTGTTGACTTTGTGGTTCTGGATATGCAAGAAAATCCAGCATTGGACAGAGAGCACACAATATTGCTTGGTAGACCATTTATGGCAACTACTAAAACTATTATTGATGTCCAAGATGGAAATTTGACAATGACAGTCTTAGGAGAGACTATTCATTTTAAAGTTTTTGATTCTTCACCTTTCCCTTCTATTTCTGCCATCGATGAAATATTCGATGTTGATCCTTTGGATAATCTTGTCCAAAACACCTTTTTCCAAACCAGAATAGAAGACAAGCTTGAAACCGTTCTTACACTTGAAAAGGTTGAAGAAGATTTAGATGAGGAAATTAATGGGTACCTTAAACAACTAGACAATGATGAAGTGATGACAAAATCTAGTACACTTTTAAATCTACCCAGTTCTTCATCTATTAAAGAGGCCAATCCACCTGAACTTGAACTCAAAGACTTACCTGAGCACTTAAAATATGTGTTTTTAGGAGAAGGAGAAACTTATCCAATGATAATTTCTTCAACCTTGACCAAATCACAAGAAAAGGAACTCATCAAAGTGCTTAAATAGTTTAAGAAATCTATAGGTTGGAGTATAGGGGATATAAGAGGCATTAGTCCAACAATGTGTATGCACAAGATCAACTTGGAGGATGGTGCTAAACCTGTACGAGAGGCCCAAAGAAGACTAAACCCAAACATGCAAGAGGTAGTTAAAAAGGAAATTCTTAAATTATTAGAAGAAGGGATTATCTATCCTATCATGATAGTAAGTGGGTTAGTCCAAAGGTATGTGGTACCAAAGAAATGGGATAACAGCTTGTTAAAAATGACAAAAGTGAATTAGTGCCCACTAGAATAATCACCCGATGGAGAATGTGTATAGATTTTAGGAAACTAAATTTATATACGAAAAAGCATCACTTTCCTCTTCCATTCATTGATCAAATGTTGGAAAGATTAGCTGGGCACGAATTTTACTGTTTTTTGGATGGACTGTCTGGATATTATCAAGTACCCATAGCACCGTAAGATCGTGAAAAGACCACATTTACATGTCCTTTTGGGACATTTGCTTTTCGCAGAATGCCATTTGGGTTATGCAATGCCCCTGCCACTTTCCAGAGATGCATGATATCTATTTTCTCAGACATGGTGGAAAAATTCATTGAGATTTTCATGGACGATTTCTCTGTCTTTGGGAAGTCATTTGATGATTGCTTACATAAATTGACTTTGGTTTTAGAAAGATGCATTGAATGCAATCTCACCCTTAGTTGGGAGAAAAGTCATTTTATGGTTCAACAAGGGATAGTTTTAGGACATATAATTTCAAACAAGGGTATTGAAGTTGATAAGGCAAAAGTTGAATTGATATCCAAACTACCTCCCCCTACATCTGTGAAGGGGATAAGAAGCTTCTTGGGACATGCAGGATTTTACAGACGATTTATTAAAGATTTCTCTAAAATAAGTCGTCCCTTATGTAACTTGCTATCCAAAGATGCTGATTGTGATTTCAACAATGACTGCCTTACTTCCTTTAATACCTTGAAAGATAAACTAACATCTACCCCTGTTATTATGGCACCAAACTGGTCTTTACCTTTTGAAATAATGTGTGACGCTTCTGATTATGCAATAGGAGCAGTCCTGGGACAAAGAGTGGATAAACGTTTGCATGTCATCTACTATGCTAGCAAAACACTCAATGATGCCCAAATGAATTACACCACCACTGAAAAGGAATTCTTGGCTATAGTATTCTCTTTAGACAAATTTCGGTCTTATTTAGTAGGATCTAAAGTGATTGTGCATTCTGATCATGCTGCTTTAAGATACCTATTAAGTAAACCAAATGCCAAACCAAGATTAATCAGGTGGGTCTTACTCTTACAAGAATTTGACCTAGAAATCAAGGATAAGAAAGGCAGTGAAAACTTAGTAGCTGACCATTTGTCTAGGTTGATTTCTGACTTCAATTCTCTTAAAGATGAGAGTAATGAAGATATAGTTGAAACCTTTCCTGATGAACAGTTATTTTTCATAGGTCCGAACCCATGGTATGTTGATATTGTAAACTATCTTGCCACTGGTGTTTTGCGACCTAACACTTCATATCAGGACAAGAAAAGGTTTTTTAAAACTATTAAGGACTATTTCTGGGATGACCCTTATTTATATAAGATTGGTCAAGATCAAGTCATCCGGAGATGTGTACCTGAAGAAGAACATAAGAGCATTCTGACTTTTTGTCATGAACTTCATTGTGGGGGTCATTTTGGAGGTGAAAAGACAGCCCGTAAGATATTACAGTCTGGATTCTTTTGGCCCACTCTTTTTAAAGATGCTCATATGTTTTGTGCACAATGTGATAGATGTCAAAGAACAGGAAACATAAGCAAAAGAGATGAAATGCCTTTGACATCTAATTTAGTTGTTGAACTCTTTGATGTATGGGGGATTGACTTTATGGGTCCTTTTCCCCCATCTAATGGTTTTCAATACATTTTGGTTGCTGTGGATTATGTGTCCAAGTGGGTAGAAGCTATCCCCACCAAAACCAATGATGCTAATGTTGTTGTGAAATTCTTGAAAGATTTCATATTCAAGAGGGTTCGAACGCCTAGAGCTATAATAAGTGATGGAGGTAGCCATTTTTGTAACAAACTCTTTGATGGAGTACTAAACAAGTACAACATCACACATAAGGTAGCTACTCCATATCATCCTCAAACTTCCGGTTTAGTGGAAGTAAGTAATAGGCAAATTAAGGGAATATTGGAACGCATTGTGCGTCCTTCAAGGAAGGATTGGGCATTTAAGTTAAATGATGCCTTATGGGCATACCGCACCGCTTACAAAACACCTATTGGGATGAGCCCTTACCGGTTAATCTTTGGGAAAGCGTGCCACCTTCCAGTTGAACTTGAACACAAGGCTTACTGGGCAATTAAAGAACTAAACATGGATTTAGATAAAGCAGGTGAAAAACGATTACTCGGCTTCATGAGTTGGAAGAAATTAGGAATGAAGCTTATGAGAATGCCAAATTATACAAAGAGCGTACTAAGCGCTATCATGACAAGAGGTTAGTTCCTAAAACTTTTCACCCTGGAATGAAAGTTCTTTTATTTAACTCTCGTTTGAGATTGTTTCCAGGAAAGCTGAGATCAAGATGGGATGGACCATTCAAAATAGTTCGTATTCAACATGGAGCGGTAGAACTATTGTGGTCCAAGGCACAAAAAACGTTCAAAGTTAATTGACATCTTGTCAAGTCTTATTTAGAAGAAACAAACAACATTGCTGAAATGGATTGCATTTGGTCGAGTAACCCTTAGCAAGAAAAAGATACGCCTTGCTAAGACGTTAAACTAAGTTACTGACGGCAAGAACCCATCATTTTAGGTAAAAAAAATTATGTTATTTGTTTTATTTACTTAATTTTATTGTTTATTTTAGTTTACTTATATGTGAATAATTTTTAAAATTGTTAAAACTAAAAATATTTGTTGAGATGTTAGAAGTTCACAAATGACCGTCTGCATACACACTTTAATGATGAAGATGATGGATGCACCTGCATTTCTTCATTACTACTTACACATTCTCAAGAAATAGGTAATCTTTCTCCTCTTTTCTCTTTATCTTTAATTTGCAGTTGCTACATTGAGGACAATTTAAGTTCTAGGTTGGGGGTGGTGAAAAGTTACCATGCTTAAAAAAAATAAAAAAAAATAAATAAATAAAAAATAAAATAAAATAAAATAAAAAAATAATAAAAAAAAGAAAAAATTCACAAAAATTTATCATTTCTTTAAGTCAAATTTAAGTAAATAGTTAAGTCTTTGGTACTGTTAGATTAATTTTTGAAAACATATCATGAAATATTTTTGTAATTATTTTTGATAATTAGTTAGTTTTTGTCATAACTAGTATTTCTTGATAAAATGTGGAAATTATATTAAACCCAAAATCGGTGTTTATGAATTTGTTTTAGTGGAGACTACCTTTGTGAGATATAATTTGAGCCTAATTTCCTTTATTCAGAGTGAAATATATATTTTTTCTACTCCAAACACATTTCTTATCTCTTCAAATTTTTAGATGATCTCTATAGGCATTAATATTGAATGTATGAATTTTTTTCTCATCTTAATAGAGTGTCGTATATTTTTTATTATTATTTTTGTTTAGATTAAATGATTTGAGTAGAAATTGATAGTATATGCTTTTATCTCATTCGTGCATGATTGTTACAAAAACAAAAAGACATATATGGGGTTACCTAAACCAAGATCAAACAGAAAAGCCACAAAATTAACCACTCACCAAAATCCTTAAAAAAAAAATGTACAATCTGTACATGGGTTGAATCTCTAAAAAATGATATATATTGAAAAATATCTTCAGAAAAATATAGAGAGAAAGAATATATAGTATAATCTACATACTATGACCCACATTGCCTACAAAGTTGTGAGTAAAGGCTAATTACAAAAGAAAGATATAGAAAGTAATTCCCTAAAAAGTCATTGCACTGTCTTCATTTATAAAAGGCATATATCTTGAAATTTTTTCTTAACGAGTTTGATTTATGCATGAAAATAATTTTTATATATGATGTCTTTATAATTTATACATTTGATTCCTTCCATGAGATCAACGTCAAAATAACACTTTGAGCCTTTCTTCTTTATACATATGCGAACATATTAGTTCATTTCTATACATCAACTCTTTCGCATATAAATTAGTATGAGTGTTTGAACCCATAGGATTCAGTGTTTTGAGAGTATTGACTTGTGAGGAATAGAGTCGAAGCGAATTCGGATTCATGACACTAAAATTGGGTGAAATTAAATTGATACATTTTTTATATGAAATATGAAAATGATTTTCGACTAATTATTATAATAAATCATGATTGTTTAAAAAGATTAAAATAACTTATGCTTGAGATTTTAATTATGATCTTAAAGGAGATTAAAAAGTATGAGACATTTTTGTGATATGTTGTTTTCTTTTATTCTTAAATTAATTTTGTTGTAATTTTAGTTTTTTGATTTGATTGTTTTTATTTTTACATTTAGTTCAATGTTTGTGGGTATCATTACTGAAAACCCTCACGAGACTCAAACTCGTCCACTAGGGCAACCTAGGGGTTTAAAGGCTTGTTGCATAGGCTAAATGCAACGGTTTCAATCCACGAAAGTGATTTAGGATAATTTAATTTTTAGTTTTTATCGCTTCTCTTGCTAAGGGACTAGCAAGAAGCTAGTTGGGGGTTGACACTAGCATAGAATGGGTACCAACTGGTAAGAAGGTCCTTCTAACTCAGACTACTATTTACTAGTGTTTTTGGCTCATTAAGAATGTTTGGACACCATTTGAGAAAATTTTAGAAAATCTAGGTAGGAAAGGGTTTATAGAGAAGAGAATAATTAATAATTTGTAACGTGTGAAAAATGAATAATGGGTGGGGGTTTGTATAGAAAAAATGAGTGCTTTCCAATCACCTCGCCTAGGTTCTAGGCATGACCTCAGTGAGGGAGTTAAAAATTACCTATAGTTAGGGGATGGTGAGGTTTAAGGAAACGATGCTAATAGCCTAGCAAGAGAGATAAAGTGTGTTAAATAGTAAAACAATTGATATATTTGGATTTTTCAAACCAAAAAGAAGTGAGAAGAATATAGATTTAACGCAAACAAATATCAAGAAAACATAATGAAGAAAGAGGAACAACATGACACAAAATAAACACAAACAAAAATACTACAAGAAAGAAGATATAAAAGGATAACAAGCTCAACCAAAAAAGATTATATAAAAAAGAGTGATCAAACATCATCCATCTATTTATTAAAGAATTTGTGAGGAGTAATAGTATCAAAATGTAATATCTAGTTCATATAAGCATGTCCTGTATGTGTGAGAAACATTTTTTATAAACTCTCAAAATATCAATCGAGTGACCCACTTATGGTCAACTAGGAAAACTTTGTGAAGTAGATTTAGAACAATCTTTATGGTGCCTTAAGTACATAATACACTCAATAAGATCATGCTCAAATGAGCCACAATAGCTACACCATGAAGGGAAAATGGAGAAGAACTAGGAGGAGATATCTGAGGGTAATCCTGATATATCTTGGATATAGCCTAGTAATATGGCCAGTAATATCACATAGATGGCAAACACATGCAAGAGAATGAGAGAATTGGTCTTTGACTCTGAGGAGTAGTGAGTGCAAGAGAAAAAGAAGAAATAACACTAACATTAACTCTCTAAAGAGGATGAGAACTCAATTTCCTATAGTTGGGTCTCAAATGCCCACATTCACCCCAATGCTGGAAAACACAAGAGAAACTATTGGGTAGAGGCAAGAGATCACAACTGGTGTAATGAGAGGAGAAAGTAGTATATGATGTGCTCACTCTACTAGAGGATGATAGTTGAGATTCTACAATTGACTTACCTTTATGAACAATAATGACAAATTTCAACTTAGGATCTAGGATGGTATGCTTGATGAACTTGAGAATAGCACCCATAGACAAAGACAATCCTTCTTCAAATTCAATCTTCTCTTATCACCAAAAGACTTGGTGCTATTGATAATCTCATTTAGCTTTTAAGAACTAGTTATCATCTTGTGCACAACTAAAGAAGAATGAGCAAGCTCCTTCTCATACATAAAGAGCATATCCCCCAAAGCTTTAATAAAATCTTCCTTTTTCTAAAATGGAAGATTCGAGCAACACTATAGAGCTATTAAGATCATTAACTTTGGCATGAAGCTCCCTAAGTTCTACTTACTTCTCAACAAGAGTATATGCTAAATACTCTATATCACTTTAATAATCAATCACCTCTTTCCTTAGGTGAGAAACTTGGAATCCTAACCAGAAGAAGGATCAGAACCAGTATAAAGGGAATTCATTATGCAAGACTTATAATTCTTCAAATCAGCCTCTAGTCTCTTCAAATTATCTCTTCTGGATGATCTCACACTTATTTTCAATATTACTCTAAACATTATTAATAAATGACTTATTTTTATTACACAGTTATTCATGTGATTCTACTTAGAAAAGTAATTTGGAGTAATATGTCTAGGCTTTCCACCTTCAAAACACTTAATTTACTAGCATGGCTCCTTCCATATTGTCTATCTGACTCATCTTCTAAGTCATCATTATTCTTCATAGATCTTGAGTCCCTTTTCCTCAAGTTGTCTCTTCTAACACCACGAGAATAGTTCTTCTTATTTCTAAAGAACTTTGTAAACTTTTTGGATAACAAAGCCATCTATTTTTCATCCACTCTATAACTTTCATAATTGACTACATCAATATTCATATCTCTATTGGAACCACTAATCTTGGTGGTTTTGAGAGAAAAGCTTTTCCATTTCACTATAGCTATCTAAGCATTCCTTGGGAGAAGATGGTCAAGCTCAAACACTTAAAGGTCACCAACAAACTTTACGACACTTAAATCTTCATGCTTATACATGGATTTAATGAGAGTGAGCTTTGCATGAAAATGATTAAGAAGACTGGTAGTGATCTTCTCTATTTGTTTTTCTTCACTTATAGGTCTCCTAAGATTATAAGAATAGTTTGTGATATTTGAGAAATATGCATAGAACTTATCAAACGTTTCATCTTCCTCAATTAGACAAAGCTAAAAATTTATATTGATCTATAAAATCCTTGACCTTTTAACCACAAAGGTATCCTTATACATTGTCTCCAATATATCCCAATCTTGCTTAGAAGTAGTGCAGCTTTGAATTCTTTAGTACTCATCAAGAGTGATGACTTGGATAATAGCATACAAACCTTTGCTATTCCATTTGACTCTTTACTTTCCTCATTAGTCCATTTGATCATAGGTTTAGGGAATAGTATTGTTAGGGAAGGTTTTAGTTGGGTACATTCAGCCATTTTCAATAAGAAACTAGACACAGTCCCCAAGTGACCATAAGAAGGTCCACATGTGGGACTTCTAATAGCCATAATTAATCCCATTGAACACTGGAGGTCAACCAACATCATATTCCTCTCTAGAGTCCATCAAAAGAAAAATTAAGTATGACAATAATAAGTAAAAAAGAATCAACACTACAGTGGTTAAGCCCAACAAGGGTGTACTTGCTCTGATACTAATTTAGAAAGTCCAACACCAAGTGAATAACTAGGGTAAAAAGATACATACTCTTTGAAGACTCACACACAACTCACAAGCAGAAGAAAAACCAGAAAACAAGAGGAAAAGAAATAGATAGAAAAGCATGGCAAAAATAAATAACTAGAATAAACTAATCAAAAAGCAATAGGCATGCTATATAAAATACATAAAGCATGTAATAATATAAAGGCAACAAACTTTCCAATTAGAGTCAAAGTCTCATATGTCGTCACACACATGAATGAAACTCAAATTGTACTAACTTACAAGTAAAGCATACAAACATAGCAATGTAAGAGTTATAATCAGGCAAAACCCTTTCCTATGTAGTATAATCCTCAGATTTTTTATGGTAAAGACTCAATAGTAAATAATCCACTATACCAAATAATCAGATACAACTTGATAGAAAATATAAATGCAAATACCTCTATTAGTCAAGACCACCTATACTAACTACTATGCTACCTTCGCTTGTTGTCATTTTAAAAAATTTAATTCAATATGAGAATCTAGATCTTCTCTAAAAATCCACTACACATAATAGTGTACTCAGTCACCAATGATCAATAATGAAAAATGAGGAACCCATCTCTACTACAAACCTAATTGTGTAAACATCCTCTTGGGAACTCCTTGATATAACTTATCCCAAACCAAGATTACAATTTTACTCACATAAACATGATTCACAAATATCAAATAAACACTCAAGGTAAAAGTGAATCGGAATCAGAAAATGAGATTTCAATTTGATACAATTTTGCTTCAAATTTTCTAACTACAATAACAATAAAAGATAGGGTACTTACAAACGATTTCTTAGCCATTTAGAACCTTGTTGACCACCTCACCAACTCTGGGTCGATGATGGAAATACCATGCATGATAAAGGTAATACATGTTACACCTCATTGACTAGGGTTAGTGAGGGGATGGCGAGCTAGGTCAACGAGCCTTCTAAAAAGTGATTTTTTTGTACCAAAAATTGCTAACTAATTTTCCACAAATACCCACAAGTTAAATGGAGTTTGTAAACATGCCTGCAAACAGTGTGTACCTAACTAAATAAGTGTATGCATTATTGAATCGTCAATAAACAACCTTACACAAAAAAAGATAATACACTAAGTAAAATAAATAGGCTCTATATTTTGTGCACAGAAATGCCAATATAGACACAAAGGACTTACTAACAATGTTTGATCTCACTTTCATAGAGTTAGATTTGACAAAATAAATTGCACAAAGAAATGCCAATATAGACACAAAGGACTTACAAAACTGACAATGTTTGATCTGACTTTCATAGAGTTATATTTGACAAAATAAGACTCCAAGATCATAAATAACAAATTATTTATAAACAAGAGTAATGAAAAACATACAAAGAGCTATAAGAAGAGGAGACTCGCCTTCTAATAATGGAAGCTTAAAACAAAGGGAATACAACGAAAGTAGGAAGAAATTGAAGAAGAAAAAAGAATAAAATGGCCTTTTTCTAAACAAAAAGAGGAGACTCACATTCCCATCGAATGGAATTTCTCTTATTAATCAATTTAAATTGTCATTTTTTCCTATTATTCTTTTATTTTTTGGCATTTATTGTGATTCTAAGAATGATAAAAGGCTAAGATTCATTCAAGTTTGTAACACCTATTGTACTCTATTTATGTGTGTTGGCTTCATGTGTGCAAAACACGGTGTCTATTTACTTTTATTCATTGTTTTGTCTTCCTCTATGTAAGGTTAGTTAGTGTAGATTAGTATAGCATTTATTCGAGTGGTGGTTTTTGATTTGTTTCGGGTGCTGGTATTTATGGATTTTACTCGGTATTTTTGGAAATAAAAAAATATTTTTTAGCATCTTGTCAATAAGCTCTCCACCAACCTCACCACCATATTTGGTGATGTGATTGGTGAGGTGGATGGCAAGGTGCCCAAAAGAGTGTTATAAATTTCTCCTCATTAATTGCAAAATTAATTCAAAAAACCTATCAAAAGTAAGTGTAACTATTTTTATATGTTGTGTGAGTACATCTTAGTGTAAGTAGTATTCAAGAGTTGTGTTAGTTTATTCTACACATTACTCTTCTATGGTATCAGATCATGTCATATCGGGTAGTGTCGACTATGGAGGAGATTCGAGTTTGTGTGTCGAACCATGTCATTGCAAAAGCAACAAACAAGAGCAAAAATAGGAAGCTTGGGCAAAGGTTATAACTGATAAAGATAATAGTAGATTTATTTCTTTTAGAATTGTAATTGTTTTATTGATTAGTGAGTTGTTTGCTACTAAGTGATTTCTTTAAGAAACCCAAGGAAGTTACCACATAGATACAATCTCTATGTGGGTTTACCTCGTTATATCACGTGTTATGCATGATCTAATCTTGTGTTATTATAATTAGCTTAAAATGTGTATGTTATAACATATTGTCACTTAAATTCTAATTAGAAAGCATTAACTATTTTCCTATTTTTTGTTGATCATATAATATTTGTTATTGAATGTGTTCTACCAATTCAATATTATATTGTTTCTACTACAGTTATGTGTTCTATTTTAAACTATTATCTTTTATGTTGCTTGTAGGAGTGAGTCGATTAGGAATCTATAACTTCTTACCTTGGTTATGTGCCACGTCATGGACTCTTTCAATTTATATTAGAATGGGTACATGCTATTTGGGCTTAATCTCTCCAATGTTGATTCTTTCCCCTTACTCTTTTTGTTTAATTCTTTCGAATCCCTAGAAAATCCCTTGTAATGGATGATATAAAAGGGTTAGTTAGTGGACCACCTAAATTCAATGGATTATGTTACTTTTACTAGAGATCTCAAATGTGTTCCTACTTGAGATCTACCAAAAATGATGTTTGGTCTTTGATTGAGGACGGTTGAAAATGTCTTATGCATGTGTTTAAGACTGGTGTTGTCAAGCACAAACCTATCAATGTCTAAAATAAAGAAGAATTTCATCTTAGCAATTTAAACTATCAAGGGTGTAACCTCCTTATCAATTTAGTTACTACAGACGATTCTGCTCTTATGGACAAGTTTTACATCTATTATGGAAGCTTAGGAGTTTTTGGAAAAGAAATACAATGCATGCATTCCTCAAACAAGTGCATCTTCTTCAAAAAAGATAAAGGATGTCTCTACTGAATTCTAGACTCTTATGGCTTCCCATTCCAAAAGTGCACCATCTAGTTCTTCTTATTGGATTGACACTTGTAAAATGAACAATCTCTCTTTAAGAATCTTATCACCAACATTTGTATGAAATCTCAAGTTAATAAAGGTAATGACTAATATTTATAGGATTATTGTTGAAAAAGATAAAGAGCATTTGAATCTATCTAGTCAATTGCTCAATCTCACTTTGGATGGTGATAAATTTGTGAACAACTTGAAATTAAAGTTGGAAAATCATATTAACTCTCTATAGATTCTTTTACATGATAATGATAATTTTCTTGCTAGGATAAGTGAGCTTGAGAAGGAGATTTAGGATAGAGATTCAAATTCTCTATGAGATCAAGGAAAATTTGAGTCATCTTATGATTCATGTGACATTTGAAAAGTTAAGAAAGAAGATTGCATATTGGAAGACAAAAAGGCTATCCTGAAGTCCTTATTGGAAGATTGTGATGTTGAAATGACAAGACTTCCTGCTCGTGTTGAAGTTGATACTATTATGGTCATTCTTCTTGAAGCTAGAGTTCTAAAAAACATGAAATTGTTGATATCTCCTACTTCAATAGTATGAATTCAAAAGAAAAATTAAAGATCTTGTGATATTGGTAATAAGTGGTCCCTTGGAAATACTTGTTTTGATAAGTTATTAAAACTTAAAGGTGTTCATCCCTCCTCTTCTACTTTAGCTAATGTTCAAAAACTTATCTTGTAATTGAGATTTCAGATGATGATTCCATCGATGATGTTATAAGTGCACAGAGCTTGTCTCTCTCCCCTATTTATTAATGTTTAGGTTACTTCACCTTCTCCAATTCTCAAAAATACTCTCCTATTTATGACAAGGATATGTTGAGTCATGTGGAAGAACTTTTGAAACTTTTTATCACATTAGCTAGTGAAGCTATAACCCTTCAAAATGATGCAATGTGGATTTTAACGGAGCTTAAATCCTCTCTCAGTATTGGTACATTTGATCAAGATTTCAATTATAATGTTGTTAACAATACCTTAAAGGTGTATTGAGAGTGGTTGCTCCAGACAAATAACTAGTAATAAGTCTTTCTTTACCAAATCAACTCTCATTAATGATGTATATATTATGTTTGGAAATGGTAATAAGGCATTGACCTGTATTAAAGCATTTATTAGTACCCCTAGTATTCCTAAGTTTAAGGATGTATCGTACATGAAAGGAATCAAGGCTAACCTTATTAGAATTAACCAAATTTATGAAAACAAATACACTATTAAGTTTACTCAAATAAATTGTATTATGCATGATGATTTGGGTAGAACATTAATTAAAGGTATCAAATCTAAAGGTAATTTCTATTATGTAGAAACACCTCCCAAAGGTTTGTGTAACAAGCTAAGTTTGAGCACCAAATAATTATGGCATTAACATCTGGGCATGTCAACTATAAATTGCTAAAGAAAATCTCAATTATCAAAGTCTTCTAGAGTCTCCCATCTTTCCTCTATTCTTGACCATGTTTGTTGTCCCTATCAGATGGGAAAACAAAGAATACGAAGAATAAACACTTATCTACAATAAGACCTCTCTAACTTCTCAATATGGATCTGATGGGTCCTATCCAAACCATAAGTATTGGTGAGGGAAAGTATATTCTAGTTATTATTGATGATTTCTTGAGAAAAACCTAAGTTGTATTTCTGCGAGAAAAATCTGGAGCATTTGATAAGTTTAAATCCTTATGTATCAAGCTATAGAACAAAAAAATTGAATCCATAAGAAAAATCATAAAAATTAGGAGCAACTATGGAAAATAATTCAAGAACTCTAAATTTAATGCTTTTTCTGATGAAATGGAAACTCAACAAAAGTTTTCTACTCCCAATACCCCTAAAAAAATGGGATTGTTGAAAGAAAGAATAGAGTTATCCAAGAGATTGTTAAAGTTATGTTAGCAAGTAGAGACTTGGTAAAACATACTCTTGTGCTGAAGCTATCAACATTACTTGCTACACTTTGAATCGTTACTTTCTTAAGCCCAATATGTGTCGATCTTCATATGAACTCATGTATGGGAAAGACCAAAACTTAAACACCATTGAGTTTGGAAGTTCATGTTATATTCTCAAGTATAGAAAAAATCTTGGAAAGTTTGAGGCTAAGAGTGACCTTAGAATTTTCATTGGATACTCTAGTAACATCCATGCTTATAGAGTCTACAACCTAAGAACTTAAACTATTATGGAATCAATCAATGTGGTAATAGATGACTCTAGAGCAATTAAACTTACTAAATCAAATGATAATGAAATATTTGAAGTCTGGGACACCCCTAAAAATGTTAGGGCTAATGTTGAGGTACCCTTCACTATTATTTATTCCTCTAGAGCCAATGAAGAAGAAAAAGAAGATGAACAAAAGGACTCTTCCCTTCCTAAATAGGCTAAGAAGCCCATTTTGCAAATGATATAATTGATAATAAAAAATGTGTAATTAGGACAAGATGTCAACTATAGGGAACCCTGAACTATATGTGTTTCACATCCACCATCCTTCTTAAAAATGTTAAGAAAAGCCCTATTAGACGAACATTGGGTCAACTTCATATAGGAGAAACTTAATCAATTTCAACAAAATGATGTTTCGTACATGGTTCCTAGGCCTTCTGAAAAATATATCATTGGTACTCGCATGCTGTATGAAAATAAGAAAGATGAAAATGGGATCATCACTCAGAATAAGTCCCCTCTTATTGCATAAGGGTATACCTAGATTGAAGGGATATACTTTGATGAATTATTTACCCTTGTTGTAAATCTTAAGTATATTATACTACTTCTTGGTCTTGCCTATTTCTTCATGTTTAACCTGTATTAGATAGATATCAAAAGTGCTTTTCTAAATGGAGTCATCAAGGAAGAGGTTTATATGGAACAACCAAATGGTTTTGAGGACCTTTACTTTCCAAAACATGTAATGAGACTAAAGAAAGCATTATATAGGTTAAAGTAAGCTCCAAGTGCTTGGTATGATCATCTCACTATGTTTCTCCTTAGTAACCACTTTCTGAGAAGAGATAGCGATAAGACATTTTTCGTCTCAAGAATTTAATGGGAGGTTATTATGGCTCAAGTCTATATTGATGACATCATTTTTGGATCCATTAAATATGATCTAGCACAAAAACTCACTTCTCCCATGCAAAGTGAGTCTGAGATGAGTTTAGTTGGAGAACTAAAAGTATTTCTTGGATTTCAGATCAAAAGGATGGGATATTCTAATCTCAAACTAAGTATACCAAGGACTTGGTTAAGTAGTTTGGTCTTGCCCCTTATGGTTAGACCCCTATAAGAACCACTCTGAAAACTCCTTCAATGTTGGAATATGTGAAAGATACCAAGCTAACTCCAAAGAAGCACATCTTGTGACAGTCAAAAGAATCATCAAATATGTCAAGGGTAATTCAAAAGCTGGTATTTCGTATCCTAAGGTACTATTATAGAGTTGGTTTGATACTCTAATGCTGATTGGGCTAGATATAATAATGAAACAAAAGTATGTATAGAGGCTGTTTCTATTTGAGAAATTCCTTGATCTCATGGCATTGAAAAAAATAAAGTTCAGTTTCTCTCTCACCTACTAAGTTTGAATATATTTTTGCTAGATTGTGTTGCTCATAATTACTTTAGATGAAACAAATGTTATTTGACTACAACATCAAGGTTAAAAATCTTCTTTTGCGTTGTAATAACACTAATGCTATATGTATTTCAAAAAATCTAGTTCAACATTCAAGGACCAAACACATTGATATTCATCATCACTTTATAAAAGATCTTGTTGCATCAAACACTTTGAATCTACAACTTATCAATAATGATCGCCAACTCATAGATATTTTTAATAAACCTCTTGATTGTCAAAGGTTTGAATCGCCAACTTATAAGTATAAATAACTTTGCATGATATTTTGTTCTATTTTATTTTCTCTTTTATTATGTGTTACTCCTTAGTGCTAGACATTCGTTCTTTTGTCTTCTTGTGGAATGAATTTATTTTGAAGGACCATAGTTTTTTTATGGTTGACTTGCTTTTAACATAAATTACAATTTGGATGTTTTGACATGTGTATTTCAATAGAGTATGTATGACTAAACTCTTGTATTGAATTTAAAAAGAATTTTTTCCTATACACATGCAATAATGTTGTGAATTTGTATGGTTATTTTGAGAAGTTTGTGTGGATTTCTTTCTTTGATGATTTGTATGTTTCTAACAAACTCTAGAATCCACTTTAGTGTCTCTTGAGGCAAAATCCTATGTGCTTCTTTAATAGAAATAAGATTTAGGCCATCTTTGAATCGTTTGATCCTTTTTTGCCACCAATTTTTTCTTATCCTCAATTTCCTCTTTTGAGCCTTTTTGTTATCCCTTCATTTCTTTGCACCTACTAGCTTAGTACAAATGATAAATCCCACTTACCTTACATATCTTCAATTGTGAAAGATTTCTTTTTTAGTTACAAATCTAATTAGCTAGAGGTGGTGAATAAATAATCAACACAATTATGACAAATTAAAATTTTCGTATATAGCCAAACATGCAATCACATGTAAGTAAAATAATATGAAAATATAAAGATTGAGGAATGATATTTTTAGGTAAAAATAACCTAGGTCACACCAATGACCTAAGAGGAAAACTACCATTCCACTAGATCACCTAACTGTTCACTATGAATAAATAAGGTCCAATTACAAGGCTAGGTCTTTTACTACCCACCAAGATAAAGCCCATGAGTAATCTACCTAAAAATCATTGTTTTTACCTCATAGTCTTTACAAGAAAGGATCTAGACAAACATTCCAACAACTTGAGTTACAAGCAATCAATCTCGTTGAACTAGTACCTAAAATGTTAGCACAATAACACAAATGCAAATCTGTGTCCTACAATAGATTCAGTCAAGAATAACCCTAATTAGATGATTTAATATATATATCAGATAAATAAAATCAACTAGAAACACTAGAATAATTACTTTAAAGCACAATATTACAAATAATGTAAGCTTGTTAGTTAATTAAACACAACCATAAAAGGTTTGATAAATTAACTAAATGAAAAGGTCTACTTGAATAATTGTTCCAAAACATTATGAGAGAGATTAAGATAAAGAGAAGAATTCCCTTATGTGGTTAATTAAAGTTGTGTGCTTAGGTTTGCATATATAGAATATTTTGAAGCATATGTCAAAGTAAAATTACTATGCTATTCATAAAATCCTTTAAAATAGTTTTAAAGAAAAAGGACTATATAGTAAAAAGTAAATTCAATTCGAGCTAGAAATAGTTTTTCAAATCAAATCCCTAGCCACTTGATCGATCAAATATATTCTTGATTGATTGAGTAGATAGTTTGATTGATCCATTACCCTTATCAATCAATTCAATACAACGATCAAAGCATGTTCAATCGATCCAGTCAATTCTTGATTGATCTAGTGTAATAAATAATTCATTATGAACTTGGGTTGATTGATCTAACTAATAAATTGATCGATCTAGTGCTTGATCTATTGAATATTAATTACTCGATCAATCTATTCAATTAAATAGTTAATTCAAGACTTTAAATTGATATGATCAATTCTCCATTTATTTATATAGCTCAGTTGATCTAGATATGTCTCGATTGATTAGTAGCCAAATCTTAAAATGTTCATACATATCTAATATGAAATCTAACATGTATAAGAATAGAGATATACCTGAATTGTGATCGTTAGAGTTTAATAGTTTCTTCGGCTTGACAATATTCTTGAAGGACACATCTAGAAACTAAAATTATATTTGTATGTTTTATTCATAAATATCGCCAAAACTCACATAGAACCTACAATATCCCCTTTTGGTATATTCATGTGACAAAACCTCTCTCTCATTACATAATGCTCATAAGAAAAATAAAATTTTGCATAGTTGTACTATCATATGATCCAGTGAAACCATCTTTGCTTGAATCTCGAAAGCTCATGTTTACACTAAAATACAAAAATATAAATACCCAAATAACTTGTCCTAAAAGACTCATTGTTCATTAGCTAAGTGTATATTACAATGAGAAAAGAAAAGAATGTTCATAAGTATGAGTAATCATCAAGTAGGAATTAAAATCACAACTCCTCCTATGTGACATATTGAATATAACACTTAATGTGTTCTCCTCCTATATACAATCTCTTCCATTTAAAAAATATTTTCAATTAACAACACTCAATTAACTCTCTTCCTTTTTTTCATATGAATAAGTAACATAAATTTGAAGCACATATAATCCTATGAACAATCATTAAATGTATGCAATAAATGAACTCCCCTTAAGTTCTATTACTTCCTAAAATAAAGTAGAGTAAAAAAATTAGAAAATTATATATATACTTTGTTGTTTAATTAAGGGCAATAAACTTAGGTTAACATGACTACAACAATGCATAGAAATTATGAAATTAATTTTGTTCAAAATGTGACTATCCATTGATAACATAAATATATGTATACATGTCACACAAACATACTAACATATATAGTGACATAATAGTATGTCAATTAGTTCATTTATGAATAGTTTTGAAGGATTTAAAGGAAGGAGTATCACCTATCAAAAAACATTACAGTTGAATTCATCCTTGCACAAATTAAAATTTACTTACCAAGAGAGAACTTTAATCTATATATTTTTGTATTCCCCTCTTGTATTAATTTTTTTTGTGTGAGGAATTGTTTATTTATTTTCTTTTTGTATAACTATTTATGGCTCTTTCTTTTTGTGTATGCAAAAACTTTTGTATTTTTTTTCTTTTAATATTGTTATTATTATTTTTAAGGAAATATACATGAGCCAAAAACCTAATATAAAAATTTTCACACTAGTTATAAGGTAGTCCTCTACACTTACTGCATTAGCTTCACACATCATAGTAGCCAACCCTTTTAAAACTAGGTGTCTCTCTATAGTAGCATTTTAAAAAGTGAAAGATAGATCTCAAAACTAATTTTGCAATCAAGGTTAGCTCATTCCCTAGAATCTCACAAAATCAATCCTAAACTTCAAGCTTGACATGCGTATGTATCCAATGAGTGTGTGAGTAGGTTAATGTCAATATCGATCACCAGATGTGAAAAATATGTAAATGCACAATTCCAAATATCCATTTGTATGATGTATAGCCATTTAAAATAAATATGAATGGAGTATGTAATGATCATGTCAATTTTCAAGCATGTCTACTTCCTTTTTTTATTTTTTATTTTTTATCCTCTTTTCAAACTAAGAAACATCAATAAAAATAAAAACAAACAAAAAAAAACTAAAAACTTTCACCTAAGGTTAATTAAGAACTCAAACAAAAGTATCTAGATGAACAATAAATGATAGTCAGATGACTGAAAATAGATAATATTTTCTAACCAAAACTTTCTTAAATTTTGTAACCCAAAATTTCTTAAATTTTGGTTTCCTTATATCTTTAGTTTGGAAATCAACTACCTTAGTTGTTATTGGAATATTCTTGGACTTACTTTTAGATTTCTCATTCATCCTAAATAAAGATGCAACATGCATGATAGGATGATGGTATTTAGTCCTAGAATTACAAGTGTTGAATTGTACATTCCTCTTTGAACCAACAACTTCATGCTTTCTAGTAAAAATTTTGAACATGTTATTAGAATTTCCATTCATCCTAGAATATGATGCAATATACATAGATGTATTATGGTTATAAGTCCTATTATGTAAAGCATGGAAAGTATTACTAAATTTAGGACCATTCATCAAAAATATATACTTGGGCCTAATATGGCCTCTCTTAATACAATGATGACAAACAAGCACAAACTTAATAGTTTTATCTATTATAGGTGCAATATTTCTTTGTACATAATTAATAACTATAGGAGTGGAGTTAGAATACCTTACAAGTGTAGTCCTTGATGTTGAAGTTGTATTTTTATCCTAGGAAGTAGACGGATTGGAGACTTTTACAAACTCAGTTTTTTTTAAGATGATGGCATAAAATCATTATCTATATAGCTTAGCCCTCTCTTATCTCCTAAAGAGTTTCCATAGTCAAGAACTTTTTTTAGCATTTCAGCTCCAATGGTTAACCTCTTCACAATTTCTTTTGATTGTTCAAGTTCCTGCATTAGTTTCTTATTTTTTTTCTATTTATGATTTGCAAGACTTAAATTCAAAATATTAGTATGTCTAGACAGTTCATTTTTTTATTTTTCTATAATTGAGGAGATTATTTCAAAGGATTTAAGTTTATAATTTAATTTAGTTATTTCTACAAGTAACTTATCATTTTGTCTTTTACTGCTAAGTAAATCAATAAGCAATTCCACAAGACTATTTGCATTAAATTTATTGAGTAAAAATTCAATATCATTTTCCTCATCATCTGGATCAATATTAGGCTTGTTAGATTTTCCACCAACAATTGCAGTAAATGCCATATAGTAGTTATCATTGCTTATTTTTAATTAAACTCATTTTTAGAGTCAATAAACGCAACATTAAAGGCTCTTTCAGTTTTGTTATTCTTGTTTGCAAAGTCAAATACAATGTGACCCTAACCTATACATTCAAAACATTGAGTTTCAATGGATTTAGATTTCTTACCCTCAAAACTCACAAGTTTGAGTTCTCCTGAAATCTAATCCATTGAAATATTTGGTTACCAATCACTCTATGAATTCTTCTTGTTGAAGAGTTTATTAAGACTTTTGGCTAAGAGTATAAATTCTTCATCATCCTTATCATTTTCATTATCATAATCATCAGTCATTATAGTTTTGAAAGCAATACTTTGTTCTTTGGAGGTTTTCGGAAACTCATCTCAAAGGTTTGAAGTGAGCCAACGAGATCCTCTATTTTGATGGTGTCCAAATCCATGCTTTCATCAATAGTAGTGACCTTAGCATGGAAGCAATCTGATAATGAGCAAAGAATCTTTCAAACTATCCTGAAATCATCAATTTTCTCTCCAAGATTAGTAAAGGTGTTAGTAATATCACGTAATTTAATATATAATATAGAAAAGATCCCATAATCTTTCATCCTAAGATTTTCAAATTGATTACCAAGTATACAAAGTTTAGTTCGTTTAACTTGTGTGGTTTCCTTATAGGTAACGTGAGAAATATGACAAAACTCATTAGCAAAAACAACACTAAAAATAGATTAAACACCTTTTTGAGTCAAGTTACTATCAGTTTTATCTTTAGTGGTCCAATCTTTTTAAAAGGGACTACATTAACTTTGGTAACCGTAGGTGGTTCCCAACCATAAAGCATAGAGTTCTAGACACTCGTATCTATAGATCGTAGAAAGTCTTTTATAAGAGCTTTTCTCTATAGGTAATTAGACCAATTAGAGTAATGTGCAAGGGATGTAAATGAACCCTCTCTTAAGTGGTCTATAATAAGGTCCTAGGCATACTAAGTTTATCTAGTGAATGACTTTGATACCAAATGAAAGATTTCCTTTTTAGTTATGAATCTAATTAGCTAGAGAGGTGAATAGACAATCAATGGAATTAAAACAAATTAAATTTTTTATAGATAGCCAAGCATGCAATCATGTGTAAATAAAATAACTTAGAAATATAAAGATTGAGACATGAGATTTTTAGGTGAAAACAACCTACGTCACACCAATGATCTAAAAGAAAAACCATCAGTCTATTAGACCACTTAACTATCCACTATGAATAAATAAGGTACAATTACAAGACTGGGTCTTCTACGACCTACCAAGATAAAGCCCCCAAGTAATCTACTTACAAGCCACTACTTTCCTTCATAGTCTATACAAGAAAGGTTATGATTCAGACCAACATTCTGAAAACTTAAGTCATACAAGAAATTGAACCTATTCAACCAGTACTTGAAACTTTTACACAATAACACAAGTACAAATGTGTGTCCTACAGTAGATTCAATAATAAATAACCCTAACTAGATATTTTAGTAAATATATCAGATATATCAAAATCAAATAGTAATTCTAGAATAATCAGTTTAAAGCACAATATCACAAATATTGTAGGTTTTTAAATCAATAAAAAACAACCATAAAATATTTGATAAATTAACTAAATAAAAAATCCTACTTTGATAGTTTTTTTACAAAATAATATGAAAGAGATTAAGAGAAGAATGCTCTTGTGTGGTTAATTAAAATTGTGTGCTTATGTTTGTATATATAGAATATTTTGAAGCACTAAGTTAAAGTAAAATTACTATATTATCCGTAAAATTAGTTAAAAGAGTTTTAAAGAAAAGGGATAATATAATAAAAATCAAATTCAATTCAAGTTAGAAATAGGTTTTTAAATCAAATCCTTCTCTACTCGATCGATCAAATACATAGTTCAATTAATCGAATGCCTTTATCAATCGATTCAATACAATAATCAAAACATATTTGATCAATCCAGTCAATTCTCAATGAATCCAATGTAATAAATAATTAATTCTAAACCAGGGTCAATCAATCTAACTAATAAATCAATCGATCTAGTGCTAGATCAATTGAAAATTAATTACTCAATCGATCTAGTCAATTAAATAATTAGTTTAGTATTTTTTTAAACTGAGTAGATTGATTCTCGATCAATCTATATAGCTCGATCGAGTAGCCTAATTTTGAAATGTTTCTATATGTCTGATATGAAATTTAACGTGCATAAGAACATAAATATACTTGAATTGTAATTGTTGGAACTCGATAGTTTCTTCGGCTTGAAAATATTCTTGAAGGACATACCTAGAAATTGAAATTATATTTGTATATTTTGTTCATAAATATCACCAATACTCACATAGACCTACATGTTGAGTTTCAATTATGTTCCTTATTGAACATATTTGTTTTAGGATTGTCTTTTTACCCTTGTGTGTAAAGAAAAGGAAAAAAGTAATGAAAAGGAAAGGAAAGTAAAAAGGAAAAAGAAAGAAAAAATAAAAATAGGGGTATTAGTAAATGAATGCTAAGATGTATAGGAAAAAGATTCTATGTTTTCCAAATGTAGCTATATGAAAATTGAGAATTAAAAAGAAAAGAACTTAAGCTTATAGGTTTACATTTATGGTTGTCGGCTCATTGCTTAAAGGGTTTTTTTAGTTGACTAAATGTGTGCTCAATCCTAAATGTCTCTTCTTATCTACCCAAACCTCAACCTTTAATTACAAGCTTTGAAAGACCTTTTGACTTCTTCTTAGTTGGAACTTACATCAGTTGGGAGAGAGGCTAAAAGTGGACTTATTAAGTTTGATTTACTTGAATCTATATTTATATTTGCTTGGTTCACATAAGCATATCTTGATAGCATATATAGTAAACAAGTTTTGCATTTTGCATAACACACACGTTGCATTTCTTCAAATTTTTAGTCATACTCTTACTCTAATGTATCATGGATTTATGGCCTAGTGATTCTTTATGTTAAATGCATTATTTAATCTAAGGACTTTTGTTATTTAAACTTACTCAATTCAATTCTCCTTTTTTTTATTTCTTGCTTGTATGCCTTCTCTCCCTCATATAGAAGTATTTCTTTAACTTCCTGTGTTAAAAAAGGGAACATAAAGTTTATGTGCACAACTATGTGTTTACTTCCATGTTGTGTGTTGCATGTGTTAAAAGTGTATGATTACACTACATATTGTTGTTTAACTTGCATACATTTAGGAGGAGTGTTGCATGAAGTCAAGGGGAGTTGTGTACTTTTTGGTGTAGTTTGCCTATCGGTGTTCATCTATATAAGGGTAACATGATAGTATATAGTTTGACTATATGCTATTTTTGCATGATTTGTTCATAGGGTATGTATTTATTTCATGTCTACAAGCTATAGATGTATAGTGAAGTCTTCGAGCTTCATATGTGTTTGTGTGCAGTGGTGCTGAGTCCCTCATGTTCAGAGTGACATAGTGGATGAGTTGATACATAAAGATGGATGGAGCTCACAAGATAGATGCATATGGTTTAAGTGTATCTTTCAGGTTTGAGTGTGTGTGTTGATGTTTTATTCATAGGAACAAACATCCTTAGGTCATCTTCATCATCATCTCATGCGAAATGTATGCATATATTTAGTTATGCATTATTTTGACACGGAAATCCAAAGAGAGAGAATGTACTAAAAAGGAGATTGTAAGTGTCATTGTACTTTGTTTATGTGCATTAGCTTTTCTTATGCAAAACACAATATTTGTTTACTTTTTACTCATTTTTATCTTCCTTTGTGTAAGGTTGGTCACTGTTGATCAGTATTGCACACATACACAAATAGTTTGAAACACTATGATTAAAAGCATGTTTTCACGAACCATACAAGTGGTTGTTTTTAGTATGCATGCTAAGTCGAGTGGTGTTTTTTGGTTTATTTTGAGTGCGAATATTTGTGGGTTTTACTCGACATTTTTGGAAACAAAAATATTTTTTTTAGTACCTCGCCAACAAGCTCATCACCAAGCTCACCATCCCTCTCACCACCACATTTTGCAAGGTGGCTGGTGAGGTGACAGGTTAAGTGCTATAAGTATCCCCTATTGATTACAAAATTAATTCAAAAAACCTATCAAAACTCTATCAAAATTTCTATTGATTTGAATTCCATATTCACTAGTTATTTTGAAGATGTTTTAGTAATTGTGATACGTTCATGTGAGCATAGAATAGTTAGTGTAACTATTTTTATGTGTTGAGATACATCTCAGTGTGAGTAGTATTCAAGAGTTATGTTAGTTTATTCTACACAATGTTGTTTTGTGGTATCTTATCACATCACATTAGGTAGTGTCAGCTATGGAGGAGAGTTGAATACGTGTATCGATCCAGCTTGTTGTGGAAGCAGCAAACAAGATCATCAATAGGTAGTTTGGACGAAGGTTTCAACTGATAGAGGTAATAGTGATTTTATTTCTTTTAGGGTTGTAACTATTTTATTGATTAGTAAATTATTTGTTGTTGAATGGTTGTCTTAAGAAATCCGAGGACGCTACCATATAGATATAACCTCTATGTAAGTTTACCTCGTTATATTATGTGTTATGCATAATCCACTCTTGTATTAGTAGAATCAGAGTTTAAAATGTGTATGTTACAACATACTGTCGTTTAAACTCTGATTATAAAGCGTTAATTGTTTTCTTGCTTTTTGTTGATCATATAATATCTCTTATTAAAAGTTATCTGTTGATTCAATATTATATTATTACTACTACAACTGAGTGTTTCGTTTTAAGATATTACGTGGGATGAGTCTATTAGGAGTTAGTTATATCTCCTTACCCAGGTTATGTACTCGGTTGTAGATTATTTCAAAGTTCTAAACAAAGCACTTGTTCAATAACCTTTATGATATTAATATTGCTTGTAAGAGTATTTAGGGTTACAAGTTTAATATACATGACTATATATTGAGTTGTACATACAAACTATTCTTTCTACATGTTCAATTTAATATTTTTTATATAAACTGCATACTATATATTGTTTTCCTATTTTTCTATATACATTATTCAAAAATTACATATTGTATTCATTAATACAAATTTGCATAAATTACATAAATTTTGGATGTACATACAAACTATTCTTTCTACATGTTCAATTTAATATTTTTTATATAAACTGCATACTATATATTGTTTTCCTATTTTTCTATATACATTATTCAAAAATTGCATATTGTATTCATTAATACAAACTTGCATAAATTACATAAAATTTGGATGAACATCGTTAAGTAGTATGGAGTTATGAGTAAAATTGTTGAGCTCATCAAAAAAATTATAAAATAAGTTCAAAATTACTAAAGTATGTATTGAAGGATTACAAAATGATTAGTAAATAAGCTTCTAATATTTTAGTGGAAAAAATAGTAAAAATAATACTACAAATAACCTTCATTAAACGCAAATGTGTTAAACATGTATGAAAAATCTCTAACAAAATTATATGAAATATATAGCTTTCGTAAAATAAATATATTATTAAAATATTATTTTATAAATAAAAATAAAAAATATTCAAAATAAAATTGTGCCATTGAGCATTGAAACTCATTTATATATATATATATATATATATATATATATATATATATATATATATATATATATATATATATATATATATATAAGGTCGGTACAATGTTAACAAAGTGCACTGGCACTCTTCTTAGCGTGCACTGAAAAAAGGAATCTCATCGTGCGATTTTCATATCCACCGGTAGATTTGTTTTTCTTAAATAATTAGTTTTTTAAAAAGAAACTCACCAATTTTTTTACTTTTAGAACTTTAGGAGTGACATTTTTATTTTAAAATTTAATTTTTTTTAAGACCTTAACACTATGCACGTGTAAAATAATACTATATATAGTGAGGTAAAATGTATATATATAAAAAAAAGTAAAATCGTTTACAAGAAGTTAAAATCCTAAAAGATACCTAATTAATAATAATAATAATAATAATAAATAAATTCTTCAAATAAAAATTACCCTAAACGCGTTTGATAAAAACCATTCTGACACACCTTGTCACCCTGTCATTCCAATAATCTTTCTCGTTTCTTTTTTTCCGGCTGAATTAACTCTCACTTGTTTATTTCTTTCTTCAGCTTCCAGGGACTAACCCAACAACAACTGAATAAGGAGAAAATTATCATGATGTTGATGAAGTCTATAGAGCTTCCAGATTGCTTGAATTCAAATGATCAACCTACTTTAATAACCCCAAATACCCCAACTCCAAATCATTCTCTCTCTCTTTCCAATCTTGATGACCAGAAGTTTCTCAGATTCACCATCAAATATCTTTACCTTTTCCAAAAATCTGTTTCCTCAGATACCCTCAAGACTTCACTATCTAAAGCTCTTGTTCACTACTACCCATTGGCTGGGAGGTTGAGAATCAGTTGTACTCATGCCAATAAAGATGATAATGATGATCAATCAAAGCTGGAGGTTGATTGCAATGGAAAAGGTGCCCTTTTTGCTGAAGCATTTATGGATATCACTGCCCAGGATTTTCTCCAGTTTTCAAACAAGCCAAACAGTTCTTGGAGGAAACTGCTGTACAAGGATGCAACTGCTAATTTTCTGGATGTTCCACCTCTTGTTGTTCAGGTAATTTTATCTTTTTTGGATGTTCCACCTCTCGTTTTAAATTGCTTGTTGTTCGTTGACATCATTTTGTTTCAATATTATAGTATACAATATTCTAGTTAAATTCATGGGAGGTTAGGTTCAAATAGTTTCGTAATTCTTTAGTAATGGTATTTTAATTTATTTTTTAAAAAATAAGTAGGTTTAGTTTTTTAATTTTTAAATAAAGTTAATTTAACCTAAATTTTTAAGAAAATATAAATTTCAATTAAAAATTAAAATTAAAATTAAAAACTGTAAATCTTTTCTAAAAAAATATTAACTTCTATCACTTATCTCAATTTATCTCATTTCTTTAATCTATCTTTCCTCTTATTCTTTCTTTCCTCTTTTTCTAGCTTATTTTATTCTATGATGTATTTTTTAATTTATTTATCCTTAAAATTGTTTGAATTTATAAATTATAAAAAAAAAAAATAGTATTTTTAATGAAAAATAGAGAAATTAAAATATACTTAAATGAGAGATAAATTATTTTTATTTATAAATAAAAAAGAAAAAATGTATTTTTTTTGTTTTTAATGTTATTTTTAAAAGTATTATAAATAAAATATTATGTTTTAATAAAAATCTACTTTTATCTTTAAAAAAATACAAGTTTTAAAAAATTTAAATTAAATTAACTCTTTTAAAGAATTACATGAATAAATCACCTACTTTAAAAAAACTTTTATCAAAATATTACAGTACTATTTGGATTCTAATTCTAAATTCATGTTAATAGATTATTGAATTTTATTTGGAAAAAGCATGTACATATATATAGCCCGAGCTATCTTTTCTCTCTCACAGTTAACACGACATGAAATGTCCGTTTATAAAATTGGTTTATTTAAAATCTTTTGCTTTTTCTTTTTGAAAAACTCTTACCGTTTCAATTTGAGATATTTACGTGATAATATGTAATTAATTAATAAAAAGTAGGTTTAAATTTATAAATTAGTTACATGATACCACCTCACTTAGATATTTACGTGATATTATCATTATACATTATATAATGGTTTGGTTTTATTTTCAAACTACGATATCTAATTAATTTTATTTTATTTAATTTTTTATTTAAAAAATAATATTTTTAAAATTTGTAGTCATAAAATAATATTTATTATCTTCAATTATACACATTTAATATTAAACGTTATCTAATTAAAATATTTTTAATATTATTAAAATATTATTTTTATTGTTATAATTTTTAGACATGTTTTTTTTATAATTTCTAAAAATAATTCTTTTTTGTGTAATTAACTAATTAATAGTTAAGTAAAATTGAAGAATTAATTTCTTTTCTATTAGTCAATACATGAATATTTAAATAACTCAACAAAATTAATTGGAGAAAGAGAATATGAAATTTCATATAGCATATTCTCTACTTGGACCATTTTTCCCAAAGCTGCTAGATAGATTCTTGCTGAAAGTTTAATAAGTTAAAATATAAAAAGATGAAAGATTTATTATGAACTTCTTCATATTATAAAAGTTGTACTTAGCTCAAATATTTGTTTTTCTCATTTAAAAAAAGCTTAAATTTGTACTCAAATTAAAAATAAATATAAAATGTAAGATATGTCATTAAGTATAAGAATAATTTTGTCCAAAATTGTTTAAGTAATTTATATTAGGAAGAACGTTCATTTAGTTGATAACATCATGTAAAAGATTTTTTTTATTTTAATTGGCTGTTTATATATTATTAAAATATCTTTTAATAAAATCTTTTGGTCACAAAAATTATTAAAATATTTAAGTCAAATATACAACAAATTTAGTTATATCTTTATTATCTTATTCATGGTTTCCTTATAACTTCATGTGTTAGGTAGTAACTTAAATATTTTGATTTTTGATCAAAAATAGTTTATTAAAAGATATTTTAATAATAAAAATATTAAATTAAACAAAAAAATAATAAAAATAATAAATTAAAAATTTTCAGCTAAATAAATGTTTTTCCCGATCAATGACCACATAGCTTAACGACATATACCTAAATCTCATATTCACAAATGGAAATGTGAATGTTTAAAATTCACTACCAAAAAAAAAAAGTTTTCCCTTTAGATTATATATATTTATATATCTATAAAATATATAGAAGTCTAAATGAGATATAAAATAATTTTTAAAAAAATTTCTTTATATTTTAAAGTAATTATAAATATTGTTATTTATATTTTATTTTAAATTTAAAAAATATTTAGGTAATTAGTACTTATATAATATTATCGAATTTACTTTACTAATAGAGATCTTAGTTTTTTTAACTTATTAAATTCATCACTTTAATTGAAAAAAAGACTTATAATTTTAACAAATTTAATTAACAATATTCATCGTGTATCAGTTTCTATTAATAACATTTTAATTAACTCAAAAATTTATATTCAATTTAATTATTTACCAGTGACACTAAGGCCTATCCCTACATACCTACTGTTAGATGCAATTAGCAAATAATTCTCCAAAAATTAGAATATGAGTTTATTATTCTCCTATGTTTTGGTCTTATATACTTCCACTCACTTTATATATGGGCATTTACTTTTTATTTTTTTATTTTTTTATTTTTTTATTTTTTATTTTTTTATTTTTTTATTTTTTTATTTTACTAACATTCAATCTTAATTAATTGACTCTTATTTATAGACAAAATAGAAGAATATGATAGGCTATTACTTGTAAGTAGAGTACATATTTATATACACATCAGATAAAATTAAAAAAAATCTCATAGATTGAGATGTTAATAGATAGTTTCTTTTTTTAAATAGATAATAGTTAATTTTTGAAGACAAGTTGAGATAGATTTTAATAGAAGTAGAAGTACAAGTGAAAGAAAAAAACTATTAAATATTAGTAAATTTTTTAGAGTTGAAGATGTTTGAATTAAGAATTACATAAATCTGTGTACTTTTGTTTTGTAATACTATAGTGTACAAATTAAGGGTTATATTTATACAATTTGAGTGAGCCAAAATAGCATAAGATCACTAGACATAAAATAGCATAAGATCAGCTACTAATTATTTGCAAAATATAAATAGAGGCTGAAATCTAGAGGTGATCATGGGTTGTCATGAGCTGATCGAGGGATTTTGGAGCGATGATCATATATGGGAGATATGATCATATTGAGTGATGATAATGGTTTTCTATATATATTATCTAATGTGGTTTCAAGAATAACATTAACGTACTGATCAGTTATATATTCATCTATTAATATATATATAATTTTTCTGCTTAGAAGGGTAGAAATTTTCATTCATAATCCTTTTAAATTATTGTTAATTTTTAATTTTTTTTATAATTGATAATATATTTAATAATTATGTAAATTAATTGTTGATATATTTAAAATTATTGTTATGAAATTTATGTCCTTCATGTTTAGTATTTTTTTTCTCTCTCCAAAATAACAGTACGGAAATTGTTTTCTACGAGTTGGGTTGGTGAGTTTCCTAAAATTCAATTAACAAATTATCAACTACATTATTCGTCATTTATATATACATTGCTTTAATATGTTTCCCGTGTTTTATAGGTAACGTATCTTCGTTGCGGAGGTATGATCCTCTGCACGGCCATTAATCACTGCATATGCGATGGCATTGGCACCTCACAATTCCTTCATACTTGGGGGCAGATGATCACCAAATCTAACATTGATCTTCCAATCTCACCTGTCCATATTCGACACATGTTAAAATCTCGAGACCCACTTCAAGTGTTGTTCACTCATCCACAGTACAACAGATCATTTCCCAAAGAGAGTAATAACCAAGTGGACCTCTTGAAATTTCTACAATCTCAATCGTTGGTCCCCACATCCATCACTTTCCGTCCATCTCAGATCCTTCATCTCGAAAGACAGTGTGTACCATCGTTAAAGTGCACAACATTCGAGGCCTTAGCATCTCACACATGGCGCTCTTGGGTTCGTTCTCTTGACCTGTCACCTTCACTAGTTGTCAAGTTACTTTTCTCTGTGAATGTCCGTAAAAGAATGAACCCAGTTATTCCACAAGGGTATTACGGGAATGCGTTCGTATTAGGGTGTGCTCAATCTACGGTGAATGATTTGGTAAATTCCAATTTACATCATGGTGTGAGAATGATTCAAGAGGCTAAATATAGTCTTAATGATGATTATGTGAGGTCTATGATTGATTTGTTGGAGGACAAAATGATCAAAACAGATTTATCTACGAGTATGGTAATTTCACAGTGGACAAAATTGGGATTAGAAGATTTGGACTTTGGAGAAGGGAAGGCTTTGCATATGGGTCCGGTTACTAGTGACGTTTACTGTTTGTTTTTACCGGTTGCTGGTGAATTTGAAGCTGTTAGAGTGTTGGTTTCAGTACCGGAGAGTATGGTTGAGAAGTTTGAGTATTATATGTCTGGATAATTGGATACTCAAGTACATAACGAAAATGTCAATGGTAACGGCTACAACCGCACGATGATAATTAACGGCACTGAAGCATAACTTTATTTTAAGATCCCTTCTATCCCTTCTTAACACATATAACTATAATTTCCCTATTACAACAATAGATAATATAACAAATATTTATTATCTATTATTATCTAAAACAATAGAGAGTACACTCATCTTATAATTAACTATCACGTTATATTAATTGTAATCTTGTCCCTTTTTATTTGTTTGTTTGTTTTAAAGAATGACATTTTTTTTAGTATTTTTTTATTTGAGTAATTTTATTTATACTAATTGTGACACAATTTTCAGTAACATATTAATTTTGTATTAATTCTTACACAAAAGCTTCCTTATTAAATTAGATAAAATTGGTAAATATTTATAAAATATTTAATACATATTTAAATGATAAAGGTAGTTTTGGTAGATATATATAAAGTTTATCATTTGTTTTCACACATTATAACTATACTTTTAAGCATTACATTTAAACTATGTTCTTTAAAAAGAGATACACTTTCAATCATTTAATTCAATTCATAATCGATTTTAAATTCGTTTAAAATTGATTAGATAAACAGACTTAGAATGGAGAGATTTAAATTAAAAATCAGTTCACGAGCTTTAAATTTTATATTTTTACATAATTTACTCATTTTCTACTATCATCACAACCTTATTCAATCATATAATAATAGAAAAAATAAAATCTATTTAAAAAAGTTTTTAAATATTACAAATAATTGAAAAATTAAATATTAATTAATTATTAGATAATTAAATTTATTACAAAAAAATAATTTATATACAATACACACACACATATATATATATATATATAACTTAAATTACAAATAAAATGATGTCGCCTTTTTTGTTAAGAATTTTGTGATATTCTCACTTTATTTCACAGAGAAAAAGCTTAGTTTGTTTAGATTTCACGGAGAGAAAGCCTAGTTTGTTTAAAATCACCAACAATATCTCATTTATAATGACTAAGAACTAAGCTGGTTTGCTTAGAATCACCAGCAATGTTTTATTCATAATGACTAAGGAACTAAGTAAGAAAGATGAGATGGAGTTTGGGCAAAAAAAATAGGTCTATATAACAATTCATCCCTTTAAATATATATGTATTCATTTATATAACTTAAATTACAAATAAAATGATGTTGTCTCTTTTGTTAGGGATTTTGTGATATTCTAACTTTATTTCAAGGAGATGAAACTTGGTTTGCTTAAAATCACCAACAATGTCTCATTCATAGTGACCAGGGAACTAAGCAATAGAAATGAGATAGAGTTTGGGCAAAAAAACAGGTCTATATAACAATTCATCCCCTTAAATAAATGAGCACATATATATCTATCAAACAAGCTTCCCAAGCTTTAGAGACACGAGAATAGAGAAATTAATGCATTATAAAAATTATCATGGTGTTGTCCTATGCTATTCAAGATCATCAGATTCTTTTCTTAATTCTTCTTGTGATGTTATAATTTAAACCATGTGTTCTGCTATTCTTCTCGTAAATCATCAAAAATTTGCATATCATAGCCTGTTCCAAGCAAAGAACTGCATGTATTTAAATTCAAAATAATAATGTAATATCATGAATTCACAAAAAATAACTTATATATGTTAAAAAGTTATATTAGTAAAAGAGATTACCACATCTTTAATTGGAATGTTGATATTTGAGATGATTTTGCTCATAAATTTCATGACAAATTAACCACACAAGACTCTATCATTTTGTTATGGAACCTATAAAAACAATTGTACATGGTTTTCTATATTCAAACATCTTTATTATTTAATAGTAAAATTAATTAAATTATTAATATTTACTTGTACATACCATAACTTTGTCCCATACAAGCTTATGAGATTTTTAAAGGAAATGCCTCTACTCTTGTTCCACAACTTCTATGCCTTATCAAAGTTTAAAACAATTAGTTCTTTATTAAATATTACAAAGAACAATAGAAGAAAAATAACTAGCTATAACTTTTACATTTCAATAACTGTTTTTGTATATTTACTTAATTCTATGGAAGCTGAGTCACAGTACCAAACATAATTTCCATATAGATAAAGGATTATCAACATCTAATGATATTGGCCTTGTTCAAACTTTAGTGGCCAAGGGATTATCAACTTCTAATTTTTGTTAAGTGTTAATGCCCTATCATATAATTGTTTTTTTCTGATGCTAACATCCTTCTCTTGATATTGATTGACAAATGATGAATCATAGAACATTGTTAAAAGTGATAAGTTATTAGCTTGAAGTCAATAATAACATGCCCTATATAAAATAAATATTTATAAATAATTAGATAATATAAATATAATTATATGTTCTACATAAATGAAAGTTATTTACTGATTGAGGACTCATCTTGTCCACATTTGAATTATACTTAAATCAATCATTTGATATTCAAATAGCTACAATATGCACTCGATCGATATATATGTTTGCCCAATGTCTACACCAGAAATTTATCTAGGAAGTGGCATAGTCCATCCATCATTTATGCTAGTCTTGCTCATAACAATAGTCATCAAAGATCCAAGATTTTTGCTGAAGTTTATTGCATATTCATAACTATAATTTTTTCATGGCTTCTTCTCGAATGACTTAGTGCAAGATAATTGCCCATTAGATATAGATTTACGACGAGATACTTGCTTTGTATCTCTTAAATGTGTGAATAAAGTCTAATTAACTAAATCTGCCTAAAGTTGTAATTAGATTGTTTGCTATTTTCTTAGAAATAAACCTAAAATTTAATACTTAATTAATTAATAGGCTTCGCCTAAGGATATTAGTTAATTAATATTAAATAAAAGAATTTGGATCTCGCGTAAGTACACTTTCATACAAAAAAAAAATCAACAAATATCAATTTATATATTTAATAACCTAAATAATATGAGTAAGCATAATTAACTTAATTATTATATCCATAAATACTCTACTGTAATGAATAATAAAAATTTGCATTATTGTTTATTGAATCATATTTATGTTTATTTTTTTGTTATTAGATTAGAAAACACAAAAACCAAAATATCGTGACATGATATTTAGGATTTAATTTAATTTTTAAAAATTTGAATAATAAATTAAAAATCACATATATTTCTTCCTTAGATCGATCTTGGGAGTATATTTGTCATTTTTTATAAAATTATTCGTGTACTTGTGAGAGTTTTACAAATATAAAACAAAACTATTTGCAAGATCGACATTGCATGTCGATCTTTTTTTATCATTAACACAACAGAGCATTTTGTGTCAATTTGATTGCTCACGTAAAATACTTATTTTGCATGAATTACTAATGTGAAAGGATCATCAGTGTGACTTATCTTGGATAAATTTACAAGGGTAAATCTAAAATCATCTATTTTATATCCAACATTGATAACATCTTTAACCTAATCACACAAGAATATTGTTTCATGGAAAATCTCATAATCGAGTTCCCAAATTTCTTGAATTATACCATAATATGTTCTATCATAAAGTACAAGATTACCATCTTTTGGATTGGAAAATTGCCTAGTTTGTGCAACCATCTTCACACTACTATTATGATTTACTCTGATTTTATCTCTTGCTTGAGTCGTAAACCTTGATCCATTAATTGTGAAACTAGAATATGATTTAACATCAAATTTTGGACAATGTGTAAGTTATTCTAAACTTTCTGTTATTTAATGATTGAGTTTGTTGAGTTTAACTCGAATCTATGCATATAAAAACATGAAATATGTTTAAACATTATATAAAAGTACTAATAAATTCTTGTATATGACACTTACATGGTTGCAAAACCAATTAATAAGCTCTTGCTTATGTTCATCATACAACCATTTTTCTCCTCTCTTTTTTTATAACGAGGATCGATCTTTAGTAAGTTTAAATGCATTTTGTAATGTTATTTAAGATATATAAATTAGGTATGATTAATAGTTAAATAAAAAATAATTTTATTTTAAATGAAAAGGTTAAACCTATCATCAACTACTCTATATACGGTTATGCCTCATTATTATTTACTAAAATGATTCGGTGTGCTTTTTCTCATCGAGTGTGATCAATAAACAATTTCTTACTTCCACCAAGCATAGGTTTACCTACTTGGATCATGTGACATTCTAAGAACAACTTATGTGTAGGATTCCTAATTTTAGTGTAACCATTTAAATATTCAAAACAAAACTCAATGACCTCTTCAGCAATGTAACGTTTCATCATGCATCATTCAAGACGATTTCTATTAGTTACATATCCTTTAAGGACTTGCATGTATCTCTCAAAAGGATACATCCACCTTAAGTAAGTAGGACCAAACAATCGAACCTCTCGAACTAAATGAACACACAAGTGAATCATTATATCAAAAAAATGAGGAAAATATTTTTCAAGTAGACACAAACTCTCCACAACATCTTTCTGTAAAGAGTTTAACTCGCCATTTGATATGGATTTCTTGCAAATTATATTGAAGAATGAACAAAGACGAATTATTGATAATAAAAAATGTTTTGGAAGAATTAACCTAATAGAAATTGGTAATAACTATTGCATTAAGATATGATAATCATGTGACTTCAATCCATAAAGTTTCTTATTGGTGGTAGACACAAAATTTCTTAAGTTGAATGAGTAACCATCAAGAACTTTCACACCCACCAAACATTTACAAAATACATCCTTCTCTTTTGTTGACATTATACATGATGCTAGTGGAAAGTATGTTCGATTCTTATCATTTTCCACCCTTGGTGCCAATTCAGGTGGTATTACTAGTTTTTTTTAAATCCAGTCTTGCTTTGATTCCATCCTTCATTTTTCCAAGTATATTAAGTAATGTACCAATCAAGCTCTCACATACATTTTTTTTCAATGTGCATGACATCTAAGATGTGACGAATATGTAGGTCTTTCCAATAAGATAATTCCCAAAATATTGATTTTTTTTCCAACAACTATGATCTACTAATTCAGTAACATTTTCCTTTTCACCCCTTTTATTAGTTAATCTCTTTTGTTTCCTTCCATTAGTAAGTATTCTTTTTTCATCTTTCCATATTGATTGAATGTCATACCATTCAATTGCCTTAATATCTCAACACCTTGCAAAGGTCTCGGTGTAGGATCATGATCTTCTTCACTATCGAATGGTTTCCTTTGGTATCTAAACTTGTGTCCAGATGGCAAAAATATTCTATGTCTTCTATAAGATATCTTTCTTCTATAAACAACATAAGTTGTAGAAGTGCCACCATTACAAATAGGGCATCCCATATAACCTCTTGTTGCATGTTCTGATAAATTCTCATAGGTAGGAAAATCATTAATTGTTCATAAAAGAACCCCTCTCAAGTTAAAGTATTCTTCTTTATGTGCATCGTAAACAATTACACCATCATTTCACAACGTCTTTAAATCATCTATCAAAGGCTACAAATATACATCAATATCAACTCCGGGTTGTTTCGGTCTTGAGATCAATAATGTTAACAACATGAATTTTATTTTCATACACAACCAGGGAGGAAGGTTGTATGTTACCATAATTACTAGCCAATAACTATATCTACTACTAAAGGAACTGTGTGGATTAATTCCATCAACAGCAATGGAAAGACAAAGATTGGGCGGATCAGATGCAAATTTAAGGGATAAATTATTTACTATTTCCCAATTTGGAGAATCACAAGGATGATGTAGCATCACATCACCAGATCGATTATCTAAATACCAAGTCAACATCTTTGATGTATCTTTATTTTGGAACAACCTTTGAAAGTGAGGAATCAGAGGAAAGTACCAAAGAACCTTTGCGGGCACGCCTTTCTTAGGTGTTGTCTCATTTGTAACATGTTTCCATTTTGATTCTTTACACATCGAACAATCATCTAATGTCTTATATTCTTTTCTATAAAGAATGCAATTATTTGGACAAGCATGAATCTTATGATATTTCATGCCAAATCGATTAAGAGATTTCTTCACTTCATACATTGAAGATGACAATTCAATACCCTCAGGAAACATATCTATTAGTACATTTAGTAATTTTGTAAATCCCTTATCAGAAAAACCATTTTTTTCCTTGACATTGTACAAATGAACCAATTCCGATATTTTAGTGTATTTCTTGCACTCTAGATACAATAGTTTTTCGCCATCTTCTAGAAGTTTTTTAAAGGTTTTGGGGTCATCCTCATGTAGTTCATCTTCAACACCATTAAACATATTTTCTGTCTATACATTATGATAAGATATATATAATCCATTTATATTCTTATTTATCTCTTCCTCATGAATATTATCAATATTTTCTCTATGATAATATCAAAATTTATAACTCAAAAGAATACTATTATTGATAAGGTGATACTTAACCTCGTCAACATCATGAAATTTCTCATTTTTACATTTAACACATGGACATCAAATCATACTAATTTCATTATTATTATTTCTACGAACAAATTTCAAGAAACTTTC
Source organism: Hippophae gyantsensis (assembly GCA_030763125.1). Taxonomy (NCBI): domain Eukaryota; kingdom Viridiplantae; phylum Streptophyta; class Magnoliopsida; order Rosales; family Elaeagnaceae; genus Hippophae; species Hippophae gyantsensis. Next base: position 54,628,300 of record CM061031.1, on the reverse strand, counting down.
AACTCCTGAAATGTAGTCTTACTCAATTCTATACTTTAACGTCCAAGATTTTTTCATTTTCTATTAATGACATTAAGCATTTTAAATATGTATCCAATCAATATATTTTAGATATTATTATATATAAATTTCCTAATTATTAGAATATCTATCAAAACATCATATAAAAATAAATACATAAAACCAAACAATTAATAATAAACTCATAATAACATTGACAAATATATAATATTAACAAAATAGAATATATATAAATATATATAAATTCATGGAATAAATAAAAATACATATTTTATACATATATAATAAAAAATATTAATAAACTCATTATACATTATATATATATATATATATATATTTCATGTACATGTAAATAATTTAAAAAAAAATTAAGTTTAAAATAAATTAATATATATCAAACACCTACATACATAAAATTATTAAAATAAATAAAGGAATAAAAATATTTTCTTCTCTTCTAAACTTGAATAAAAATACACAATCTACATAACACAAAAATTTATACACATAAATAATAACACATAATATACAAAAAAAAATAAGAAATATGAATAATAAGTGTAAAATAATTCATAGAAATACTTAAGAGTAAATGAAGTGACAAAAATGAAAAAAAAATGGTGTTTTGTAAGTGAGAAAGTGAAGGAAAATGGGTATAATTTTTTTTTTGAGTATTATGCTAAAAAAATAAGGAATCTAGAAGAAAAATTGGAGAAAAATAAAACTCACTAAACGGTGTCGGAATTAGTGGTCAGAGGTGGTCAGAAAATGAGAAAGAGGAGGAGGAGGTGGTCGATTTTTTGGGTAACAGTTGGGACACAATATCACATTCTGTCTAAAAATGGGAAAGAAAAGAGAAAAAAGGAAAAAAAACATTAATAGTGTCAATTTTACGTGTCAACTAACGCTATGTGCTACGTCTAGCGTTGGTTGACATGTGACATGTAGCGTCGGTTGACACGTGACACGTAGCATTAGTTGACACGTGACATATAGCGTCGATTGACATGTGAAAACAACGTTATTTTTTTAATTTTTTAAGTTGGTTTTTCAACCTATCGAATTAAAATTCATTATAAATTATTTTTTCCTCAAAAACTGATTTTAAATTTTGAATCAAATACTTATTTTTAAAACATTACAATTTAAGTATATCGGGTAAAAACAAAGTGATTAAAATATTTCTCTACTATAAGTTAAGTGATTTTATGGCTTAATGTTATGAAACTCATTGGACATATTAAAAACATTAGTTCAATTTCAGTTACATATATACGAGTTATGTTGTATTAAAAAATAGGGGGAGTATTTTTTTATTTTTTAAAAAACTCTCTTTAATGTATTTTTTTATTTTGTAATATTTTAAAATATATTCACATTATTTTTTTATCAAACTTTTGGTACTTGTATTTGTCAAAAAAATAGACGCATTAATACTATAAATAATTTCTCAATATCACATACAAAAACATGACATCATTATTGTGAGGATGTTGGCACACAAAATTTAAGGGTAAAACCTACTGGTAGTTTTATACATCTAATGCATAAATCTTATAATTTTTAATTAAAATATATAATTAGTATATTTTCACATTAATCCCAGTTTGACCGTTGATCATAAAAACATGAAAATAGTAGGGACAAAATTGGAATGCTAACTTTTTGAAATTAAAAAGTAAAATTAAAGGAAAAAAATATTCTCATGCTCCACTCTAAACATGATACAGTGCCCCCAAGTTCCTGTGTGGCCATTGTCCGGCCACGACAACCAACCAAAAATCTTCGACCTTTGCTCCATCTTCGTCTGCCGACATCTCTGAACAACAGTGTTTTTTGTTTTGGGAATTCAAAATATTTTCTTAGGAATCAAACAATTTATTGCAGATAGATGATGGAGACATTGGTAGACTTTGGGAACTTAGAAAGTTAGGGATACAAAGATAATCTTTAGTACATTTAAAGCTTACAGTGGCAAAATAAGCATATGGTTCATTATTTAGTAAATCAAAATATGTCAGTCTCAACTTTAAACATGTATCTAATGGATCTGGGAAAACGTCTTGCTTATTTGATGTTTTGCAAGCAGACTTTAGCAATGGAAGAGAATATCATAAGCTTATCGGGTATATAAACAAAACTCCATGACTCCAATTTCGACTTTCAAGGGTGAAGAGAAACATTTTTTCCATCATTATAACACATATGGTTGAGTTGATATCATTTTGCTTTAACTAAAAACATAGAAGAATAGTTGACGATTAAACTAAGCTATGTCAAAGAAGTAGGATTATTAACATGTGATTTGATTTATATTGAACGATTTAATTTTGTACGAGAGTTAGTAAGAGAACTCGGAAAATAGAAAAGGGTTGGGTAGCTAGTGTTGTGCACTGAAGTAATAAATAATGGTATATGAATATATTAAAATGGTAAAAAACACACAGAATTTACGTGGTTCGATAATTCGCCTAGGTTTAAGAAAGGCAGTAGATATTATTGAACTGAGTAGGAAACATACAGAATACAGATACAGATTTACTAACTAATAATATCTCTGAAGGTTTTCCCAAACTCATAGAAAAAACTCTCAAACTCACTAAGTATTTTCTCTCTTTGAGTTTGCTTATGCTCTCTCTGATTTTTGCCTTATTCTTCAATGCATGAACTCCTCCCTATTTATAGATGAAGCAAAACTCCATTTCCCTAAATTGTGCCATAATTTAATCCTTAAATTAGGCCACTAATTTTCCTAAATTATGCCACTAATTTGTTACTTTTAGAGCCAATATTCAACAATCTCCACCTTGGCGAAAAAGTTCATAAGACTGCCTCTAAATGCGCCCTAGGTGCTTTAAGCTTGAGAGATGTTGATCAAGTTTAAGCAGTGTTGAAACTTGATCCCTGTAACCACCTTTGTAAGCATATCTATAGGGTTATCTGCAGTTCCGAATTTCTAGAGTATAACATTCCCTTCATCAATGATTTCCCAAACAAAATGAAATCGAACATTGATGTGCTTGGTACGACCATGATGAACTTGGTTCTTTTCCAAACAAATGGCACTCTAGCTATCACAGAAAACCTCCACGTTCTTCTGAATAATACCCAAATCCTTGGTCAACCCGAGAAGCCAAATAGCTTATTTGAATGCTTCTGTTACAGTCATATACTCTGCCTCTGTAATAGACAAAGCTACAATTGACTACAATGTTGATCTCCAAAAAATTGGTCCTCCTGCCAGTGTGAACACATAACCAGTTGTAGATCGACGCTTATCTAGATCTTCAACATAGTCAGAATCCACATATCCAACTAGGTGTTTGCCTTCAGTCTTGTCTCTCTCAAACTTCAAACAAATATCCATAGTACTATAGATGTACCGTAGAATCCACTTCACTACTTGCTAGTGTCCTTTACCGGGATTATGCATGCACCGACTCATCATACTAATAGGGTGGGAAATATCAGGTCTGGTGCAAACCATTGCATACATCAAGGCACCAACGACATTTGCATATGGAACATGCTCCATTTGCTTCTTCTCATCGGTAGTGCTAGGTGACATCAATGCACTCAACTAAAAGTGAGGAGCAAGCGATGTACTTACTGGTTTGGTTTTTTCATCAATGTTAAACCTTTGTAGTACATTCTTCAGATACTGAGTCTATGTCAGACAGACTGTGCTTGCAACTCTATCTCTTGGGATTTCCATCCTAAGAATTTTCTTAGCTTCTTCAAGATCTTTCATTTCAAATTCTGAACACAACAGAGCCTTCAATTTGTCGATCTCTACTTTGCTCTTAGTGCAATCAAAATATCATCAACATATAAGAGCAAATAAATGAAGGTATCATCTTAGAGTTTTCGAAAGTATACACAGTGATCAAATTGGTTGCATATGTACTTTTTCTCTCTGATGAAGCCATCAAAGCGCTTGTACCACTGTCGCGGTGATTGCTTCAAACCATAGAGTGACTTGCTTAGCTTGTAATCCAAATTTTCACATCCTGGAACTTTGAAGCCATCGGGTGGAGACATGTAGATCTCTTTGTTCAAAGTACCATGGAGAAAAGATGTTTTGACATCGAGTTGAGCTAACTCGAGATCAAATTGTGCTACCAAAGCCAACAGTATTTGAATAGAGAAATGCTTAACAATAGGTGAGAATACCTCATTGTAGTCTATTCCTTCTTTCTGAGCATATCCTTTTGCTACCAGTCTGGATTTGTTTATGATGTTGTCTTTACCAAGAACACCTTCCTTCTTGGCATAGACCTATTTGTAACCAATAGTTTTCTTTCCTTTGGGAATTTGAACCAACTCCCAAGTCAGATTCTGATGTAGAGACTTCATCTCTTCATCCATTTCCATCTTCCACTTCATACTATCAACTCCCTGCATGGCTTCTCTGTAAGTGCATAGGACATCATCATCAATTACTGGAAGTGCGAATGCTACCATGTCTGTGTAACTGGTAGGCTTACTATTCTCCCTTCTCGGTCGAGTAGTGGCAATAGATTTTGGCTGCTGATTAATCGGTGGTGATGGTGAGAGAACCTCCACCTCAATTGAGATCTCTTCTTGATCATCAATTTCATCTTCACCACGATCGGTAGTCGATGCAATCTTTTCTGGATCTTCCAGAGTCTTAAGCATCGCCTTATAAAGAGTATTTGGACTTTCAAACTCGTCGAATGTGACATCTCGGCTTAAGATGATCTTCTTGGATTCACCACACCAAAGTCGAAATCCTTTAAATCCTTCCTTAAAGCCCAAGAAAACAGCTTTCTTTGCTCTAGGATCCAGTTTGGATTTACTAACATGAAAATATGCAAGACATCCAAATATTCACAATGAATCATAATCAGAAACAGGTTGCCCAGACCATACCTCTTTAGGATTTTTCCTATCTAATGTAGTCGTACGAAGTTTGTTCACTATATGAGTTGCATATGACAAAGCCCAGCCTAAAATTCCTTGCTCAATTTGGATTGAGATAACATACATCGAACTTTCTCAACCAAAGTATGATTCATTCATTCTGCAACTCCATTCTACTGTGGTGTACGAGGAACTGAAAAATGTCTGATTATCCCTTCATCTTGACAAACTTTGAAGAATGGATCTGATTTGTACTCACTACCATTATCAGATCTGAGCCTCTCAATTTTCCTACATGTTTGAGTCTCGATCATTTTCTTCCATTTAAGAAAGATATCCAGAACTTCATCTTTGTGACTCATAGTGTATATCCAGACATATCTAGAGAAATCATCAATAAAAGTCACAAACCAGTGCTTACCTCCAAGTGAAGCATTCTTGGAAGGTCCTCAGACATCCGTGTGAATATAATCAATTAAAGTACATTAAATAATGGTAATTTTAGTGCTTTTTAAACACTTATCAATGTATAACTAAATTTTTCCATGACATGCATTGTGTGTGATATGCTAAACTTATGTACTCTATATGCCATCAAGATATGCTTATGCGAAGTAAGAAAATAGAAATATAGACTCATATTGTACCAAAATTCATAAGTCCACATTTAGTCTCCCTCATCAGTATTGTAAGTGCCAACCTTGATGAAATCAGAAGGTCTTTCAAATCTTGTAATGATAGGCCGAGGTTTGGGTGGATGATAAGAGACATTTATAAGCTTAAGCACAATTTTGGATGACTGAAACATACATTTTAAGAAATGATCTCATAACCATAAGTAGTAAACCTTTAAACTTTGGTCCTTTTCTTTTACTTCACAATTCTCAAACACTGATAATCCAAAACTTATAATATTTTTCCTTTACTTCTTAATTATCACACTGATACCCTTCTTGTTCTTCTTCATCTTTCTTTTTCTTCCCTTCCCCCTATCCTTTTTTTAAACTTATCAAACAAGGGGGAAAACAAACATTCCCAAATCATATAAGCTCAACCAATAATATAATTGAGTCTCAACTAAGAGTGTGCAAAGTAAGTGGGATTCATCATTTAAGCTGGACCAGTAGGTGCAAGGAAATGAAATGATAAAATAATGGCTCAAAAGAAAAAAACTAAGGACAACTAAACATTGGTGGCTTGAAAGGCTCAAACGATTCAAGGAAAGCCTAAATCCTCTTTCTATCTAAGAAGCATTAAGGATTCCGCCTCAAGAGACACTAAAGTAAACTTTAGAGCTTGTTAGAGATATACAAAATCATCTAAGCAAGAAAACTATACCAACTTCTCAAAATATCCATAAAAATTAACAGTGTTATGGCATGTATGAGATAAAAACTTTTTGTCAAATTCAATCCTAGGAATTTAGCCATTCAAATGTCCAAGGAATGCATAAGTTAAAACAGTCACACTTTAATTCAAGTCAAAATAGTCACATTTTAATTCAAGTCAAAATTATCTCACCCATAAAACATCATTGGTCTCTCTTAAAGAATCATTTCATATGTAGAAAGTAGTTGGATAGAGAAACTTGTAGAAACTATTCCAAGAAGAAAAAGCAAGGAAAAAAAGAGAGTGCCAACATGACAATCACAATATTTTTTATTTTTATTAAAGTAGTAAAGGTAAAAAATCTAACACAAAAGTCAAAGAAAGATTACAATCATAAGAGAGAAAAGAAATGAATAGTTCAACCCCAAACAAATCACTAAAAAATAGTGATCAAATAGCATCCCTCATTTTAAAGAATTTATAAGGGGAAACTAATTTCGAAAATAGTACTTGTGTCATGTGAGCATGTTGATTATATCATACTTGAGGTTTGTTTGCTTTATTATTTCTGGAAAATCCTATCGAGTTATCCATATACACCAAACCATGTAGACTTTTTGAAGCGCACTTATTTCTTTCTGAACTATGCCTAAGGTGTATAATGGAACCTACTATAGATGCTCAAATGAGCTATAATAGCTATAACTTGTCATAGAAGGTAGGGGTAAGTGAGGTGGAAAACTCTGAGAGGTACTTCTTGCATATCTAGGACATTGCCTTGTAAGGTGGTTAGTAGTGCCACAAAGATAACAAACATAAATAGTGGAGTTATAGAATCTTGGTCACTGACTCTGAAAGGTAGTATGTGAAGGAGAAGAGGAAGTTCTTATATGGTAAGGTGGAAATTCGAGTTCTATAAATATCTCCTTATTTCTCTTATTTCTTACCACTTGTTTTAGTACCAAAATGGTGCCAAAATTTGCTATGAGATTTATACATATTGTTTGAATTATTTTGGCGAGCTTATACTTGAGTGTGTGTTGTTTTGTGTTTAGTTATCAAATCATTACCTATGTGGGTACATGGTTTTACTGTGTCTTCTATACATGATTTGACTTTACTGGTGGATTATGTGTCCCTTAAAAGCGTGAGTAGTTACCCTTCTTGTTACTGATCAATGGTTACCAATCACACCACATTTGGTAGTGTTGTCTATAGAGGATAGCCAAGTTCTAGTGTTGAAGCAAGTAGTTACAAAAGCAACAAGTATAGAGCAATAATAGGTAGTTTGAACATAGGTCCCAACTAGTGTTTTATTGTTTATTAGAATCATAATTTATTTATTATTTAGTAAATTATTTATTGCTGAGTAGTTGCCTTAAGAAACTTGAGGATGTTACAATATAGATATGGTTGTTATGTATGATCATCTTAGAGATGTGTGCTTACCTCATTATATCGCTTGTTATGCATGATCAACTTTTGAGTTAGTATAATATGAGTTTGTTGTGTATATGTTTCAACATATTGAAGAATAAACTCATATTATAATGCATTTTTTGTTTACTTGATTTCTATTTTAATATATATAATATCTACTATCTCAAGTTATGTTCATTATCTGTACTTTTGTTATGTGTTATTTATTAGTGTTCACTTTCTTACGTGTGTGATTTTAGGTTGTCCTTAAGAAGTCTGCTTCTCCTAACCCAGGTAGTGTATTAGGTTGTGGACTCTTTTAATTGGTATTAGAGTTGGTGCACCCTTTTAGGATTTACCTTTCCATTGTTGATTCTATTAACTAAATTTTCACACACATACACACATACTCTCTCCAACGGAGTCAGGAGAATGCGGTAATGTAGGTAGACCTCCATTTTTCAATGGATTGAACTTGCCTATTGAAAATCACAAATGAGGGCCTTCTTATAGTCTTATAAAGACTATGTGGTTCCTTGTTGAAAATGGCTAGACGTACCCAACTAAAACCTTGACAAATAATACTATTATCCCAAAACCTATGATCAAGTGGACTAAGGAAGAAACTAAGGAGTTTGAATGGAATAGTAAAGGTTTATATGCTATCATCAGGGCTATATGGCTTGATAATTATAGAAGGATTCAGAGTTATACAACTTCTAAATAGTCTTGGGATACTCTGGAAATAAGTTATGAAGGTACCTGAGTAGTTAAGAGGTCCTTAATGCTAAATTTGAATAGACACTCGAAATCGTGCATTATGCACTATTTTCTAACACTATCAATTACTCTTACAAACTAGATAAACCAATTAATGAAGAAAAACAATTTGCAAAAGATAATTTATAGTCAATATTTTAGGTTTCATGCTAAGGTTACAGTGCTAGAGTTAATGTACAAACCTAATAAGCTCACTATGGATGAGCTAGTTGGTGAGTTACAAGTCTTTGAGCTACATAACCTATTATTGAGGTAAGAGCAATCTTCTTCCAAGGAAGGAAAAAGCTTGGATTTTGAAGATAACCAAGGAAAATGGCTCGAGCAAAGATGTTTTTGCCATAGTTGTTGGCAATGATTACTCTAATCCAGATGAGGAGGAAATGGCTATGCTTGCCCAAAGATTTACTAAATTTTCTAGAAAGAATAAACTATCTTTTGAGGGAAGTGGAAAAGGTACTTCAAGTTGTAAAGGCTCAAAATCTGTAAAAGTTATTGATAACTTTAGATAATGAATCTAAGAAACTAAGAAAAAGACACTTAAATAAGATCAGATGTTTCAAATGTAGGAAGCCTGGTCATATTGTAGTAAATTGTTTTCAAAAACAAAGTGCATGAATAAGAATGTGATGAAATCTAAAGTTATTATTTTAGTTAGTAACAATAGTGATGAAGAGGAAAACACTAATTTTTTGGCCTTCATTACTTGAGTAGTGTCGTTGATACTCTAACTACTACCTCATATGTATAAGAGATTACAACTGAAGCTAATGATGATGATCAACAAGATTAATTTCTTGACTCCTACAATGTGCTCCTATTTGAGAATATCAAGTCTAAAAAGGCTAAAAAAGGCTTTGGAAAGCCTAGATAAAAAAGGCTTGAGATATATACTTTGAAGAAAGCATTAGAGGAAAATAAGTCATACACTAATGATCAATAACATGACCTCGCTAACAGGTGTGAGCTCATTCAAAAGAGGTATTTAGATTTGTAAGAATAGTTTGATTTAAATCTTGAAAAGATAAAGATACTTGAGGAATAATTGATATGCTCCATCTTTGATAAAGCTACTTCTTTATATGTTAATCATGACGCCTTGAATGGTTATAATGATGAATTTGAATAGTTAAATACAATGCCTAGGAGTATCTAACTTATGCTCTTAGTGAAGTGGAATATATGAATGAGAGAGCTAGGATTTTCAACAATTTAATGGCTAACCTGGAATCTTACCTTTATAGTCAATATAATGATTTTTGGTTCCCAAAAACTAAGGGAAATTATCAGTAACACAAAGTCATTTGGTGATAAATGTGGTATCGGGTATAATGAATGGGTTTGTACTACTTCTACTACTCCTAAGTTTGTCAAGTCTACTAATCATGATTCTAAGTTGAAGTCAATTGCTATCACCCCTAAAGGTAAGTCAATTGTCATGTTTCAGCCTGGTTCCCCTAGCAAGGTGAACCATTTACCTAAGGTTAACACTTCTTGTCACTCTAGTAATAGTCTACCTCCTCTACCTACTACTATCTCTACTCGTCACCAATATAGTGAAGTAGGACATGCAAGACCTCACTACAAAAATTAACTTCTCATCCTTGTATGAAAGGAAACTTGAGCACCTCTTCTTTCTCCCCTCTATGTACAATCCTTGGAATTAGGGACCCAAATTATCTAACTTTACTCCTTGTACATATTATCTTTGTGGCACTACTAGCCATCTTGCTAGAAACTACCCTAGATATATGAGAAGTTCATATTATAGTACTACATTTCATTCACCCCCACTTTCTTTGTCTAGATGTAGCTACTGTGGGTCATTTGACCATTTTCAAGCATGTTACATTATGCACCTAAGGCACAGTACAAAAAGAATTAAATCTACTTCAAAAAAGTTTGCGTGGCCTAGCTTATACGGATGACTTGACTAAATTTTCTAAAAAATTTAAACAAAATAGATCAGAAGTTCCATATACACTTCATTCTCATATGATTCAAAGACTATCTCCAAATTTTGTTGCCCCTCACAAATGTTTTAAAAGGAGGGATGTAGCACTATTTTCTAGTGATTTGTTGGGGTTTAGTTGCTTAATTTCACTCCTCTCTTTATTTTCAATTTTTCTATATGTGAATTTATGTCACTTTATTTGTGTTCTTATGTTTGACACTTCCTTTTGTCTCCCTCTTACTCTTTTCGTGGAAAGCACAATATGTTAATTATCATATTTATTATTTTATTTGTCTAATAGATCCTTTGGTAGTTTTCTCACATGCTAGTTTCTTTGACATGTTCCTTTTGTGTGTTTGTCTTGCATATTGTATACTTCTTCTTCTATGGCCTTTTGTATGTGAAACACATCATATTCTTATCATGTAGAGTCAAAGTATTAGGCTTATACTTAATTTCTACAATCTTATCATTCATATTCCATGTATATAGATACATACATGTCTTTAGGATTTTTTTTCATACTTATAGTGTCATATCTAAACTTGTGTGTTTTGTTAGCACTTCTGTTGTTTGTGTTGTTGTCCTTGCCTAAGAATTTCTTGTGTTTCTATGTTGGGAGTTTTTCCTTTCTCATATGCTTCGTAGTTTTAGTAGCATCCCTTGTTTCTTCTTTCTCTTAGAGACATTGCTTATGTTGTTCACTAGTTAGTCAATTTCTTTCTTTCTCCTGACTAATGATGATGTGAATTTTACTGATTGTTTCATTTGACGAACTTTCCCCTTCTTCTAGGGAATTTTCCTACTTTAATGCAATCCTTGTAATCTCACTTGGTAGTTATATCTTCTGTGTTTCATGAGACTGACAAGTTTTCTCTTTGCTAAGTTGTTGCATGTAAAATGTATTTTAGAGGGATCATGTTGATATATGTTTGACATGCATGTGATTTAATTTGAAATGTGGATATTTTGACATGTGTTTCCCTTGAGTGCATGTATAGCTAATTTTTTTATTCATTTTATCAGAAATACATCTTTCCTTTACACGTGTCATATCTTTGTGAATTTTATGTTATTTTGAGAAGCTTGTGTTCTCTTACTTGATGATTTGTATTTCTCTAACAAGCTCTAAAATGCACTTTATTTATCTCTTGAGGCAAAATTCTAGGTTATGCTTGAATTGATCCTTCTTGCCACCAATATTTTATTATCCTCAATCTCTTTTTTTTGAGCCATTGTGTTATCTCTTCCTTTCTTTGCACCTAAATACTAGCTTAGCCCAAATAGTTTTTCCCACACTTTATCCACCCTTTAATTAAGAATCTTTTTTGTATGTTATTTGGATTGCATGTATTACCCTCTTGGTTTCAATAAAAAAAGAGAAGGGTAAAAATGGAATGATATATATAAAAAGGGAATATGGAGAACATAAAAAGAAAAATTAAGTGTTGGAATTTGTTTGTTTAAAAATAAAAAAAAGGAGGAAAGAAAAGAAAATAAAAGTGAAAAGATGAAAAGTATGCTAAGGAAGTGTTGCATAAACATCTGAATTTTTTGTATTATTCTCACAACTTGGTTGAAATTTGAGAAGTAAAGAGAAAAAAACCATGTTTGTGGATATAAGTGTCATGGATATGAACTTATTTGTTTAATTAGATCAACAAAGGTATGCTCAAGCCTAAATGTGCTCTTTTCCCTACACATAACTTAGTCTATCATTACAAACTTTGAAGAACCTATTGATATCTGCTAGGCTATCATTTACTTTAGTAGAGTGAGACTAATTGTTGACATATGAAGCTTGGTTCAACTTGAGTCATATTTCAATTTTCTTGGTTCATATAAGCATATCATAAAGACATATAAACAAATTTTGCATATCAAACATTGTGCATGACATGAAAAATTTAGACATTCCTTTACATTAATGCATTATGGATTATTGGACATGTGGATATTTACGTTAATTATATTAACTATTCTTTAAGGATTCTCTAATTCGTTGAACTTGCTTAGTTTGCTTCCATATTTCTATATTTCTTATTGTCTACTTTGTATAAATGTTTTTGTGTTGGGAAATTTTTTGTCATGTTTATTGTATCACATGCATACTTTTAGGGGAATAGGTGTATGTCTTTTGTATGTTGTTAAGGGAAGTTGTGTTTTTTTTTACTTCTTGTTACTTGTCCTGTGTGTGAGTCATTGTTTGCTGTCTTCTTTATGTGATACTTCCTTCTCTTTGACATCACTTTATATAAACCATCACTATTGAAAAATTATCTAATTGATTTGCTTTTTTTATGTCGCTTTTTGGTAAAAAATGACACAAAGTTGGTATAACCCTAGTATATTTTCCCAACGTAGTCACTTAATTATTTTGCATCTGCACCTATCTTTCTCTCTCTCGAGCTACCTTTTACCTTGCGTCACCCGACTACTACCTATTATTGTCACTATCGCTAGCTTCCCTCTAGCTCATTACCATCACTCGAGATGATGGCTACCTATCTTTCATCGCCATAGTTGCCCGAAAAAGAACCCTCTATGCTTTGCAAAAACAATAAAAATATGTAAGCATTTTTTTCTCTATTTTCTATGACTTTCTCACTTGTCAAACACTATTTTTTGCAAAAATAATGTTATAAATCACTTACTTATGGTTGAATATTATTATTATTGTAATATTCTAAATAATTTTTTAATATATGTTTTAACACACGTATTGTTGTATTGCCAAATATATATTTTTTAACACACATTTTTTGTCTCGATTATGTTCAATATATTTGTGTCATTCTTGAAATATTTGGAAGGAAATTGTTGTGTCATTTTGTTTGCTATTAACCTAATCTTAACTAACTTAGTAACTTGTAATTTATAAGATGGAATATTTGTATATATGTTTATTGCTACACCCAACTTACTTAGAACTGTAGAAGGTATATACAATATGTTTACTTAATCATTTTTATGAAATTTATTCATGTTTATTGTCAATATATAATTTATTTTATAAGTAATATTTTTTATCTTCTTTGTTTATCATCATGGATGAGTTTGATGTCAACATGAATGATCAAATCAATTAATTTAATAAAGTAAAGAGGGTGGGTACTAAAGATATATGCATTAATATACAAAGGGAAGGGTGGTACAATTTATGTGATCAAATTGATGACCCAGATGCTAGACCAATCATTGAGACTGATCAAAATGGAGACCCAATAAATAATATAAGGGAACAATGTAAGTCAATGATTGGTAAATTGATAAGGATCACAATAGCAATCACAACTAATGTATTAATTTATGAAACATATTGGTACTTATAATTTTATTATGATTATTTCATGTTAGGTATAGCATTCTTGGGACTGGGAACAACATTGCTATAGGTTAGCAGGCTAGACATGGAAGGATTATAAAACAATGTACCTTAATGTTTATTATGTAAGGCCTTTCCCAAACCCATTAAATGAAAAATATCTTTACATAAAAGCACCAAACATGCCTTCGATCACATATGCTCACTGAAATGACTTTGTCAATTATAGACGAACCAACAAATTATGGTATACTATTCATATATTTATCATTTTTCATAATTTCTTATAATATATACAATTAATATAATTAGTTTATTTTTCAATAAATATCTTGTAGGTAAGAAGTGAACAATTAGAGGAGGCATATGTTGAAAATAAATTTGTTAATAGAAGTGGGAGAATGAGCATCCATAAGACTGAAGCTAAGATGGTAAGGACATTATACATCTAAAATTTATTAAATTTTTTTAAATAGATGTATATATTAAGTATATTTTAATGAATGAATAGGAGAAAGAATTAGGTCATGAAGTCATCCGAGCATATTTGTTTTCGTGACAAAGGTGTCTAAGAAGAAATTGACAAAGGTGAACTCCAAAATGAACCAAGAAATGATGCTTTGTATTATATATTTGGTCCATATCACCCAATATGAGTGAGGGGCTTCACAATATGTGAGTCCAATACATAATCATAATATTCCTAAGCAAAATCCTGGAACTGTGCCAATGAAGGTACATATGAGCTTGATAAATGTTAAATAGTTGGAAGATAGGGTCACAATGCTAACACAAAGAGTTGATAAGAGGCTTGGAGATCAATCTATATGTAATTATGTCAATCAAATTGCCAACTTCCATCCTATGGATGCTAATCCCTCTCAAGCTAATCAAACTACTAACTTCCAACCCATGGATCTTAGTCCCCTATCTCCAACATGATACCAACTGCTACTTCTCAATCATCGAACCTCCATTTGACACTAATATTTGGTAAGTTAATTTATAATATTCAAACAATATATTATAATTGACTTACAATTAATACTAATCAATGTTGGTCATAATTTTAAGGTAAAAGATGTTTGATGAAGGATGTAAAAAATGAGAGATATGTTGTTATTGGATCGATAGCACAAACTCAAAGAGGTTTCTTACATCAAGTGCCTACTAGTAATAATTATAGGATATCAATGGAGAAGACTTATGAAGCTAAGTGCAAATTGCCAGTTTCAAATAGCTATTATGAAATATTAAGAGACTTAAAAGGTTCATTTGTAGCTTGGCCTCTTCATTTAGTTCATCTAGATCTCAATCCAGTAAGATTTGCATTTAATTTTTTCATATATTCATAGAATTTGTTTTGTAAATTATTTTTAAAGTTTTTATCATTTTAATGTAGGCTCTTGTTGAGGAATTAAGTTATCACGTGGATATTAGAATGGCTCATGGTAAACAATCATCAACCTTCCAAAGTAGTATAGGGACGATAAGGTCATGAAACAAGAAAACCTGAATAAATTACAATGCTATATATGCCCAAAATTATAGTAAAAACTTAGTGGATTTAATATCCATGGTAGGTTGTTTGTGTAAACTTATCGATGGCTGGAAGGTTCCATTCGATTCACACATTTTTGGGTTTGACTTTCAATCCATATATATATATATATATAACAGTTGAATGCTTGATACCTTTCTTAGAAATGCATTGTATTGGCCAAGATATAATCCATGTGTGGATAAGGTAACATTCAAAACATATATCTATATATGATTTTAATACATAATCATGTCTTTCTCATGCACACCAACATGTGCCGATGCTTGTCTTGTGCGCGTTCATTCGTGCCAATACCCATCTACAGTAACTTTTTCCTCTACATGCATGCCAACCTGTCCAAATGCATCCAAAATCAATTTTTAAAGAACTTTCCAACATTTTTTGGCCTTTTCCTCGTCTATAAAAGGAACATTTCACCTATTGTAGAATTCATCCCTCAAAATCTCTTTTCTCTCTCTAGTTTTTAGTTTTTTAAGTTTTAAAGTTCTTCTCTTTTTGAGAAAAACTAGTTATTCTTTTATAGATTTTTAGTTTTTGATTCAATAAATGAATATACGAATCCGTTTTGAGAAGAACTAGTTATTCTTTTATAGATTTTTAGTTTTTGATTCAATAAACGAATATACGAATCCGTTTGGAGGTTTTCTAGTAACATATTTAACATTAAAGTTCTGTAAGGGTTCTTTTAAGATATAATTTTAAAATGAATTTTTTATAGTTATATTTTATGTTTTAGTTTTATATGAAATTTAATACTTAATTAATTAAAAGGCCCTACATAAGGTATTAGTTAATTAATATTAAATAAAAGAATTTAGGCCCCGCTTAAGGACACTTTAATACCAAAAGAGAAAATCAATAAATATCAATTTATTTCTTTAATAACCTAAATAATATGAGTAAACATAATTAATTTAATTATTATATCCATAAATACTCCATTATTATAAATGATAAAAATTTACATTATTGTTTATTGAATCCATATCTATGTTTATTTTTTAAGTCATTAGATTAGAAAACAAAAATCAATATATCGTGATAGGATGTTTAGGATTTAATTTTGTTTTTAAAAGTTTAAATAGTAAATTAAAAAAACATATATATTTTTTCCTTAAATTGGCCTTAAGAGTATACTTGTCATTTTTTATAATATGATTTGTGCACTTGCAAGAGTTTTAAAATATAATTTATCGATTTTTTTCATAAATTTTTGGCACCGTTGTCGTGCAAAGAATAGAGTTTTTAAATTATTTATCAAAATTTTGAAAAATATTTGTGGTGTAAATAATTTTGATTTATTTATTTATTTTTACTTAAAAAAATTTTAAAAAATTTTAAAAATTTAAAAAATAATAATAAATTTTTTTAACTTTAATTTATTTAAAAAACCTAACTATGTAATAAAATGAAAAGTAAAAATCTAAGTGAGTTGTGTTTAGGAGATTTATTCTCAAAAACCTTTATACCACTAGTCTTTCTTGAGAATGTTGGTCTATCTAACAGAATGATTTTTAAGGAGGCATTAACTCACCAATTCTTTCTTGTGAGCACTCTTAGTTAATATTGATTATGTTATTAATAAAAAAATTAATTAATTTTTAAATTTTACTTTTAATTTTAATTTTAAAAAATTTAACTTAATTTTTACTTTAGATTTTAATTATTAACTTAACAATGATTAACTTCTTTAGATTATATTAATTTAATTTATTCCTTTTATTTATTATGTAGTATTTCTATGAACTAACTTGTAAAATTGTATGAACATTTTTAAAAATGTATTTGTATTATATATTAGATAGAGTGTATTATATTTTGTACAATTTAATCATGTATATATATTTGTAAAAGAAATGTATTTTTATTACATGATAGATAGAGTGTATTATAAATATGTATAGTTTAAGTATGTATAATTATATGTATCAAATTTTGTTTAAAAGTTGTTTTTATTATATATTGTAAAACAAATTTAATTATTTATTTTTATTCATTTCTTTATTTTATTAACTTTGTTTTTTATTTCTTTATTTTTCTTTTATTACTTGATTTTGTTTGTTTCCTACTTAATTTTTTTATTATTCAATATTTATTTTAATACTTAGTTTTAGATTAGATAAAAAACAATTCCGAAACTATCTCTAAAACTTCAAAGTTTTTAATCACAATCTGTGATAAAAGGAGGTAGTTTCTTTGTTAGATCTAGGTACAACTATGTTTTGATGCTTTAGTTATTTGACTTGCACTTAGAAGTGGATTATTTAAAACCCATAATCATATCCCTAGTTTTAAGTAAATAAATTTTGAAAATCTATGGGGCATGACTTAAAAGTATAGGTAACAAAACTTGTCCTACTCGTAGGTTTGATTGACTCAATGATGTGGGGATATTGAGTTTACTTAAAATGAATTTGCCAAGTTACGTCTTCTTAAGACGTTAAACTAAGCATTAGATGAGAGGTAACCCATCATTTTAGGTAATTTTATTTTATTTATTTTAGTTTAGTTTAATTTCTGTTGTTTAGTTTAGTTAAATTGTATGCTAAAACTAAAAATATTTGTTAAGATATTAGAAGTTCACAGCGATGTTTTGTGTGAACATTAATGATGAACATGATGGATGCACGTACATTTCTCCATCACTATTTGCACTTTCTCAGAAAATAGGTAACTTTTCTTCTCTTTTCTCTTTATCTTTAATTTACAATTGTTACATTGAGGACAATGTAAGTTCTAGGTTGGGAGTGATGAAAATTTACCATGCTTAATTTCAAAAAAATTAACAATTTAAAAAAATTTTATGTTCACGTTTTCATTTTTATTGTATTTGATTTTATTTTCTTTATGTGATTTAGTAATTTTTAAAATGTTAGGATTAGTTTTAAAAAATTTCTCACAAAAATTTATCATTTCTTTAAATCAAATTTTAGTAAATAGTTAAGTCTTTTGCACTATTAGATTAATTTTTGAAAATATATCATAGAGTATATGATATTTAATTAGTTTTTGTCATGACTAGTATTTCTTGATAAGGTATGGAAACTATATTAAATCCAAAATCGATGTTTAGAAATCAAATAGTAGAGACTATCCTTGTAAGAAATATTTTGAGTGATATATATTATTTGTTTCTACTCTAAACATTTTTCTTATTTTTTTATTAGCATTATTAGATGATCTCTATAGGATTTAACATTGAATGTTGGATTTGTACTTCTTAATGAAGTGTTATATATTTATTTTTTATTTGCTTAGATTAAATGATTTAAGTGGAAATTGATAGTATATGCATTTCTTCATTCATGTATGACTTCTATTAAAAAAGATATATATCTAGGGTTACCTACACAAATACAAATAGAAAAACTAAATATTAACCACTCATCTTACCATACAAAAAAAATGTACAATCTGTACATGGGTTTACTCTCTAAAACTGGATTCTCTTATAAAAAAATAATATAAGAGAAAGAAAAAAAATAAAAATAAAGAGAGGAAATGAATAGAATAATCTATATACTATGACCTAGAAAGCCTAAATAGTTGTGAGAATAGTTTAATGCAAAATAAAATATAGGAAGTAATTCCTTAAGAAGTCATTGTATTTTCCTACATTTTCTATAAGACATATTACTTGATATTTTTATTTGATGAATTTTATTGATGCATGAGAGTAATGTACAATATTTTATAAATCCTTATATTTGAGACTTTTCATGAGATTAACGTTAAAATAACACTTTGAGCCTTTCTTTTTATATATATGCAAACATATTAGTTCATTTCTATACATTAACTCTTTTGCGTATAAATTAGAATGAGTGTTTGAACCCATATGATTCAGTATTTTTGAGAGTATTGACTTGTGAGTAATAGAGTTAAAGCAAATTCGAATTCCTAACACTAAGTTTAGGTAAAATTAAATTGATACATATTTTTATATGAAATATGAAAATTATTTTCAACTAATTATTATAATAAATCATGAATATTTAGGAAGTTGAAATAATATACACTTAAGATTTTAATTACGAAATTTTAAAGAGATTATAAGCATAAAATATTTTTGTATTTCATTTATTTATTTTATTTTAGTCTTTTTACTTTATTTTAAATTTTAGTTAACTACTTATTTTATTAGTTTTATTTTGTTTTCATTTTTTTATTAATGTTTGTGGGTATCATTACTAAAAACCTTCACGCGACTTAAACTCGTTCACTAGAGCAACCTAGAGGTTTAACGGCTTGTTGCATATAATAAATACAACCATGTCAATTCACAGAAGTGATTTAAGATAGTTTAATTTTAATTTTAGTTTTTATCGCTTCTCTTGCTAATGACTAGCAAGAAGCTGGTTGAGGGTTGTGATGAGTGATTAAAAAACACTAAAATTACCATGATTTAATATAGTTTAATTGATAAAATAGATTTATATTTGTATGATTTTATCATATTTTTATATAAATTTGTCTTTTCAGAATCACAAGTATTTTTATTATTTTTAGGTACTTTCGTTAAAAAATAATTTAAAAACTCAAAGAAAAATAATGAAGGCAATACATCAAAAATATGTTGATAAAAATAATAGGAAAAATGAAAAAAAATTGAAAAATGGAAAAATGGACAAAAGTGCCCAATCAGGTATGCATCATGCCTATCCTACGTGCCCCCGTGCCCACTCACCCCGAAGTCCCACGTACGCCTAGCACATGCCCGTTCCAAGTCTATACGTGCCAGCATATGTCCCCACCGAGTGTTGCGCATACCAGTACATGTTCGAGCTTGTCCCACGTGCACCCACGAGCATCAATGCTTGTATGTCGCAAATCTCACCCCCACACGCGTGCCAACCTATCCAAACACGTCTAAAATCAATTTTTGAGATATTTTTCCACTTTTTTTGGCCTTTTTCTTATCAATAAAAAGACCCTCTCTCCCATTGTAAAAATCATCCCTCAAACCCTTCAAATCCCTCAAAATCTCTTATCTCTCTAGCTTTCTCTTTATAGTTTTTAGCTTTTTTTAGTTTTATAGTTTTTTTAGAAGAAGTAGTTATTGTTTTATAAATTTTTAATGTTTGATTCAATAAATGAAAATGCAAATCCGTTTGGAGATTTTACAGCAATATATTCAGCATCAAAGTTCTATAAGGATTCTTTTAATGTATAATTTTAAAATGAATTATTTATAGTTATATTTTTATTTTTGATTCTTATATCTTATGTTTAATTTGTCTATAATTAAATTTAACATGACTGACTATTTGTAAATATGATATAATAATAACGTTATTAAGCTTGCGAAATATTAAATAGGTAAAACATTTCTATAAAAATAAATTGATTTTATTTTTATTCAAGATTTTATATTAAGAATGTTAGAGAGAAATATATCATTTTTCATTACAAACTAAAATTTGAAAATTAGATTCTTAGGTTTAATTATCGGGTCTGATTTAGAGTATTGCTCTTTTATTTGTCGGTACAATCATCCGGTACTTAAAGTAAAGCTCTATTTTAATTTTTTTTATAAGAACTATTATTCGAAAATGTATTGACAACATATTTTCAGTAATAGTTGTAAAACTTGAAAGTTAGTACTGAGATAATTAAGTTCCTAGGTTTAATTTGGACACCTTGAATATAGTCTAATTAATTGACTCTACCTAAAACTGTGATTAGATAGTTTGCTATTTTCTTAAAAATAAAGTTTAAATTTAGTACGTAATTACTTAATAAGTCCCGCCAAAAGATATTAGTTAATTAATATTAAAAAAAAGAATTTGGGTCTCAACTAAGGACACTTTCATACCAAAAAGAGAAATCAACAAATATCAATTTATATCTTTAATAACCTAAATAATATGAGCAAGCATAATTAACTTGATTATTATATCCATAAATACTCAACTATTATGAATGATAAAAATTTGTCTTATTATTTATTGAATCCATATCTATGTTTCTTTTTTTATGTTATTAGATTAGGAAACAAAAATTAAAATATCATGACAGGATGTTTAGGATTTAATTTTATTTTTAAAATTTTGAATAATAAATTAAAAACCACATATATTACTTCCTTAGATCGACCTTGAGAGTATACTTGTCATTTTCTATAAAATGATTCGTGTACTTGCAAGGGTTTTATAAATATAAAACCAATGTATTTGCAAAAGCAACATTGCCAATTTTGTTCACCAATTCCACGTAGGAAGTTGTATGTTGATTTTATTTTAGTGGGTGAAACTAAAATATGCAAGTTCCTTGACCTATTCTTGGTTGATCAAATTGAAGAAAAATTGATATTAAACCAAGTTAAAAATGTATGCAATAGGTCTTTAGAGCTACTTGATAGGCAAAAGTTGGCTATTTCATATCCCGCAAAGAAATTAATTTGTATTTTGACATAATTATAGTAGAGCTATTAATTTTAATGTATATAACTTTGCTTGTTTATCTATGGTAGTCATCATGGGGTTTTGATTGTCTATAAGCTATACAATCATACATTCTATTATTTGGATTCTTTGAAAGACTCTCGTATAGAAGATGTTCACAATGTACTTAATAAGTGAGTTTAATTGCTTAAGTATTATAACCTGAATATATTAAATCATCTTACATATTTACTAATATTACATGTGAATTGTATAGGGTTCATAAACTTTGGTGTGCCAAAGTTCAAATTGTCAAAAAGCAATCTTTAGTATGGTCATACGCGAATGCAAAATTTGCATTAGTTTTTACTCAAAATCGACGCAAATTTGCATCAATTTTTACATAGAATGGATGCAAATTTGTGCCTATTTTTACACTAAATTGATGCAAAATTTGTGTCTATCTTTACAAAACAATGTAAAATTTGCTATGCCACAATTTGCATTGGTTTTTCCATATCGATGCAAAATGTGATTTTTAGTGTAAAACAACCAACACAAATATCCAATTTTAGTGCATTGCAAGCATAAATATGAATGTTAGTATGACTTGACCCATAAATATCTTGTAATACCTTACTTCATATATCATCCTTTGTGTCTACCTACTTCCTTGTTATAGTGAGTTACTGCATGCTTCTCTTGTGTTGCCTAGCATCTGTTGCTAAAATGCATGACATATATTTTGGTAAATTGAGATGCCTTTTATCTGCACTTCTCTCGTGTTGTCTGTGCATTCAGTTTGTTTAATGTTGTATGCTTTTACTTTTTGTTTATCAAAGTGTTATCCTTTTTCTTTTACATATGACTGCGCGTGGTGCTTCTTAGTAGTGTTGCATTAGTGTTAGGATTATAACATATTTGTATGTCTTTTCTCCCTTATATATAGAGTGTACCTTTGATTTTTAGTTCCAAAAAGAAGGAAACTTTCTATGTACAACTATATGTTTATTTCCATGATATGAGTTACATGGGTTGTGAGTGTAGGATTGCCCTACCTATTATTTTCTAACTTGCATGCAATTAGGGAGTATGGGATGAATTCAGAGGGATTAAAGCATGTTTACTTATGTTGTGTCCCTGTTTAGGGTTAACATAATAGCATGTGGTTTGACTACATACTGTTTCTACATGATATGTTTATGGGGTATATGTTTGTTTTTGTGTGTGTAGGTTACAAGTATAGGGTGAAGTCTTTATGCTTCAGATGTGTTGTATGCTCAGAATCCCATGAAGATTGGATGGAACACTCAAGATGGAGGCACTTGGTATTGGTTTATCTTTTGGGTTTTGGTTTGTGTCGTTGTATTGTTCATAGGAAGAAACAACTTTAGGACATGCTCATGTTCATCTCATATTTGATGAGTTTTTGTATATAGTTATGTAGTGTTGTGACACGAAAACCCAAAGGGAGAAATGTAAGTCATGTTGTACTTTGTGTCTTTGTGTTGGCTTCCCATGTGCAAAGCGTAATGTTTGTTGTTTTACTTACTGTATTTGTCTTCCTCTGTGTAAGGTTGGTTATAGTGGATCAGTAATTCATACACAAACACATAATTAGGTACAATTTGTATACCAGCATGTTTATAAACACGCCACAGTATTGGTTTTTGTAGTGTACATGCTATATTGAGGGCTATGGGTTTTAGTGAGTGAGAGTGCAAGCGAGCTGACATTGTCACTTTCATTTTTATCTTGATTCTAATACAAGTATTTATGGATAGTTCTCGACAACTTTTGAAACAAAAAATATGGCTTTTTAGCACCTCACTAACAAGCTTGCTAGCACCCTCGCCACTAGCTTGGAAAGATGATTGGTAAGGTGGCTAGCGAGGTGACAATCTAAGTTCTATAAATACCCCCTCATGTATCCTATTTCCTACTCCTTGTTTTAATACCAAAACTCCCCGAAAATTTAAACTGAAATTTGTATATGTTGTTTAAATTATTTTGGAGAGCTTACACTAGAGTGCGGGTCCTTTTATGGTTAGTTATAAAATTGTTAGTTGTGTGGGTACGTGGTTTTACTGTGTCTTTCATAAATGATTTATTTTAATAACAAAATGTGTCCCTTGAGAGTGTGAGAAGTTACACTTCTTGTTATTGATAAGTGGTTACCAATCATACCACATTGAGTAATATTGGCTATGGAGGATAGCTAGGTTCAAGTGTTGAACCAAGTAGTTACGAAAGCAGCAAGTGCAGCCTAGTAAAAGGCAGCTTGGACGGAGGTCCTAGTTGATAGAGGTAATAATGGTTTTATTATCTATCAAAGTTATAACTTGTTTATTGTGTAGTGAACTATTTTTTACTCAATGATTGCCTTAAGTAACCCAAGGATGTTACCACATAGATATGGTCTCTATGTGAGTTTAACTCGTTATATCGCCTGTTATACATGATCATCTTTTGAGTTATTATAATCTGAGTTTGTTGTGTATATGTTTCAATATATTGAAGCATAAACTCTTATTAGAAAGCATTTGTTATTTACTTTCTTTCTGTTTTGATATATATATATATATATATATATATATATTATATGTATGTATATAATATCTACTGTCTCAATTTATCTGCATTATCTAATATTAAGTTATATGTACTTCTATTGCGTGTTCTGTATTAGTGTTTACTTTTTGCATGTATGAATTAGGGTTGAGTTCTTAAGGAGTTTGCATCTCCTAACCCTAGTAGTGTACTGGGTTATGGACTCTTTCAATGATGATAAGAAAAGTTATCTAAGGAAGAGGCATATATAGTAGAGAATGCAAGAGGTGAAAACATTACCTAAGGTGATAGTGAAAAGACCACTAAAGAATCTTTTTTTTTACTGTGGATACAATCTTTATATTGGGCTGCTATGTTGATACAATCTAGTAATGTTTTGAACTTTGGATCCACATGAGGCAAATAAACCAGGTGCATAACAAACCCAAAGATTGGTGTCATATGTTTTAGAAGATAAACATCAATGATTTTAAAAAATGTACGATAAGGCGGTAAATTTGTTTAAAAAAACAGCAAGAAATATGAAACTCACTATTTGTTTCTTAACTTTATATTAATTTTTCAATTCAAATAATTTTGTAATTTGCATTATTATTTTGGTTCATAATTTTATAATATATAAACTTTTAATTGATCTTAGGATGGATCACTAAATATACTTAGTGTATGCCTAGGACCTCGTTATAGATCACTTGAGAGAGGGTTCATCTATATCCCGTGCTCCCTTATTTGATGAGTCTAATTAACCATATTGGAAGGCTCATATGAAAGCCTTTCTAGGTCTATAGATGAGAGTACATGGAACTCTGTTATTTATGGTTGGAAGTCACTTATGGTTACCAAAGTTAATGTAGTCGCTCTTAAACATGGGAGTAAATGGACCACCGAAGATAAGACTAGTAGTAACTAGAATAAAAAAGGTATAAACGTTATCTATAGTGCTATGTTTGTCGATGAATTTCATCGTAAATATGATTTTGAAATTGTCAAGTTTGCTTGGGATACTTTAGAGTTACCCGTGAGGGCATAACTTAAGTTAAAAGAAAAAAATTTTGCATTCCAGGTACTATGTTTGAAAATATCCAAATAGAAGAGTCTGAAATATTTTTTAAATTTTATAATAAAATATGTGATATTGCTAACTATTATGCTAATCCTAGTGAAAAAATTGAGGAATTCAGATTGGTTTAAAAGATACTATGCTATTTACTAAATCGCTTCCATGTAAAGCCTTTACTACCATAGATGAGAACAAAGATACAAACACCATTCAAATTGAGGAAGAAGTGAGCTCACTCCTCACTTTTGAGATGAACTTTCGAACTCCTATAAAGAATAGAAGTGTTGCTTTCAAAATAGTCATGATTGAAGATGGTGACAATGATAATGAAAAAATTATACTCATAGCCAAAATATTGAAGAAAATCTTTAACAAAAAGAATCCTCAAAGTAAAGGACATTCAAGTAATCAAAAGGATCAGAATTGGACATAACTCAAACCTTTAAGTTCCAAAGTTGAGAAATCTAAACCCATTTGATCTCATTGTTTTGAATGTTTGGGTTATGGTCACTTTATAGTTAATGTGCAAACAAGAGGAAAAAAACTTGAAGAGCCTTCAATAGTACACTCACTAATTCTCAAGTGATAGTGACAATCCAATTGAATAAGAAAACAATGACACTAACTTTCTGGCATTTATTGCAACAACTGGTGGACACTTAAGTAAATATGATATTAATTCAGACAATAAGGAAAGTAACTCTAAATTCTTTCTGAATAAATTTAATGGAACTAGTATTGATGAATTATTCATTGATTTAATGGGATGTAAACAAGAAAATGATAGGTTTCTTAAAAAATTAACTAAACATAATAAAAAACTAAAATCCTATGAAATAAATTCTTTAGTGTTAGAAAAAGAAAAACTTGATTTGTGTGAACGTATTAATGATTTGAATTTAAGTCTTACAGGTGTAACACAGGAAAGATAGAATCTACGTGCAATAACTTGAACAATCCAAAGAATTTGTAAAAAGGTCAACCATTAAAGCTAAAAGGATAAAAAAGGTTCTAGATTATGAAAAGCTTGTTGGGGACAAGAGAGGGTTAGGATATGTAGATGAGCACAATATTCCATCTTCTTTAAAATCAATTGAGTTTTTAAAACCTTCAAACATGTCCTTCTCACATGCTACACTTTTAGCATCAAGAAATGACTTGGTAAGGCCTTCTAACCCAATTCCTACAGTTACTTAACATATACAAAGAATAGTTACATTTTTGATTGAAAAAAAATGTTAAATTTGGGCCTCTCTATCATAACTATGGTAGAAAAGAGCATATCAAACTAGTTATATATTTCATGTGACACCTTCCTATTTTAACAATATCTTTCATGTTCGATACTCTGAAATTAATTTTCATCATCCATTTATACATGAATGTTGCATCTGTACTAATGATGAATAATAAAAATAAAAGCGAAATGGGGGCAAATATAAGAATATGTCAAAGACAACTACATCAATTAAATCAAAACACAAAGATATTAAACAACCAAAATTCAAGAAATTTGGGTTAGGAAATATTGTTTTTTCTAGGTCAACTAACCATCTCTCTTTTTCACCTAGGTATTTTTATTTGGTTCTCAATTTACCCTAGGTGAGCATGTTAGTTTGATTATTTTAATTGTTTATTTCTTAAATTGAGTTTAGTTGCATGTTTCTTAATTTTATTTTATTTAATTTAAAATTTGTTATATTGGAAAAACAAAAAAAAAATTAAAATTGTTTATAGAGAGTAGAATTGTTCTAACATTCAAATAAATATTATTTTGAATCACCAAAAATTTAATTTATATAACTTGATTTATTTTGATTGATTTTTCATTGTGTAATTGAGTATCTTGTCTTGACCATTTACATTCTTTCTTTACATCTGGTGATCGATGTTAACCATAACTCACTCACACACTCACTAGACACATATGTATGTCATGTTTGAAGTTTATGATTGATTATGTGAGAAATTAATGCTTGAAACAAGCTTGACTGCTAAATTGTGTTTGAGCTCTATCTTCCACTTTATAAAATGATGTTATAAAGAGACATCTAGTTTTGAGAGGGCTATCTATTGTGATGGGTGAAGCTACACTAGAAACAACTAGTATGAAAGTCATCATATGAGTTATATATATTAGCTTGTGCATGTTTCCTTAGTAAACAATAAATAATAATAAATAAAATAGAGAAATAGAAAAGTAATTTCAAGCACAAAAACAAAAGAGTAATAAATGGGTTTTAAAAAAATAACTAATTTCTCATACAAAAATAATAATATGCAATGAGAAAGAATACAAAATAAGTTAATTATCCTATACCAAAAATCATGAGTAAAATTTTATTATGTACAAGTATGAATTCAATTGTAATTTTTTTCATGATAGGTGATGCTCTTTTCTTTAAATCTTTCATAACTAATCATGAATGAACTAATTGACATATTGTTACAGTTTCAATATTATTATACTTTGAGCAATTGTCAATATGTCACCATATGTGTTGAAGAATGTATATATACTTTATTAGAATACTTATGCATACCATGATTAATTTAATTCTAATAAAGAATCATTGTTATTTCAAAATTGATTATTTGAGCAATGTTCATGTTTGAATAAATCTACTACATTTTTATACAAAAAAGGGAAAA
Organism: Hippophae gyantsensis; assembly: GCA_030763125.1. NCBI lineage: Eukaryota > Viridiplantae > Streptophyta > Magnoliopsida > Rosales > Elaeagnaceae > Hippophae > Hippophae gyantsensis. Next base: position 54,600,361 of record CM061031.1, on the reverse strand, counting down.
AAATATTAAATTTTTTTTATGATATTTTTTTATTCAATTATTTATGTGAAGAAATTAAGTAGTTATAGAACTTAGGGGAAGTAATTGCATTTTTCGGAAACTTTGAATGTCGATTGATTAACATTATACTATATGAAATGAATGGTTTTAGTTTATATACCCTTCTTCTTTATAAGGTCTATGTGAGTTTTGGCAATATTCATGAACAAAATATGTAAATGTAATTTTAATTTCTAGGTATATCTTTCAAGGATACTTTCAAGCGGAAAAAACTTTCGAGTTCTAATGAATATATCTTAGGTATATACCTATTCTTATGCACGTTAGATTTCATATTAGACACATATGAATGTTTTTCATATGGGTCACTAGATCAATTGGGACATGACTAGTTCGATGTCTCAATCGATCACGTGTCTTGATTGATCGAGGTGAGTAGATCGATCAAGAATTGATCTACCTTAATTAAAAAGTGGCTTAATTAATTTGACTAGATCAATCTACTTGTTCAAGATTTATTTTCTACTACCAATAGATCGATTAAGGATTGACTAGACCGATCAAAATCATTGGTTTGATTGATTGAGCTTGACTTAGATCAGTCGAGTGGCTATGGTTTCAACTTTAAATATTTATTGAAACTCGAGTCAATTTATGAAATTACTACTTAGTCTATTCTTTAATGTGCTTCATTTTTCTTAAAAAAAATATGTTCTAAATTTTAGGCTAAAATATAGGATTATAAATAGGCTAAAATAGAGGATAAGATAGCCTAAAATTCACTTTAAAAAGAACCATTCTTTAAATAAGAGTCATCTTGATTAATGACTCTACTTTAAAAAGAACTTCTTTTCAAATAAGAGTCATCTTGATTAATGAGTCTATTTTAAAAGATTTATTCTTTAAATAAGATTCTTCTTGATTAATGAGTATTATTAATCCTATTTGTAATAGAAAACATATATATCAATTACATAGGATAAAATGTTTTAATTTTTCCTATAAATAAAACTCATTGCTCATTGTTTCAATCAACCACATAAGATCGTTATTCTCTTCATCTTAATAAGCCTAATTGGTTTATGATATTTTGATCATATGTTCTTATAGCTTCTTCTTTATTCTTTTTTTTTGAATTTTAGGATCAAATAACTATGTGTGCCATAATTATTTGATTTGAGTATTAATCTTTAAAGACAACATATTTATTGACTTTGTGCTTTAACATCTCTTTAAGGTTGCTAGTATATTTTTATTTAACTGATAATTTATTAAATCATTTTGTTAGGGTTATTCATTATTGAACTTGCATTAGAACACACTTTTGCACATGTGTTATTGTGCTAACATTTCGAATACTATTAAAAAAAGTTCAATTGCTTGTGCGACTCAAGTTATCGGAACGTTGGTCATAATTCGAACACCTTTCTTGTAGAGACAATGATGAACACAGTGGCTCCTAAGTAGATTACTTGGGGTCATTATCTTGGTGTGTAGTTTGAGTTATCACCTTGTAATTGGACCTTCTTTTTCATTGTGGATAATTTGGTGGTCCATTTGATTGGTGGTTTTCCTCTTAGGTCATTGGTATGACCTAGGTCGTTTCCACCTAAAAATCTCGTGTGCTAATCTTTATATTTCTGCAATACTTTATCTACACATGATTACATGTCTGGTCATTTTAAGAAATTTTAATTTTTCATAATTTCGCTTATTATCTTTTCATAACCCTCTCTAGCTAATTAGATCCATAACTAAAAAAAACCTTTCAATTGGTATTAAAACGGGTCACTAGATACACTTAGTATGCCTAGGACCTTATTATATATTATTTTATTGAGGGTGATAGCTTAGATGAGAAAATTAAATCCTCTTTTCTTTCTCAATATAATGCAAAAACTTTTTCAAGAATTATGATATAAAAGTGCTAGAGCCATAAAAAGGAATATTGGTTTAAAAGAAAAAATAGAAGAGTGAAATGAAAAACTTGATAAAGATATATGCTTTTCAAATAAATTAATGGAAGAAAAGAATACTTTACAGGGCCAAAATAATGCTTTTAATTTGAGTCTTGTAGGTTTGAAAGAAGAACATAACAAGCTTGCTACTGATAAATTAAATTTGTGCAAGAACTGAGCAATCAAAAGAAGCAGTGAAAAGGTTAACCATTGGAGTTGAAAGGCTAAATAAAATTTTAGATTATAGAAAACTACTTAAAGACAAGAAAGGACTATGCTATGTACAAGAGGACTTTACACCATCATCTTCAAAAACAATTGAATTTGTAAAACCTTCCAACTCTTCTTGTTCATAGGCTACACATACAACTTCAACATCAAAAACCACATCTATAAGGCCTTCTAACCCTATTCCTAATATAACTCATTAAACAAAAAAATAGTTGCACTTGTGATTGAAAAATCTATTAGGTTTGTGCTTGTGTGTCATCATTGTGGTGGGAAAGATCATATTAGGCCCAAGTGTAGATTTCTAATGTATGTTTCTAAATATAATAATACTTTCCACGATTCACGTAGTAGGACTCATAACCATCATCCATCTATGCATGCTACCTCATATCCTAGGATGAATAGAAATTATAATAACATATTCAAAAATTCTACTAGAAAGCATAAAGTTATTGGTTCAAAGGGCATGCAAAAATAAACACTTGCAATTCTAGAACTAGTTACCATCATCCTATCATATATGCTACATTTCTTTTAGGATGAATGGGAAATCTAAAGGTAAGTCCAAGAATATTCCTATGACAACTAAGGAAATTGATTTCAAACCAAAGGATATTGAGAAACCAAAATTCAAAATTTTGGGTTACGAAAGATTGTGTCTTTTCGGTCACCTGATCATCATTTATTGTTTACCCAGATACTTTTGTTTGAGTGCTTAATTGATCCTAGGTAAGTATCTTTATTTTTTTTAAATTAATATTTCTTTAGTTTCAAAAAAATAAAAAAAGGAGGGAAGTATACATGCTCATTACATACTCCATTCATATTTATTTTGATGGGTTATACATTATACAAATGAATATTTTGACTTATGTATTTACATATTTTTCACATTTGGTAATCGATGTTGACATTAATCTACTCACATACGCCCTGGACACATGTATGTCATGCTTGAAGTTTATAATTGATTTCTATCTTCCACTTTCTAAAATGCTACTATAGAGAGATACCTAATTTTGAAAGGCCTACCTACTGTGATGTGTGAAAGCTATTGCAGTGAGCAAAGAGGGCCACCTTACAACTAGTGTGAAATTCATTGTACTAGGTATATTGGCTTGTATATATTTCCATAAAAATAATAATAATAATTAATGGAAAACGAAAAACACAAAATCTTTTGCATGCATAAAAAGAAAATAAGTAACCAACCACTCACACAAAAAAAAGTTTAATACAAGATGTAATTTTTTTTAGTGTTTCCAATATTCATGAATAAAATGTATAATTATAATTTTTCTTTCTAGGTGTCTTAAAATAATATTTTTCAAGCCAAAGAAGCTATCAAGACTCAAGAGTCACTTATTTGGCATTTTATGTTACTGTGCACATTAGATTACATATTAGACATAATATGAATAATGTGAAAATAGGCTACTCGATTGATCGAGTAGTGACTAGATCGATCCATTAACCTGACTCAATTACCTTTAACACATGACTAGATCGATCAAGGGATTTACTCAATAGATTAAGCATTAGATTGATCAAGATTAATGACTTGATCGATCCATTTTTTCAAGAATTAATTAATTAATATGTAGGATTAGTCGAGTGGCCATTCGATCGATCAAACTATGTACTTGATCGATGGAGAACTTGATTAGATCGATCGAATGACTATTGTTTGATTTTAAAACCTATTTTTAATATGAATTGGATTGAATTTTTACTATATTGTCTTTATTTCTTAAAACCCATTTAACTAATTTTATGGGCAAGAGGGTTTGTTTATTTGGACCTAAAGTGCTCCAAAATATTCTATAAATATAAACCTAAGCACACAATTGAAACTAACCATACAAGAGCTTAATTGCGCTTATTCTCTTCATCTTTTATTCTCTCTCTTATTTTGCTAAAATGTTTCAAGTAGGCATTTTCATTAAGTTAATTTATCCAACATTTGTGGTTGTGTTTGATGGATTAACAAGCCTATAATAATAATTGTGCTATTATGTTTTTAACTGATTGTTCTAAAGTTGCTAGTTATTTTCAATTTATCATATATATTATTTAAATCAACTAGTTAAGGTTGTTCAGTATTGAATCTATTCTAGGACACAACCTTGAAAATGTATTTATATGCTAACTATTCATTTGATAGTGATACATGTTTGATTAACTTGTAAGTCTTGAGTTTATCAGAACGTTGATCTAGATTCAAATGCCTTTCTTGTAGAGACTATAATGAAAGCAACGGCTTGTAAGTAGGTTAATTGGGGGCATAACCTAGGTCGGTAGTTTGAGTCCAAGCCTTGTAATTGAATGCTGATTTTCAATATTGGATAGTTAGATGGTTCGGTGGACCGATGGTTTTTTTCTTAAGTCATAGGTTGCTTCCACCTAAAACATTTGTGTGTTGATATTTTTATTTTTGTATTACCTTACATACATGTGATTGGTTTTTTGGTCTCTTATGAAATTTTGATTTATCATACTTCTTCTAACTAGATATTTAAATCCATAACTAAATGAACTTTCACTTAGTATTTGAGCGGCCACTAGGTCTACTCAGTGTGCCTAGAACCTTATTATGGATCACTTGAAAGATGGCTCACCTATAGCTTGTCCTCCTTACTTTGATGGGTCAAATTATCCTTATTGCAAGGCTTATATGAGAGCCTTTCTATAGTTTATAAGTGAGAGTGTTTGGAACTATGTACTTATGGTTGGGAACTACCTATGATTACAAAGAATATTGTAGGCACTTCTAAGCCTATAGAGGAATTGACCAATCAATATAAAATTGTTAGTAACCGATCAAAACGGTATTAATGATATTTCCAAGGTTGTACTACTAATGAGTATGTTCATATTTCTCATGTTGAAACTACTAAAGCATGCTTGGGTTATTTTGGAGGTTGCACATGAATGTACCTAACAAGTTACATGAACCAAATGTCACATGCTTAGTACTCAATTTGAAAATATTAGGATGAAAGAAGATGAAACTTTCTTTAAATTTTATATTAGATTATGTGATATTACCAACACCTCATGGAATCTTACAGAGAAAATTGATGATTTTGGGATAGTTTGAAAGATTATTTTCCCTAGATCACTTCTATGAAAAGGTCACTTCCATTGATGAAAGTAAGGATGTAGACACCATCAAAATAGAGGAACTCATTAGCTCATTTCAAACCTTTGATATGAGCTTTCGAAAACCACCATAGAATAAACGTATCATTTTCAAAACTACTATAATTGAAGATAGTGGCAATGATGATGAAAAACTAGCACTATTAACTAGAAGATTGAACAAAATTCTCAACAAAAAGAATCCTTGAAACAAAGGACAATTAAGTAGTTAAAAGGATAAAAATCTAAGAGAACTCAAACTTATGATTTCTCATGGTAAGATACCTAAACCCATTAGACCTCAATGTTTTGAATGTATGGGTTTTGGTCACTTTTGCAATAGATTGTGAGAAGAAAAATACTAGAAGAGCTTTCAATACCACATTTATTGACTTTAAATGTGAAAATGACAATGATGTTGAACCAAAAAATAGTGACATAAGCTTTCTGGCATTTGCTATAAATGTTGGTGGACACTCTAGTAAACCAACATTGATTCAGATAATGAGAAAAGTGACACTGAATTTTTACTTAAACATTTTAATGTCACTAATTTAAATGATGTGTTGTTTAACCAATACCTCAAAAAAATACAAGAGGGGAATAAATTGACATCTTATTATAGTTTCATCACATATTTTACTTTTGGTGATTTTCGATATGTAACCATACGTGTTAGTATGTTTGTGTGTATTGTATACATATGTTTATGTTATACTGTGTAATTCTGTTAAGCTAAGTCTACTACCCTCAATTTTAAAAACATTATATACATGTATCAATATTTATAAAATTTGTTGTATTTGAATTTATTTAGAGGAGCCATAGAATTTTGAGGGAGTTTATTCATTTTTGGAAATATAAATTTATAGCTCTCTATTTTGTGCTTTTAAGAATGTATATATACTCCTATTTTCAGTCATTAAATGAACTATTTGTTTCCTCAATTTATTGCCATTGCTTTATGATTATATTGTTTATTTGTATGAAAACAATGGGGAGAAAAATTGGAACATTAAAGGAAAATCAACTCAAAGGGGAGAGTTAATTTAGGGGAGATTTTTGTTTTTGAACAACTTTGATCTTTTTTTTGGAAATACTACACATTAGGAGAGTAATGTTTTTAATTTCTATTTAATGATTACTTTCTTATGAATATTCTTCACTTTTTATATTATTATATACTTTGAACTAATGAATAATGAGTCTTCTGGGACAAGTTGTATGGGTATTTATGTTTTTGTTTTTCAGAGAAAACATGAGCATTCAAGAATAAAGCTAATATGGTTCCATCGGATCATAGGATAGTACCACTATGTACAAATTTATTTTTCCAATGAGCTTTATATAGTGAGAGAGAGGTTTTGTCACATAAATGGGCAAAAGGGGGTGATTGACACACACGAAATATGTGCAATGAATACGCAAGTATACATATTGCAATAAGTAATATTATGATAAGAAAATATTGTTCGCACAGAGATTATTTTGTTAGAAACTAATTTTTAAAACTAAAAAAATAAAAATCAATTTTTTTGTTTTTTTATATTTTAGTTAATCAAAATTAAAATAACTAAAAGTAAATAGCAATAATTAATTTAATCACATTTGGTAACTAAAAAGATATATGAGAAAATATCTAGGAATACTTAATCCACCAATTTTCTAAACATGCGAATTGCTAAAATCCCCCCAATATAATTATCAATTAATTACATGATCAATTGAATCTAACCTAGCATGTATTCCTCTTTCAAGTAAATTATATACCATACACTAATTAATTTAATCACACTCTCATGTCAATTAAATTGCATACTACTCATTAAGTTCATCAATTATGGATCACATACATAAGAATCATACATCTCTACCTAGAAACTATACATGTTATTTAATAAAGACAAACAATTAATTAATTTTCTTAAATCTATTTAATAGCCTCTATAGATAAATTGTTGGACAAACAATTAATAGCATACAAATAAGATTAAATAATATAATTAATTTGAAATTATAATTGGGGTAAAATATTAAATCATCATATGGTGAAAATTGGGTTCATAAGATCCCTTGATTAATAAATTAATTACACATAATTGTGTTCATAAAGCTCATATTTTTCATAAAAAACATAAAAATTGATAAAGAAAAGAGTAGAAGAAAAAGTGGAATCAATCTCTTGAATTGTAGTATTAATCTCCACCAAAATTGTGTCCTCTCTTGAATTTTTCTATATTTTCTCCTCTTTTTTGCTCCCAAAATTGACCAAAATTATGCTAATGGAGGCCATTTAGGGTTTATGGGGTGATTAGGGATTTAAATATTACTTAGGTGTAATCTAGACCATTAAATCAACTTCAAATCAAGGCTACGATCAAAACAAGAAAAATTAACAGCTCCAACTAATCACAATGTGACACATGGCATTAGAAATTCACTGAGCGAATCAGGGAGTGATGCTTGGCAAGGGAGACCGGTTAGATTCAATGCTTGTTGGGTCATCGACATGTGGTGTGATGTGATTCACATTAATGGATGGCGTGGCACAAGGGTGGAACATGAGGAGCAATGGCTTATCGACACGTGGCAATACGGTTTGACCAAGCTCAAGCTTAGATTGAACATCATACTGACACATGGCATATGTTTCATCCTCCTCACACGCTACATATTGTGATTCACTCTCCATGCTTGTGTTTAATCTACGTGGCTTGCCTAATTAGATCCTTTGCTTGTATGGTAGGCCACGTGGCAACTTCTGAATGGTTCTGCATTAAAAATTAAAAAAAATGCATAAAAATTCCAGAAAAATCCCAAAATATACCAAAAATTATATTTTTACCCCTTTTCACTAAAAAGTTTATATTTTAATATTTTTGACCCCAAAATACTATTTATTGAATAAAACAAGTAAATATTAAGTAAAAAAGTGTACTAATGACTCTACTTTCATAAAGTTCTCGGGGGATCATTGTAAGGTTTATGTTAGTGTTGGCGATATTCGTGAACAAAACATATAATTAAAATTTTGGTTTCTAGGTATGTCTTAGAAAATATTTTTGAAGTCAAAAAAGCTATAAAGCTTCAATGGTTACATATAAGGTATTTTTCTATTTCTATGCGCGTTAGATTTTATATTAGACACGATAGGAACAATGTGAAAATAGGCTACTCAATCCATGAATTAGTTACTAGATCGACTGAGCAATATAATGTGACTGAATTAATTTTAACACATGACTATATTGATTGAGGGATTTACTCCATCGATCGAGCATTAAATCAATCAAGATCATTGACTAGATCGATCCATTTTTTTATAATTTATTAATAAATACACTAGATCGATTGAAAATACATTCGATTGAACAGACCATATACTCAATCGATTGAGCCACCAGAGGTTTTATTTGAAAATATATTTTTAATATGAATTAGATTTATTTTTACTATATTGTCTTTATTCATTAAAACTCATTTAATTGATTTTATGGACAAGATGGTAATTTTACTTTGACCTAAAGTGCTTCAGAATATTATATAAATATAAACCTAAGCATACAATGAAAAATATTCACATAAGAGCTTAATTGTAGTTGTTTTCTTCATTTCTTATTCTCTCTCTTCTTTTTCTAAAATTTTTCAAGTTTTTTCATCAAATTAATTTATCAAACATTTGTGGTTGTTTTTTATGGATTAACAAGTCTACCATAATGATTGTGTTATTGTGCTTTTAATTGTTTATTCTTAAGTTGCTAATTATTTCCAATTTATCTGATATATTGTTTAAATCAACTAGTTAAGTTGTTCATTATTGAATTTACTTTAGGACAAACATTTGCACTTATTTTTATGTGCTAACTTTTCAGCTAACAATAGTGCGAGTTCACTTAACTTGTGCGACACAAGTTTGTCAGAACGCTGGTTTGGATCTAAACACATTTTTTTCTTGTAGAGACTAATAAAAGAAGTGGCTCGTATGTAGGTTACTTGGGGCCATTATGTAGGTCCATAATTGAACGAACTTTCACAAGAGGGGAGTACATAATTATATATATATATATAATTCTCTCTTGGTAACTAAATTTTATTTTGTTTAAGTATGAACTCAACTATAATATTTTATGATAGGTGATACTCCTTCCTTTAAATCTTTCATAACTAATCATAATGGACTAATTGACATATTGTAGATATGTCACTATATGTGCTAGTATGTTTGTATGACTTGTCTACATTTATGTTATCAATCAATAGTCACAATTTGAACAAAATTAATTTCATCATTTATGTGTACTTTTGTAGTCATATTAAGCTAAGTCTACTATCCTCAATTTAAAAAAAAATGTATATCAAGTCTCATAATTTTAGTGGAGTTATAGAACTTAGGGAGAGTTTATTCATTTTTCTGAAATATATTATTGTTAGCTCTCTATTTTGATTACTCTAAAGCTTTTCAGAATGTTTACTCCATTTTTCATCATTAATATACTACTTGCTTGCACAACCCATTGTTATTGCTTCATGATTATCTTGTTTATTCATATGAAGAAAAAGGGGGAGAAAAAATTGGAACATTAAATATACTACTTACTTGCTCAACACATTTGATGATACTATACATCGGGAGAGTTATGTTTTTAATTTATATTTTATGATTACTTACTCTTATGAATATACTTCACTTTTTATAGTGTTATATATACTGAACTAATAAACAATAAATCTTTGAAGACAAGTTGTTTGGATATTTATGTTTTTTACTTTTAATGTAAACATGAACTTTCAAGATTTAAGCAACCATTATTTCACAGAATCATAGGATAGTATCACTATGCATGTAAAATTATTTTTATCCTATAAGCATTACATAGTCAAAGAGAGGTTTGGTCACATGAATATGTCAAAGCAAGAGGTTGTAAGGTCTATTTTAGTGTTGGTAATATTCGTGAACAAAACATCTAAATGTAATTTTAGTTTCTATGTATGTCTTTTAAGAATATTTTAAAGTCGAAGAAATTATCAATTTTCAAAGAAGACATTTTAGGTATATATTTGTTTGTAGTCATGTTAGATTTCATAATACATATATAGGAACATTTTGTATATATGTTACCACTAAATTGATCGAGGATTGGCTAGACCAATCGAACTCAATCGATCGAGTTTGACTTAGATTGATTGATAACTAGGGTTTCAACTTAAAATATTTATTTAAATTCAAGCCAATTTATGAAATTACCACTTAGTCTATGTTGTAATGTGCTTCAATTTTTTTTAAGAAATATGTCATAACTTTTAGGCTAAAATTTATGATAGGATATAGGCTAAAATATAGGATAATATATATGCTAAAATATTTGATAATATATAACCTAAGAGATAGCCTAAAATCTACTTTAAAAAGAAATTTTCTTTATGTAAGAGACCTCTTGATTAATGAGTCTGTTTTAAAAAGAACTCTTCTTTAAATAAGTGTCATCATGATTAATGAGTCTACTTTAAAATATGACTCTTCTTGATTAATCAGTATTACTATCCATATTTGTATTAGAAAACATATTAATCAATTACATAAGATTAAGGGTTTTAATTTTTCTTATAAATAAAACTCATTGCTCATTATTTCAATCAACCACACAAGAACATTATTCTTTTCATCTTAATCTCTTTATTGTTTTGCAAATATAAGTTTATAATTCTTTAGGCTTCTTGATTTAATTAATCTACCAAACATTGATGGTTGTATTTAATTGATTAGTAAGTCTAATTGGCTTATGATATTTGATCATATATTCTTATAGATTCTTCTTTATTCTTGTTCTTGAATTGTTAGATCAATTAATTGTGTGTGTCATATCATAATGATTTAGTTTGATTATTAATCTTTAAAGAATTTATCTTTATTGAACTTGTGCTTTAATATCTATTCTAGGGTTGCTAGTTGATTTTCATTTTACTAATAATTTATTAAATCATCTAGTTGGGGTTATTCATTATTGAATCGACTCTAGGACATACATTTGCACTTATGTTATTGTACTAACTTTTTAAGTACTAGTAAAATGGGTTTGACTGCTGGTGTGACTCAAGTTGTCAAAACATTGGTCCAAGTATGAACATCTTTCTTGTAAAGACTATTATGAAAGTAGCAACATGTAAGTAGATTACTTGGGGCCATTACCTTGGAGAATAGTTTGTGTCTTAGCCTTGTAAATGGACCTAATATTTCATATTGCATAAATAGGTAGTCTGATGGACTGATGGTTTTCCTCTTAGGTCATTAGTGTGGCCAAGGTTATTTCCACCTAAAAATCTCATGTGTTATTCTTTATTTTTTCGAATTACTTTATTTACATGTGATTATATGTCTGGCCATTCTGTGAAATTTTATTTTGTCATAATTTTATTGATTATATTTTCACAACTCTCTCTAGCTAATTAGATACGTAACTTAATCTAGGCCACAACAAGATCTAAGAGGAAAACCATCGGTCCATATTCAATCTAACTAACGAAAGAGACACAGTATAAACAAACCGATAAATCCTGACAAATCCTCACAATACATGATTGCCTATTATACAACTCTTAAGCTACTATCACTAATTTATAATCTAGATCAATGCCAAGAAATACTAGACCCATTTCGATACCCCCTAAAAGAATTGTTTAGTTATTTGCTATTATATATAGTAGTGTTATTGTCTTATATAAGAATTTGGCATGCCAAATACATACTTAATATTACTTTTTAGATTATAATTTGTATTGTGTTTTTTCATTTAGAATGAATAAGTCTTGGATGCTAGAGCCAAGATTTTCACAAGAGTATTTTGAAGAAGTAGAAGCATTTTTGAATTTGTAGTGGGATTATTCGAACTTACAGAAATTGGTCTATATATAGGAAGCCCCTATTTCAAGAGGATTATGAAAAAGGTACACCATTGAACCGTTTGTTCATATTCAAGATTATGGAGAATTCACCTATTTAAATGGTAAATGCAATAGAAAATAAACCCATTATCAATCTTGATGAATTTAACAAGTTATTAGAAGATGCATAGAAGCCACTTTATCTTAGTTGCACAAATTTCACCAAGTTCTCTGCAATGGTGAATTTATACAACCTTAAAGCAAAACATTGATTCTTTGATGCCAAGTTCACTGCCATATTAATTAAAGTTAAATCATGAAATGCTCCCAAAGATAAATGAGTTTCCTACTTTTACGTATGAAGGGAAAAACATTAAGTTTGGTGTGAAGTATGTGAGGATTCAAGGTTTTCCAAATTATTGTATCCTTTATAGGAAACAATATCAAAATTCTACTCAATGTCCAGAGTGTGGTACTTTAAGGTGGAAGCCTACATGAAATGGTAATGAATTAAAAAGAGTGCCAACTAATGTGATTTGGTACTTTTTTCCTATACCTTATTTTAAAAGAATGTTTAATAGTAAAGAAACATCAAGGATGTAGACGTGGCATATAGAGAACAAATCCATGGATGGCATTTTGCTTCATCTAGTAGATTCCTCTTGTTGAAAGATAATAGATGAAAAGTGGCTAGATTTTGGATTGGAGCCAAGGAAATTATGTCTTGCTATTGGCATTGATGGGATTAAACCTCAAATAAATTTAAACTATCATATATAACCTTCATCCTTGGTTATGCATGAAAAGGAAGTTTATGATGCTTTCCATGTTAAGTTTTGAACAAAAATAGCTGGGTAAAAGCATTGATGACTTGTAGAAACTTTGGGCTGAAAGAATTTCTATGTATGACTCATACAATGAAGAGTACTTCAATCTTAAAGGAGTGGTATTTTGGAAAATATTGGCTTAGTGAAATTTGTGTGAACATGTGACCAAGGGGTATAGTGCATGTCCAATATGTAGTGAGAAAACCTATGCTCGATATCTATTACATTCAAAAAAATATTTCTTTTGCAAAACATACTTGATAATTACCAAAAAGGCATAAGTTTTGATCTCAAAAGAAAGTTGTAAGTGATAGTGGAGAAGAAGATACTCTAGTACCCTTGCAGGGAGAAGAAGTGTTACACAAATTATAGGGTATGACATTCGAGAAGTTGGGAAAGTATGAATTAGTACTGAAACCAATGACTAAATTACAAGGAAAAGAAAAAGGTAGACTGGGCAAAAGAAAATTCAAAATGATTGCAAAGAAGAAGAAAAAAACATGATAATGGTGACAAATGTTGGAAAAAGATGTCAATCTTTTGAAAATTACCTTATTGGCAATCATTGCATGTATGCCATATGTTAGATGTGATGCACATAGAAAATAATGTATGTGATAGTCTAATTAGAACACTTTTTGATATTCCTTTTAAAACAAAGGATGGTATTGTTGCCCTTTTGGATCTAAAAGAGTTGGGAAAGAGAAAAGAATTTGCACTAATTAATAAGGGATCACGAATCAAGTTGCCTCCTGCTTGTTTTATACTATTTAGGGATGGGATATAAAATTTGGAAAATGTTTATTGGGATTGAAAGTTCCCAAAGGTTACTCATCAAATGTCAAAAATTTAGTATCAATATAAGACTTAAAGTTATATGGTTTAAAATCATAGGATTATCATGCTCTTATGTAATAATTGTTACCGGTGGTAATTCTATCAATTCTCCCAAAGCATATTCATCATTAAATCACTTGTCTTTGCTTTGTCTTCAATTCCATTTGTAAGAAGACAATTCTAGAAGATGAGCTACAAAAACTACAAGTTGAACGTGTTGAGACATTGTGCTTACTTGAAAAATATTTTCCACCTTCATTTTTTGATATCATGGTTCACTTAACTATTCACCATGTTAGAGAAGTGTAGTTATACAATCTTGTATACATGCGATGGATCTATCCATTTGAAATATTCATGAAGCTTTTGAAAGGTTATGTTCGTAATCGTAATTGTAATTGACTAGAGGGGTGCATAGTTTAGTGTTATATTACAGAAAGAAGCTATTGAGTTTTTCTCTAAGTACCTATCTGGTGTATCCATAATTAGAATTCCTTACCTTAGGTTTTCGTTGGGTGAATTTTTAGAGGATATTGGTGAACCAATAAGTTTAGGTCTAGTTGAAACCATCGTACAAGTTTAATGGGAACAAAGTCATCGTTTGGTGCTTGCAAACAATGATGAGATTGAACCATACATAAGGTAAAAAAATGTAACATTTATTATACATTTAATAATTTCTTAAATAATCTTTTCATATGTTCACTCAAATTAATCTTAATTAATAGGATTTATATGGATATGTTAAAGGAAAATCCTCAAAATAGGAGAATAGGGGAGAAATGGTTTTAAGATGAACACAAACGTTATTTTATTTATTAGTTTCAAGATAAAGCTTTGGACGAGTTAAGTGTCCCCAAGAATTTCATCATAGAAACTATAAGGTGGCTAGAAAATGGGCCACGATATTATGTTATTAAGTATCTTGGATAGTTTATAAATAGTTTTGATTTACAACAAAAGAAAGGGATGCAATTCGTGTTAATCAAAGTAGTGGGGTTATATTAAATGCTCAAACTTGGAAATTTGCAAGTTCTAAGGATAAGAACCCAGTACAATATGAAAGAACATATTATAAGTTATTCGAGAAGTTTGGGAGTTAGAATACCATATGTTTTGGGTTCCAATATTATTGTGTGACTAGGTTGACGATAATCAAAATGTAATTAATAAGAGTGATTTAGGATTGACTCTTGTTAACCTTGGTAAGATAGGTTATCAAGATGACTCATTCATCATGGCATCTCATTCTAACCAAGTATTATAGAGAAGATCCTATAGACATAAAGTGGTTAGTTGTGTTGATACCACCTAAGCTAGAGTTTTATCACAAAGATGAAATAAATGAAATTTTGTCTCATCGTGGATCTTCTACAAGAAATATACCTAACTTAAATGATACTAATGTTAAAGAAGATGATAATTTAATATATATACGCATTGATTGTTAGCCAACTTGGGTTGATCGAGGAAGTTAAATTTTTTTTAATTTGCAATGTTTTTGTTAGGCATGCATCTTAAAATATATTATATATTTGTTTCTATTTACAATTTGCATTTAGAATACTAATTTTATTGTGACAAAGATGAAAGAGTTGGGGGCCAACATAACTCCTTTGATAAGGAGAGTTCTTCGAATGACGATAGTTCTTTGAATAAGGAAAGACCATCCAAAAGAAGGAAAAAAAGAAAAAAGTTAAAAAGAGAAGAGGTATAACAAGAATGAAGATAATTGCTAAATCAAAGTGCATAGAAAGAATTACAATTGAATTTGATAATTAATGCAACCCAATTGGAAAGAGAGGATAAAAAATGATTAGTTGTATATGTGTGTTAGGAAAAACAATGATTATGATTATCTACAATGATTGGCAGAAAGAAGTTTCTGAAGTAGAAAAAGACTTGATATGGGCAACATTGACTGTAAGAACAAATATTACATTTTTACTTTTTGTCCTTCATTATTTAGTTATAATTAATACTAATTTTGTGTGAATTTATAGGAAAAATACAATCTTCCAAAGGCATACAAACGAAAGTGCATTAAGATGGCCACTTTGGGAATGGATGACATTGAAAAAGAATTTGAGGAAAAAATACATTAACCGATATTTGAACCTATTGGATGAAAATAATCTATACAAACCACCTAAGAAGTATGAATGAGTACACAACAATTGGCATGTGTTTGTGAATTACACAATATCTGAGAGATTCAAAATATTATTAAGCACAAAAGTATAAATATTGTCATTTAATAT
The DNA here is from genome assembly GCA_030763125.1 of Hippophae gyantsensis. Lineage (NCBI taxonomy): Eukaryota > Viridiplantae > Streptophyta > Magnoliopsida > Rosales > Elaeagnaceae > Hippophae > Hippophae gyantsensis. Next base: position 54,584,227 of record CM061031.1, on the reverse strand, counting down.
TCTCTTTTATATGCCCCAAGAATATTTTATATATAGGTTCTTATTAGAAATCAAGTTGTGAACATGCTAAGTTGACAAATCATTATGAGTATAACCATCATACAAGAAGAATATACTTTTCTAACCTAAAACTTCAATTGGTGAGTTATTAGTAGTTTGTTAAATAATTAGTCATTATTTTTGGGTATACAATGTTTTTGTAACTCATTCTCCATATCTATAGGTGTCAAAATAAGGTGGCATACGAATTCACTGATCTCATGTATTTTTCGCAGCTAACACTTGTAAAGAAGAAGAGTTCAAAAGTAAACAAGTTCAAGATAAAGTTGAAAAAGTGGTAATAAAATTGTTTTGGTTTTGCTAAAAGTGGTATATAGTAACTTATGGGTAATCAATTTTCGAATAAGTTTTCTCTTTTTTGTATTTAATTTAACTTATTGCTTATTATTTGTGTGTGAATTATTTTAGAGTAAAATGGAAGATAAGATCGATAGTGCTGAGATTGAGGAAGAGATAGGTATGGATGCAATGGTGGTAGCATTAGGGAAGGGCCATTTAGGTCGTCTTAGAGGATGCTCTCAACATACTACATCTACTACATATTTTTGCATGCCTAGAAAGTGCACTAATTATCCTTCCAATGAAATGGTAAAAGTCTTAAATGAAGGTAGAGATGGATGCACAAAGAGTTGAGTTATTGGGATCTAGGAGTGTAGGAAATTAAAACCATTATCTGGAAAAAAAATCATGCAATTGATACTTCAAATGAGACTCCATGTACAAAACCAATAACACCTACATCTACATCACACATCCAAAAAATTGCCATTCCTCCCTATGTGCCTCTATTTCATACGGGATTAGTTGTAAGTAATCTTCAATATTTAGAGTCATTTTCATATTTATTTTGATCTATGTGGTTATTTTTATTCATTTTCATTTTCATAATTTTAGATTGGTATAATTGTTAAATTAATTTGGAAAAAGTAGGTAGCACTAGTTTTAAATCATCCTTATTCTATTTGTGATCTTCTTACAAAGGTCTTATAAAGTTATATTTGAAGCAATGACAAAAATTAGAAGTACCTCTATTTTAGTGTTGGAGTGATAGTATATATGTTTGTACTAATACTATATAAATTATAGGGAAGAAAGTTTTACATGCATAGGAGACACCAGCTTGTATTATGGCACGTGGGAGGGTATGTGATTACTCTAGTAGTGCTTGTCATGGACAACCATTGAATGGGAGTTGAAAGGTTTTAGTTTAGGATGATTTGGAAAGAAATATGCCTTACCTATACCAACAAGGGAACATGATACAATTATAGAAGTAGTTAATTCATTTTTTTCTTGTCCCCTACATATCATAATATTAGGAAATGATATAGTAAGGATATTTCCCTTACCTATTAGATATTATTTTCATTGTTGATTAATTTAAAAAACAAATATTAGAAATTTATTAAATTCCTTCATATTGCGAATAAATAAGATTTGAGTAAGAAGAAATCAAAGTTGCCTATTACCAGAGACAACAAAAGGGGAAGCTTAAAGGAGAAACCAATAGATAAAATAGCTTCTAAGAAGCTTACTTTGGCACCAATAAGAAAAACAATCTCATTTACATATGACCAAACTAGTGTTTTTCCTATGAATGTTAGATTTCTTTTAGTTGAGTTCTCATCTGCATCTTTAGTTAATGATCGTGCTATTAAAGTTCCAATGGAAGTTCATACCTTAGGTAATGAACTCCTTATTTTTCTATTAATTGATTGTGTAGATATACCAAGGTGGAAATTGACTATTCAGTTCTCAAATTGTGGATACAATTAGTTTATTTGATTTTAATTCATTTTTAATTTTATGAGTTATAAATTACTCATATACTTTTTTATGATTGTTATTTTTTCATTAAATTGTAAACATTTTCATAGGCGATGCTAGGACGAGTTTTTAAAGAATCTTTTGAATAATGTGATTAGATTCATTGATCCAAGTTGGTTTTTTGTCATTAAGAAAAAGAAGACATGTACTCAAATTACGAGACAAGTGCTTGAAAGGCTTAAAAATACCCAAGAGAGAGATAAGTGGATTATTGCAAATAATGAGGATAAGTATATTACTGTAATCTTCATGAAAAATTATGTTATATGATCAAAGGAATTTAACAATATATATATCTTATTATAAATTGATGTAGGTACCATTGGATTTTAATTGTATATGAGTCATTCAAAAATACCATATATTATTTGGACTTAATGTGGGGAGAAGTGTTCTTTGATATTGAAAATATTATGAATAAGGAAGTTATATTTTTTTTATTAACTTAATGTTTTTGAAAACATTAAGTTTTAATTTGTCTTCACAAATAAATCCTATTCATTTTCCTTTCTTCATTATATGGGGTTCACATTATGTTGAATGGTCATCAAAATTGAAGGGCTCATGGTCTACAAATATGGTATAAGGTGGTGTTTGGTTCATAGAATGGAATGAAATGAAAAAAATTTTATTTGGTTTAACCATTGGAATCAAAGAAGGAATTAGTATTATAGTATTTGGTTTACAACTGGAATGGAATGGAATGGAAAACACTGTATATTACCTTAATACCCCTATATTTAGCAAAGTTTAAATAATATCATTTAATTATTGTTTTTTCGTCAGACAAAATACATTATTGAAATCATTATTTTTCTAAATAATTATTACTTAAAAAGAAAATATATTATTAAAATTATTATTTTTCTAAATAGGGTTTAGGGTTTTGAGGTTTGAGATTTGGGATTTAGGGTTTAGGGTTTAGGGTTATATTTGTGGGTTAAGGTTTAGGGTTAAATTTTTTTTTTAAATAGGGTTTAGGGTTTTAGGATTTGAGATTTGAGATTTAGGGTTTAGGGTTTTAGGATTTAGGATTTAGGGTTTTGGGTTTTGGGATTTGGGGTTTATAGTTTAGGGTTTAGGGTTATATTTATGAGTTAAGGTTTGTAATTAAAATTATTATTTTTCTAAATATGGTTTAGGGTTTTGGAATTTAGGGTTTAGGGTTTTAGGATTTTGAGATTTGGGTTTAGGGTTATATTTGGGGTTGGGGTAAAATTGGAAAAAAATTGAGATGGGAATGTAATCATGATTCCTAAAGGGGGAGAAGGAATTCTGATTCCTTCTCCTTTAGGAATCGATTCCATTCATGACTCATTTTTTAGTCCAACCAAACACAGCATAAGATTAGAGTAAGTTATAAATGCATGATTCGTCAAAATCCATAATTTCAACCTTTTTAGATTTTTTTATATACATGTATATTCACTAGAAGTACTTACACTATTTATTGATCATCTCTATGTAATATCTTTTTAATTAGATTATATAAAGTTTACAATTGAATTTTTGTTCTAATGTGTAGTGCCCTAAGTAAAATGACTTAGTGACTTGTGGGTATTATGTCCTTATGTTTATAAGGATAATTATTTCCAATTCACTTACTTCCATGATTGACTTGGTAATAATTTTAATTTTTTTTGTATTTTCTATTCTTGTTTTAATTTTGATTTTGATTTTTTATTTATCAAAATAGATGACTAGCTAACAATAATTTAAAATATGTATACACTGTAACTTAATCATGAAGGAATTTACACCAATAGTGAAATTGATGAGATGAGAAATGAGTGTGTAGAGTTCACAAATCGATTCTTACAGCCATAACTAGCTAGTTAGACCATCTATGTTGAATGAGACCTCAGTTGTATGTACAACTCTCATTTTAACATTTTCATTACCCATAAATTTTTGCATCCAGTAAAACTAAACAACTTTTAACTAACTGTTATTCTTTCAAATTCTCGATTTAAGGACTGAACAATCATATCAGTGGTAGAAGCATTTGCTAAATTCAAAGGGTAGAGTAAGGTGCCATATGAAGTGAGAACATCCATATTGTGTTATATTATTTTGCCTTATTTGAATGTTCTAATTAAGACTTTATAATATTACTCTTGATGTTACATATCCATATCAAGATCATTCCTATTACTCTTCCATGGTTATAATACTTGTTCCAAGTTCCAACTATCTATGACTTATGCATTAGTAATTTGAGGTCAACCTTAGATTCTTGAAGTGGTACATATATCAAAAGAGGATACTTTAGTAATCTCAAGTAGGTTGTATATCATATTTTAAGTTGGTTGATTGATTGATTGAATCGTTAGTGGCTATTTTTCTTTCCTTCTTTCCTTCTTTCCTTCTTTTAGCCTTTGTGTATCTCTCTCTAGTATAGAAGATTTTTCTACTTTATATTCTCCTAGGTCGATCTAAACTTTTATTAGAATGCAAAGACTGGTTTAATATATATATTATTTCAAAAACAAGATAATGATCAATGATTGTATGATATTATGTAGATTTTAAAAAAAATATGTGATCATTCGCTTTTGTTGACAAAACAAGCCACATGAGATGTACTACAAGAGATGGACTCAATGCTACCACCAGGGGATGTTCATGCATGTAGTACAGAAATTAGCAATGCATATAGTAGATGTTGCCTATGAAGAACATTTTGAAGAAAAGCATGACATTATGTCATGAAAAATATCTTTCATATTGATTTAGATTGTGGACAATTTCATTAGTATTAGTATTGGTAAATGTTTTGCATGTATTTCATATTTTAGAACACTTTAATTTGCTAGCTAGTAAGGCTTTATTATGTTTTAGTGCATAAACTCTCAAATGTGATTGCACTCTTAATTTTAATATAATGACTTTTAATATTCTCAATTGATAAATTTATTATAATTTATATGGAAAAATAAGGTTAATTGAGATGTATATGATCATGATTTAAGTGTAGTTGAGATAATAGATATATCATTTGTTTTCGGTCTTATAAAAGACTAAGATCAAATTATATGTCTATAGCCTCGGTCTTTTATAAGATTGGGATCAAATGGTATGTCTATGGCCTTGATCTTCTATAAGGTCGAAACTAAATGGTTTTTCTATGGTCATAGTCTTATAAAAGATCGAGACCAAATAGTATGTCTATGGACTCAATCTTATAAAATACTATCACCAAATGGTATGTCTATGGTCTCAGTTAATAATTAAGACCATATGTAAGAGACTAAGGTCTCTCTCACTTACATGTGAACTGACTTTAAATTATGTATTTTTTTTACACATTTTACTCATTTTCTACTATACTCAGAACTTGTATTCGATCGATCATATAATAATAAAAAAACCAAAATCTGTTCAAAAAGTTTAAATAATACAAATAATTGAAAAATTAAATATTAATTATTTACTTGATAATTAAATTCATAGACATAGGAATAGAGAAATTAAAGTATTATAAAAATTACCATGATGTTGTCCTATGTTATTCAAGATCATCATATTCTTCTCTTGATTCTTCTTGTGATGTTATAATTTGAACCATGCGTTCTATCAATTCTTCTTGTAAATAATCAAAAATTTGCATATCATAGCCCGACTTGTTCCAACCAAAGAACTATATGTAATTAAATTCAAAATAATAATGTAATATTATGAATTCACAAAAAAAAACTTATATATGTTAAAAGATTAGTAAAAGAGATTACCACATCGACACCAGAGTGATATAATAATAACCCCATCCCTTATAAATCATATTAGCATTGTATTAATCTTTTGTCTATAAATACGAAGCTATCTGAAATCAAGCTGGTATTTTTAATGCTATAATGAGCTATAAATATGAAGTCAAGTGTAACTCCAATTTTTTACTTGGGTTGGTTGCATTTTGGTGCCCATAAACTAATACTTTTGTATTTTCCTAGCGTGAAACAATAATCACTCTTGCAGATATGATGATTCTTGGTGGTTTTCCTATACTTGGCTGGCCAATGACTACCATGATGTTGTCATACCAAGAAACTAGGCAAGAGAGATAAGATGAAGTTTTGGCAAAAAATAGGTTCATATAAAAATTCATTCCTCTAAATACATGAGCATATAAACATCCATCAAACAAGTTGCCCAAACTTTAGACACATGAATAGAGAAATTAAAACATTATAAAAATTACCATGATGTTGTCATATGCTATTCAAGATCATCATAATCTTCTCCTGATTCTTCTTGTGATGATATAATTTGAACCATGTGTTCTGTCCATTCCTATAGTAAATCATAAAACTTTTGCGGGTCATAGCCCGACTTGTTCCAACCAAAGAACTACATGTATTTAAAATCAAATTAAGAATGTAATATCATAAATTCACAAAAAATAACTTATATATGTTAAAAAGGTATATTGGTAAAAGAGATTACCGCATCTTTAATTGGAATGTTGATATTTGTGATGATTTTGCTCATAAACTTCATGACATAGTAACCACACATGACTCCATCATTTTGTTATGGAACCTAAAAAACATTGTACATGATTATCCATATTCAAACATCTTTATTATTCAATAGTAAAATTAATTAAATTATTAATATTCACTTGTACATACCATAACTTTGTCCCATATAAGCTTACGACATTTTTTAAGGGAAAAGCCCCTACTCTTGTTCCATAGCTTCCATGCCCTATAAAAGTTTAAAACGATAAGTTTTTTATTAAATATTACAAAGAACAATAGAAGAAAAATAGCTAGCTATAACTCTTACATTTCAACAACTTCTTTTGTATCTTTACTTAAATCTATGGAAGCTGAGTTACAATACCAAACATAATTTCCATATAGATCAAATATTATCAACATCCAATGACCTTGGCCTTATTCAAACATTAGTGACCAATGGATTATCAACTTCTAATTTTCGTTAAGTGTTAATGCCATATCACATAATTTTTAGCTTTGATGCTAACATCATTCTCTTAATATTAATTGACAAATGAAGAATCATAGAACATTGCTAAATGTGATGAGTGATTAGCTTGAAGTCGATAATAACATGCCCTATATAAATGAAATATATATAAATAAATAGATAATATAAATATAATTATATATGTTTTATATAAATGAAAGTTATTTACTGATTGAGGACTCACTTTATCCACACTTTATTTATACTTAAATCAATCATTTGTTATTCAAATAGTTGTAATATGCACTCGATAAATATATATGTTTGGCCAATGTCTACACCAAAAATTTCTCTAGGAAGTGGCATAGTCCATCCATCATTTATGTTAGTCTTTCTCGCAACAATAATAATCAAAGAGCCAATATTTCTGCTAAAGTTTATAGTATAATCATAACTATACTTTTTCCATGGTTTCTTCTTGAATGACTTAGTGCCCGATGATTGACCACTAGACATAGATTTACCATGAGATACTTGCTTTGTATCTCTTAAATGTGCCGTAATTACTAACTCTGGTATAATAGACTAAAGAAGAGGTATTATATATGTTAGTAACAATAAAAGAATAATAATATCTTACCACAAATGATTTATCAAATGGACAAGGACTCCTATGTGGAGTAGCTATTGGAAGGACATTCTCATCGAAACATTCATCATGATGTAATGGATGGTAAGATTGCACAGATTGCATTGGAGATATTGAACCACTACATGATTGCATCTGCATTGCTAGCATAAAAAGAGGACCAATAGGATGACTATATCCCATACATGATATAGGTTGGGCACCATAAGATTGCATGGATGGCATGCCTGGCATGGATGGTGGCATGACTGGTATGGTTGGTTGCATGCCTTGCTAATAAAGCATTCCTTGATGGTAGTATGCTGCCATGCCTGACATGTGTTGTGATTGATATTCTTTTAAAGTGGCAATTTCACTTAACACTATGGCCTTATAGGAGCTGAATTATTCTTCAATTTTACATGATATATGGAAATCCTCCCCTAACAGGACTAGGCTAATCGCGTACAAATGCATGATATATAGCATCTCTCCCTAGCTATTTGATTATTTTACCTTTGGCTATTTGTTCTTGAACAACTCTCTACAAATCATAAAGAAAACAAATATATCATACATTATTACATCAAGTTAGATTACTAACCAACTTATTTAGTTATTCTTCTCATCGTTTAGTCATTGGTCTTGACTTCTTTATTTTGAGGATCTTTGTTTCTATGTACAATTTAGATTGGGTAGCCGGTCTACCCAATTCAGCTTCCAACATAAATTAAACCATTATTTCTCTAACTTCAGGATTTGAAGACCTCCTAGTATGGCTAGGAAGAATATTTTGCATTTGTATATTCTGATATTCTTCCCTAATAATTTGAAATTCATTCGTACATCTATAATCCACGAAGTCTTTCCATACTTAAGGTTCAATTCATGGGTGTTCTTCAGAGATTTTGTATAGTTCTACTTCAAGTAGTTCCAAGTATGAAAACACATAATTTCTAGCCAATTTGGAAGTTTTGTATTCCTTCAATGCCTTATTTGCAATCTTATAACACTTGCTCATCCAAGTGTTAGGGACTTTATAACGATTCTATAAAAACACACTACAAAAGATGAGATATAATACAAAAAAGATATAATATATGTAATTAGTTATAAAATAAAAGAGACTTATATAAATGGTTTCCATATTTTGAACTTTTTAGCTTCTTCAACCTTAGTCCAATCATTTATATTGATTGGTATACTTAACTTCACAAGTCTACCAATAGAAGATTTCAATTGTTGGCCAATTACCCCTAGTGGATTACCAATAGCATAAAATGGAATGTGTACTCTATCATCTTGGTTAAGTGCAACATCAGGTACATTCACAAAACCCCTTCTTTTAAAATGCTCTAATGGATCATTTGGATCTACAAGCTCTGGTACCCTAGGATCTATTAAATATCTGCAAACAATGATGAAATAGAAATTAATTGACAATTTTAAGTCCAAACATATAAACATACAATAGTTCTTAGAATAATATAGAACATACATTATGTTTAATTAGTAGGTTGTTGATCGTATATATATATTCCTTCACAATCACTTTCAGTCCATGACAAAAAATCATTGTCATCAACTAGATCATAACATATATTAGGAGTAATATTGGAAAATGTATCAAGAATGCCATCATCTTCTAAAGCATCATAATGGTAGAACTATTTTTGTGGAGGCATTAACACAACAGACCATCTTATGTCAATTTGATCACTCACGTAAAATACTTGTTTTGCATGAAGTGATAACGTGAAAGAATCATCAGTGTGATTTATCTTGGATAAATTTACAAGGGTAAATCCAAAATCATGTATTTTATATCCAACATTGATAACATCTTCAACCCAATCACACAAGAATACTATTTCATAGAAGACCTCATAATCGAGTTCCCAAATTTCTTGAATCATACCATAATATGTTCTATCCAAAAGTACAGGATTACCATCTTTTGAATTGGAAAATTACATAGTTTGTGCAACTATCTTCACACCACTATTCTGATTTACTCAGACTTTGTCCCTTTCTTGAGTCATAAACCTCGATCCATTAATTGTGAATCTAGAATATTATTTGACATCGAATTTTGGACCATGTGCAAGACATTGATCTAAACTTTAAGTTATTCTATGATTGAGTTTGTTGAGTTCAACTTGAATCTATACATATAAAAACATGAAATGTGTTTAAAAAAGTTTTAAAACATTATATAGAAGTACTAATGAATTATTGTATGTGACATATTAATAACCTCTCGCTTATGTTAATCATAGAACCATTTTTCTCCTCCTTTTTTTTATAACGAGGATCGATCTTCAGTAAGTTTAAATGCATTCTGTAATGTTATTAAAGATATATCAATTAGATATCATTAATAGTTAAATAAAAATAATTTTATTTTAAATGAAAAGGTTGAGCCTATTATCACTTACTCTATGTACGGTTGTGTCTCATTATTATTTACCAAAATGATTCGGTGTGCTTTTTCCCATCGAGTACGATCAATAAACAATTTCTTATTTTCACCAAGCATAGGGTTACCTACTTGGATCATGTGATTTTCTAAGAACAACTTGTGCGTAGGATTCCCAATTTTAGTGCAACCACTACAGTATTTTGAACAAAACTCAATGGCCTTTTTAGCAATGTAACATTCCATCATGCATCATTCAGGTTGATTTCTATTATTTACATATCCTTTAAGGACTTGTATGTATCTCTCAAAAGGATACATCCACCTTAAATAAGTAGAACCACACAATTTAACCTCTCGAACTAAATTAACACACAAGTGAATCATTATATCAAAGAAAAAGGAGAAAAATATTTTTCAATTAGACACAAATTCTCTAGAACATCTTTCTCTAAAGAGTTTTACTTGCCAATTGATATAGATTTCTTGCATATTATATTGAAGAATGAACAAAGATGAATTATTGATAATCGAACATGTTTTGGAATAATTGATCTAATAGAAATTAGCAATAACTGTTGCATTAAGATATCACAGTCATGTGATTTCAATCCATAAAGTTTTTTATCAGTGATAGACCAAACTTTTTCAAGTTGGATGAGTAACCATCAGGAACTTTCACACCTGCAAAACATTTACAAAACACATCCTTCTCTTTTGTTGACATTGTATATGATACTGGTGGTAAGTATGTTCAATTCTTATCATTTTTCACCCTTGGTGCCAATTCAGGTCATTTGCCTAGTTTCTTTAAATCCAGTCTTGCTTTAATTCCATCCTTCATTTTTCCAAGTATATTAAGTACTATACAAATCAATCTTTCACATACATTTTTCTCAACGTGCATGACATCTAAGATATGACGAATGTGTAGGTCTTTCCAATAAGGTAATTCCCAAAATATTGATTTTTTATTCCAACAACCATGATCTACTAATTCAGTAACATTTTCCTTTTCACCTTTTTTATTAGTTGACCTCTTTCCTTTCCCTCCATTAGTGAGTATTCTTTCTTTCATATTTCCATATCATTTGAATGTCATACCATTTAATTGCCTTAATATCTCAACACGTCGAAAAAGTTATGGTGTAGGATCATGATCTTCTTCACCATCGAATGGTTTCTTTTGGTATCTAAACTTGTTTCCATATGGAAAAAATCTTCTATGTCTTCTATAAGACATCTTTCATCTATGAATAAGATAAGTTACAAAAGTGTCATCACTAAAAATAGGGCATCCCATATAACCTTTTGTTACATGGCCTGATAAATTCCCATAGGTAGAAAAATCATTAATTGTCCATATGTGCATTGTAAACATTTACACCATCATTCCACAACGTCTTTAAATCATCTATCAAAGGCTGCTAATATACATCAATATCAACTCTGGGTTGTTTTGGTCCTTAGATCAATAATGTTAACATCATGAATTTTCTTTTCATACACAAACAGGGAGGATAGTTGTATGTTACCATAATTACTGGCCAATAGCTATATCTACTACTAAGGGAACAATGTGGATTAATTCCATCAGGAGCAATGGCAAGATGTAGCATCCCATCATCAGATCGATTATTATCTAAATTCTAAGTCAACATCTTTGATGTCTCTTTACTTTTGAACAATCTTTGAAAGCAAGGAATAAGTGGAAAGTACCAAAGAACCTTTGCAGGTACACCTTTCTTAGGTGTTATCTCATTTATAGCATGCTTCCATCTTGATTCTTTACACATCGGACAATCATCTAATATCTTATATTCTTTTCTATAAAGAATGCAATCATTTGGACAAGCATGAATCTTATGATATTCCATTCCAAATCGACTAAAAGATATCTTCACTTCATACATTAAAGATGGAAATTCAATACCCTTAGGAAATATATCTATTAGTACATTTAGTTAATCTATGAATCCCTTATGAGAAAAACCATTTTTTGCCTTAACATTGTACAAATGAACAAATCACGACATTTTAGTGTATTTCTTTCACTTTGGATACAACGGTTTTTCGGCTTCTTCTAGAAGTTTTTTAAAGGTTTCAGTATCATCCTCATATAATTCATCTTCAATACCATGAAATATATTTTTTTTGTACATTATGATAAGATGTACATAACCCACTCATATTCTTATTTGTCTCTTCCCCATGAGTATTATCAATATTTTCTCCATGATAATACCAACATTTATAACTCAAAATAATACAACTACAGATAAGGTGATACTTAATCTCATCAGCATCATGAAAATCATTCATTTTTACATTCAACACATGGGCATTGAATCATACTAATGTCATTATTACTATTTCTACAAGAAAATTTCAAGAAATTTTCAACTCTAGAAATGTAGTCCTACTCCATTCTACACTTTGACATCCAAGATTTGTCTATTTTCTATTAATGACATTAAGCATATTAAATATGTATCCAACCAATATATTTCATATATTATTATATTTGAATTCTCTAATTATTAGAATATCTATCAAAACATCATATAAAAATAAATACCTAAAAACCAAACATAACAAATATATACACAAATATAATTATATGAGATTGATTATAATTACTAACAATAATATGCCACATCATTTGAGTTGATTTCAAATTTAAGATTTATAAAACAAAATTTATATAACAATTTTGGGATGATTAATATTTTTTTTAAATAACTACACTACTTAAAACCTAAATTTTTAATGAACATCATATTGTTGAACATGTCTTTTTCATTTCATATTAACAAAAATAAATAAATTAAAAACCAACCTTAAATCATAGTCATTCTCAACAGAATGATATAAAAAAGTTAAATGTATAAATATATAAATTTATTATGAATATATCACAGAATTATTTAATTTATTACGAACATTTATACAAAACCTACATAATACAAAAATTTATACATATAAATAATAACACATAATATACAAAAAAAATAAAGAAATATGAATAATAAGTGCGTAGGATTAATATAAATACTTACACGAGTAAATGTAGTGACAAAATGAAGGAAATAAAGAAAAACAATGGTCTTTTGTAAGTGAGAAAATGGGTATAAAAATTTGAATATTTTGCTCAAAAAATAGAAGATCTAGAAAAGAAGTTGGAAAGGAAGAAAACCCACTAAATGGTGTTGAAATTGGTGGTCAGAGGTGGCCAGAAAATGAGGAAGAGTGGAAGAGGAAGTATTAGTTAGTTTTTGGTTTTTTGAGTTTACAGCGCTGGAATACGTTCTATCTAATGGGGAAGAAAGAAGAGAAAAGGAAAATAAAAACATTTGTAGCGTCGGTTGACACATAGAATTGACGCTACACATAGGATGTAGTATCGATTCTATGTGTCAACCGATGCTTCCCCAGATAAGAACTATTCCAAGCGCTGCATAACTCTCAAAAACCCAAAACCTCTTCCACTTCTCCTCCACTATTTCTCATTTTCTGGCCACCTATGACCACCAATTCCAGCACCGGTTAGTGGGTTTTCTTTCTCTCTAACTAATCTTTTAGATCGCCTATTTTTTTGAGCAAAATACTCAAAAAAATTATACTCATTTCTCACTTACAAAACATGATTTTTTCTCCATTTCCTTCATTTTGTCACTTCATTTACTCTTGTAAGTATTTCTATTAATCCTACGCACTTATTATTCATATTTTTTCTATTATTATGTGTTATTATTTATGTGTATAATTTTTTATATTTCTATTATTATGTGTTATTATTTATGTGTATAATTTTTTGTATTTCTATTATTATGTGTTATTATTTATGTGTATAATTTTTTGTATTATATATGTAGGTTTGAATTATAACATCAGAAGAAGAATATGATGATCTTCAATAACATAGAACAACACCATAGTAATTTTTCTGCTATTAATTAATATTTTATTTTTCAATTATTTGTATTATTTAAACTATTTGTTAAACTGATTTTATTTTTTTCTACTATTATTTAGTGATCGAATAAAGGTTTTAATTTAAGTATAATAGAAAATGAGTAAATTTTGTAAAAAAAAATTTAAAGTCGGTTCATGTGTTGAACCGACTTTAAATTTTAAGTCATTTCATTTAAAATTGGTTCAACGATCCGACTTTAATATCCATTTTTGTAGTAGTGGGTATGTGTCTCTTCCCATTGATTGCTGGTTAAGCCACTAGAAATTGTCTTTTTATCCCTTTCAAGATGTAGATCATGATCTGCACTTTTCTCAAGAGTAATGTTGCACGCATTTTTTATAGTTGTAACCATAAAAGCTAATTCTTCTTCTTCTGTAGCAAATAATGGTTCAACATCCCAACCATCTCCGCTATACTCCTTAGAAGTGGAAGTAGCTCTATTACTTTCAACATGTTTTTTTCTACTGCAACAATCTTTTTCCTTGTCACCGATCTTCCCATAGTTGTAACACTCACCATCAAATTTTCTATTGTTACTACGATTCTTCCAAGCTCTTCCTAGATGAAAGCCTCTCTTTCCTTGAGAAATTTTCCTTTATTTTCATCCGTGTTAGATCCACTACCATTGTTATGCTTGAAAGTGCCTCTGCTTTTGCTGGTGTAGAGCACTTCTTCCTCAACCTTCAACTAGAATCCTCCCATTTTCTTAGCCATAGCTTCTTGACTGGCCAGAAAATTCTCAAACTTAACAAGAGATGGTTGTGTCAACCATCCTTGTATAGTGGTAACAAACCCTAGATATTCAGGTCTATTCTCTTTATCATGGTTTCCCCAATAGGAGCTTTTAGATCTAACTCTAAAATTTCATGGCATAACGAGTTCACTTTGTGAAAGTACTGAGAAATCATCATGTCACGTTGTGCAATAGATAGCAACACATTCTCGAGAAGTTGCAGTCTTCTACCATTTTTCTTTGAAAAGAGTGTAACAAGAGTGTCCTATAATTCCTTCCGTATTTTGGCATCCCGAATGTGCTCTAACATTTCTTCTTCAAATTTGGTCATTAAAGAAAACATCATTTTGCCTACTTTAATTTTACACTTTTGCAATATGCCGTTTTCATCTTCTGTTGCTGGTTGTTTAACTTTGTCACCACCAACAACATCCCACAGATCTTGACCATGTAAGTAAGACTCCATACATGTTGCCCATGTTTTATAGTTTTTATTGTTGAGCTTCTTGATTCCTCCAACTACTTAAAGTTCAACCATCATGTTGGAAAGACTTTGACTATACCAAACAAGCTTAACCAATAAACTTACAGAGTACCAAACTCCTCACAACTCAAGATAGCTCTATTAAGAATGATCCTTGACAGTCCCACTCTGATACCAATTATTGAGTAAAATTTAGAATACATAACTCTAAATTTAATAATATTGGATCCAAACAAGTAAACAAACTACTTGTATTATACCCATAATAAAAGACACAATAATACCTTTCAAAGGCCACTCACAAATTAAAGAGAAATACAAACACTTAAACTAAGAATGCAAAGAATTATTATTTTTTTGAAGGGATGATTAAACTAAATGCAAGGTAGGTTATTTATAGTCCTCACCATGCAATCTACACCACACAAATATAAAAACTAAGAAATAATTCTAGTCATACAAATATCATCCTTCAACCACTCCATTTATTTTTCTACATCCTTCAACCACTCCATTTATTTTTCTACATCCTTCAACCACTTCATTTATTGAGTTGGTATTAATTTCAACAACTCTCTTCAATCACTTCATCTATTGAGTTGGTGTTGATTTTAAACATATGATACAAGTACAACATAGTTGAAGAGGTGGCCTTTTTGTGCACCATGAGCTAAAATGGGTTGCATAAGCTAGAATTCTCGAGGTGTTATTCAACCTCGAGCAAAAAGAGCTCTTAGGTACTATTTTTGTAGGAATAATCTTAGGATATTTTTGGATAATGAAAACAAAGCAACTCTTTATGCTTTTAGGGATTTTCAATTTGCTTTTAAATTTCCCCATAGTATTCATCATTCCTGCCAATGGTTTAACAAATGGTTCATGTTTTTTATGGGTTAGAACTTACTATTTTGTTTGTTGGTGAATCTTTTGTATGTGTAGAACTTAAATCTCTAAATGACCAAAATGAAAGTTGGATTTTGTGTTTGTGTTATATTCCACCTTATTACAGAGCTAAAAGAGACACTTGTAACAATATATAATAAAAATTAAGGGAATATAATAAACGCTAGGTTCTCATGGGAGATTTAAATGACATCACTGCCAACAAAGAGAAAGGGGGAAGGCGGTTTCCTTCTATTTTCAATTATCAAAACATGGTAATATAATACATGCTTAAGGATCATGTTATAGATTTGGGAAGAAATGGGGATCCTTTCACTTGGACTAATAAAAGATATATCTCTCATTTAATACATCAATAATTGGATAGGGGAGTGGTAAGCACATCTTGGTTAAAGCCCCAATAATTAATCTTCCAAATTTTTGTCTGATCATAATCCCATTATTCTTCACAACAATGACATTAAAGAAACTTTTATACCAAGACCATTAGATTTATGGTAGCATCGTTAAGGGATAATGACTGTGAAAGAGTAGTTAATGAGAGTTGGAATAAACAAGTTTCCATATATCATTATTTGGTTCTCAATAAAGCGCATTACCTTGCCGATTAGTTCATACCTTGGAATAAACACTATTATGGCTTTATTGATCAGAAAATGAAAGAGTTATCAAACATATTAGCCATAATTCAACATTAACAAGATTCATCAATTAATCCAAATCTTGAATTTTTCCTACAAGAACAATTATTAGAACAACTTGCTAAGGCATAATCTTTATGGAAACAAAAATTAAGAGAGTTTTGGCTAGTAGATGGTTAAAGTCATCTAGTAAAATTTGTTAAGAATTGGAAGGTGTTTCACAAATTATAGGAAGAACCAAAGTTCTAGAGAAGAAATATAGGGTTCTGATTCTAGTGGAAACATGCTATGGATGGTCCCACTTATAGGGTAAAATAAATACATTCTAAAAACACATATGTTTCCATGCCTATACCTTAAATTGATGAAGAAGTAACCATATTGTTGCTCTAAAACTTCGAATTGGGCAATGGACCTAGATTTATGAAAAAATTGGTTTTGAGTTCATCAATGAGTTAGGTCAATCTTCTAAAACTTCAAATCCAAAAAAATGTGATAACTTAAGAGAGTTATTCCCCTTGGTGCTTTTCTGACAATGGAAACAGTCTTTATCTAGCATTTCATCATCAATGAAAATTAAATAAGCTGCTTTTGATATGCATGCTTTGAAATCATATGGTCTTGATGGTCTTCCTTCCTTAATTTTTTAAATGCCTATAGCACATTGTAAGTAAATATGTTGTAAGTCATATTGCACTTATGTGTGTATGTATTGGCTTCTTATGTACAAAACATGGTGTCTATTATATTACTTAGTGTTTTTATCTTCCTTTGTGTAAGTCTGGTTACTGTAGATCAATAATTTCCACACGCACATAATTAGGTACACTCTATATGCAATCATGTTTACACACACCACAGGGTTGGTTTATGTAGTGTGCATGGTAGGTAGATTTTTGGTGTTTAGCAAGCGAGCATGCAAGAGAGCCAACGTTTTTACAAGTGGTTTTTGGTATGTTTTGGGTGCGAGTATTTATGGATAGTACTCGTCATTTTTGAAAATGAAAAAATGTAAATTTTTAGCACCTTGCCACCAAGCTCACTACTAACCTCACCACCACCCTTAGCGATGTGGCCAACGAGGTGGTAAAATCAACACCTTTAAGTACCCTACTCATTTCTCTCTTCTTGGCCCAATGTTTTCCATAGCAAAAATCTACAAACATTCACACTAATTAGTATATTTGTTTTTGAAATCATTTTGGTGAGTATACATTTGAGAGTGGGTCATTTTTTTAGTTTAGTAATCAAGTTGTAGGCTAGGTGCATACATGGTTTGACTATGTGTCTATCATACATGATTTGACATTAGTGTTAAACTATATGTCCCTAGAGAGTATAAGTTGTTACACTTCTACTTACTTGATATATGGTTACTATTCATACCAAATTGGGTGGTGTTTGCAATAGAGGATAGTACGGTTCGACTGTTGAACCATTAGTTACAGAAGTGGCAAGTGAAGAGTAGAAATAGATAGTTTGGATGGAGGTCCTGGTTGATAGAGGTAATAGTAGTTTTACTGTCTATTAGTATTGTAAGTTGTTTATTGTTTAGTGAATTATTTGTTGTTGAGTGCTTTTCTTAATCAACCATAGGATGCTACCATATAGATACAGTCTCTATATGGGTTTACCTTGTTATATCAAGTGTTATGCATGATCATTTGTTGAGCTAGTATAATGTGAGTTTGTTGTGTATGCATGTCAACATATTGAAGTATAAACTCTTATTAGAAAGCATTTTTTATTTAATTTCTTTTTGTTTTTGATATATAATATTTGTTGTTCATGTTATATGATTTTGATATTATACAATCTGTGTTTCTGCTACATGTTTTATATAATTGTGTATTTCCTTCTTCTTGTAAGTTAAGGCCGAGTATTTTAGGAGTCTATTCGTCCTTACCCTATTGGTTGACCAAGTCGTGGACTCTTTTAATTGGTAATAGAGCCAATGTACCCTTTTGGGCTAAACCACTCCAGTGTTTATTTTCCTAACTCACTTTTTTCATACACACACATTCTCTTAGATAGAGTCAGGGGAAAGAGGTAATGTAGGTAGACCTTCATATTTTGATGGACTAAATTATGCCTATTGGAAATCACAAATACGGGCCTTTCTGTGGTCCCAAGGAGATTGAATATGGTTCCATGTCGAGAATGGCTAGATGTATCCTACTCAAACCCTACCAGATAATACTGTGATTCCTAAACCCATGAGTGAGTGGACTAAAGATGAGAGTAAGAAATCTAAGTGGAACATCAAAGGACTGTATGAAATCATTAGGGCTATTTTACTAGATGAATTACAAAGAATTCAAAGTTGTACTTCTTCAAAACAAGCATAGGAAATTTTGGAGACCACTCATGAAAGCACTTCAGCTATAAAAAGATCTAGAATTCTAAACTTGAACAAAGATTTTGAATTTTGTATCATGCAAGAGGATGAAATTTTTGAAAACTTCTATACATGATTTTCAAACCTTATCAATTGTTCCTACAACTTGGGTAAACCCATTAACGAAAAAAAGAAAATTGAGAAAATCATCGCTAGCATACTCTATCATTTTCATACCAAAGTTATTGTGCTTGAGTCCATTTACAAGCCTGGTGAACTTACTTTTAATGAATTATTTGGTGACCTACAAGTCTTCAAACTGCATCACATGTTGCCAAGACGAGAGCAATCAACTTTCAAGCAATGAAAGAGCTTGGCTTTGAAAACATCAAAGGATAGTGGTCCGAGTGAAGATGTTGGTAATGATGATTCTAATCCCAATGAAGAGGAAATGGCTTTATTTTCCCAAAGATTTACTAAATTTTTCAGAAAGAAGAAACCTTCTTCTAGGGTATTTGAAAATGTAATTCGAGCTCTAAAAGCTCATAATTTGTAAAGGTTGTTGATGACTTAGATAATGAATTTGAGAAACCTAACAAGGGACACTTAATCCCGAAAAATGCTTCAAATGTAGGAAGCTTGTTCACCTTGAGGAAATTATTGTCAGAAAAAAAGTGCACACATAAGCACGCGATAAAAGATAAGGTTAATATTTCAAATAGTACTAGTAGTGGTGATGAGGATGACACTAATATTTTGTTCTTAGTTGTTCTTGTAGGGCTATTGGTCCTCTGATTGCTAGCTTAGATGTTCAAGAGATTAAATCTAAAGTTGATGATGATGATGAGCAAGATGAATTGCTTGATTCCTATAATGCACTCTTGTTGGAGCACATCAAATAAAAACAAAAGCTAAGGAAAAGCCTGTTCAAAACATGGATGACAAGGAGCACAAGACAAGTTCTCTGAAGAAAACTATTGAGGAAAGGAAGTCCTTAACTCATGATCAATAACATGATATCACTAACAGATGTGAGCGCATTGAAAAGTGGCATATAGATTTACAAGAAAAGTTTAAACCCAAATCTTGAGAAGATGAAGATACTTGAGGAACAATTGAAGTGTTCCACCTCTGATAAAGCTACTCTATTGTATGTCAATCATGATCCCTCGAATGATCAAAAAGTTGATATTGAATAGTTGAAGAAGCAGATAATTTTCCTTGAAAGTTCCAAGGAGTATGTAACTTGTGCTTTCATTGAAAAAGAAGATGAATTGAAACTTATGAATGAGAGAGTTAGGATTCTCAACAATTCAATGGCTTACATGGAATTTTTCCTTAAGGAAAAGGATGAGATCATAATAAATTTAGAAAATAAACTCTGTGTGAGCAAAAAAGAACTGGCTCAATCATCCTCTACTATCAACAAAATGATTTTCGCTTCTCAAAAATTAAGTGAAATTATCAATAACATAAAGAAATTTGGTGATAAATGCGGTATTAAGCATAATGAAGGTAAACTTCTACTTCTACTACTCCTAAGTTTATCAAGTCTACTAATCAAAATTCTAAGTTGAAATTAGTTATTCTTGCCTCTAAAGTAAGTGCTTGTCATCTTCCAACCTGGTTCCTCTAGCAAGGTGACCATTCATATAAAGCTAGCGTTTCCCATCGATCAATGGTCTTCTACCTCTACCTACTATTATCCCTTTTTTCACCAATTTGGTAAACTAAAGCATGTAAGATCTTGCTACAAAAAATTAACTTCTCATCTTTCTATGAAAGTTAATATGAGTACCCTTTCTTTCTCACCTTTTAATACAACTCCTCGAAGTCAAGGACCTAGATTCTCTAACTTCACTCATCATACCTATCAAATACCTTGCTATGTAGTTTCCTACATATGTGAGAAGTTAATCTTAAAGTACTTTACCTCATTCAACCCCACATTTTTCATCAGGATGTAGCTATAGTGGCTCATCTGAATATGTTTATATAGGTTGCATTATGAAATTGAAGCACAAAGTAGAAAGAAATAAATTTGGCTCTAAAATCCTACCTTGCCCTACTTATATAGATAACTCGACTTGTTTTACAAGAAATTTTAAACAAAACAAACAATGAGTTCTATATACTTCTCATGCTCACATGAATCAAAGACTATCTCCAAGTATTGTTACACCTCACAAATTCTTTAAATAGAGGGATGTTGTTGAATTACTATTTTTGGGTGATCATTTGAGGTTGACTTGCTTAGATTATTTTCCCTATTTGTTTATTGCTTTTCTGTATGTGAATGTGTGCCATTGTGTTTTTGTTCATATGTTTGACTCTTCTTCTCTTCTTTGACTTACTGCTTCCTTGTAGTGCACTATATGTTAATTTTCATATTTGTTGCTTTTCCGTTTTGGATGATCCTTTATAGTTTTCTCACACCCTAGTTGCTTTGACTTTTACCTTATATGTATTTTTCTTACATGCTACCTACTTCTTCCTCAATGGCTTTTTGTATATACATCATGCCACATGTTCTTCATGTAGTCAAAGTATTAGTATTATGCTTTCTTTTTTATTATCATACATATGCCATTTAATATAATGTGCTTGTTTCCTGTTTTGCAAAGTTCTTTTTCCATGCACCTAGCATGAGTTGTGTTGATTCCCTATTTATCCATTGTTGGCTTATGTCTACCTTTTTCCTTCTTATCTGTCTACTATATTGTAGTTGTTTCATTGATGCTAATTGTGATGATTTTACAAGCATTTATTTTTGAATGTTTGCATGCTCTAGTTTACCATGTAAATCTATGTCATATAGACTAATTACCTTTCTTTAGGACCTTCGACATGCATACAATGTTTTATCTAAACCTATGTGTTTAGTTGGAACTCTTGTTGTCCCTATCTGAGTATGTCTTATGTTTCTATGTTAGAACTTATGCCTTTATCTCATGCTTACCTATGTTGTTTGCTAGTTAGTTAGTTTCTCTCTTTCTCCTGACTAGGGATAATTTGAGTTTTGCTGTTTATCTCTTTTGAGACACTTTCCTCTTATTTTTGGGCTTTGATATGTTTTAAGTCATTTCTTATCATCTTGCTTGTCAGTCTTTGTTCTATTTTCATGAGACTCATGGTTTCCTCTTTTTACTAATCTATTTCATGTAAAATGAATTTTAGAGGGATCATGTTGATATATGTTTGGTATTCTTTTGACATGAATTGAAGTGTGGATGTTTTGACATATGTATTTCGTAAAAGCTTGTATGGCTAAAGTTTTCTTGTTTTTTGTACCTCAAATGAATTTTTCTTTTGCACATGCCATATCTTTGTGAATTTGTAAGGTTATTTTGAGAAGCTTATGTGTATCTCTTGCTTTGATGTTTTGTATTTCTCTATCAAGTTCTAGAATCCACTTTTAGTGTCTCTTGAGGTGAAATTATAGGTGATGCTTGGATAGAAATAGAATGTAGGCCTTTCTTGTATCATTGGATCCTTTCTTGCCACCATTGTTCTCATTGATGCTTATTTTCGCAAGTGTACGAATCGTTCAAGTAATAAAGTGTACAAAAGTACGAATATCGAACCCACAAGGAATGGCGTTACCAAGTACCGAAATTGACTAATGCTAATTTTATTTGAAAACCAAATTGTTGAAATTTTTTAAGGAGAAAATTAACTTAAAACTAAATGCAAATAACAAAATTAAATGTTGTTCACAAATGATTAAAAACGCTAAGGCATTTGATTTCACTAAATCAATTCAATCTGATTTCAAGTCATGTTATATGAGAATCAAAGCTAAAAGTGATGGTTGAAAAACCCAAATTTACCTAATACTCTCTCTCGAATTATATTGAATTACTTATCTATGAAAACCAACTATATTTCTATGAAGATTTAATCACAAACAAGCACATTACGATTTATGAAATTTCTAGAATAACCAAATACATCATTCATTAGTTCTCACACTCGCATTCAACATACGGTATTTATCACAAGAAGCATTCATTACACATCTCCTCTCGGTCTCAATATAATGCAACAAATCATCTAAATCTTTGCCAGAAATTTAAAAGCATTAAGCATGGAAATAAATGCTCAACTTGAAAACAATGAACCCATATAACAATAACAAAAGAAATCATATTTTCTTGATTCAACTACATCATAGCCTTAGCAAAAACGAATTAGTTCATAGTGGAAATAAAAACAAACATTATCTCAATTGAATCCATGAATAACAAATCTGAATAAAATTCAGAATATGATGATCCTTCAAGCTTCTCCAAACTTTCTCTCCAAAATTGCCTTTTCTCCTCCAAAAATGACTCAGATCTGCTCTCTCTACCGTCTCCTCTTTCTCCATCATATTGTATATATAGATCTAGGGTTTGGGGGGCAATTTTGGAACGAAACAACATAAAAAAATGTGTTTTCGGACGAAACTCACCGGTGGCGACATTATTCTCACCGCGGCGAGATTTCTGGAAAAGTTACGATTTTGGTTCCGCTGATTCTCACCGGGGGCGAGATTAATGTGGCTGGCAGCAAGATTCACTTGGCTGGCGGCGATATTGCTTTGGCCAACGGCGAGATTTCTTTGCCAAAACCTATTCTCCCTGCATGATTTTCGCCGTATTCTCTGTAACATTTTTGCCAGCGGAAAAATTCCAAATTTTGAAATTTTGTTTTCTTTTTATTTGCACTCAATCCCGATCATTCAAATTTTTCCCAAACTTCTCCAAAATTATGATTTTACCTAAAATTGCACTTTAAACACGAAATACCCGCGAAATGACATTTGTGGATTAAATAATCAAATAAACGCAATTTTCACACAAATATCAACATTTAAATCATAACAAAAATGCAATAATTTGACTCTTATCACCCATATTCTTAGTTTCCCCTATTTAAGCTATTCTAGTATCCCATGATTTCTTTGCACCTAACACTAGCTTAGCCCAATTATTTATTTCCACTTACTTTTTAGACTCTTTGTTGAGCTTATATGTTCTGGAAATGTCCATTTTCTCTCTTGGTTTTGGTCAACAAAAAGGAAATGGTTGAAGAATTTTTGATATCATATTAAAAAAAGGGGAGAAAAAGATGGATAAAAAAATATAAAAAAATGAAGTGTTGAGATTTGTTTGATTGAAAAACAAAAGAAAGGAGAAAAGAAAGGTGAAAAGATATTAAGTTTGTTAAGAAATTGTTGCATAAACATCTAATTATGTGTACTATTCTCACTACTTATTTGGTTAAAGTTTGAGAAGTAAAGAGAAAAGAACCCATGTATCATAACCATGAATTTTTTGTTGACTAGTTCAATACAAGTGTGGTTGGGCCTAAATATCTTATTTTCCCTACACTTCCCTCAACCTATCATTACAAATCTTGAAAGACCTATTGATTTCTTCAAGGCTTCCATTTACATTAATGGAGAGAGAGACCAATTGTGGACGTATGAAACTTAGTTCAACTTGAGCATATGTTTTGATTTGCTTGGTTTAAATGAGCATATTATGATGGCATATAGAGTAAACTTTTTTTTTCATATCACACAATGTGCATGACATTAAAAATTTAATCATACTCTTACATGAATGCATTATGGATTGATGGACATGCATATATTTGTATTAAATGTATTTTTCATTCTTTATAGACAAGGCATTTGTTGAACATGATTTGTTTGCTTCCCTTATTCTATTTTTCTTGTTGTCTACTATGTATAGATTCTTCTATTTTGGAGGGTGTTTGCGAGTAGATGCATAAAATGTTTATTGTATCACACACATACTTTAAGAGAGAGAGCTATGTGTCTTATGTTTACTGTCAAGGGAAGTAATGTGTTTGTTTTACTTTCTATTGTTTGTCCTATTTTATGATTTTGTATTTTTTTGTCTTGCAAGGTTCTTGCTTGTCGTTCATTGCATATTAACTATTGCTAGAAAGCATGACATATGTTTTCTTGGGTAGATTTATATTTTTCTATCTGAGCTTATCTTTGGTTGCCCTTGTATTTAGTTTGTTGCATGTTCTACCTACTAGTTTCTCTTGAAGCATGTGTTTGCTTTATTCTTACTGCTCTATTGCATTAGTGTTAGGATTATAGCATATTTGTATGTCTTCTCTCCCTTATATAGGGATATTTCTTTAACTTCCAATGTCAAAAAGGGGGAAAAGTTTCTCTACACACAATTATATCTTTGTTGCCATACTATGTGTCGTATGGGCTTTGAGTGTAGGATTACAATACATATTGTTTTTTGACTTGCATGCATTCAGAGGAAGTGTTACATGAAGTCAAGGGCAGTTTTTCAAGTTTACATGTGTTTATGCCTACCAGTGTTTATTTGTGTAGGGGTAACATGAGAGTATACGGGTTGACTACACGTTGTTTCTGCACGATATGTTCATGTGGCATGTATTTACTTGATATCTGTAGGTTACAAGTGTTTAGGGAAGTCTTCGAGCGTCAGATATGTTATGTGTAGTAGTGATGAGATCTTCTTGTTTCAGAGTGAAGGATTGGATGAGTTGATTCAAAAAGTTGGATAGAGTGCATTAGATGGATGCACTTGGATTAGGTGTCTTTTTGGTTTTGGTGTGTTTCGTTGTGTTTCTCATGGGAACAAACAACTTTAGGACATCTTTATGATCTTCTCATGTTTGATAAGTTTATGTATCTTGTTATGCAATGTTTTGCACGAAAGCCAAAGAGGGAGAATGTAAATCTTATTGTACTTATGTCTGTGTGTTGGCTTCCTTTGCTCAATACAGTGTGTCTATTATTTTACTTAGTATTTTTGTCTTCCTCTATGTAAGGTTGGTTACTGGAGATTAATAATTGACACATATACATAGTTAGGTACATTTTGTATACAAGTATGATTACACATACCATGCGATTAGTTTTCGTAATGTGAATGCTAGGTATAGTGTTGGTTTTTAGAGAGCAAGTGTGTGATCTAGCCAATGTTTTTACTTGTGATTTTTGGCATGTTTCAGGTATGGTTATTTATGGATAATATTCGGCATTTTTGGAAATGAAAATATGCAACTTTTTAGCACTTTGCCACCACACTCCCAACCACCATTGCCACCACCCTTGGTGAGGTTTGGGCAAGGTGTCAAAACCAAGCCCTATAAGTACCCTACCCATTTTTCTCTTCTTGACCCCATGTTTTCCATAGAAAAACTCTACCAAAATTCACACTGATTAAAGTATCTGTGTGTCTCCTGTACACTATTTGACATTAGTTTTGGACTGTGTGTCCTTTGAGAGTGTGAGTTGTTACACTTACAGTTACTTGATCGGTGGTTACTAATCATACCACATTAGGTGATGTTGGTTGTAGAGAACAGTTGCTTTCGAGTGTTGAACCAACTAGTTACGAATGCAGCAAGTAAAGAGCAACAATAAGCAGTCTGGATGGAGGACCCGGTTGATAGAGGTAGTAATAGTTTTACTATCTATTGGTATTGTAAGTTGTTTATTACTTAATAATTATTTGACTTTGAGTGGTTCACTAATCAACCCAAATATGCTTAATCAACTCAAAGATGTTAACATATAGATACAATTTCTATATTAGTTTACCTTTTATATTAAGTGTTATGCATGATTACTTGTTGAATTAGTATAATTCTGAGTTTGTTGTATATATGTTTCAACATATTGAAGAATAAGTTCTTATTAAAAAATATTTGTTGTTTACTTGTTTTTTGTTTTTGATATATAATATTTGTTGCTCAAATTACCTTTGATATTATACTTTCTGTATTTCTACTGCGTATTTCCTTCTTCTTGCGAATTAAGGTCTAGTTTTTTAGAAGTCTGTGCTTCCTTACATTGGTAGTTTGCGAGGTCGTGGACTCTTTCATATGTCATATACGAAGTCCAACAAATCTTTATAACAAGTGAACCCGAACTCAAAGGAATAAAACTTTATCTCTTTGATCCAAGTTTCCAATCCTCGAATAGCTCGTCACTTTAGAACTATCAACCTTTGCAATGTAATTTATAAAACTATTTCCAGGATATTGATTAAAAGACTAAGAGCTATACTGGCAAAACACATTTGCCCATTTCAGTCAGCTTTTATTCCACGTCTTTGTATTGTTGGAAACACTTTTATTGCTTAAGAATTGTCCACAATTATTAAATAGAGAAGATCGTGTAAAAAAGGGCTGGTTCGAGTCATGTTGGAGATGCAAAACGCTCATGAAAAAATTAAATGAAGTTTTCTCATTGAGATTATGCAGGCAATGGGTTTCAATTCTAATTTTGGTGAACTTATTTTAAGCTGCCTTTCTACAGTATCCTATGCCATTCTACTCAATGGATCATCATATGGTCAAATCATTCCAGAACATTGGCACGGCAAGCGGACCCTTTATCCCCCTTTTTATTCATCATTGTAGCTGAATTCTTACCAAGAATGTTGCTAAGAGGTGAACATAATACTTTGATTTTAGGAATTAAACCAGCAAGAAATGGTCCAACCATATCCCATTTACACTATGCCGATGATATGACAATGTTCGCTAGATCAAATCTCTCGGAAATTTATGTGCTCAAATCTATTTTGAAGAATTGTTGAGAATACTCAAGTCAAGGCAGAAATCTTCAAAATTCATCCTGTTTTAATCTCTCCAAATACTAGTGAGTCTCTAAATCAATAAATCATTAGCATATTTCAAACACAAATCTCTCACCGGCTAATTAAATATCTAGGCAATTCACTTTTCATACACAAGAAGAAGAAGGTTGAGTTTTAAATATTTCTCAACAAGCTGAGGAAGATTATCAAGCTGGCAAGAAAAGCTTCTATCTAACGCTGGGAGAGCCACTTTAATTCGATCAATCCTTTAGACTTTTCCCATATACTCGACGCGTACGTTTAAACTTCTTCTTTTTCATTTCTAAAGCTGCAGATAATTTGGTAAAAATATTTTGATGGTCTAGTGATCAATCGAAAACCCATATTTCAGTCTAGTTTGCTAGGATAATGTTTGCACTCTGAAATTGTTTGGAGGACTAAGTTTTAGGAAATTCCAAGAGTCTAATCAGGCAATGTCGCCAAGACAGCTTGGGATTTAGCGAATCAACCTTCAAAACTATGAATTTAGGTATTTCACAGGAAATATATAAATAATACTGGCTTTTTTAAGGTTGGTCCTAATATTGCTGCATATATCTTGAACATAAGACCCCCCAACTCTTTCTAAAATATCTCAAATACATTGGTAGGTTACAGGATCAGGTCTAGACATTGAAATTTTACATTCCTGGTGGTTTCATTGGAAATGGAATATGTTACGGAGGTTTATGCAACATCTAGACATCCAGACTTATATTAGTTGCATTATATCTCCTCCAAAAACGTCTCCTGTCCAGCAGCATTTCGTCTATGGAATTTACCTTAACTGCAGCAATCATGTTTGAAACATTATGGTGGCTTCGTAATCAAGTTCTATTCCAAGGAAAAAGATGTAACTTTGTTCATGTTTTAAAGTTGCTTTCAATCAGAGGTGATGAATTCAGAAACTCTCTATTGAAAAGGGCAAGTGCTTAAGGGGATTCTGTAGAGGAAAACTTTGTGGTTGTTTCTTTTAATTGGCAAGCACCTCAAAGAGGAGCCTTCAAAATTAATTTTGATGCTGTATGGACTAATGATAGAGCTGTAGTGGGTTTTGTTCTTATGGACCATCTCTAAAGGCTTTATTTATGGTTGTACTAAAAGTTTGCACCTTGATTCCCCAGAGATAGCAGAGGTTTATGCTTTCTTCTATGCTTATCAGAAAGTACTAATTTGTAAGAGCAAGTCTATCTATGTAGAAGGTTATAACATAGGTTTGATTGAGGTATTCTATTGGTCAAACTTACATGAAACAAATGGTGTAATAAATGATAATAAAATAAAAGAGTGGTTGTTGAGCCAACAATCCAAAAAATTTAAATGGACTATGCATCTTTTTGTTGAAAAAGAAGGAAATTCAATTAAGAATTAGTTGGTAAAACATGTAGAAGGAGGGCTTCTGCATCTATAAATAGAGCACCCCAATAAGTACTTTGAATTATCTAGTTGAGAGAAAAGCTTAGAGAAAAAAAAGCTTTAGTGAGAGAAAATTAAGAACAATTTTCTTGGATGTAATTAGGTTGTGAGTTGTGAGTGTTATAAACACTTTATATAATTTATCTTTTTTTAGCAAAAAGATCTACAACAGGTCTGAATATGTAGGAAAAATTGATCGAATTCTATTATCAAATTTGTATTATTTTGTATATTTTTGTTTTCTCATAAATCTAACTTATCGAGAATTTGTGTAATTTTTCAACAACTAGTATCAAAGCAATTTGTGATGATTTATGTCAATTTTCTACAAGGTTATTATTCAAGTGAATAGTGAATTACTTGAATAGTAAAATTTTGCTGGCAATATTGGTTTGTCAATTGAGGTGTTCTAATACATGGTGGTTCATAGGAATAGTTAGAAATGATCCACAGGAAGTCAGATTTAAGTGGGAGCAATAGCCGTAGATGAAGGAAAGGTGAAACTCGAGAAATTCGATGGCTAAGATTTTGGGTTTTGGAAAATGCAGATAGATCAAAGAGGTATGTATCAACCACTCTCAGGGAAGAAGTCAGAGGCTATAAAGGAAGAATATTAGAATCTTTTAGAGAGACAAGCCGTCAGAGTTATTTGATTAACATTATCCTGTAATGTTGCTTTCAACATAACAAAGGAAAAGACCACGACGAGTCTTGTGGTAGTTCTCTCCAATATGTTTGAGGCATTTGTATAATTTTTGGATGATGGAGAAAACATTGGTAGCTCAACATCTTAATGAACTCAACATAGTCACAACCTAGTTGAGTTCAATTGAAATTGAATTCGATGAAGAAGTAAGAGCATTGATACTTTTGTCTTCTCTACCAAAAAGCTAGAATGCTACTATCACGGCTATGAGTAGCTTGTCAAGATCTCAGTGAAGAGATTCGACGTAGAGAGTTGGCTAACTTGTCAACCTCTTCAGTTTTGCAAACAGAGTCGAGAGTAATAAATTTAACCAGAGGGAATGGACGTGGCAGAATAAACTATCGAGGTATATCAAATGATAAGAGATCCAAATCTAGTAATCCCAATAATTCTCATTGCTCAAAGATTGTCAAGTATTGGAATTTTGGGAGAACTGAGAACTACAAAAATTAGTGCAAGAGTGCACCGAAGGACCAGGAAGCAAAGGTAGAGGCAAATGTTACATCAACCTCAAGAGGAGATTATGCATTGATATGCTCTTTGGAGAGTAAGGAAGAATATTGGGTGTTAGACTCTGGAGCATCATTCCATGCTACTTCACAGATAGAATTCTTTGAGAAATATGTGCCGAAAAACCTTGGAAAGGTATATCTTAGGGATGATAAACTATGTGTTATTATTGGAAAAGGTGTAGTGAAGATTATGTTGAACAGATCTATTTGGGAGCTGAAGGATGTTAGGAATATTCCCGACCTAAGAAAGAACTTAATCTCAATAGGGAAGTTAGCTAGTGAAGGCTACACTATAATCTTCCATGGTGATGATTGGAAGATTTCAAAGGGTGTAATGGCGATTACTTGAGGCAAGAAGAGTGTCACTCTTTACATGATAGTAAGGGCATATTGTTCAATCGTAGTTGAAGTAGGCAATGAAACACCAAATCTGTGACACCAGATACTTAGCCACATGAGTGAGAAGAGGATGAAGATTATGAACTCAAGGGGAAAACTTCAAGGTCTACAGTCAACAAAGATAGACATGTGCAAAGATTGCATACATGGAAAGGAAAAGAGAGTGATATTCATCGATGATCACTCTCGAAAGCTATGGGTTTACTTTCTAAAGCATAAGTTTAAAGTGCTTGAGACTTTTAGGAGATGGAAAGGTATGGTTGAAAATGAGATAGGTTTGAAGATAAAAAAATTCACAATCGACAATGGTGGTGAATATGAAGACACCAAATTCAAAAATTTTGGCTATGAGCATGAGAACAGAATGGAGAGAATTGTGCCAGGCATGCCTTGACACAATGGTGTAGTTGAGCGTATGAATGGAACGTTGATAGAAAAAACCAAAGCCATTGTTATACAATCAAGTCTACCAAAGCAGTTAATGGCAAAAGTAATAAATACGACAGCTTACTTGATCAATCGAGGCCCATCTATTCCATTGGAGCAAAAAATACTGGAGAAGATATATAGCAAAAAAGAAGCCCCAAGATAGTGGTACAAAGAGTTTGACAACTTCAAACACAAGGAAGGTTTTCAGAAGTGCAACACCAACCACTGTTTATACTTCAAGAGATATAGGTCTAGTTATATCATTTTACTACTTTATGTTGATGATATGTTAGTAGTAGGTTCAGTTATGGATGATACCAGAAGATTTAAGCAACAATTGTCAAAGGAGTTTGACATGAAAGACATGGGTCAAGCAAAGAAGATTCTTGGAATGAAAATCACAAGAGATAAGAAGAGAGGATCCTTGTAGTTATCTTAGGCAGAGTACATCAACCATGTTTTGCAAAGATTCAACATGTGTGACGCCAAGCTATTTAGCATAGCCTTGGCTAGTCACTTTTGCCTATCTAAGGATCAGTCTCCTCAGACGGAGGAAGAGAGAAAATTCATGGCTAAGGTTCCTTATGCCTTAACCATTGGAAGTTTGATGTACATAGTGGTATGTACGAAACCAAACATTGGCCATGCAATGGGAGTTGTTAGCAGGTTTATGTCAAATCCAGGGAAAGCTCATTGGGATGCAGTCAAGTGTATTTTGAGGTATCTACGAGGCACCGCAGAGAAGTGTTTGTACTTTAGTAAAAGAGAGTTAAAAGTATAAGGCTACGTGGTTGCAGACTTTATAGGTAAAGTTGATCACCGAAGAAGCACTACCGGTTATATATGTACTATTGGAACTACAACTATTAGTTGGATGTCATAGATATAGAATATTGTCACTTTATCAACTACAGAGGTTGAGTATGTAGCAGTGACTGAAGCTAGTAAAGAGATGATATGGCTTCAAGGTTTGCTAACTGAGTTGATATTTAAATAGGAGAAGAATGTTTTACACAATGATAGTTAAAGTGCTATACACTTGGCGAAGAATTCAACATTTCATTCTAGAACCAAGCATATTAGGCTTCGTTATCACTTCATCATATCTCTATTGGAAGATAATGTGTTAATACTGAAGAAGATTCAAAGAAAAAAAAAATCTAGCAGATATATTGACAAAGGCGGTGACTATTGATAAATTGAAGTTGTGTTGGTCAGCTAGAGTAACAAGACTAGAAAAGTTGTTGCATTGATCGAGGTGTGAAGACATATTGAAATCAGTTTTCAAGTGGGAGATCGTGAGTCAAACTTACATGTACCAAATGGTACAATAAATGACAATAAAACAAAATAGTGGTTATCAATCCAACAACCCAAGAAAATTAAATGGACGGTGCATCTTTTTGTTGAAAAAGATGGAAAGAAAATTAAGAATTAGTTGGCAAAATATATAGAAGGGGGGCCTCTGCATCTATAAATAGAGCAACTCAATAAGTACTTTAAATTATCCAATTGAGAGAAAAGTTTAGAGAAAAACAAAGGCTTTAGTGAGAGAAAATTGAGAGCAATTTTCTTGGGTATAATTGGGTTGTAAGTTGTAAATGTTGTAAACACTTTGTATAATTTCTTTTTTTTTAGTAAAAAGATCTACATCAGAAAAATTGGTAAAACTCCGTTATCAAAATTGTGTGTTATTTTGTCTATTTTTATTTTCTCACAAATTTAACTTATCAAAAATTTGTGTAATTTTCCAACACATTAATTCTTGAATCAAACTATCACAACGTCGGACCCAGTACAAAGATCTTTTATTTGACATGCATAATAACTTAGATAAATTCTTAATGATTTCAATTAGGTGGATTCTTAGAGATCGTAATTATTTAGCCCCAATTTTGTTAGATGGGTTTTTCATAGTCATTTTGAAGGCAAATTAAATCGTCTAACTTGCCCTCTAAATTTTCAGCCCTTGTAAATACTTCTCAATAGAAATAAGGCAGTACACTTACTACTTCTTTTATTATTATTATTTTTTAAAAAAACATACATATGCTCATGATGTACAACTGTGATATAGCAGGAAATTTTAATGGAGAATTTTGTTAGAGAAATATGATTAAACCAACACCAAAATGAAGTTTAGAAATAAAACGGTAAAATTTAAAAATGATATAAGAGATTAAAAAAATCATAGAAAAATAAGCTAATATAATCCCACTAATTTTATTCTCATATAAATTCTAACTTAATTTTTTTGTATCACTAATATGCAATTGAAGTCACCTTAAAATAAAAATAAGGGTATGATTTGTATCTCAATCATCTAATATATTTTTTATTTAATAAAAAAAAAACTTTAGTTGCGTACACACTTTTTTATTTTTATGTTTTTTAAAGTCACCTTAAAATAAAAATAGTAAAAAGGGTAACATATATATTTGCCTAACTTATTTATCGGCATTTTGTGGATCTCTTATTATTGAGTAATATTTTATTAGTAAACACATCGAAGGGAATGATATACGGTGCCATAATTTCTAATTCAGACAAGTAAACACGCTCTTCAAGTAGCTAGCTAGTTTTCTAGCTTTCTTTTGCTTTTCATTTTAATAAAATCCCTAATATTAATTCGTAGTATATTTTCATCTATATTAATATATTTGTTCAGATTAGTTTATTTCTCGTATAAAAGTAGTTGTTCTAATGGGCAAATAAAAAAAAATAAAAATAAAAAATGCTTTTGACTTGGGTTTTGATATGTTTCCCATATTTGATTACGATGAATCAACTAGATAAAGATGATCAAGACATAGAAACAATTCTAATTCTAACAGCAATACAAACAAACAAATAAAGTAAAAGACAATGAAAGCGAAGAATATTGCTGACTAAAATAGTAAAGAATGAAGGTCATGCATTAATGAAAGCTAATGTTAGATATGTTATCACAAATAATAATAATGATATTCACTTTTGAATCAACTGTTTTTTACATTTTTTTTTAATTTTTTATTAAATTACTGAAATAATATTTAAAATAATAATAAAGTGGAATATATTTATTTACTATGTTTGTTATTGCAAAAAATAAAATTTTATACTATGTAAAGAAATAAAAAGAATTATAAAGTTTATTTAATTAACAAATAGTCTTAAAAGATTAATCTAATGTTCTTAATTTATTTAACAACTTGTATCCCATCATCTAGTTCTCACCGTTAATGTTGTAAAAATATTTATATTTTTCTACATATCCCAAAAGTTTTGCTCATAATTGATATTTATTTATGAGAATAATAATTAATAAATTAGTTGAATTCAGAAAAATAAATTTAGTTTTTGTTTTCAATGTCTTATAAAATTAAAAAATTACTTTTTATTATACTAAAAATATTTAAAAAATTACTTGCAATTTACTAGTCAATTAATCCAAAACATTACTTTCTTAAAATTTAGTCTCAATTTTTAAATTTATAAATTAGTTAATTTTTTTACTGTTGCTATTATTTCCACTTATATGTTAAAACTGAAAATATTAAGTTAATTTTCCATTACAAATTGAATTATATGATATTCAATTTAATTAAAATTAGGTCCTAAAACATTTATAAAAAATAAAAATAACCATTTTACTATATATGATTTGAGATAAATAAAAAATAACTTCATTCCCTGTATATATGTATTTAAATTGTTTTTTCTCATGTATATATATAATTTTAAATTTTATGTACATTTATTTATTTTTCTAAGTTTCATTCTTTATATTATTTTAATAAAATAATAATATTTACAGTTATATTTATTCTTTTATTTTATTAATTTAATTATATTAATTATTTAATATTAAAATATAAGAGAAATTAAATTTTTTTTGGACTTAAAATATATTTAATTTTAAAAATATCGTAAAAATGTCATTCTTTTTCTTTCTTTAAAGTTTAAGGTAGTTTTTGACATTTTTGAAATATTGGGTGCAAACTTCAATGGTATTTTTAATATTCTCCCAATTCACGGTTTTGCTGTATAACTTATTCTTTCTACTTTTTAAGTCATTAATTCGAATCACAAAAACTATTCTTTGATCTAAAAAGAAAAAGAAATTATTTTTTGTATTATAGTTTTCATGAGATAATATATGTTTCTGTTTTTTAAAAGTTTATAGTCTAACATCAACAAAATAATACGAAAGCAGAGGTTTTGATATACTTCAAAGTTTCGGCAAATGGAGGCAGGGATTGCATTTTGGTCCCATTATCTCCTCTAACGTTCCTTTATCCCCTCTTTTAATTTCTCCATGAGCAGATAGTGGAATATGATGCTGCTTCCAACCCAATACAAGACTACAAAATTGAAACATATTTTCAAATACATATTCTGCTTTTTGCAAAAGAAAATAACTTTGACGAACTCATGTTTTATTTCAAATATCATAAAGCTCTGTGAACTGATCGTCCTAGCTAGTTGGTTAAGATCTACACAGCTTTTTAGTGAAAAACAAAGACAGACATATATGGTGTCTGAATAAGAGTACTTTAATTTTATTTGTATAATCTTGATAAGAAGAATCTTAATCCTTGGTTGTTCAAAGAAGGAAAGTGACATACCATCAATACAAAAACATGTCGCAACGATGCTCATCAGACAACTAGGAGCCTAGAGCTCTATATTTATGTTGAAAAAATACTGCATGCGTAGAAATGATGGAACTTTAATGCATATTTGGTACATCACGTTACATTGGTTAAGTTTAGAAGTTTAGTCATATTGTACTGAAGTACTTGTATCTTCCTATAATTATTTAATATATATTATTTAACGAAAACTTATATAATATAATCAGATAAATTAATGATATATTTTTTTAAAAAAAATCTTTTATATTAAAAATTATATTTAATTTAATTTATGTAGTTTTTTTACCTATTAAATAAATCATTTAGAAGTTTATTTAAATTAATATTTAATTTTTTTAATATTTTTAAAATTTAAAAAATATTATTTTGATTTTGGGATGAAATAAAAATTCAAATATACTAAATTAAGTATCAAATACCATTTAAATCCACGTCCTTAGGTGAGATGAATTTTTACATAGCCATGAAATTTATATTATTTACGATACAATCTTACTTTACAACCAAACTATGACCGTACAAAAATTATAAAGTTAAGATCTTTAGTATTATACCAAAAAATTCACTAAGGGTCTTCCATCTAGATGAAATCAAATTAGTACTATTTTTGGTGTGCTATTTTATGTACTACCAAAAGTTGTCCAATACATTTACATAATATTTAGTTCTAATGCAATAACAGTCCACCTTTTAACCGCTTTTATCGACATGTTTGTTGCGTATTTGTGCACATACCAAAATTTTGAACACTAGAGTTGCTCTACTTAAGTAGGATCATAAGTTTTTAGATAAATACCTTGGTCAATTAGATTAGACAAGTTGGATACTTAAGTCAACTAGCGTTTAGGTAGTTGACTCTATGCTTGGTCTAATGCTTGT
Source organism: Hippophae gyantsensis (assembly GCA_030763125.1). Taxonomy (NCBI): domain Eukaryota; kingdom Viridiplantae; phylum Streptophyta; class Magnoliopsida; order Rosales; family Elaeagnaceae; genus Hippophae; species Hippophae gyantsensis. Next base: position 54,547,657 of record CM061031.1, on the reverse strand, counting down.
CTTCTATGCTAAACGTAAACTAAATAATAAACTAGCAAAATATGTGTAACATATTCATAAAAAATGTATATATATTTCCTTCAATACATGCATTTTTGATAAAAAAAATATATTCCCTTCAAATGTTGTACAATCTTGTGATGCAATGTTTACATGAAAATCAATCAACATTATATTAACATAAAGGTATGAATTGTTTTTAAGAAATAATTTCATTTAATGTACAAGAGATAGGTTTATATGCGCATGCCTTTAAATTACAGTATCAACATATTTCATAATGTAGATTATATATGCATGTAGCTTGAGATTAAAAGAACTTAAAAGCTTGTATACTAAGGCTTAGGCGGGGTAGACAAACAAGACACATTTATGCTTAAATTCACATTAGCTTACTTTTCATTAGCACTTAATTGAGCTTTAATTGATTAACTTAGTGCATCTATTGTGATATTTTCTTTCTTTCCTTTTCTTTGCATAACACCCAAAGTTATTTTTTAAGTTTAGTCACTTTTAATTCTTGTGGACTGTGATGTTGTGAGTTTATCTTTCATTTATTTTATTCTTATATTTTTGGATGCATCACATTTTATCTAACTCTTCAATAATACACATGATTTCAAATACTCATAAGCTAAAGGTGTGACAGAATAGGTAATACATTATGGTTAAACTTAAATGTGTTTTAAAAACATAAATGACATCAAATTAGACCCAAAAAGAAACACACAACATACATATATATATATACATACATACATATATGCACATATATACATACATATATATATATATACATACATACATATATTCACATATATACATACATACATATATGCACATATATACATATATATATACATACATATATATATATATATATATACATATATACATATATACACATATATATACATACATATGTATATATATAAATATATAGATATATATGTATATATATACATATATACATATATACATATATATGTATAATACATATATACATATATACATATACATATATACCTATATATATGCACATATATATACATATACATATATACATATATATATATACACATATATATACATATATATACATATATATACATATATATACATACACATATATATATAGATGGTTAGGCTTAATATTTGTTTGTTTTCTTCGATAAGTAGGATTTTTAGGGTTTAAAATATTGAAATATGAACTTTTTAGTTAAAAGTGATGAAAATATATTTTTTTTGGAAATTTTATGAATGTTTTGAGATTTTTTATGAATTCTTTTAATGCATGATCAATCAGAAGACACCACGTGGATGCCATGCAAGTAGAGGAGCTAACCAGCCATCGCCACAGATTTCATACAAGCAATGTGAGCCAATCGTAACGCGATGTGTGTAGCGACTAATGTAGGGTTCCCATGTGTTAACATGGAATTTGTTTAGAGTTTTGATGGGTGGTCAACAGGCTTGTCACATGTCATCACATGATTCATCCATTCTTTGTATTGGGGTACCATGCAATCATATCCTTAAATCATAGTACACTGTATGGGGTTAACTCAACACCATTGACTATAACTAGTCCACTCCACTATGCATTACCCTCTCCACTATGCATTACCCACTGATTCATCAAGTTTTTCCCTTTGCCATGTGTCAAAATTGCATTAGCCAATGTTGTTTAATTTCTTTTTTTTCATTTCAACCCTTAATCTAAAGTTGATATAACGGTCCATATTTTATCTGAGCCTAATTTAATCCCATAGTTTCCCCAAAATCCTAATGAGCCAAAATTTGCATATTTGTTATCAATTTTTGGAGCCAAGAAAAAGGAAAAAAATATATAGAAAAATTCAAAAGGAGATACAATACTGGTAGAGATTAAAGAGGAGATTAGTGCTACTATTCAAAAGATTGATTGTATTTATTCTTGTTCTCTTTCTTTATCAATTTTTATGTCTTTATGTATGAAAAGTGTAAGCTTTATAAACAAAATTATGTCTAGTTAGTTTATTAATCTAGGGGTCTTATGAACACAGTTTTCTACATGTGATGATAATATTCTATCCCAATTATGATTTCAATTTAATTATATTATATGACCTAATGTTTATGCTATTAATTGTATAGTCAATAATTAATCTATAGGGGCAATTAAATAGATTTAAGTGAATTATTTAATATTTTGTCTTGATTAAATAACATGCATAGTTTCTAAGGAGAGATATATGATTCTTATGTATATGATCCATAATTGATGAACTTAATGAGTAGTATGCAATTTAGTTGATATGAGAGTATAATTAGGTTAATTATTATATGGTGTATAGTTTACTTGAGAGAGGAATACATAATAGGTTAGATTCAATTGATCAAATAATTAATTGGTAATTATATTGAGGAATTAAGTATTTCTAGTTATTTTCTCATATATCTTCTTAGCAATAAATTATGAGTTAATTAATTAATACTATTTATTTTTAGTTCTTTTAATTTTACTTTCTTAAAACATAAAAACACAAAAAAATTGAGTTTTATTTTTTTAGTTTTAAAATTAATTTCTAATAACATAATCACTATAGGAACGATATTTTCTTATTATTATATTATTTTCTATGATAAGTATACTTGCATATTTATTGCACACAATTCATGTCAATCAAGTTTTTGGTGTCATTGTTTGGGATTATAAACATTAATTTTTTATTTGATTTGATTTTAGTTACTTTTCTTTATATATTTTTAATTTTAATTTATTTAGTAATTATTTTAATTTTAATTTTGTTTATTTGTTTTTTTTGACATCTCTTTTAGACTATTAGAAATTTATTTGGCTTTATTGTATAAGTAGAGTCTGTAAAGGAGAAATTTTGCCTTTAGATTCCAAAATCGAGCATACTTTGATATCAATAAGAAAATAACAAGTTGTCATCCTAGTGAAATAAATGACTAATCCATTAGAAATAAACAATAATAAGCTACATTTGAACAATTAGATTTCATTAATGGATGATAGGGACAGAACTATGAATGAATTTGCATTACCTATGTTGGAAGCGTTGAATCCAAGTATTACGGAACCAAATTTTTTGAATTAAAGCTAGTAATGTTTCAAATGTTTCAAATGTTACAAATAGTTGGATAATTTAGCGGATTACCAACAGGGGATCCTCATTTTCATCTTAGATTATTTATTGAAGTTGGAGATTCATTCAAATTTAGTGGTGTGACCGGCTTAGATTGTTCCCTTACTCTTTGTGAGACTTTGCTCAAGCTTGGATAAAAGAAGAAGCCATCTACCAAGGAAAATTAAAATGCTTTAATATGGATGATGAAAGACTTCATCCAGTTAGTAAATACAAAAGTGTCTACTCAAGAAGAGTTACTTAAATTTTAGAGACCAAAATGAGGACACTTGTCCACGCCATAAGTCAAAGTCCTTAAGGTTACCATCAAAGTGACACAATTATAAATCCAAGAAGAGAAGGTAAGGAGCGTTGCAATGTCATAGCCTTAAGGAGTGATAAAATTCTAGAGGAGGAAAATGAGACTCAAAATAATAAGGAGGAACATGAGACTCAAAAGAATGAGGAGGAATAGGAAGCTAAAAATAATGGGGAGGAACACTTGGATAAACAGAGAACTAGGCAGGAAATAATTTAGTAAAAAAAGAAACACCTCTACAAACCCACTATATCTTCCCCTCAAAGACTTTAAAAGAAAAAGTTAGATATGTAGTTTTCAAAATTTCTGGATGTCTTTAAGAAGTTGCACATAAATATACCACATGTAGATGCACTTGAACAAATAATTTCTTATGCAAAAATTTTGAAGGAAATCTTGTGTAAGAAAAGGTGGCGTGAAAATAATGAAATAATAACCTTGACTGAAGGCTGTAGTGCCATCCTTGCTAGAAAAGTTGCCCAAAAATTGAAAGGTCTAGGTAGCTTTGACATTCCTTGCACAATTGGGATCATGGACTTTGTGAAAACACTATGTGACTTAGGTTCAAGTAGTAACATTACAAATGAAAAATAGATCAATTAAGTGATCCCGAGGCGTGGTAGAATATTTGCTAGAAAAAGTGGACAAGTTCATCTTTTTGGAAAATTTCATTATACTAGACATAAAAGAGGACGGTAACATTCCTATCATACTTGGTCATCCATTCTTAGCAATTGGAAGAGCACTCATTGATGTACAAAAATGTGAGCTTACAATGAGAATGCAAAATGAACAAGTAACATTTAAATTTTTTAATGCATCTGAACCACCTGATATGCATTATGTTAATGCATGCTTAAGGATAGATGTTATTGATTATAATGATAACTTAAAAATTTTTGTTGAGTCGACCATACTTAAGACTATTACATCTGATGCTATGAACAATGAAGTAAACTCACCAAGAAACAACTCAATCTATTTTTATTTTAAAAGTATGGAATCTATGATTGATATTATTGATTGTGTGAATTATTTTGAGTCTACACCTTCCATATGTTTACCTAATGTGGTTGTGGAGAATTTTGAGATAGGATCTAAAGCTCAAACCATCTAGTGAAGGGCTACCAAGGTTAGACCTTACACTTTTACTCTACCTTCCATAATCAAATGGGCTAGTGAAAGAGTCCAATAGGGAGGTGAAAAAGATGTTGGAATTACATAAATTAGATGAGCTACGATAGAGTATTTATAAGAATGTCAAAAAGTATAAGAATAAAAAAATGGCATGATAAGATAATTGAGCACCCTGTTTTTAATCTGAAACTTAAAGTATTAGTGACTAGTTCAAGATTCAAACTATTTCTGGGCGAACTAAAGAGAAAATGGACAAAAAGGGATGCACCTTAGAAGTTGATATGACCATCTAGTCTAGCATGTTAAAGGTGACACTGGTTGGGAGACAACCCATCATTATTTTACTTATATTTTTATTGTTTTTGTTTTTTAGGTGAATAATTATGGAGAGAACTAAGAGAGTTTTTTTCCTTTTACTTTATCATATTTATATGTGCACATTAAGGACAATGTACAATTTAATTTTGAGGGAGGTAACATCATTCTCTACTTTAGTATTTAGTACACTTTTTCAATTTTTAGTAATCTTTTATTTTTAGGACATTTTTAATCATGATTTGGGTAGAGATTGATAAATACATGGAAACTAAATGCATGCATGCTTGATATGAAACATATGAATCCAATGATAAAAATTGGTTGTCATGACTAGTATGAGAAATATGTCATGCTCGTTAAGATACTTACATTAACTATGTGATATGTTTGCTGGTTTTGATTGGATTGATTCAAATTTTTATGCATATGTTCATGATTGATTTTGGTGTTCTTACTAAGAGAAAAATTATAGTGAGTTATACGAGTTGATGAGATATACCATGTTTTAGAATATATTTTATCATTCCTTGAGGAAAAATTATAAATAATGTTTAGCAAGAGAAATTATTTAGGCTTTATTTAGATCGATGGAGCTTTTCAAGCTAACCATTAGTAATATCCATAATTATCCATTTGAGCCTAACAAAGAACCGTTCATATCTTTAAGCCACACTTTGTGCATAATCAATAACAATTACCTTTACCCTTGCACCTTTAGCTTATATGAAAAGAAAAAGATGCAATCATGTATTATGCTATAGTGTAAGGTGAAATGTAATGCACCTTATGAAAAAAACTCAACAAAATTATTCCTCTAAAGAAAAATAAAATAAAATTTAAAATAAGTTTATATGTTCTATGAAGTTACAAATAATAAAAAGATGTGGAATAAAAGAACATGAAAGAATGAAAATATAGGGTGTACTAAAATATCAAGTAAAAGTTTAATTGTAATTAAAAAAGTGCATGATGAATGAAAAGAAAGATAAGGAATGGAAAGATCTTAAATGTATTCATTTATTGACCCCTACCTAAGCCTTACATTACAAGCATGAAAATCCTGTAATAATCTTTAGCTAAGTGCATATTTATTAGTGGAGAAGGATGTGAAAAATAGACTTATGAGACTTGTTCAAAGATTGAATTGATTAGCATGCTCATATAAGTTGAATTCATGAGTGCATCAGATGATATCATATGCAACACACACATGAATCAATTCATCAAATACAGTACATACCCTTGTATTGATGGAACATTGATTGATGAATATGTGAACCTCATTGTATTAGAATTGTACAACCATCGAGGGGGATAGTTTTTACTAAATATGAATGTATTAATAGATATACATTTATGAATACACTACCCTTGTCATTTAGTCTAGTTATACTTGGTTTTACTTGAGGACAAGAAAATAGTTAAGTTTGCGGTGTGATGACTCTATGAAAGTAGAGTCATCAATGTAATTTTTTGCTTAATATTTATTTTTTTCTTCAATAAGTAATACTTTCATGGTCAAAAATACCAAAACATGAACTTTTTAGTGAAAAAGGGTAAAAATATATTTTTTGAAATTGTTTTTTGATTTTTTTATGAATTTTTTAATGTAAGAACAATGAGAAGACATCACATAGATGGCATGCAAGCAGAAGAGCTGACTAGTCATCACTAAGTATGTGTGTACTTAGTGATGTAGGGCTACCATGTGTCGACACAACGTTCATTTTGAGTTTTACTACACAATCAACAGGTGTGTCACATGTTGTTATATGATTCATCCATTCTTTCCACTAGGGTGCAACGTAATCCATATACATGAATTATAGTGTGCCATATGGCATTGACTCAGCATGTGTTGATGACAAATAGTCCATCCCGCCACGCGTTGCATACTGATTCATCGAGTTTTCCCCTCTACCATGTGTCAAAATTACATTGGCTAATTCCATTTCATTTCCTTTTTTCAACTCTTAATCTAGAATTGATATGATGGTCCAGATTCCATCTGAGTCTAATTTAACCCCCTAATTGCCCTAAAAACCCTAATTAGCCAAAATTAACATATTTTATCATTTTTTGGAGCCAAGATAGAAAAATACACAAAATTTCAAAATTAGATGCATGTAAAGAATAATATTTTACCCCAATTATGATGTTAATTTTGTTATAGTATTTAATCTAATTTGTGTGCTATTAATTTTTTGACCAACAATATATCTATGGAGCTAATTAAATAGATTTAAGAGAATTATTTAATTTCTATTTAATTGTTCGTATGATTAAATAACATGCATATTTTTAGGTAGAGCTTTATGATTCTTAAGTATGTGATCTATAATTTATGAACTTAATGAGTAATATGTAATTTAATTGACATGAGAATGTAATTAGGTTAATTACTATATGATGTGTAGTTTATTTGAGAGATGAATACATACTAGGTTAGATTCAATTGATCATGTAATTGATTGGTAATTATATTGGGGGGATTTTAGCAATTCACATGCTTATAAAATTAGAGGATTAAATATTTCTAAATATTTTCCCATATATCTTCACAGCTACCAATTCTATGTTAATTTATTGTTGCTATTTATTTTTAGTTCTTTTAATTTTGCTTCCTTAAAATATAAAAAACACAAAAAATAATTTATTTTTACTTTTTAAGTTTCAAAACTAGTTTCTAATAACATAATTTCCGTATGAACGATATTTTCTTATCATTATATTATTTGTTGTGATATGTATATTTACGTATTCATTGCATACATGCCATGTCAATTAATGTTTTTCTCCTATGTTTTTTTGGTATACCTATTGTTTGAGGAGTTAACCCTATCTAAGCATGTCTCTTATTTTTGGTGTTGGGACCTAAGTCTTCCTCACATGCATAGATGATTTTGTAACATCCCTTATTTCTTCTCTATCTTTAGGGAGTGTTGTTTATGTTGCTCACTAGTGAGACATAATCTTTCTTACCTTTAACTACCAATGATATGAGTGTTGTTGATGATCTATTTTGAGGTAGTAGTGTGCAGTTTTTTGTCAGTGATCTCTCTAGATGAAACATTGTACGGTTTGTGCCAATGATCTCTCTTAGGTCACCTTTTTGTCTTTTTGGCCTATGATCTTCTTTGAGGCCATCTTTGTCATATCACTATTTTTTTTTGTTGTGTTTTATGACTATTATTATTTTACTCTTTTACTAGTATGTTACTCTTTTATAATTTTACGAATTGCATTTATCTTAACATGCTTAGTATGTTTCCCTTCTTCTGTATTGTTTGTTTTCTACTACGTGTAGATGATTTTTGAGAGTATAGGATGTATAATATTTTTATTACTTGACATACATATATTTAAAAGGAGAGGTGTGTGTCAATTGTCCTGTTTATGAGTTATTTTTATGCTTTTATGTTCATGTGATGCTTTGTTACGTTTTATTCTTCATAGTGTGATTTTGTGTAAAAAATGCATAAAGAGGATTGTTAGTATGATATAATGTATGCATTATATACATTCTATTGTTTCACTTGTCATCTTATGTGTTTTCCATCATTCTTTTTTTGAAGTGCTTTGTTGCATGTTTCTTGTGTATACTTGTATGCCTACTATTTGTTGTTGGAATGCATGACTCGTGTTTTTCTTTGGTAAGCTAGGATGTCTTTCCTTATGTGTATGCATATATCACCTTATATGTTTACCAACATTCTTGTTTTGAAGTGCTTTATTTCTTATTCCTTGAATGTAGTTGTTTGCTTGGTATTTGTTGTTACAATGCATGCACAAGTTTTTCTTTGATTTACTAGGATGTCTTTCATTATGCGTACATAGTATGGGGTGAGGCTGTAGGATTGAGTCTACCCAAGTGTCATTGGGGGAAGATAGTTGAGTTACTAGAAGTGTGTAACCATGAAAGATAGTGGGATTCCTAGTCAAGTTCTTTTTATAGATTTCCTGTCACATTTTTATGGCATTGATGTTTAACTAACCATCTTGTACATGTGTTATCACACATTGCAAAGTCCCTTATGTATAATCAAGGGGCTCCGTGTTATGTATTACATTAGAGAGATGTTTTATATCTACTGACGAGTGCTTGATAAGAACTAATATTTCATGGTTTATTTTCACTTAAATGTAATAAATAGATTTGAATATGAATGATTTTATCAAGAAAAATCTATATATTAAGAATCAAGGGTAATTTCTGTTGTAATTCAGGTATTTTAACATCAATTTGATAAATTGATCACACATGAAGAATCACACCTAAAGAACTCATTTACATCTTAGAAGAATAAAATAACAATACATATAAGGTTTCCATGTAAATCTACCCAATTTTCAAAGGGATCAAAATAAGAAGTTAAAATGAGCATCACGGATAGCGTCATGGAATAGAGTAGACTGTAACGTACTCTTTACTATTTAAAATCAATATTCACGTAGTTTGTTTTGTGCCATAGTCAAGAATTGTTGGACCATGGCATATTTTAATTATTTAATAGTTAGATTTTATTTAGTGTTAGATTAGTTATAGTTTTAATTTACATAAAAAAAAATTTAAGCATAGGCATGGCCTCTTTGTGACCGCCGCATAGGGTTCTTCAGATGAAATTGAAGTGTGAAGAATTTTCCTTCATATCGTGGCATGAATCTTAGTGTACTAGGGCCCTTGTGTTGTTGAACATTTGGTCTGAGATTATAACTCTTCACAAAGTGGCATGAATGAACATGTGTTGTGGCATGTGTTTAACTTTTTGGCTAAAATGCCTAGCCCTATGCATTCCAACCCACTTTTCTCACATTTTATTTTATTCTTCTCTCAAATTCTAATTTTCTCTCCTCCCAAACACAACAAACCCCCTTAGAATCACATATTTTTCCTTCAATCCTTCTAATATCTTCTAAATATTCTTATTACTATTTGTTTTCTAGTCATTCGTTGAGAGATTTTCTAAAATCTCAACCATGAATATTCAAGTATTCATCTTCTACAAAGCATATTCTTTAAATCTTCATCCTTTTCACAACAAAATAAGTAAGTGATCAAAAAATTTAGAATAAATTCTTGGATTATTTTTTTTGATTTGTGTGAATTAATTCTATAATTTTTGGATGAAATGACTACAAAACCCTAATTGGCCCCTAAAAGAAATAGAAGTGAAAAAGGAAAGGACATTGAGGTCCTTGTGGACTATAATAAAGATAAGTTTGCTAGTGCAGTGGCCAAACTTAGGTTTGATAAGGTTGTTGAAATAAATAAGAACTTTATGGTAGAAAAGGGGATTGGAATGTGAAATTAGATAGAATTTTCATTTTGATAGGATAATGGATGTCATAGTACTACTTGGATAGAGACAGTCCGTAAAAATCCAGAAGCCTTTTCATCGAGCCCATCATTTGGGATTTTTATACTTATGTTCCCAATGTAGTTGACAATCAAGTAAAGGTTTGGAGTGTACTAGTTTTGTTTGGCCCATATAATATAAGTTCTTACTATGATTTAGTGCATGTAGGCTAGGGTGAGTACAAAAAATACTTAAATGATGTTGCCTATAATGAGGTAATAGAAAGCCTAGTAGTAGAGAGGCTGAGTGGGAATATTCTAGAAGGAAACTTACGTGTTTTGAAGCCAAACATTTAAGTAAGCTTTCTCACATCTTGCAATATTTTATCTATTCTAGACTTATTCCTACCATTCACTTCTATTCCATGGATAGAGAATGGACTTTATTACTTTTTGCTATAACATCCATAATAACCATAGATAATAGATCCATAATTCACCAATGGATATGATACTCTATAAACAATCACTATTTGAGTTGTTTCTTCCCTAAACTTGTTACAATTCTATGTGTAAAAGTAAGGGTGAATTATCCAAAGGTTGAGGTGCTATTACAACTGGGTGAATTACTGACTCTAACGTACATGAGTGAACTCACCTCGGGTACTAAAAGGACAAAAGAGTAGCTTCTTCTTCAAAGATGTCAATGAAATATGAAATTCATCACTTAAATTAAGAAGTAACTTACATGAAGAAATATGTCCAAGAAAACTCTACCCAACATGCTGAGTATATAAGTGGGCAACACCACCTTTAGAGTGAATATATATGACATGTCATAGAGATGCAAAGGTTAACCCATTCTCATTTCAAAAATGATAATAGTCAATTGAAAGCACCCAAAAATTTAGGATACAAGTTTATGTTTAGACCATCCGAATACTCCAACCTTGCAATGGATTTCTATTATTTTTATGTATTTCATTTCAGTTTGTCTTTTTGAATTTATAATTTTTTTTGTTTTTCTATGTTATTTTGTTTTATGTTATTTCCATTTCAATGTAATTTATTATATTTTAGTTTACATTATTTCCTATTAATGTGAACCCATAGTTATTTTATTTAGAATTGTTAAATTTACAACTATTTGTTGAGATATGATTTTCAAAAATTAAATATCATTCTATCTATCTAGTTACATTGTTTAAGATGACGGATGTACCTGACTTACTACATTATTCTTGGTCATATTAAGCTAGGAGCAAATGGGTAACTTTTCTTTTCTTTATCTAAATTTTAATTTATGTTTGATACATTAAGGACAATATAGATTCTCGATTAGGGGTGGAAGGAAAGTTACACATAAATTTAGGCATTTCTAACTTTTTATTAAACATGTATTTACATTTATTTGCTTTTTTTAGGTTCATTTTAATTTTTTTTGCAAAATTATCATGCTTTTAGTTGATTTAAAGTGAATTATTAATTCCTCTATAGTGTTGGATTCATGTCTTAAACATGTTATGGAATATATGATAGTTATTTTTTTTTGTCATAGTTTGTGTTTCATGCTTGAATGTTGAGATTGAGATAAACCTGAAATTGATGTTTACAAATCAAATAGAGGAGATTACCTTAAAAGAATATTTTTAAGCCTATAAGCATTTTATTATGAATGGTAATATTTTTGTATATTCATTTGAACATTGTTCTTATTAATTCAAACAGTTGGATGATTTCTATAGGTCTCACATTGAATGTTAGGATTTTTAACATGTGATAAAGAATCATATATTTATTTTTATTGCTTAGATTGAATGGTTTAAGTGAAAATTGGAATTGTATGTGTATTTCCTTCATGTTTGACTTCTTAAAAAAGATATATAATATGGGGTTCCCTAAAGCCGACAAAAGGAGCAAAAGTTTTCCATTCATCAAAATCATACATATGTACATGGGTTAGCTCTTTTAAAAAAAAGAAATATATATATTAAAAAAAGATAAAATTAAAAAGTATAACTAAATACTATGAACCTAAATTTCTTCAAATGATGATATGGGTATTATAAAAGAAAAATATGAAATAAATACCCTTGAAGTCAATGCATTTTCATGCATCTTAAGGCATATACTTCACATTTTTCCTTGATGATTTTAATTAATGCATTAATATGAATCCTTCATAAATCCTATCATTTGATTCCTTTTATGAGATCAAAGTTACATACTTTTTTTCTTATTTAATCATATACAAACCTATTAACTCAGTTCTTTACATAACTTTTATTAGCATATATATTTGTTGAGTGCTTGAACCCATCAGATAAGTGTGATATTGATAGTATGACTTGTGAGGATTAGAGTCAAAGTGAATTTAGATTCCTAACACTAAGATTGGGTGAGCTAAAATTGATATATTTTTATAATAGAACATGAATTTGTGATTTGCAATTGATTCTTACAATAAACTATGATCCTTTGAGATATTAATTTTACTTATGCTTGAGATTTGTCCACAAACTAAAAAGAGGCAAAAGAGTGAGAGATTTGGTTATTTTAATTTTAGTTTATGTTTTGTTTCAATTATAGTTTGTTTTTGTTTTTGCTATTTCTTTTAATTTTAAATTTAAGGATATTTATGGGTATCATCATTGGAATTCCTCATAAGACTTCAACTCATCCACTAGAGCAACCAAGGGGTTTAAAGGATTATTGTATATGCTAAATGCAATTGTATCAATCTATCGAGATAATTTAGATTAGTTTAATTTAGCTTTTTTTTGTTTTTAGTTTTCATTGCTTTCCTTACTAGAGGCTAGTAAAAAGCTAGTTCAGGTTTATGATGAGTGCTTCAAAGGTTCTAATATGTTTTTGGTTTATTTGCACTTAAATGTAATAAATAGATTTGAATATGATCAATTTTATCATTATTTAAGAAATCTATATGTTCATAATCACATGTTTTTTTTGTTGAATTTTAGGTTTTTTTACTTCAATTTTATAAATTGATCACACATGAAGAATCACATTTGAAGCACTCATTTACATCTTAGAATATCAAAAGAACAATATAGGTAAGACTTATATGTACATCTAGCTAGTTTTTAAGAAGGTAGAAACAATAAGTTTAGTTGAGCAATGTGGGTCGCAACATGGAATACAATGGGTTAAACACACTTACTGTAAGTATATAGGTCGTGTGAGTATTATAATGTACCTAAGTACGAATATAGATCCCATAGGGATTTATATAACTTATAGACGAGTACCAATATATTTATTAAGAATACTATTTGGACAATATCAAATTATAAAAATAGAAAAATAAATGATAACTAATTTTAAATCGTAAAATTCAACAACTACGAAAATATGTGATAAAAAATCTATATATCTTTAATCTCCCAATAACTTAGCATATGAATCACTAATTCTTTTCAAAATAATTACTAGCCAATTACATGATCAATTAAATCTAACCTAATAGGTATTCCTCTCTCAAGTAAACTACACAACATATAGCTATTAACCTAATCACACTCTCATGCCAATTGGATTCCATATTAATCATTAAGTTCATTATATATTACACACGTAAGAATCATACATCTCTGTCTAGATACTATGCATTTTATTTAATTAAGATAAACAATTGAATAATTATCTCAAATCCATTTAATTCCCTTTGTAGATTAATTGTTAGAGAAACAATTCATAGCATAAAAATCAGGTTAAATAATATAATTGAATGTAAATAATAATTGGGATAAAATATTAGATTATCTCATATAGAAAATTGAGTTCGTAAGACCCCTGGATTAATCAATTAGCTAGACATATATAAGTTCATAAAGCTTATATTTTCATTAGGAAAGACATATAAAATAACAAAGAAATAGAAGAATAAGAGATACACTCAATCTTTTAATTTGTAGTACTAATATGTTATTGAATATTCACAAAATTGTATCTTCTTTAATCTTCCACTTTTTCTTACTTTTCTTTCTATTTGGCAATTGATAGGTTTTTTTATTGTTTCTTAATTATGTGTTTAATTTGTGCAAAAATTGTGTTTATTAAAAGGAAAAATTCCTAATATGGACCATTGAATAATCTCTTAAAATGATCCAAGGGATTAGGATTGAAGCTAAGACTCATTGTTTGATTAAAATAGGATTCATGCCCAACTATGTATGAGCACCGCGGCATGGTCCACGTTGCATATTTTCTTCTTTATGTGTGTCATGGCACACAAAAATGCTTGTTGTGACATTGTGCTAATTTTCCCATTTTTGACTTGTTTTCATTCTGTTTGCCATTGTTCCTCCTACTTTGATATAACTAAACAAAAATTAAACCTTTTTCATGATATTTTAGAATATTACAAGACAAATCAGTGGTTCAAAAGTGATTAAATAACTTTATTTTTATAGAGTTATCACATCCAAAACTTAACTCTTTGATTTCCCGCAAGCAAAACAAAGTCTAACTAGCATATTAAGACGGAATGATATGGGCAACATATTCATAAACACATATCTATTAATACATGCATGTTAAGACCAAAAATTTCCCCCTCGATGATTTTACAACACCAAACAAGGAGGTTCATATATCCATCAATCAACATTCCATTAATACAAAGATATGTAAGGTTTTTGATGAATTGATTCATGTGTATATTGCACATGATGTCATCCATTGCACTCATGAGATCAACTTGTATAAGTATGCTAATATACTAAGTCTTAAATTAAGTTTTATATGTCTATTTTTAACACCCCTATCTACTAATGTAATTATGAATTTAGATAAAGATCAATAGGACTTAGCATGCATGTAATGTAAGGCTTGGGTGGGGTAGATAAATGGATATATTTAGTCTTTTTTCACACCTAAGCTTTCTTTTAATTCATCATGCTATATTTATTTACAATTAGATGTCCTTGTGCACCATATCTTACCATTATTTTAATTCTTTTATTCTACATCCTTTTTTTAATAGCTTCACAACACCCCTAAAATTATCTTTCATTTTATTCTTTTTATTTTTGTTCAGAGGGGAAATTTTGTTGTGAGCTTTTCTTTTTAAGAAATAGGTTGCATTACATTTTACCTCACTTTATAACATATCACATGATTGTATTTTTCGTGCAAGCTAAAGACGAAAGGATAAAAGTCATGCTTATTGGTTAGGCTTAAAATGTGATTTATAGATATGAATGGTTCTTAGTTAGGCTCAATAGGATGACTAAGGATATAAACAATGGTTAGCTAGGAAGACTCAATCTATCCAACTAAGGCTAAATCATCTCTTATGCTAAATACCATTTATAATTTCACCTCAAAGGATGATTAAATAGATTCTAAAACATGGTATACCTTAATGACTAGCATGACTCATTCTAAATTTTGTCCTAATAAGAGCACCAAAATCAATCATGAGCATGTGCATAAAAATATTAATCAATCTAATCAAAACTAGCAAGCATATCACATGATTAATGTAAGTATCTTAACGACCATGTTATGTTCCTTATCCTAGTCATGACAACCAATTTCTATCACTGGGTTCATATGTTTCATATCAAATATGTATTTATCAATTTCTACCAAAATCATGATAAAAACATCCAAAAAAATAAAATGCATACTAAACACTAAATATTACTAAACCCTAAAGTAGAGAACGTATTTACCTCCCCCACACTAAAATTTCACATTGTCACTAATGTGCATATATGAATATGCATGAATAAAAGGAAAGAAAACTCCATTAGCCTTTGTAGACCACTTTTCCTCACCAAAATTGTCCAATTTGTTGTGCCATTTCCCTCCATATTTATTAAATTTTAAAATAGAAAATCATAAGTAAAATAGCATTGGGTTGCTACCAAACAAGGGTAACTTTAACTTCCTTGGCTAGACTATTGTATAAGCTCCTAAGGTGTATCCATCAAGGTCATCACAACCTTTTCATTTGGTAGTGGATATCAATAATAATGCTTTACTTTGTGCCCATTAACATGAACCATTCTTTATTTTTGTTCTCTAATTGAATGGCTTTATAGTTGGTTACCTTCATGATGGTGAATGGACCTGACTATCTACTCTTGATTTTTCTTTAAAATAATTTGAATCTTAGGTAAGACAGTAATACTTTCTGTCTCGATTAAAAAGTGTGGTGCACAATTCTCTTATCATCCATCATTTTGGTTTCTCTTTCCATAGCTTGGAGTTCTCATAAGCATTCCATCAAAGCTCATACAACTCATTTAATTGGGAATTCTTTTCTTACCAATTGTATCCATGGCTATATTCAATTGTTTCAATACTCAATATTCTTTATGATCCAATTCTATCGATAGGTGATATGCCTTTGAAAGAATTTCTTTTAGTAGGGTGATCGATTTGAAAAGACATATTGTCTATCATTTATTTAATCTCAATCAAAATATGATTGGGCTGGGCTAATTCAAAACGTGACTAGCCTATATAGGTGGTACCAATTGGTGTTCTAAATCCAGTTATGTATGTCCATAAGGCATCATCTAACTTAGAGGCCCAATGCTTTCTAGAATTATTCACTTTTTTCTCCAAAATTATTTTCACCTCTCTATTGGATACCTCTGCTTACCTACTTCTTTAGGGATGATAGTGGTTAGATACCTTATGCTCAATCACTTATTTATGTAAATAATTAAAGGATCTATTATAAAAGTGACTACCTCTATTACTAATGATAATCCTAGGAGTTCTAAACCTAGTAAAAATATTTTTCGTCAAGAATTTCATGACAACTTTGGCATCAAATTTGTTGCTAGAAATGGCATCTATCTACTTTGACAAGTAATCCTTACCTATTAGTATGTATTGTTTACCAAAGGAGGAATGAAATGCTCCCATAATGTCAATGTCCTAAACATCAAACAATTCCAATTCACGTATATTATTTAAGGCATCTCCTTTCTTTTGGAAATATTACCTATATTTTCATAGCTATCACATTTCTATATATAAAGGTAGGCATCTATAAATAATGTAGGCCAAAAATAACCAGATTGAAGTACCTTAGCTACTATTTTTGTGCTTCTAAAGTGGCCTTTATAGTTTGAACTATGGTAATGGTGAAGAATACTTCCAACATTATTGTAAGGAACATAACATTTCAAAAGATAATCATCACATTCTTTGTAGAGGTAAGGGTTATCTCAGAAATATTGTCTCACATTATGGCCATATTTCTTCTTTTGTTACCATGTGAGGTCAAGTGGAAGGATGTTGTCAACTAGGAAGTTTGTAATGTCTACGTGCCATTAGATGTCAATTTGAGCTATTGAAAGAAGCTTCTCATTTAGGAAAGATTCCACAATCATCATATTATCATCCATATATGTTTCCCTTTCCAATCTAGATAGATGGCTTGTCACCTGATTTTTCAAACCTCTTTTATCATGAATTTTTAAGTCAAACTCTTGTAGAAGGAGAACCATCTTATCATTCTTGATTTTGTATCCTTCTATCACCTTAGTCCTAAACAAATAAGATCTAAATTTCTCAAAGGCATACACTAAAGTTCGTGCTGACACCAATTTCTCTATAATCACTTCAAATGCCTCTAAATACTTATCATCAAATATAAAAGGCACGTATTTCTCCAATAGATTCCATAAGGGTATAAAGACTTCGGAAAAATATTTGACAAGCCTACGGTATAAGCCTATGTGTCCAAGAAAACTCCTAACTCCTCTTGTACTAGTAGGAGGTGGTAGCTTCTCAATCACTTCTATATTAGCTCTATCCACCTCAATACCCTTAGTAGAAACTTAATGCATAAGATAATACCCTCATGTACCTTAAAGTGACCCTTCTCCCAATTTAAAACCAAGTTGGTTTCTTCACATCTTTGTAGCACTAGGTAAAGATAGTGTAAACACTTATCAAATGTGTTCCCAAAGACTAAAAAGTCATCCATAAAGATTTCTATAGCTTTTCCACCATGCCTGAGAAAATAAGCATTATATATACAATTTTGAGATGTTATGGGTTAAAGTTCCATAAGGGTGTATAAAGCTAGTCTTTTCTTGGGGTTTGGGTGCCACAATAATCTTCTTATAGCCAAAATAAACATTAGAAAGATAAAAGAAGGAATGCTTGGCTAATATGTCAAGAATTTGATCAATGAATGGGAAAGGAAAATGGTATTTCCTTATAGCTTTATTCACCTTGTGAAAATTCATACATAATCTCCATCCTATGATAGTCATTGCGGGTATTAACTCATTTGGATCATTTGACACTACAATGATTCCTTCTTTTTTAGTACACATTGGAATGGGCTTACTCATTCACAATCTAATATTGTGTAAATGATGCCCATGTCTAGCTACTTAAAAGTTTCTTTCTTCACCACCTCTTTTATAATAGGATTTAATCAGCATTGTCAATGCTTGATAGGCTTATCTCTATCCTCTAATAATATTTTGTGCATGTATATGGATGGGTTTATGCCTTTGATGTTGGCAATAGACCAACCCATAACTCTTTGAATTTATTGAGCACCTTCAAGAGTGACTCTTTTTTCTTCACACTTATATTAGAAGAAATTATGACTAGAAGTGTCACGTTCACACCCAAAATGCATAATAGATATGGTTTGGTAATATTTTAAGATTTAACTTGGGTGGCTTCTAAATGGATGGTTTTAACCTAGAACCTATCTCAATACATTCCACAATTGCATTAGATAAATACATGGGAGGCATAGCCTCCAAATAGTTCACATAATCAATAATATCAACTTATGTAACAGATTCCACAG
Organism: Hippophae gyantsensis; assembly: GCA_030763125.1. Taxonomy (NCBI): domain Eukaryota; kingdom Viridiplantae; phylum Streptophyta; class Magnoliopsida; order Rosales; family Elaeagnaceae; genus Hippophae; species Hippophae gyantsensis. Next base: position 54,528,635 of record CM061031.1, on the reverse strand, counting down.
TTTCATCCTTCAAGTGAGTTTAGTTGTTTTCTCAAGAGTTTATTTCATTGTTCATTGCATCATGTTTTAAATTCATAAGTGTGGATGGTTTAATAGATTTAGTTAAACTATTATCATGAGTTTGTGTACCTAAGTAATTTTCATGGTGTTCATCAGCTTGTGTATTCACAAAATTAATAAGCACATATTCTAAGACATCACTAGGGCACATGTTATAGAGCAAATTACTGGATAGCTCATTAGTAACATCTATCTTAAAGTAATCACTAGTATTATCAATATTGCTTTAAAAACATTAAATGTTTCCTATTCATCATGCACTTTCATTGTAAGCACAACTTTTTATACATTAATGAGTGCTCTTCTGGTTATTAAGAATGGGCAACCAAGTATGATAGGAACATCATGGTCCTTCTCCATGCCTAGTACAATGAAATTTTCCAAATAGATGAATTTTTTGAACTTTTATTAACACATCTTTTACCATATCTTGTTGTCCTTTGATTGACCTATCTACCATTTTCAATGTTACTAAAGTGGTTTTGGCTTCACCATCGTGAAATCTTATAGTGGCATAAAGTTAATTCTTACACTCAAGTCACATAATGCCTTCACAAACTGTATATTCCCAATTGTGCAAGGGATGTCAAAGCTACCCAAAATTTTCAGTTTTTGTTGTAGTTTTCTATCTAGGATGGCTCTACAACCTCTAGTCAAGTTTATTGTCTCATTGTCTCCAAGCCTCCTTTTCTTAGACATGATATCCTTCGTGAATTTGACATATGAAGGAATCTATTCAAGTGCATCTACTAATGGTTTGTTTAAATTCATCTTATTGAAGACATTTAGGAATTTTGAAAACTATGTTTCAAACTTTTGCTTTTAGAGTGTTTGAGGGAAAGGTATCGTGGGTTTGTAGAGGTTTCTCTTCTTTGGCTGAATTATTTCCTCTTCGATGCTCTCTGTGTCCACTTTCTTTGTCTTCCTTATCCTTTTTAGATTCCTGCTTTCTTCTAAAGTTTTACCACTAATTAAAGCTACTACTTTAAATACTCCTTGCCCTCCTTTTTTTGGGTTTACTTATATGTTGCTTCAAAGGTTACTTTAAGGTCTTTAACTTATGGTTTGGACCAATTACCACATTTGGATCTCCAAATTTTTAATAAAATCCCATGAGTGGATTCTAGGAAATCCAACTTATTAGTTAAACCCAATAACAAAGAATTAGTTTAAGCTAGCAATGCTACTATGGTGTCTATGCATATTGCTCCAGCCACTCACTTTAGTTGATCCTCTCCATAGGCAATTGGAAATTATTGGATGCTATTTCTTTAAGTAGTACAAAGACTTCCTTTTCAATTTTACTCATTAAAGCTCCCTAGCCACAGCATCAATTATGGTCTTTGGTTGCTCCATTAATTCATTATAGAATGTTTTCACTTACAACTAAGTAGGAAGATCATGGTGTGGGAATCTTCTTAATAACTCTTTGTAGCATTCCCAAGCTTTATAAAGTGATTCCCCTTAAAATATCTAAAATTGTGTGATGTTTGTTTAGCATAGCTATGTTTAAAACATGGAAGTACTTTGCTAAGAATATTTGAGCCAATTGGTCCTATGTAGTGAGACCCAATAAGTAGTGATTGTAATCAAGACTTATCCTTATCCCTCAATGAGAAAGGAAATAAGCATAGGCAAATTGCATTATCATGATACACTATTCATCTTAAAGGTGTCACATATTTCGAAGAATGAAACCAAGTGAAGATTTAGGTCATTGTTGACTAACCACCAAACTAGTTTACTTGCACCATCTGAATGACACCTAACTTGAGTTCAAAATTCTCAGCATTGCTTCTTGATCTATTGATAAATGATTAGGCTCCATCTACTTGTGACACTATAAAATCTCTTAAAGATTTTGGAACTACTATAGCTCATTAATCCCTTTATTCTGCCATAACCCTTGATTGATCTTATGCTAACTATTCCCTTGTTGAGTAAGGTTCTCTCTATTTCTAGATCAAAAGGAACAAGATTTTCACGTGTCAACCTAGGCATACAACATAATTATAAAAAAAATTAAAAGGTCCAAACTTAAAAGAGTCTATAACCCAGTATGCAACAAGGGTAAAAAGATATAGAGTTCTAAAGGACTCAACCCTAACTTGTACAAACAAAGAAATAAACACTCACACAAATAATGCAGCAGAATGACAGATAGTATAATATCAAAAAATAGATAACTTGATAATAGATATTATATATCAAAGTAGAAAGCTAGTAAACAATAAATGATTTATAATAAAAGTTTATGCTTTAGTATGTTGAGACATATATCCAACAAACTCAAACTATACTATCTTAATAAGAGATCATGCATAATACTCGATATTACAAGGTAAACCCATATAGAGACGATATCAATATAGTAACAACTCAATGACAAATTATTTACTAAATAGTAAAAAAGTTACAAAATTAATAGACAACAAAACCATTATTACCTCTATCAACCAAAACCTATGTTCAAACTACCTACTACTTCTTTTCACTTGCTACTTCCCCAACTCTTTGGTTCAACACTTGAACCTGGCTATCCTTTATAGCATACACCACATAATGTGGTATGATTGGTAACCAATGATTAGTAACTGAAAGTGTATCAGCTCACATCCTCATGGGACACAAAATGCATAATTAATATCAAATCGTGTATGAGAGACATACAATCAAACCACGTACTGACACATATAAAATTTTGATGACTAAACATAAAAAGGAACCACTCTTAAATGTGTGCTCTCCTAAATAATTTCAAAAATAGATAAACATCTCAATGAATTTTGGCATAGTTTTGGCTCTTAAACAATGAGTATTTAAAGTGCTTAGACAACACATCTTATCGGCCGGCTCATCGAACACATCACCAAGGGTGGGAGTGAGGTACTTGGTGGGCTTGTTAGCTAGGTGCTTAAAAATTGTATTTTTTTCGTTTTCAAAAATACCAAGTATAATCCATATAAATACTCGACGTTTACTCACTAGCATACTCATCGAAAACCATAAACTCTTAACCTAGCATGCACGCAACGAAAACCAACCCATGGTGTGTGTAAACATGCTTGCATACAAAGTGTACCTAACTATATAAATGTGTGAATTACTTATCTACAGTAACCGACCTTATGTATTGGATGAAAAATACATTGAGTAAAAAGAAAAAAAAATATCGTGTTTTGTACACGGAAAGCCAACACACAAACAGAAGAACAACGGGACTTACAATCTCCCCCTTTGGCTTTTTGTGTGAAAACACTACACAACTAGGTACGTACACTCATTAAATATGAGATGTCTTAAATATTTTTGTTCCCATGAATAACACAACAACACACAGTAAAATCTAAAGGACACTCTTATACCAATAACACAACAACATAGTAAAAATCTTAGAATGAATTTTGGAAGATTTTTGGCTCTTAAGTAATAGTTTAAGAGAGGAGAAATGAGTGGAGTATTTATAGGGATCAGAATGCACATCTCATCGGCCACCTAGCCAGACACCTTACCAACTACATCACCAAGGGTGGTGGTGAAGGTGATGGTGAGGCCTTTAATTTCCCAATAAACCTTGTATTTGAGTTCTACTAGTAAGTGGAATGTTTTTCCAAAGGTTAACTAATAAGGGCTTATAGTATGTTCTAGAACCCTTTTTATTTACCTATTACTCACTTTCACTTGACAGGAAATTGAGGATGATATGGAATACCAACTTTATGTGTGATATTATACTTTTTAAGTATTCCACTAAATCTTTAGTTGCAAAAATGACTTCATCCGTCACTTATTGATTCCCAAGCATCCCAAACCTACTAAAAATTGAATCCTTCAACAATTTTACAACAATGTTAACATCACTAGTTTTAATAGGTATATATTATACCCACTTGGACACATAATCCACAGCAACAAAGATATATTCAGCCCTAAAAGATGGGGAAAAGGACCTATAAATTCAATCCTCTATACGTCAAAAAGTTTAATAACTAAATAAGATGTCAAAAGCATTTCATCTCATTTTTCCATATTAATTTTCCTTTGACATCTATTACAACGAGTATCAAACGTAACAACATCTTTAAAATGGGTTGGCCAACAAAAGCCAAATTCTAGCACCTTAAAAGCCATTTTGTTAAGACAAAAATAGAATTCACAATCTTGACAAAAGACCAAGATGCTTTTATGTTATTCTTTAGATGCCTACCTTTAGATGATTTGATCTTGACGAATCTTGAATAGTTAAGGGTCATTCCAAAAGTATTTCCTATAAGAGCTCAAGATTTTTTTTCTTTTCTTGATAAGATATTTTAGGTCTCAAAATACCACTAGCAAGATAATTAACTATATCATAAAACCATGGATATGGACCTATAGAAAAAATTCTTCATCTAGAAAAGTTTCAACAATCTCTTCTTTACTCTCACCTTCAAGAGAGTTGAATTTGAAAATTAACCTAGATAAATAATTAGCTACTAAGTTTTTCACTACCCTTTTTATCTTTGATTTATAGGTAAAATTCTTGTAAGAGTAAAACCCCTGATTAATCTTGACTTAACATTAGGTTTATTTAGGAGATTTATTAAAACAACATTATCAAAATGCACAATTAATTTAGAACCTACTAAGTAAGACCTAAATTTATGTAAAGAAAAGACAATAGTAAAAAATTCTTTCTCAATGATGAAATATTTTATTTGGGCATCATTGAGTGTTTTACTAGAGTAATATATAACATGTAAATTCTTATCCACTCGTTGCACAAAATTGCTCTAATTACATAATTAGAAGCATCACACATAATTTCAAATGGAAGAGGCCAATCGAGAGCCAAAATTATAGGGGCAAATGTTAATTTATTTTTTAAAGAATTAAAGGAGACAAGCAATTCATCATTAAAATCAAAATAAACATATTTTGATAGAAAATTGCATAAAATATGACTTATTTTAGAAAAATCTTTAATAAATCATCTATAGAAACCTGTGTGTCCTAAAAACATTTTAATCCCCTTAACAGATATAGGTGGAGGTAATTTTGCAATCAATTCTATTTTTGCCTTCTTAACTTTAATTCCTATGTTAGAAATAACATGTCCTAGCACTATCCCTGTTGTACCATAAAATTACTTTTCAAACTAAAGTCAAATTATGCAAGTAATCATCAATTAAAGTTCCAAATATAGAAAAAATCATAAATAAATTCCTCAATGAATTTTTCCACCATGTTTGAGAAAATTGAAATCATGCATCTCTAGAACGTGGTGGGGTATTGCATAACCCAAATGGCATCCTTATAAAAGCAAAAGGTCCCAAAACGACGTGTAAAAGTGGTCTTTTCCTGATCTTCTATTGTAATGGATACCTAATAATAACTGGAAGGCCATCTAGAAAATAGTAAAATTCATGCTCAGCTAGTCTTTCTAGCATTTGATCAACAAATGGAAGAGGAAAGTGATCCTTTTTGGTGTATAAATTGAATTTCCTATAATCTATACACATCCTCTATATGATAATTGTTCGAGTAAGTACTAATTCACTTTTTCATTCTTCACAACTATTAATACAAACTTCTTTGATACCACATATACCAAACTAACCCACCTACTATTAGCAATTAGGTAAATAACTCCTACTTCTAGGAGTTTCATAGATTTGTTTTTAGCTACTTCCTACATGATAAGGTTAAGCCTTCCTTGGCCCTCTCTAATGGGTTTAACATTTTCCTCCAAATTTATCTTATGCATACACATAGTAGGACATACCTCTAATATCCTTGACACTCAAACCTATAGCTTTCTTAAGATTCTTAAGCACCTTATCAATTTCAATTTCTTAGGTTTTGGTCAAGAAGAAGGAAATGATAGCTGGATAAGTTTCCCATTCTCCCAAAAACACATGCTTCGCTTGAGTAGCTTCTTTCCCAAATGTGATCTTAAATAAATATAAGGGTGTACTAGATTTTCTTACAAGTTCAGCATTATCTAAAAGATCATGACATCTCTTAGTCTCCTCATCTCAATCTTCGTCTTCCTTTTCATCAGTTAACAAAATTTCCAATTTGTCTTTTGTTATATCGTGCATAAAGGTGTTATGTACAAGTATATCTATTGAATCAAAATTATTGCATTCATCAATACGTGAAATATAAGTAAAATGTGAAGAGTCGGAAACTTTAAAGTGGATAGTCTCTCCTAAGACTATCATTGTTAAATTTCCATCTTAGACATTGATAATAGTTTTGGTAGTGGCCATAAATTGTCTTCTAAGAAGCATTGTATGTTCTTTATCCAAAGGTGAGTTTTTCTTCATATCTAGAACTATAAAATCAATAGTTATTATAATTTTATCTAATTGTACGAGTACATCTTCAACCATTCCCTTTGGATATTTAATAGATCTATCTGTAAGCTGAAGGGATATGGTTCCAAGTTTTTGATCTCCCAAACATAGCTATAAGAAGATCGAGTATGACATAAAATTTATACTAAAACCTAGGTCTAGCATTTCTTTAGCTACCTTTTTATCCTCCATAGTGATGTTAATGATGAAATTACTTGGATCTTTCAACTTTGGAGGTAGTTGGTGCTGAAGCACATCACTACTCTTTCACTAAGTTCATACCTCATTTTCTTACAATTGAATTCCTTGAAAAATTAGAATAGGAAGGCATATTCTTAATAACTTCTAATAAAGGTAAATTAATATTTACTTTGGAAAGCATATTAAAAAGATCAGAGAATTACTTATCTTGGTTTCATTCTCTCAGCTAATGTGGAAATGGTATTGACTATTTATATAATTATGATGTTTTATGATTTTTGGGACATCAATTGATTTCCTAATTCTTTCCTTAAAAGGTTTATTATTATTAGCACTTGTCTCTTTATTATGATAGACTATAATTTCACCTTCTTTATTACCTGTACAAACCAGTAAATCATTAGAAATTTTGGGTAATCTTTTACTTACAACCTTACCACTTTAAAGGATTATGATATCCTTTGCTTTTTCAGCTTGGCAAGGTAACTTTCCTTTTTTTTCCTTTTGCATGCGTTTTACAAGTTTTCCAACTTTGACTTCAACCTTTTTCACCAAAGCCTCTATAAAATTCAACCTTTGATTTTCTTCAATTGGTTGTCTATATTAATTTGAATAAAATCATTCAAATTAACTTCTAAGGTTGATTTGGATTGATTTTATAGGTAAGGTTCATATGGCCTTTATGTGACATTTTGGTCATATGCTTGGTAATTGTTTGGATAATTATAGTTGTTGTAATGATAACTTCGTATATAATTTCTTTCCTCTAATGTATCTATACTAGAATTTCTTTAGTTTGAATAATTAAAAATATTATGCTCAATTAAACCACAAAATTCACATACCCTTTGTTTTGACTTTTGAATGGTAGTGAGAATTTGCATTTGCTTTGTCAATTCTGCCAGTTTCAAGGCTATTTTTCTTCCAGAGTCAACTTTATTAACTCCTCCTCTTATTCCTATGGTACTTTGTTGGCAATTAGTCTTCAATATCTAATAATGCTCATAAGTTGCTTTTGCAATATTTTCTCTCATAGCCCCCTACAACATTATTAATTATGTAATGACATTGTTGTGTTATCCCATCATAAATGAATTGGTTTTATACTTGAAATGCATAGCTATGGTCTAGGAATTTTTTGGAAGGGTTCATCATCCATTTAATAGAATGTTGCTATTTACCCTTAATTCTGAAGTCCTATGATAGGAATAGTACATATCCATAAACTTACTATGGATGGCCTCCCACATAGTTAATGAACCCGATTGTAGGGTCATGAACAAAGACTTAACTTTATCTTTGAAGGTGTAAGAAAAACACCTCATCCGAAAACTTGATGCTTGTAAAGGTTAATGAGTTTTCAGTATTATTATTGGTTTTCCTAGCATGTAGGCTTACAAAATTTGTGTAATGTAAAAAATAGGTCGCAAGTGCACGAATGACTTATGAAAAATGACAACTATATTTCCAAGTTGGGTCTAAAAAGGAATAATGTGGTTTTTAAATTATTCAATAAATTATTTAAAAATAAAATTAAATAACCTAAGCACCCTATCACGATTGTTTTGGGTAGAGTTTCTAAACTAAAAACATGAAGATAAAAATAGATTCAATTGAACATTTAAGCAATTAGACATTTATTATGCAGTGGAGAATTTAAGTAATATGTTAGTAACTTAATTATGCATGTTCAATATTAAGTATGATATTAAATATATGAATTAACACTATTGATTCTCTCTTATAGGTATGAAATGATCCTAAGGTAGGGTTCATTTTGCTTTTTAATTAAATTTTAACTTGTCATTTTATGTCAGGCTGATAATTTAAACCTTAATTAAAGTATCGTCCTCTTCCAAGAAATCAGTAAACCATTTAACTTGTCACATTCGATCGAGCTGAAAATTTAAATTACATTAAGGTGTCTAAGTTAGGTTTGTGATTTAAGTACGTGGAACTAACTTTCAGATTATAAAACTATTATGAAGGATATGTCATCAATATATCTTCAATAATTAAAAATATTAGAAATAGAGCTCACTTTAACTATACAGTTAGCATAGATCAAAATATTTAAGAGTACTACTCTAAATGAGATAATTTAAATCATAAATCTAACTCTCTTATTTACTAAGAAAAACATTTCATCAATATATTTTTTTTATTTACAAACTTTAGTTCAAATTTTGATGATGAAATAAAACTAACTTCATTTTATAAAAATATTTAGTCTACTTTAACATTTCACAAGCGTAACAAAATTACTAATATCTCATACTATTTATAGCTAGACATGCATAGTATAATAAATGATCAATGAGTTAAACATATAGCATGTAAATATTCTGAAAATAATGCATTTAAATATACCTCAATAGGACTTGATTGGTATTTGTAGAAGATGATCACCCTTCGGGGATTTGGACGACGATTATTTGATAATTCAAAGAATTTTATATTTGAAGAACTTGTTTTTTGTTTTGATCCAAGGTGGAGATTTGTTAATGTTAACCCCAAGCAAATATTAGGCCCAATAGGATATTAAACCCTTTCCCTTGTCCTTATATATATGTTTGTTCTTACATGAAGACAATAAGCTACCGTCAGATAGCAAAATTGAGAGCAGTTTTGTTAGACAAGAAAATAGAGAAGAGAGATTTGCCAAATTTTATTTTTAGCTAAGGAATCTCCCATTCTTCTTCTCAAATTTTGCAGAGCATATTAGAAGAAAGATCATATGTAGTAAGCTCATTTGTATGGTAATATTTGATTAAATTAAATAGAGTTATTTTTTGAATATATTTTGTGAAGCTCTCTGAAGATTGATATTTATATCTCTATTTGATTATTAGTGGATTTTTCTCGGTATATCATCGTCAATGGAGTAGACTTTTTACATTAAAAAATTGAACCACTTAAATCATTGTGTATTATTTATTCTCATTGCTTATTATTTTATTGTTATCCATAATTATTTATTTGTGTAACCAAATTAAACCCAAATTTTAATTTCACAAGTGCTAATTTATAACATGTTAAAAAATGAAACGATAGTTACAATTTGAGTATGTTTTTATAGTTATATTTTGAGTATTTTTGCAACTCATCTGATATGTTCGGGTATTAAACGATAGTTGTGGTCTTTCAACCCGTTAAAAAATAAAATTTTATTTACAATGGCGTCTTATTCTATGCGTGACTGTTTCAATGAGGCATTGAAGCCTTCTCAAGCTGGAAAAAAAATTAAGCCAAACAAAGACACCCTAGTAGATCATGGGAAGCAGAGGACTCGTATGTACGGGAAAGAAAGAAAGAAGGAAAAAAAAAGAGGTAGGACTGATGTATAAGAAAGAAAGAAAAGTATATAAATCTGATTAAGTGGTCGTGGAAAGTAATGAATAGATGGTCCCAAGTGTTGGATTTTTGATGCTAAGCTTGAGAAGCGAAAGCATTTATTCTCTGGTTCCATTGGTTTGTCTTCTTCTCAAGACATACCTTTAATCCTGCAAAACTTTAGACCTCCTTTTCCATATATTTGACTAAAATATTTTAATGTGCTTAATACAATCAATCAGAATGAGAGTTATTGTGTGTACGTTCAAAGCCAGAAGGTGAACTTATTACGTGTATCACGTTATAATAAGTAGCATTAGGACCTTATTAATATTTTATGAGCACACGTAATGTTTTCCAAGATGAAAGTGAATTTAGGTAATAGTGGCCTAAGTTTAAACGAACAAACGGTACATTTCATGTTGAATCATAATGATATTCTAGATTCCTATAAAATCTCGAGGTGTGATTAACATAGTTCGAGTTTTTTTAACCCTTTATAATATATTATGTTTATAACTCGATGTAGTATAAATGTTTGATTAAAGATAATGTTATTAAATAATTTATTCTTGGTTTTAAATGTATTTTTAAAGTTTAAATATGATGGAATATGTTCTTAATTATAAAGAAAAATTATTGAGTATTAAAATAAGTTTTATATTAAAAAGAAAAATAATAGCAAAATACATATATATATATATATATATATATATATATATATATATATATATATTTAAGATGAAATAGTATTTCAAATAACCTAATATTTTGTGTTGAAAGCTAGGCAACAAGAAATTCTTTTACGAAAATCTCCCATTGATTTAAACCTATTATTCCGTTAGCTGGCTATCCTTACTATTAAGGAGTTTTTTTTCAAACATTATTCTTTATTTTTCATCCACGTAAGTGTTATTTATTCAATGATACATACATATATATATATATATATATATATATATATATATATCGACCATTTTTAATATAAATTTTAAAAAAAATGTTTATTAAATGATATCTATTGTTAAGTAAATACAATTTAATGTTATATAAATTTGTAATTATAATTAAATATTTTTTTTAGTTTTAAGATTCATTTATTAATTTAAGTTTTTATATTTTTTAAAATCTATATATTTAAATTGTTTTATTCAAAAACACTATTATTTATCGATACTAAAAGGGATATATATTGTTAAAGGTTGTTTGGATAACAATATATTATAAAAAAAAGAAATCAAACAAGTAACAACAGCTTTTTCCTCAATTATTGTTACAATGATTCTAGCAAAAATCTTTGTTTCAATCAAATAATTGTTAATAAGTTTACATTTATAGAACCCCATTACTCCGTAGTCCGTAAATGTATCTACCATGACATTGCAAGAGAACATTCAATAATTTTAGAGGTAAAACATTTGGTTACAAAAAACTAAATTTCGTCACCAATTATTTTTATAGGAGAAATATTTTTGCCACCAATCATTAATTAAGGTCAAACTTTTTTAACCCAAATATTTATATTTTTGCTACAATTTATCAATTTTTATTTGTCTTTCTCATTAAATGAGGTAGAATATTTTGCCTTAAAAAAATAAAGGTTTTCCATTAAATATCTACACAAAAGGTAAAATATTTTATTAGTAATAATAATGGTTTGTTATTAAATGTCTACATAGAAGGAAAAATGTTTTCTTGTTAAAATAGTAAAAATACGTCACTAAATGTACGTAGAAGACTCAAAATATTTTGTTAATAAAACAGTAAAGGTTTGTCACTAAATTTCACTAGTTATAATTATTTTTAATTAATATAATATAAAATTTAAAATTAAATATAACATAAGATCGTAACATTATTCTTATAATTTTCATATTATTAATAACAAATATATCCCTAATTTATATATTTATATGTAAAAAAAAAATAGTTAACAAATAACATAGTTCAAATACACATAATAACTTTGAAAATATTAGAAAACAAATAATAAATTAAGTTTTAAAATTACTATTGAAAAAATAAAACCATAAGAATGATAAAAACAAAAAAATTATAATTGATAATAACTTTATAAAGGTGGTATAACCTGCTATATAACTTGATGCATTTGAAGTTGTAATTGAACAATAACTCCTTGTGAATTTGTTTCTCCATATCATAATTTGGAATATATTCCTCTTGATTTTGAATTTAATCTTCTTGAACTTAAAATAATTATTATATCTCCTTTAAAGATATACAAAAAGTGGCCTAAAGAAAAGATTCAAAGGTAATCTAAGGGCATACACAAGCACCCATCCCACGCATATAAGTATAACTTGACCCAAACTTGCATCATAATTCAATGATCATTCAACAATTGGACCATTAATTTAAAATAAGTGCACTTAATGAATCATTAATTTTGTTGTAATATAATCAACGGTCAAAGTCACTGTAATTAATAATATAATTTGTGTTATTTTTATACCATGTTTTTCCATTTTAAGAAAATTTCAAGAAGAATAAAAATGAATTATATACTCGCTTTCAATATTTTTGTTAAACAATAAGAAAATCAATATAACAAGTTTATCTTTTCAAGAGAAACGATTCATTTTCTTGACTCTTATTTTATTCAGTATTTAATAACAAATATTAAAAATTTTAGAACACTTACAATAAGAAGATTCACAAAATGTATTAACTTAAAAGAATCCCTAACGTCTTTAAACAAAACATAGACAAAAATTATTCTTTCACATCCATATGAATATGGATCTTTTTTAGTCACCATATGTAGTCCTCAAAACTAGTTAACCAAAGTATCTTCTTATCAAGCTAATTGTGCCAAAATAGATGCTATTATCAATCAGGATCACTTGTGCGCATCACATACCCTGCAAAATTCTTTAACATAATTTGAAGCATAAACCAAATTAACACATCAAGATGACCCCAAAACATCAACAATAAAAGAAGGAGCTTGAAAAACAACACTAGCAACAAGTTAAACAAAGAATTTGTGGGGAAAAAGAAGATAGATATAAAAAATAGTCACAACTGCAATACAATGTTGATGCTACATATGTTGGGAAATAATGCAAATTCCTGATAAGCCAAACTTATGAGAAAGCAAGAATAGAAAAATAACACACAAATTTGATAACGAAGTTTGGCCAATCTTGCTTACGTCCCCGGACCTGCTGCAGATCTTTTTACTGAAAGAGGAGAAATTACATGAGGTGTTTACAACACTCAAAACCCACAACCTAATTTCACCCAAGAAAATTACTCTCAATTTTCTCTCACAAAAACTTTTCTCTCTAAGCTTTTCTCTCAATTGGAATGAACACTTTGGATGGTTTAATTCATTACAATTACACATCTATTTATAGGAAAATTCACTCCTTGAATTACTCCTTAAATTAATGGTTTCTTGAATTGCTCCTTGAATTAAGCTCCATGTTTTACTCCTTGTTTTGTTCCATGTTTTGCTCCATGTTTTGCTCCTTAACTTGCTCCTTAAATTAAGGAGCTTTATAACAACAATCTCCAACAATCTCCCACTTGAAGACTGATTTCAATCTGTCTTCACACCTCGATCAATGCAACAACTTTTCTAGTCTTTGTTACTCTAGCAGACCAACTGAAGTTGAGCACAACTTCAGTTTGCCAATAGTCACCACCTTTGTTAACATATCTGTTGGATTTTTGCTTCCTTGAATCTTCTCCAGTATTAACACGTCGTCTTCTAATAGAGATCTGATGAAGTGATAACGAAGTCCAATATGTTTGGTTCTAGAATGAAATGCTGAATTCTTCGCCAAGTGTATTGCACTTTGACTATCACCATGTAGAACATTCTTCTCATGTTTGAATCCCAGCTCAGTTAACAAACCTTGAAGCCATATCATCTCTTTACTAGCTTCAGTTACTGCTACATACTCAGCCTCTGTAGTGGATAGAGTGACAATTTTCTGTATTTGCAACATCCAACTAACAACTGTAGTTCCAACAGTAAATATATAACCAGTGGTGCTTCTTCGGTGATCGACTTCACCTCCAAAGTCTGCATCTACGTACCCTTGTACTTTTAACTCTCTTTTACTAAAGTACAAACACTTTTTTGTGGTGCCTCGTAGATACCTCAAAATCCACTTGACTGCTTCCCAATGAGTTTTTCCTAGATTTGACATAAATCTACTAACAACTCCCACTGCATGGCCAATGTCTGGTCTCGTACAGACCATTGCGTACATCAAACTTCCAATGGCTGAGGTATAAGGAACCTTAGCCATGAATTCTCTCTCTTCCTCTGTCTGAGGGGACTGATCCTTGGATATGTGAAAATGACTGGCCAAGGGTGTGCTAACTGGCTTGGCATCGCCCATGTTGAATCTCTGCAAAACACGATTGATGTACTCTGCCTGTGATAACTACAAGGATCCTTTCTTCTTATTTCTTGTGATTTGCATTCCAAGAATCTTCTTTGCTGGACCCAAGTCTTTCATGTCAAACTCCTTTGACAATTGCTATTTCAACCTTTTAATATCATCCATATCTGAACCTGCTACTAACATATCATCAACATAAAGCAGTATAATGATATAACTGGACCTATATCTCTTGAAGTAGCAACAATGGTCAGCATTGCACTTCTGGAAACCTTCCTTGTGCATGAAGTTGTCAAACTTTCTGTACCATTGTCTCGGGGCTTGTTTCAGGCCATACAAACTGTTCTTAAGTCTGCACACCATGTTCTTCTTTCCTCTTTTTGAGAAACCTTCTGGCTGGTACATGTATATCTCTTCATCTAAATCTTTGTGAAGGAATGCAGTCTTCACATCCAACTATTCAAGATGAAGATCTTCAATGGCTACAATACTTAATACTGATCTGATAGTATTGAGCTTCACAACGGGAGCGAAAATGTCAGTGTAGTCAACTCCTTCCTTCTGTTGAAACCCTTTAACAACTAGGCGGGCTTTGTATCTCTTGGAACCATCATGCTCCTCTTTCACCCGGTACACCCATTTGTTGTGAAGTGCCTTCTTTCCCATAGGTAACTCAGCTAGTTCCCATATCTGGTTAGAAATGAGAAATTTCATTTCTTCTTTCATAGCAAGCTCTCACTTGTTGGAATCTTGAGTCTGACAAGCTTCATCATAGCATTCAGGCTCCCCTCCATCAATCAGCAACATATAGTTCATGTATCTCATGTTAGGCACATGAGGTCGAGAAGACCTTCTCAATACAGGAGCTGGAGTAAGAGGTTGTGGTGTTTCAGAATGTTGTGTACTGCTCTGTCCAACAAGTTCCTCTGGCTGAGGACTTATTACAATTGGTGTTATTGCGGAACTATTTGGGACATCATCTGCATCTGCAAATACTGACTCATTCTACTCTGAGTCATTGGCATCTATTTTATGCATGTCCTTATACATCACCCTTTCGTTGAAAATCACTTCTCTGCTACGGATAACTTTCTTGTTTTCATCATCCCAAATACGGTAGCCAAACTCATCCTCACTATAGCCGATGAATGTGCATTTCTTGGATTTGGGATCAAGCTTATTCCTGCCTTGATCACTGATATGCACAAATGCTACAAAGCTAAAAATTTTTAGATGTGATAGTTTCACCTCTTTTCCGCTCCATACCTCCTCTGGTATTCTATGCTCCAATGGAATAGATGGACATGGTTGATCAAGTAAGCTGTCGTGTTGACTGCTTCTGCCCAGAACTACTTCCGTAGACCTGACTGTATACGAGTGCTTCTGGCTCTTTCTATCAACGTTCGGTTCATACGCTCAGCTACACCATTGTGTTGAGGCGTGCGTGGCATAGTTCTTTCCATTCTGATCCCGTGCTCATAGCAAATTTTTTTGAATCTGGTGTCTTCATATTCACACCATTATCAGATCTGAGCTTTTTGATCTTCAAACCCGTCTCATTTTCCACCATAAATTTCCATCTTCTGAAAGCCTCAAATACTTCAGACTTATGCTTTAGAAAGTAAACCTATACCTTCCGAGAATGATCATCGATAAAAGTCACGAAGTATTGTTTCCCACCAATAGATGAGACGGTTGTCTGTTCTGCCACGTCCATTCCCTTTGGTTGAATTTCTTCCTCTTGACTATGTAGGCAAAACTGAAGAAGTTGACGATTCACCTGACTCTCTATGTCGGATCTCTTCACTGAGAACCAAATCACGAACATCGTCAAATTTCAACTTATTGCTTCCTGACGAGCTACTCACAACCGTGACGGTAGCATTCCAACTTTCTAGTAGAGAAGACAAAAGTATCAATGCTCGTACTTCTTCATCGAATTCAATTTCCACTAAACTCAACTGGGTTGTGACTGTGTTGAGTTCATTGAGATGTTGAGCTACCGATGCGCCTTCCATCATCCGCAAATTGAACAAACGCCTCATCAAGTGCACTTTGTTTGAGGCTGATGGCTTCTCATACATATTGGAGAGAGCTATCATAAGACCCATCGTGCTCTTTTCCTTTGCTATGTTGAAAGCAACATTACGGGATAACGTCAATCGAATAACTTCGAGGGCTTGTCTGTCTAGAAGATTCCAATCTTCTTCCTTCATAGCCTCTGGCTTCTTCCCTGAGAGAGGTTGATATAGATTTTTTTGATACAGATAATCCTCTATCCGAATTTTCCAAAACCCAAAATATGTGCCATCGAATTTCTCGAGTTTCACCCTTCCTTCATCTGCGGCTATTTCTCCCACTCAAATCAGACTTTCTCCGGATCATTTCTGACTATTTCTGCAAACCACCGTGTATTAGAACACCTCCATCAACGAACAAATATCGTCAACAAAATTTCACTATTCACGTAATTCACTATTCACATGAATAGTAACATTGCAAGAAATTGACAGAAATCACCATTAAAAGCTCTGATACCAGTTGTTGGGAAATAACGCAAATTCTCGATAAGCCAGACTTATGAGAAAGCAAGAATAGAAAAATAACACACAAATTTGATAACGGAGTTCGGCCAATCTTGCTTACGTCTCCGGACCTGCTGCAGATCTTTTTACTGAAAGAGGAGAAATTACACAAGGTGTTTTACAACACTCAAAACCCACAACCCAATTTCACCCAAGAAAATTACTCTCAATTTTCTCTCACAAAAGCTTTTCTCTCTAAGCTTTTCTCAATTGGAATGAACACTTTGGATAGTTTAATTCATTACAATTACACATCTATTTATAGAAAAATTCACTCCTTGAATTACTCCTTAAATTAATGGTTCCTTGAATTACTCCTTGAATTACTCCTTGAATTAAGCTCCATGTTTTACTCCTTGTTTTGTTCAATGTTTTGCTCCATGTTTTACTCCTTGTTTTCTTCCATGTTTTGCTCCTTAAATTAAGGAGCTTTATAACAACAATCTCCAACAACATACACATGCCCATGTAAGAAAGAATTAAAATATCATTCATACGTAAGAAAACCCCAAGTATCAATACTACAATATTGGAAAAAATGCATACATGAGGGGTAAATAACATGCCTGACTCCTTGATCTTTTTAACTTTTATATCTATTGAAGCAATTCCAAATACATAGGATTGAAGATTACGGACATCAAAACACAACAATAAACCACACAAGTGTACTTGTAATAGCCTAAAAATATAATTACACACCACGTATAATCTGCTTCTTGCAATACAATGTGTTTGGGATTTTTTTTTGGGGTTTGAATAAATAAAGAAAAGGGATGGTGATCATCTATCAATATCTTTGGCTGACCAATGTTAAGAATGCAAGTTGAATGCAAGAAAAACAAGAATTGCTAGCATACATATTATGGATACAAAGTGTTTCTTCGATATGTACTCCCATTTCCAAAATCCCCTTATTGTCGTTTTTTTGTAATAATTAAGGAAACGAAAACATTTTTCAAAACTCATATACATTAATGAGTTTTGAATACCCACTTTGAATGATTCAGGAGAGTTTCTAGGAGAAATTCTCAAATACATGTTAGAATTCAAAGAAAACTTTTTGAAATTTCCAAGTACTAGAAAAAAGTCGCCACTTGAATTGCTAGAGATAGGGAAACTAAGTCTCTATAAAATTTTGTAAGTGCTTGCATATGGTATTTCAATAAATAGGTAAATTGAAATGAACCTAGTACTTGTTGGGATTGGTCCAATTTATAGCGAGAGAACTTAGAAAGAAATAAGAGCAATTGATTGAATGTGTAGATCTCTTAGGGAGTCGATGTATATATATAGTTTTATACGTACAAATATCGGTTACATAAGGTATACACATGTAAGTGTGTCAAGAAGGAAAAATAGGTAAAAACAAGTATATTTATAAACTAGGCTCGAGCAGGTCTCTTCTACAGGTGCATTGTGGGCGCGATTTGAGGAAGTTCCTTTGGGATGATTTTTCCATTGGCTCGGGCTGTCTTCTAGGCTCGGGTTGTTAGGTAGGTCGAGCTCTAGGTCGATCCATATGTTCAAACATCCAGTCCTTCTACTCTTTCAGCTCGAGCTTTGAGCTGAAGTAGAAGAGTAATACTCAAGCAATGAATCTGAACCATTCAACTCCCCTAATAAATGCATGTAAGTTTATTGGAGAGAGAAAATATGGGTCTTTATATAAGGAGGGGCCTCGGCTGAGCCTTTTCATCATTTCTTACACATTAGATAAAAGTAAAGAGAAAAAACTCTTTATCGTCACAACCCGCACCGTAAAAGGGTTTTTAGTTCTATGGTAAGAATGCAGTTCGACACATAACTTTTTTGCTTGTGTTTTAGAGTAGAAGTTTCACGAGTCTAACACTTTTCTGCTTTATTTTCAAGTAAGTTCTAGAGAACCATTTCCATTTATTTTCAAATTTGACCCTAGATAATCCCTTATTCTCGTACCTTACCCTTTTTTTATGTTTCATGGTATACTACAAACAATGCATAAAGTAGAGACCTCGGGCTCATGCTCTTGGTAGAGCTCTTAATACCATAGTTCAAATGATAACTTAAGGTCTTTTAAGACAAACTCTTCAAGCAAAGAGAGTCAATCTATGCCTTATCCCTCTACCTCCACTGCTCATCCTCGGGCCTTTCCAACCATGAAGTTGAATGTGCCCCAAACTTAGATATTTGTGGCTAGGTCATGAAGGAAGAAAGCAAGAAACATAGGGTCTGGGAACCTACAGGGCATATCAAGGGTTGGTCAGCCACGAGGTAGGTTGGACTCAGCATATGCATGTGCGGGGCAGGCTGGACTTGAAAGTTTTGACATTTTTGACCATTTTGACCCAGTTTGTCCAATTCTTTCATTTTTTTGACTTTTTCTCATTTTTTTCTCAATATATTTGTAATGTATTGACTCTAGTATTTTTGTTCAAGTCTTTAAGTTATTTTTGAACAAAAATACCTAAAAAACAATAAGAATACCCGTGATTCAAAAAAGAAAAAATTATATAAAAATATGATAAAATCATGCAAATATAAATCTATTTAATTAATTAAAATACATTAAATCATGATAATTTTATTGCTTTTTAAGCACTTATCACAACACTCAATCAGCTTCTTACTAGTCTCGTAAGAAGAGAAGCAATAAAAACTAAAAATTAAACTATCATAAATTACTTCCGTGGATTGACACTATTGCATTAAGGATATGCAACAAGGTGTTAAATCCCTAGATTTTTCTAGTGGATGAGTTTAAGTTTTGTGAGGGTTTTCAGTAATGATACCCACAAACATTAACAAAAAATGAAAAAAAAAAAAAATAAATAAAATAAGAAGTTAACTAAAATTTAAAATAAAGTAAAAAGACTAAAATAAATAAAGAAATGAAATACAAAAATATTTCATGCTTATAATCTCTTTTAAATTTCATAATTAAAATCTTAAGCATAGATTATTTTAACTTCTCAAACATTCATGATTTATAATAATTATTAGTTGAAAATCATTTTCATATTTTATGTCAAAAATATATCAATTTAATTTCACCCAAACTTAATGTGAGGAATTTGAATTTGCTTCGACTCTATTCCTCACATGTCAATACTATAAAAAACATTGAATCCTATGGGTTCAAACACTCATACTAATTTATATGCAAAAGAATTAATGTATAGAAATGAACTGATATATTAGCATATATATAAAGAAAAAGGCTCAAAGTGTTATTTTAACATTGATCTCATGAAAGGAATCAAATATAACGATTTATAAAATATTATAAATAACTTTCATGCATCAATCAAATTCATCAAATAAAAATATCAAGTGATATGCCTTTTAAAAAATGTAGGAAAATACAAGGACTTCTTAAGGAATTACTTCCTATATTTTCGTTTGCATTAAACCATTTCTCATAACTGTTTAGGCTTTTTAGGTCATAGTATATAGATTATACTATTTATTTTCCTCTCTTTCTTTCTATTTTTTTTCTTTCCCTTATATTTCTCTTTTATAAGAGAATCCACTTTGTTAGAGAGTTGATTCATGTACAGATTGTACATTTTTTATATGGTAAAGTGAGTAGTTAATATTTGGCTTTTCTGTCTGTATTTGTATAGGTATCGCTAGATCTATATCTTTTTTAATAGAAGCCTTGCATGAATGAGGAAAGACATATAGTATCAATTTCTACTTAACTCATTTAATCTAAGCAAATGAAAAATATATATAACACTTTATTAAGATGTAAAAATCCACACATTTAATGCTAAGTCTTATAAAGATAATTTAATAATACTGAAAAAATAAGAAAAATGTTTAGAGTAGAAAAAATAATATTTATCACTCAGAATAGAAGATAATGTGCCCAAAATATTTCTCATAAGAGTAATCTCGACTATTTGATTCCTAAACACAGATTTTTGGTTTAATATAATTTTCACACCTTATCAACAAATACTAGTCATGACAAACACTAACTAGTTATTATATACTTCATGATATGTTTTCAAAAAATAATCTAACAATGTAAAATACTTAATTATTTACTCAAATTTTATTTAAAGAAATGATAAATGTTTGTGAGAAAGTTTTTAAAAACTAATCCTAAAATTCAAAAAATTACTAAACCATATCAAGAAAATAAAATCAAACATAATAAAAATAAAAATGTGAACATAAAGTTTTTGATATTAAGCATGGTAACTTTTCACCACCCTCTAGAACTTATATTGTCCTCAATGTAATAATTGTAAATTAAAAATAAGGAGAAAAGAGAAGAAAATTTACCTATTTTCTGAGAATGTGCAAGTAGTGATGGAGAAATGTAGGTGTATCCATCATGTCCATTGATGAGTGCTCAAAAAGCACTAAAATAACCATGATTTTATGCACATTAATTGATTAATATATATATATATATATATTTATATGTTTTATCATATATTTATATATATTTGTCTTTTTCGGAATCACGGGTATTTTTATTCTTTTTCAGGTATTTTGGCTTAAAAACGTAACTTAAAGACTCAAAGAGGAATACTAGAAGCAATACATCACAAATATATTAATAAATAAATGGGGAAAGGTCAATAAATATGGAAAAATTGGATAAAATGGGTCAAAAAGGTCAAAAATGTCAAAAAAGAGAAAATCGCGCCGCCGCGCCGCCCAGCCGCCCAACCGCGCCGAGCCCCGTGCGCGCCAACACCTGCACTACAAGACTGGCCGCTACAAGAAGACGCCCCACGTCCACGCGCGTTAATAGCGCCTACCCAGCTCACAAGACGCCGACGCCCATTTCGCCCCATTTTTCACGCGGAGTGGTAATTGCTGACGTCATACTGATGTATTTGTTAATATATTTGTGACATTTTTGACCTTTTTGACCCATTTTATCCAATTTTTCCATATTTATTGACCTTTCCCCATTTATTTATTAATATATTTGTGATGTATTGCTTCCAGTATTCCTCTTTGAGTGTTTAAGTTACGTTTTTAAGCCAAAATACCTGAAAAAGAATAAAAATACCCGTGATTCCGAAAAAGACAAATATATATAAATATATGATAAAACATATAAATATATATATATATATTAATCAATTAATGTGCATAAAATCATGGTTATTTTAGTGCTTTTTGAGCACTCATCATCCATCATTCAAGTTCACACAAACATATCGTTGTGAACTTCTAATATCTCAAAAAATATGTTTAGTTTTAAGAATTTTAAAATTATTCACATGGAATTAAACTAAAATAAATAAAAATAAATAAAAGAAAATTAATTAAAATTATAGGTTGTCTCCAATCTAGCGCTTAGTTTAACGTCTTAGTAAGACGTAACTTGAGAGATTTTATTTTAAGTAAACTCAATGTCCCTACATCATTCAGTCAATAAAACTTACAAGTAGGAAAAATTTGTCTACCTATACTTCTTAAGTCATGCCCTATGAATTTTCAAATTTTTTTTTACTTAAAAGTAAGGACATGATTGTAAGTTTTAGATAAATCAAATAGCCAAGGAATCAAAACACATTTGTACCTAGATCTAACAAAGCAACTACCTCCCTTTATCACATGTTGTGATAAAAACTTTGAAATTTTGGAGATAACTTCATAATTTTTTTGTTTTTTCTTGTTTTTTTACTAATCTAACATTGAGTATTAAAATAAATACTAAATAATAAAAATAAAAACTAAGTAAAAGAAAGAAACAAAAGAAAATAAGAAAATAAAAATTAAGTTAGTAAAATAAGAAAAATAATAAAAATAATAATTATATTGATTTTACAATATATATAATACAAACAATTTTTATATAAATTGTGATACATATAATTATACATACTTAAACTTTACATATTTATAATACAATCATCTATCATATAATACGAACATGTTTTTTTACAAATAAATATACATAATTAAATTACGTAAAATAAATATTTATAATACACTCTATATAATATATAGTATAGATATATTTTTATACAAATAATATATATGATTAAGTTGTACATAATATAACACACTCTATCTAATATATAATATAAACACATTTTTATACATGTTATATCATATAATATTTACAAGTTAGTACACAAAAATATTATATAATAAATAAAAATTAATAAACCAAAATTAATACAATATAAAGAAGTTGATCATTGATAAGTTAAAAATTAAAATATAATTTAAAAATTAAGTTAATATTTTTTTATTAAAATTAAAATTGAAAGTTAAAAATTAATTAATATTTTATTAATAACATAATCAGTATTAAATAAGAGTGTTTCCAAGAAAGATTGATAGGGCAAAGCCTCCTTAGAAACCATCCTCCTAAATAGAGTAACGTTTTCAAGAAAGACTAGTGGCACAAAGGCTACCAAGAACTAGTCTCCTATATAGAACTCCCCTAGATATTTACTTTTCATACGATTATACAATTAGTTTTTTTAAATAAAATTAAAATTAAATATTAAAATAAAATCAAAAATTAAAAATTAAAAATTAAAAATTAAAAGTTAAAAAGTTTTTCTTTTCTTAATTTTTTTAATTTGTTTTTAATTTTTATATTTTTTTAATTTGCTTTAGAAAATAAAATAATTAAATAAATTAAATTTTAAATTATTTTTTTAAAATTTTAAATTTTAAATTTACATTTCATTTATATTTTTGTTTTAATTTTTTTACTATTTTTTTACTATTTTTATAAAATTTTAATTTAAAATTTTTGATTTAGTGTATATTTATATTTTTCTATAAATTTTAAATTTTAAATTTTTTATTTAGATTTTTTAAAATTTAATAGTTAAGTTAAATTAATTTAAATTTAAAATTTATTATTTTTATGAACAGTAAATCACAAATATTTAATCAAAAAAGTTATTCCTTTTATTATTTTATTTATAAATTTTAAATTTTAATTTTTTTGTTTTGATTTTGTCTTATTTTTTTAAAGCTATAAAAAATCACTATTATTTACAAAACATAAATTTTTTAAAATTTTGGCAAACAATTTAAAAACGTTATTCCTATCTCAACAACTACGTCAAAAACTGGATGATTCAAAATCAAGTCTTCGGTAAAGGCGCTAAAAACTTTATGAATAATAACAAGACCAACATCGAGTTAGCAATATCGATCTTACGGATATGTTGATTTTATAGTTGTAAAACTCTCGCAAGTGTACAAATTATTTTATAAAAAATGACAAGTATACTCCCAAGGTTGATCTAAGGAAAGAATATACGTGATTTTTAATTTATTATCTAAATTTTTAAAAATAAAATTAAATCATAAACATCTTTTCAAGATATTTTGGTTTATGTGTTTCTTAATCTAATAACATAAAATAAACATAAATCTAGATTCAATAAATAACTATGCAAATTTTTATTATTTAAAATAGTGGAGTATTTATAGATATAATAATTAAATTAATTATGCTTACTCAAATTAATTAAATTAATTCTTTTTTTCTAAGAGTTTAAAAATGAACCATTTAAATGCCACATTTGATAGGGTTATACATTTTAAACTTTATTCAAGGTCTCCAAATTAAATTTAAAAATTTAATTATCTGAGTACTAACTTTCAAAGTTTAAAACTATTATTGAAAATATGTTGTTAGTATATTTTTGAATAATAGTTCTTATAAAAACATTTGAAATAGAGCTTCACTTTAACTACTGAACGATTGTGCCAACAAATAAAAGAGTAATATTCTAAATTAGACCAGATTATTAAACCTTAAAATTTAATTTTCAAATTTAAGTTTGTAATAAAAATAATATATTTCTCTGTAACATCCTTAATATAAAATCTTGAATAAAAACAAAATCAATTTATTTCATGTAGATGTTTTACCTCTTTAATATTTCGTAAGCCAACAACGTTATTATTATATCATATTTACAAACACCCAACCAAGTTAAATTTAATCATAGAAAAATTAAACATAACATATAAGAATAAAACTTAAAAAATAACTATAAAAAATTCATTTTAAAATTATACCTCAAAAAAATTCTTACACAACTTTGATGCTAATTTCGTTCTTGGAAAACCTCCAAATGGATTTGCATTTTTGTTTATTGAATCAAAAACTAGAAATCTATAAAAACGTAACTAGCTCTTCTTAAAAAGAGAAGAACTTTAAAGCTAATAAAACTAAGAACTAGAGAGAGAAAGCTAGAGAAAGAGAGAAGAGATTTTGGGGATTTGAGGGATGATTTTACTACGAAGGAAAGGGAGCTTATATAGATGAGGAAAATCTCAAAAAAGGTTTGAAAATATCTTAAAAATTGATTTTGGACATGCTGGCACGCGTGTAGACGTTAGCACGTGTGGGCACACGTAGGACTTGGCATGGCACACGGGACTCATCAGATATGCGAGGGTGATAGTTCGGAGTCAGCATATGCGCATACAAGGTAGGCTGGACTCGACATTTTTGATCATTTTGACCCATTTTCTTTAATATTTTCATTTTTTTGAGTTTTCCTCATGTTTTTATCAACATATTTGTGATGTATTGCCTCTAGTATTTTTCTTTGAGTCTTTAAGTTATTTTTTAACAAAAATAACTGAAAAATAATAAAAATACCTATGATTCTAAAAACTACATTAAATCATGGTAATTTTAGGACAACTACTTGTGTGGTTGCAAGCTCAACCTTCTGGTAATTAAAACTTTATTAATGAAAAATCAATTTGTTTGCACAAGTGTAGATTCATATAATTTGTATTGTATATTTATAATGTTTGACCAACCCACCTATTTTTGGGACACTTGTTAAATCTAGGAAATAAAAATAGTTACCAACTCCTTCTCCATCTTTTTTGGTCAAACTTTATGGATTCTAATCGGGATAATAGACATTCAGTTCAAGCTTTAAAAGTGGAAAATGGGCTTAAGAGCGATATTAGATAACTAAAAGTTAAGGTGTTCAAACTTGAGGGCAAGTTAAGACCTTTCGAGGAGACCAAGTGTGAGCTTGCTTCTTGTAAATAGTAGTTGTCCTAAATTCAAACTCGAGAGGAGGAAGAACCTCACTAAAATGGATGCCTTTATAAATAGGGAGTCCTATTGAGTGAGCTTCTATACGAAATGATCTGAAGGGGTGTTCCTCAAAGTGATGGAGGTTGTTAAAGAATTGGAGCATATAGTGCTCGTGTTGAGGTCTATTCCTCCTAAAATAGTTGTCAATATATGAAAGAAAATCATCAAGATTCAGGCTGAGCTATTGCGTACGGTAGAGAAGACAAATGACCTAGACACTAGTCATATGTTTAAGAGCCTGAGGAATTTTAAATTTTTCTTGATCGGGTTACGAATCAATAAATCTTTAAGAGCATTATAAGCTTAAGTAATATAAATGTTTTTAATATAATGCTCTTATCGTATGAGGCCAATACATATTTCCATTTTCATATTCTAGATTGAGGTGGATGAGTCGTGGACTTTTATGGGTGTCACGGAGCTCTACATGGCTCATAACCGAGGTGATCATCCTGTGACATATAATGGTAAGAAAGTGAGCTCTACTTGGTTCTTAATCGAAGTGTTCAACTCTACTTTGTTCCTAATCGAAGTGTTCAACTCTACCTTTAATGTTAGAGTGCTAACCTTCTTCCTAACCGAGGTGATCAACTCATGACCTTTTCATGTGTCAAGGCGGTCTACCTGGTTCTTAATCTAGGTGATCAACCTGTGGGAGAGGGAACTCTATCTAGTTCTTAGCTAAGGTGCTCACCTCTACCTTCACTGTTAGAGTGCCACCCGGGTTTCTAATCGAGGTGATCAACTTGTGACTTTTGCAAGTGTCAGGGCACTCTATTTGGTTCTTAACTGAGGTGATCAACCCATGACCTATAATAGTGGAAGAATAAGCTCTACCTGGTTCCTGACCAAGGTGCTTAACTCTCCCTTCATTGTCAAAGTGCCAACTAAGTTCCTAATGAAGGTGATCAACCCATGACCTTTAATAGTGGGAGACTTCTAAGAAAGAATCATTTGTTAAAGGAACCTACTTCATATATATACGCGTAATGATGGTACATGAAAGTAGTAAATTAAAATATATCAAAATTAGTATTTTTTTAAGTGTCTAGCATTCCAACTTGTGCCATCCTTAGGTCCTTTAATTCTTCTTAATAAGTAGGCCTCTCCTGGTGTTGTCTCAATTATTTGATAAGGTCCTTCCCAATTTGCACCCATTTTACTCGCCATCCATTCTTTCTAGCTAGGAAAAACCTTCTTGAGAACCCAACCACCTATGATGAACACTTTGAAATGCATGGTATTTTTGTAATAATACGATACTTTTTTTTGCTCGATTGTCTTCCTCAAAGCTTTATTCCTTTTCACCTTGGTGAGGGTCAGCTCGATTTCCCTACTCACATTGTTATGTTCTTTTTTAGGGCCGATATGGAAGTGGGTAGCATAACTTCAGTTGGTATTACTACTTCAGTCCTATAGACTAAGGAAAATGGGGTTTTGTTAGTGATTCCTCAAGGGCTAGTCCTGATAACCCTTAATCCTGTAGTAAGCTCCTTAACCCATCTTCCTTTTCATACTCTCCAACTTTTTCTTTAGTAGTTTGATGATTAATTTGTTTGAAGATTCTGCTTGACCATTGGCTTAGGGATGATATGTCGTTGAGTAACACATCTTGATGTTATATTTGATGGAAAATGCCTTGATATTATGACCTATAAATTTCCTCTTGTTACCAATAATGTCCTCCTTGGGTAGGATGAACCAAAAAATTTATAGACTTCTAAATAAATTGAATCACTTTTTTCCTCTTGTATTATTCCTAGAGGTTCTAATTCAATCCATTTAGAAAATTAATCAATAGCCACTAGTAGAAACTTCTCTTGACCCTATTCTAGAGGTAGACGTCCCACTATGTCAAGCCCCCATTTGTAGAAAAGCAAAGGACTTACCAACCCCATCATGGTCTTTTGCATGTGTGACAATGTGGTAAATCTTTGGCACTTCTTGCATTGTTAAGTGTACTTTGTACAATCTACTAGCATAATGGACCAATAGTATCCCTACCTCATAATTCGCTGGGATAACCTCCTTGCAAACTTGTGACCCTTGGGTAGGTCTTCCATTTTCAATTAGCTATAGATCGGGGTAAACCATTGGTTGGTAAGGGGATCTATCCAGACTTGCTCCTACCAAGATCATTATTGACACCACTCGAGTATGATAAGCCCCTTGTACGAATACCAGTATGACCAAAGTATCAACATGATTATTCTCATTTCTAGCTATTTGTTTGATATTAAACTTAGAAAATTTTGAACACTCTCATTTTAGCCTCTCCAAATACCCTTTCATCTTTCCATCCCTAGCTTTAAATGTCCCCAAGAACTAGCTGAAAAATTAGTCTAGAATCACTATGTAAGGTGATCTTATTTTCCCCAAGTTTCTTTGACATTATGGACCTAAATATAGTTGCATTGTACTCTATGACATTATTAGTTGCCTAGAAATTTAGTCTGATGGCATACTCAAAATAGTTTTCAACATGGTCTATTATGACCATCCCTAGCCCAGTACTACTGAAGTTGTTCACTCTATCAACAAATACTTTTCAAGTTGGCCTCTTCTTTTAATCTACTATATACACATCCTTATGCCTCTCATCACTAATGACTTCTGGTATCTCATTGAATTCGGTCACAAACTTAGCCACTGCCTAGGCATGTATTTAATGCCATACTCACCCAATTCTCTAGCAATTTGTGCCAATCTTCCTACTACTTCTGGTCGCTTTTGAGTGGTTGGAAGGTCAATACCACCACTATGTGTGAACCAAAGTAGTTCCTAAGATTTTGTGCATTGACTTTGAGGATGAAGGCTAACTTGTTAATGGTTAGGTATCTATTTTAAGGCTCTATCAGGATTTGCATGATGTAGTAGAGTCGATGCTAGACCTTGTCTCTTTTTTCTAGGAGCATGATGTTGTATGTCTAGGGAGCCACAACCAAATATAAATAAAGTGTCTCATCTTGTAGAGGACTATCGAGAATAAAAGAGTTTCTTAGGTATTGCCTGATTGCTTCAAATGCATTTTTTTAGTCATTGTCATAAAAAACTGAAATGTTTTTGCTCACCATCTTAAACAATGGTAAACCCTTGTCCATGTATTTGGAGATGAACTTATTAAGTTCCACTATTCATTTGTTGAGCTATTCATCCATCTTCTAGTTAGAAGGTGGCCTTATGTTTACCAAGGCCTATATCTTATCTAAATTGACCTTAATCCCTTGGGAAGATATGAGATATCCTAAAATTTTATTGTAGCCATACCAAAGATAAACTTCTTGCGGTTAACTCTCATGCCATACCTTCCAATTATCGAAAGTAATTCCTTCAGGTTTCTGTTGTGGTTCTAAGGGTTTTCTGATTTAATTATCTTGTTATCCACATATTCCTCCAAGTTTCTACCTAACTGATCAACAAACATTTTGTTAACGAGGTGCTGATACATGACGTGCATTCCTCAATCCAAATGGACATTGGTATAGAAGAAGGTCCTTTCCTCTATGATGAAATATGTTTTCTACTTGTCCATAGGGTGCATTTTAATTTAATGGTAACCAGAATATGCATCCAAGTTAGTCTAAAACTAGTGGTAGCATCAACCAATTGATTGATACTTGGGAAGGGGAAATAGTCTTTATGAAAGGCCTCATTTAAGTTTATAAAGATTGTACATATATGGAGGGACCAACAGGCTCTTTTTACCAATACCACATTTGACAAGAAAGTAGGGTAATTGACCTCCCTTATAAATCCTATTTCCCTAAGGTTGGTGACATGATTTTTAATCACCTTATTCTTATCCCTTAAGAAGTTTCTATTTCTTCGTTGGATAGGTCTAGCATCTAGATTGACGTTTAATTTATGTGTTATAACTTCAAGATCAATCCCAAGCATATCTGTTGAGGTCTATGTGAAGACATTAGAGTTCATTTTGAGCAAGTGCGAGGGTTTCTCCTCTACCTTTGTTGTTAGATCCCTACTTATCCTTAAAGGATGATTCTCAACCTTGTCTCTTATTAGTAAGTCTTGTACCTCATTTAGATTGACAGAATTTTCCAGACTTTTACCCCATGAACTGCTTTGGGAAAGACCTTTCTATGATTGCTACTTGGGGATGACCATTTTCATGGTGGCCTTAGAACAACTTTTGGCTTTCTCTTGGTCTCCCCTCATCTCCTATATGCCCTCATCAGTTGAGAATTCCATCACTTGGTGGAAGGTAGATGGGACCGCCTTTATCTTATGAATGCATGGCCTACCCAAGATTGCATTATAGTGAGCTAGGACATGAATGACCACAAAATTAGTCATCACTATTGACTCTTTTTCCATGACAGGAAATACCATAGTTCCTAATGCATAGGTGGTGCTATTGTGGAATCCCCCTAAGGGTAGCTCTTTCCTTACAATGTCAATTTCTTTTACTCCAAGGGCTTTCACGAAAGAAAGAAAAAGAAAATCAACTGAGCTTCCAGTGTCAATCATGATCAGAAAAACATCATAGGATTCAATTATTAAAGTGATCACTAAGGGGTCTTCATAATGGGATGAGGTCTCATCCTTCTTAGTAAATTTTATCCTTACAAAGGACCTTACCGTTTCCATGGTGTACACATACGGAGCTTGATGCAACTCTCTAGCAAGATTCTTGCGTGAGTTTTTTAAAACTCTACTGATTCCAAGCCTTCTATGTATGGTATGGATAGTTCTAATGTTAGGCTCTTTGTTGGGTTCTCTCCTGTTATTCGATAGAGTGGATGGTTTTGGATTTTTTTGCCTATTTTGATGAACTCCTCTTCCATTGTTGCCTCATTCGAGGTCTTTCAAATATCCTTTGGCTAACAGCTTCTCAATTTCCTTTTTGAGGTGCCTACAGTCTATCTTCTTATGGCCTAAATCCTTATGGAAGGAACACCATTTATATGTTTCTTTAAGAGGAGACTTCTTTTCAGAAGCCATTTGACATTTGGCACTTCCTCTATCCTAAATATGGTCTGAGCTAGATTCATTCTCAAGAAAGGACCTCTAAAAGGAGAAAGTGACCTATCCCAAGGTCCATTATTCCCTAACCATTTTCTACTTGCTCTATTGTTTGGCACAAAATTCCTATTTCTATTGACCTCCCTATTCTAATTCGCCTTGTTAGGAATTATGCTCTTTTTTTCTTCTTTGGCATAACCTCTACATCGGCCAGTTGGCCCTTGACCAAACCTAACTCTCTTTTAGGATTGAAAATTTTTATTAACTTTCCATATGCTTCCTTTAAAGTATGAAGGGCTGTTAAGGTTATCTCTATGAACAAGTCATAATACTTTAGGATACTCCATCTAAAGGCTTCTATAGCAATAGAACTAGGATAGTCAGAGATTTACAAATTTTTTTCCCTAAATCGTTTCATATACTCCTTGATGGACTCACCCCTCTCTTGAATAATTGAGAAGAGGTGATCGGACTCCTTCATTAAGGGCTTGTTATAGGCATAGTTGGTTATGAACATCCTCGTAAACTATTAGAAGGTGGGTGTGGTATGGGATGACATGTTTTTGACCCACTTTAGGGTGAGTAGTAAACAATTTCCACATCATGGCATCTCTTTTCCCTTATGTGAGGCTCATAAGGCCATCGTTGTCTTGAAGTGTGGTACATGTGTTACAGGGTTGTTAGTTCCTAGATAATCAAGGCACTTGGGAGCATTGAACTTGGTTAATGGTTCGTCATTCTCTATCTCATCATAGAATAGGGAGACACATAGTTCCTCATAGTCCATATACACATCAAAGGAAGTCCTACCTTTTTCATGCCTTTCATTGGTAATTTTTAAAGCCTAGTGTTGTTTTTTAATAGCGTTTTCTAAAGCCTAAAATCGTACCTCCCATTTTTTCCTTTCTTGTATCCACTACTTATCGCTAGTTCTCACTGAGTTAGAAAGGGGGTTTCCTTTGACATCCTATTCCCCAAGATTAGGCTTAGGCATGACACATTGTAGTCTATTTTTTCAATTCATTTGGTGGCTCGATCCTTAGAGGTTCCTCCACTTGATTGGGAGTGAAGCGCTTTATTCTTTCGCCAGGTCTTCTCGAGCTCTCTCCTTAACTCGAGGAGTTTATGAGGTAATTTTTGATGAGATAAACCTCTATTTTGGCTTAATTATGGGTTTTTGAGGTATTATCTAATATGTTGTTGCCTCTTTATTTTCTAGTCTTAATCGTCCTTCAATATGTGTTCCTAGCATGGTGATAAGGAACAGGTGATCGTGATTTTGGGGGAACTGGTAAGTGGAACATGTGTTTGGTCTCTTAAATCTCTCTCAAAAATCTGGGTGAATCTTTGAAAGTATGGGGTTAGAAGCCAAAGCTTGACCTAAAAATATGAGCCCCCTAGTGGCACCAAAATGTTGGGAATTTTTCGATTTACAGGAGAGAACTTAGAGAGAAGTCAAAGAAATTGATTGAATGTATGGATCTCTTTGGGAGTCCATGTATATATAGAGTTTCACATGTATATGTGTTGATTAGATAGGGTATAGACATGTAATTATGTCATGCAAGAAGGATAAAAAGGTTAAAACAAGTATATTCATAAACCAAGGATGACCATCCTATAACTCAGACTAGTGACCGACCCTATAGAAACAAAGGTTGGTAGTTCAGGGTCCAGGTCGATCCAAATGTCCAAACAGTACTTAATTAGAAGTGGCTGACCATGAACAATGGTGGAAGTGCTTACCATGAATGATTTAAAGTTCTTGGCCACTCACGGAGCTGGAAGGACTGGACAAGAACAGAGTTGGAGAATGTTGTCGATGGTGGAAGTGGCTACCAATAATCGACGGTGGACATATGTGTAAGAGGTTGAGAAAGAAAGGGCATAATGTAAATGATTTCAAAGGATTGAGGCAAGTTGGCTAGGTTAATTATTCCCTTTTATTGGGATTATGGTTTAAATAGTCTTGTAACTCTTATACTTTAGTCATGTTTCTTTTAAAATAAGAAGGTTTAGTCTTGTAATTTTCAAAAAAGAGTTAATGTAGTTCAAATTTTTTAAAAATTAAATTTTTATAAAAATGGTATTTTTTTTATAATTATCATTATTAAAAATATCATTAAAAATAAGAAAAGATACCATTTTATTCTTTTGTTCAATAATAAAAATAATTTCTCTTATTTAAGTATCACTCGATCTCTGTTTTTCTTCATTGATAGCACTATCTTGTTTATCTCTTATAATTTGTAAATTCAAACTAGTTCAATGATAAAAATAAAATTTATAATGTTAAAATAAATTAATTAGAAATAGATAAATAAAATAAGATGAGAGAGAAAAGGATGATGGAGAGAAAAAAAAAAGATGATAAAGAGACTAAAAAGATAGAAAATTAGATAAATTAACCATGGTTAAATTTTTGAGACTAAATGTCACTATTGTAGTAGTCACTAATTTCACCTATACATCTACTTTATTTTAAATTAGCATTTTTTAAAAATTCACATAATTCACATAGTTTAAATATGCATATTTTCATAATATTATTTTTTTAAAAATTTATGCAAATTTTTTTGAGTTTTAAACCATAGTACCATTATTATTAAATAAAGTTTTCATTAATGAATTATTATTCTTGTAATAACAATTTTGGTTGTGGTAATATCACCACCTTGTTTATTTTACTATTTTAACATGACATGTACAAATTAGTGTTGAAGTCTCAATTTTGCCTCTAATTTGAACTTATTATAATGAAATATTTAGCCACAAATTGCCTACTTTAGTGGTGATCCTTTTTGTGGGGTTACATATAATTAGCATTAGACTTTTTCATAAAAAAAAATAAAGTTTACTGAGGTGTTAATGGTTTTTTCACAAAGATACCATTTAGAAGCCAAATTTTTTTGCTACAAAACAATTGGCACTATAAATCCAATTTCTTGTAGTATCCCACGGTGGCCTGAGGTGTTAATGGTTTTTTCATCCTGTAGATCTATGAAGATTAATCCTACTTGGTACTAATAAAAATCAACATCAGTATATATATTATCAATAAACTACACTTACAACACCTAATAAATGCCTACAAAGGATAAATATTATTTTATACATACCTTTCTACAGGATTCATTAAAGATCTCAATACTATATTTTCAAAAGATGAAATACTATAAAACATCCCATATAAAGATTTATCTTATGCTAAGAGAGTAAGAGGCCATGCACAACCCTTTCATCAATGATCGAGTATGCTACAAATGACAAGCTAGTGTGTATGCTAGTCATATGTATGAATATGCATGTAAGTCCCATTTACTTGGGTCTGTGTATTGGCTTTTTGTGTGCAAAATATAGTGTCTATTTTATTTTACTCAATGTTCTATCATCCTCTATGCAAGGTTGGTTAGCACAAATTAGTAATACACACACACACACACTTAGTTAGAAACAATTTGTATGCAAGTCTGTTTACAAACACCATGGAATTGGTTTTTGTAATGTTCATGCTAGGTAGAGTGTTGGTTTATGGAGAGGGAGCATGCGAGGCCAACTAAAGTTTCCATTTGTGTTTTTAGTTCGTCTTAGGTGCGAGTATTTATGGAAAATACTTGGCACTTTGGGAACAAAAAAATGTGACTTTTAAAACCTCACCACCAAGCTTACCACCACCCTTGGTGAAGTGTTCGATGAGATGGCTAGCAAGGTTACTAGCGAGGTAGCTGGCGAGATGGATAGCAAGGTGCCAAATTTGAGTTTTGTAAATACCCATCCATTTCCTCTTATTTGGTATCCAAAAAATGTAGCATAGCTCCATCAAATTGACATCTCATTTTTTTTGTTTTTGAATCACTAATATCTTGAGTACTATTAGGTATTAGTAACTTGTGATTGTGTGAATAAAACCCTGCTTATGAGTTTTGAGTACACAAGACAGTCTCATTTTTATTGTTTTTGAATGACTAATATCTTGAGTGTTATTCGGCATTAGTAATTCGTGATTGTGTGAAAAAAATTGTGCTTTTGAGTGTTGAGTACTTAAGATAGTATTTCCTACTAAGTTGTGTGTAAGCTGTGTGTCGACTGAGATTTGCTTGGATGCAACTGTTTATTTATGAGAAACTCATTGTGAGAGTAAACTAAGTTAAAAGCTTTAAGTTCTTATATCTCTTGTTGTGTGCAATAAGAGATAGATTGTTTGATTTTGAAGGTGGTTCTTAAGATTGGGAGTAGTTACATTTCTAGTTACTAATCTATGGTTTTTGATCATACCACATTGGGTGGTGTTGTCTTTGGAAGAGATCCGAGTTCTGTATCAAACCAAGTTGTTGTAAAAGCAGCAATAGGCAGTTTGAATGGAGGTCCCAACTTGTAGAGTTATTGGTTGTTTTATTTTTCATCAGAGTTGTAACAGTTTTATTGATCAGGGAATATTTTGCTGGTGATTGGTTGAATTAAGCAACCCAATGATGTTACAACATAGATATATTCTATACTAGTTTACCTTGTTATATCTATTATTATGTATGCTCAAATATGTGGCTAGTATAATCTGAGTTTAAATGGTGTATGTTTCTATAAATTAAAGTTTATACTCTAATTAAAATGATTTTATTCTTTATTGCATACTTTCTGTTGACACATTATATGTATTGGTACTATGATTAATAGTTATGTGCTATCTATAGGTTGTTATGCATGATCAAATTTTGTGTTAGTCTAATCTGAGTATCCATCTTATATGATCCAAAATACTAGACGTTAATTCTAATGAGAAAGAATATTCATTTTATGTTATATGATGTTTTGTTTCTTTTCTATTTAGAATGTCTATAGATTTTGAATCATTACTTATGAAGTATTAAATTAGTCTTCCTGCTCCCTGATTAGATTATATTACTTATGTATTTTATGTATATATGAGTTTTATATTAGTCTTCAAGGAGTCTATATCTCTTTTCCCTAAATGTATCTCCTGGGTT
The DNA here is from genome assembly GCA_030763125.1 of Hippophae gyantsensis. Classification (NCBI taxonomy): domain Eukaryota; kingdom Viridiplantae; phylum Streptophyta; class Magnoliopsida; order Rosales; family Elaeagnaceae; genus Hippophae; species Hippophae gyantsensis. Next base: position 54,492,713 of record CM061031.1, on the reverse strand, counting down.
AGATTCTTTAATTGGGTTGATATGTTTACTTTGATCGCATGTTGTGAGAGTACAATCATCATTTACCAAATATTTTCTCACATATGAAGTTTTAAAAATATTTAAAATCCTTTTTTGTTTAGTATGCATTCTTATCTCACTTGTAGTTAGTGGTTTGCCATGCATATGTTTGTTGCTAGTCTAGACAAGAAATTTGAGGCATACCATCACTAGTATGTTTATCGTAGTTTATTCTTTCTTACTACATGTTGTTTTTATTATGTGTTGAATTGAGTATGATATTTTGTACTTATGTTGTGCAAATTGTTTAATTCAAGTTGTAAGGACTACTTGGCAGAATTGTTATAGATCTCAACAAATATTTCATAGGTTGGCATTTACACCCCTCATCTAGGACTTAGTTACCTATTTGAGTTGAAAGAACGATTAATCTCCATGTAATTATTCCTACATATGCGAATCTTTAGTTAAACATTCAACCTATAAATGCATTTCGTGTTATTCTTAACTAATATAAATGTTTAGATAAATGTTTTGAAGTGGAATTGTTTGAGAAAAAGATGTTAGGAAAAGATAAAATTAAAGAATTTTCATTTGATGTTTTATTAAATATAAAGCTATAGCACATGTTGCACATATATTTTAATACTTTTTGTTAAATATATACTTAATGCAGTAATTTTAATTTAAAAAAAAACCCAATCTTTTAACTATTCTTGTTATTAGTTAAAATATTTTCATTATCTAATGTATGACTTTGACATTTACTAATCAAACATAGTTTTATGGATAATAAAATGATAAAATTGTGCGAATATAATTATAATGAAGGATATTAGACATTTAAAATTATGTGTAAGTTTGAAAAGGAAAAAAAATTACATAAAATTTGGGTATAATTTCTTTTTATTTTATTAAAAATTACATTTTTACTTTTATATCCATAAAACAAATACATATGCATATGTTATATGTGTTATCATTTGTATTTAATGAAAAATTGCATAAAAATTATTTTAATTTGTCATGCTTTAACAAGCTTTACAAACAAAGAGAGTAAAAGTTTTCTAAACAATGGTACTAAATAGCACTTGAAACCACAACAAATAGACCATTAATACCCTCCATGTAATTATTTGTATTACAATAGTGAAAGAGTTTGGGACATGTACAACCAATGCAAGGAGATGCTGACTCCTTAGGACTCACCCCAATCTCACAAATAGCTAAAACATGTAAAAAAATAATACAACAACAGGCATGTAATGAGAAAGAATGAAATATTTAGTTATTAAATTGCACAAATAAAAAGTTCCATAGGAAGCACACATTAGGAAAATAGCACACAACATGGCATCAACAATATTAGAAAGATGATAATAGAAATATAGCATGAGATAAGAAAGATAACAAAAAGTTAAGACATATAGCATGTGATAAGAGAGAAAGCATTAACAAACAAAGGTTTTCCAATAACAATCATATCTTTCCATCTAGCAACATATTTAGATGCAATCCTTATTGTACTCATAGTACATGCGATCATTAAATAGAGCAATATAACATGATAAACACACGTAGGATCCACACATATATATTAACATCCATGGGTTGTTTAACGTAACTACTCAACAACAAGCAATTCACTATGTAAAGTAAACCAATAGTTCACAACCTAAAGATAGTATTCTTTAATACCATTATTACTTAGAACACCACACTCATTTGTACCTAAACTTCCTTATTGCTATCTGCACAATAGTTGTGATATGATCTCAAAATCTAGGTCTCCTTTAGAGCTCCATAACCATTTGATGTGACATAATCATAGCCAAGTTAGTATATGTGATACAACCTAAGGTAAGGCCAATCCCATGCATATGCATTTGATTTGCAACCACATCTTGGTGTTAATTCAGATTTTAATTAACCTATAAAAAAATTGCTTTGCAAAAACATTCAATGTGTCACTGATACTAAAATACCCTCAAAGTATTGATATTTTGGAATTTGGAACACTTTTCATTGATAATCCCAAGTTTACAAGCTACAAGAGTTTCCCTTATAATTTATAATTAATTTTCAAAGTCCAATATAAGGGTATTTATAGAAAGTTCTTAAGTAGTCTAAGCCCTTACCAACTACCTTATCAACCACCTTGTTAACAACGTCGATAAGCTCTTACCGACCACCTTAGAAAGGGTAATAGGCATTATGGCAAGGACTATCTCTTCGAACACTAACATATCATTTTGTTTGTAAAATTTGTCAACTAGTTTTCCAAATATTCCCACAAAAAATAAAACTACCATTGCATAAATACAACCTAAATATACCAACTACATGCTATCAATCCCTTAATGGTATGCGTAACATGTTAACATATAAAGTGATACAACTATGTGAATGTCTAATACTGAATTGTCAATAATTGATGTTACATAAAGAAGGACAAAACATTAAGTAAAATAATACAAATTTTGTATTTTTCACATGGGAATTCCAACACAAACACAATAGAAATTATAGGACCTACAATATCCCTTTTTGGATTTATTTGGTAAAGAACTACACAATTAATATAGACACATACATAATACATTCATGTAAGATGGCTTAAAAAATTTCATTCACATGAACAAACTCTAACACCCAACCTAGAATTCCCCAACACATCTAAAGTTTATGCATTTGTCTTATTATGTTTGATCAATCTTCACGAACCAACACATCTATCTTGATGCACACTCCATGCTACATGTCTAAACTCTAGCTCCATCTAAGCTTAATAGTATACAGCTACACGTATGTTTTCACACGCAAAAGAACATATATTCAAGAATGTATTATATAGACCTATATTTTGTCTCACAAAATATTATCATGTTACCCTTACAAAAGTAAATATCAATAGGCTAAGTACAATCAAGCATGCAATAGAGAAACAACGCATATCAACATAATTCTCCTTAACTTCATGCTGCACTTTCCCAACATGTATGCAAGTCAGGTAAACAAGATGAAGTGCAAACCTACACTTGCATCCCATGCCATAAACCATATAGCAATCAACGAGTTGTGTAAACAAATTTTTCTTACCTTTTTGATACTAGATTCAAAGAAGACACTAACATAAGGGAGAAAAGGCATACATAGTTGTAATAACCCTAACCACTATTATATCTAGTAAAGAAAGATTAAAGCATCACCACATAAATATGTAACACAAGCATATAAAATCATGACACATAAACAATCAAGAATACATATTAAACACAATATAAACAATATTGAAAAGTAAATAATATTGAAAATATAAACATTTGAATACAAATTTTTTTTATTAATAATAACTTGTTATTACAATTTTAGGAAAAAGAAAAGTACATCAATATAGATACAAGAAAGAAACAAAATTCAAGAGTATGCTCCATTCTCTGTCTCATCTTTTGAGGAGGCTTGTCAAATCCCTATTATGGGCTTCCTATGGTCCGAAAATGGGAAGATTTCATAGAGCATGACAATATGATCAAGAAGAAAGGTATCAATCATACAGTTAAAAGAATCAACAGATTGCAACATATGGATACCTTAAAGACAAGAATTAGGATTGGCTCCTATAGAGTGAATACGAGAAGTGTCACCACTCACTTAAAGTCAAACCAAAGGGGACGAAATAGGTGATATAAAAGGACAATGTCTAAGAGCTGAGTGCTCTAAATTGTAAAGTTGATCATTTTCTACAACAAGGCCTCTCTATAAATGGCCTACTCCTAATGATATACATTGTAGTCCTAAATCACCATAGTTAGCTTCTGTTTGACTAAGAACAACTCTTAACAAACTAGATATAGTTATAATGTAAAAAATAACAATAGCATCATAAACCTCTTGAAAATAAGAATGATCAAAGGAATAATTTAAATTACATAATGAGATAAAGCAAAGGTATATAACATTTCTTAAACAATGGAAAATTCATCAATGTGAATAGAACAATCTTCCATTATAGGTGCAAATCAAGGAGATGGAGGACCAAACAACTCAATTGAATCTTCCTTGACTATCGGTGCATATTTGTTCTTTACTTTTTTCTCTTTGGGGGCCATCGAATAAAAATGGAAGGTAGAGGTAGGGTTAGAACTATTTTGGAAAGAAGAGTAAAAGTGTTTAGAAAATTTTTTGGTTTAAAAAATAAATAGGTAGGTTTTTTTAAAGAGGTTCTATGTGCTCGTGGACCTCCTCACTCAAGGCTCGGTGAGATCAAGATGTGTATGTTAAAAAAGTGCTCAGTGACACCTCGATGAGGGTTGGGTAAGATTTAGCGAAGGGCTTGAAGAGCAACCAAGGAGGAGAGAGAGAAAAAGAAATAATGGAGCCCAATCTTAAAATATTTTTTTTGTATTTTCTTCAAAAATTAAGTTTTAGAAAACATTATAAAACTCAAAGAAGAAAAAAAATATAAAACAATCACAAAAATCACACAAGAAGAAGGCATTAAAAAATGGTAAACACATATAGAAATTTATATACCAAAAGAGAAAAAAGTAGAAAAAACACTACTCAAACTAATCACAAGGAAAAGTGATCAAATTGAATCCCTTCTTTTAGTAAAGAATTTGTTAGGGGTTGTAGTAGTGAAGTGTAATCTCCATTTCTCTTAAGTCTATGATTTAGGATGTACTCGAGAAACATTTTGTTTTGAAATTCTATAGAAACTCATCAAGTAATTATCATACACCCTACATGGAAAGCTTTTGAAGAAATTTTGTCCCATTTTAGATTGTGTCATCAGTGCTAGGTTTTTAAGTATTTATTTTATATTTTATTTTATTTTTATCCTATTTTGGAGGGTATTATTATGTTTTGTAGGTTGAATCTTTTTTAGCATAATAATGGGCAAACATGAAAATCATTAAATAAAGTCATACATTATCCACTAACTCCCGTAGCCATTATACACTGTCCATATAGAGATATAGAGAGAAAACCTTCCAATTGTAAAAAAAGATCCAAGGATTTCAAAAAAGTAGTGACAATCAATTCAGATATTTAGAAACATTTCTCAAAAAGCAGTATTTGTATTTTTTTCTAATCTTTCTCTCTATACTTTGATATCTTTTATAGTTGAATTTTTGTTAATTTTTAGGAATGCTTCCGGTGATTGAAAGAATAATTTTATGGTATGGATAATTAAAGTTTTATTTATTTCTTATACATGTTCTTAAAATATTTAATTATAAATTAATAATAATCAAGTCTTGAGTTTTAATTAAAGGAAATATTTTAGAACTAATCATTAGACACATCATCCATGCTTGGTTGTGCATTAGTGAATGTGAGTTAAATTTAATTTCATTGTTCAATTTCAAGCTCGATCAAATAAATTGTTGATTAACTAAGATTAAATTAGATAGTTATAAATATCATTAAATATATATTAATGATGAATCAAATTTTAATTTATAACTAAAGAATATATTTACCCTTGTTTTACCGATTAATTAATTTCAAGATAGATCAATGAAGTTATTAATTAATTATATTGTTTTATATATTTTTCTTAATTTATCAATTAATCAATAGATTATTATTTAACATAAAAATTAACAATTATAATATTATATATATATAAATATATATATACATACAAATTATAAAACTTAAAGTTGCTAAGATAAAAAAATTATTTTCAAAGAACAAAATATTATAACCATAATTTATAAAGAAAATAAGGATTTCAAAAACCTATAAAGCCAATCCAAATCAACCCAAATTTTTTGTTTGGTTTGATTTTTTGTTCAAAATCGAGCCAACTCAACTTTACACACTCTATCGACGAGCACTTAATAAGTGATAAGTGATATTTTATACGTAATTTTTAGTGTCTATTCCTTCCATTGAAATATATTTTATAGCATTTTATGGTTTTTGGGGGATATTTTTAGAATTTTTATGGATTATTTTGATTTTTTTTGATGAGATAGATTAAGAAAATTCCATGGATGAACTTAAAACTACACATCTTAGTTTGCTTCACTTCTATGTGCCCCATATTAGCCAAACAGTATAGCCATGTGTCACTATGTTATATATATATATATTAAAATTATTTATTTTGTAAAAGTTTTTAGGAATTTTTATATATCATTTGAGAATTTGTTTTGGACAACGTGGATTAACTTAGTAAAGCACATATTAAGCCGTTTCTCCTCATGTGCCACATGTCGGCCAGACCATACTACCACATAGCACCATGTCATTCATCCCATCTCAGTCACGCTCATTCTAGTCCTACCCAAAGTTCTCACCAGCATACGTTTAATGCAACATAACCTCCTCCGTATGCCATGTCAGGCGTGTGTGTCTCATTTACCCTTACGCATGTGGATTTTGTGTCTGGCTGCATTTTGATAATGTGGACCCTCTTTTCTATATGTAACATGAGCCATAGCAGATCTGCATCCATTTTCCATCTAATATTTCCAATATAATATGAGCTCAAAACCTAATTTTGATTCCAGAAAAATCCATCTTTTTGACATTCTTGAATATTCTTGAAAAAATATCAAAGAAGTTAAAGATTGATATTTTTGGTTCTTTGACTTTAAAAAATCATCAAAATCATATTATTTTCTCTATATTTTTTTTATTTATGATGAAATATTTAATTTTTTATTAGATATTATAAATTATATGACTAACATAAAAGTCACTATTGGGGTCCGTTCCTTCGTATGCATGCTAGGTTATTTTTTATGTTTTTTGTGAATATTTTTGAAAAATTACTAAATAATTTTTAAAAACAAAAAACAAAAAAAAGAAGAAATTTGTATCCTATCGGGTCTTACCACCCCCTCACCACCCTTGGCTTATAAGTGTGTAGTACTATTATCGTCATCATTATGAGTGGTGATGAACATTATTTTGACATTATTTGCTATGTTTTTTAGTTTTTTATTTTATGTTTTATTTTATTATTATTTTGTTTTGGAGGATATTATTGTATTTTGTAGATTAAACTGTTTTTAGAAGAATAATGAGCAAATTAGAGTGAAAAGAGTGAAAACAGAGCAATTAATGAAAATTTAGATAAGTGAGAATGAACGAAAATGTCAAATACTAGAAATTCTATGCGTGCTGTTGTGAGATATTATTCATGTCATGACGATGTTCTCTTTGACACCACTTGTGTAGATCAATGCATAATACCGCCCACCTTGTCTCATGATGTAGTGTAACACTCTTGGGTTACAACTAAATATCAAAAATCATGGCATGCTACAACTCATAATAAATCACGGTGTGACTCAAGTGTAAAAATCTACTAGAAACCCTAATATGTGTTTCATATATATTTAATCCTAATTTTAGCCTATAAATTCAACCCTAATCCTTTTTAAACATATACCAAGAATAATTGTTTTTATTATTTTATATTATTTTCCTCTTTTAATTTGATGCCTTTTGTAGTTTAATTAATTTTGTTAATTTAGCAATGATAGGTGAATTTATAAAATGCATTTTAGGATTGTTTCTTGTGATTGGAAGAATAATTTCATGGTTTGAACAAATAAAAGTTTTATTCACTTTATGTTCATGTTGTTAAAATATATAATTATAAATTAATGACGGATCAAGTCTTGACTTCTAATTTAAGAAAATATTTTAGAACTAAACATTAGACACATCACTTGTGATTGGTTGTGCATTAGTGAATGAAAATTTAATTTATTTTCATTGATCAATTTTAAGACGGACTAAAGAAATTGTTGATTAATTGAGATTAAATTAGATGGTTAAAAACATCTTTATTTATAAAATAATGATGGACTAAATCTTGATTTATACTTAAAAATATATTTACCTTACTTTTATTAATTAATTAATTTCAAGTCCAATTAAAGAAGTTATTGATTAATTTAGGATCTTGGTATATATATTTTTCTTAGTTGACCAATTAATTAATTTCAAGTTTATCCTAGAAAGTTAATGGTTAATTGAGAATTGTGGAATCTCACTATGACCATAGGGTTCACTATTTAAAAAAGAAAAAAATCAGAAAATCTAATTTGATTTTATAAAAATCATTCATCATCCTTGTTTTTGACATAATTTAGTTTACCTATGATGTTTAGTTATTAAAGTAATTTTGAATTAATATAATTTTTCTACCAACCAACAAATGATAAAAAGTTTAGGATTGTTTTTCTTAACTAATTTAGAAGATAATTTAACATTTTAAAACAATCGGCCAATTCCTCTAAAGATTGATATCAGGGTAAACTTATCATTAGTGTGCTAGTGATTCTTAGACTTGCGAATAATTAAAATATGTGTATCAAATTTTTGTCACCGTTATCAAGGAATTGATGTTTTGAATTATTTATTTTTTGTTTTTATTTCAATGATTTTGTTAATATTTGTGTTTTGTTTATTTCAATTATTTTTCTTGTTTATTTTATTTATTTGATATGTTTGCTTTTAGTTGTTTATTTTATTTTGTTTCTTATGTAATTTGTTTTTGTTTTGATTTATGCAAGAGTAATTAGACATGGACGATGATTTACCAAGGGGATGGCAATGAAAAAGTATGCAAAGCTAATCATTGACACTACTACTTCCTCTATACAATTATGAGTAGTAGCTAGGAATTATGAATTTAAAAATATTTATTATTTCATATTTCCCTCGATCTATAGGATCCCTAATAAATATCCATTAACTTTCATTATTATGAATTGGAAAATATTCATTATTCCATATTTTCCTCCTTCTATAGGATTCCTTATGAAGATCCTTGGACTTTCATTAGAGAATTTTATTCAACTATACAAACATTCCCTTTGCAATGGCTAAATGAGACCAACTTAAAAATTTGTGTTTTCCATACACACTCAAATATTGTGCAAAGGCTTGGCTAATGTCCTTGGTGATTCCCATATATAGGAAAAATTACACAAATGATAATTTTTGTTCCGACTCAAATAAATAATTGAGACCTAGATGAGGTTGAAAATGCCAACCTATGACACTTTTCATGAGCCCTATATATATTTGGCCAAGCAAGCCTTACAATGTGAATTAAGTAATTAGCATAGCGGAAGTACAAGACAACATGCTCAATTCCATACTAAAAGAACAATAACTAGCAGATGCAACAATAACAATTAGCAGAATATACACTAGTGAAGATTTGCCTCACACACTCTTGCTCAGACTAGCAAAAAGCATTCATGGCAAACAATGCTCAGCTCGTGATACATGAAAGCATATCCAAAAACTAAAAGGATTTCCAATAACTTCATGACCTCATATATGGAAACATATTCAGTAAAGGATGATTGTACTTTCACAACATGCAATCAAATATAAATAGCAAACCCTAGTAAAAAATCTACCACTTGGTACACATCCAGGGTAAGGAGATACAAACTCCTTAGAGACTCACATCAAATATGTATGTAGATAAAAGGTAGATTATACTAATTAACACATAATCTAAACATTCATGTCTACTAAGAAGAATCCAAGACTAGATACATAATTAGGTTAAGGAGATGTTGATTCCTTAAGGACTCAACCCAACCTCACAAAAACCAGAGATAAAAACACTTGATAGATAATCACAATTGTAGTATAAATAAATACAGACAAGTAGTATAATAAAGAAGTAGATAGAATTCAATAAAAAAAATCAAGTGATAAATATCGAAAGTTTCTAATCAGAGTTTAAAATTTGGTATGAAGAAATATTCACCATTTAAACTTTGATTGTACTAGTCATACATTTTCAGCATGCATAACTCTAGATATAACAAGGTAAACCCATATAGAAATCCTATCTATGTGGTAACATGCTACAATTGTTTAAGGTAAGCAATCAACAACAAATAATCCACTAAAAAATAAATCAGTTACAACCTTGAATGAAACAATACCACTATTAACTTTATCAACAAGGACCTATGTCCTAATTACTTATTGCTACTCTTTCTTATTGCCTCTACAACAACCTCATTTGAAATATAAGCCTAACTCACCTCCAAAGCCAACACCACCTAATATGGTGTAATGAGAAACCAAGGACTAGTAAGGAGTGATATGCTTAAACAAAAAAAAAACACCCTCATACACGAACACCCAATAAATAACCAAGGACATATGGTTTACCACAAACCACTAAGGGATACATAATCCAAGATGTGAGAACTTAAAGAATTTAACTTTGTCCAATCTCACAAAGAGGTTCTCATATATAAAAAGTTGCATGAATGAAGCTATCAACTGATACACGGTTCACCACATATAAACAACTTGCAAACACCACCTCGAATATTCACTACTAACAAGCCTGGTTTCACTCATATAGTTACGAATCACTACTATTGAACAACACAAAAGATATTAGTGATCTATAAATATAAAGTCGGGATGTAAACTTGATAAAGCTCACAACATTTTTCTAGATACCAAATAAGAAGAAATAAGGAGGTATTTAAAGGACTCAAAATTGTCACCTCATCGGCCATTTCGCCACCACCGGTGGTAAGTTTGCTGGCGGGGATGGTGGCATGCTTGGCGGTCAAAAGTCATGTTTTTTGTTCCAAAAATAACTGAGTACTTTCTATAATTACCCACACCTGAAATGAATCAAAAACACAAGTAACAACATTGGTTCACTCACACACTCGCTCGATGAAAACCAACACTCAACTTAGCATGCATACTATGAAAACCAATCCCATGGTATGTGTAAAAAAACTTGCATACAAAGTGTTCCTAACTATGTGCATGTGTATGTAACTGATCGACAGTATCCAACTTTGCACAGATGAAGAAAAAACACTGCGTTTGTACATGGGAAGTTGACACATAGACACAATTATGGGACTTACAATATCCCTTTTTGATTTTCCATGTCAAAACAATGGACATCTAAATGCATACTCACATTTGTCATGAGATCATCATGAAGATGACCTAAATATGTATGTTCCTAATAACAAAACATTAATACTCATCCAAACTCGAAAGACATAACTACCAAGTGCATCCATCTTCATAAATAAACTCATCCAACCCTCTCTCATAAAGAACTTCGCACTATTACACATAGTACACTTGAAGCAGAAGACTTCATTTTACACTTGTAACCTACACACATAAAACAAACATATAACACATAAATGTATCATGCAGGCACATCGTGTAGTTTATCCAAATGCTATCGTATTATCCAATATAGGTACACACTAATTTTTTGTACAAATACTATCATGTTACCCCTACAAAGGTACACATTATTGATAGACGAACAATAGTTAACACGTAGCATAAAAAAACACAATCTACATGCAAAACAAATATGCAAACTACACGATCTACATGCACCACAAATATGCAAACTCTCCCTGAACATATGCAATACTCCTCCCAAGTGTATGCATATTAGATAAACATAATACAATAATGTAATGCAGACTACAATCACCACCGCATACAATAAGTAGCATGTTAGAAATCAAACACAACATATAAACAAACACAAGTTATGCATACTTCTCCCTATTTTTGACATGGAAAGTCAAAGCAAGCATACACAAGTATGCAACATACCACACCCCTATATGAATGAGAGAAGTCAAATAGAAATGAAATAATCCTAAAACTTATGCAACAGAGCAAAGAATATTATACCAAACAAAAAAGGCAACATATGTAGTAAAGAAAATAAGACAAAAAATAACATTGAGACAATAGCCAGGTAAAAGCATGTAACGAACCACAAGTTGAATGCACAAACAAACCAAGAGTAGTGAGAAAATAAATCTCCCTAATGTAGTACATAGCATAGAGCTCCATGTATATACGTTCTATGGAAGGACATAGAGGGCTTCATTATGTGTATATAATACATAGACATGATAGGCAGTGAAACATCTAGGGCATATAAATGTGTCAACAAATCTGAAATAATATGTTGATTAGGAATCCAACTATCTACCAAGTTGGAATAGTCCTAGAGACTCAATAATCTTCCCTTCAACATCAATGCCACATAAATGGGTCAGTGAATCCCTAAGAAGGAGCTAACCAATAATGTCAAGCATTCCAATGACAAATACTAGCTATCAACTACAAGCAATAAGCATGCAATGACTCACTATAACAAGGATGCATGTAAACATATAGGAAGACAAGTGAAACAAGAAATTGTAAATAATACATGCATCAACTTATACTAAAAGTCCTATTTATGCATGATTCCTACAAAGTGATGTAAAGAAGAAGGGATCTTCACAAGAACACAATAGAACAAAAAAATAGGTGCCACACATAGGACACTACCTTGATACCATGCAAATGACACACATCTCCCTCCCAAAAGTATGCATGTGAGATAATAAATGATCGACAAGAATTATGTGTAATGAATATGCAAGTATATGTATCGCAACAAGTAATATAATGATAAGAAAATATTTTTTCCATTGAGCTTATGTTATTACAAAATAACTTTTTAAACTGAAAAGAAATAAAGACCAACTTTTTTGTATTTTTAGAAAGCAAAATTCAAAGAATTAAAAATAAATAGTACTTATTAAATAAACCAAAATTGGCAGATAAAAAGATATATGAGAAACTATTGTAGAATACTAAATCCCTCATTTTTCTAGACATGTGAATCACTAAAATCACTCCAATATAATTACCAATCAATTACATGATCAATTGAATCTAACATAGTATGTATTCCTCTCTCAAGTAAACTACATACCATATAGTAATTAACCTAATCAAACTCTCATATTAATTAAATTGCATACTCCTCATTAAGTTCATCAATTATGGATCACATATATAAGAATCATATATCTTTGCCTAAAAATTATGCATGTTATTTAATCAAGACAAATAATTAAATAATTCTCTCAAATCTATTTAATTACCTATGGAGATCAATTGTTAGCCAAACAAGTAATAGCATAAAAATCAGATTAAATATAAATTAAAATAGTAATTGGGGTAAAATATTAGATCATTCCTTGTACAAAAATGGGTTCATAAGATCCATGGATTAATAAATTAGCTAAACCTTTTTTTGTTCCTAAAGCTCCAATTTTTCATAAAGAAAGAGATAAAATTAGAAAAAGAAATGAGAAGAAGAATAAATAAAATCAATCTCATGAGTCGTAGCACCAATCTCCTTTTGAATCTTCACCAAAATTTTAACTCCTTTTGAATTTTTCTATATTTTTATATTTTGTTTTACTCCAAAAAATGATAAAATATTGTTAGTTTTTGGCTAATTAGGGTTTTTGTGATAATTAGGGGTTAAATGAGTCTCAGGTGGAAATTGAACCATCAAATCAACTTCAGATCAAGGGTTGAGATGAAAAAATAAAATAAAACAGAGCTGGTTAATGGAGTTGCGATACATGACACAAAGAAATCATTAGATGAATCAGTATGCAACACATGGTGGGATGGATCGGTCGTGGTCAACATGTGTTGAGTTAACACCATGTGGTGTATTGTGATTCGTGAATACAGATTGCATGGCAACCCAATGGAAAGAATGGATGAATCACATGATGATGCATGGCATGCCAATTTATTACGCCATAAAACTCAAAATAAATGTCGTTTTGACAAGTGGCAAAGCCTACATCATTGATACATATGGTGCATTCTGATTGGACCTCTTTACTTGCATAGCGTCCACATGGTGTCTTCTAATTGTTTTTGCATTAAAAAATTCATAAAATATCCATAAAACTCCAAAACATTCTAGAAAATTTTCAAAAAAAATATTTTTTCCCTTTTCACTATAAATTTCATATTTTAATATTTTTAACCCTAAAAATACTACTTATTGAATAAAATGAATAAATATTAAATAGAAAAGTGCATTGATAAATCTACTTTCTTAGAGATATTACACTTCTAAACTTAACTCTTTGCTTGTTCTCAAGTAAAATCGAGTCTAATTAGATAAAATGACATAGGTAATATATTCATAAATATATATCTATTAATATATGCATATTTAGTGAAAACTATACCCCCCCAATAATTGTACAATTCTAATACAAAGAAGGTTCACATATCCATCGATCAACGTTCCATCAATGCAAGGATATGTAAGGTTTTGATAAATTGATTCGAGTATGATTGTGTCTTTCCCATGATATCAACCAATGCACTCATGAAAGCAACCTAGATGAACATACTAATCAATTCAATCTTAGAACAAGTCTTATAAGTAAAATTTTAACATCCCTCTCCACTACTATAAATATGCACTTAGCTAAAGAGTAATAAGGGGTTTATATGCTTATAATGTAAGGCTTAGGCGAGGACGATAAATGAAGACATTTAGGCTCTTTCTACACCTTATCTTTCTTTTTATTCAATATGCACTTTTGAACTAGAATTGAGCTTTTACTTAATATTTTAATACATCTATCTTGTCATTCTTTTCATATTATTTTATTCCATTTTTTTTGTATTTCACAACACCTCTAAATTGATTTTCAATTTGGTTTTCTTTTTCTTAAGATGTATAATTATGTTGTGAGTTTTTTCTATAAGGTGCATTACTGTTCAGTTCACTTTATAACATAACACATGATTGCATTTTTTTTTCATACAAGCTAAAGGTGAAAAGGTAATGGTAATGCTTATTGGTCTGGCATAAAATGTGGCTTAAAGATATAAAAGGTTCTTAATTGGGCTCAAATGGGTGATTATGGATATTAACAATAGTTTTCTTGGAAGGCTCAAGCGATCTAAATAAAGCCTAAATGATTTCTCTTGCTAAATATTATTTAGAATTTTGCCTCAAGGGATGATTAAATATATTTTAAAAAATAGTAGATCTCATTAACTTGTACAACTCACTACAAATTTTCTCCGAATAAGAACACAAAAATAAATCATGAACATGTGCATAAAAATTTAAATAAATCCAATCAAATCTAGCATTCACACTAAACACTTAAGAAGATAATGAAGTTCCCTTCTCCACACATAAATTGCACAATGTCCCTAACGTGCACATATAAATATGAAAAAGGTAAAAGGAAAGAAAACTCCCTTATTCTTGGCACACCACATTTGTCTTGAAATGCTTAATCTTGTTGTGCCATTGCTTTCTATATTTATTCACCTATAAGAAAACAATAAAAAATAACATTGGGTTACCTCCCAACTAGTATCACGTTTAACGTTCTTGACTAGATGATCATATCAACTTCTAAGGTACATCTTTTTATGTCCATTTACTATTGAGTTTGCACTAAAATAGTTTAAGTCTTGAATTGTTCAATAATACTTTACATTTTGGTTTAAAAACATAGTGCTCAATTCTCTTATCATTCCATTTTTTTGTCTTCTTTTTGTACTTTTTGAAATTCTTATAAGCACTCTATCGTAGTTCATCTAATTTATGTATTTACAACATCTTTTTCACCTCTATATTGGACATTTTCATTTGCTCACTTGATCAGGGATGGTAGGATAAAGGTGTGAGGTATAACCTTAGGGGCCCTTCACTAGATGATTTGTGCTTAGATCCTTTCTCAAAATTCTCCATAACCATATTAGGTATACGCGTGGGAGGTGTAGCCTTCATGTAATTCACACAATCAATAATATCAATCATAGATTCCATACTTTTAAAATTAAAGTATATTGAGTTATTTCTTGGTGAGTTTACTTCATTGCTCAAAGCATCATGTGTAATAGTCTTAAGTGTGGGCAACTCAAAAGATTTTTTTAAGTTTTCATCATGATTAGTAATATCTACCCTAAAGCATTCATTAACATTATCAATATTAGGGGGTTCGAATGCTTTAAAAACTATAAATATTACTTGTACATCTTGCATTCTCATTGTAAGCTCACCTTTTTGTACAAAAATAAGTTCTCTTTCGGTTGCTAAGAATGAACGACCAAGTATTATAGGAATGTTACAATCCTCTTCCATGCCTAGTATAGTGAATCCACAAGAAAGATAAGCTTGTCTACTTTTCCTAGCATATCTTCTACCACACTCTGGGGTCACTTAATTGATCGATTTGTCATTTGTAATGTTACTAAATGAGTTTGGATTTACCAACTCCAATTTCTTAAATACTGATAGTGGCATAAGGTTAATGCTTAAATCTAAGTCACATAGTGTTTTCTCAAAGTTCATCTTCTTAATTGTTTAAGGAATGTTAAAGCTACCCGAATCTTTTAATTTTTGGGGTAGTTTTCTAGTAAGGATGGTGCTACAACCTTCAGTCATGGTTATTGATTCATTTTTTCCAAGCCTTATTTTCTTAGAGAGGATGTCCTTCAAAAATTAAACAAAAGATAGAATCTAATCATATGCATCTAGAAATGGTATATTTATGTGTACCTTCTTGAATACATTCAACTATTTTGAAAATTGCATATCTAAATTTTTCTTTTGTACCTTCTCAGGGTCCTTTTGAATCTCATGTTCTTCCTCATTACTTTGATTTTCATGTTCCTCCTCATTACTTTGAGTCTCATGCTCTTCCTATAGTGTTTTACCACTCTTCAAGGTTATGGCTTTGCATTGCTCCACATTAATACTTACCTTATTTTCATTGGTTTATAATTGTGTCCCTGGAAGGTTACCTTAAGAACTTATGGCATGGGCAAGTTTTTCCATTTTAGTCCCTAAATTTTGAATTCAAGCTTCTTTAGTGGACATTTTTTGTATTTACTGATTGTATAAGTATTTCATCATCTGCATTACAGCATTTGTATTATCCTCAATAGGTGGCTTAGTTTTTTAGCCATGTGATTGTTGTGGTTGTTGAAAACTAGGTGGTAGAAATGATGGATGATTGAATTGATTACTACCCTGGTCGTTGTAATTACTCCAAAAGAAATTTGGATGTTTTCTCCATCCTGTGTTATATGTGTTCAAGTATGGATTATTATTTCAGTTTACATTACCCATATAGAATTCTAATTCAAGATTATTTGGACAATTATCAAACAAATGAGCTCCACCACAAAAGAAATTGGACACCCCTAAATTGTGGACCTAGTTTATACTAGTTGGTGAATTCTAAGCCTTCAAAAGATTCACATGACACATAAGCAATAAGTTCTATGATATCATTTTCCTTATCCATTCTAGATACTTCTCCTATGGTTATCATTCTATCCGTTAGCCATTGATTGTTATTGCTAGCTCTTTCCTCAAGCAAATCATAAGATTCATTATAAGATTTGGCTAGTAGAGCTCCATTAGTGGATGCTTCAACAATGGTTCTTGTTTGAGAAAAGAGATCATTATAAAAAGTCTCCATTTGGATCCAATGCAGGATACCATGGTAAGGTCACTTCCTTAGCAATTCTTTGAATCTTTGGCATGCTTTATATAAATATTCCCCTTTATATTATTGGTAGGACGTAATATCATTCCTAAGCTTGGAATTCTTTATTGGTGGGAACTATTTCATCAATAATTACTCCGTAAAATCATTCCAAGTTGTAATGGAAGTTGGTAAAAAAGGGTTTAACCAAGCTCGATCACGATCTCTCAAAGAGTAAGGGAATAATCTAGGCATAAACGCCTCCTTAGTCACACCATTGAACTTAAATGAATCTCCAACTTCAATAAACAATTTGAGATGTAAATGATGATCTTCTATTGGTAATCCATTGAATTGTCTAACTATTTGTAGCATATGAAACATCACTAACTTTAATTCAAACTAATTAGCTTGAATGTTTGTCCTTGTAATACTTGTGTTCAACCATTCCAACATAGGTATTGCGTATTCATTCATAGCTCTATCCCATCATAATATATAGGTATTTGGTTGTTCAAATTTAGCTCTTTATAATTTATTTCTAGTGGATTAGCCATTTTGACAACTTGTTAATTTCTTATTGATCTCAATGCATGCTCAATTTTAAGATCTAACAGTAAATTTATCCCTTACGAACTTTACTTATGCAATAAAACCAAATATATTTTTAACAACACTAAAGGATATGTCAAAAAAATAAATGAATAAAAACTATAAATAAATAATTAAATTAATTAATAAAAATTACAAAAAATAATTAAAATAACTAAATAGATAAATAAATAAATACATAAATAACTAAATAAAATAGAATTAAAATTGAAAAAAATAACTAAAATAAAATTAAAATTATTTTCTGAAGTTTATAATCCCCTACAATGGCTCCAAAAACTTGATCAACATGAATTATGGGCAATGAATATGCAAGTATACGTATCAAAATAAATAATATAATGATAAGAAAAGATTATTCACGTGGAGACTATGTTGTTAGAAACTAATTTTTAAAACTGAAAAGAAATCAAGATCCATTTTTTCATATGGTTTTAGAAAGCAAAATTAAAAGAAATAAAAATAAATATTAGTACTTAATTAACTTAGAATTAGAAGCTAAGAATATAAATAAGAAAATATCTAGTAATACTTAATCTTCCAATTTTCTAAACATGTAATTCACTAAAATCCCCCCAATATATTTAACAATCAATTATATGATCAATTGAAATATGATTTAGCATGTATTTATCTCTCAAGTAAACTGCACACCATATAGTAATTAACCCAATCACACTCTCATGTCAATCAAATTTCATACTACTCATTAAGTTCATCAATTATGGATCACATACATAAGAATCATACATCTTTGCCTAGAAAATATGCATGTTGTTTAATCAAGACAAACAATTAAATAATTCTCTCAAATCTATTTAATTTCCTCTATATATCAATTGTTGGCCAAATAATTAATAGCATAAAAATTAGATTAAATAATATAATTAAATTGAATTAATAATTGGAGTAAAATATTAGATTATCACATATAAAAAATTGGGTTCATAAGACCCCTAGATTAATAAATTAGCTAGACATGATTTTGTTTATAAAGCTCCAATTTTTTATAAAGAAAGACATAAATATTGATAAAGAAATGATAAGAAGAATAAATACAATCAATCTCTTGAATTGTAACACCAATCCCCTCTTGAATCTCCACAAAAAAATTTATCCACTCTTGAATTTTTCTATATTTTTCTCTTTTCTTGGCTTCAAAAACAGATAAAAATTATTAAGTTTTAGCTAATTAGGGTTTTTGGGGCAAGTACGGGGTTAAATTGGGCTCAGATGTAAAATGGACTGTCAAATTAGCTTCAAATAGGGGCTTAGATGAAAAAAGGACATTGAACAAGGTTGGCCAATGGAATCGCGATACATGGTATAGAGAAAGCACTAGACGAATTAGCACGATTAGCATGGCAAGGTGGACTAGTCGTGGTCAATGAGTGTAGATTCAGTGCCACATGGTGTATTATGATTGACATATATGGATTACGTGGAACCCATTTGGAAAGAATGCACAAATCATGTGACAACACACTCATTGACCTCATGGAAAGACTCGGATGAATCTTTTGTGTCAATTGATGAATGCTTAAAAGCACTAAAATTATCATGATTTAATGTACTTTAATTGATTAAATATATTTATATTTGTATGATTTTATCATATTTTTATATAAATTTATCTTTTCGGAATCATGGGTATTTTTATTACTTTCCAAGTATTTTCATTCAAATATAATTTAAAGACATAAAGAAAAATACTGGAGGTAATACATCATAAATATGATGAGGAAAAAATGGGGAAAAGTCAAAAAATGAAAAAATTGAAAAAAATGGGTCAAAACGGTAAAAAATGTCGAATCTAGCCTGCGCCCGCTCAGATCAACGTCTGTTTGCTATAAATCACACGCCCGTTAATGCCCGTCCCATCACAAATCTCGCCCCATGCATGTGCCAGCCTATCCAAACAAGTCCAAAATCGATTTCTCATATATTTTTCCACTTGTTTTTGGCCTTTTACTCATCTATAAAAGGATCATATCCCCTATTGTAAAAATCAACCCTCAAAATCTCTTCTCTCCCTCCCTCTCTCTCTAGCTTTCTCTTTAGTTCTTAGTATTTTTTAGTTTTAATGTTCTTTTATTTTTTAGAAGAACTAGCTATGCTTTTATAGATTTCTAGTTTTTCTATTCAATAAACCAAAATGCAAATCCGTTTGGAGGTTTTCCAACAATGCAATTTGCATCAAAGTTTATGTAAAGATTCTTTTGAGATATAATTTTAAAATGAATTCTTTAGAGTAATTTTTTTATGTTTTATTATTATATGTTATGTTTAATTTGTCTATGATTAAATTTAACATGGTTGGATGTTTGTAAATATGATATAATAATAACGTTGTTATACTTGCGAAATATTAAATAAATAAAACATATCTGTAAAATAAATTGATTTTTTTTATTCAAGATTTTATATTAAGGATGTTAAAGAGAAATATATTATTTTTATTAAAAACTTAAATCTAAAAATTAGAATTTAACGTTTAATTATCCGGTATGATTTAGAGTAGTGTTCTTTTATTTGTTGGTACAATCACCCGGTAGTTAGAGTGAGGCTCTATTTCAAAAAACATTTATAAGAACTATTATTCAAAAATTATTTTCATTTATTTTGTGAACTTTATTTTAATTGTTTTGTTTTTGGATATTATGTTTTTTTATGTTATTTTAGTTTATTTAATTTCCTATTATGTGAACAATGTTTATTTCATTTTGGAACTATTGAACTATATAACTATTTGTCGAGATGTTTAAGAAGTACACAACTTTCTATCTATGTAAACTTAAACTTTTGAGATTATGGATACACCTACATTTCTACATTAATACTTGATCATGATTAACAAATGGGTAACTGATCTTCTCCTCTTTATTCTTTATCTTTAATTTGTATTTGTTACATTGAGGGCAATATAAATTCTAAGTTGGGGATGAAAAAAGTTACATTACATAAATTTAAGCAATTTTTAAAATTGTGTTTACACTTTCACTTGTTTTTGTTATTATCTATTCTTTATTTCTTTTATTAGTTTAGGGTAATTTAGCTTAATTTTAAAATAATTCTTGCAAAAATATTATGGTTTTAGTTGATTTTAAAGCAATGAATAGAGTACAATGATTAATTTCTGGAACATATCATGAAGTAATATGATAACTAGTTTATTTTAATCATAGTTTGTATTTCATGATAAAATGTTGAAATTGACATAAATCTGAAATTGGTGTTTAAGAATTAAATAATGGAGACTACCTTGTATGAATATTTTGAGCCTTTTTCTTTCCATTCTCAGTGATAATATTTTTTCTACTCCTATAAACATATTTTATCAATTTAAATTACTAGATGATCTCTATAGGTTTTGCATTGAATATTAAGATTTTTACATATGATACAGTGTATTTTACTTATTTTTATTGCTTAAATTAAAAGACTTAAGTAGAAATTGAAAGTATATGTCTTTCTTCTTTCATGCATGACTTCCAACAAAAAGGAAAATATATAGGGTTTCTTAAAACCAGTACCAAAAGAAAGTCAAAATTGGCCACTTACCAAAATCCTACAAAAATGTATATAGGTATACTATCTAAAAACAAAAGAATATCTCCAAAAAAATAGAGAAAAAAAAAATAAGAAAAAGAGAGAAAAATCAATTGTATAAACTATATACTATGACCCAAAAATCCCTTATGTTATGAGAAATTGTGAAATAAATATAGGAAATAAATTCTCTTGAAGTTATTTCATTTGATTCATCTTCAAAGGCATATACTTGATATTTTTATTTGATGATTTTAATTAATCAATGAAAGAAATATGTGATTTTTTTAAAAATACTAAGATTTGAATACTTTCATAAGATTAAATATTACGCACTATTTTGTCCCTTTTCTTCTTATAAACTCTATTCGCTTATAATTTTAATGGAGTGCTTGAATCCGTAAGATTAATGTAATATTGAAAGTATGACTTGTGAGGTTTAGAGTTGAAGTGAATTTCGATTCCAAACACTGAAATTGGGCAAATCAATTTTGATGTAGAATATGAATTTATAATTTTCAACTAATTTTTATAATAAACTATGATTATTTAGGATGTTAAATTACTTTTTGCTTTGGATTTTAGTTTCAATTTTAAAAAAGATTAGAAGCATGAGAAGTTTTGTATTGTTATTTTTATTTTATTTTTTCATTTTTCATTTTTACTTGGTAAATTTTAGTTATAGTTTTTTCATTTTTTATATTTTTGTTATTTCTTTTATTTTTTTTCATTTAGTTTAATATTTATGGGTATCAGTACGGAAAGCCCTCAAGATACTAACTCGTCTACAAGGACAACTAGAGATTTAAAGGTTTATTGCATATACTAAACGCAAACGTGTTAATCTAAAAAATGATTTAGCATAGTTTTATTTATTTATATATTTCAATTTCTGTTTTTTTTAGTTTTTTAATTTCCTTTCTAAAAGACTAGCAAGAGGCTGGTTAGGGGTTGTGATGAGTGCTTGAAAAGCACTAAACATTATGTGATTTTTGGGTACTTTATTTTCAAAATAGATTTGCATTTACATAATTTATAGGTATGTTTTGTTTTAGTATTATTTTGGCTTCAAAGTAATTCAACTGATAAAAACTTGAACAATTATATCTAAAAGCACTTAATTGCAACCAAAAAGATTAAAAGAGTAAACATAGATATACCTTACATATGTTCTAACGAAGATTGTTAAGGGATGAAACAAAAAAAAACAAAAAAAAAATTGAAAACACATAGTTTAATGTGGACCACCATGTTCAAAAATGTATGTCACAATGCGAGTGTATCATATTAGAAATTGAACATGTATAAAATCAACCCATGTCGCAACAAGGGAAAAATGCATGCCATGACACTTGATGATTTCTCACTTATGATCCAATTTCACCACCTCTTTTTGCCGTGTCTTCCACCCTATAAATAGACACCACCCCTTCTTGTTTCAGATATCCCTCACCTTCTAGCTCACTCTTTCTCTTAGTTTCTTAGTATTATAATTTTTTTTAAAGTTCTTCTCTCAACTTGAGAGTTGAAGAAAGTTTAGTTTATATAGTACTTTTTCCATGCAATAAATAGTTTAGGTAAATCTGTTTGGAGGTTTTCTAGATACATATCAATACTAAAATTCTATATTTTGAAGAATATGCATGAGATATAAATTTTCAATGTATTCTTTTATTTTCACAGTTAATTTTATTGATCTTAATGCTATATTGAATTTATTGATCATTTTTTTTAAATTAAGCATGTATGACTGAAAATACTATGTGATATTAGTAATGTTGTTATACTTGTGAAATATTATTTTAGGTAAAACTTTTTTATAAAATAAATTTCTTTCTTCCTTCAAGAATTCTACAAAGTTTATTACAAAAAAATGGTGAAAACAAAATTTTCATAGTAAACTTGAAATATGAAACTTAGATTTAGGATTTGATTATTGGATCAAATTTGCAGTCATATATAAGGTTTATACGAGTATTAGTGATATTCAATAACAAAATATCTAAATATAATTTTAGTTTCTAGGTGTATCTTTCAAAAATACTTTTTAGCCAAATAAACTATCAAGCTATAATGAAAATACCATAGTTATATATGTTCTTATGCACGTTAGATTCCATATTAGTCATAAAGGAACATTTTGCAAATAGGTTACTCAATCAATCGAGACATGACTAGATCAATCGAGGTGAGTAAACTGATTGAGAATCGATCAACCTTAATTAAAAAGTGGTTGAATTAATTTGAGTACATCGATCTACTTATTTCATAATTAATTTTTATTACCACTAGATTGATCGAACATTTTGGCTCATTCAATCGAGCTTGACTTAGATCGATCGATCGATAGAGTTTCAACTTAAAATATTTATTTAAACTCGAACCAATTTATAAAATTACCATTTAGTTTATTCTTTAATGTGCTTCATTGTTTTTAAAATATGTCCTAAGGCTAAAATATGAGATAAGATATAAGCTAAAGTATAGGATAAAATATATGCTAAAATATTAGATAAGATATACTCTAAATTATAGGCTAACTATTTTCCTAAGAGATAGCCTAAAATCTACATTAAAAGGAAATATTCTTCAAATAGAAGTCTTCATGATTAATAAGTATTACTAATCCTATTTATAATAGAAAATATATTTATCAGTCACATAGGATTAAGTATTTTAATTTTTCTTATAAATAAAACCCATTGGTCATTATTTCAATCAACAACACAAGAACATTATTCTCTTCATCTTCATCTCTCTTTTGTTTTGAAAATATATGATCATAATTCTTTAGGCTTCTTAATTGAGTTAATCTATCAAATATGTGGGATTATGTTTTATTGATTAATAAGCCTAATTGGTTTATAATATTTTGATTATACATTCTTATAACTACTTCTTTATTTTTGTTCTCAAATTTTTGGATCAAATATTTATGCATATTATATCATAATTATTTGATTTTATTATTAGTCTTTAAAAAAGATATCTTTATTGAACTTGTGTTTAAAATGGATTGTTCAAGGATTGCTAGTTGATTTTGAATTATATGATATATTATTAAATCATCTAGTTAGAGTTATTCATTATTGAATCTACTATAGGACATACATTTGCACTTGTGTTATTATGCTAAATATTTAGGTGCCAGCTGTATGGGTTCGATTAACTTATGTAACTCAAGTTCATTGGAAGATTGGTCCAAATCCAAAAATATTTCTTGTATAGACTATAATTAAAATAGTGGCTTATAAGTAGATTACTTAGGGGCATTATCTTGTTGGGTAGTTTGAGTCTTAACCTTGTAATTTGACCTTATTTTTTATAATACATAGTTTGATGATCCGATTGACTAGTGATTTTCTTCTTAGGTCATTGCTATGGCCAAGGTTGTTTCCATCTAAAAATCTCTTATGTTAATCCTTATATTTTTGCATTACTTTATTTGCACGTGATTGCATATCTGGCTATTTCATGAATTTTTAATTTGTTATACTTTTGTTAATTATCTTATTATAGTTCTCTCTAGCTAACATGATCCATAACTAAATGAATTTTTTTCTCTCAATTGGTATCTGAGTGCATCACTAGATACTCTTCGTGTGCCTAAGACCTTGGTTTATTCATATAAAAAAATGGATAAATTTTGAAATATTAAATTTAGGGGAATAATTAACTTTCATTTTTTAATAAAATACTACACATAGGGGCAGTAATATTTATAATTTCTATCTAATGATTACTCACACTAATGAATATTCTTCACTTTTGATTGGTATAGAAACTGAACTAATGAACAATGTGTCTTCTGGGGCAAGTTGTTTGGGTATATATGTTTTTGACTTTATAAACATGACCTTTAAAAATTCAAGCAAAGATGGTTTCACCGGATCATATGATAGTACCAATATGTAAAAAATTATTTCTTTCTCTAAGCATTATATAGTGAAAGAGAGGTTTTGTCATATGAATGTGAAAAAGAGAGAAAAATATAGAAAAATTCAAAAGGAGATATTATTTTTGGTGGAGATTTAAGAGAATTAGTACTAGAATTCAAGAGATTGATTGTATTTCTTCTTCTACTCTTTTCTTTATCAATTTTTATGTTTTCTTTATGAAAAATATGAGCTTTATGGACAAAATTATGTCAAGTTAATTTATTAATCTAGGGATCTTATGAACTAAATTTTTATCATGTGATGATCTAATATTTTAACCCAATTATAATTATAATTTAATTATATTATTTAATCTAATTTTTATGCTATTAATTGTTTCACCAACAATTTATCTATATAGGCAAATAAATAGATTTGAGAGAATTATTTAATTGTTTGTCTTGATTAAATAACATGCACAATTTTTAGGCAGAGATGTATAATTATTATGTATGTGATCCATAATTGATGAATTTAATATATAGTATGCAATTTTATTGGCATGAGAGTGTGATTAAATTAATTACTATATGATGTGTAGTTTACTTGAGAGAGATACATGCTAAGTTAGATTTATTTGATCATGTAATTAGTTGATAATTATATTGGGGGCATGAGAGTGTGATCATATTGGGAGGATTTTTAATTATTGTTATTTAGTTTTAGTTATTTAATTTTTTTTCCTTCAAATATAAAAACACAAAAAAATTAATTTTTATTTTTGTTAGTTTTAAAAATTAGTTTCTAATAAAACAATTTCATGAGAACGATATTTTCTTATCATTATATTACTTGTTGCAATATGTATACTTACGTATTCGTTACACACATAATTTGTGTGGCGATCAAGGTTTTGGCACTATTGCCGAGGATTATAAATATTAAAAATTAATTTTTTTACTTTTATTTTTCTTTATTTATTTTTCATAATTTTACTTTTAATTGTTATTGTAATTGTAATTTCTTTAGTTATATATTTATATATTTATCTATTTATTTATTTTAGTTAATTTTCTTTACTTATTTAATTAATTAATTAATTTATTTTTAATTTTTATTTACTTTTAATGTAGACATCTCTTTTAGTGATTTTAGAAATACATTTGACGCTGTTGCATGAGCAGAGTTTGTGAGAAAGAAATCTTGCCTTTAGATCATAAAATTGAGTGTACTTTAAGATCAATTAGAAAACAACAAGTCACCCAAGAGAAAGAAATGGCTAATCCATTTGAAACAAAGAATAATGAGTTAAACTTAAACAATCAGATACTTTTGATGGATGATAAGGATAGAGCAATAAACGAATATGCAATACCTACGTTGGAAGTATTGAATCCAAATATTACAAGGCCAAACATTCAAGCTAATAAGTTTGAACTAAAACCAATGATATTTCAAATGCTACAAACAATTGGACAATTCAGTGGGCTACCAATAGAAGATCCTCATCTACATCTCAGATTGTTTATTGAAGTTGAAGATTCATTCAAATTTAGTGGTGTGATCGAAAAGGCATTTGGGCTTAGATTATTCTCTTACTCTTTACGAGACTGTGATCGAGCTTAGCAAACTTTTTGCCACCTAATTCCATTACAACTAGGAATGATTTGGTAGAGAAATTCTTGATGAAATACTTCCCACCAACAAAGAATGTCAAGCTTACAAATGACATTACCTCCTATCAACAATATGAAGGAGAATCTTTATATGAAGCATGGGAAAGATTTAAGGAATTTCTAAGGAAGTGTTCTCATTATTTTATTCCTTCTTAGATTCAAATAGAAACTTTTTGCAATGGTCTCAATGCTCAAACAATAACTATTATTGATGCATCTACTAATGGAGTTTTGCTAGTCAAATCTTACAATCAAGCTTATGATTTACTTGAGAAAATGAATAGTACTAATTATCAATGGCCAATGGACAGAATGACAGCCACAAAAAGAGTAGTCGAAGTGCACGAGGTAAATGATATCATGGAACTTACAGGTCAAGTGTCATCTTTGGTTAATATTTTGAAGGCTCAAAAGTCATCAATGAGTGTAAACCAGGTCAAAGATTTAGTGGTGTCTTGTGTGTTTTGTGATGGAGCCCATTTGTTTGATAATTGTCCAAATAATCCTTAATCAATATTCTATGTAGGTAATGTGAACTGAAACAATAATCCATACTCGAACACATAAAACCTATTATGGAGACAACATGCAAATTTCTCTTGGATTAATAACAATAATCAAGGTGGTAATAAATTCAACCATCAATCATTTCCATCATCTGGAGTTCAACAACCATAACAATCACAAGCCCAAAAGAAGAAGCCACTTACTAAGGACAATGTAAATGCCTTAATGGGGATAATTAAATACTTTATCCAATCATTTAATACAAAAGTGTCAACTCAAGAGGTTCAATTTGAAATTTAGAGACTCAAATGGGACAAATTTCTCAGGTTATAAGCCAAACGCCTCAATATAACCTTCAAAGTCACACAATTGTAAACCCAAGAAGAGAAGGTGATGACCACTATAAATAATTATCCTTGAGGAGTGGTAAAACTTTAGAGCATGAAAGTAAGACTCAAAAGGATGAGAAGAAATAGGAAATTAACAAGGATGATGAGGAACTAATGGATAAAGATAGCATTGAAAAGTAAATAATTCAACCAAAGAAAAACAACCACTACAAACCCACTATAACCTTGACTAGGTGTTGTAATGCCATCCTTACTAGAAAACTACCCCAAAAATTGAAAGATTCGGGTAGTTTTGACAATCCTTGTACAATTAGGAACATCCACTTTGAGAAAACATTATATGATTTGGGTTCTAGTATTAACCTCATGCCATTTTTGGTCTTCCATAAATTGGGAGTTAGTAAAGAAAAACCCACTTAAGTAACATTACAACAGTAGATAGATAAATTAAGAGACCTCGGGGTGTAGGAGAAGATATGCTAGTAAAAGTAAACAAATTCATCTTTCCGGCAAACTTTATTGTGCTAGACATGAAAGAGGACCATAACATTTCTATCATACTTGGTCATCCATTCTTAGCAACCGGAATAGCACTTATTGATATATAAAAAGATGAACTTACAATGAGAGTGCAAGATGAACAAGTAATTTTTAAAGTTTTTAAAGTATCTGAACCCCCTGATATTGATAGTGCTGATAAATGCTTAAGGATAAATGTTACTGATAGTGAGGACAACTTAAAATAATCTGTTGAATCACCCACATTTAAGACTTTAACATATGATGTTGTAAACAAGAACATAAAATCACCAAAAAATAACTAAACCTATTTTAACTTTGAAAGTATGGAATTAAATGTTGATATTGTGGACTGTGTGAACTTTTTGGAGGACGCACCTCTCATATGTGTATCAAGGGCATTTACAGAAAATTTTGTGTTAGTATCTAAGCTTAAAATATTAATTGGAGGGCCATTTAGTTTAGACCACACATTTTTACCATCCCATCCCAGTCAAGTATGAAAGCAACAAAGTCCAACAGAGAGGTGAAAATGATGCTAGAAATACATAAATTGGATGAGATATAGTAGAGTGCTTATAAGAATGCCAAAAGGTTCAAAAAGAAAACAAAAACATGGCATGATAAGAGATTTGAGCATTATGTTTTCGAATTAGGACATAAAGTATTATTGAACTAATCAATACTCAAACAGACAAACTCAAAAGTAAATGGACATAAAAGGATATGCCTTAGGACTTAATATGACCGACTAGTCAAGGATGTTAAATGTGACATTGGTTGGGAGGCATCCCAATGTTATTTTACTTATATTTTCATTGTTTTTGTTTTGTAGGTGAATAAATGTGGATAGAAATGGCACAACAAAAATGAGCATTTCAATGATAGATATGGTGTACCAAGACTAAGGAAGTTTTCTTTCCTTTTACTTTCTCATATTTATATATGCACCTTGGGGACAATGAGAAATTAAGCTTGGGGAGGGAACTTCATTCTCTACTTTTTTATTTTGTATGCATTTTAAATTTTAAGGAATTTTTTTGTTAGGATATTTTTAATCATGATTTGGGTAGGAAATAATAAATATATGGAAACAAAATGTATGCATGCTTGATACGAAAACATATGAACTCAATGAAAAAATTGGCTGGCATGACTACGATAAGGAATGTAACATACTTGTTAAGATACTTACATTAATCATATGATATGCTTGCTATTTTTGATTGGCTTGATTCAAATTTTTACACACATGTTCATGATTTATTTTGGTGTGCTTATTGAGAGAAAATTGTAGTAGTTTAAGCGAGTTGATGAGATCTATCAAGTTTTAGAATTTATTTGATCATCCGTTGAGGCGAAATCCTAAATAGTATTTAGTAAGATAAATGATTTAGGCCTTATTTGGATTGATTAAGCCTTTCAAGCTAACTATTGTTAATATCCGTAGTCACCTATTTGAAGCTAACAAAAAAATTCATATCTTTAAGCCACTTTTTATACCTAACTAATAATAATTACCTCTACCCTTGCACTTTTAGCTTGTATGCAAAGAAAAAAATGCAATCATGTGTTATGCTATAGAGTAAGGTGAAATGTAATGCACCCTATAAAAAAAGATGCAAAACTCACAACACAATTATCCTTCTAAAGAAAAAGAAAATAGAATTGAAAATAAGTTTAGAGGTGTTGTGAAGTTACAATTAAAAAAAGAGAGAAAAGAGATGTGGAATAAAAAAATATGAAAAGAATTACAAAAGATGGTGCACTGAAATATCAAGTTAAAGCTCAATTGCAGTTAAAAAGTACATGATGAATAAAACAAAAGCTAAGTTGTGGAAAGAGCCTAAATGTCTTCATTTATCAACCCCCACCTAAGCCTTACATTACAACCATGTAAAGTCCTTATTGATCTTTATCTAAGTGTATATTTATATTAGTGGAGAGGGATGTGAAAAATAGACTTATGAAACTTGCTCTAAGATTGAATTTATTAGCATACTAGTATAGGTTGATTTCATGAGTGCATTGGATGATAACCTATGCAGCAACACACATGAATCAATTTTTCAAAAACCTTGCATATCCTTGTATTAATGGAACATTGATTGATGAATATGTGAACCTCCTTATCATAGTATTGTATGACTTCTGAGAGAGATAGTTTTCGTGGAATAAGTATGTACTAATAGAAGTATAATTATGAATATACTACCCATGTTATTTTATTTAGTTACACTTACCTTTACTTAAGGACAAGCAAAGAGTTAAATTTAGGGGTGTGATGACTCTATAAAACTAGAGTCATTAGCACACTTTTTTACTTAATATTTACTTGTTTTATTCAATAAATAGTATTTTTGGGGCTAAACATACTAAAATAAAAACTTTTTAGTGAAAAGGGGTGAAAATACAATTTCTATAATTTTTTGGAAATTTTTATGAATTTTTAATGCAGGACCAATCAGAAGCTACCACGTGGCCTACCACAAAAGCAAAAAAGCTGACTAGGAAAGCCATATGGACACCATGCAAGCTGGGACAAGGAATCTTAAATCACCACATGTGATAAGTAACACAACGTATGACACATGTCAACACGACGTTCAATCAGAGTTTGGAGTGTGGTGAAACAACACTAACACGTGCATCACACGATTACTCCCCACAATCAACTAGTGCACCACGTCATCTACATTTGCCAATCACATTATGCCACATGGCGCTAACTTAGCATGCATTGACTTAGATTGGTCTCCTATGCCACACGTCATGCTCTAATTCGCCCAGTAAATTATATGTGCCACGTGTCACACAGTGATTGGTTGGCACTATTAATTTTACTTGTTTTGATCTCAACTCTTGATCTAAAGCTGATATGACGGTCTAGATTGAACCTGAACTATATTTAAACTTCTAATCACCCCATAGACCTTAATGAGTCACCCTAAGCACAATTTTGATCAGTTTTTAGAGCTAAAAAGAGAGAAAAATATAGAAAATTTCAAAAAAAGACACAATTTTGATGGAGATTCAAGAGAATTAGTATTATAATTCAAGAGATTGATTGCATTTCTTCTTCTGCTATTTTATTATCAATTTTTATATTTTTTTATGAAAAATATGAGCTTTATGGACAAAATTATGTCTAATTAATTTATTAATCTATGGATCTTATGAACTCAATTTTTACCATGTGATGATCTAATATTTTACTTCAATTATAATTATAATTTAATTATATTATTTAATATGATTTTTATGCTATTAATTGTTTGGCCAATAATCTATTTATAGAGGCAATTAAATAGATTTGAGAGAATTATTTAATTATTTGTCTTGATTAAATAACATGCATAGTTTCTAGGCAAAGATATATGATTCTTATGTATGTGATATATAATTGATAAACTTAATGAGTAGTATGCAATTTTATTAGCATGAGAGTGTGATTAAATTAATTACTATATGGTGTGTAGTTTACTTAAGAGAGGAATACATGCTAAGTTAGATTCAATTGATGAGGTAATTAATTGATAATTATATTGAAGGCATTTTAGTTATTTACATCTTTAGAACATTGGGAGATTAAGTATACCTAGATATTTTCTCATATATCTTCCTAGTTACCAAGTTTGAATTAATTAATTATTGCTATTTATTTTTAGTTATTTTAATTTTGCTTCCTTAAAATACAAAAAACATAAAAAAAATTGATTTTTATTTTTTGTTTTAAAAATTAGTTTCTAATAAAATAATCTCCATGAGAACGATCTTTTCTTATCATTATATTACTTGTTGAGATATGTATACTTACGCATTCATGTCACACATAATTTGTGTGGCTATCATTACTCAAGTTGTCAAAATGTTGGTCTGGATCTGATCACCTTTCTTACGAAAGCTATGCCGAAAGGAGCAACTTGTAAGTAGATTACTTGGGGGCTTTATCTTGGTGGATAATATAAGAACTAGCCTTGTAATTAGTCCTTATTTTTTTATAGTGAATAATTAGGTGGTTTAGCGGACCGATGGTTTCCCTCTTAGTCATTGATGTGACTTAGGTTGTTTTACCTAAAAATCTTGTGTCTCAATTTTTATATTTTTGCATTATTTTATTTACATGTGATTGCATGCTTGGCTATCTATAAAAATTTTAATTTATCATAATTCTATTGATTATCTATTCACCCCTCTAACTAATTAGATCTGGAACTAAAAAGAAACTTTCAATTTTTTTGTTGTTTAGATGGATT
This sequence comes from Hippophae gyantsensis, assembly GCA_030763125.1. Classification (NCBI taxonomy): domain Eukaryota; kingdom Viridiplantae; phylum Streptophyta; class Magnoliopsida; order Rosales; family Elaeagnaceae; genus Hippophae; species Hippophae gyantsensis. Next base: position 54,460,021 of record CM061031.1, on the reverse strand, counting down.
TGATGAATTCCATGTCTTGCTAAATAATTTATTGTGAAATTGTGCAATTTCTAAGCTTTGGACTATGATTTGATTAATTTAATGTTATGAACTATTTTAGTTGTAATTCTTCAATTCTTGATGCGTCCTATTCTATGTTTAAATGTTAAAACCTTTCATGTTATGAATTTGGGTGATCAACTTGTTTATTGCATGTATGTATTTATTGTTAAACTATGAGTTTGGTGTTAAACTGCTAATTCGTGTGATTCAAGTGACAATTGTGATTTCTATTGCAATTATGATAAAATACTTAGGTTAAAGATTTTCAATGGATATATTCTTGTCTAGATTTATTATTACTTTTTTAGATCATAACGCAATGAATGAATTAAATCGAGCAATTAAAATTCTAAGTTGTTTAGTATTTAGATTTGTTGATAATTGAATTGTTAAACAGTTAAAATGAAAGAAAATGTAGATTTCTAAGCGATATAGGATTTATAAAGTTTTTTGTTCATGACATGATTAGTTGAGTTGTTGGTTATTGATGAGTATAGTCTCAAGATCACATATCTCTCATTATTTTCTCTTAAAAATCTTGCTATCACTATTTTTCTTTATTATGAATTTTTTTTCTTTTTCACAATCAACCCAAAACCTCTTATTGATAACTTTAATTAACTCACTAACAAATGAGTAATTAGAAGTAGAATTGTTACCACTTTAATTAAATCAATATCAAATGAGTAATTAGAAGTAGAATTTTTACCATTCTCTATTGATTTGACTTTTACTTGAGCTATATTACTGCGGAGAAAATAATTATTTTAAGAGAAATAATGAATTAATCTTTTACATTCACTTTTAGGGTGTGCCAATATATATCAAACTTGAAAATCACTACAAAAGATTAAATCGAACTAAAAGTTCCACTCCACTAACATATGGGATTGTGAGCCACAAAAAGGTAGAATTTTGAGAAGGTAGTTCCTACACACAGTCTAGAGCATCGCTCCAACATATCATGTCATCATAGAGTATCAAAAGGATAATATTAGTTTTGAAAGACCAAAAAGTAGCTCGAAATGCTATGAAAATGGAAAAACCTTGCTCAACTAACATTTTTATTTACTTCTATTTAAGAATTGTGCATTTGCAAGTACTTAGGCCATTCATGGCTACATTTAAAAAGTTTCAATCGCTAGAGAAGTCCAAAGAGAGATCAATAGAGGGACTAAGATGTCCAGACTCTAAGAGTTCAATAGAGACATCTACATCCCATATAGACTTCACCTCTATTACAGGTCAAAAGCCACCTCTAGTCTCAAGAAAATGATGTGTCATATGGCATACAACATACTACTACTTGCATAGAAAGTAGCTTAAAAGTTTCTCTATCACCCCTTAATTGGCAATAGACCTTGACAATAAGCCTTGACTGACCTATGAATAGGCAGTAATGATACCTCAAGTCTAGAAATCATTCTTGATTCCTATATCCCACCTTATAAAAACATATGTGTGTGCAATTTCAACCATAGGATCACAAGTCTTTAGCTAGATGGTGAAGTTCACCATAGAAAAAACAACAACCAAGTCAATGGACACTCCCGACAATATGAAAAAATCCAAGAAATTGCTTTAAGGTAAAATGTTAGAGTCTTGACCTATGCTTGAGTTAATAGACATCTCTAATGACATCAAGTAGGTGGCCTAGGAGGTTGAGGGGCTCCAAAGAGAAACACTTATGTTAACAACCATAAAACAAATCATACTCAAAACTTCTCAAAGTCTGAGGACCACTACTGTGTAGACATTAACCAAGGGATCACAAGTCTTTAACTAGATGGTAAAGAAAACTACAGAGTGCATGGACACTCCTGACTATATGGAAAAATCCACCATATTTTTTTAAGGTAAAATATTAAAGTCTCAACCTATGTTTGAATGAATAGATGTCTACAATGACATCAAGTGGGTATCCTAGAAGATCAAAGGGCTCTAGGGAGGAACACTTGTGTTAACAACCATAAAACCAATCATGCCCAAGACTTCTCAAAGTCTAAAGAGCACTATCATGCATAACCTATTAGTCCATAGATGTGCTTAAAAAGCCATATTTTCATGAGACTCGTCAGTCCACAAACATGTGTTAAGTGCTGATGGCCAACATTGTCACAAATTTTGCTTAAGTAAAAATGATCACACCCCCATGAAAGTTTAAATTCTATGAAAATTGAGTAATCATCATAATTTTTGGCTTAATATATATATTTTTATTAAGTAATTAATGGTTTTAGGCTTAAATTATTCAAATATGAAATTTTTAGGTCAAATGGTTAAAATGGAATAAAATATATTTTTGAGAATTTTCTTAGATTTTTATGGATTGTTTTAGGAATTGTTTGACACATGCATATGTATTTAAAAACACTGGTGGATATACTTAGACAACTCCTCAACACCCAATCAATGAGTTTCATACATTGTTCTCCCACTACCTATATGACCAAGTGTAAGTGATGCATCTCCTCACCAATGTGTTATGTGAATCAAATCAAGGCACGTGTCATGAGTGAACTCCTTCAGTTTCAAGTAGTGTGACGAATATTTCTCCAACCCCTAATCAACTCCTACCACATCAACAAAATGATCCTTGACATCTAACTTTGCCCAATCAATGCTTAACACATGGCAATGTGGTTTACCTTTTATGATTGTTGATCAAATGGCTCATATTTAATCTGAGTGTGTTTAGCTCTATTTCAACCACTAGAATTTGATAGCCACCTTTTCCCATTCACCCCATTTTTCCTCAACATACCTATATCTATTTTTCAGGTTCTCTACCATTCCCAAGCACCATTAACAACCACATAACACCTTTTTTTTCCTTCCCATTTTATTATTTTAATTTATTTTGTTTTTAATCCTAATTGGAGAATTGTAGATAGAAGGATTTGGAAAAGGAGCTTAGAAGTTCAATAATGAAGAAGAAGAATATTTAGAATAAATATTCTTCAAGAAGTTTGGTGTATTTCTACTTTGCTTTCTCTTTATTGTAATCATTTCAACATTTTACATTCTACCAATGGATTTATTGAATATGTATATTATGATCTAGACTCATTTTAGGGTTTTTTGTTGAACCCAATTATGCTTTATCAAATCATTCAAATTCCATAGCTAATTCATAAGATTGGATAATTTATTACCCATAAGATGGGAGTACATACATCTAGACAAGTCACCTAAGGAGAGGATTGACACTGAGCTATGGCCGACTAGATTTTGTCCAAATACTTGCCATTTGGCCAAAACCTAACTACCCATGTGTAGGATAACAAAGTGTTGCATAGCCAAGTGTCATATGGCCTCACGCTGCATAGCCGTGAGCCATCCAACCATGGGTCATCCAAACATGTCCCATCCTCTACTATCATGCCTCTAATTCTCGCATATGAGTATCTCATAACTCCCTAACTAGGAATTCGAATGGAAATCCTTAAATACTATGAGCGACAGTAAGTTACCATGCATATTTTGCATAGACAAAAAGTGTAGAAACTCCTTCAATTGGATAGGTGAAATAGTGCACTAGCACTACCAGTGTAATTGAAAGAGTCGTGAACCTCTATATCGATGAAACAAGGATGAAGGAGGAAGGAGGAAGAAAGGTTGATAACACTTTCTTCAAACAAATCGTTAGAAGTCTCATGTATCCTACTTCAACTAGACCAGACATCATGTATGGTGTAAGCCTGATAAGTAGACACATGGAAAGGTGTTCTATAAGAAAGGTGACAACTCAGATTTATATGGTTACACTGACAGTGATTATGCACGGGATCTAAATGATAGAAAAAGTACATCAGGGAATGCTTATATGTTAAGCTTAGGAGCTATCTCATGGTCCTCAAAGAAGCAACCTATAGTCACTCTATCAACTATTAAAGCTGAGTATGTGGCAGCGACATCAAGCTCCTACCAAGGGATCTGGATTATGTCAAGATGAGGTTATTGAGTTGAAGTATTGCAAAATTTTAGAATAGGTAGCAGATATTCTAACCAAACCCCTCAAGCAACCAAGTTTTGAGAAACTTAGGAAGTTACTTAGAATTTACTCAATCCTCAGTCTCGAAGAAGGGAGGATTGCTCAAAGTTGAAGACCAATTAAGAAAACCCTAAATTATTTTTCAGTAGAAAAATCAGTTTAAGGGAAGGTGTTGAAAGTAGCTACTGCTATTGCCATAATTTTAGGATTATTTTAAACAATCTATGTTTTCATGAGTGGAATATTCCATGTATTTCATGAGTGGAGTATTCCATGTATTTCATGAGTGGTGTGAGTATGAGTTCTTAGTTTTAAGGAGTGATGTTTTCCACTCCTGAAATTCTATAAAACTATTAAACTTTCAGCAATTTGTTTTCTATAAATTGATGTAATAAGAAGCTAAAAATAGCAACAGAAAACTATTCTTAGTCTCCAAAATGTATGTAAACTCAATCTTCAAAATTGAGATGAACAAGAGAAGGATTTAGAAAACTTATCCAACATCTAAAAGAGGAGTTTAGAAAACTAACCTAACATATAATCCCTATATAAATTTACCCTGCATACTTCACCCAAGGGAACATAATGAGATACAATCTCTACACTTCCTTTCCTTTAACCATAGAGATGACCCTGAACTCATCTATCATCTATAAACTTTTCATACTTACTTAAGCATTGTAGGTCCAAAGATTGCCACCCTATGGTTATCCAATATCTTAACAAGTTTCTTCTCATAAGAAACAAGAAAGACAAGAATACCCCTTCTTTGATGTTAACAAAAACCGGCTTCAACATGATCTAAAACAAAATTGTTTACTTGAAAAAGTGAAAGGAAAAAAATGAAAAACAAAAAACAAAAACAAATGGTTATATGATGTTTAAAGGTACGGTTAGTATTTATAATTAAGAAAGGGTACTACTAGTATCAAAAAATTAAAATAAAAAGTACCATTACTCAAACCCTAGGGCCTATGTCTAACTAGAATATTTTTAGGTACCATATATCTAGGCCAATAAAGTTAATAAGAAGGTTAAAATATAGAAAGTTGTTGGCCATTAATCAAGTTTAGAGTTATTATGAAACGTGAACTAAACTTTGGTGGCAAGTAGTATCAATTTGCGTTGAGAACCTTCTAATTCACTTAAAACTAAAGAACACAATAATAGTTAATTTAGTACATTAAACAAATATATAATCCGAATATCCGCAACCAGTCGCAATAAGCTTAGTTTTATATGGTTAATGCTGCATATTTATTGGTGTTTGATCCTACCGTTGACCGACAGGGATATATATAAGGACTAGTGTTTCTATTTATTTATATATTATTGATTAAAAGGAAATATAACTTTCATTACACAAAATTAAAATAGTATAAATCTAATTAATATTGATAAATATAACAAAAGCAACCGAAAAATAAAATAACGAGCAAAGACAAAAAAATCAATGAAAACTCCATTTTTAGTAATCACCATGGCAACCTAAGGACTCAAAGAACAATATTTCTAGCATTAAAAACGTGCCGTAGATGCTTTGAAAAAAGTTCAAAAAACTCACCAGTATGATGTAGCATGGCATAGAGTATAAGTAAAGAACTTTTAAAAGCTTCAAAGTGAACAAAAGCATCATTATCCATGGTGAAATCCAACCAATGTGCTACAACTAACACTCAACTATTTAACTTGAAACTATGGTTATACAAGAGATTTATCTTAATAAAAACCACTACTAAAGAAGAAGGAGAACAATGTACTTATTCATCCAAACTTAGCTCTTGTCCAAAGAAATTTTGCCAGGACCCACACCTTATCCTCATTTCCAACACCAACTATTAAAATCGAGAACATACTCAAAGCAAGCCTACCTAAGTGCACTAAATGTATCCCCCTTGACAATTCCTTTGCAATTTCATATCAGAATTTTCATTATCAAAAAGAAAAAATAGCTGATCAAATAGAATCAACAATTCAAAACCAATAATAGCATATCAAAATAGAAAAATCAACAGTACCATATCAAAGACAATTGTACGAGAAAATCAAGAAAAACATAAAATAAAATAAAGCGTAATCGAAAGTTGCACGAAGGCAACTACTAGCCGACACGACTCACAATAACACAAGCTTCTCACACAAGAAAAAGTTGCATAAGGACAACTAACAACTGACACATAGCTCATAGCCATACAAGCTTCTCATATAAATCCACTTGTGAACACCATCATGTATACTTACCTCTCAAGAGCATGATTTTGTCAATGTAACATAACTCTGCTATATACTTTCTTAATAAGAAAAAAGAAGAGAAGGGTATTTATAAAAGTTACCCAAGCTCATGGCTAAGCTCGCACTTTCCATGTACCTCACCAACAACCTCACCAAGGGTATGATAAAGGCCCTTGTTAAGGGGTATGGTGAAGTGCCAAAAATATTATTTTTTTGTTCTAAAAATTATGGAGTAATTTCCATAAATACCTACACTGAAATAGAGCCAAAACACAAGCAATAATGTCAGGAAACAAGTGTCAACCTAACATGCACACTACGAAAACCATCTATGTGATACATGTAATTATGCTCGCATACAAAGTGTACTTAACTCTGTACTTGTGTGCATTATTAAACTACAGTAACCAATATTATCCAGAGGAAGATAGATACACTAAGTAAAATAAACATAAAGTCTGCGTTTGGCACACGGGAAGCCAAGCTAGACATAAAGGACTATAAGACTTACATTCTCCCTTGGTTGGTTTTCTATGTCAAAACACTACACTATTAAGTGTAGACACACATTAAATATGAGATAATCATAAAGATGACCTAAAGATGTTTGTTTCCTTATATAAAACATTGACGCAAAACCGACACCTAGAAACAAATATAGTCCAAGTGCGTCCATCTTGTGTGATGCGTCCATCTTTTCAAATCAACTGATATATACTCTATCAGTCTAAATCACAAGGGTCCTAACACATCAACACATAACAATTCTATAGTTGGATGACTTCAATCTACACATGTAACCTACATACGCAAAATAAATGCATACCTTGAAAATGTATCAAGTAGGAAAAGTGTGTAGTCTATCCAAATACTATCATGTTACCCCTACACAGGCACACACCGATAGGCTAAGAATAGTAATTATGTAGCACAAACAAAAAAATCTGCATGTCAGGTAATCATGATGTAGTGTAAACTACACTTACCATCTCATGTAGCAAATAACATGTTAACAAACAAACACAAATGCACAAAGAAACACAAGTTGTGCATACTTCTTCCTCTTTTTAACATGAAAAGTTAAACAATCCACATACATTATGCAACATAACCTACCCTTATATGAAGGAGAGAAGTAAGACATAAATGCAATAACCCTAACTATCATGCAACACAACAGAGAAGATTAGAGAAAACACAATAATAAGTAATATATGTAGTCACACAAAATAGACAAAGAGTAACACTGAGGCAACATCAAGATAAAAGCATGCAACAAGCAACAAACTGAATACACAAACAAACTAAGAAGAGTGTTTAAATTTGCTTCAACGAGTGAATCAACTTTACGTTTAAAGTTGGTTCAACTAGTGAACCGAGTTTAAATTTTTAAGTCACAACATTTAAAGTCAGTTCACCGAGTTGACGTTAAATTGATTTAAAGTCGCCTATTAACTGACTTTAAAGCTCGGTTTTGGCGTAGTGACATCTCACAAATATGATTTATAGCAAGGAGCCCCATGTCCATATGTGTTGTATATGGGTATAAAAGACTTTGTAATGTGCTTACAACAAGTTGGTAGGATGGGCGGTCAAACACCAATGCCACATAAATGTGTTAGCGAATTTATAAGAAGATATTAACTAAAAGTCCAACTATCTTACAAGTTGAAACACTTCTAGTAGCCTAGCTATCTTCCTTCACACATCAATGCCACATAAATGTGTTAGTAAACCCCAAAGAAGAAGTTGATTAGGAGTAGCTATTTTCCAAGTTGATAGACTTCTAGTGATTCAACTATTTTCTCTTAATAATGGTTAGGTATATCTAACCTTACAACCCCACCCCATGCTATGCACACACATGTGGAAAGACATCCCAATCTACAAAAAGAAAAACATGTGTTGTGCATTTTAATAGCAAATACCAAACAAACAACTACATGTAGGAAACATGCAATAAATTTCTACATAATAAGAATGCTGGTAAACATAGAAGATGACATGTGAAATAATAGATTGAATACTATGCATGCTACATGTCATACTAACTATCCTATTTATGCATAGCTCATGAAAAGTGGTGTTAAAAAGAAGGAAGCAACACAAGAACATACAGTATAACATAAAACTCATAAACATGACAAACGTCAAGGATGCATAAACAAACATAGCACTTCCCCTGGCATCATGTAATAAACACATAACTCTCACCTAAATATGAGCATGCCAAACAATACAAATGTTATGCATCCTACACTCTCAAAAAAACTCTAAAGAAAAAGCATCTACATACAATGAACATAAATAATTTAGAAGCATGGAAGGATAGTAAGCAAGATGAGATAAGCATAGTTAATGAACTAACACAAGAGAAATAAGCTAGTAAGTGAAAGAAACAGTCAGTCTCACAAAACACAACAAAAAACAAGTGAGATGACAAAGATGGTCTCAAAAATTATCATAGACCAAAAAGACAAGAATGTGGCTCGAGATAGATCATCCGTAAAAGCCACATAGGGTTACCTCTAAAGAGAGATAGGTTGCTAATCAAGAGAAGGAAAAAATAGACTAACTAGTGAACAACACAAGCAACATCCCCAAGAGGGAGAAGAAACAAGGGATTCTACTAAAACATCTAAGCATGTAAGGAAGACTTAAGTTCCAACACAGAAGCAAGAGACATTCTCATAGAGGATGAACAACCCAACGACTAAGTATACCAACTAAATGCTCAAGTCTAGTCATAATAATGCATGTAAATCAAGAGTCCTAAGACAGTAAATAATCTATATAACATATAAATGCACAATGAAACCCAAAGAGGCATAGTACAGAGAAAAGAGAAGAAACACTCATGTACACGAGCTTATAATAACACCTCAATTTTCTCCAAAGATACATCTAAAACATAAGGGAAGAAAGTCTAGGAAAAAAGATGAACATAAACCAACAAGAGACAAAAAAATATCCAACAATCAATATACTAGGTATAGGAAAGAAGAACTTAGTAAAAAAAGTGAGATGCATTCTATATGATGTGGCATATAAATGACAAGACTATAGATAGAAAAATCCTAATACTTTGACACTATATGATGAAAATAAGTGACGTGATACTCATGCAAACAACAATAAAAGAAGAAGTAGTAAGCAAGGTAAACACACATAAAGAGTCAAGGAAACTAGCAAGGGAAAATACTATTAAAGAATCAAAAAATTAGGCATAGTTATAAATATGACAATTAACATATCGTGCAAGACAACGAAGCTATGAGAAATAAATATACATGAACAAGAAAACAGGGAACATACAAACAAAAAAAGGTTAATGAACATAAACAACCTCATAGAACAACAATAGCCCACCCCATTGGTGATAAAGGTGTGTGTCTATGTAGATAGAGCTCTAGGATTGAGCACCCAAGCAGTAAAGCCTAAATAGGGGTGACTCGCTATGATACCAACTGAAGAATCATATATGTAGGAACAATTACATGAAGGTCAATTATTCTTCTAACTCAAATAGGTAATTAGGACCTAGATAAAGGATGGAGATGCCAATCTATTGAATCTTTTCATGAGTTTTATATCAATTCAGCCAAGTATGCCTCATAAAAGTAAATTAAGCAAATAACATACTAGAAGTATAAAAAAACTTACTTAATTCAATGCACAATAAAAACAACTAGTAATAAGAAAGAACAAACTACGATAAATGCATTACTAATAACATACTTCATAGTCTCTTGCCTAGTCAAGTAGTATACATAAACATATAAAGCAAAAAACAACATGCAAAATAGTCATATATATTGAAAAGCCATAAAGAATTTTCAATCACTTCAAGACCTTATATGTGGGAAAATTTTGGTAAATAATGAGTGTATACTCATAGCATGGAAGCATACATACATAGCAAACCATAATAAAGAGTCTAACACCTGGTATACTTCTAAGATAAGGAGATACAGACTCTCTAGACACTAACATCAAACTCACATATAGATAAAAAGCAGAAACAATATAAATTACTTATAGACAGTCAATAACAAATTGCAAATATGTTTTATAGTAATAAGAAAGTATATGATAAATATTAAACCCTTTCTAAAAAGAGTTTAGACTTTGGTGTGTACAAACATACACCAATTAAACTCTTATTGTACTAGCCATATGTTCGAGCATGCATAACATCAGATGTAACAAGGTTAATCCTCACAAAAATGCTATCTATGTGGTAACACCTATGGGTTGCTTATGGAAACACTTGATAGAAAACAAATCTACTAAGCAATAAAATGATTACAATCTCGATAGAAATAAAACTCCAATTACCTTTATTAGTCATAACCATTGTTCCAATCACTTATTGTTGCCTTTACTTATTTTTTTCGTAATGACATGGTTTGACACACGAACTTGACTTTCTTCCAAAACCAGCACCACTTAGGTGGCGTTTGGTTCATAGAACGAAATTGGAATGGGAATGAGAATAGGAATGGAATGGAAAGGAAATAGTTTTGTTTGGTTTGACTATTGCAATCAAAGAAAGAATCAGTATTACAGTATTTGGTTTACAACTAAAATGGAATGGAAAATACTATATATTACCTTAATACCCCTATATTTAATAAAGTTTAAATAATATCATTTAATTATTATTTTTTCGTCATACAAAATATATTAATAAAATCATTATTTTTCTAAATAATTATTACTTAAAAATAAAATATATTATTAAAATTATTATTTTTCTAAATAAGGTTTAGGGTTTTGAGGTTAGGGATTTAGGATTTAGGGATTTGGGGTTTAGGGTTTAGGGTTATAGGATTTAGGGTTATATTTGTGGGTTAAGGTTTAGGGTTAAAATTATTATTTTTCTAAATAGAGTTTTGGGTTTTAAGTTTTGGGATTTAGGGTTTATGGTTTATGGTTATATTTATAAGTTAAGGTTTAGGGTTAAAATTATTATTTTTCTAAATAGGGTTAAAATTATTATTTTTCTAAATAGGGTTAAAATTATTATTTTTCTAAATAGGGTTTAGGTTTTTGAGTTTTGGGATTTGGGAATTGGGATTTATATATGGTTTAGGATTTAGGGTTATATTATGGGTTAAGGTTTAGGGTTAAAATTATTATTTTTCTAAATAGGGTTTAGAGTTTTGGGATTTGGGGTTTAGGGTTTAGGGTTAATGGTTATATTTATGGGTTAAGGTTTAGGGTTATAATTATTATTTTTCTAAATAGGGTTTAGGGTTTTAGAATTTGGGTTTTGGAATTTAGAGTTATATTTCTGGGTTAAGGTTTAGGGTTAAAATTATTCTTTTTCTAAATAGGGTTTAGGTTTTTGGGTTTTGGGATTTGAGATTTAGGGTTTAGGGTTTAGGATTTATGATTTAATGTTTAGGGTTATATTTAGGGTTTGGGTAAATTTGAAAATAAAAATTTAGATGGGAATGGAATCATGATTCCTTAAGGGGGAGAAGGAATTATGATTCCTTCTCTTTAGGAATCGATTATATTTCATTCCCATTTTTCAGCCTAACCAAATATAAAATTGAAAGGAATCAATTCTAATTTCATTCCATTCCATTCCAGTAAACCAAACATGCACTTAATGTAGTTCGATCAGGTACCATAGATCCACAATGTGAATAAGATTTGAACTACCAATGTGAAAAACCACTCAACCATGATCACTCGTAGACTCACAAATAACCAACATGTGACCCAAATAACTAAGAAAGTACCTGGCCATATAAGAGTCTTTCTCTAATGATAATAAAGAAAATTTTTGGGAAGACAAGAAAGTAACTCGTCCTTTGACACCAAGGGATAAGAGCAAATTTGTGGTGATGACTTGGTGAAGGGAATCTCTGAGAGAAGGTTCTCAAACCGAGTTCCAACCAAATATAGTGCGGAGCAACAGAGTTTTGTCAATAGCATAACGAGTCTAAGGGAGTGATCAAGCTTGAAAGGAATGGACATACGTAAGCTTAATAGTGAATGTTGACCCCCTACTTATAGATATTAAGATCAATGACTTAAAAGACAAATGCTGAGAGAAATTGTTAAACTTCTTTATTGGATTGGAAAAAGAGATTTAATAGGAATATTTTCTAACGTAGTACAAGCACTAGATGGAAAAGATAGAGAAGAGAACAACCCACCAGAAAGGCATACCTCAAAAGCACCAATCCCCCCAGCAAATATATATCTGTACAAAGTCGTCCTATGGATAGAAAGAAAAAATTTAGGCAAGGAAAGAGAGAAAGAAGTTATCCCTTCTTCTTGGCTATTGTCTATCATATAGAGTGCTCTGTCCGCCACCGCATATGTAGAAAAAGAGAAAGTGGGGAAGGAAGAACAACCTTTTGACTTTGTCACATGAGGTGGTAGGTTTGGCTAGGTAACATAATGAAAATGTATTAGACTACAAATCCAAAAATGACGGTTTGAGCCCGTCCTTGGCATGGAGGAGTGGCGACCACCATAGAACTTTAATTAATAAAATGGCATAAGGGACCTTTCCTTTGTTATAAATCCATAAACAACATTCTGGAACTTCCAAACCAAATAAATTCAACATAAGAATGAGCTTTTTACGCTTCAATGGAATGAATTCGGTAAGGGTAGAATATGCCCTATGGTCGATCGATGGTCCTATGCCACTTGAACTCAAATCTATCTTACATTTAATTCACCTTTGTCTAACTAACTTATAATAAAATATTAAACTAATCTCAGGGCTAACTCAATTGAATTGGTTGAGGAAAAGGAAACCTTAGCGACCAAGTACTTCTACCACCAAAGGTGGAAATCGAACAATCGTGACGTTGTCAAGGAAACGTCTAAAGAGGAGGTAGGAACCCTCTAAGTTTACCACCCTACTCACCAATGGACTATAGGGAGGGGAGGTGAATAGGAAATGACTAAGAACCCAAATTGCTTGACTGACGCCTTCATATTCCATTCATTTTTGTAGGGGACAGATGGAACCAATCAGAAGTGCAAATCAAGCATGTGAAGCCAAGAAATGGACTACGATGCAATGACTATGACTCATGTTGGATGATTTTTGAGCTTGAGCTACCACTCATGCAGCGGCAATGACTCGTAACTCTCGATAAGGCCACCAACCGCCTGAATCACTCCTTTACTCAATGGATAGCACTTATTCTCTTTCAATCAACAAAATGAGAAATAGAAAAGAAAGAAAAGAAAGAGGTCTATATTATGAACCTGAGATAAGACTAATGAAGAACCAAAAGAATGGGTCTAGGCTTTCGAAAAGATGATGATACAAAGGGTAAAGAGAAAGTCTTTTGAACAACCAACCTGATATAAGGTTTTAGCTTGCCCACTTAGAGCAGATGGAGATTCTTGGACGACGATAAGAAAAACTTGACATCTATTAAACAATACCAAGAACATAGATATACCATTCCCTCGGGAGAAACTAGTGATGATGACCATGAATGTTTCCCTCGAGAATGTGTACAAGAAGGTCTTTGCCGATTCCTATCAACATTGTACACCTCTTAGTACAGGATGGATACTTTGACTGAATGAATAGGGATAAATTGATAGAAATTTTGATTGAGGAAGAGAATCCAAGATGAATGTTTTTTTCATTCTCTATATGCTAACTAGATACGTACTCATATGATCGATCGATGGATGGGGGAATTACATGAATGATGATACTAGCCTAACCTAAAGTAAAGGCTCTTCCCACTTTTTATGGCGAATCTTGATTGACTAAAACTAGGAACCGATTTAGAGAAATAAGATGGCATGAGATTCACGGCTGAAATTTTTTCGATAGAGAATTACATGATTTGATTAATGGAAGAAAGGCCATCTAACTCAAGCACGAAATCAATATTGAGTCAACAATCATCAAGAGAGGCACCACCAAGCAAGATCGAGACCAATACCTTGTATAGGTTAACAAAAAAGCCTCTTGTATAGGGTTTCAAACCTGTGCTTCTTCAACTATCCCATAAGAGTATGGGTTTCAAAGCTTGACTAACAAGTGAGAAACTTGACTTTGAGAAAGAAGGGGGCGCACTAGCTTACTAATAATATAGGGCTTTTTATGCTTGATCGGAATCAATTCTATGATTGAGTAGTAGAAGTGCTACTTAGTAATAGAAACTTAAGGAGACAGACAAAGAGAGGACTCTATCATACCTGCTAACTCCTAGGATGAGAAGTAGGTCCTTTGTTTTTGGCAAGAATATTCCCGCCTTTGTTGCCTCTTAGTAGAGTGGGTCTACCTAGTGAACTAACAGGACACAAAAATTGATTTATCAATATGAATCTCGAGAGTGGATGGTTGAAAAATGCCCCTTGTCTTGGAGGCTCTTTGGCCGAGGAAGAGCTTGCTATCATAACTTTTTCTTTTTGTGTATGTGAAAAAGATTGACTAACCCATTTTTGTGCAGTCTTAGGTTGGTCCAAAGAATGAGAGTCAACTTCCTTAAGTCTATTGTTCCTCAATAGCTCAGTGGTAGAGTGGTTCAATTACATATCATAAATGTCCAAAAGCAAACCAGTTGACACACAACTCACCACTTAAGAAAATGTTGCACAAAGGAAACTACTAACCAACACACCACTCACAGCTACGCAGGCTCCTCAACTAAGAAAAAGTTGCATGAGAAAAACTATCTGTTGACACACGACTTGTAGCCACACAAGCTCCTTATATAAATCCACTTGCAAACATCTCCTTGAGTACTTACCACTCATGAATATAGTTTTGCTCACATAGTCACGAATCACTAATACCTAACGACACTTAAGATAATAGTGATACGAGAACAGAAAAATGAGATGTCAATTTGACAAAGCTCTACTATATATTTTCTATATAAGAAACAAGAAGATAGAGAAGTATTTATAAAAGTTACCCAAGCTCACGGCCTAGCTCACCATGATCCTTGACATAGACCTCGCTAACTATCTCGCCAAAGGTATGGCTAGGGGTTTGGCAAGGCCCCTTGTCGAGAAGTGTGTCGAGATGCCAAAAATCATATATTTTTTATTTTTTGAGTAATTTTTATAAGTACCCATACTAAAATTGATCTAAAAATACAAGGGACATAGTTAGCTCGCATGCTTGCACACCAAATACCACAATGCTAAACCTAGCATGCATATTATGAAAACCAACCTCGTGTGCGTAAACATATTTGCATACAAAATGTATCTAATTGTGTACATGTGTGTATTATTGATCCGTAATAACTATCCTTACACATAAGAAGATAGATACACTAAGAAAAATATACGGACTCCATGTTTTGTACATAAGAATCCAACACGAACATATGTCACTATAGGACATACAAATCTCATAAATTGATAATAAGACTTAACCGTAGAACTTCAAGATGTTCAAATGAGTTCCACGTTGGTAGTGACCTATCTAGTTGTGTTTAATTTATGGATTTATATTTAATATTTAATATATTGTAATATGCACTATCCAACCCATCTGAACAACTTTTTGGCTAGCTACGTTAATGTCCTTAATAGTTATGGTTAAAAAAAAATCCTCAATAGTTAGAAAAGTTTTATTTTCGTTTTAAGTTTATTAGTCGTAATAAATCATTGAATAAATAAATTAAACAACTTATCACTTCAAAGATTTTTTTCAAAGTTTAGAAAAAAAAATGTATGTAATTGAAAGTAGAAAAAAAAGTTATTTAACTCATATGGGTTAATTAGTCATATTAGACAATAAAAAATTTATTTAAGATTTATTAAAAATTTTGTTAAATTTTGAAAGAAAATTTTTTCTTAAAAAATTTTAGTAATTTTTTAATCAAACATTAATTATTTATCTATATATATGAAAAGCATAAATATATATATATATATATGATATATACATTATTTTATTATATTTATAAAAAATAGGATGAAAAATCAATTTTATTCTTATCTAATAATATTTATATTTGTACAAATAAAGAGATTTTAATGATAATATTTTCAAACAAAAAATTCAAAAATATTTTTTTCTAACAAAAAGAGTAAATATGCATTTATCTGATCATTTAATCACTTCGACTCGAAAATATATAGAGTTGAGTTAATTGTCAAATCACAACTGAGATATGGATCATTTTCAGGGAACTATATCAAGTCAATAATGTATATACTTTACTGGCTTGAAAGAAAAAAAACACCATTAGCTCTGTTAAGACATACGTTTGCCTCTATACCACAAAGAATATATATAATTAATTAGTACTAATATTTATTGATTAAGAAACATCGTCTCTAGTCAGTATATATATACTATTATTAGCTACAACTTTATTTTCCCTGAAGTAATTAAATACCCTTAGACACAAACTAATGGATGCATATATATAAGATCATAAAAATTGTAATTTTTTATAGACGAATCTTTGAAGAATCAAGAAAAGAAGAATAATAATTGAATTTTCTATATTTAAAATCTGAAGTAGGGGCAGCTTTAGTGAAATGAATCTTGGAAGATAGTGAGACTAGGAAATATGAAAAAGTTGTCAAAACAAAAGAAAGAAAGAAAGAAAGAAAGAAAAAGCTCTCGATAAAGAAGAAAAGGTTTAAACAAAACAAAATAGTCATAAAAGATAAATAAACGAAAAGAAATAAAATTATAAATAAATTTAATGTATATGTAAGAGATATAATGGGTGAGCGTGCTGAAAGGGTGAAAAAGAAAAGCTAAGTGTCTTGCCCATACTCTGATCTCACATTCCCCTAATCAGCTTTTCGTCTGATGTGAACTTTTGTGGGGCTGATCAAATTATTAAAAGTATGTTCTTCTTTAATATTTGAGAATGACACCTTAATTAATCATATATTTATTGAAAAATAAATCCACTTTTTGTTAAAATGTTTTAATATTTTGTGTGATTGCTCATGAGTATATATATATATATATACACGTATGTTAATCAGATTTTGAAAACATAAGAGCTTAATTAATTATCTAGCAATTGCTTCTGTAGAGATATGAATATAGAATTGTTTCTTCCATTCTTTCCCACGTATCATCATTTGTTTTATTGTGGGCTGATAATTATTTTAATTGACTTATTAATTTCAAGTAGAGTACTACATGAAAAACCTTACCAGTTAAATTTAGCAGTCGACATATACAGACTCAACTATATAGAAAACTGGTATTGAAGGTAGTGGAAACCATTAAATTTTACAGGTGGTAGGTACATGCATCACAATTTTTGTCTGGAGAATGTTATGAAGATATATTCTTGGGTACGATTTTTTCTTTTTTTGGGTACAAGATATTTAATTTGCTAGGGTTATATATTCTCTCTCACTTTTAATATTTTTCCAAAAATCAGAGATTTTCTATAATATTCCAAACAACAAGTAATTACCATTTTAACACATTAGAATTATCAACCAAAAAAAAAATCATTGTTTTATGTTGTAAAAAACTTTGTTAGTGTTTTATGTATTCTGTATGTCAAAAGAAGTGATTGAATTATTAGTATTTATATATAACCTACTTATTTAATTAGTTTAATTTTTAACTCATTTTAAAAAACAATTGATAAATATTTTTAAATATTTTGAACACATACATGTTCAACACATATCTTAGGTTTAACATTTTCGATATATATATGTTTTTATAAATATATAGATTAGAAAAATTCATATTATAAATTGGATGTTGAGAATATGCCATAAATAATTTTAAAAATATTGAGAAAAATATCAGTAATATTTTCAAAGTTTGCATTTTTTTCAAATATATTTCCAACCTTTCAAAAATATCAAAGATAACATTCAATTGTAATGAAAGTTAAAGATAATGATTATTTGATGTCATTTTTATAATATATTTAAAATCGAAGAGTATTTTGTATTTTAAGCTAAATTGTTAATTTTTCTTATATTTTAATATTAAATAATCAATAATATTAAAATAATAAAATAAATATAAAAATTTATATTTTTATTTTATTCTAATAATATAAAAATGAAAATTAGAAAAATAAACAAATATACATATAATTAAATATTGAATAAAACTATTTTTTATTTATCTCAAATAAAATATAGTAAAGTAGTTACATTTTTCGATAAGTGGTTTACGTAGAGGCATAAATTAAAATGAGATGTTAATGAGATTACACAATCCATTAATTTTCAAAATACATCTCATTTTATACTAATTACTTAATTTTTAATAAGAAGGGATAGTAATACAAAAATATTAATTGATATATCTCATTTGTCTCTAATGAACCTAAATGAGATATGTAAGAATATAAAAATAATAAAAAATATGATAAATGATAACTAATAATATAATTTTAAGAAGAAAAAATGATACTACATATTTAAAGTTAGGCTCATTAGTATTACAATCAAATTAAAATAAAATGAGATTGCATTTAAAGAAAATAAGAAAATATTTGACAATAAATTCATTATAAAATACTAAACGAAACATGAGATAAGAAGAGATAATCCATTTTATATCTCTAAGTTTGTGCTTCATTTTTTATTTGACTTAATGACATATAACCCATGATGTAATGATAAACATATGATAATATTTTTAATTTTAATATTAATTTCTTTAATGTGATAACTAATTTTTTAAATTATGTTAAATATAACAAAAGTTCATTTTACATTAAATTAATTTCTTAAAATTATTTTTAAATTTAAATAAATTTTTCTATTTTTATGTATTTACCTATTTAGTGTAGATTTTTATTTTTTAATCATTAAAAACTTAGTAAATAAGTAAATATATATTTTACTTTATTATTATATATAAAAGTATGAGGTATCAAAAATAAAACCTTATTATTTTCGCTTTTGTCTCGAATGTTAAAGCCAATGGAAAATAGTCAGCGAGGTTTTGGTGACAAACATATTTATCGACTCTTGACTCTATTCCCAATTAGATTCCATCTTTACAGTAAATATTAACAAACAAAATTCAATACTCGGTGAATTATATGTCTTATTGAATTGTTATGGCGAGAGATTCATGTGATGCGCTGGCTGCCTGACCTTGGACTTGTGTTCTATGTTTTTAGGAGCCAATCATGCACAGGTGGTTTAAGACTTGTTCTATACGCGCGGCTACGGGCCAAAAATAAGGTTAATTTAATTTAGAATTATCAAATTCTCTATTATAGTATAATAATATACGTTCTTTGCATTTTGAGCACAGAGATCTAGTTTGTTTGAACACCACCGGTGCATATATACGTGGATAATGAAAAGATGATAATGAAATAAAAAGGTATTAAATATCATTGTCTTATATCAACTAGGAATAAAGCAGTAAAGTTGTTTATAAATTTGGTCAATCTTTAATTTAATGAGATCTTATTGGGTTGAGTTGAACATGAGTTTCTAACATGATATCAAAGTTGGGCCTAGTCTCTATGTGCTTGGACCTAATTGGGCTCTATCATAGTCTCACCGTGGTGCTAATGTCCACCTTTGTCTGCCGTGTGGAGGGGGGCTGTTAAGTATCCTTGTCACACATCGACTAGGAATAAAACAGTAAAACTGCTTATAAATTTGGATAACCCTTAACTTAATGAGATCTTATTGGGTTAAGTTAGACTTGAATTTTTAACAAAAGGATATTGCAAATAAAAATTTGGATGATGCTTTTCATCCTAAGAAAAAATATGAAAATTAAAGGGCGAAAGACTCGTGGAGTTTAGTGGAAAATTTAAGGAATACTTAAATTTTTGGACGTGTATTGAAAAACATTTAAGAATTTCAAAATTTGATAATTAAGGAGTGTGATGAGAAATGTGTCCCTCGAGGAAAATTAATAAATATACTTTTAGAATTTTTTTATTAAAAATGTGTACAGATCATGGAAGTAATATATTGTGTAGAGTACAAGTGAAAAATAAGGTATTTTCTAAAATAGAGTCATTTATAAGCCACAACAATATTATTTATGAGAAAAAAATATATAGTGATCTATTAAAATGTATATAAATAAACTAGTTTATTATTATGAAACATTTAAAAATAAATAAAATAAAAAAGAGCGAAAAGTCTCGTATGATGTCACCTAAAGACTCAAATTATATTAACTACAAACATAATGATGAAACGATGTAAATCTACGTAAAAAAGCCCTATGTGGTAAAATCCTTTGGTCGTTTATGGCAATCACTTGGTAGCAAACAATTTACTAAACAAAATAATCATATATAACTCAATAGAAAATATAAACGTAAATATCTTTATCAATAGAGACCATTTACCCTGATTGCCTATGCTACCCTTGTTTGTTGCCTAAGTAACAACTTTGATTAGACACAAGAATTTGGCTCTCCTCCAAAGCCCCACTATGCACAGTAGTGTGATCGGTCACTAATGGTCAACAGTGTAAGAAATAAGTTACCAACCTCAACAAACCCACTAGTAAACATTGTCTTGGAAATTCACTGATATAACTTATCCCAACTCGAGAACACAATTTGCCTCACACAAACATGATTCATAAATACAAATAAACACTCAAGGTAAATGTGAAATGGAATTAGAAAATGAGGAAATATTTATAGAAGATTTCTCAACTTTTTGTGGCCTCACCAACCACCTCATTGACTCTAGGTCGATAGAGGTAATACCATACATGATGAGGGTAATATCTATTACATCTTGCTAGCGAGGGATGGAGAGAGGTTGGCAAGCAGGTCGATCAATGAGTCCTCGAAAAATGAGATTTTTCATTCCAAAATTGCCAAGTAATTTTCTACAAATACTCCTAGGATAAACAACCTAAACCTATAAATAACATAACCTAGCATGCATACTATGAAAATTGACCGTGTGGTGTGTGTAAAATAAACAACCTAAACCTGACTAAGTTCATGTCTACATTACTGAACTAGTAGCAACCCAACTTATACAGAGGAAGAAAATACACTAAGTAAAATAAACATACTCCATGTTTTGCAAATGGAAACGCCAACATAGATACAATGGACTTACAAGATTTATAATCTCTCCCAATTGATTTCTGTGTCAAAACACTACACAACTAATATAGACACACATAAAGAGATGATTATAAAGATGACCTAAAAATGTTTGTTCCCATGAACAGAATATTGATGCAAGATAATTACCTATAACACATATACTCCATGTGCATCCATCATGTGTGCTTCATCCATCTTAATGTATCAACATATCCTTACTACAAATGTGAACTCCAAGGTCTCAATCTACACCTATAACCTACATACACCAAAAAAAACACATACCTATGAATGCATCATGTAGAAGCATTGTGTAGTCTAACAAAATACTATCATGTTACTACTATACTAGTACATCTCAATAGGCTAGGAACAATTAAACTAGTACGAAACAAAAAACACCCAACTCTCTTTGACTTCACACAACACTCTGATGCACAAAATTATTGCATACAAATTTTGTATGATTTATAATATAGCTCGTAGTTCACAAATCACTTATAAAAAATGATAAGTATACTTCTAAATTCAGTTTAAAGAGGAATAATGTGGTTTTTAAATAATTTTACAAACTCTTAAAAACAAAAATAATAACCTAAACACCCTATCACAATTGTTTTTGGTTTGATAATCTAAACTAATGACATAAAAATAAAAATAGATTCAATACACATTTGAAATTAAACATTTATCACATAGTGAAGAATTTATAGGATTTATTAGTTAGCTAATTATGTTTGCTTAATATCTATGTGGGTTATTTGAAACATGAATTAAGATTATTGGTTATCCCTTTTAAATAAGAAAATATCCTAAGGTAGGGATCAAATTCTTATGTTAATCAATTATCAATTAAATTATTTTGGTGGGGATTAGTAAGTGATAGTTGACTAAACTATGTTTTATTCCTAAGGAAATCATAAACCATTTAGTTAATGCTTTTCATGGGACTATCGATTTAAACTCTCATCAATGTGTCTAAGTTAAGTTTACGATTTAAGTATCTAGAACTAACTTTCAGATTTTAAAATTACTATGAAGAATATGTCATCAATATATCTTTCCATAAAGCATGCCTCAAAATAGATTTAGACTCTAATTATCTAATATCTATGAGTATTACTCTAAATTAAAGTCATACAATTATTTCACGCCATGACAAACACATGTTGTACATGATTTTGGCTTGATCCATTACATTCATACTGTAGCATACAATTTTTTCACACCACAACCCGCATCATATTTGGGACACATTGATGTCACTCCTATTGCCTCGCACCGTGGAACATAAAACTTTTACACAACATCATCCTCTATTCTAAATCACTTGGAACCCTTTATTTTTTTATTTCCTTTTTCAAGTTTTAATACGTGCGTAATGCTTTACATATGTTGTCTTCTTATTTTCTAAGTTGTAATGGCTGCTTTTAGATATATTTCTTCAAATTGAATCATTTAAATACAAGAAATACCTAAAAAATAATAAAATATACCCATGATTTAGAAAATATAGATTTGTTTAAAATAACAATAAAACTAAGCAAATACAAATCTATTTAATCATTTAGCATGCTTAAAATCAAGATATATTAAATACATTTTAACACTTATCACACTCTTATTAAGTAAATGCAAGTTAGGAAACCAAAATGTGGTGCCATCTACACTCACATCCCATGTAACACATAGGATGTTAATAAACCATGAGTTATGCATAAAAACTTCTCCCATTTTTTGCCCAAAAAATCAAAGCAACACCTCTACATAAGAGATAGAAGGCATAAAAGAATACAATAATCAAGTGAGTGTAGGAAGTGCAGATGGTGGATCAGTGATGAATGCTTAAAAAACACTAAAATTGTCATGATTTAATAAACTTTACTGTGGATCAGTGATGAGTGCTTAAAAACACTAAAATTGTCATAATTTAATATATTTTACTTGATTAAATAGATTTATATTTGCATGATTTTATCATATTTTTACGTAAATTTATCTTTTTGAAATCATGGATATTTTTATTTATTTTTAGGTATTTTTGTTCAAAAATAATTTAAAAACTAAAAAAAAATACTAGAGGCAATACATCACAAATATGTTCAGAAAAATATGAGGAAAAGTCAAAACAAATGGAAAAATGGACAAACAAATCCTAGTCACTTGCACATCATGTCTATCCCGTATATGCTAGTACATGCCTATGCCAGCACACGTCCATCATACGCCCGCACATACCAACACACACCTGCATTGAGTCTCGCATATGCTAGTATATGCCTATGCCTGTCTCGCATGCACCAAATGCCTGTCAACCTATCCAAACGTTTCCAAAATCAATTTTTGAGATATTTTCTACCTTTGTTTTTGGCCTTTTCCTCATCTATAAAAGGATTCTCCCCTCATTTTAAAAATCATCCCAAAAATCCCTCAAATCTCTCAAAATTTCTTCTCCATCTAGTTTTTAGTTTTTTAGTTTTAAAGTTATTTTCTTTTTGAGAAGAACTAGTTATGCTTTTATATATTTCTAGTTTTTTATTCAATAAACGGAAATACAAATCTATTTGGAGGTTTTCCAGCAACATAATTAGCATCAAAGCTTTGTAAGAATTCTTTTGAGGTTAATTTTAAAATAAATTCTTTACAGTTATTTTTTTATATTTTATTTTTATATGTTATGTTTAATTTGTTTGTGATTAAATTTAACTTAAATAGCTATTTGTAAATATGATATAATAATAACGTTGTTATGCTTGCGAAATATTAAATAGGTAAAACATCTCTATAAAATAAATTGATTTTATTTATATTCAATATTTTATATTAAGGATGCTAGAGAGAAATATATTATTTTTTATTACAAACTTAAATTTGAAAATTGGATTATAAGGTTTAATTATCTGGTTTGATTTAGAGTAGTGTTATTTTATTTGTTAGTACAATCACCCAGTTTTTTAGAGTGAAACTCTATTTCAAAAGTTTTTTATAAGAACTATTATTCGAAAATGTATTGACAACATATTTTTAGTAATGGTTTTAATACTTGAAAGTTAGTACTCAGATAATTAAATTTTTAGATTTAATTTGGACACCTTGAATAAAGTTTAAAATGTCTAACCCCACCAAAGGTGGCATTTAAATGGTTCATTTTCAATCTCTTAGAAAAAAATAATTAATTTAATTAACCAAATTAATTATCGACCTCATCCATAAGTGTTAATTGATTTGTTTAATTAACCAAGAATATATAACCCCACCAAATGTGGTATTCATATAAAAAAGTGAGAATCAATAAATATCAATTTATATCTTTAATAACCTAAATAATATGAGGAAGAATAATTAACTTAATTATTATATCCATAAATACTCTACTGTTATGAATGATAAAAATTTGCATTATTATTTATTGAATCCATATCTATGTTTAGTTTTTTTATGTCATTAGATTAGGAAACAAAAATCAAAATATCATGATAAGATGTTTAGGATTTAATTTTGTTTTTAAAAGTTTGAGTAATAAATTAAAAACCATATATATTCCTTTCTTAGATCGACCTTGAGAGTATACTCATCATTTTCTATAAAATGATTAGTTCACTTGAGAGATTTTTACAAGTATTAAAGCAAATAATTTGCAAAATTGGCATTTTCGATTTTATTCATCAATCAGGTGTGGAAATTCAATGAAAGGGGTCTTGGGGTTCGATAATAGCCAAGCATTATGGCCATCATAGCTCAAACTATGTATGGTTGGCATACAACCTACAGTTAGTAAATTGTTAGAACCTTTAATAGTCTCAAACCTTGCCAAAAAGAACAATTACATAAATTCCATTAGTACGGTAGTATGTTTAAAGCTTACAATCTGATAAGTGTAGAACTTTCTTTAAATTACAGGACTTAAAGGGGTTTCACATGCATCTCTCTTCAAGCGGTAGTGGAAGCTCGGATGGTGTCAATGTTGGTAGAATTCCTTTTGAACAACCTATTTTGATCCATTTCCTCTTTGACTAACCATCAAAATTCTAGTCCTCTTAATAAGAAGGCTAATTCAATAACATTTGACTAACTCAGGTTTTGGTTAATGATAAGTTACCTAGCTTAACACTTCTTAGTACTGGCTGGGCAATGTATTCAATCAGTTACCTAATAGGTAGCTTATTGTTTGTTTCCTATACAATTCCTCTTCCAACCCACTTTGGAACTTGTAACTCTATCTTATCAAAAACTGCACAAGATAAGCTAGAATCTATTATAAGCTAGGCCCGACTACCATTTATAGTTGGAAAATTTATTGCTCATGCACTAGAGTAGAGAAGGCTAAGGCATAAACTAAACACAATGCAACATATGTAAATAGAAAGCATACTCATGCTAAACACAAATAATCATATATAGAGAAGACATAGTAATAAATAAAACCTCTCATTAAGAATGGGTTTTTAATTACAAGTTTTTAAATGAAAAAACAAAAAGTACATCAAAAACAACAAATAAAAATAAAAAATCAACACTCTCTATCACCCTCTCCATCAACATCATCCTAGGCACCTATATAGGAAAAACCAATATGATCACTATGGTATGGGGAAAACATAGAAGACTATTGGTTAAATTAGTCTTGAAGAAGTAGGGTCATGATAAGATCAATTGCATCTCTACTAAAGTTTCTAAAAAAGAAGGTAAGGGATCCAACTAGAGATGAAAGAAAAGGAGTGAGGAGAGCTATGCACTAAAGGCTAGGAAGTAGGGTGATAAGAAGCAACCTCACTCTAAGCTAGCCAAGTATCAACAAACTCTCTCACCATGGACCATATATCTTCTATGAAAGAGGAGAGGTCCTCATGAAGAAGAGGAAACTATGAAGTAACCTCACAAAAAGAATAAGGTAACTAACGAGGAATAGAAGAAGAAGTACAGTGAGTAGACTATGAAGAATTCTGGTTGGAAGAAGAGAAAAGAGTATAATGCTAAGAGTCTCATCTCAAAGGAAAGTGGCAAAGTCAAATAGATCATCTACTTTCAATAATGCCAAATACATCGGTGACAGAGCCCATCAAACTCGGACTAGTACTTAGGGGTGTTTCTGGGTCTTTTGGAACAATTGGGGTAATTTAGGAAACATTTAGAAAAGCTAGGTACATAAGTGTCTAGAAAAGGGAAGAGATTAACAATTTTGAGTGATGGGGTATATATTCAATCAGTTACCTAATAAGGGATGGGGTATATATAGGAATCTTGTGTGATCAGACACACGAATTGTATGCGATGAATATGCAAGTATATGTATCGCAACAAGTAATATATTGGTAAGAAAAGATCATTTCCACATAGGTTATTTTTTTAGACACTAATTTTTAAGACAAAAAATTAAAAATCAATTTTTTTTTGTTTTTATATTTTAAGAAAGAAAAATTAAAATAACTAAAAATAAATACCAATAATTAATTAAATGAAATTTGGTAACTAAGAAGATATATGAGAAAATATCTAGGAATACTTAATATCTCAATTTTCTAAACATGTGAATCACCAAAATTCCTCCAATATAATTATTAATTAATTACATGATCAATTGAGTCTAACCTAGCATGTATTCCTCTCTCAAGTTAACTACACACCATGTAGTAATTAACCTAATCACACTCTCATATCAATTAAATTGCATACTACTTATTAAGTTCATCAATTATGGATCACATACATAAGAATCATACATCTCTGTCTCGAAAATATGCATGTTATTTAATCAAGACAAATAATTAAATAATTATCTTAAATCTATTCAATTGACTCTATAGATAAATTATGGGACAAAAATTTAATAGCATAAAAATTAGATTAAATAATATAATTGAATTGAATTCATATTTGGGGAAAATATTAGATCATCACATGGTGAAAATTGGGTTCATAAGATCCCTAGATTAATAACCTAACTACACATAATGCTTTTTCCATAAAACTCATATTTTTCAATAAGAAAGACATAAAAAATGATAAAGAAAGGAGTAGAAGAAGAAATACAATCAATCTCCATAAAAATTGTATCTCCTTTTGAAATTTTATGTATTTTTCTCTCTTCTTAGATCTAAAAATTGATGAAAATTATGCTAATGGTGGCTCGTTAAGGTTTATAGGGTGCTTAGAGGGTTAAATATAGCTCAAGTGGAATATGGAATTTCAAATCAGCTTCAGATCAAGGGTTGGGATCAAAATAAGAAAAATTAACAATACTAGTTAATTAGAATCAGACACGTAACGCGTAGGATTCAATTAGAAAATCAGAGAGCAATGTGTGGTGAGGAAATCGGTCTAGGTTAATGCTTGCCGAGTCAGTGCTAGTTGGCGCAACTTCATTCATGGAAACAGATGGAGTGGAAAGCTAGTAGAATAATTGGATGACTCAGATCACGATGCGTGGCGAGCACATTGATCAAGCGACACGAAGTCGAGATGAATATCGAGTTGACATGATGATATTTGATTGGCTGTCTTTGTTGGCATGACATCCACATGGCTTGCTCAGTCAGCTCCTCTACTTGCATGGTGCCACATGGCAACTTCTTATTGGTCATGCGTTAAAAATTTATATAAAATCCATAAAAATCCCAAAATTTTCATAAATTATATTTTCATTCCTTTTCACCAAAATTTTATATCTTAATATGTTTAACCTAAAAAATACTATTTATTGAATAAAATAAGCAAATATTAAGTGTAAAAAGTGCGCTAATGACTTTACGTTTGTAGAGTCAACACACTTCCAAACTTAACTATTTCCTTGTCCTCAAGTAAAGCCAAGTCTAACTAAATAAAATGATATCGGTAGTATTTTCATAAATATATATCTATTAATACATCTATGTTTAGCAAAAACTATCCCTCTAAAATTTTTTTCATTCCTATGACAATGAGGTTCACATATTCATGAATCAACGTTCCATCAATAAAATGATATGCAACGTTTTTTTACAAATTCATTCATGTGTGTGTTGCATATGATATCATCCAATGCACTCATGAAATCAAACTATATGAGCATGCTAATCAATTCAGTCTTAGAACAAGTCTCATAAGTCTATTTTTCACATCTCTCTCCACTAATATGAATATGCACTTAGTTAAAGATCAATAAGGAATTTCCATGGTTGTAATGTAAGGCTTAAGTGAAGACATTTAGACTCTTTCCATACCTTAGCTTTTATTTTATTCATCATGCACTTTTTAACTACAATTGAGCTTTAACTTGATATTTTAGTGCACCTTCTTTTATCATTCTTTTCATATTCTTATATTCCATGTCTATTTTTTTAATTCTATAACACCCTCAAACTTATTTTCAACTCTATTTTCTTTTTCTTTAGAGGGATAATTATGTTGTGAGTTTTGCTTATTCTTTTTTTTCATAGGGTGCATTACATTTCACCTCCTTCTATAGCATAACATAAGATTGCATTTTTTTCTTTTTATATAAGCTAAAGGTGCAACGGTAAAAATAATACTTATTGGTTAGGCATAAAATATGGCTTAAAGATATGAAATGTTCTTTGTTAAGCTTAAATGGTTGACTAGAGATATTAAAAATAATTACCTTGAAAGGTTCAATCGATCCAAATAAGGCCTAAGTCATTTCTCTTGCTAAATACTATTTATAATTTCACCTCAAGGAACGATCAAATAGATTCTAAAACCTAGTAGATCCCATCAAATCATATAACTCACTCAAAATTTTCTATCAATAAGAACACCAAATTCAATCATGAACATGTGCATAAAAATTTGAATCAATTCAATCAAAATTAGCAACCATATCACATGATTAATGTAAGTATCTTAACAAATATGTTACATTCCTTATCCTTGTCATGACAACCAATTTTTATCATTGAGTTCATATGTTTCACATCAAACATGCATGCATTTAGTTTTCATATATTTATCAATTTCTATCCAAATCATGATTAAAATCATCATAAAAAAACATTCCCTAAAAATTTTAAAATTCATAGTAGATACTAAAGTAGAAAATGAAGTTCCCTTCCTTAAAATTAAATTGCACACTGTCCCCAATGTGCACATATAAATAAGAAAAAGTAAAAGGAAAGAAAACTCTCTTAGCCATGGCACACCACATCTGTCATTGAAACTACTCAATCTTGTTGCACCATTTGAAAATATAAGTGAAATAACATTGGGTTGCCTCCCAACCAGCATCTCGTTTAACGCCCTTGACTAGATGGTCATATTAAGTCCTAAGGTGCATCCTTTTATATCCATTTAATTTTTAGTTTGCCCAAAAATAGTTTGAGTCTTGATTTGTTCAATAATACTTTATGTCATAGTTTGAAAACACAATGCTCAATTATCTTCTTGTGCCATATTTTTGTTTTCTTTTTGAGATTTTTGGCATTCTTATAAGCACTCCATTATGGCTCATCTAATTTATGTATTTCCAGCATCTTTTGTACCTCTTTATTGGACTCCTTTTCTTTCCTACTTGATTGGGTATTTGAGGGTAAATGTGTGAGGTATAAACTAAGTGGCCCTTCAATTGATGGTTCGAGCTTAGATCCTATCTCAAAATTCTCCACAAATTCCTTTAATACACATATGAGAGGCATGTCATCCAAAAAGTTCACACAGTCTACAATATCAACCTTTGATTCCATACTTTCAAAGTTAAAATAGGTTAAGTTGTTTTTTGGTGAGTTTATTTCCTTGTTCATAGCATCATGTGTTAAAGTTTTGGGTAGGGGTGATTTAATAAGTTTTGTTATGCTACCAACATGAATTTGTGTGCCTTTATGAATGTCATGGTATTCAATAGCATGTGTGTTCATAGAATCAACAACTAGATACTCTAAAGTTTCACTAGGTCATATGTCATAAAGCACATCAATGGTTAGCTCGTCAGTACCATCTATTTGAAAGGAATCACCATCATTATCAACATCAGAAAATTTAATTACTTTGAACACATTCAATGTTACTTGTTCATATTGCACTCTTATTGTAAGCTTACCTTTTTGTACATCAATGAATGTTTTTTCTGGTTACTAAGAAAGGAAAAATAAGTATAATTGGAATGTCACAGTTCTCCTCCATGTATAGCACAATAAAGTCTACCGAAAATATGAATTTGTCTACCTTGACTAGCACATCTTGTACCACACCTAGAGGTCTCTTAATTGATCTATCTGTCATTTATAATGTTATTAAGTAGGTTTGGCTTTACCAAAC
This sequence comes from Hippophae gyantsensis, assembly GCA_030763125.1. Taxonomy (NCBI): domain Eukaryota; kingdom Viridiplantae; phylum Streptophyta; class Magnoliopsida; order Rosales; family Elaeagnaceae; genus Hippophae; species Hippophae gyantsensis. The sequence continues at coordinate 54,429,490 of CM061031.1, read as the reverse complement.
CACAATACTTAGAAGACCAACAAGGGAATGAGGTTAATGCTAATGCTAGAACCCAAATCATATAGTGCCTTTCCAAAATGGATGTTCTCAATAGTGAAAGGGATGTCAAAACTACCTAGATCTTTTAGTTTTTGTTGTAGTTTTCTAGAAAAGATGGCAATGCAACCTTCATTTAAGGTTATTATTTCATTATCTCTATGCCTCTTTTTATTTGACAGTATATCCTTCATGAATTTGAAATAACACATAATTTGTACAAGTGTATCTACAAATGCTATGTTTATGTGTAGCTTCTTAAAGAAAACAAGAAATTTTGAAAACTGTGTATCTGAATTTTGCTTTTGCAGTCTTTGAGGTAAATAAATAGTGGGTTTGTAGAGGTTGCTCTTTTTGGTTGAATAATTTCATTTCCATTACTCTATTCATCCACTAATTCCTTCTTATCCTTGTTTGTTTCTTATTTCTTCTCATTCTTTTGAGTCTTATTTTCCTACTTTAAATTTTTACCACTCCTCAAGGCGAATGATTTATAATGGTCCTTACTTTCTCTTCTTGGGTTTACAATTATCTCACTTTAAAGGTTATCTTGAGGCCTTTGGCTTATAGCCTGAGCAAGTTTCCCTATTTGAGTCTCTAAATTTTTGAATTGAAGCCTCTTGAGTTGACACTTTTGTATTAAATGATTATGAAGTCTTTCATCATCCTTATTAAAGCATTTGTATTGTCCTTAATAGGTGGCTTCTTTTCTTGGGCTTGGGATTGTTATAGGTGTTAAAAACTAGGTGGTGGAAATGATTGATAATTCAATTAATAACCATCATGATTATTGTTATTCCAAGAGAAATTTGGATGTTGTCTCCATCCTGGGTTATATATTTTTGAGTATGGATTATTATTTTAGTTCACATTACCCACATAGAATATTGATTCAAGATTATTTGGACAATTATCAAACAAATGGGCTCCACCACAACACACACGACACACTTGAATCTTAGACCTGCTTTATACTCCCTAACAAGTTTTGAGCCTTCAAAAGATTAACTAAAAACGATACTTGAGTTATAAGTGTCATGATATCATTTACCTCATGCATTCCAGCTACTCTTTTTGTGGCTATCATTTTGTTCATTGACCATTGATAATTACTACTAGTTATTTTCCCAATTATGCTTCTAATAGCACTAAAGGATGTGTCTAAATTAAAAATAAAAAAAATTAAAAAATAAATAATTAAATAAAGAAAATAAATAAATAAATAAGTCAGTAAATGAAAATAAGTAAATTAAAATTAAAATAAAGAAAAATAATAATAATAATAATAATTAATTTCTAATATTTATAATCCCCAACAATGGTGCCAAAAACTTGGCATCATGTGTAACAGTGTGGGACTCAACAAACTCTAATGTCGGGATGAACGTCTTGTTGACACATGGCGAGGTGCTACCTCACTCCTCACACACGTCGATATTCAGTTGGTTGTCTCTACTAGCGTGGTGTTCACGTGCCTTGTGCAGTCAACTCCTCTACTTGCATGGCACCATGTGGTAGCTCATTATTGATCCTACGTTAGAAATTCATAAAAAATCCAAAAAAATTCCAAAAAAATCCTAGAAAGTAAATTATCATCACTTTTCACTAAATATTTTATATTTTTATATTTTTAGCCCAAACAAACTGTTTATTGAATAAAAAAACCAAATATTAAGTGTAAAAAGTGCGCACTACTTCAATTGAGTTATCATTGTGTGCTCGTTGATCCTTCAAACCCACATCAACTACAAACTTGGTGAGCCCTTAGCAATTGAGTAATAAATTACCCTCAGTGAGCACCTTGGTAAGTAGGTGGTGAGGTTCCAAAAAATGATAGAAATAACTTGGAAGGAGAGAGAAAAAGAGTACTAAAATAAAAAAAACATGATATTTCTTGTTTTTCCAAACAATGAAGACACAAAAAGGAACATAAAGAAAGTTCAAATGAATATCAATCAAATAGAAAAAGCACAAAAAAAGAAACACCAATATAAATACCACAAGAAAAGGAATACATGCTCTACCAACATTGATGGCAAGAAAGAGTGATCAAATTGCATCCCTCTTTTTAGTACAAATTTTTTAAGGGAAAATAGTATCAAAATTCAATCTCTGGCTCACATAAGTGTATGTTGTATATGGTACTCAAGAAACATTTTTTTTAGAAATTATCAAAAAATAGATTGAGTGGCCCACATATGGTCGGTCACATAGACTTTTAAAAGTAGATTTAGTTTGTTTCACACTATGCCTTATGTGAATAATACATCAAGTAAGAACATACTTAGGTGAGCCACAATTCCTAAGGGGAAAGAGAGAGGATTAAAAGGAAGAGCCCTTCGAGGGTACTCTTAACATATATAGGACACTGTCTAGCAATATGACAAAATAGTGCTACATAGGTAGCATAAATATGTTGAAGAGTGAGAGAATCTGGGTTTTTTTTACTCTAAATAGTAGCACGGGAAGGAGAAGAAGAACCAGTACTAACATTGACTCTCACACAAGGATGAGAAGTCAACTTCCCATGTTTGAGTCTCAAATGCCCATGTTCTTGACAATGGTGGAAAATAGGATTAAAATTAGTAGGCAGAGGTAAAAGACCACCACTGGTGCGATGGGAAAAGCTAGTAGTAGGTGAGTTGTTCACCTTACTAAAGGAGAAAGGCTAAGGTGTTATAGCCAACTTACCTTTGAGGACTGTAGCCAATGAATTCAACTTGAGGTTAGGGATCGTAGACTTGATAAACTTGTAAATAGCACCCACTAACATAAACAATCTTTCTTAAAAATCAATTCCACTATCATTACCAAAAGACTTTCTATTAATAACTCAATCAGGTTCTAAGAATTAGTCATCATCTTATTCAAAAACAAAGAGGAGTGTGAAAGCTCCTTCTCACACACTAAGAAATTATCTTACAAAGCTCTAATTAGATGTTCCTTTTCTAGAATAAAATATTTAAGGAACACTTCAGATTTGTTGAGTATAATAACTATCACATGTTTCCTCAGGTGAGCAACTCTGGCATTCTAATAAGGAGAATAATCAAAACAAGCATAAAAAAAGTCACTTTTCAAGATTCAAAATTTTTTAAATAATTTTTTAGACTTGTCAACTTGGAGTGATTTGTATTAAATATCTTTTCTGGATGATCTCACACTTATTTGTAAGATCACTTTGATCATTGTTAATAGAGGACTTCTTTTCCTCAAAAGCGACCTTTAACTCGCTTAACTCTTTGTCCATTTTTTCAAGGCTTTCCAAGCCTTCTTCTTAGCTTTTTCAAAGTTAAGGTACTTTCTCAAAAGTTCATTATAGGTATCAAAAAAAATTTCTTGCTTATCAATATAGTTTATAATAACTTTGTGGCCCTATGAGTGTGCAATGGGAGGATCTTTATTTGAACTTGAAGTAATAAAGGCTAAAGAATTTAGTATCATTATCATGCTACCATCTAAAATAGAACCTTAACCTTCATTGCACACTTACTTATGTGATTCTACTAATAAAATTAGTTTGCAGCGGTGTGACCTAGATTTCCATATTCAAAACACTTGATTTTACTCAATGGTTTCTTCTATGTTGTCTGTCCAACTCATCTTTAGAGTCATCATTATTCTTCATAGATTTTGAGTCCCTTTGGTATAAGTTGTCTCTTATGACACCCCCAAAAGAGCTATTCTTACTTCTAAAGAATTTAGTAAACTTCTTGGCTTGCAAAGCCATCTCTTCTTCATCAAGGCTTAAACTTTCATCACTGACCACGCTAGTATTAACATCTCTTTTAGAACCATTGCCTTTCATGGTTTTAAGATCAATGGTTTTTTTTTTCCTTTTATAAAAGCATTCTGACCATGTCTGGGGAGAAGATGGTGAAGCTTAAACACCTAAAGGTCACTAACCAACTCAATGACATTTGCTTCTCCAAATTTATTCATGGATTCAATAACTATGACATTAGCATGGAAACGGTTAGAGAGACAAGAAATAATCTTTTCAATTTGTTTTTTCTTCACAAATAGGCCTCCAAGATTATAGGAGTAGTTCACAATGTTAGAGAGATGAATGTAGAACTTGTTGAATGTTTCATCTTCCTCCATTATATAGAGCTCAAAATCTATTTTGTGATTTAAATTTTTTGACCTTTTATTTGCAGAGGTTCCCTCATGCATTGTCTCTAAAATATCCCAAGCCTGCTTAGAAGTAGTGCAACTTTCGATACTTTTGCATTCATTTGGAGTGACAGCTAGGATAATAGCATATAAACCTTTTCTATTCCATTCAGATTCTTTGGTCTCCACCTTGGACCTTCCATCATTTGCTTAGGGATAACAATGTTATCAAGGAGGGTTTTAGTTAGATACATCTAGCCATTTTTTATCAAAAACTAGATATGGTCCCTAATTTATCAAAGAAAATCCACATATCAGACTTCTAATAGGCATAGTTAAGCCCATTAAAACAAAAGAGGCCTACCTACATTACCTCCATCTCTAGAGTCTATTAGAATAGAATTGAGTACATGGAAACAATGAGTAAGAAATAATCAACACCAAAGTTGTTAAGCTCAACAACGATGTATCCACTTTGATACCAATTGAGAGAGTCTAACACTTGGCGAAAAACCAAGGTAAGGAGATAAGGACTCCTTAGAGACTCACACCCAACTCATAAGTAGGGAAAAATACAAAAAAATAAAAGTAAAGAAAAAGTATATTAAATCAATTAGAAATTAGGTAGATTAATTTAATATAAATAGGTAGAATAATTAGAATTCAATAGAAATACTAAATAAGAAAGGAAAGAAAGCATGCCATAACATAAAGGTGTAGAGAGTTTTCAATCAGAGTCAAAGTCTTATATGCTAGCACATACACGAGAAAGACTCAAATTAGACTAACATAAAATTAGATCATACAAACACAACGATATAACAAGGTAAACTCACATAAAAACCCTACCTATGTGGTAAATCCTCATGTTGCTTATGGCAACCACCCAGTAGCAAACAATCCACTAAACAGAATAAATAGATACAACTCGATAGAAAATATAAATGCAAATATCTGTATTAGTTAGGATTACCTATCTTAAGTGTTTGTGTTTCCCTTACATGTTGCCTCCATAAAAAAATTGATTCAACATAAGAATCTAGCTCTCATTTGAAGTCCTACTACACACAGTAGTATGATTGGTTATGAATGATTAATATAGTAAGAAATGAGGTACCTACCACAAAAAATCCTAATAGCAAAAAACTATCTTGGACACTTACTAAGGTAACTTATCCTAACCCAAGAACATGGGTTTTCTCACACAAATGTGATTCAAAAATATTGAATAAACGCTAAAAGTAAATGTGAAATGTAATTAAAAAATGCAAATTTTGATAGGGCTTTGCTTCAAATTTTCTAAATTACCATTTCAAAGAAATAAGATGATATTTATAGAAAATTTATCAACTATTTATGGCCTCGTTGATCATCTTGCCAACATAGCAAGCATGGCAAGGGTAATACCCATTACACCTTATCAAATAAGGTTGGCAAGAGGCTATCGAGCTAGGTTGACAAGTTCTAAAAAATATGATTTTTTTGGTTCCAAAAAGCCAAGTAGTTTTCCATTAACACCTGTAAGATAAATGACATAAAATCACAAATAACACAACCTAACATGTATAATATGAAAACCAACCTAATGATGTGTGAAAATAGTCTCACATATAGTGTACCTAACTAAGTACGTCTTTGCATTACTAAATCATCAATAACCAACTTTATCTAGAGGAAGGCAATACACTAGATAAAGTAAACAAACTATGTATTTTTCACACTAGAACACCAACATAGTCACAGATAACTTATAAGACTTACAACATAAAAGTCCTCCTTGAATATTCTCTCCATATATTTTTTTATCACTAATACTAGCATAGTATAATTTCTCAACTTCCTCTTTCTTCTTCTTTTTACTATATTCTCTATTCTACTTTGTGATCTCATTCTTCACCTCTACTTTATTCTTTTCCAAGTGTATTTCTTTCACTTCATAAAGCTTCTTAACTTTATAGAGTTCCTCTGATGGTTTAAATACCTTGAATTTTACTTCATTCTTTTGAACTCTACTAATTAACTTTTTCCAGCTCTATATCAATTAAGGTCCTTCCTATAGGTAGGAAAGGGCAGTCTAAAATAACAAGGATCTCGTTTTCTTCTTCTATAAATAAAAAAATAAAATATGTAAGGAAGATAAAATTTTCTACCTTTACAATCACATCCTTAATCACTCCTCTTCATCCCTTCAAAGATCAATCATCCATTTGCATGATCACTGAGGTTGGTTGTGCTTCCTTAAGTCTTAAATTTCTAAAAACTAACAAGGGCATTAAGTTCACATTGGCTCCCAAATCGCAAAGTGCCTTCCAAAAGTGATGATCCTCTATTATGCATGGAATGTGAAATGTATAGGGCTTCTTCAACTTGGATGGTAGTCTTTGATCAATTTTAATCTTATAGTCCTCTGTAAATGAAATGGCCTCACAATCTTCGAACTTCCTCTTCTTTGATAGAATCTTCTTCTTAAATTTCATATATAATGAAATTTAATTTGTTCTTAAACTTCCATGAAGGGGATATTGATTTACAACTTCTTAAAAATATTGAGAAACCTAGAGAATTATTTGTGTATCTTTTTCTTATGGAGTCTTTATGGGAAAGAAAGGGGTGGATGCATGTAGACCCTCTCCCTATAAGTCATTCCTTCCTTAGGCTTAACTACTACTTTGCCTCTCATTTTCTCATCTTTTTCTTGTTCAATCTCTTCCTTCATTTCTTCTCTTCTTTTTTTAGTTTTCTTTTCTTTCTCACTTCCTACAACTATCCCATTTATCGTTATAATATCATTGTATTGCTACCTACCATTTTTCTTAGGATTTACTTTAGTGTTAATACGAAGCATACCTTGATTCCTTTCTTGGACCGTTTTTGTGAGCTATCCCATTTACACCTCTAAATTTCTTACACTAATATTAATGTTGGCTTCCTTTATTACCAAGCTCTCCACCTTATTATTTATTAAATCCATCCTTGGAATGACATTAGACATCATAGTCTCCATCAACCTCTAAAATCTATCAAGTCATGAGTCTTTAACGGGTGATTGTTATTGTGGTTGATTGTAGCTCGATAGATTGTACTTCAAGAGAAATTAGGGTGACTTATCTCACACCTAGATTATATATATATTTGAATAAGGATATCTTTGGTATTTTTGATTGTTAATATAATCACAACCTCAGGATTTCTTCCACATGTATCACTAAGATGAGGTTCAATAAGGTGCTCACAAGCAACAAAGGGGTTTTGTATCATATTAATCCCCTATAGTCCTAGCATAAAGCTTCTTTGTTAGCCTTAATAACAATGGATTTGTTTGTGCTTGTAAAAGTTGTAAAGGAATCCAAATATACAATTTTGTATCCCTTTTTGGATTTATCCTATCTATTGACTATTGACAGTTGTTGAATGCCATCTCCTCAAGGAATGAAAAATCTCTAGTTTCACTTTCCCTATTAAAACACTTTTGTCTACTACATTAAGTATAGCTGTAGCTTTCCCCAATATTCCACCATAAAATATTTTAATTTTGAACCACTATGGAATAGCATGTTATAGGCATTTTCTTAATAGCTCTTTGAACCATTCTTAAGGCTCATAAAAAGGTTCTCTACCTAGTTATTGAAGGTAAGTGATAGCATTCCTAAATTTGGTTGTACTTGAAGGTGAGGAAATATTTACAAGAATTTATGAGCCAAGTCATCCCAGGTGATGATAGATCCTATTGGTAATGAATTTAACCATGCCTTTTCCTTGTCCCTAAGTGAGAAGGGGAACAAGTGATAATGTATGGCATCATCTAGTACTTCATTAATATTAAAGGTATCATATAACTCAAATAAGGTATCCAAGTGAGTGTTTGGATCCTCATTATCAAATCCTCTAAATTGATTTGATTGCACCATTTGGATAACATTATGTTTTAGCTCAAAGTTGTTGACATTGATAGGGGGTCTATTAACAAAAGATTGAACTTAATCACTTATGATTCTATGAATTTCCAAAGAGGTTTAGGGAAAATCACGTCCCATTGATCTCCAAATTTTCCATAGCTCCAAGTTGAGTTTGGTGTAGTCTCTCTCTTTTTTTAACCCGTGAAGACTCTCTCTATCATAAGATAAAAGGTTGAAGATTAGTACCTATCTCTAAGGGTATAAAACAAACTAAAGTAAAAAAGTATTAAATTACCAGTACTAGTACTGCTATATGAATACTACTATTAATAATAAAATATATTACACTTCACAGCAATGATTCCAAAAACTTGTAGTGATTTCACAAATATACGAGTCGTAAAAGTAATAAAATGAAATAAAGCATGAGTATCATCCCACAAAAGTGTTTGTTTTATAATTAAGTACTAATATACGACAATCATAATACTATCTAGGCGAGTAATAAGAGAAAATTATCTAAACTATGACTAATCCTAAAATTGATTCCAAGCAACAAATAATAATCAAGTAAATAATGTTGAGAACTTGGATCTATGAATCTACTAACCACTCCACATACAATATAAAATATCATTGAACGAGTTCTCTACCTAATTGATTGGCTACATGCTCTGATATACCTATGAATATTTGTCAAGCATTCTTTTGGTAGTGTGCAAACAATCACATTGCTATGTTATTTGATTTGCACATCAATTATGATCTCATGTAACATGCCACACATTCATCAATCATATTATTGTACCTTTTTAGTTCATGTGATAATAATTCCATAACTAATTAAAAAACCTACTTTTTCAATTTAGGGTATGAATCTCAAATCAAATAATTATTGGCCAAACAATCAAAGGATTAAGATCAAAATTACTATATCAACTAATAATAGAAAATTTTATTCAACTAAATAAACTCAATCACATTTTTCATGGCTAGGTTCATCAAAAATTTCAAAAAATAACTTAGCCACTCATAGCTCTAAAAATCATCACTAAATTATATGAGTGTATAAAAGTTACAAAAATGATGAAGAAAATAATTAAATCCAACTTTGATGAAGAATCCAGCTTCTTCTTCAATCTCCCTTTCAAGTTAATCAATTACCTCCTTAACTTATATCTACTTATTCTCTCTTTGTTCCTTTAATATCTTCTATGTTCTTTTGAATTCTCTAAGAGCTATCCCTTATTTATGGCCTATAAATGGGGTTTAACTAAGCTAAAATAAGTCGTAATCTATTTAGGAATCATGTTATATTTGACCCAATGGTTGAAATTAGAAGTTTGGACTTAAAATCAAAGCTAATGTGTCAAATTCTACTCTACTTGATTGATCCATATTGTTGCTCAATTGATCTATATATGTCATCATTCAAACCAAGAGCAATTAATCGAATCTCAATCCAAGCTAGATTAATCTACATATGCTTGATAGATTAATAACTTTTTCGATCAATCTAACTCTTTGTTTTTTTCATTCCTGGGATAATGCCCTATTAATGAATGATCAAGGCTTCTTTTGATCTATTGATAGATGGCTTGACCTATTGAACTTTTTTGATCTTGAATTTGTAATAATTTGCTTATTTTTGCTCTATTTGATGTCTTTTTACTTGCAATAACATAGTTAAAAACAAAATATATCTTTTCAACAATATTCATCTCAAAACAAGATAAATTGCTAGCTGGAAGTGATTAAATAACTCCACTTTCATGGTGTTATCAATAAGAACCTTTCTTAGGGTACAAGGCTTTCCCTTCTTTAGAATATCCAAATTTTCCCTTCTAGGGTTATCTTTTCCCTTTAATATGCTTCATTTTTTGAAAGCAATCCTTAGTAGAATTAGTATGTGCCAAGTGTCTTATAATGGATATATTAGGGTCGAGATTTCTAACATTTGTGTCTTCCAAAAATGGGTACTTGATGACTCTATGAAAATAGAGTCATTAGTGCACTTTTTTTACTTAATATTTACTTGTTTCATTCAATAAATAGTATTTTTATGGCTAAAAATATTAAAATATAAACTTTTTAGTGAAAAGGGGTGAAAATATAATTTTTGGAATTTTTATGAATTTTTAACGCAGTACCAATCAGGAGTTTCCACGTGACATACCACGCAAGCAGAAGAGCTGACTAGGCAAACCATGCGGGCACCACACAAGCATGAGAAACGAATCACGTTACGTCACGTGTGAGGAGGAAAAAATGCGTGCCACATGCTAGCACAGCGTTCAATCCAAGTTTGGAAATTGGTCAATGCATCATACCACATGTCGCTATGCCATTGCTCCACGTACCATGCCATCCATTTCCACAAATCACTTTGCGTTGCGTGTCGCTGAATCAGCAAGCATTGACTCTGATCGGTCTCCTCTACCACGTGTCGCTCCCTGATTCACCCAATGAATTTCCTCCACCACATGTCACACTATGATTGGCTTGAACTTTTAGTTTTACTTGTTTATATCGTAGCCCTTGATCTGAAGTTGATCTGACAGTCCATATCATACTTGAGCTTTATTTAAGCCCTTAATCACTCTATAAACCCTAATTGGCCTCCATTAGCATAATTTTGGTCATTTTTTGGAGCTAAAAAGAAAGAAAAATACATAAAAAAAATTAAAGAGATGACACGATTTTGGTGGAGAGTCAATAGGAGATTAATACTACAATTCAAGAGATTGATTGTATTTCTTTTTTCTACTCTTTTTTTTTTATCAATTTTATGTCTTTCTTTATGAAAAATATGAGCTTTATGAACATAATTATGTGTAATTAATGTATTAATCTAGGGATCTTTTGAGCCCAATTTTCACCATTTGATGATATAATATTTTACCCTAATTATAATTTTAATTTAATTATATTATTTAATCTGATTTTTATGCTATTAATTGTTTAGTCAACAATTTATCTATAGAGGCAATTAAATAGATTTGAGAGAATTATTTAATTTTTTATCTTGATTAAATAACATGCATAGTTTCTAGGCAGAGATGTATGATTCTTATGTATGTGGTCCATAATTGATGAACTTAATGAGTAGTATGCAATTTAATTAGCAAGAGAGTGTGATTAAACTAATTACTATATGGTATGTAGTTTACTTGAGAGAGGAATACATGATAGGTTAGATTCAATTGATCATGTAAGTAATTTATATTATATTGGGGGGATTTTAGTGGGTTATATGTTTAGAAAATTGAGGGATTAAGTATTCATAGATATTTTCTCATATATCTTTTTAGTCACAAAATCTAATTTAATTAATTATTACTATTTACTTTTAGTTATTTTAATTTTTCTTCCTTAAAATATAAACTATAATGCTTTTATGTATTCTGATAATGGCGGACCGATGTCTTGAGATTTTAGGTGGGTGATCCAAAGTCTTTGAGATCAGATCCTTGTGGGAACTGGAAATTTTATTTGGTGGTCATCGTCTAAGTTATATACTCGTTTAACAAACAATAAAAATTGGGTTTTAAATCAAATTTCAACAATAAATTTTTAATTGCAAAACAAATATCATGTTAAAATTAAATGTGGGAAAAAAATTACCAACAACCTAGGTCTATGACCTAAGAAGAATACCATTGGTCCTCAAGTCACTTAACCTATCTATTATGAAAAATAATATTCATCATAAAGTCGGTCTTAAACTACCCTCATAGGTATGATTCGAATCAATGCTTTGATTGATCCTTATCCACAAGCCACCAAATATTTTGACTTTATCACCTTAAATATTAGCTCAAAAACACATGTGTAAGATGTGTCATATAACATATTTAACAAAAAATAATCCTAAGCTAGTAGGTTCAAAACATGTATCAGTAAATCAGAACCAAGGAATCCTAGAACAATAAATGTAAGCACAAGAATATTAAAAATAGTTTTTTTTAAAATTAGATATCAAATCAATAAATTATGAATTATGATCATGCACACATGATAAATTGATGTAAGCATAAAATAACCTCATCAATAAGAAGCTAAATGATCATGAAAATAATAAAGAAAAATTGATAAATGATGAGAACAAAACTGGCATCGTGTTAACAATACCGATTTTATAGATACTTTGGTTTTATATTTGTAAAATTCTAGCAAGTGCACGAATTATTTTATAGAAAATGACAAGTATACTCCTAAAGTCGATCTAAGGAAAGAATATATGTGATTTTAATTTATTATTCAAACTTTTAAAAAAGAAATTAAATCATAAACATCATGTCACGATATTTTAATTTTTATGTTTCCTAGTCTAACACCATAAAAAAAATAAACATAGATATGGATTCAATAAACAATTATGCAATTTTTTATTATTTATAATAGTAGAGTATTTATGGATATACTAATTAACTTAATTATGCTTGTTCATATTACTTAGGTTATTAAAGATATAAATTAATATTTATCGATTCTCTTTTTTTCATATAAATACCACTTTTAGTGGGGTTAGATATTATTTAATAATTAAACAAATCAACTAACACATATAGATAGATTTGATAATTAATTTGGTTAATTAAATTAATTCTTTTTTCCTAAGAGATTTAAAATCAGCCATTTAAATACCACTTTTGGTGGGGTAAGACATTTTAAAACTTTATTCAAGGTGTCCAAATTAAACTTAAGAATTTAATTATTTGAGTACTACCTTTCAAGTTCTAAAACTATTACTAAAAATATGTTGCCAATACGTTTTCGAATAATAGTTCTTATAAAAACTTTTGAAATAGAGCTTTACTCTAACTATAGGGTGTTTGTACTAATAAATAAAAAGAGCACTATTCTAAATCAGACCAGATAATTAAACCTTAAAAGTTAATTTTCAAATTTAAGTTTGTAATAAAAAATAATATATTTCTCTCTAACATCATTAATATAAAATCTTGAATAAAAAAATGAATTTATTTTATAGAAATGTTTTACCTATTCAATATGTGGCAAGCATAATAACGTTATTATTATATCATATTTACAAATAGTCAACCGTGTTAAATTTAATCGTAGATAAATTAAATATAATATATAAAAATAAAACATAAAAATAACTGCAAAGAATTTATTTTAAAATTATATCTCAAAAAAATCCTTATACAATAATGATGTTAATTCTGTTTCTGAAAACCTCCAAAGGGATTGCATTTCCGTTTATTGAATCCAAAACTAGAAATCTATAAAAACATAACTAGTTCTTCTCAAAAAAGAGAAGAACTTTAAAACAAAAAAAAACTAAGAAATCTTTCTTGAGAGAGAAATGTGTGATTTTTGGGATGGGGAAGAAGGTATTTTTATAGGTGAGGAAAAGGCTAAAAAAGTTGGAAAATATCTCAAAAATTGGTCTTAGACACGTTTGGACAAGTTGGTACGCATGTAGGGATGAGATTTGCAACAAGTGTGTGCTATCACCCGCGGGATCGACACGTGTGTGTGTTGGTGCACATGGGATTGATGCAAGCATGTACTAGCTATGTGGGGGTGTGGTAGCCGCTCGTTGGTGTGTGTTGGTTGCACGTGGGGTGCACGTGGGATTCAAAATTTTTACATTTTTTATGGTTTTGACCCATTTTATCCAATTTTTCTAATTTTTTTTACTTTTCCTCATGTTTTTTCTCAGCATATTTGTGATGTATTGCCTCTAATATTTTTTTCGATTCTTTAAATTATTTTTGAAAATACCTGAAAAACAATAAAAATACATGTGATTCCAAAGCACTCATTAATAAATTTGTACAAAGTGTGAGCATGTAATTTTTGTGTGTTATTAAAAAGTGGAGTGAGGTGTCAATGTGAGTTAAGTGAGCGTTGTATAATATAGATGAATTAGAATGAAACATGTTAGTGAAAATGGCACATCCCTAATTAATCAAGCACCTATTTTGATGGATAAAATAGAGCAATAACAGAAGATTGAAAAGTAAGATGAGATAAAGAGATTGATTGTGATATATGTTTGATATATCAAGGGTCCTTGATCAATCAAGTAACCTCTTAATGGATCAAGCAAAACAATTTCACTTTTTTTAAAACCAAACAAAATGTTGAGATCAAAGTGATGGGATCTATGTGTTTTCTTGATCAAGAATCTATAAAATAACTTCAAAAACATTGTGTCAACATGCATATAAATATATATGCTAAACATGCATGCATTAGGAATAATTTTTCTCCTTAAAAATGATTAGCTTTTGAATTTCAACCTTGTAGCAACCTGACTAATATATCAACACAAAAATCAATCAATTCCTAAAATATAACAAGTTAACTACATAGAAATATTTTTTTAACAAAATTTCCAACAAATCATAATTCTTTTACACATATTCACCACATAATTCATACCCTTACTAAGGTCATATATGTGCAAAGTATTATAAGCTTGTTTTGGTCCTTTAGTTACATTTCAAACCCCTAAAATTCTAGGCCTCATATATAAAAAAACATATCATTCACTATATTGAAATTTCTAGATAAATTTGATTTTTTGATTGAACATGAGTAAAGAACTCATGAAGAGTGGTGAAGAAAAATAGAAAATGCAAGGAGAGAAAACAAAGAAGAGAAGAGATGGAAATTCTTGTATTACATAATTTAATGATTGACTACAATTTTTTAGATACATTGAGTAAAATAAACTCTAACAAACTATGGTAGCACTAGGAATAGGCTTGAAACAAACTCTTAGTTGGCATAGGTTCACCTCGCACTTCTACTTCCCTATCATCTCCCATCAAATTAGTGGGGTGAAATCACACTGAGTTTGCATTGAAGGCAAGAAAATTGTAGTTCATGTAATGCATTGGTTAAGACATCAACTAATGTTCATAACCTAGAATATGTTGGACACACAATTTCTTAGCTATCACTTTTTTCCGAATAAAGTGTAGATCAATTTTAATATGTTTAGTACATTCATATTGTAATGGATTGGAGGTAATAGAAACATAAATCATATTGTCACACCAAATTACTAGCATTTGAGAAGACAAATAGTGAAACTCAATTAATATTGTGAATCCATACCAACTCATAGGTAGCATCTGATACACTTTGATACTCAACCTCAACTCTCAAAAGAGAGACTATAGGATACTTCCTAGAAGACCATCATATGGGATAAGCACCCAAAAACACACAATAACCTATGGTAGATCTTCTATCATCATAACACAAGGCCTAATCAAAGTCAAAAAAATGTTATAATTTGTAAGGAAATTGATTTTTGAAAAAATAAACCATGATCTTTAATTCCTTAAAGGTACACAAGGATCTTCTTAACAACTCCCCAATGAACACCTATTGGAGATGCCATAAATTGGAACACTTTATTAACAAAAAATCCAAAATCAGGACATGTAAGGGTGACATACTATAAACTACCAAAAACATTTCTATAGAGAAATGAATCATGAAAGGGAGTTCCATCATAAGCAGACAATTGAGCCAAAGAACTTGTATAAGAATAACTTTGTTTATAGTTAAACATATAAACTTTCTTCAACAAATCATCAATATATTTTCCTGATTTAGAAGCATGCTACCATCTACTAGTTTATGCAATGCAATATCATGAAAATAATGTAGATAGCCAAGGTCCTTAAGGAAAAATTCATTATGAAGAGAATCAATAAGTCCTTGCATAGCTTTAGAATCTAAACCAATAATGATAATATCATTAATATATAAGAACAAACATTTGTAATGCATCATATTGATTAAAAAACAAAGATTAATTTTCCATACTCTGAAGAAAACCAAAATTGAGCCAAGTATTACTTAATCTTTCAAACCAGGCTTGAAGAGCCTGCTTAAGTCCATACAAAGCTTTATTTAGCTTGCACACATAGTCAAGGTACTTAGGATCCAAAAAACCCTTAAGTTTCTCCATAAGAACCTTATCCTTTAATAAACAATGCAAAAATGAATATTCACATCAATTTGCCTCAAATTCCAAACATTTGAAAGACTAATGGCAAGAATGATCATGTTAGTAGCAAACTTCACTATAGGACTGAAAGCTTAAGTAAAATCAAATACTGCAACTTAGTTATAACCTTTGACCTTAAGGAATGCTTTTAACCAATCAAGTCACTAATCTAACAATCTCTTTATATGAAACACCTATTTGCTTCCAATGACCTTCCTCCTATGAGGATGTGATACAAGAGTCTAAGTATGGTTTCTAAGTAGTGCCTCAATTTCCTCCTACATTTCCTTGTGCCATTCTAAATAATTAAGAGCTTTCTTTGCTAAAACTAGCTCTTGAATATTATCTAGAGTACTTAAAGCATGAAAGACTTTGGGTTTTCTAATGTTATTTTTAGAATGTGTAATAATTGAGTGCATATTTTGAATCTTAGATTTAGAAGGTTGTACAATGGGTAAAGTATTATTGTTGGGAACATATAAGACAACATTATGGTCAATTGGATTAGATACAATAGCAATGGACTCACTATATGAAGTGGGAAGGTCAATATCAATGGATGAGTCTTAAGAAGCAAAAAAACATGTATTGAAAAGAGAAATTTGTGAAGTACTATGTAAAAGTAGTTCAATAGGGCTAGAAAATGAAGCATGCCCATTGGGAAGAATAGGAATGGTAGGCTTAGGTAGTGATTGACCTATCTTAGAATTGAAAGGTACATGTTTAGACAAAACTACTAAAAAGGTTCTTGAAAGTTGTAATTTTTATTTGGATATAGATGACAACTCAGGGAGATTAGAAAAAGAAACGGATAATTCATCAAATACAACATTTTATGATACAAAGATTTTTTCATCTTTTCTTAAACACTCTTACCATTTATGGTCAAGTTTGTAACCAATTAATATGCATGGAATAGAATGAAATTCAAGTAGGTGAGTGTTATATGGTCAAATATGAGGGTAATAAAGATAGCCATAAGTTTTGAGAATAGAATAGTTTGGTTTAACACCAAAAAATAATTCCAATGAACCCTTATTATGCAATAAGGGTGAGGGAAGCCTATTGATAAGGAACACTAAGGAATAAAAAGCTTCATCCAAAAATGTTCAATAAAGACATTCACATTGGAGTATCTTAGTAGATTTGTTAACTTGCAATTATACTTGAACCTTCAAAAGTAAGAAGGCACAAGGGACATCACTTTTATCTTTTGGAAAATATACCAAAGTGAACCTTGAGAAATAATTCATGCAATAAACTTACATACCATCTATATCCATTATTAAAAACAACAAGGGCTTGTCCCTACACATTAATATGCATAACCATCAATGGCTATGTAGCCTTACTTGAACTATTATCAAAAGGTAGACAATGACTCTTAGAAATCTAACATAATTTTCCCAAAGTAGGTAAAGTGTTTTCATTATCAGACATCATGTAATCACATTGTTTAAGCACGGTAGCTATAAATTTAGAAGTATAATGGCCTAATCTTTTATGCACTATTAGAACATCAAAAAACTTAGAAATTTTTTAAACAACTACTTAGGATCTGATTTTGTAGTATTTACAATAAAAAGTATCTTATTTAGGCTATTTATACTATGAAATTCAAAAGTAAGTGCATCATTATAACTGCCTACTCTTACCAAGCATAAGCCATAAACTTAATTAGCATATCTTAGATCTAAGTTAAAGTGATAAACTCCCTTTGTCACACTCTCCTTGGAGCAGGATCTTATATGTTTCCTTATCATTTATGAGACAATGGTGAGGGTGAAACTCAAAATATATATTACTACCCATAGCAAACTTAGAAATACTCAACAAGTTCTTAGCTAGATGGGCACAAGAAGTATGTTTTTTAGACAACATATCCTATTTGATGCAATTTTGATGCAAACTTATTAGTACCAAATGATGGATCATAAGGTATGTAGCACTTGAGTCATAATACCATGAAGGTTCTATGATGGTTTCAAGAGTTTCTATGAATGCAAATGCTTGTTAATGTTGCTTATTTGTTTTTTGTGAAGAAGACCCTTACTGATTTTGTCAATTATCCATAGGTGGTTGAAAGTCTTTCTCAAATCTATACCAATATTTTATTTACCATATGGTCAATTTTGTCACACAATAGGCATTGATGCCTTCCACCTCATCCATAATTATTTCTGCCTCTTCCTACTTGAGAAGAGTTTTGTCCTCTACCACTATAATGTTGAGAATTAAAATTTTAGCTTTCCTGAAAGCGTCTCTCATTAGTTAACTCTTTGCTTGTTCTCAAGTAAAGCCAAGTATAACTAAATAAAATAACATAGGTAGTATATTCATAAATATACTTCTATTAGTACATGAATATTTCATGAAAACTATCTCTCTCAAGAGTTATACAATCCTATGATTAAGATATTCACATATTCATCAATCAACGTTCAATCAATACAAGGATATACAAGGTTTTTGACAAAATGATTCATGTGTGTGTGGTGCACATGATATAATCCAATGCACTCATGAAATTAACCTATATAAGAATGATAATCAATTCAATCTTAGAACAAGTCTCATAAGTCTATTTTTCACACCCTCTCCTCTAATATAAATACGCACTTAGCTCAAGATTAATAATGACTTTACATGGTTGTAATGTAAGGCTTAGGTGAGGGGTCAATAAATGAAGACACTTAGGATCTTGCCACACCATAGCTTTCTGTTTTTCATCATGCACTTTTTAACTGCAATTGAGATTTTACTTGATATTTCAGTACACCCTTTTTTGTCATTATTTTCATATTCTTTTATTCCACATCTCTTTTCTCTTCTTTTTTTATAACTTCACAACACCCTCAAACTTGTTTTCAATTCTATTTTCTTTTTCTTTAGAAGGATAATTGTGTTGTGAGTTTTGCTTCTTACTTTTCTTTTTGTTTATAGGGTGCATTACATTCACCTTACTCTAAAGCATAACACATGATTGCATTTTTTTTTCTTTTCATACAAGTTAAAGGTGCAATGGTAAAGGTAATACTTATTAGTTAGGCATTAAATGTGGCTTAAAGATATGAATGGTTCTTTTTAGCCTTAAATGGGTGACTAAATATATTAACAATGTTTAGCTTGAAAGGCTCAATCGATCCAAATAAGGCCTAAATCATTTCTCTTGCTAAATACTATTTAGGATTTCATCTCAAGGGATGATCAAATAGATTCTAAAACCTGATAGATCTCATCGACTCGTATAAATCACTACAAATTTTCTCTCAATAAGAACACCAAATCAATCATGAAAATGTGCACAATAATTTGAATCAATCCAATCAAAACTAGCGAGCATATCACTTGATTAATGTAAATATCTTAACAAATATGTTACATTCCTTATTCTAGTCATGACAACCAATTTTTATCATTGAGCTTATATGTTTCATATCAAGAATGCATGCATTTAGTTTCCATATAAATATGAAAAGGTAAAAGAAAAGAAAAGAAAACTCCCTTAGTCTTGGCACACCACATCTGTCATTGAAACTGCTCAATCTTGTTGCGCCATTACTCTCCATATTTATGCACCTATAAAACAAAAACAATAAAAATATAAGTAAAATAACGTTGGGTTGTCACCCAACGAGCATCACATTTAACGTCCTTGACTAGATGGTCGTATCAAGTCCTAAGGCACATTCCTTCATGTCAATTTACTTTTGAATTTGTCTAGAAACAACTTGAGTCTTGATTTTTTCAATAATACTTTATGTTATGGTTCACAAGCATCGTGCTCTATTCATTTTTCATGCCATATATAATTTTTTTGAACTTTCTAGCATTTTTATATGCACTCCATCATAACTCATCCAATTTATATATTTCTAACAGCTTTTTCACTTCTCTATTGGAAACTTTCACTTTCATACTTAACTAGGGATGGAAGGGTAAAAGTGTGGGGTCTAAACTTGGTAGCTCTTCAATCGATGGTTTGAGCTTAGATCCTATCTCCAAATTTTCCATAATTCCTTTGATACACACATGAGAGGTGCATCTTCCAAAACATTTATATAGTCTATAATATCAACCTTTGATGCCATACTTTTAAAGTTATAATAGGTTGATTTGTTTTCTGGTGAGTTTATGTCCTTGTTTACAGTAGCATGTGTTAAAGTCTTAAGTTTGGGTGAATTAATAGATTATTTTAAGCTATTCCCACAATCAATAACATTTATCATTAAATATTCATTAGCATTATCAATATCAGAGGATTCAGATTCTTTAAAAATGTTAAACATTATTTGTTCATCTTACACTCTCATTGTAAGTTCACCTTTTTGTACATCAATGAGTTCTATTCATGTTGCTAAGAATGGACTAACAAGTATGATAGGAACATCACGGTCCTCCTCCATGTCTAACACAATGAAATTTTCCAAAAAGATGATTTTTCTACTTTTACTAGCACATCTTGTACCACACCCCAAGGTCTCTTAATTAATCTATCTGTTATTTATAATGTTACAAAAGTGGGTTTGGCTTTACCAACCCCCAATCTCTTGAAGACTAATAATGGCATAAGGTTAATGCTAGAACCCAAGTCACATAATGTTTTCTCAACATAGATGTTCCCAATTGTACAAGGAATGTCAAAACTATCTAGATCTTTCAACATTTGGGGTAGTTTTCTAGCAAGGATGACACTACAATCTTTAGTTAAGGTTATTATTTCATTATCTCCAAACCTCATTTTCTTAGACAAGATGTCCTTCAGAAATTTGACATATCAAGACATCTATTCAAGTGCATATACAAATGATATGTTTATGTGCAACTTCTTAAAGACTTCCAAAAAATTTGAAAATTGCATATTTGACTTTTGCTTTTGCACTCTTTAAGGGAAATGAATAGTGGGTTCGTAGAGGTTGTTCTTTTTTTCCTGAATTATTTCCTTTCCATTACTCTCTTTATCCTCTAATTCCTCTTCATCCTTTTTAGTTTCTAGTTCCTCCTTATCCTTTTGGGTCTCATGTTCCTCCTCTAAAGTTTTACCACTCCTATAGTGCTACAATGATCCCTATATTCTCTTCTTGGGTTTTCAATTGTGTAACTTGGAAGGTTACCATGAGGCCATTGACTTAAAGCCTGAGTAAGTTGCCCCATTTCATTTTCCAAATTTTGAAATGAAGCTTCTTGAGTTAACACTTTTGTATTAAGTGATTGGATGAAATCTTTCATCATCCCCATTAAGGCATTTGTATTGTCCTCAGTAGGTGGCTTCTTTTCTTGGGTTTGTACTTGTTGTGATTGTTGGAAACTAGATGGTGGAAATGATTGATGGTTGAATTGATTACTACCCTGATTGTTGTTATTCCAAGAGAAATTTGGATGTTCTTCCATCCTAGGTTATATGTGTTTGAGTATAGATTATTGTTTTGATTTAAATTACCCTCATAAAATATTGATTCAGGATTACCTGGATAATTATCAAACAAATGAGCTCTATCATAAAACATACACAACACCCTTGAATCTTGGACCTAGTTTATACTCGCTGGGGAGTTTTGAACCTTTAAAATATTTACAAAAGATGACACTTCAGTTGTTAGTGTCATGATATCATTTACCTCCTCATTCCACCTACTCTTCTTGTGGCTATCATTCTATCCATTAAACATTGATAATTATTGTTAGTCGTTTTCTATAATATGCTTCTAATAACACAAAAGCATGTGTTTAAATAAAAAATTAAAAAATTAATTTCTAATATTTATAATCCCAAGCAACGACGCCAAAAACTTGATCGCCATACACGAAGTGTATACAAAGAATATGCGAGTATACATAATGCAACAAGTAATATAAAAATAAGAAAATATTACTCTCACGAAGATTATTTTATTAGGAACTAATTTTTAAAACTAAAAAAATAAAAATCAATTTTTTGTATTTTTATATTTTAAGGAAGCAAAATTAAAATAACTAAAAATAAATAACAATAATTAATTAAATCAAATTTGGTAACTAAGAAGATATATGAGAAAATATCTAGAAATACTTAATCCCCTAATTTTATAAACATACAAAACGCTAAAATCCCCTCAATATAATTATAAATTAATTACATAATCAATTGAATCTACCCTAGCATGTATTTTTCTCTCAAGTAAGCTACACACCATATACTAATTAATTTAATCACACTTTCATGTCAATTCAATTGCATACTAGTCATTAAGTTTATCAATCATGGATCACATACATAAGAATCATACATCTCTGCCTAGAAACTATACATGTTATTTAATAAAGATGAACAATTAAATAATTCTCTTAAATCTATTTAATTTCCTCTATATATAAATTATTGGTCAAAAATTAATAACATAAAAATTAGATTAAACAATATAATCAAATTAAAATTATAATTGGGGTAAAATATTAGATCATCACATGGTAAAAATTGGGTTCATAAGATTCCTAGATTAATAAATTAACTACACATAATTATGTTTATAAAGCTCATATTTTTCATAGAGAAAGACATAAAAATTGATCAAGAAAAGAGTAGAAGAAGAAATACAATCAATCACTTGAGTTGTGGTGTTAATCTCCTCTTGAATCTCTACCAAAATTGTGTCCCCTCTTCACCAAAATTATGCTAATGATAGCCCCTTCAGGTTTATGGGGTGATTAAGGGCTTAAATATAGCTCAGGTGCATGACACGTGGCACATAGAATTCACTGAGTGAATCAGAGAGCGACGTGTGGCAAGAGGGACCGGTTAAAGTTAACGATTACTAAGTCAGTGCCACATGACGTACTATGATTCGTAGAAATTGATGGCATGCCACACATGTGGAACGTAGGGAGCAATCAAGTGGCGACACGTGGTAGTGTGGCTTGACCAATCTCCGAACATGGATTGAATGCCATGTTGACATGTGGTTTGTTGTTCATCCTCCTCACATGCTGCATAAGGTGATTCACTGTTCTTACTTACATGGAGTATGCATGGCTTACCTGGTCAGTTGCTTTGCTTGCGTGACATGCCATGTGGTAGCTCCTAATTGGCCCTACATTAAAAATTCATAAAAAATCCAGAAAAATTCTAAAAATTATATTTTCACCCCTTTTCACTAAAATTTTTGTATTTTTTATATTTTTGGCCCCAAAAATACTATTTATTGAATAAAACAAGTAAATATTAAGTAAAAAAGTAAACTAATGACTCTACTTTCATAGAGTCATCAAAGACCCTTGCTGATATTGTCAGTTATTCATAGATGGTTGAAAGTATTTCTCAAATCTATACCAACATTTTATTTATCATATGGCCAATTTTTTCACACAATAGGCATTAATGCCTTCCACCTCCTCCATAATTATTTTTGCCTCTTCCTACTTGAGAAGAGTTTTTTCCTCTACCACTATAATGTTGAGAATTAAAATTCTAGTTTTCATGAAAGTCTCTCTCACTAGCACCATTTGTGGTAAGACTTTAGGGCTAATTTTGCACAAAGTTTTCCAAGGGTAATAACACCTCATTACAACCACTATTGTGCTCTTCTAACATATTTTTACGAGTAAGTAGCATCGATTGCACCAGCCTCACAAAAAGAGGTTATGTTTTACTTGACTCTGTAGCATGAACTACGCATAATCTATTTCAACTCCATTAAGAAGTTCAAGCACTTGATCCTCTATAGATACTCTATAGCCACAAGTTGATAATTGCATCATAATATCTTTATTTCTCATAACATCACTACTACAAAAAGTATATATGACCTCGATTTTTAACCATGACAACAGGTTTATGGCCACGATTATAAGAACTAAGGCCTAAATAAGAGAGACTATAGACTATTACCTATGGTCTCGGTTTTTTAACTGAGGTCATAGACATAACCTATGGCCTCAGTTATTGAAAGACTAAGGCCATTGGAAATGTTTATGGCCTTAGTTTTATAAAAAACTGAGGCCATAAACATGTCCTATGACCTCGGTTTTTCAGTAATTGAGGTCATAGGATATGTCTATGGCCTCGATCTTTCAATAACCAAGGCCATAGAGTATACATAAATTAAAGAAATACAATTATTGATTACAATATTAAAAATTAATAAAAATTACAATAAATTTATTAATTATAATATTAAAAATCATATTATATTAAATTAAATTAAAGTATAATTACATTTGAGAGTTTATTATACATTAAAACATAATAAAACCTTATTATTACAAACTGGTGTTTTACTATTAATTATAAGAATTTATAAGTGTACTTCAAATCAACATAATCAAGTCCATAATGACTCAACAAAAGTGTAAAGAAAAGGCAAATACCATAGGCACTGTTGCGTTGGGGTGCTGCGCTGGGGTAGGACACTAGTGTGCGGATGAGCTTAGTATACTGGTGTGCTGGTACGCTTGGTGTGCTAGTGAGCTTGGTGCACTGGTACACCTGGTGCACTAGTGAGCCTGGTGCACTGGTACACTCAGTACCTACTGCGTTGGAATCATGGTGGACTGGTGAACGTGGTGCTATGGTGCGTCTGGTACCTGGTGCACCTAATGCATTGGTGTGTTGGTGTGATGGTGCATCTGGTGCGTTGGTGTGCTGGTGTGCCTAGTGAGCCTGGTACGTTGGTGTGTTGGTACCCCTAGTGAGCCTGGTGCGTTGGTGTGCTAGTGTACTGGTGTGCTAGTGCACCTAGTTCCTACCATGAAAAAGAAAATAGTAAAAAAACTAGAATAGAATGTGTGTATAGATAGTAATTAACCTTTAACATGCCACTTGCTATTAGCATTAATGAACTTAATTATGCTAACTCAAAATTGAAGTAGCAGATGACCAGATCTTGGTCCCTGATGCTGTTGTGCTTGGTACCTACCATGAAAAAGAAAACAGCAAAAAAAACTAATTGAATCTAGAAAAAATTTTATATGAGCCTCACCAAAATTTACAACGATTACCCTGTTCGACACATGTTTCTAGCCAAACATAGTGATGAACAAATTGAAGAACACATTTATCACAATCATGGCATTACTTTGCTCATGTAGGCTACAAACATACAAAACATATCGAATCTGCATCAAAAGAAAATAATAAATGGGCATAGTAGTAGCTTGTATAGAAGTAAATTTACTTCGCTACAACAATATCACTCTCAGTTGTCTTAGCTAGCAAGTATACCAGTAATAAAATCCCAGATTATAGATCTAGACTAGTATAGAACTTCAATTGAATATCACTCTTAATTGTGTTCTAAGTTAATGAGTAGATCACATCAAGCAATTTTGAAGAAGAACTACAGAAACAGATAAATTGATATCAACTTCTTTGGTCCATGAGATTGTAAAACTTGAAAATGAATATGATTAGCTAGCTTCATTAACCAGACAATATAATCAAACCCAGAGAAAACAAAGAAGGGCAGATAGAGGTATGAAATAAGTTCCAGATCATCATATTATAAGGAAATAAACATGAATAAAAAGGCAGCATACTAGTGGTAAGCAAACACTAGCAAATTATAAGTTACAATAACCTTGGGATTGTTTAGATGATGATAATGGCTACCATCTTAGTCCATCAATATTAGGCTACTAGTTACACATTCCCATAATCTACCAGTAATAATAACAGGAAAACTTATAACATATATATTTTCATATAGGTCAATTCTCTCTAACATGGCAAGAAGTTTCATTATGCCAAACAAATTCAAGTTTCATTTTAAGCGTCTTCTTTTATACCTTTTATTTTCTCTCCCTTTACGGATAACATCTTTAAAATTACTAATTCCATCCTCATGTTTTGTTAAATTCCAAAGGCAAGTGATAGCTTAACTTCCATACAAAAGAGATGCAAGTGCATAAAACATTACAAATTTTGGGTCTTCATTTTTTAAAAAAATACTAGGTATTAGCCGATTATTGATGATTCTGAAGGGAAAAAAAGTGGTTTCCTAAATCATTTTCCAACTGACCAATCTTATACATAATATGAACTAAGGGAAAAATAATGAAACTGAAAATACCTTGGAAACCATCTTTAGTCGGCATAGTTGCTACGTATTGGCCAATGGCAATAAATAATGAAATGGATATAGATGATATGGAACAAGATGAACTCTATAAGAGTGAGCATATAAGTAAGGAGTGGCCCATTACCAGGCACTATCACATGCACATCACCAGGACCAAGCACCAAGCACTAGTGCCTATGCACTAGCATTAGCACCACACCAACGCCAGGTACTAGGCACCAAGCACCAGCACCATAACCAAAAAACTACTGAAAAACAATAATCCTAACTCCATTAATTCCATTTGTTCCTTGATCTTTTAATTTGATCACACCTTTTGAATTGTTGGGAACAAGTCCCATAAAATAACAAACCACCTACATATTAAATTATGGATTTATGAGCAGAAAAGACAAATAACATTTTCAAAATCTTTTAGACAATATTGAATAGAATGATAAAAGAAAGAATCATGCATATTACCTAAGTACTCAAGAATCATCATCAGGTTCCCAAACTTAAAGGTTTTTGATACTTACACACCTTGATAAAAAATAGTGCTAGAAAAATTTAAAAAAAAACATTTTAAGCACCAGTACCCATACCACCACCACCAGTACCCTACTAAATACCAGGCACCAGGCACCAACACCAAGCCAAGAACCACCTATGAGATATAAGAAAATCAATGGATAAAGCTAGTAAATAATTTTAAACAAACTTACTTAAAAATTAGAGCAAGAATAGTGAAGTAATTCTCAATTACAATCAGAAAGCGTAAAAACAAACTTAGAATAAGAGGAAGAAGAAAAAAACAAACTTAGAGCAAGAAAAATGAAGTAAATCTCAATTACAATAAACCATATGCTACAAAATTAGTGAATATAAAAATAAAATGTCTAATTCAATACAAATTTTTAGTGAACAATCTTATAACATAAAATAAAGTAAAGGGAATCAGATGATCAGATCTAAAACTATAGAAGATAATAAGGAAAAAAGAAAAAAAAATAGTACTCAAAATTTCATTATGCACAAACATAGGTTCAAATGCTTGTTATGAAATAATTTGCAAGTGGTGCACAAAACTTCATACCCTAATGATCCTATCACTTCTTTACCTTATTCTTTAGTAGAAATGAGAAATAAAATCACAAAAACCAGTGGCAATGTCATACTCAAATAAGATGAGACATTCAATAAAAATGCAATGTTTTAAACCTATAAGCAAAATGGCATAACATGTCAACACATGAAGGATACTGGTGATGAACATTCCTATTTCATATTTAGCAGCATAAGTTCTACAAGTCGAGGGGAAGGTCATCACCTACCAAATAATCAAAATATTAAAAA
This sequence comes from Hippophae gyantsensis, assembly GCA_030763125.1. NCBI lineage: Eukaryota > Viridiplantae > Streptophyta > Magnoliopsida > Rosales > Elaeagnaceae > Hippophae > Hippophae gyantsensis. The sequence continues at coordinate 54,402,053 of CM061031.1, read as the reverse complement.
GAAGGTAAATTCATTAAAATAAATACAACACAATAAGCAACACATATAACAAAATAATTAAAATGAACTAAGTAGAAATCGATGGTTGCCTTTTCTGATGTTTTGTATCGAAAAAATGTTTCAGCAATTTCGACACTATTACTCTAAGCAATGGCTCGATGACCAGTAGTTCTCCAACTGATCCATGTGGTACTCTTCCTATACTATCAGAAGTATTTGCTTCTACCATAGTTTCTCCACCAAGATTCTCACCAATTTGTGATGAGTCAGCAAGGTACCCCAACATTGCTTATTGCTCTAGAGTACAGTCGTAGAATTTGATACTCAATAGCTAATCAATCAATGGAGCATACCTGCTTAAAAAACAGGAAAAAATAATATAAGGAATGTTTTAAGAAGCATTCAAGACCTCACCCACGTCTATCAATGTGCAAAGCAATTGAATGACTCGCCCAAAGGGAATAGCATAATAATATCCACTAGAGCATATTAATTCATAATAGGGAAAGAAAAGGGAGGGAAGATACATTAAAGAGCATTTGTATTGTTAATCCATACCAGCATCAAGCACATTGAAGACAAAAAGACATAGGAAAAAGTTCCTTTCTTGATTAAGATAATCACTTACAGGTTCTCAATGGAACTGTTCTCTAGCAAGGTCATCAAAAATGAAAAAGAAGGATGATTTTCCTATTGCACAATCTTTTAGCTTCAGTAAGAACTTGTCTATTACTTCAATAGTTTGGGGATCAACTTTCTAAGCAACCTAGAAGATAAGATATAAGTACTTTAAATTAAATCATGTGATATCATTAATAGCCATTGAATATACATACCATGTGTTCTGGTTGAAGGGTCTCAAGCTCTTCTACAGCTCGTATCAATACTACTTCTAACTAAGACAATGGAATTATTTCAATTATTGAAGGAGTAGATAGGAGAAAAATAAAAAAATAAACATATACTCCTACAAATTGAACAATTTTGAGTTCCTATTTTTTTTCTCCCAAATTATTTTGAGTTTTTTCTATTCTAGCTTCATTACACCTTCAAAAAAGTTATGGCATTTAAAATCAAATAAAAAACACAACTACAATTAAGGAAATTATAGAAACAGTAGAAAAGACTGTAGAGAAACCATATCTTTAAAGCTAGAAAATATATACTTAAAAAGTAGACCAGCTTAGCAAGGTGTTTAATATTTAACATATGAACAATTGTTGTTTTTCTACAAAAGAATGTGTACATTAAGAGATTTTATAGATAAGTTCATGCCAAATCAAACTCAAGATAAAATTCAAAGTTATTATAGCTGAAGAAGAAATTTAATTAAAAGTACTACTCTACATGTAATATAACAGCTTTAAGAAATTAAAAATGAAACGGCCTAGAAAATCAAATGGTTATAAGATATACACCAAATACCTTAATAGTAGTAGATTCGAACTTGACCACTTGTCGATTAAGTATATGAATAAAGAAACTCATTAGCATTAGCTTGGCAAGCTATTTTTGTAGATTTTGGGTTAACTTATCAGTATATGTCAACCTCTCTCATCAACTCACGCTCGTAGAGCCAAACCCTAATTATATCACACTCGTATAGCCAAACCCTAATTCTATCGTGCTCACCCTTAACTTCGCTTTCGCGTTGGATGGAAAAAGATCAGGCAGTTGGAGAGGATGAAAGGGAAACAAAATCGCCTGGTGATGGAAAGAAAATGAGGTAGTTGGAACTATGGGATGAGGGAAACAAAAAAGAGATCAGGGTATACGTATATGTGTGACTGGGAAAATGGGGGGAAAAGGTGGAAAATGGAAAAAAGAGAGAGGGAAAATTGATAAAGTTTATGGTATTTAGTGTAATATTAAAGAGAAAAAATTGATAGGATATGTATATGGTCTCTGTTTTTAAATAACTGAAGCTATAGGGCATATTTATGACCTTGTTTTATAAATAATTGAGGTCATACGATATGTCTATGGCCTCGCTTTTATAAAAGCCGAGGTTAAATGTCCGAGACCATATGTATGTTTTTTAGTAGTGCATAGTCTATAGCAAACATAGATCCCTTCCTAATGTCATACAACTTTGTTTTATATTGAAAAATATTTACTATCGAGTGCGAAGTAAAGGAATTCTCTAAGATAGTCCACATTTACTCACTTGTATCACAATCTAAAACTCCCTTCATCGATTCACTCTCCATACAAGTTATCAATCATGAGGCAATCATTTGATCCTATATTATCTAGTATCTATACTCATCATTTGCTTTCCCTTTGTGATATATTCTTAAAGAACAAGTATACTTTCAAAGAGCAAAACTATGAAGATTTCTTAAAAATTGTTTCTCTTATACAACAAAGTTTGTACGATATAACTTGTCTGTATTAATATGAGTTTGAAAAGTGATCAATCATGTTTCTTGGCTTGAACTTCAACGTCATTCTTGAAGGTTTCTATATTTTTTTAATAAGAGTCATCAATTATACATATATGCTTGATCTTTCTTTTACTTCAAACCTGAGTAACTCTAATACCATGAAATTTCTAGAGAAATTTGATCCTATGATTGAACATGAGTCAAGAACTCACGATCGAAGAACTGATGATCAAGAACTATGGAGAAAAAGAGAAAACGCAAAGAGTGAAAACAAAAAAGATAAGAGACTGAAATTTTGTATTACAATTTTTAATGAGTGACTACAAATATTATGCAACTTAGTAAAATAAGCTCTAACAAACTAACACAGCACTAGGACTTGGCTTGTAAAAAACTCTTAGATTGCATAGGCTGAGCTACCACCTCAACTTCCTTAACATGTATATCCTAGACCTCTACATATATAATTCTAGCAAGGCCTAAATTAGGACATTTTGTTTAATGAAATGTTCTTTTATGAATGCACGCTAGCTAAGCATAAGTATGGGCACCAAGTTGACCAATAAATAAGATCTAAATGTCTAATATATGTCAGTTTAAGTAACTAATTAACCATATGACTATGCTATTGTTATAATCATTTTTCCTATCGAAATGAAACTATAAGTAAATTTTTGTCAATTTTTATATGATTTAAGTACTGAACTAGTTTCATTTTTGACTCTCTAAAAATATTTTTTAAGTTATAAAAGACATTTTGGGAGTCATTATTTTAGGTGGTTTGACTATTAATCTTGTATTGTTTGTGGTTTCTTTTCAATAAAATTTTATCTTAATAATAAAAAAAATTATCGCATAGAGGCTTATTGATACGCCCATCAACAATGCACGTGTACATCACACACATTGAAGCCACTGGCAGCTCTTGTGCCAAAAGTAAGGATCCACGTTGGCCTTGCACTAAAACATTAGTCGAACAATAGCTTGGTTAGACAATTCAATAACATCCTAGTCTTGGGTTTTAGATTCTTGTTGTAAATTTGGGTGAATATTGTGGAAATTAAAAAATGTAGGTAAGTGAATATTTATTTTTCCAAAATCACGTATAGTTAAGATTTTAACTTTTTACATGCGATGGACCCAAATATATATTAAATATTTGTGGTATATGAGTACAACAAAAGATATATATAACATATAAATGAAAATTATCATGGTTTAAGATGCAGTCCCAAATAGTTAGTGTATATATAGCCACTCGTTAATATTATGAACTTAGATATCACAGCAGATGTAATTCAATAATTTTCAATAAACTTGATAAACTCACTACTTATATACCAAATTATTCATTGCAATCATATTTATATTACCTTTTAAAGAAATTCTTGACAATATATAATAATATTACGTACAATCCATAACTCTCACAATATATAATAATAATTTTCAAAATTTGAATTATTTTTCTCATCATATATTGCGTGTTGTAATATCCACAAACACAATAGTAGTTTAATAATAAGATATGGGCTTAGGTCGATCGAAAACTTTAGGATTACGTAAAGATGATGTAAAATAATAGAAATTATTCATGGGATTGCAAAGGAGAAGTAGTAGTTGATATATACAGTAATTAACTATGTAACCGACCAAAATGCAACATATATAACTCATGGAATAAGAATGTTAAATTTGTAATTATAGTATAATATATTACCAAATATTATTGAAAAATAAAAAAAAATTATTTTTAAAATCGTTTAAGTATACATTATATTATAATTAATACGAGTATAAATTTATTATATTATAATAATTTAAGAACATGTGGGTTAGATAATTGTGAGAGAGCGTGGTTGCTATCATTTCTCTACACACAGAGGCCCAAGTTTACTTTGACAGCCTTGGGATCGAAGGAATGGATTTTAATCATGTCATCGTGGAAGTTTAATCATCTGCCTGTAATTGTAGCTGTGTGTGAGAGAGAGTACAAAAAAGAACTCATATATCCATAAATAAATTAACAACCCAAAAAAAGATAGCCAAAAAGGAAAAAGGAAAATATAAACAATAGTTAAAGTACTCAGAAGAGAGAGAAATAGAGACAGAGGTATAGAGATGAAAAAAGAAAGAAAGAAAAAAAACTCATACTCATGCTCTCTCTTTCTTTCTTTTGAAGGCTATATTACTTTAGTATTATTGAAAATGATGTATTATATTATGACAAATAAATTAATCTATATATAGATGAAATAAAAATCATTTTTTCTTTATAATAAGGTATAAAACTTGAAAGAGTAAAGAAGATGGAGAGAGAGAGAGAGAGAGGAGAAAAGTTGCAGAAAAAGCAAGAAGGGGGATATGTGGAAGACACCTGATGATGATGAAGATTGAAGACTAGTAGTGTAGTAATTTTTCTTTGAAAAGAGTGATTGAGATTACTCTCTAGACCACCAAAAAAAAAAAGCTGTAGCTAGCTAGGTTTAGGTAATGAGTAAATTTATTAGTGAAATTGATATATTTATCATCTTGGGATTTTCAAGAAGCTAGCAAGCGTGCTTTTTGTAAACAATTAAATCACCAGAGAATATGGACTCTGCAAATCTCCATCACCAACCCTTTCTCCAAGCTGACCAACCAGTTGGGTCTTCATCATCATCATCATCTTCTTCTTCTTCTTCTCCTTCTTCTTCTTCTTTATCTAATTCTTATTCCTTTGGATTTAATGGAATTAGCAGCCATTCTTGGACCTCTTCAAGTCCCACTTCGTAAGTTCAATATTCTATCTCCCTCTCTCTTTCTATGTGGAATCATTATGTGTTGCTTTTATCTCTTTTTCCTTGTTTGTTTTGATGCTCATCATGAACTGTCCCCAGAAATGTATTATGCATGTTTGTTTCAACATGTTTAATTTACTATTAGTTGTATGAGCTGCTTTTGAAACAATTAAAGCAAAGATTTAATTAGTTCGTTGAAAACATGTATACAAGCTGGAACTGTACAACTTTTTACACAATTTTTTACTCTCAACTATTGAGATTTATAAGGAAAAGAATCGAGACAATAGCTTCTTTGAGTTATGACTGTTGAGATAAGGATTATAATATTTTATAGATACCGATACTAACACAACACACACACATATATATATATATACATATATATAAACACCACGTTATTATACTTAGTATAACACAGGAGTATATTACTATGAAAATTATTAAACAGTTTAATTTTCATCCGGGTTTTACATATTTTTATTTTACTGGTATTAAATATGATCTTTTATGTTATGCAGCATTACAAGTCCTATTGGACACTTGAATCAAAACTACAGTATTGAAGCTGGGTCCAACTCTATGATTCAAAACATGGGATTCCAATATTGGACAAACAATGCAGCTATTGGGAGCTACACCAATCATCAGCAATCATCACCACATGACTTACACATTCGAGCTAATAAAATTAAGGATGAGCTCTCAGAAATGTCTTTCCCAAAATTCACAGATATGTTAAACAGTAGTATTATTGGTTCAACCAATAATATTATTAGTGATTGTAACTTTCTTGATCAACATCCAAATACAAGTCAAATAAAGAATAAGCACAAAGATTTCAATCAAGAATATCTGAGTGAAAATCTATTGCTCAAAACCTTGTCTTCTAGTTACCATCAAACTCCACCAGCTTCTTTGAGTTTTGGTAGTAGAGGGCATTGTAGTCAGATTTATCCAAGTGTAAATGTTCCAAGCTTGAATCATCAGCCTACTAATTCTACAATTTTAAGGGGTAATTTGGACCATTTAGCTTCATCAGCTGCTACAAGTTTTGCTCAGCACCCTTTAAACATTAATGTTCTTGGAAATTTCAGAGATAATAATCATTCAATTTCTCTTGATCATCACCAGATGCAATATCCTCTTAGAGTACCTTCTTCCATTGGTAAAGTAAGTTATTAATCCCTAATTGTGCATTTTTAATTTTTGTTTTGAAATAATTGTTACACACACAACTGCGCGCGTATACACCGATTGGTTTGAATTCACACAGTACTCACAATGAGCTTAATTATACCCATTTTATTTTTAGTATTGTTAATTAGTTTAATTACAAAATATTCAAGTAAGTCAATTTGGTAAAAGCATTAAAATTTGAAAATTATACCAAAAGTTAAATCACTTTATTTAAAAATCTTTCATTTACATGAAGTAGCAGAATCGTTATACAGCTTTTGATTTATCTTTTTGCGTCATTTTTAGAGGATGCAAGAGCCTTCAACTTTATACAGTGTTTTCTAGCAATGCATTTATCACTTTTTCAGAAGTTTATTTTTTGCTTTTGTTTCCACTTTTTTTTTTCTCTTCTCCTTCATTTCTTTGCAAAGTTTGATAATAATAATAATAATAATAATAATAATAATAATAATAATAATAAAACTTATAATAAATCTTTTACTTTTTGTTTATTTCGAAGTTTACATCGTCCAACAATACTGAAATAATAGAAGAAAAGCGAACCGGCAGCTCTGTGGAGCCAAAGGCGACTCAAGCTGCACCCAAGAAATCAAGGTGTGAGTCACGTACATCGTGCCCGCCTTTTAAGGTGCCTTCCTTCAAACTCTGAATAGTTAATTAATTTTTTAAAATAATATAAATAAAGAACACTGTTACTTAATTAAAATGAGTTTTATATATTAATCGGAATAGAATTGCTAATATTCCAAAAATTTGTAACAATTTTTGTACCATCACCTCTTACAATATGTCATAATTATTTTAAAAAACCAAAAAAATGATTATTTTTTATATAATATTTAGACGTGATCATATAACATAAACATTGTGATTACAAATTTATTTGTTCTAATTAGTATTCCCAAAGAGGTACTCATGATCTTAAAAATGCGTGTTGTATATATAAATCTATGTCATTAATGTATATAGAAATGCAGGTTAGGAAAGAGAAATTAGGCGATAGAGTTGCTGCTCTTCAGCAATTGGTAGCTCCCTTTGGCAAGGTAACGAAGAACTCATTTTGTGCCCGTATTCAATTAAAGGGAATATATATTGCATGAATCTCTGCCCGAGTTTTAATTTTTTTATCTCTTTCTATTTTTTTGTTATATAAGAATTGTTATGTTGACAAATTGATTAATATATATATATTATTTTTGTGTGTTGGTTGGGTGAATATTATAGACAGATACGGCGTCCGTACTAATGGAGGCCATTGGTTACATCAAATTCCTTCAAAACCAGGTGGAGGTATTAATCCTTCAATCTATTCTTATTCTTTTATTAATAGCACTTATTTATGTGTTAGATAAAGAAAACTTTTTTTAAATATATAATTAACTATTATATATAATACCATAATTTATAATAAATAAACTTTTTCTTTAATTTATTGATTATTTATTTTTGAAGTCTTTTAACTTTAGTTATAAGGGAACATCATGCAAACAATCTTGAATGAATATGAATGCAATCACTAGCCAAATTCGTGTAATATATATACCAGAAATGATCTGAAGCCAAACGCTAGGGAGACAGATTACTTATTGGTATCATGATGTTGGAATCCAATTCAGGTTGTGTTCTAAAATTAACAGATGTCTGGCTTCTATATCAGCTGTCACAAAACCCTTAAATAAGCCTGCCAAATAAATTAGGGTTTTCTAGCTTTACGGCTTCTTGCATATTAATGCCAATTTGGACTTTTGATCATTCTTTAAAATCTCTACTTAATTCTCAGTGGCAAAACTACAATTAATTAATTTTTGTGTTTCTTTTTTTGTTGCAGACACTAAGTGTGCCGTATATGAAATCCCATCGCAACAAATCTTATAAAAAAATGCAAGGGGTAAGATTAATTATCAATTGTAGTTTTTATAACAATGATGAGAATTAGCGGTTAGAGGTACACAAACAATTATATCACCAAATTTCAAATATATCACCGATTTATCGTGAAAATTACAAACATATTAATTAATTTTATTAAGTGATAAAAATAGTATTGAAGTATTGTCAGTAATATAAATTTATCACTATTGTGACAAATCTATTACCCAATTTATTATTGGTATAAATCTACTAGTAAATTTATTATTAATGGTATAAATTATTACTATTTTTTATTATTTGTACATATCTATTACCAAAAATATAATTTTTTTACTGAAAAAACAATGTAGTGGTACATTTATACCACTCGATATAGTTGATTGTTATTTTTATCACTCGATATAATTTGATAGTATATTTGTAACTTTCATACTAATCTGATGGTATATTTGTTAGTTTATGCATACTAGTTAATATCTACTTTAAAATATATATATCTATTTTTTTGATATTTTCTTCTTAAATTAAATTCTAGTTATGGTATTGGAAATTATTATTTTATTATGGCCAAATAAAATTAACTTCCAGGATCAAATGCATGATGGAAAGGAAGAAGCAAAGCGAGATCTGAGAAGTAGAGGGCTTTGTTTGGTGCCATTGAATTCAATGTCTTACCTGACTGGCGATCATAGTGGCGATGGAAATGTTTGGCCACCGCCTAACTTTGGTTGAGGAACTTCAAAACTATTTTAGTTTTAATTTTAAATAATATTAGATGTTAATTTGGTCCATGCAATTTGATTAATGGAGCAAATTTGGTCATTCTGTGAAAATGTAATTCAGAATGGACCAAGTTTGATCCATTAAACATGCATGATCATGTACGAATTATTTCTTATCATTCTATTTTTTATCTATCAACTCTCAAATAATCTCCATATTATGATCGTATACGATCTAATTGCTATCGTAAACTACGTACCTAGCACTATTGTTTACTTGCATGTTAAACAAGCTTTTACTATGTGTGTAATAGATGGTGGTATTTTGGAATAGAGAATTTTGTTGGAGGAATAGATATGAACAAGCTCAAAAGGAAAACATTTAAGAGAAGAATTACTCAAATCAAATTTGTTTTTCATAAAAACTTCTCATTATCTCACAACTACACATTAACTAACTTTTTGACACAAATATATTAACCTTAATTGGTTGTTACCTGGATGCAAACAAAGTATTAGCTCGAGATTGATGAGTTAATAATAGGATTTAAACTATACTTTGTTAACTTTTTGATATATTGAACTCAAGTTTCTTACAATTGGTAAAAAGTCATCAACACTAAATTTAGCCATCTTATGTGAATCTCTCGACAAAGGCATGGGCTCCATCTTAGAGGTGCTAAACCACAATGTAAAACACTAAAATAATGTATATCTTTGACTAAAGGATGGCTAAACCATGTGATATTTTTGACAGGGATATTGTTGGTTAAATGCGAGCAAAGTTCCACGTTGAATAAATTTGAAATGATTCATGGTTTAATAAGAATTTTAACTATTCTAGGTTAAAAAAAATTCAAAATAAATTGTAAGTATTGTCAAATCCAGATATTACCTTAATACATATAAAGATATTATTTTTGATATATTAAAGAAAATTTCCAATTATAATAATGGTTCCTTTATTAATTCTAATTCTACACTTTGGACTTAAAAGTTTTAAAATGCGGACCAAATAATATGTAATCATGTATAAAAAAAATTATGGAAATTAAAAACAAAGACATGAAATTTTTAGGTGGAAATAACCTTAATTATAACAATGAATTAAGACAAAAATCATCGATCAATTAGACCACCTAAACTATCCACTATGAAAATACAATATTAAAGTATAAACCCAACTTATATTATACTTACATAGATAATGCCCCTAATGAACTATACTTATGGTCCCTTGTTCTATTTTTGCAACCTCCAAGATATGATGAATAGATTAGAAACGACATCTCATCAACTTTCCTTGAGTTATCAAACACATCCACAAGTTCTATTCATGTGTTTAGATGAACTAATATAGTAAATAAACCTAACCTATGCTTTAGACAGATAAACAATGTAAACAAGAAGCATATAAATACCCTAGAACAAAACCATTAATTTTAAAGCCTAAATTAAAAGCTGCGAGTAGAGATAAATAAATTGTAAAACTAGGTGATCTGAAAAACTATTATGCATGTAATTTATAGATGCAATGAGATAAGTAATATATTTATAGAACACCTAGATGGAAATGTTAGTCATCTGGTGTCATAAAATATTACTAATAGTTTGATACCAACTGGAATTAAAAATCACAAAAAAGGAGATAAAATTGACCAATGCTCAATTATGAGATCGATTCGTCTCAAAAATGCTTTGTTCATGAGATGAAGGATCCTTCCCTCCCCTAAATTTCCTTGTTAAAATTTACGTAGTTTAACAAGATCGATTGGGGATCAAAGGTTGATCCATCCTTTAATAGGCCAATTGATTCCTCTAGAGAGGGATCATCCCTCGTGTAAAACTTGGATGTGTGCCATTTACACAAAAAGGAAGGATCATAGTTGGATCATTTAGTTATCTATCCCATGATTAGTTGGATCAATCCCTCAAAGTAAGAAGACCTCGATGCATAAATTTAAATTTCTTTCAAGTGCACAAATCACTAGTAAACTAATGATAAGTTATCCAAAGATTGGTCTATAAAAGAATTGGCTAGTTTTTTTTTTAAGTTTAATTATCTTTTAAATTAGTTAAAAAAACAATCCTAAACATTCTATCAGGTGTGATTGATAGAAAGGAACTTTAATTCTAAATTAATTAAATAATTAAGATTATAAATAAACTAAATTATAGTCAAATTAAGGATAAGGTACGAACATGAAATTTTAGAGAGTATAACATTTCATGGAAAGAGAAAATTAAATTTAAGTTTATTGATTTATTTTCTTTTTAAATAAGTGAACCCTAACATCACGGTGAATTCACACAATTCTTAATTAATTAAAGACTTCCTAAGTTAGGCTTGAAATTAATTAATTAAAAAACTAAAAAAATATATTATTTAATTACAAATCAAGATTTGATCCATTATTAATTTATAATTAAAGATATTTTTAACCATCTAATTTAATTTGAATTAATTAATTACTTCATTGGTCGTGCTTGGAATTGATCGACGAAATCAAATTAAATTAAATTATCATTCATTAATGCAAACTTTAATTATAAGAAATAAGAAATAAATAAAACTTTTATTTATTCAAACTATAAAATTATTCTTCTACCCATTAAAAGAAAATATTAGAATCTCACACTTCATAAACTAGAAAATCATAATTATATTAACAAAAGTTAATTCAACTATAAAAGATATCAAAATATAAAGAGAAAATAATATATGACAATAAAAATACCCCTTCTTGATAAAGATGATTCTAGATCTATGAACGAGTTATCGCTACTTCTTCAAATCATTAGATTTTTGTATCTATATATGAACGTATGTAGAACGGTTATGAGTAGCTCGTGGCTATTATATGACATGATTGATCTCTAATTAAGAGGGGTTAAGGTTGTATTTATAGGTTAACATGAGGGTTAAACACATTTGGAATGTGTATTAGGGTTTCTACTAGATTTTTAAACTCGAGTTACAACATGATTTATTGTGTGCTACAGTTGATAACTCAACGAAAGTAGAGCTATTTGGAAATTTTTGAACTATTTATATGTCTTGTTTGTGCTTAAATATCATAAATAATCTTAATTTATGCTAAGCTAGGATAATTCAATGGAAGGAAGTTAGTTAATTCATTTGTGAATAATATAACATGTCACTTTGACTTGCAATTTAGGAATGTTAAGAGTGTTTCTTTCGTTTTGTTAAGAGCTTATAATAGATGGTAGATTCCAATGTGAATCGAATTATGCTGAGAAATTTTTACCATGTTTCTTTTGAAGGTATTGCGTTGTAAGGTACACCAATTGGTTTTATTCTATACGAGAATGTCTTTATGCCTTATTTGGCTGAAGAATGGATATAGTTATCTAGTAAATGTCTTGCCATAAAAGCATAAGGTAGGTCAAGTTCTGACGTGCTTTTGTTACTAAAGATTGACTCTTATTCTTTTTTTCCTTTTAATTCTTTTTTTCCTTTTAATTCTTGAATTATACTGATCTACAAGACTTGAAAGTAAAGAAGCATCCAATACTTTATTATAGTTACAAATTGAGTCTCGATTTATTACTGTCAATGAGGTTAGGTTCCAATACAAGTTAACAAGTACCTGGCTAATGGAATGAGTGTCACTGAATCTGGGAAGTTCTTGACACAGACCATTGTTTCAAATGGCTTATTAATTGATGAATTGGATCAGTAATTTGCTAATAATGTAGCTGATGCATTGTGTACTCCATCAGAAGAGCTTTGCATTTGACATTTGTAAAGTTCGTTATGTAGATAGGTTTTTTTTGTCATTAAACTACATCATTTGAGTTTTGATTTAGACAATAAGACAGCTTTGAAGGTTTTATGCATGTCAAAGTTACCCATCAAAACAGATGTGACTCGGTTAGAAACAATAATACTATTAATGATATTATTGCTAAAGTTATTGTTTACTGCCTGAAATATTAAATAATGAAGCAGTAGGTTGGAAGTATGCATATTAACACTAGTTCACACGATACAGAAAGGTAGTAATCAAGGAATAATTTACATATTAATAAGATAGATTAAACTTTGAAACTATATAAAATTATTGATTTAAATATTCAATATAAAAAATGAATTCTGAATAAAGAAGAAAAATGTCTAGCGTGAGTTTAACGCCTGTATGATAGTTGTCTCGCATTAATTAGAAACATTTCTTTGAAAGTATTTATAAAATGTTAAGTTAAGACTTGAGACCCCAAAAGGTACCCACTTTTGTGGAAGGGAGAGGAGATAGACAATTGTCGATCTACCTCTCACACGCACATGTTGTCGTCGCCGCAGCCGCGGTCGCCAACTAAATCGAGTGCAATAAGGTGGTAAAAACTTTATTTTTTAAAAATATATTTTATTTAATTATTTTCTCCAACAACTTTGATTTTCACTTATAAATAGAGACAATGGCCTTAGTCATTAATACAACATAGCTCTTTGAATTTTTTTTCTCTACATAAACTATCTTCGAAACAAAATCATTTGCTTCTATTTTAGTTCTTTGATTTTGAGAAACCTAGTTGTAGTATTACGATCTTCTATAGTACAGTAGAGTCCTGAGATAGAAATTTTTTTTTGGCATGTTTCATTATATGGACCACAGGACTATAGATTGCTTGCAAAATCTAGGGTAAAGTAGCAAAACATCCTTCCTTTGTTATTATTTTGCATCAATAATTTTAAGATGAGTAGTCATTAGCCATATCTAATGATTTAATAACTATTGATTTAAATAAAACTTTTTGCTTTGAAGGTCTCATTTTAAAGGATGGAGATAGAAAATATTATTTCTCCTTATCATGAAAAATGTCTCTTATGTTTGTAATACTGTCAAACCTGAACTACCTACTGAACCTATTGAAAACTTAAGCTAAGAATTATAAGTATTTGGTAGAATATGATTTCCTACGTAAGAATTTCATTCTAAATGGTTTGTCTGATGACTTATATGATTACTATAATTTTGACAAATTTGCTAATAAAATATGGGATGCATTTCAAAAGAAATATGATATTGAAGAAGCAGGAACAAAGAAGTATGCGATCAGTCAATATCTAAATACCAAATGACTGATGAAAAATCTGTGGAAACTCAATTATATGAACTGCAAAATATAGCACATAAAATAATATCTGAAGATGTGCCTTTAGATGAAAATTTTCAAGTTGTTGTTTTGATTTATGAATTACCTCCTGTCTGGAAATACTTTAAAAAATTTCTTAGGCACAAAACTAAGGAGTTCTCGTTAGAAAGTCTTATCACCCATCTTCATATTGAGGAGGAAGCCCAAAAACAAGATCAAAAGGATAAAGTACTTATTGTTTCTAATAACAGTGCTAATTGGAAATCCACCTCTATCATTCTGAAACCTAAAAAGAGAAACATGCAGTATCATAATCCCAATACCAACTAGAACCACAACAACAAAAATTGTAACAATAATCATCCATGGAATGGACATCAACACCCCCAAGGAATGACATGTTTTTGTGTTATAATTGCACCAAACCTAGCCATATGGCTCGAAACTGTCAGAATAGGCCTCGACCTACTCCCCATGCAAACATAACTGAAAAGCAACTTATTGCTATGATACCTTAAATCAACTTTGTTAGTAGATCCGATGGATAATGGGTAGACACTGAAACTACTCGCCATGTTTGCTATGATCGTGATTTTTTCAAGCCATATTCTAAAGCTGAGGACAATAAAGTGTTGTTGAGTGATTGTCACCCTACTATGGTTGCTGGTACTAGTGAAAGGGAGTTAAAGTTTAGCTCTGGAAAGACTATCATCCTAAAGGATGTTCTATATATAGCAGAGATGAGAAAGAATTTAATTTTGGGCTATCTTCTTAACAATACTCCATTTACTCGAACAATTAGAGTTGATTTTTATACAATTACTAAGAATAATACTTTTTCTGGAAAATGGTATACTACTGATGGTATGTTTAAATTAAATGTTGAGATGAATAAAATTTCTCCTTCTGTTTACATGTTGTATTCTTTCAATACTTGGCATGTTAGATTTTATCACATTAATAAACTCATAATTAAGAATATGAATAGCTTAGGACTCATTCCTAAATTATCTTTGAATAATTTTAAAAAATGTAATTTTTGTAGTCAAGTTAAAATTATCAAAACCTCATATAAATCAATAGTTAGAAATCTAAATCACTTGATTTAATTCCTTCTAATATTTGTGAATTTGATATTAATTTGACAAAAACACTATTTTATTTCTTTCATTGATGACTACTCAGATTACACTTTTGTGTATCTCATGAAAAATAAAAGTGAAGCATTTGACATGTTCAAAATACTCTTAAATGAAATTTAAAGTCAATTTAATAGAAAAATAAAGAGATTTCAAAGTGATACAAGCAATGAATATGATTCTAGTACTTTTAATGATTTTTATTCTAAATCCTTTACTCCTTTGTGTCTTTGTTGGCATTCCCATGTACAAAACATGGATTCTGTTTATTTTACTTAGTGTATTGTATTTCTCTATGTAAGGTTGGTTACTGATGATCAGTAATTCACATAAGCATATAATTATGTATACTTTGTATGCAAGCATGTTATACATACACGACAGGGTTGGTTATCTTAGTATGCATGCTAGGTTGAAATCTAATGTTTTTATTTCATTGTGTTTGAGGGTATTTGCAAAACATTATTTGATAATTTTTAAAATGAAAAAATTACACTTTTGGCATCTTGAAAAGATCATAGATGGACCACTCGTCGAACCCCAATGAGGTGGCCAACGAAGCCTCGGTGATGGTGGCCGGATTGGTGGGATTTTTCTATAAATACCCCATATTCTCCTCTTTTCTATGCAAGAAAAACGTATCAAAATTTTATTAAAATTTTCTCTTAATCTTGTTTCCATTTTATAATTCCCTTTGAGTATATTTTAGTGTTTTTGTTATGTTTTTACGTGAGTAAAAAAGTGTTATTGAGTATTGAGGGCTCTTGAGACTATTTTACATTTCTCTTGGGAGAAAAACTATGAATTTGGGTTGGGTTAGTATTACTTGAGTTCCTAAAATGGTGTTTGTTTGTTATCGTGGTTGAGGTATTTCCCATATTTCTTGTTCACATTACTAATCACTGGTTACCAATCACACTACTAAGTGTTGTGTTGGCTCTAGAGGAGAGTTAGATCTATGTGTTGGATCGAGTAGTTACAGAGGTAGTTAGTGATGGTAGCAATAGGCAGTTAGGGTAGGTTAATCGCAATTGATAGAGATATTGTATTTATATTTCTATGAAATGGTATCCATTTATTGTTTAGTGGATTGTTTGCTACCGAGTGATTGGCATAAGCAACGCGAGGATTTTACTACATAGACAGGGATTCTATATAGTTTTACCTTGTTACATCTATTGTTGTGTATGCTTTACTGTTGTACTAGTAAAATATGAGTTTATACGGTGTATGTACCAACATATTGTGATTTAAATTCTAATTAGAAAGTTTTAGTTATTTGGTACATTCTTACTACTTTCTATTTATTATATCTTTTGTTTAAATTAATCTATCTGCTCTATGATTATTTTATATAGCTTTTGTGTTCTATCTATTGTGTGTTCACTTTTCACTACTAATGGTTTAGGATAAGTCCTTTAAGAGTCAATATCTTCTTACCTTGATTGTGTATCGGGTTTTGGACTCTTTCAATTGGTATCAAAGTGAGTTCACTCTATTGAGCTTGACCACTCTAGTGTTAATTTGTTAAACTCACTTTACATACACACACATTCTCTCTTATGGATTTAGGAAAGGGATGTAATGTCTATATACCTCCACTTTTCAGTGAGCTAAACTTCACCTATTAGAAGTCCTAGATGCCAACTTTCTTATGGTCACTTTGGGATTATGTCTGGTTTCTTGTTGAAAATGGTTGTATGTATCCAACCAATACTCTTCTTGACAACATTATAATTCCTAAACTAATGATTAAATGGACAAATGAAGACAATAAAGAGTTAGAATGGAAGTAAGGGGCTATTTGCAATCATCATGGTTGTTATGACAAATGAATATAGAAGAATTCAGAGATACACCACCACCAAAAAATCTTGAGACATCTGGAGATAACAGATGAGGGTACCTTTACTGTGAAGAGATCTAGGATTTTAAAGTTGAATAGAGACTTCAAACTCTACATAATGGAAGGAAATGAGACTTTTTGACAAGTTTTATTATCTCTTCTTGAACATCATCAATAGTTCTTATAACTTAGAAAGCCCAATCAATGAAGAGATGTAGATAGAAAACATCATTTCTAGTCTTCCACACTATTTACATGTTAAAGTTATAGTGATTGAATCAATATATTTGGGAGAACTCATTGTGAACGAGTTGGTAGGTCACTTATAAGTCTTCAAACATTATCACCTACTTCCTAGATAGAATGAAAACATTACTAGAAAAGGAAAGAAAATTATGCTCAAGAATACCAAGGAACCAACAAGGATGGAAGTACCATTATTATCAATGACAAAAATTCTAGTCCAGATGAAGAAGAAATGGTACTTCTCGATGAGAAGTTTACTAGATTATTTTGTAATAAGAAGACCTCATATAATGGAATCAGAAGAGACTTTCCAATTACTAAAGGCTTGAAATTTGTAAATAATGACAAGGACTCTAAGAATGAGACTAAGAAACATAATAGGAGTCATGTCAACAAAATAATATATTTCGAGTGTGGGAAGTTGGGGCATATTGCTGCAAATTGTTTTTCAAAGAAAAAAATGCACAAACAAATGTGAGATGAAAGATGAGGCTACAATTTTGGATAGTACCAATAATGATGATAAGGATGACACCAAAATCTTGGCCCTTATGGCTTCAAGAACCATCGAAGATCCTCTAACTATTACCTCAGAGGTTCAAAAGGTAATCGCTAAAGATGACGATGATGAGTAAGATGAGTTGCAAGACATCTACAATAAGCCTTTGTTAGAGCATATAAAGTATGAAAAATCAAAGGAAAAGGATTTTAAGAGCATTGAAGAAAAATAGCGTAAGATAAGAGCGTTAAAGGTAGCTCTTGAGGAGAGGAAGTCCTTAATCGATTGTGAACAAAATGATCTCACTAACAAGTGTGAGATCATTTAGAAAAGATACATTGATTTATAGGAAAGATTTAATGCAAATCATAATAAGATGAAAAGCCTTGGAGCAGTTAAAGAATTTTACTATTAGTAGAGCCACTACTATGTATGTTGATCCTAATCCCTCGTTTAATTAGGCTTTTAAAATTAATGCCTGAAGAAGTAGATTATTGTTCTTGAAAGTGCTAAGGAATATCTGGTGTATATTCTTACCGAGAAGGAAGTTGAAGTATATTAGTTACATGACAGAGTTAAAATTTTCAACAATTATACTACTTATATGGAATCCATCCTTAAAGAAAAGGAAGATTTGATTAGAGCTTTAACTCTCTATGAGTGAGAATGAGCATGCTTAATCATTGATAAGTGCTTAAAAAACACTAAAATTATCATGATTTAATGTACTTTAATTGATTAAAAAGATTTATATTTATATGATTTGATCATATTTTTATATAAATTTATCTTTTCGGAATCACGTGTATTTTTATTTTTTTTAAGTATTTTCGCTTCAAAAATAATTTAAAGACTCGAAGAATAATACTAGAGGCAATACATCACAAATATGTTGAGAAAAAAATGAAAAAAACGTCAAAAAATGGAAAAAAGGACAAAACTATCCAACCGAATGCCGAAACTCTACGCACCGCCACGCCCATTTCACGTCAAAGTCGCGCACACAGCCGTACCAAGTCATGCCACAATTCTATGTGAATCCCACATGCATCAGCGCATTTTTGGCTGTGAATCCTACCCATTGTAAAAATCACACCTTACGAAACAATTTTCTCAACTCTTTCTCTCTCTAGATTTCTATCTCTAGAAAGTTTTCTTAGTTTTTTTAGTTTTAAAGTTTTTCTATTTTTGAGAAGAACTAGCTATGAATTTATAGATTTTTAGTTTTTGGTTCAATCAATGAAAATGAAAATCCATTTGGAGGTTTTCCAACAATAGAATTAGCATCAAAATGCTGTAAGTATTCTTTTAAGGTATAATTTTAATAGATTCTTTACAATTATTTTTTATGTTTTATTCGTATATATTATATTTAATTTATCTATTATTAAATTTAACATGTGTGACCATTTATAAATAAGATATAATAATAACGTTGTTATGCTTACAAAATATTAAATAGGTAAAACAGTTCTATAAAATAAATTGAGTTTGTTTTTATTCAAGCTTTTATATTAAGAATGTTATAGGGAAATATATTATTTTTCATTACACTTAAATATGAAAATTAGATTTTAAGGTTTAATTATCCGGTCTGATTTAGAGTAGTGTTCTTTTATTTGTTGGTACAATCATGTGATAGTTAGAGTGAAGCTTTATTTCAAAAGTTTTTATAAGAATTATTATTCAAAAATGTATTAACAACATATTTTCAGTAATAGTTTTAAAACTTGAAAGTTAGTACTTGGATAATTAAATTCTTAAGTTTAATTTGGACATCTAGAAAAAAGTTTAAAATGTCTAACCCCACCAAAGGTATCATTTAAATAGTTCATTTTTAATCTCTTATAAAAAAAGAATTAATTTAATTAACCAAATTAATTATCGACGCCACACATATATCTAATCTCCCTAAAGGTGGTATTCATATAAAAAAAAAGAATAAATAAATATCAATTTATATCTTTAATAACCTAAATAATATGAGTAAGTATAATTAACATAATTATTATATCCATAAATAATATATTATTATAATAATAAAAATTTGCATAAATGTTTATTGAATCCATATCTATGTTTATATTTATGTTATTAGATAAGAAAATACAAAAACCAAAATATCGTGACAGAATATTTAGGTTTTAATTTTGTTTTTAAGATTTTGAGTAATAAATTAAAAACCACATATATTCCTTCCTTAGATCGACCTTAAGAGTATACTTATCATTTTCTATAAAATGATTCATGTACTTGCGAGAGTTTTACAAATATAAAACTAAAGTATTTACTAGATCAGTATTGTAAATTTGATGTCGGTCATACTCATCAAGTTTTTAGCACCATTGTCGGGGACTTGATGTTGTGCTTATCATGTTTTTGGCGCCGTTGTCGGAGAAATAATATCTTTTTTAAATTATTTATCAAAATTTTGAAAACATTTTGTGTTGTAAATAATTGTGATTTTATTTATTTATTTTATGTTAAAAAAAATTAAATTTTTTTTAAAAAATTAAACTTTATTTTATTTAGTTATTTTCTTTTAAAAAAAATAATAAGTAAAAAAATTTAAATTTAAAAAATTTTTAAAAAAATAATTTTTTTAATTTTCTTTTATTTTTTTTAATTTTTTTAATTTTTTTAATTTTTTAATTTTAATTTTAAATTTATTATTATTATTTCTTTCAAAAAAATTAATTAATTTTTAACTTCTACTTTTAATTTTAATTTTTTAAAAAACTTAATTTATTAACTTAATTAATTTAGATTTTAATGTAACTTAATTTATTAACTTAATTAACTTAGATTTTTACTTAACTTAATTAACTTAGATTGTAATAACATGAAAAGTAAAGATCTAAGGAAGTTCTGTATAAGAGACTAGTCTTTCCTGAAAACATTACTCTGTTTAGGAGAATGGTTTTTAAGAAGGTTTTGCCCTACCATTATTTTTTGGGAGCACTCTTGGTTAATACTGATTATGTTATTTAACTTAGAACTTATAATAAAATTAAATAAAAAAAGTTTTAAAAAAATTCTGAAGCTATCTCCAAAATTTCAAAATTTTTAATCACAATCTATGACAAAAGAAGGTAGTTGCTTTGTTAGATCTAGGTACAACTGTGTTTTGATGCCTTAGTTATTTAACTTGCACCTAGAAGTAGGTTATCTAAAACACACAATCATGTTCCTAATTTAAGTAAATAAAATTTTAAAAATCCATAAAGCATGACTTACAAAGTATAGGTAGACAAACTTGTCCTACCTATAGGTTTGAGTGACTCAATGATGTGGGGAAATTGAGATTACTTAAAATGAAATCCCCCAAGTTACGTCTTGCTAAGACGTTAAACTAAGCTTTGAATAAGAGGCAACCTATCATTTTAGTTAATTTTCCTTTATTTGTTTTATTTATTTTAGTTTAATTGAATGTGAATAATTTTAGAATTGTTAAAACTAAAAATATTTGTTGAGATGTTAGAATTTCACAGCGATCTGTCTGTGTGGGCTTTAGTGATAAATATGATGGATGCACATGCATTACTCTATCACTACTTGTACATTCTTAGGAAATAGGTAACTGTTTTTCTCTTTATCTTTAATTTACAATTGTTACATTGAGGATAATGTAAGTTCTAGGTTGGGGTTGTGAAAAGTTACTATGCTTAATTTCAAAATTTTTAACAATTTAATAAAAAATTATGTTCACATTCTCATTTTTATTGTGTTTGATTTTATTTTCTTTGTGTTGTTTAGTAATTTTTAGAATTTTTGAATTAGTTTTAAAAATCTTCTCACAAAAATTTATCATTTCTTTAAATCAAAATTAAGTAAATAGTTAAAGTCTTTTGCATTGTTAGATTAATTTTTGAAAACATATCATGGAGTATATGGTAATTAGTTAGTTTTTGTCATGACTAGTATTTCTTAATAAGATGTGAAAATTATATTAAACCCAAAATCAGTGTTTAGGAATCAAATAATGAAGACTATCCTTGTGAGATATAATTTAAGCCTAATTTCCTTTATTCTAAGTGAAATATATTTTTCTGCTCCAAACACATCTCTTATTGCTTCAAATTTTTAAATGATCTCTATAGGTATTATCATTGAATGTATGAATTTTTTATCTCATCTTAATAGTATCGTATATATATTTTTTTGTTTTTTTTATTATTTTTCATATACTTAGATTAAACGATTTAAGTAGAAATTGATAATATATGTTTTTATCTCATTTATGCATGAGTCTATGTCCAGCACATGCCCATGTCGAGTCCCACGCATGCTAGCATACGCCCACGCCTGTCCCGCACGTGCCAATGCATGTCTACTACAAATCTCGCCCCCCACACCCGTACCAGCCTGTCTAAATGTATCCAAAATCAAATTTTGGATTTTTGAGATATTTTCCCACCTTTTTGTCTTTTCCTCATCTATAAAAAGAATCTCTCCCCTATTGTAAAAATCATCCCTTAAATCCCTCAAATCAAAAATCTCTTCTCTTTCTCTCTCTAGTTCTTAGTTTTTTATTTTTTTAGTTTTAAAATTCTTCTCTTTTTGAGAAGAACTAATTATTCTTTTATAGATTTCTAGCTTTTGATTCAATAAATGGAAATGCAAATTCATTTGGAGGTTTTCCAGCAATAGAATTAGCATCAAAGTTCTGTAAGAATTCTTTTGAGGTATAATTTTTAAATGAATTCTTTACAGTTATGTTTTATTCTTATATGTTATGTTTAATTTATCTGTGATTAAATTTAACATGGTTGGTTATTTGTAAATATGATATAATAATAACGTTGTTATGCTTGCGAAATATTAAATAGGTAAAACATTTCTATAAAATAAATTGATTTTTTTATTCAAGATTTTATATTAAGGATGTTAGAGGGAAATATATTATTTTTTATTACAAACTTAAATCTAAAAATTAGATTCTAAGGTTTAATTATCCGGTCTGATTTAGAGTAGTTCTATTTTATTTGTTGGTAGAATCGCCCAATAGTTATAGTGAAGCTTTATTTCAAAAGTTTTCTATAAGAACTATTATTCGAAAATGTATTGACAACAAATTTTTAGTAATGGTTTTAAAACTTGAAAGTTAGTATTCGGATAATTAAATTCATAGGTTTAATTTGGACACCTCGAATAAAGGCTAATTAACTGACTCCCCCTAAAATTGTGATTAGATAGTTTGATATTTTCTTAGAAATGAAGCTAAAATTTAATACTTAATTAATTAATAGGCCCTAGCTAAGGATATTAGTTAATTAATATTAAACAAAAGAATTTGGGCCCCACCTAAGGACACTTTCATACCAAAAAGAGAAAATCAACAAATATCAATTTATATATTTAATAACCTAAATAATATGAGCAAATATAATTAACTTAATTATTATATCCATAAATACTCCACTTTTATGAATGATAATAATTTGAATTATTGTTTATTGAATTCATATCTATGTTTATTTTTTTTATGTCATTATATTAGGAAACAAAAATCAAAATATCGTGACAAGATGTTTAGGATTTAATTTTATTTTTAAAAGTTTAAATAATAAATTAAAAACCACATATGTTTCTTCCTTAGATCGACCTTGAGAGTATACTTGTCATTTTTCTATAAAATGATTCATGCACTTGCAAGAGTTTTACAAATATAAAACCAAAGTATCCACAAGATCGGTATTGCTAACCCAATGCCAATCTTATGTTGTTATCATCAGGTTTTAGCACTATTGTCGAGGACTTGATTTTGATTCATTAAGTCCTTCTTCCTTTCCTTCTCCTTCGTGTCTTACTTCTTGAAATCAAAAACCTAGATTCTCTCATTCCTCTATACATTTGTCCTATCTACATGGCACTACTGGCCATTTTGCTAGGTATCCCCATCTATTCCATCAAGAGGTAGTTGTTGTGGCTTATTTGAGAATCTTCAAGCTTGATATATTATGCATCTTAGGCACAATACGAAAATAAAAAAAATTCTTCTAAGAATCCACCTAGCTGTGTATATAGGAAACACTCGATTGACTTTTCAAGGATTTCAAAACAAAATATACCTCAAGTGCCTAATGACTCTATGAAAGTAAAGTCATCAGTGCAATTTTTTACTTAATATTTGCTTATTTTATTCAATAAATAGTATTATTGAGTTAAAAATATTAAAATTTAAAAATTTAGCGAAAAAGGGTGAAAATTAATTTTTTTGGATTTTTATAAATTTTTAACGTAGGACCAATCAGAAGTTGCCATGTAGACACCACACAAGTAGAGGAGAAAACTGGGCAAGCCACTCGGATGCTATGCCAAAATAAATGCCCAATCACATATCACCGCTTGTGTAGTATGACGTAATGCTATACCACATGCTAGCACCGCGTTCAATCTGAGTTTGGTGCTTGGTCAATGATCCTGCCATATGTCATTACCATAATCATCCGTTCTTTCCACACGTGCACCATGCCATCCGTTATCTCAAATCATATTGTGTTGTATGGTGCTGACTCAACATGCATTGACTAGAACAATCTCCCTTTGCCACACATTGCGCTATGATTTGTCTTGTGCATTATATGTGCCATATGTCATGTTGTTATTGGCTGACATAATTAATTTTGCTCGTTTTGATCTCAGCCTGTGATCTAAAGCTAATCTGACTGTCCAGATTTCACCTTAGCTATATTTAACCCTCTAATCACCCCAAAAACCCTTACGAGTCGTAATTAACATATTTTTATCATTTTTTGGAGCTAAAAAGATAGAAAAATTCAAAAGGAGATATCATTTTGGTGGAGATTCTAGAAGAGATTGGTATTGCAATTCAAGAGATTGATTTTATTTTTTCTTCTACTCCTCTCTTTATCAATTTTTATGTTTTTCTTTTGAAAAATATGAGTCTTATAAATAAAGTTATGTCTAGTTAATTTCTTAGTCTAGGGGTCTTATGAATCCAATTTTCAACATGTGATGATCTAATATTTTATCTCAATTATGATTTCAATTTAATTATATTATTCAATCATATTTTTATGCTATTAATTATTTGGTCAAACATTTATCTACAGAGACAATTAAATATATTTCAGAGAATTATTTAATTATTTATCTTGATTCAATAACATGCATAGTTTCTAGCCCATCTTGTATGATTCTTATGTGTGTAATTTATAATTGATGAACTTAATGATTAATATGAAATTTAATTGACATGAGAGTGTGATTAGGTTAATTACTATATGGTGTGTTCGTTACTTGAGAGAGGAATACATGCTAGATTAGATTCAATCGATCATGTAATTGATTGATAGTTATATTGGAGGGATTTTAGTGATTCACATTATTAGGAAATTGGGTGAATAAGTATTCCTAGATATTTTCTCATATATCTTTTTAGCTACCAAATATGATTTAATTAATCATTGTTATTTATTTTTAGTTCTTTTCATTTTGCTTTCTTAAAACATAAAAACACAAAAACATTTATTTTTATTTTTTTTAGTTTTAAAAACTAGTTTCTAATTAGATAATCTTCATGGGAACGATGTTTTCTTATTGTTATATTACTTGATGTAATATGTATACTTGCATATTTATTGAACACAATTCGTGTTTGATAAAGTTTTTTGGTTTCATTTGTGAAAATTATAAATATTTAAAATTAAAATTTTATTTTATTTTATTTTAGTTATTTTTTATTTATTTATTTTTCACAATTTTAATTTTAAATTTTTTAGTTATCTAGTTACTTATTTATTTATTTTAGTTATTTCTCTTTAAATTTTATTTATTTTTAATTTAGACATCTCATTTATTACTATTTAAAACATTTTAGTATATTGCATGAGTAGAGTTCATAAAGGAGAAATTTTTCCTTTAGATTTCAAAATTGAGCGTACTTTAAAATCAATAAGAAAACAATAAGTTGTCATCCAAGTGGAAGAAATGACTAATCCATTAGAAATAAACAATAATAAGCTAAATTTGATCAACCAGATTCCTTTAATGGATGATAGAGATAGAATTATGGATGAATATGCAATACCTATGTTGGAAGAGCTGAATCCAAGTATTATAAAGCCAAACATTCAAGCTAATCAGTTTGAACTAAAAACAGTAATGTTTCAAATGCTATAAACAGTTGGACAATTCAACATACTACCAATATAGGATCCTCATCTGCATCTCAAATTGTTTATTGAAGTTGGAGATTCATTCAAATTTAATAGTGTGACCGAATAGGCATTCAGGCTTAGATTGTTCACTTACTCTTTGAGAGATTGTGCTCGAGCTTATCTAAAGTCTTTGCCACCTAATTCCATTACAACTTGGAATGATTTGGCAAAGAAATTCTTGATGAAATACTTCCTACCAATAAAGAATACCAAGCTTAGGAATGACATTACCTCCTATTAACAATATGAAGTATGGGAAAGGTTCAAAGAATTGTTAAGAAAGTTTCCTCACCATGGTATCCTTCATTGAATTCAAATGGAAACTTTCTACAATGGTCTCAATGCTCAAACAAGAACTATGGTTGATGCATCTGCTAATGGAGCTTTGCTAGCCAAATCTTACAATCAAGCTTATGATTTACTTGAGAAATGGCTAGCAATAATTATCAATAGCCAATGGAAAAAATGAAAGCCATAAGAAAAGTAGCTAGAGTGCATGAGGTAAATAATATCACGACACTTACAGCTCAAGTGTCATCTTTGGTTAATCTTTTGAAGGCTTAAAACTCGCCAGCGAGTATAAACTAGGTCCAAGATTCCGGGGTATCTTGTGTCTTTTGTGGGGGAGCTCAACATTTAACCTTGTGAATTTTTTGATTTTTAAGAGATTGGAGATTAGTAAAGCCAAATCCACTTCAGTAAAATTACAAATGGAAAATAGATCAATTAAGATACCTCAGGCTGTGGTAGAAGATGTGCTAGTAAAGGTAGAAAAGTCCATCTTTCTGGTGGATTTCATTGTACTAAACATGGAAGAGCTATCATTAATGTACAAAAAGGTGAGCTTAAAATGAAAGTGCAAGATGAACAAGTAACATTTAAAGTTTTTAAAGCATCTAAACCCCCTAATATTGATAATGCTAATAAATTATTTAAGATAAATGTTACTAATTGTGAGGATAACTTAAAAGAATCTATTAAGTTGCCCACACTTAAGATTGTTACACATGATGCTATGAATAAGGACATAAACTCACCAAAAAACAACTCAACCAGTTTTAACTTTGAGAGTATGGAATCAAAAGTTGATATTATAAACTATGTAAACTTTTTGGAGGACACGCCTCTCATGTGTGTATCAAATAAGTTTATGGAAAATTTTGAGATAGGATCTAAGTTGAAACCATCTATTGAAGGGCTACCAAGTTTAAACCTCACACTTTTACCCTCTCATCCCCAATCAAGTAAGTAAGTAGAATAGTCTAATAGAGAGGTGAAAAAGATGTTGGAAATACATAAATTTGATGAGTTATGATGGAGTGCTTATAAGAATTCCAAAAAGTTAAAAAAGAAAAATAAATATGGCATGATAAGAGAATTGAGCACCGTGTTTGCAAACTGGAATATAAAGTATTATTAAAAAAATCAAGACTCAAACCTTTTTCAGAAAAACTCAAAAGTAAATGAACATAAAGGGATGTACCTTAGGATTTGATATGATTATCTAGTCAAGGACGTTAAACGTGAAATTAGTTGGGAGGCAATCCAACGTTATTTTACTTATATTTTTATTGTTTTTGTTTTGTAGGTGAATAAATGTGGATAGCAATGGTGTAACAAGATTGAGCATTTCAACGAAAGATGTGGTGTGCCAAGACTAAGGGGTTTTCTTTCTTTTTACTTTTTCATATGTATATGTTCATATTGGAGACCATGTGCAATTTAAGTTTAGGGGAGGGAACTTCATTCTCTACTTTAGTATTTAGTATACATTTTAAAATTTTAGAGAATTGTTTTAGGATGTTTTTAATAATGATTTGGGTAGAAATTGATAAATATATGGAAACTAAATGCATTCATGCTTGATATTAAACATATGAACTCAATGATAAAAATTGGTTGTCATGACTAGGATAAGGAATGTAATATACTCAATAAGATACTTACATTAATCATGTGATATGCACATTAGTTTTGATTCAATTTACTCAAATTTTTATGCACATATTTATGATTGATTTTGGTGTTCTTAATGAGAGAAAATTTGTAATGAGTTATGCAAGTTGATGATATCTACCATGTTTTAGAATTTATTTTATCATTCCTTGAGGCAAAATCTTGAATAGTATTTAGCAAGGGAAATTATTTAGGCCTTATTTGGATCAATTAAGTCTTTCAAGCTAACCATTATTATATCTGTAGTCACCCATTTGAGCCCAATAAAGAACTTTTCATATCTTAAGTCATATTTTATGCCAAACCGATAAACATTACCTTCACCCTTGCACCTTTAGCTTGTATGAAAAGGAAAAAGATGCAATGATGTGTTATGCTATAGGGTGAAGTAAAATGTAATACACTTTATAAAAAAAGATAAAAAAAAACTCATAACATAATTATCCCTCTAAAGAAAAAGAAAATAAAATTGAAAATAAGTTTAGGGGTGTTGTGAAGTTACAAAAAAAAAAGAGATGTGGAATAATAGAATATGAAAATAATGATAAAAGATGGTGCACTAAAATATCAAGTAAAGGCCCAATTGGAGTTAAAAAGTGCATGATAAATAAAAAGAAAACTAAGGTGTGAAAAGAGCCTAAATGTCTTCATTTATTGACCTTTACCTAAGTCTTAAATTACAAGCATGTAAAGTCTTTATTGATCTTTAGCTAAGTGTATATTTATATTAGTAGATAGAGATGTGAAAAATAGACTTATAAGACTTGTTCTAAGATTGAATTGATTAGCATACTCATATATGTTGATTTCATGAATGTATTAGACAATATCATGTGCAGCATACACACACAAATCAATTTTTCAAAAACCTTGCATATTCTTGTATGGATCGAACGTTGATGGATCAATATGTGAACCTACTTGTGATAGAATTGTATGAATTTTGAGAGGGATATTTTTAACTAAATATGCACATATATATATATTTATGAATATATTATCCATGTTATTTTATTTACTTAGACTTTACTTTACTTAAGGATAAACAAAGAGTTAAGTTTGAGAGTATGATGACTCTATGAAAGTAAAGTTAACAATGCACTTTTTTATTTAATATTTGTTTTTTTATTCAATAAATAGTATATTTGGATTGAAAAATATTAATATATAAAAGTTTTAGTGAAAAGGGGTAAAAATATAATATTTGGAATTTTTTGTGTTTTTTTTTTGAAATTTTAACGTATGACCAATCAAAAGCTACCACGTGGATGCCATGTAAGTAGATGAGTTGATTGGATAAGCCACGCAGATGGCACACCAATAGAAATGCCTAATCGCAGATCACCATGTGTGTAGTGTGACACAATGCTATGCCACGTGTCAACACGACATTCAATCCAAGTTTGGTGCTTGGTCAATGAGCCTACCACACGTCATTATCTAAATCATTCGTTCTTTCCACACATGCACCACGCCATCTATTACCTCAAATCACGTTGCCATGCATGGCGCTGACTCAACATCCATTGACTAGACCAGTCTTCCCTTGCCATGTGTCGCGCTCTGATTAGCCTAGTGAATATGTGTGTCATGTGTCATGCTCTTATTAGCTAGTGCTGTTAATTTTGCT
Organism: Hippophae gyantsensis; assembly: GCA_030763125.1. Lineage (NCBI taxonomy): Eukaryota > Viridiplantae > Streptophyta > Magnoliopsida > Rosales > Elaeagnaceae > Hippophae > Hippophae gyantsensis. The sequence continues at coordinate 54,372,478 of CM061031.1, read as the reverse complement.
TATTTTGATCATAACCCATGATCTAAAGCTGATCTGACAATCCAAATTCCACCTGAACTATATTTAACCCCCTAATCACCACATAAATCTTAACGAGCCATAATTAGCATAGTTTTTATTAGTTTTTGTATCTAAGAAGAGAGAAAAATATAGAAAAATTCAAAAGGAATTACAATTTTGGTGGAGATTCAAGAAGAGATTGGTATTGCGATTCAAAAGATTAATTGTATTTCTTCTTCTACTCTTCTCTTTATCAATTTTTATGTCTTTCCTTATGAAAAATATGTACTTTATGAAAAAAAACATGTCTAGTTAATTTATTAGTCTAGGGGTCTTATGAACCCAATTTATAACATGTGATAATCTAATATTTTATCCCAATTATGATTTCAGTTTAATTATATTATTTTATTTTATTTTTATGCTATTAATTGGTTGGCCAAAAATTTATCTATAGAGACAATTAAATAGATTTAAGAAAATTATTTAATTGTTTGTCTTAATTAAATAACACACATACTTTCTAGGAAGAGATGTATGACTTTTATATGTGTGATCTATAATTGATGAACTTAATGAGTAGTATGCAATTTAATTAACATGAGACTGTGATTAGGTTAATTACTATATGGTGTGTATTTTACTTGAGAGAGAAATACATGCTAGATTAGATTCAATTGATCATGTAATTGATTGATAATTATACTGAGGGATTTTAGTGATTCATATGATTAGAAAATTGTAAAATTCAATATTCTTAGATATTTTCTCATATATATTTTTAGCTCCCAAATCTGATTTAATTAATTATCGTTATTTATTTTTAGTTCTTTCAATTTTTTTTCTTAAAACATAAAAACACAAAAAAATTGATTTTTATTTTTTTAGTTTTAAAAACTAGTTTATAATAGCATAATCTTCATGAGAATGATATTTTTTTATCATTATATTACTTCGTGCGATACATATAATTGCGTATTTATTGAACACAATTCGTGTCCAATTAGTGCCATACAAACCACTTTCTTATATGACATAGAGACCGCACCTTGACTTTGTTGGCCCTTATAAATTCTTTAAACAGAGTGATGCAGTTTGATCACTATTTTTGTTGATTTGTGTAGGGTTGAGCAGTTTATTTATTTTCTCCCTTATGACGTGTAGTTTTTCATTATGTGATTTATGTCCTTTACTTTGTTTGTTTGATATTTATTTGTGTTATTTTTTTTCATTTTATTGTTTTTAAAATTAAAAAAATATCTATGTTTGGTGGTATGTCACTCTCTTTCTCTATCTTCCTACACATTGTGTATTTTTCATTGTTCCTTGCCACCTCTTCGCTTAAGTGCTCATTGAGTGTTTTTACACACTTATTGAGGGTCACGCAGAGCACTCTGACAAGATGGATTGAGTAGTTGTGAAGGAAATGAGCGAGGGTAGCAATAGATAGTTAGGGCAGATTGGTCTCTATTGGTAGAGGTATTCTCATTTATATTTTTATCAAGTTGTATTCATTTTTTATTTAGTAGATTATTTACTACCAAGTGATTTCCATAAGCAACTCAAGGATTTTACCACATAGAATGGTGTTCTATATGAGTTTACCTTGTTACATATGTTTTTATGTATGTTCTGTTACTATGCTAGCTAGTTTGATATGAGTTTATACCATATATGTACCAATATACATTGATTTAAACTCACTCACAGTTAGGGCAGGTTGGTCCCTATTAATAGAGGTATTCCCATTTATATTTTTATCAAGTTGTATCCGTTTATTATTTAGTATAGTGTTTACTATCAACTGATTGCCATAAAAAACCCGAGGATTTAACCACATAAAATAGAGTTCTATGTGGGTTTATCTCGTTACTTATGTTTTTGTGTATGCTCCACTTCTATGCTAGTATAATCTGAGTTTATAATGTACATGTACCAACATATTATGATTTAAAGTCTAATTAAAAAGATTTAATTATTTGATTCATACTGCTTTTTATATATTATATATATTATTTAAATTAATTTGTCTACTTTGTGATTATTTTATACTGCTTTCATGTTATATCTGCTATGTGTTTACTTTTCGTTGCTAACGAGTTTAGGATGAGTCCTTTAGGAGTCAGTATCTCTTTATCATGTTTGTATACCGGGTTGCAGACTCTTTCATTTGTAAAGCCCATGGAATCATTCATGAAAAAATTGCACCTTATTCTCCATAAATGAATGGCAAAGTTGAAATAAAAATAGAACCTTAACTGAATCAGTTGTTGCTATTTTACATAACTCTGGTGCTGAATCTCTTTAGTGAGGAAAATTTTGTTAACTGTTTGTTATATGTTTAATAGAGTTCCTAAAACCAAAAATAAAATTTCTCCTTACGAAGCTTTGAAAAATAAGAAATCTAACTTGTCTTATTTTAAAACTTAGGGTTGTTTGCTTTATATTCACATTTTTTATCTTAAAATAAATAAACTTATTAGAAGAGCTTATAGGCACACCTTTATTGGATATGTTGTGAAGAGTTTAGCCTATAGATTTTTTGACATGAATGACCATGCTGTTATTGAATCAAATGATGTTGATTTTTTATAAACATAGGTTCCCTTTTAAATTGAAGAATAGTGGGGATTGACTTATAATAATTTGTCTATGATTAGAAATAATGAACCAAATGAGGAATTAGATATGAATTTAGAAAGACTATACAAATTTGAACTATAAAGGATTATGGATTTAATTTTTATACTTTTATCTTAGAGAAAGATCCCTTAACTCTTCAAAAAACTATATCTTCTTTAAATACGTTTGGGAAGAAGCTATTAATGATGGAATGGACTCTCTTGAGTCTAATATAACTTGGTATTTAGTTAATTTACCTCTAGATTGTAAGGTAATAGGCTATAAATGGATACTTAAGAATAAATTAAAACACAAAAAGAAAATGTACATTTTTTTATACTTTTTCACTTATCACTAAAATAACTTCCACATGTGTGCTATTTTCTCTTGATACTTATCATGATCTTATTATGTATCAAATGTATGTTAAACCTGTTTTTTTAAATGATGATTTAAAAGAAGAGATTTATATCGAACAACTTGAAGGTTTTGTTTTTCCTAGTAAAGAAAATAAAGTTTCTAAATTAATTATAACTCTATGGTTTGAAAAAGACACCTAAATAATCGTATGAAAAATTTAATAAACTTATTATCTTATGTAGTTTTAAAGTAAATAAAAGTGATAAGTATATTTATTATAAATCTAAAAATGATATTTACACTTTATGTGTCTCTATGTTAACGACTTCCTTCTAATATTCATGTGGTTGATAACGTGAAATATTTACTATGTTAGGAAAAGCAAATGTGATGTTGATTAGGTTTGGAAAGAAACTTTCTTAAAATCAATATTACAATAAAGGGATTCTTACAATAGTTCTAAAAAAATAAAAGATAATTATTTTTACCTTCTTAAAATCAATATTACAATAAAGGGATTCTTACAATAGTTCTAAAAAAATAAAAGATAATTATTTTTACCTTAAATTGCTTTATTATAAAATAAAAATAAAAAAAACTTACTGCTAAATTTTAAAATATAAGTGGTGTATTTAATTTCTAATACTTATAAGTAATATATATTACATAAATTATTAACCAAAAACCAGCTGTTTTAACTTTTTTATAAACCGCCATATAAAAATTCTAAAAACGCCAAGTTTTTAAGCGTGAATTTAATTGATCTTAAAATTTGTAGATCCTTTCCCTCGCTATATACAAACTGGTAGTGGCCTAAAGCTTCTCAATCACGTTTGATCCTTTCCCTCTGTTATTTGTTTCTTCTCTTCTTCTACATGAGTAATTTGGGTTTTGATATGTTCTTTTTTGCTTCAGTGTTTTCAATTTGAGTTTTCATATATGCTTCCTTGTCTGCCTTTTCTGACTTTGTTTTTTTGGATAATTGCCTGTCCTCTCGGATGATATAAGCAATTAAGTATCATTTATAGGTGAGAAATATAAAACCTGTTATTAATGGCTTACATTGAAAACGGATTGTTCTACCTCTCAGTGAATGGATTGCTGAGTATCGGCCTCCATCGTTTTTCTATTGTTGATTTCATATTTCCTGTTATTTTGATAGATGTTTTCTCCATTGCTGCTGTTGTTCTAGAAAGTGAATTGGATCAGTTAGTGGGAATCATTGTATCATTATCAAACACACCCTTACTTAATACAATATTTTATTTTCTATGTTTATATATTTACATGCTCCCTTTAGTGAAAATCATGGATCCCTCACTGTGTACAACAATGGTAGATACAATTTCATTCTTCTATTCTACTATCAGAACAGGTAAAGATCAAATTGCAAACTAACACCAGACACCATAGTCAATTATGTTTGGCATTAAAGATACGATTAGAATAGATATTCAACTCAAGAATCAAACAGTCACTAAACTCTCTAAAAGTAGGGAAAACTTTATTTACCTAGAAAAAAGAGAGATTCCTAAGCTTGCATGAGAAGGAATTTGTAAATCTGATTTACGAAAACATACAAACAGAGAAGAAATTAAAAACTTACATTTTGGCCATATGCTGATTGTCTAGCATATGACTGCTGGGAATACGCATTATTCCCTCTAAATGAATACATATTATTTCACATAAACCCCAAATAGAATGAGATATCCTGCAATTAGATCATAAAATCCAAAAATATTAGATAACAAAACCCAAAAAAAAAAAAGAAAAATCCATAATTTGATAAATAATTAATGAAGAAAACTTGTCACAGTGAAAACTTAAAATTTTACAGTTTTGTAAATCCTTATTTTCAGATTGCAAAGGCAAGATGCATATAGTAAAAAAGTTATAACTAAATTTATAAGAAACCTTACCGGAATATACTAGCAAAACCGTTGTGACGATATAGTGGAAATAAAGATAAGGGTGGAATAAAGTTTTTGAAAGACTCGGAACAGGTTGGTACTTGCACCAGATTTTTGAAGGTTTGAAAATATTTGGTAGAGCTGCTCCATTTGCTTTGGGTTGGACGCTCCACTAAAGGTAGCTTACTCCTTTGGAAATTCTGTAGAAACCTGATAGCCTCGACTTTTATTATTGTAGTCTTGGTTTGTTCGCTTATCATGTATCTCCCAACAGGTATATTTTATGTAGCCATTTTTAGTACAATGCTCCCACCAAGGATGCCTTTTATGTTGACTTGGATTGGAATTATTTTGAGGCCAATTTGGAGGCCCACGTGACAGTAACCCAAAATTGTCTAAAACAGTTCCATAATTATCAACCCCAACTCCATATTTGGACATTCCGTAAGTCCCATTTACAGGTTTAGATTGGGCTTTAGAGTAAGAATGGGGTATGAAACAGTTATATTAATAATCATAATTATCCGTATCAATTTTGGGTGTATTCGAGTAATAATCATCAGTTATGAGTCGGTAGTAAGTTTCTCGCAGTTTAACCACGTTTTTTATTTTTTAGCATTTATTAAAACATATATTTAATTTTAAAAAATTAAATCTTAACACAAATCTTACTCTATTATATTATTTAAAATATTGACATTAATTTTATATTTTTATTATTTAACACATGTTTCTAAATAAAATAAAATATGTAAAAATAAAAATAAATAAAATTATTTCAAATACTGTGTGCTTTATTATTAAAAGTGTATTTTTTATTTAATTATATGCATATAAAAAATATTAATATATATTCGATTTCTGTTAACCACAGTTTGAGTTTTACAATAACCATCCATGTCTCACACTTTATCAGTTACGGTTATTTTCAGTTAATAACCATTGAGTTTTTATAATTAATCATAATTTTAGTTATCCATAGTTAAAATGCTTATCCCTATATTGGAGGCCTATGGTTTGCTTGTGTTAGAATAAGGGGCTTGATGAGTAGAACCAACATCGTCGATCCTGCAAATATTTTGGTTTTATATTTGTAAAATTTTCTCAAATGCACGAATCATTTCATAGAAAATGATTAGTATACTTTCAAGGTCGATCTAAGGAAGGAATATATATGTTTTTTTTAATAATAATCTCATTTCTTTGAAATCATATTAGCACTGTATTAATCTTTTGTCTATAAATATGAAGCTATCTAGAGTCAAGTTGGTATTTTTAATGCTATAATGAGCTCTAAATATGAAATCAAGTGTAACTCTGATTTGTTACTTGGGTTGGTTGAGTTTTAGTGCCCATAAACTAATACTTTTGTATTTCCTTGGGGTGAAACAACAATTACTCTTGAAGATATGATGATTCTTGGTGGTTTTTTTGTACTTGGCTGGCCAGTGACTACCATGATGTTGTTATACCAGGGAACTAGGTAAGAGAGATGAGATGAAGTTTGGGCAAAAAACAAGTCCATATAATAATTCATTCTCCTAAATACATGAGCACATAAACATTCATCAAACAAAATATCCATCAAACAAACTGCCCAAACTTCGGACACAGGAATAGAGAAATTAAAGCATTATAAAAATTATCATGATGTTGTCATATGTTATTCAAGATCATCTGAATCTTCTCTTGATTCTTCTTGTTATGATATAATTTGAATCATGTGTTCTGGTCATTTCTCTCGTAAATCATCAAAAATTTACGAGTCATAGCTCGACTTGTTCCAACCAAAGAACTATATATATTTAAATTCAAAATAAGAATGTAATATCATGAATTCACAAAAGAATAACTCATATATGTTAAAAAGGTATATTGGTAAAAGAGATTACCACATCTTTAATTGGAATGTTGATATTTGTGATGATTTCACTTATAAATTTCATGGCATAGTAACCACATGATTCCATCATTTTGTTGTGAAACATACAAAAAACAAGTGTACATGATTTTCCATATTCGAATATCTTTATTATTCACTAGTAAAAATTAATTAAATTATTAATATTCGCTTGTACATATCATAACTTTGTCTCCTATAAGCTTATGAAATTTTTTAAGGGCAATGTCCCTAGCTTGTTCCATAGTTTCCATAACTTATCAAAGTTTAAAACGATTAGTTTTTTTATTAAATATTACAAAGAACAATAGAAGAAAAATAACTAATTATAACTCTTACATTTCAACAACTGTTTTTGTATCTTTACTTAATTCTATGGAAGTTGAGTCACAGTACCAAACATAATTGCCATATATATCAAGAATTATCAATATTCAATGGTCTTGGTCTTGTTCAAACTTTAGTAGCCAAGAGATTATCAACTTTTGATTTCTGTTAAGGGTTAATGTTCTATCACATAATTGTTTAGCTCTGATGCTAACATTCTTCTTTTGATATTAATTGAAAAATGAAGAATCACAGAACATTGCTAAATGTGATGAGTGATTAACTTGAAGTTGATAATAACGAGTCATGAAGTAATATGAGATGAATCATGCTATTATAATTTCTATTTTATATTATTAGAAGCATGAAATCCTAAAGTGATAGAAGGATGAGTTAATAATTAACTCTTAACGAGTTCTATAGTATATGGGGAATGGAGCACATAGTTACAGGAATACTCTTAATACATTCACATATGTGAATGTAGAAGTGTGGTCGCTTTCCCTGGAATTTTGTGCAAAATTTATTAGAACATTCATTATACTGGGATAGATATGCATGGTCGTAAAACACGAGTTTTTAAACTATACATTGAAAAGGTTATGTGTGCGATGTTGTTAGAGATAGAGTTCAAAACTACGAGTTATTCTAGTACATTCTAAAGCATCTCCACTAAGTAAAGGTTCAAGTCGATAAACATGTTTTATTTATTTACAATCTTATATTTTGTTTAGTAGCTTGATGAAAACTAGTTTAAAAATTCAAGTGAGAAATTGTTGGAAATATTTTATATAAAAAAATGAATTTTGAAAAAAGATGAAAAGTGTTTATTGTGAGTTTATCCTCTCTATAATAGTTGTCCCACATTGTTTAGAAATATCTTTTTGGAGGTGTTTATAAGATTTTACATTGAGACTTGAGATTGGAAACAAAGGGTACCTGATTTTGTGGAAGGAAGAGGAGATAGGTAATTGTTGGTCTAATTCTCACATGCGCATCGTTGTCGTTGTTCATTCGTTTGTTCGATCGATTGAGTCGAGTGCGGTGTGATGAGGTGACAGATACTCTATTTTTTAAAGTCATTTATACAATATATTTCCTGATTTTTTTATCTACACAAACTATATTCAAACAAAATTATTTTCTTCTGATTTTGTTCTTTGGTTCGGAGCAATCTAGAATTAGTAGGTGCAGTATTCTAGTATTCTAAAATGCACTAGAAGTTCGAGATAGAAAAGGTTTTTTGGGTTGTTCATCCTGGGAACAACTAGGCGGTAGATCGTGGCACATCTTGAGTAAAGTCACAAAATATTTTAAAAAGAGTGACTTTATTTGATACACAATCCAAGCATATTTTAGTAACTTCATTTCTTTATTGTCATTCTTTAGCAACAATTATTTATCTTAAAAATGATAAGGTTTTGATTGATAATTTGTCTAAGATAGCCGTTGCTAATGGTGGATTTGGGATATCTGAAGTGAAGGAAGTGTTTGGATTAGCGCAGTGTTGGAAGACTATTGGGAAAGAAGGTGTAGAGCTTGTTTGAAAGAAAGCTGGTTTGGGGGGTGACTAAGTGCGCACCGAAGAAAGAAGGAAGGGGTTTGATTGCTGGGTGTTATTTGAGGATATAAATAATAGATATTTGATATTTGGTACAATACAATTTGTTTTGAATGGATCGGTCAACTTATTTTTTTATGTCCGTGATGTCATATAGCTTTTAGATTGCACCACCTAAATTGTACTGTTTGGATACTTGGGTGTCATTATTTAAAAAAATTAATTAAAACCCTTTAGTCGTTGCAATTCTATTGTGAGTGGTTAGGTACTTAGTTGGTTCATTAGTGGATCCCATGATTTGATTTAAAGAAAATTGTAGTCTCAACTTCCATTTGTCAAACTTCTGGAATTTTATTTTGAGAAAATGAGAAGCCCTGTCCTTTTCTTTTCCACTCTGTTTTAGTCGACTTGGGACATATAATTTGTAATTTTGCTGTGTCTATTGTTATGATATAGGTCAATGGAGAGACAGACTCAATCAACTCTAGGTTAGGAGAAACTTTGCACAATGGATATGCACTTGTTTATTCTTTTGACTCTTTCGTCCTTCCCCTTTTACTACACTTGATGTTGAACTTGAATGATCTTCATAACATTCATTCAGTTGCTGTTGATTTAGAATGTACATAAACTGCATTGTCTGAAGCTGAAGAGAGAGTCGACGATGTCAGAAACCAGCCATGGACTACTTTTATCTACCTACATGTATAAATAATGTATGTAGAGACATTGTGAATATAAGATAAAACGTTGTCTGCTGTCAATGCATTGTTGTGGAAGCAACTGATGCAGTCATTTTTTTTCTTCTGTTTACGTTGTATGCTCCCAAGATAAACCAACAACATATATAACTAAAAAAATTAGCCGAAGCTACATTCCAATATTTGACACATAAACATGTGTTGTGTTACAAGAAACAGAAGGAAAAAAAAAGTATATATTGTACGTGTTAGACTGGTAATGCTTACGTATAACGGCATGTCATATAAAAATAAATGAAAATCTGTTTGCCAAATATTAAAAAGAAGTATGTTTAAGTCATAGTGGTTGTCCACAAATGTAAGTAATATCAATTAAAAAAACTACACTAATTTGTTTATTTACTTTAATTTTTCTAAATGTATTGTTGAAAGAAATAAAAGTAAGTTTAATTAAGTTGGATATTTGTTTCAATAATGAGTGGGGTATGGAAGATCGTCGGTCACATGATGAGCCATAACTCATTACAAACAACAATCTATATTTTTTCTAAAATAATAATTCGTTTTAATAATAAATAGATGGGCTGGAGCCAACTTTTTCTAGCTAACATCGTTAAGACAAGACTTCTTAAAAATAAAAATTAAAATAATTTTAAAATTTATAGTTATAAAATAAAGTATTTTTATTTATCTAATTAAATATCATTATGAGTAATTAAACCTAACCAATGTAAAAGAATTAACGACAAAACGGGGGCATAGACTACCGTGAGCAAGTTATCGCCACGTACAGCAAAAAAAAAAAAAAAGGTAGTATATAATCGTACCGGTATATTCCTCACCGTTTCTCTTCCGTCTCATTTGAAAACCGAATTATTAAATTAGGGAACAAATTTATTCTATATCGCCATCCCCGCCTTACGTTGAGCCCTAACTTCTTTTGTTTCTCTGGACTCTCTTTCCAATCTCCACCTTGAGGCGTTGAGTTACATTATCGAAGATGTATAAGATTGTCATAAAGTAAAAGGGTAGAAATTTCAGAGAAGAAGCTACTTGTTTCTAGGAACGCTAATTCTCTATTCTTTTGAATTGAAGTTAACGGCTTGGTCATTTCGTTGACTAACACTATTGATTAGTTCATTGCCATGTCGGGACCGCTTGATCGATTTGCTAGGCCTTGTGAGTTTTCTTTATGTTCTTTATCCTAGTTTCCCCCTTTTCATGTTGAATTTTGTTACACGAAATCCTTCGATGTGATGTTTGATTCAAGAAATTTCAATGTGGTTTTGAAACTTCAGCTTTTTTAATGAGCTTTATCACTCGAAATTGGAAATATTTTGGACATAATAATGTGATTTCTTCTTGCAAACATTTCTCTGTCTATTTCATTTGGCTGCTTAAATAATTATAATTACATTGCTGGTAATCGTTAGGGATGTGGAATGAATAGGGAAACATGTGAAGGCTTTGGTAGCTCAGTGGCACCAAAGTCTACTTGTGAGGTATGTAAATGTAAGATCAAGTTAGTTCCTAGATATGAGAGTTGTGAAATATTATTTAAAAATAACTTTCTAGAATTCATTTTTTTGGTCTTGAAAATTTTCTGGGCAGTTTGCTTTGAAAAACATTAAGCTAGAAATTCAACTCTTGTGTTAGCAAGCCACATGAAAATAATGAGTTTGGATTCAATATATTGATGAATGGACCCTGATTGTAATTTTGATGATGTTTTATTTCTAGGCTTTGAAGGGTTCTCAGGCCGTGATGAAAGAAAAGAAAGGAAATCGGATTTTGAAAACTCAGAGGATGATAAAGGAACAAGAATGGGAAGTTTCAAAAAGAAAGCAATTAAATTCAGACATTCTCTCAAGAAAAAGAGGAGAAAAAGCCGGAGTAACTCTCTATCAATTGAGGATGTTCGGAGTGTTGAAGAGCTACAGGCTGTAGATGGATTTAGACAGGCTCTTATCTTGGAAGAGTTGCTTCCTCAAGGACTTGATGATTATCATATGTTGTTGAGGTGATTCTTTGATCATGATAGATGATAAATGGGTGGATTTTATCATGTTCATTGATTTCTTAATATTATTTTCATTGTAGGTTCATGAAAGCAAGGAAGTTTGATATTGAGAAAGCGAAGGCCATGTGGGCTAACATGATTCAATGGAGGAAGGACTTTGGTGTTGATACCATTATTGAGGTAGGTTAATTTGATTATTTTCTTCAATTTTCTGACTTGATTTCTAATCACTGCTGTCAATTTTTTTATTAGTGATGAATGATATATATATATTTTTTTGATGAAAATATGTTTTTATGTTCCGTGTGAATGACATTTTTGGTTATTCTCTAGGACTTTGAGTATGATGAGTTGCATGAAGTTCTACAGTACTACCCTCATGGTTATCATAGTGTGGATAAGGAAGGAAGACCTGTGTATATAGAAAGACTGGGAAAAGTTGATCCCAACAAACTGATGCAAGTGACTACTTTGGATCGTTACATAAGGTACCATGTAAAGGAGTTCCAAAGGAGCTTTGCTGTTAAGTTTCCTGCATGTTCTATAGCAGCAAAGAGGCACATAGATTCAAGCACAACTATTTTAGATGTTCAAGGCGTGGTATGTTGTCTACTTATTTAGTTTGAACTTTTCAGGTTTTCTGGAATGATTTATATTCCCAATTTGATCTTCCAACTATCTAATTCTAGGGTTTTAAAAACTTCACCAAGTCTGCACGAGATCTCATCACTGGGCTACAGAAGATTGATGGCGACAACTACCCTGAGGTTTGGAGTTCTGATACTTGCTGTCCTTTGGTTGGATTAAGTTTGTAGTCGTATTCCATGTGTAATCAGATTTAGACTTTGATGTTAATCTGCTCATAATTCACTTCTTCTTTCTGCAGACACTTCACAGAATGTTTATTATTAATGCTGGTCCTGGTTTTAAGCTGCTCTGGAATACTGTTAAACAATTTATTGATCCAAAAACAGCTACCAAGATTCATGTATGTTATAGAAGAGCTGTTAATATTTTTTTTTTCAAATATTATAAGCACTTGATTGAAGTTTACAATTTGGTCAGCTGATAATAATAGGAATTTTCCTTCAGGTTCTTGGTAATAAATACCAGAGCAAATTGCTTGAAATTATAGATGCTAGGTACTTGGCCTTTTTCTTCTTGATCTGGTGATTATCACATTTAGTTCCAGTAACGATTGAAGACATTAAAATCTTTTACCTCTTTTCCCAGTGACTTGCCAGAATTCTTGGGTGGTACTTGCACCTGTGCTGATCAGGGGGGTTGTATGAGGTCTGACAAGGGGCCATGGAATGACCCAAATATATTAAAGGTTTGTACTTTACCTTGACATTCTTTTATCATATCTTGCGTTAGCATTGTTTTTTTTATTCTTTGGAAAGTATAATTTGAGGAATGATTGATTTCATGCAGATGGTGCTTAGTGGTGAAGCAAAGTGTTTCAGACAAATCTTAACAGTCACCAACCGTGATGGGAAAGTAATTTCTTATGAGAAGCCTCGTTTTCCAATGGTATGATTTACAAGACTATCATACTATTTGTACCATGAATTTTTCATGCATATATTATTTTAGATTAAGCCACATTTCCTCTAATACTATCAATCTGATCATTGATATAGTTAAGAAGTAGTGATACATCTACAGCAGAGTCAGGATCTGAAGTTGAAGATATGGCATCTCCTAAAGCTAGTAGGAGCTACTCACTTCCTAAGTTGACTCCCGTTAGTGAAGAGGTGGTATTGATATTCAATTATCTATCCCATTTAATGCTTGGCATAACAAATCATTAAAGTGACAGGTCCGATTAATTTGTGGATAAACGATTATTTAGTTGGTCTCTCTCTCTATGTGTGTGTGTCTCTAGCACCACATGGTTTTTTGTTTGATGCTTTCAACCTTGATTGCATTGAAGACCTGGATTGCAAGCACTGCACTTTCTTATTTTTCTTTTACTGAACACAGACTAGGCAAAACTTGTTATTTTTATTACTTAGCTGAAACATGCTATTCAGTTGCATAGTTACATGGAATCCGAAAGCACTCACCTGAAATTTTGATATCACTTTGCAAAAATACTGTATTATCACCCAGATAAGATTTTGTTCGTAAAAATACTGACTTGGAAAATATGGTTTGATATTGGTTTTAGGCTAGGGTACTTGTAAGGGCCAATACTGCTGGTAGCTACTCTGAATGTGATGAACATGTCCCCATGGTTGACAAGGTCGTTGATTGTGAGAAACAGGTTTTACAGCAAAGTCCATCTCTCTGTGCAGGTTAGAAACTTAGAATACTTATAATGTTAAATTAGGGTTTTAAAATGCTTTTAACCTGGTATTTATTGCTGTTGCCTGTCACTCTCTTTAGCAAATATATGCTAATAGTTGTGAAGAAAAATAAATAAATAAATAAAATACGTAATAGTTGAGATAATATATTGCTTTCACCGTTTATTGCCTCCCAAGAAAGTTGGTGGAAATATTAATGAATAAACAAGATGAAATAATCATCATTTTTCTTGAAGATGAGATTTCCTATTGAATATTATTACCTCATACATGATAAACCAACATTGAATATAGCCAACTGCTGACTATTAAATGAACCATTAAAGTGTTAAAATCCATGCAGGAATACCTCTGGCAACTGCAGTAGAACCTCCAAAAGGAATCTCTACTCGTTTTTGGGCTGTGCTTATAACTATGTTTGTCACTCTCTTTACTGTTATTCAATCAGTAGTATTCCGGGTGACCAAGAAACTTCCCAACTCGTCTCATTCTCCATTTGGCAATCTAGATACTACAATTGAATCTTCTCTAAAGGAGGAGTGTCGTCCCCCTTCACCAGATCCAGGGTTCATGAAGGTAGACCTTTTGTCATCTGCTTTGAAAAAGCTTAGTGAACTTGAAGAGAAGGTAGATATGCTACAAAGAAAGTCGTTTGAGATGCCTTATGAGAAAGAGGAGTTGTTGAATGCTGCTGTTTATCGTGTAGATGCATTAGAAGCAGAGCTAATTGCTACTAAAAAGGTGATTATCTCTCTGTTTCAATATTCTCTATAACTTTCAAGATATAGTGATGATGTTGTTTCATATCATATATTTTTTCCTCAAATTTATTAGTGTGCTAAAAATCTCTAGATGCTTTTTTTACTGAAATATAGGTCTTTAACTATATGTTGCATCTGCTGCTATAAAGCCTGATATGATTTCTTTATGTATTTTTATAATTCTGTGCTGGCTAACTTTGCGATATGTCTTGTTGGTAAGATCCAAAGTCTTTTCTAACTATACCCCTGCATTTACTTTAGGTCCTAAAGCTGAAATACTGAATTTTTCTTGCATGTTCTATGCTTAAAAGGTTTAATAGAGGTTCTTGTTTGAATTACACCCTTCTATTAGTACCTTCATTTTAATGACACTTTGTGCTTTATTTTTCTTGAATGGCCCTGTATTGATTAGTATTCTTGTGTAACAAACTAAGAAATATTTTAAAGCAGTACATCAGGCACAACCATCATGATTTATATTATTTTGCAATGCTCTTTAGTTTCCTCCTCTTTCTTCCCCTTCCATTCAATGTTTCTGTCAGATTGTGAAAATGATGGTCTGATGGCATTTACATGATTAAACTATGCCATTAATTTTTATTTTTTATAAAAATAAATTGATTAATGATATTGCTGTAATAACTTTTGTTATTGTCCTAACAAAAATGTATTAATTGTCCATTATATCCTTAAATACACTTCAATGTCATTATTGTTGTATAAAATTGTTATTAATAGAAAGTTATCTTAGCAATAACAAATTGAGTCGTGGCAATATGGTCACCGTATAGATCATGCCATTATGATTGTTAGCATTTTGTGGTTTGCCTTATTTTTAATGGCATGCATCCTCTCCATGTGTTCTTGGGGTGATAATTTGTCTCTTGCTGATCAGGCTCTACACGAATCTCTCATGAGGCAGGAAGAACTTTATGAGTATATTGATAGACAAGTGCACACCAGATTAAGGGTAAGTTAAATATTTTTCTTCCTAAGGTACCTAGAAGAAACTATACCTCTTTCTCATCCACAGCAGACTATGCTTACGTTTTCCTTATTTGGTGACAGCAGAAGAAACGTTGGTGCTGGTGATTCTGTGTTGAAGAAAGGGTTTGGTGGAGAGCCTTTTTCTTTTCTAATTTCATTTTCATGTTTGTGAATTTTGCATGCTCAAAGATTGTCTGATGGTGGTCTTATTATTGCACGTGAACTATTTTGTTGTGTGTAATAGATGTTTTGTAAATAAATGATTGCGCTTATATATACAAGCACATAAACATATAAAGGGTTATGTATTTTTCAGTGCAATGAAGTTTCTTGGTGTATTTTTCGTTGATAAAGAGGTATGTATGCATTTGTGCCAAGGCCGTACATGCTTTGGTTATGTAGCCCACTAATTCATGATCAACTGTTATCGTGCTTAGATTTTGTAGAGGCATTATAAGAAAATGTGTTTTTGAAGGTTGTAAGTGCTGCTAGTAAACTATCTCGTAAATTATTTTATGCTTTTGAAGGGTATGTTTGTTTGTCCTGGCGTTAAAAATATTTTAACAAAGAAACAGTTTCGAAAAATTTGTTCAGAAGCACAAAATTAGATAATTTTTTCACGTTTTGTTGAGAAGTGCTTTTTTACAAAGATGTAGAAAACAATAGACTCAAAGCTTGGGTGTGAAGATGTCTAACTTGTAAGCATGCCTTGTGTAACGATTTGTTTAATTACTCTCGAATCGTTCGGTACTTGCTAAACCTACAAGGAAACAAGTCAGTTTGTTAGCACATGTGATCTTAATTGATGCACCTTGTGAATACAAATTAAGCAAGGGTGTAATCATAAGTCAATCATTGAGGCATTGCATGACAACATAACAAGTGCACATAGAAAATAAACAAACACAACAAGTAATAATTGAGGTAATAAAGAATACCACGGTAATTAAGAAAGAATAAAATAAGTAAAAAATAAAGAGCATGGCACAAGGATTATTTATGAAATTCATCTATTTGTTTTCATTGATGTTGGTGAAGGAATGTATAGGTATGCTCAACACTTTACCACCTCTCTTTGAAGAGTTATTATGATTATTTTTTAAGTTTTAAGAAACATCACTTTGTTTAAAGAGACATAAAAGTTGAAAGATTACAAAAATACCTACACTATACTAAGTTGTAGACAAACATGTGGTCATAGGCTTTACTAATGATCTTAGTCAAGCATACATGCGTCATTCACATCGACTTGGTTAGCTTTGAAGTTTTCAATCATCTTTTGGAACTACTCTAAGTGCTCTACCTACTTCCAGTTAGTTTAGTCGATTCTCAAATTCTTCCACTTCACTAAGTACTCTTGTTGCTATTGACATCCCACCTTTATAACCTATCATGCTAAAATCTAGCTCTTTGGTTGTCTGCAATTTGGTGTCGACTTTGGCTTTGGATGGTTGGTTGCAATCTTTATCTTCGATGTCTAGATGGTAAGGCTTCAGGTTGCTGATTTGAAACATAGAATGCATCTTCATCCAATTAGGGGTCATTTCCTTGTGAGATGCTCTTTTGATTTTGCCAACAATAGAAATTGGACCTTTATATCTTTTGATAATTCTTTTGTACCTTGTGCGTTGAGATCAAATCTGTTATGGTAACAACTTTACCATTACAAGATCTCCCACTTGAAACTCTAATGGCCTACGACGAATGTCTGTCCACTTCTTCATTCCTTGAGAAGCTTTCTCTAAGTAGGCACAAGTAATCTCAACATTACTTTTCCACTCCTTTGTAAAATTGAAAGCTTTGGGATTCTTTCCAATATAAGGTCCATCCATTGTGTGGGGTAATAGTGGCTGCTATCCATTGACAATCTCAAAAACACTTTTGTTAGTGGAAGAGCTCTTTTGAGCATTGAAACAAAATTGGGCTATGTCAAGCAATAGTGACCAATTCTTCTGGTTTGCTGTCACAAAGTGTAGTGACACTCCTCTAATAATCATTGAATCTCTTCGTCTCTCCATTCGATTGCTGGTAGTAGCTCAAAGAAGAGTCAAGTTTTGAACTGAGAAGCTTGAAGGGTTTTGTCCAAAAGGTCCTTGTAAATCTTGTGTCTCGATCACTCACAATATTCTAGGAAACACCCCAATACTTGACAATGAACTTGAAAAATAAGCGAGATGTCTCTTCTATCAAGCAATACTTCTCTACAACAATAAAAGTTGCATACTTTGAAAACCTAGCAATCATAACTTAAACTTAGATTTCCTACCTTAGGAAAGTTATTGATGTAGTCCATTGAGACACTCTCCCATAGCCTCTTTGGAATTGGAAAAGGTTTCACCTTTTACTTATCAACTTTATCTTGCTGATAGATGAGACATGTCCTCTACTGCATCACATCCTCACGCATCTGTGGCCCATAGTACCCTAAATTCACCAGGGCATATGTTCTTTGCCAACCTAGATTGCTTCCCTTGCTTTGAAAACAAATAATTTGCTCCACTTGTGTATGAGTAACCTATCCATATCTCAGAATTGGCGTGTCTTCCCTTCATGTATTACTTGAAGATTGTTTTTGCCATGGGTCCTTATCCAGATTCTCTTTGATACGCACCCTTACAGATGTAGATATAGAACTTGTTGATATAGTCATCAGTATCCTTAGGGCCGTAAGATCCACCTTACGACTCAAAGTATCCGCAACTTTGTTGGTGCAACCAACCTTATGCTCAAAGTAGAAATGAAACTCGACCAAGAACTCTTGCCATATGGATTGCTTTGCAGTCAACTTTGGATGGGATAAGAAATGACTCACTGCTAAGTTATCTATCTTAACCACAAACTTTGACCCCAATATATAATGCCTTCATATTCACAAGTAATAAATGAATGCTAGTAGCTCTTTCTCTTGTGTCATGTATCTTCTTTATGCATTTGACAACTTATGACTCTCATATGCTATTAGATGTTCTTCTTGAAGTAAGACCCCTCCTAAAGGAAAGTCAAATGCATCTATTTACACCTCAAATAAGTTGTTCATGTCCGATAGGGCAAGAATTGGATTATTCATCATTGTCTCCTTTATATCTCCAAAAGATTTCTAGCACCGATCGTTCCATATCCAATGACACCCTTCTTCAACAACTCAATCAATGGTGTAGTTCTCTTAGAGTACCCTTCTACAAATCTTCTATAATAATTGGCCAACCCAAGAAATGACCTCATTTCCTTTACACTAGTGGTTGCTTTCTACTCTTGAATGTACCTCACCTCCTTCATATCCATACGCACAAGACCACATTCGATAATGTGGCCAAGGAACTTAATTTTCTTCAGAGAAGATGAACACTTCTCCTTTTAACATACACTTGATGACTCCTCAACTTTTGAAAAACCAATCGTAAGTGTTATGCATATTCTTCAAGACTAGAGTTGTACACCACAATGTCATCCAAATAGACCACCATAAATTCATAGAGGTACTCTCGTAAGACTTGATTCATTAGTGTACAGAACATGATTGGAGCATTAGTCAACCCAAAAGGCATTACTGAGAACTCAAACGCTCCATATCCAGTAATAACACATGTTGTTTTCAGCTCATCCCCCTTGCTATTTTGACTTGGTAGTACACCAACCTTAGATCCAACTTGATGAGATACTTTGCTCTACAAAGTTGATTAAGCAAATCAGCTATCAAAGGAATGGGATAAGTGTTCCGCATTGTTATCGTGTTGAGAGCCCGATAATCAACACACAATCTTAGACTCCCATCTTGCTTCCTTTGAAACAATACTGATGCACTGTATGAGGCTTTTAATGGCCTAATAAAGTTTGCTTCTAGTAACTCATTCAATTGTTTTTGAAGCTCTATGAGCTTTAGTGGTAAAATTCTTTAGGGTGCCTTTGTAGGGGCCTTGGTTCCAAGTAAGAGCTCAATCTGGTGGTCTATGTCTCTTCTTGGTGGGAGAAACTTCAAAATTGATCAGGCATGATGTCTTCATTGGACTTTAATTTCACAATCTAAAAATAAACTTCTTCCTTGTTGCCCCATTTTTCCTCATGCAGCATTGGGATTTCTATGAATGAGGGATCATACCTCTTCAAACTTTTCTTAAATTTAAAGAAGATAAGAGCCTTGGTTTCCTTGATTTTCGCATCTTTCCCTGCATAACATTCGTGTTGTCTCTCATATTCAAGAGACTCTCTATAACTGGTACAAGGATGGTTTTTCCCATCATAAATTCCATCCCCAAGATGATGTTAAAATCATCCGCAGAGACGACCATAATGTTAGTACATCCCTTCCATTCTCTAAATTTAATCTTTACTTGTTTGGCCAACCATACGGTGGCCCTGGCTTGAGAGTTGATAGTCTTCATTTTGCCTACGTCCTTCTTTAACTTCAAACCAAGTCTCTTGGCTTCGTACTTCGTGATGAAGTTATGAGTGACTTCTGAATCTATCATTATGGTATTTGCACCCTTACCATTTAGAGTACCTTAAAAAAAGAAGTCATTTTTCAATGACTTTCTTTGGATTTTCCATATGATTCTTCAAGGCTCCTAAAAAATGTAGCGTACCCATACGCCTAGTCTCCTTCTCACCTTCTATCTCTTCTTCATCTTCTTGTTCTTTCAAAGTAGCTTATAATGCACACAATTGGTTATGATTTAGGCAATCAATAACAGGATAAACCTCATTAACAGAAAGTAACCAAACGAGGGCTTATGCTTCCAAACATGATTATTGGATTTTTGTACTGGGGATTATCCTTTCCATTCTGGGGCTTCTTGAACTCTACTCCCCCACTTTTTCCATTGTTCGACATTGAGAACTTCTTGTTGGTCCCATTGGAAGTTGGTAGAGTGTTCTTGTTTTGACTAGGCTCCGTAGCATAATCTATCAAGCGTTCTGCAACAACTTGTGCTTGTGCAAGGTCTTGAACCTTTTGCCTCTGCAACTTGGTCTTTGCCCACGACTTCAACCCTTCCAAAAAGAAAAAAAATATTATCCTTCACCGACTTGTCCTGAATTTCCAACATCAATGCCAATTACATTACATAATCTCTCACTTGCCCCAACTACTTGAGGTTGAATAACTTCTTCCAAGCCATATCAATACTACAAAACTGGGCATTAAAGTCGGTTCAACGGTTGAACCGATTTTAAAATATATATATATATATATTACATATTTTACTCATTTTCTACTCTACTAATAACTTGTATTTGATCACATATAGCAGAAAAAAACCAAAATCTGTTTAACAAAGTTTAAATAATAATATAAATAATTGAAAAATTAAATATAATTAATTACTTGATAACTAAATTTATTACAAAAAAATAATTTATATATAATACATATATATTTAACTTTAAGTACAAATAAAATAATGTCGTCAAAGTGTCATGGATTTTGTGATATTCCTATTTTATTTCAAGGAGAGAAAGTTTGGTTGGCTTAGAATCACCAGCATAGTGACAAGGAAACTGGGCAAAAAATAGCTAGTCCATATAACAATTCATTTCCCTAAATACATAAGCACGTAAACATCCATCAAATAAGCAGTCTAAACTTTAGAGACATATGAATGGAGAAATTAAAGCATTATAAATATTACCATGGTATTGTTCTATGTTATTCAAGATCATCATATTCTTCTCCTAATGTTATAATTTGAACAAAGTGTTCTATCCAATCTTCTTGTAAATCATCAAAAATATGCATATCATAGCCCCACTTGTTCCAACCAAAGAAATATACGTAATTAAATTCAAAATAAGAATGTAATATTATGAATTCACAAAAAATAACTTATATATGTTAAGAGATTACCACATTGATACCCGAGTGATATAATAATAACGTTATCCCTTCAAAATCATATTAGCACTGTATTAATCTTTTGTTTATAAATATGAAGATATCTAAAAATCAAGCTGGTATTTTTAATGCTATAATGAGCTCTAAATATGAAGTCAAGTGTAACTCTGATTTGTTACTTGGGTTAGTTGCAAAAAACAGTTGTTCCATAAGTTTATGGGCATCAAAACTCAACCAACCTAAGTAACAAATCAGAGTTACACTTGACTTCATATTTAGAGCTCATTATAACATTAAAAATATCATGTTGATTCCAAATAGTTACATATTTACAGACAAAAGATTAATACAGTGCTAATATGATTTCTAAGGGATAAGGTTATTATTATATCACTCGAGTGTCAATGTGGTAATCTCTTATACTAATCTTTTAACATATATAAGTTACTTTTTGTGAATTCATGATATTACACTGGAATGATGATTCTTGGTGGTTTTCCTATACTTGGTTGGCTAGTGACTACCATGATGTTGTCATAAGGGAACTAGGCAAGAGAGATAAGATGAAGTTTGGGCAAAAAAAAAGGTCCATAAAACAATTAATTCCCCTAAATACATAAGCACATAAACATCCATCAAACAAGGGACTTCAGACACAAGAATAGAGAAATTAAAGCATTATAAAAATTATCATTATGTTGTCATATGCTATTCAAGATGATCATAATCTTCTCCTGATTCTTCTTGTGATGATATAATTTGAACCATGTGTTGTGCCCATTCCTCTGGTAAATCATCAAAAATTTGCGAGTCATAGCTCGTCTTGTTCCAACCAAAGAACTACATGTATTTAAATTCAAAATAAGAATGTAATTTGATGAATTCACAAAAAATATGTTAAAAATGTATATTGGTAAAAGAGATTACCACATCTTCAATTGGAATTTTGATATTTGTGATTATTTTGCTCATAAACTTCATGACATAATAACCACACATGACTCCATCATTTTGTTGTGGAATCTACAAAAAACAAGTGTACATGATTTTCCATATTCGAACATCTTTATTATTCAATAGTAAAATTTACTTTAATTATTAATATTCGCTTGTACATACCATAACTTTGTGTCATTTAAGCTTATACTTTAATTATTAAAATGGTTAGTTTTTTATTAAATATTACAAAGAACAATAGAAGAAAAATAGCTAGCAACTCTTTTGTATCTTTACTCAGTTCTATGGAAGCTAGTCATAGTACCAAACATGATTATTAAACAGATCAAGGATTCAACATCTAATGATCTTGGCCTTGTTCAAACCTTAGTGGCCAAGGGATTATCAACTTTTGATTTCTATTAAGAGTTAATGCCCTATCACATAATTGTTTAGCTCTGATGCTAACATCCTTCTCTTGTTATTGATTGATAAATGAAGAATCATAGAATATTGCTAAATGTGATGAGTGATTATGTTGAAGTCGATAATAACATGCCCTATATAAAATAAATATATATAAATAATTAGATAATATAAATATAATTATATATGTTCTACATAAATGAAAGTTATTTACTGATTGAGGACTCACCTTGTCCACATTTGAATTATACTTAAATCGATCATATGATATTCAAATAACTACAATATGCACTCGATTGATATATATGTTTAGCCGATGTTTACACCAAAAATTTCTATAGGAAATGGCATAGTCTATCCCTTTTTTATGTTAGATGCCCTTGCAACAATAGTCATCAAAGTGCCAAGATTTCTGCTGAAGTTTAAAGCATAATCATAACTATACTTTTTCCCAAGGCTTCTTCTTGAATGACTTAGTGCATGATGATTGGCCACTAGACATAGATTTATCACGAGATATTTGCTTTGTATCTCTTAAATGTGTCGCATTTATTAGTTCTTGTATAACATACTAAAGAAGAAGTATTATGTATATTAGTAACAATTAAAGAATAATAAAATAATAGTAGTAAAAAAGTGTTATCTTTTAAGTAAAAAAATAGTACCATGTCAAAATTTATCACAACTTGAATCGACAGCCAAGCCACATATTGTCCAACTATCTCTTGGACTGTGATAGCATCTGAAGGCATAGGTAGTGGAAAATCATGGAGCAATGATTGATCAAATACTATTCACTAATGATTTGGCAAATATTGATTATGAATCATCCGATCATCGCTCAATTGTTGTACCGTTCCAATAGAAACAAAATCCGTTGATGAAAGATGTTTCAACAAACATTTCATATTCTGTAAAAAACATTAGAGTTATATATAGTAAATAAAATATATAATAAAAAATAAAAATAATAGATTATCTACATAAACTTAAAATCTAACCACAAATGATTCATCAAATAGAGGAGGACTCCCATGTGGGGTAGCTATTGGAAGTATATTCTCATCAAAACGTTCATCGTGATGTGATTGATGGTAAAAATGCACAGATTGTATTGGAGAAAATGAACCACTACCCGATTGCATCTGCATTCTTGGCATAAAGGAAGGACCAATAGGATGACTATATCTCATACTAGATATAGGTTGGGCCCCATGAGATTGCATGGGTGGCATGCCTGGCATGGATGGTGACATGCTTGACCAATATGGCCTATCCTAATTGTAGTATGATGCCATGCATAACATGCATTATGATTGATATTCTTTTAAAGTGGAAATCTCACTTAACATTGAGGCCTTAAAGGAGTTGAGTTCTTCTTCAATTTTACAATGATTCTCCTTACTGAACATCTAAGGCTTTTGTTTTGGAATGTTAAAATACTCCATATAACCATCATATTGGCTACCTTTCCTAACACGACCAGGATGCTCGCATCCGAATGCATGATATATAGCATCTCTCCTTGGATGTTCGATTATTTCACCCCTGGATATTTGTTCTTGAACAACTCTCTACAAATAATAAAGAAAATAAACATATCATACATTATTACATCAGTTATTAAAAATCATAAGGACTTTGTGAAAAGTTAAATTACTAACTAACTTATTTAGTTGTTCTTCTCCTCACTTGGTCATTGGTCTTGACTTCTTCGTTTTGGGAATCTTTGTTTCTTTGTACAATTCAGATCGGGTAATCGGTACCCAATTCAGCTTCCTACATAAATTCAATAAATTTATTAACCATGACATCAACTTAAATTTGAGGAAAATAAATATAAAAATATTTATAAATTAACACAAATTAATAATACCATTCTATATCTAACTTCAGGATTTGAAGACCTCCCAATACGGTTAGGAAGAATATTATGCATTTGTATATTCTGATGTTCTTCTCTAATAATTTGAAATTCATCCATACGTCTATAATCTACAAAGTCTTTCCAAACTTTAGGTGTAATCCAGGGGTGTTCTTTAGGGATTTTGTAGAGTTTTACTTCATCAAGTGGTTCCAAATATGAAAACACATAATTCTGGCCAATCTGGAAGTTTTGTATTCCTTCCACGCCTTATTTGCAATCTTATAACACTTGTTCTTCCAAGTGTCATCGAATTTATAACGATTCTGTAAAAACACACTACAAAAGATTAGATATAATACAAAAAAGATATAATATATGTAATTAGTTATAAAATATAAGAGACTTACACAAATGATTTTCCATATTTTGTACTCTTCAACTTCGTCAACCTGAGTCCAATCATTTATATTGATTGGTATACTTGACTTCACAAGTCTACCAATAGAGGATTTCAATTGTTGGCCATTTTTCTCTATTGGATTACCAGTAGTATCAAATAGAACGGGTACTCTATCATCTGGGTTAAGTGAAGCATCAGGTATATTCGTCCAACCCCTTGTTTTCAAATGCCCTATTAGATCATTTGAATCTACAAGCTCTGGTACCCTAGGATCCATGAAATATCTACAAACAATGATGAAATATAAATTAATTGACAAATTTAAGCCCATACATTTATATAAACATCCAAGATTTATTAGAACAATATAGAACATACATTATGTTTAATGAGGTTGTTAATCGTATACATATATTACTTCACAATCACTTCGAGTCCATGATGAAGAATCATCATCATCAAATAGATCATCACATATATTAGGCAATTTGTTTGAAAAATGACTAATATTGGATAATGTATCAAGCATAGGGTCATCATCTTCTAAAGCATCACAATGGTAGAAATATTTTTGTGCAGGCGTTAACATAACAGACCATCTTGTGTCAATTTGATCGCTCAAGTAAAATACTTATTTTGCATGAAGTTCTAACGTGAAAGGATCATCAGTGTGACTTATCTTGGACAAATTTTCAAGGGTAAATCCAAAATCATCTATTTTATATCCAACATTGATAACATCTTCGACCCAATCACACAAGTATATTGTTTCATGGAAGACCTCATAATTGAGTTCCCAAATCTCTTGAATTATACCATAATATGTTCTATCAAAAAGTACAGGATTATCATCTTTTAAACTGGAAAATTGCATAGTTTGTGCAACCATCTTCACACCACTATTCTGATTTACTCGGACTTTGTCCCTTGCTTGAGTCATAAACCTCAATCCATTAATTGTGAAACTAGAAAATGATTTGACATCAAATTTTGGACCATTTGCAAGCCATTCTAAACTTTCTGTTATTTTGTGATTGTGATTATTGAGTTCAATTCGGATCTATGCATACAAAAACATGAAATGTATTTAAAAAAAAGTTTTAAAACATTGCATAGAAGTACTAATGAATTCTTGTACGTGGTACTTACATGGTTGCGAAACAATTTAATAAGCTCTCGTTTATGTTCATCATACAACCATTTTTCTCCTATCTTTTTTATAATAAGGATCAATCTTCAATAAGTTTAAATGTATTCTATAATGTTATTAAAGATATACCAAGTAGATATCATCATTAATAGTTAAATAAAAAATATTTTTTGCATAAATGGAAAGGTTAAACATCACTTACTCTATGTATTGTTGTACCTCATTATTATTTATCAAAATGATTCGGTGTGCTTTTTCCCATCGAGTGCAATTAATAAACAATTTCTTACTTCCACCAAGCATAGGGTTATCTACTTGGATCATGTGACGTTCTAAGAACAACTTGTGCGTAGGATTCCCAATTTTAGTGCAACCACTAAAGTATTCAGAACAAAAATCAATGGCCTCTTCAGCAATGTAACGTTCCACCATGTATCCTTTAGGTCAATTTCTATTATTTACATATCCTTTAAGGACTTACATATATCTTTCAATTGGTATATATTTCTTGCATATTATATTGAAGAATGAACAAAGACAAATTATTGATAATCAAACATGTTTTGGAAGAATTGATCTAATAGCAACTGGTAATAACTATTGCATTAAGTTATGACAGTCATGTGATTTCAATCTATAAAGTTTCTTATCGGTGATAGACACAAAATTTCTTAAGTTGGACGAGTAACCATCAGGAACTTTCACACCCACCAAACATTTACAAAACACATCCTTCTCTTTTTTTGACATTATATATGATGTTGTTTACAGGTATGTTCGATTCTTATCATTTTCCACCTTTGGTGCCAATTCAGGTTGTATGCTTAGTTTCTTTAAATCCAGTCTTGCTTTAATTCCATCCTTCGTTTTTCCATGTAAATTAAGTAATGTACCAATCAAGCTCTCACATACATTTTTCTCAATGTGCATGACACATAAGATGTGACAAATGTGTAGGTCTTTCCAATAAGGTAATTCCCAAAATATTGATTTTTTATTCCAAGAACCATGGTCTACTGATTTAGTAACATTTTCATTTTCACCCATTTTATTAGTTGACCTCTTTCATTTCCCTACCTTAGTGAGTATTCTTTTTTTCATCTTTCTATATCGTTTGAATGTCATACCATTGAGTTGTCTTAATATCTCAACACCTCGCAAAGGTCGGGGTGCATGATCATGATCTTTTTCACCATCGAATGGTTTCTTTTGGTATCTAAACTTATGTCTAGATGGAAAAAATCTTCTATGTCTTCTATAAGACATCTTTCGTCCATGAACAAGATAAGTTGCAGAATTGCCATCACTACATATAGGGCATCCCTTGTAACCTTTTGTTGCATGTTCTGATAAGTTCCCATATGCAGGAAAATCATTAACTATCCATAAAAGGACCCCCTCTCTTGTTAAAGTGTTCTTCTTTAAGTGCATCGTAAATATTTACACTATCAGTCCATAACGTCTTTAAATCATCTATCAGAGGTTGCAAATATACATCAATGTCAACACCGGGTTGTTTTGGTCCTAAGATTAATAATGTTAACATCGTGAATTTTCTTTTCATACACAACTAGGGAAGAATGTTGTATGTTACCATAATTATTGGCCAACAACTATATCTACTACTAAGGGAACTATGTGGATTAATTCCATCAGCAGCAATGGCAAGACGAAGATTACGCAGATCAGATGCAAATTGAGGGGATAAATTATCTACTACTTTCCAATTTGGAGAATCACGAGGATAACGTAGCACCCCATCATTAGATCGATTATCTGAATGCCAAGTCAACATCTTTGATGTCTCTTTACTTTTTAACAACCTTTGAAAGCGAGGAATCGAAGGAAAGTGCCAAAGAACCTTTGCGGGCATGCCTTTCTTAGGTGTTGTCTCATTTGTAGCATGCTTCCATCTTGATTCTTTACACATCGAACAATCATCTAATATCTCATATTCTATTATGTAAAGAATGTAATCATTTGGACAAGCATGAATCTTATGATATTCAATGCCAAATCGACTAAGAGATTTCTTCACTTCATACATTGAAGATGATAATTCAATACCCTCAGGAAAACATATCTATTAGTAGATTTAGTAATTTTGTGAATCCCTTGTCAAAAAAACCATGTTTTTCCTTCACATTGTACAAATGAACCAATCCCGATATTTTAGTGTATTTCTTGCATTTTGGATACAATGGTTTTTCGACATCTTCTAGAAGTTTTTTAAAGGTTTCGGGATCATCCTCGTATAATTCATCTTCAACACCATGAAATATATTTTATGTCTGTACATTATGATAAGATGTATGTAATCCACTCACCTTCTTATTTATCTCTTCCCCATGAGTATTATCAATATTTTCTCCATAATAATACCAACATTTATAACTCAAAAGAATACTACTACGGATAAGGTGATACTTAACCTTGTCAACTTCATGAAATCGCTCATTTTTACATTTAACACATGGATATCGAATCATACTAATTTTATTATTACTATTTCTACAAGCAAATTCCAAGAAACTTTTAACTCCAGAAATATAGTCTTGCTCAATTTTATACTTTGACATTCAAGATTTGTCCATTTTCTATTAATGACATTAAGTATATTAAATATGTATCCAATCAATATATTTCATGTATTATTATATATGAATTCCCTAATTATTAGAATATATACCAAAACATACATAATACAAAAATTTTTTAATCATTTTAAAATTGTGTTACTTTTACTAAATAAAATATAATTATTTATATGTAAATAAATTTATCTATGTACGATAAATATTCTAGTCCCTCAAACCCACAACATTCAGATATTATTTTCCTTGACCTACTTAGAAAATCAGCCAAACAAATAATAACATGCATAATACAAAACATACATAATACAAAAATTTATACAAAAAATAAAGCAAAGTTAATAATAAGTATGTAGGATTAATAGAAATACTTACAAAAGTAAATAAAGTAACAAAATGAAGGAAATAAAGTGAGAAAATGAAGGAAATGAAGAAAAAAATGGTGTTTTGTAAGTGAGAAAATGAGTATAATTTTTTTGAGTATTTTGCTCAAAAAAATAGAAGATTTGGAAGATAATTTGGAGAGGAAGAAAACCCATTAAACGGCGTTGAAAATGGTGGTCATAGGTGGCCAAAAAATGCGAAAGAGTGGAGGAGGTGAAGCTCGGTTGAGTTTTTTGGGTGCTACAAATTAAAATTGTTGTGTCTGATGGAAAAGAAAGAAGAGAAAAGAAAAAATCCACGTGGACAACATCGATTGATATGTTGAACCGACGTTAGAAGAGGACGTAGTGTTGGTTCTACATGTCAATTGACGCTACACACGTGGATAGCGTTGGCTGATACGTAGGACTGACGCTACATCTTAAGTGCAGCATCGGTTCAACACGTCAACCGACGTTATACGTAGCATCAATTTTTCACCAAATCAACTTTAAATTGATTATAAGTCTGTTTTCTCCCAAAACCAACTTTACATGTCGACTTAAATGCCACATTTTGTAGTAGTGTATATTCAACATTTTTAGGAAAGAATTGAGTCCTCAACTCACCTCTCAAATCTTTCCAAGAGTTAATTTGGTACTTTCCTTTCTAAATCTCATCATACTTTGTTCTCCACCACAACTTGGCTCCGCCAATCAAATACATGGTGGCAATGCTAACTTTTGCATCGTTTCAGTCAGTCTGTAATACTTGAAACTATTGCTTTATGTCAAAGATGAAATTCTCAAGATCTTTGAGCATTTCGTGCCCCTCCATATGCTCGAGGTTCTAGTACCTTTACTCTTCCATTTCTCGCACCACCGGGGTTAACTAGTTGGTTGGTAATAGGTAAGTGATGTTGAGCTTGATGTTCATTTCTCTTAACTCCATCTTGATTGCATCAATAGTCACACACATATCATTTATGAGTTCTCCTCCAAACCTTGGGCCGCATTCAACACATCTTTTGCAAGTTCACCAATTAATGACGTGCTAGATCTAGAGATCAATGGAGACTCCCCTCCCATATCCCTCTCAAGAGCAAGAACTCTAGATTTTAAACTTTCAACATTAGCCACAAGACCTCGGAGGTCAGTTCCTACAATTCCACTTACTTTAGCACTTATTTCATGTACAAGTTTAGGTAAGCCTGCTAGCTCACCCAATTGCTAATCATATAAATCAAAACATCGTTGCATCATCTATGTGCCTTTTTCCTTCTATAACCTTCAAGCTCTAATATAAACTATAAAGATCAATTTAGTTACACTTAAATCATTCAGTACTTGCTAAACTTGCAAGGAAGCAAATCAACCTAGTTAGCATATGTGACCTTGGTTGTTGCATCTTGCGAATACAAAGTAAGCAGGAGGTAATCACAAGTCAATAATTGAAGCATCATATGACAACACAAGTGCACATTGAAAGCATCGAAACACAACAAGCAACAATCGAGGCAACAAAGAGCACTAAGGAAACCAAGAAAGAATAAAACAAGCATAAATCAAAGATCTTTACACAATGATTGTATATGAAATTCGTCTACTTGTTCCCATTAATGTGGACGAAGGAGTACATGACTATGCCCAACACTTCCAATGACACGACCCCTTCTTGGATGATCTTACCACCTCCCCTTAAAGAGTTCTTTTGACTATTTCCTAAGTATCCCCACTACATTTAATTAATAACCCACTCTACTAAGCTACACATGAGCATAGGTTTTACTAATGACCTTGGGCAAGCATACATGCGGCCTTTACATGCAAACCCTAACACCTTGCAAGATTGGGTTGACAACATCAT
Organism: Hippophae gyantsensis; assembly: GCA_030763125.1. NCBI lineage: Eukaryota > Viridiplantae > Streptophyta > Magnoliopsida > Rosales > Elaeagnaceae > Hippophae > Hippophae gyantsensis. The sequence continues at coordinate 54,341,585 of CM061031.1, read as the reverse complement.
TGGCACCATCGAAGCCATGAAAATGAACTTGCTCACACAAATATGCAATTTCTACACTTTTTGACATCTAATGGGCTAAAAAATCAAAGCTTCTTGCAAATACATTCTATCTATGTTCTCTAAACTGCAGATTGTTTTCAGTTGAAGGAAATGGGGAAACAAAATAACAAGAGAATAAAGCTCTTGAGTGTCTTCTTCTTTTTACTCAGCTAATCTCTGACGATAACATTGGGATTTCCGGGTTTGGACCATTCAAATGCCATGTGTTTTTCTCTGCAGGAATCTTACAAGTCCTTGAAGTGCAACATCGGCTTTGTCACTCTTCATCAATTCTCCAGCAACTTCAGCAGGTGTCGCTTTAACATTCTGCAGTAGCAACTCTTCAATATTTCCCAATAGTGGATGCTCCTCAATCTGTAAGTAATTCTTTGCTAATATCCTGAATCCACTGAAAGTGCAATATGTCATATGAAGCTGCACATCTATGCGACCCGGTCTTAGCAAAGCCGGATCAAGACGTTCCATGTAATTTGTTGTAAACACAAGTATTCTTTGATCTCCACAACTTGACCACAAACCGTCTATGAAGTTTAGTAAACCCGAGAGACTAACCTACATTTACATAGCAAAATGAAATTAATGGACAGCCCACTAGAGCATTTATGTTAGAATTTGTAATAGCCAAAATCATTGCATGCTACGCCCTAAATAGTATATACATGTTCTACATAATCGTTTTTCCCCAAAATTGCATGTTGTATTCGCCATAAATAAACTAATTTTTTTCTATTCAAGAATCATATAAACTTGCCTTATCATCCTCTACAGATTTGCATTCAGTTTCTATATCTCTATTTGGAAGTTGAATGGAGCAATCAATGTCTTCAATTACCAAAATGGACCGACTTGCTGTGCCAATCAACAATCTTCTCAGATCCGAATTACATTGAACCTCTCTTAAATCCAAGTCATAAACATCAAATTTGAGGTAATTAGCCATAGCAGCAACCAAGCTCGACTTTCCAGTACCAGGTGGGCCATAAAGCAAATACCCTCGTTTCCAAGCCTTCCCAACTCTCTTATAATACTCTTTTCTCTCCATAAACCTATCAAGGTCCTCAATCAATGTGTTCTTCATCTCTGGCTCTAGTGCCATAGTCTCGAATGTCGCAGGATGATCCATGTTTATCCAACTCCAATAATCAGTCCCATTGTAATCAACAGTATGCAGTCTAACTGTCTTCCTTTCTTCTCTTATTGCTTTAGCTTTGTGTAAAATATAAGTTAAGTAAGACTTTAAAGCCATGTCTCTATGCTTCTTGTGAAAATTGAGCTCATAGTGTCTTACCTCGGACCTTGTAAAGGCATTGTGATCGCGTTTGTTATTGGTTAACGACATGTCGTTTCTTGAGCAAACTAAAATCCACTTGAATTTCACACCCTTGTATATATCAATAAGCTCCTGATTCTTGTCTATTGTGATATCTATTTGCTTCTCTTTTTCGGCTTTAAGGACTTTAATTCGTTGGGTTGAGGAGGATTCAAATGTGCCCAAGTAAGTGCTGATTGCTTCAAACATTTGGTTGGTAATGAGGCCATCGAATTCTTGGACAACGATTGTGAGCCGGGACGAAAACCAAGAGGAAAGGTTGTGGAGGCGCGTGTAGAAGTAATTTTGTACTGTGTCTGGGATTAGATCACTTGCAATATTTCTGAAGAGAATTACTGAGGCGGTGAGAGATGTTGCAATGGTAAGTAGTTTCTTGGAGGAAGAGGCTATGTTCGCTTGGGATGACCATATTTCCATTGAGTTTTTGAAGGGTTTGGATAAGTGTGAAGATTTATGAAGGGCTTTAAACTAAGTTGGAAATAAAGACACTACGGAATTGTTTATTGATAAAAGAAAGGAAAAGCGTGGATTATAATAGAAATGCTAAGGCGGTTACTTAAACGAGACGATCATTAGGCCATTTGTACCACTAAGCGTGGATTATGTATTATTATGACAGGAATATACCAATATTATGTATGTGTTGGAGGAAAAAAAAAAAACCTTAGGTTTGATTATCTGATGTTATTTGAATCGACGGTTCAGTTTTTAATCGATAAATTTTAAGAATGAAAACGATTTTGAATAAAAATTAAACATAAAATAACGAATACGGTTTAGTTGCGATTATATTAAAAATCATACCCGTTTATACTCAAAATTAATTATATTTAATAAATTAAATTATATATCAAAAATTAATTATATATATATTTTTTGGGTTTTTTTTTGTTTTTTTACATAACTATCCCGAACTGTTATCCACAGGTAAAAAATCGTCCTGAACTGTTACCCACGGGTAAAAAATCGTCCTTAAATCGTAACGATTTTCGAACGATTTCAGATATAGGTTTTATAATTCAATTTAGGGACGATTATATCAAAAATCGTTCTCATCCGTATCCGTGCCCATCCATATGTATGTTTATAACTTTTACAATTTTATATATATTTGCTATTTTACACTTATTATCGTACAAAGCTTCTCTTCTATCTTAAAAAAAACTCATTTGCAATACATAACGCGTTTAGGTAGGCCAATGAGAAATGTGAGAGAGGAGGGAGTGAGCATATGCATTTTATAATACTAGGAGTAAGAACGAGGGTTGCATTTTTGATCCGATTATCTAAAAATATAACCTCGTTTTAGTAATAAATAATGTATAATATATTATATCTTATCTTTAAGTTATATTTTAATTCTTTAATAGTATATTAGTAAACCTTTTTTTATAAAACTTATTTAAACTGTTACTTAAATTTAAATATCTAAAAACTTGTAATTAGTTTAGAATTTTTTTTATTATTATTTCAAACACTTTGTAATATATATATTATTATTACATATATATAAATATATATATATATATATATTATCATATAAATATTATTAATTTTTTACTTTTTATTATTTCAATTTTTTCTTCCTTTTTATTATATAATATTTATCATTGATTTTTTCTATAAATTTGTTTTTATAATAAAAATGAAAAAGTAGGAAAAAAACATTTAAAATATCACTTTAATTATTGTTCTTTGTTTAAGGAATTTCGACTACCCACGGAAGATCTTCAATATATTTTTGCAAGTATTTTAAATAAAAATGAATAATAAATTCTAAATTAAGGACTGAAAATGGAGTGAAGCCCCTGCCTCGTCCAGGACTTAATATATATCTCGTTTCCAAAAATGTAAGCCAATTTTGAAAAGTTTCATATCAATTGTCCAAAAAATGTCCTTGTACTACAACAAGTTAGTTGTAGACTATAGCCGTACAATGGGTTAGTTTTAACATACACAACAAATTATTTAATCAATCTAAATGTGCAAAATATCTGTTATTTTGTGTAGGAATTTTCATACATAAAACACAAAATTTATTGTTTTATTTAATGTAATGTTATATTTTAGATAATTTCAATTACTTTTAGATCATTATTGCACACTTAAATATATTTTACACTTTGTATATTTGTATAATATACATATCAATGAGGTTGGAGCATTAGTTGGCATGTTTAGTAATATGTTTGTATTATTTTTTAGGTTTTTGATGATATTTGTAGGAATTTATTCAAAAAAATTCATATAAACAATAACTACTTTGGTAGTTCGGCAAGTACTCGTTAAGGTCTCTTGTCTTGCTCATTCGTCCACAAGAACTAATTGAGATGGTTGGCAACAAATTGTGGTCATTGTCCTCGTTGAGGTTGGCTATTACCCTTACTGATGTGGTCAGTATAGTGGTGGCAACTCTCGTGAAAGTAGAATTTTTTTTGCAAATACTCTCTCATTTTCAATTTTTTAATCAATCAAAAAAATGTAGAGAAATTCTATTAGTTTGAAAGCTCTAATTTTTGAGAAAAAAAATGTTTTCTAAACTTGTATCAATGATATGTTGAGTGTCGCTTCATATTGGTGATACATCAAGTGAATTTGTGAAAACTTATTTTCAAGTGGGTTTAATTAAAAATTGATTGAAGTACCAATAAATAATTTTATATAGGTACATATGTTAGAAATAAGTCAAAAATGATGTATGAAATGGCCAAATTGTAGACCTTGTGATTTCTCTTTATTACATAAATTGTACAAAAGAATTCTATACATGGAAAAAATCTACATATCCACTAATATTATCCCTATACAATTTGTCAAATATTAAGCTAATTAAAATAACCATAAATCAAGGAAACAAATCTTGAAATAAATGAAAATAAATATAGGAAACAAATCTCAAAATAAATACAAATAAATATGAACAATAAAGTTGTCTGTTGATAGCCCTCTCAAATTGATGTAGTTTGATCAACAAGCATGAATTTGCTACCTAGGGAGCAATGTCAATAACGAGTGAGAGCCTTGTTGAACATATCAATAATTTTTAGTTCAGTGGAAATGTATGAAAGAGTGATAATACGAGCTTCAAAAGCTTCACAGATAGAGTGACAGTCAACTTCAATATGCTTTGTATGCTCATGATGGACAAGATTGGTCGTGATCTGAATAGCACTTGTATTATCGCCATGTAAAGGTGTAGGATCGATATCAGGGAAGTCTAACTCAATAAACAAACCTCAAAGCCAAATAATTTTAGAACAAGCAAGAGACATTGCTCGGTACTTAGATTTTATAGATGACTTAGAAACTCTGTCTTACTTCTTACTCTTCTAGAAGATCAATGCATTACCTAAGAACACACATCAACTAGTAATGGAGTGATGTATATCAGTACAAAGAGCTCACTCAACATTGCTAAAAGTAATAAGATGAGAAGAATTGCTTGCAAGAAAGAATAAGCCATGGGTAGAAGTGCCCTGAACATAGCTTATGATTCTACAAATAGCAGCTAAATGAGATGACGAAGAGTCTGAAGAAATTGGCTGACTTGTTGTACAAAAAAGGAAATATATGATCTAGTGATGGTGAGATATATAAGGCTATCCATTAATTTTTGATATAAACTGGGATCAAGTAAGTCACCCTCATCTTTAATTCCATAGGAGTATTGATAGATGTAGCTTTATGTAGTCCAACTATAGCCACCAAATCACTAGCATACTTATGTTGATTTAGTGACATACCAGGGGGACTACAATGCACCTCAAGACTAAGAAAATACGTGAGAGACCCAAGATCTTTCATATGAAAGGATTTTGAAAGATGGGTCTTGAGTCAGACAAGTAAAGCAGAATTAAAACAAATGATCACAATATCATCAACATAAACCAAAAGAATAACAATACCTATGTATAATTTCCAAAGAAACAATGAAGTATCATACTTGCTTTGCTTGAAGGAAAATTGTAATAAAGTGGTTCAAAATTTAAGAAAATCAGGCCCGTGAAGCTTGTTTGAGACCATAAAGAGAATGACAAAGTTTACCCACATTGGAGGTCGAAGAGGTAAATAATATCAGGGGTGGTTTTATATAAATATATTCTTTAAGATCTCTATGAAGGAAAACATTCTTAACATCCATCTAGTGTAGTGACCAATCATTAGAAGCAGCAAGAGCTTGGATCGTTCAAACAATAGTCATCTTAGCCACAAGAGCAAAGGTCTCCTTATAATTGACACCATATTCCTAGTTTTCCCAAGGATAACAAGTCGAGCTTTATAATGATCCAAACATCCATCAAAGCGAACCTTGACTAAGTAAACCCATTTGTAACCTAGAGGAACTATAGTGGAAGGACAAGACTTAATATCCTAGGTATGATTGGCCTCTAGATCGGAAATTTCTTCCTACGTAGCTTGTCGCACTACTACAAAACAGACCTTCAAAGTCAATTTGGTGAATTGAATTTAAATACGATAACTTAAAAATGTAAAGTCGGTTCAACTCGTGAACCGACTTTAAATTTTTAATTTTTTTTTACAAAATTCGAGTTGAATCGACTTTAAATTTTAAATTATTTTTTACAAAATTTACTCATTTTTTATTATACTCAAATTAAAACCTGTATTCGATCACTACATAATAGCAGAAAAAATCAAAATCTGTTTAACAAATAATTTAAATAATACAAATAATTAAAAAATAAAATATTAATTAATAGTAGAAAAATTACCATGGTGTTGTCTTATATTATTCAAGATCATCATATTCTTCTCTTGATGTTATAATACAAAATATACATATATAATACAAAAAATTATACACATAAATAATAACACATAATAGCAGAAAAAATATGAATAATAAGTGTGTATGATTAATATAAATACTTACAAGAGTAAATAAAGTGACAAAATGAATGAAATGAAGAAAAAATGGTGTTTTGTAAGTGAGAAATGGGTATAAAAAATTGAGTATTTTGCTCAAAAACATAGGGGATCTAAAAGATAAGTTAGAGAGGAAGAAAACCTATTAACCGGTGCTAGAGTTGGTGGTCATAGGTGGCCGGAAAATGAGAAAGAATGGAGGAGAAGTGGAAGAGATTTTGGGTTTTTTAGAGTTATGCAGCGCTTGGAATTGTTTCTATCTTGGGAATAAAGAAAGGAAAAGGAAATATCCACGTATGTAGCGTCCGTTCTACGTGTCAACCGACGCTATCCACATAGTTCGTAGCATCGATTTGACACATTAACCGATGTTATGTGTAGCATCAGTTCTACACCAAATAGACTTTAAATTCATTATAAGTCGGTTTTTTCCAAAAATTGACTTAAATACCCCTTTTTGTAGTAGTGTCACCAATAATTATACTTGACAACATGTAAGTAGCATGTGGGAATATCAAAATTGGATAATACAGTAGTAAGAGCTGAAATAGAATTTCCAAAAGAAAAACCATACCTATCCAGGGGTACAGAAACTTGAGAAGAGCAACGTACCAAAGGCTCTAGAGGTGCTGCAACTAATTGATTCTAGTGCATATTAGGATCAAATATCGAGTAAGCCATTAGAAGAGACCGTGGGAAAGAACTGACTTAAGGAAGATTTAAGAACTACTACTTAAAGAAGAGGAGGACCATAGTAGAAGAAGAGGGCACAGATGACACATGAGAGAAATGTTAATTTTCAAAGAAAATAACATTCCTAGAAATACGTGTACGATGTAATGTAGGATCATAGCAAACAAATCCCTTTTGACACACATTGTATCCTAAGAATACACATTTAACAAATTAAGAAAATAATTTATAATGTCGCTCATGAGAATGTATATGAACAAAACATACACAACCAAAGATACAAAGATTATTGTAACTAGGTTGCTTATTAAACAAGCAAAATTAGGGAGATTCCATGTGTAAAGCTTGGGAAGGTAAATGATTAATCAAATGAGTAGTAGTCTTTAGAGCCCCAATCTAGAACAGGATGGGATAGAAGATTCTAATAAGAGAGTATGTACCATATCCAGAAGATGATGATTTTTACGTTCTGCTACTCCATTTTGTTGGGGAGTAGTAGAACATGAACGTTGATAGATAATACCTTTAGAAGCCAAGAATGCTTGAAACTTAGTAGAAAAAATATTCACCATCAGAATATGTGCTTAATGTTTTAATATTTGCAAAAATTGATTTTCAACATATATTAAAAACTCAATGAAAGTACGAAAAACCTTAGATTTAGAACGAAGAAAATAAACCAAGTTAATCTGCTATGATTATTAATGAAAGTCACATAGTATTTAAATTTTTCATGTGAACTAATCGAAGAAGGTCCCCAAATATCACTATGGATAAGATCAAAGTAGCAAGAAGCTCTACTTGCATGCAAAGGAAATGAAAGAGTTTTGCTTTTACTAAGTTTACAAGAATCTCACTCAAGAGATAAAGAAGAACATTCTTTATTATCAAGAAAGCCTGAGTTCAATACATGAGATAAGATTTGAGTTTTGTGATGGCCTAAACGAGGATTCCACACTATGCTCAGATCGAGAAAATTATTACAAGCAAAAGACTTAATAGAAGAAACTAGAGAAAGTGCTGGAATAGGTAAAAATAGTGGAAACTAGCACCCCACTTTCAGCCCTTTCATAATCGGCTCCCTCGTTACCTGGTCTTGCACAAAACAACCATTACTAAAAAAATTAACAGCACAATGTTATCAACTAATTGACCAATAAAAATGAGAAGAAATAAATAAATAAGTAAATGTAGAAAAGGCATTTCCAATGGCAATAATTGGCAAAGAACTGTCATTAGTAGTCTGAATGGTATATTGGCCAACATATGGCCAAACATGAGACAAAGTTGTGCGAGTGTTCTTCATGGGATTAGAAGCCCTCGAGTCTGCATACCAAAGTGTAATAGAAATTTTACCTTGAAACCCCATCGCATATAATGTTGAAATTAGAATCTATGACACTATTTCAGGGGTGCAATAAGGTGTTGTAGAAGGTGAAAGATTAGAGGAAGCACTTGAGGAAGAGTCATGTGCTACAGAAGTCATTACTAAAGGAACATTAATAGATGTCTGAAATGCTTGGGCCTAACGATTCTGAGGCCAGATATGACATTCTTCGATAATATGACCATTTTTCTCGTAATAAGAACAATATTTTTTAGGAAAATTGGAAGCAATATGCCCAAATTCTTTGCAGTAGAATATTTGGGATTTTTAGAAGTCATAGATGATCTATTTCCCTGGGAAGCATAAGTCATAGTTGCCATCTTGGAACTGCCATAAGATTGTTCCAGAATAGCTTGAGTACTAAGATGTTGTTCTTCATGAAGTAACTCACCAAAACAAATATCAAGAGAAGGAATATGATATTTGTTCAATAGAGAGGAGCGAATTAATTCATATTTTGAGTGTATTTTCATAAGAAATTGATCATGATGGCTAGTCTTGTGAAGATTCAAAATAGTTTAAAGAGTAGCAAAAGGAACATTTGTTGTAACCAAATCAATATATTCATGCCAAAGAGTAAAAAATACGGAGTAATAGTCTTGGATAGAAAGACTACCATGTTTAAACATGGCAATCACATGTTCCAACTGAAAGCAGTGATCATTATTATCTTGATGATAAACCTTTTTCAAATAATTCCATATGTATTGAGCGGAGTGATGAGCCTGTAAGTTGGTGGCGATATGTGACTCCATCGAACCAAGAAGCCAAGAAATTATTCGAGCATTAAGCATAGCCCAAGAAGGATAAAACACGACATTCTTGGATTTTTTAGTGTCAGATATTGGTGTAACATCCATGCCATCAATATGGCTCCAAAGGTATTTTCCTTTGAGGAAAATTTCAAACTAAAAATCCCAAGTAGAGTATTTTTCCTGAAAACTTGACACATACTAGTGCAACGTCCATTGCAAATAAATGGAATCCAAGACAAAGCAAAAATATCCAAAACTGAAGAAACCAAGAGAAAGACTTAAACAGAGATTGTTGAAGTATACCACTCTAGAAGAAAACACTCAGAAAAATGTCAATTAGGATTTTCTCAAAAAAAAATATCGAAAAATGAGAAGCAGTGACGATAATTCTTGATACACTAGAACTAGAAGGTGCCGAGATGTGCTGCCGAGACTCAAAAGGTGCCAACACACGAAACCAAAAAGAGAAAATGATTCGTGTTAGTGACACTGAAACCAAGATAAGAGAATAAAAGATTTCAACCTTGCTTTGATACCATGTCAAAAATGAGTCAAAATACTATATGAAATGACTGAATTATTGGGCTTGTGATTTCTCTTTATTATATAAACAATGCAAAAGAATTATATACATTGAAAAAGATACATATCTGTTAATATTATCCCTATAAAATCTATCAAATATTAAGCTAATTAAAATAACCATAAATCAAGGAAATAAATATGAAAACAAATATCGAAATAAATGAAAATAAAAATGGACAACAAAGTTGTCCGTTGACAACATGTACATGGAAGTTTCATTTACCTTAGGTTATTCACTATATCAAGCCATATGTGATTGTAGTACATCACGTGGTAGTGAAGCTTTGGAAAAGAGTTAGAGTCATTTGGATTATGGATGTTGTAGAGATAAAAGTGAAGGCAACCTAGTTGTAGTTGAGCGTGGTGCTCCAACTGATGGATATATAGGTGTATATTTCTTTAAATTGTGAACTATTGATTTTCTATTTAGTAAATTGAGTAACTCGTTGATATTACCACATGGGAGTGGATTTATCATGTTATATTGCCATTTTTATATAATTGCATGTGCAGTTAGTACAATAAATGTTATATTTGAATATGTTATCATATAAGAGGTTCAGATGATATGACTCTCTACTTTACCATCTAGTTAGAAGTTACTTGTAAGGTTTATTTGAGTGTTAACGATATTTATGAACAAAACATATAAATGTAATTTTAGTTTCTAGCTATCTTTTAAGAATATTTTCAAGCCAAAGAAACTATCGAGCTTCAATAAACACATATTAGGTATATCTCTATTTTTATGCACATTAGAATTCAAATAAGATATATAGAAACATTTAGTAATAGGTTGCTCGATCAATCAAGTACTATTTAAATATATCGAGGAGGTAGATCGATCAAGTATCGATTGTGTTCGATCTACCTAGTCGCAGATGTATTTTAATCATTACTAGATTGACAAAAAAAGGGCTTTGATTGATCAACCATATTAATTTGATCGATTGAGTCTGGATTGGATTGATCGAATGTCTAGGATTTAAATTTAAAATATTTATTTAAACTCGATCTAACTTATGAAATTACCACTTAGTCTATTCTTTAATGTGTTTCATTATTTTTAAAAATATGTCCTAAATTTTAAGCTAAGATATAGGCTAAAATATTAAATAAGATATAGTCTAAATTATTAGATTTAGCCTAAGAGATAGGCTAAATTCTATTTTAAAAAGAACTCTTCTTTAAATAGGAGTGTTCTTAATTAATGAGTCTATTTTAAAAAAAATCTTTTTTAAATAAGAGTCTTCTTGATTAATGAGACTACTTTAAAAAGAACTATTCTTTAATTACGAGTCTTTTTTTATTAATGAGTATTAATAATCTTATTTATAATAGAAAACATATTCATCAATTACATAGTATTAAGGGTTTTAATTTTTCTTATAAATAAAACTCATTACTCTTTGTTTCAATCAACCACATAAAAACATTATTCTCTTCATCTTAATCTCTCTCTTATTTTGCAAATATAAGATCATAATTCTTTAGGCTTCTTTATTTAGTTAATCTATCAAACTTTGGTAATTGTTTTTGATTGATTAATAAGCCTAATTGGCTTATGATATTCTAGTTATATGTTCTTATACGTTATTCTTTATTTTTGTTCTTGAATTATTGGATCAAATAATTGTGTGTCATATCAAAATTATCTGGTTTGATTATTAATCTTTAAAGAAACTATCTTTATTGAATGTGTGCTTAAAATGATTGTTCTAAGGTTACTAGTTGATTTCAATTTATCTAATATATTTATTAAATCATCTAGTTAGGGTTATTTCTTTATTGAATCTACTCTAAGACACACACTTGCACTTGTATTATTATGCTAACACTTCATGTATTGGTTGAATGGATTCGAATGCTTATGTAACTCATGTTATCAGAAAGTTGGTATGGATTCAAACACCTTTCTTGTAACGACTATAAAGGAAAGCAACAACTTGTAAATAGATTACTTAGTGGCTTCATCTTAGTACGTAGTACAAGACCTGGTCTTATAATTGGACCTTATTTTTCATAGTGAATATTTACGTGGTCTGATATACCAGTGGTTTTGTTCTTGGTCATTAGTGTGACCTAAATTGTTTCCACTTCAAAATCTTGTGGGTCATCTTTATATTTATGCATTACTTTATTAACACATGATTGCATGCTTTAATATCTACAAAAAATTTAATGTATCATATTTTTATTAATTATCTATTCACCTCTTTTAGCTAATTAGATCTGTAACTAAATATAACTTTTCATTACTAATTTCTTAGAGACTCATACCAAGCTCACATACAAATAAATAGTATAAGCAATATAAATTATTCAAGAAGCAGGTAAATTAATATAATAATGAAAAAGCAATCAAAAAGATATAAGCATGCTACAAGTAAAGGAAAGAAAGCATGCAACTACACAAAACAAATATGTTTTCTAATCATACTCTAGATCTAGTATGTTTACCCATAATGACAGAAACTCAGATTATACTAGTACAACAATCAATCATATATTAACAACGTTGAAGGAGTCCACGACCCAATACATAATCAGATTAAAGAGCTATTGAATCTTTAAGGACTCTACCCAAACATGCATATAATGGATAGATATACACTTAACTAATAATCATAGCAGAAGTACAAAAGAGAACAACTATGTAGTAAATAAGCTACAAACATATTATCAGTAATAAAAAAGAAAGCAATAAATATTAAAGGCTTTTTAATTAGAGTTTAAACCTCAGTATGTAGAGACATATATAATTTAAACTTAGATTCTATCATCCAAACAATAGAGCATGCACAACACCAAATATAATGAGGTAAACCCACATAGAATCCTTACCTATATGGTAACATCCTCAAGTCACTTATGGAAGCCACTTGACAGCAAACAAATCCACTAAGCAATAAAACAATTACAATCTTAACAAAAATAAACCCCTATTACCTCTATTAGTCAAGACCTTTGTCCGAACTGTCTATTCGATACACGAATCTGGCTCTCCTCTAAAGCCAACATCATTCGATGTTGTGTGATTAGTAACCATTTATCAATAATGTGTAAAATGAACAAGAATTATCAACTTTGAGGACCACCCTCAATTATGAGCCACCAATAATCACCCAGCGATACACAGTCCACCACAAACCACTAATCGTCTATATGGGACACATAGTCAATCCATATACTGTACACCACTAACAATTTGGTATCTCATCACAATAACCCAAACCAAACTTATTGTGCTATGTCTCATATAGAAAGTAAAACAGTCAAGAGCTTAACACTCAAGCACTTTATTTTACCCACATCATTGTAGTATAAAGCCAAAAAATATGTGCACTTAAACAATTCAGCTCAACCCATTCTCATAAAGTTTTTTTCACATAAGAAAAAGTTGCCAGAGGGAAACTTAACACATAGCTCATTGCCACAGAGGCTCATCATAAAAATTCACTTGTAAATACCACCTCGAGTACTCACCACTCAATAACACCATTTTTCCCACACAGTTATAAATCACTAATATCTAACAACTCTAAAGGTAGTAGTGATCTAGAAATAGAAAAATCATATGTCAATTTGATAAAGATATGCTACAATTTTTCTGGATGAAAAACATTAAGAGAACATGGGTATTCGTAGAAGTTACCTAAGCACACAATCACCCTCATCGAGGGTCCTCGTTATGACCTTATCTAGAGGTGTGGTAAGGCCCATGTTGAGGGGTATGGCAAGGTCCTTATCAAGGGCCATAGCAAGGTGCAAAATATAATATATTTTTGTTCCAAAAATTATCGAGTAATTTTCATAAATACCCACACTGGTAATATAACAAAAACATGAGTGACAACATCATCTTGCTTGCATGCTCACTTGCCAAAAATCACAATGCTCAACCTAGCATGCACACTATGGAAACCAACCACATGATGTATGTAAATATACTCACATAGAAAGGGTAACTAACTATCTATATGTGCATCATTGATCTGCACTAACCAACCTTACATAAAGGAAGACAAAACATTGAGTAAAATAAATAGACTCCATCTTTTGCACACAGAAAGTCAACACACAAACACAAAGTACAAATGTATATACACTACCATTATTTTAGCAAATATATGTTTTCAAAATCATAGGTATATTTTGTTGTTTTTAGGTATTTATAGCTTCATATTGATTAAAATGATACAAATTTGAAGAATTGTATTTGAAAGCACTCAATTGCAACTTAGGAGAATAAAAGAACATACATGTAAGCCTTACATTCAATCCAACCAAATGTAAGGGGGTTAAACAAAAGAAAATTGAAGAAATACAGTTTAACTCAAGTGGTGGCAGTGATTAATGTGTGTTGCGATGTGGGCTTCTTGAATGCGATTTCACGCATACCAGAATCAACCTAGCCATGATGTGCATAAAAGTAGGCTACAATGTGCATTACTATTTTCCTTACAATCTACTATTTTCTCCTTTTCTCAATGTCACTTCCACTTATAAATAGACCCATTCACCCTCGATATAGAACACACCAACATTTCAGACTTCTTCTGATTTGTAAAAATGTTTTTATAGTTTAAATTTTAGTAGTTTAGGAATTTAGTTAGCTACAAATTTTATTTAGTAGTTTTGATTTAATAAATAATGTAGGCTGATTTGTTTGGAGGTTTTTCAGATAACAGATTACTAGTAAAGTTATCTGTAAGAATACAATTGAGGTATTAACTTTAATTGTGTTCTATTATTTATAGATTTAATTTTATTCTAAATGTTATTTTTAATATACTGTTCATTTATTAAATTTGAATATGTGTCACAAAAATTACTATAGGATATTAATTATGTTGTTATGCTTACGAAATATTAATTTAGGTAAATATTTTTATAAAATAAATTTATTTTATTTCTTCACTCAAGATTTATACAAAGTTTATTGCAGAAAAATACATTTACAATTTTTTGTAATAGATTTAAAATATGAAATTTAAATTTCAGAATTTGATTATCTAGATGTGATTTAGAATTATTTTCTATTGCAAAGATTTTACAAAATTTATTATTGAAAAATATATTAAAATATATTAACGATATATTTTTTATAATAGATTTAAAATAAAAAAGTTAGGTTTTAGATACATTAATCTAAAATCTAATTTAGATTCTTATTGAAGGTGTCTAAATGAGAATCTAATCATAATTATATGCCTTGCCTTAAGTAGTAATTTAGATGGTTTTTTATTTCCTTAAAAATAAATCATGATTTAATTCAAATCAATTAATGATCTCTGGATATTAATTGACTTTCATTAATAAAGAATCTAATCTTCGTCCTAAGATATTTTCATACAAAAATGAAAAAACAAATCAACAATATTAATTTATATCTTTAATAACATAATTAATTTTAAACAAGCATATTATTAGCTAACTAATATATACCATAAATTATCCATCGAATGCTAATTTTTTATCTGTCTAATATTTATTAAATCAATTCTATTCCTATCTTTAATTTATGTTATTAGTTTAGACTTTGTAAAGCCCAAAATTTGTGATAGAATGTTTAGGTTTATTTTTTTATTTTTAAAAATTTTGTTAAATTATTTAAAATCATGTAGTTCTTCTTTAGAATGACTTTAAAAGTATACTTGTCGCTTTTTATAAAGTGATTCGTACACTTACGAGCTATTTCAAGATACAAAATTTGTACATCAACCTAAAAAAGTAGGCAATAGATTAATCATGTTAGATTTTAATTTAAGAGTATTACCATTGTCATTGTATTGAATGCATAATGATTGTTTATCTAAGACCAACGTTACCATCTTGTTAAGAGTTTGATTGTGAATATATTTTTACATGGATGGAATGATCCAAATTGTTAGATGAATCACTTGAAAGTGAAAGATCTATATGAACTACTTGATAAAACAAAAGTGAAATGTGTCAATTTGATCTCAGATTGTAGCGTGTATATATTTACTGTGACTCAAAAAAAAAAATAAAGACTAGAAACAAATAGAGTAAAAAATTAAACAAAAATAAATATAAATAAAACAAAATAAAATAAAAATAAAGAAAAGTATATATTTATTATTTTATATAAAATAAATAAAAATAAATGAAAGTAAACAAGAGTTAATTTTACAAAAATACCTAACGATACGATGCCAAAAATTGATGTATTCAGATAAACAGTCAATTTAAACCCTACTTTAAATTGCTCAATATGTCAAGATTTTGGAAACTAATTCTTATTTACAAAAATAAGGCTTTTGGTTTTGTAAACTAAAAATTAAATTTATCAACCAAAGATTAATAAGGTAAAAACAAGATCTAAAGATTATGATAAAGATTCGAATAAAAGAGTGATTTTAGGATTATTCTCTACCAATAGCATATATTCCAAATAAATAAAAGCATATTCTAATCTTCTATTTTTTTTATTATACAACTAAGATAAATTTATAAATTCGAAAATTTTAACCTCTTTTTACATATTTGTTGAATTAAATAAGCTCTTAGTTCATTCTCTTTTTAATAGACAACCTATAACAATATCTCTAAATTTAATATATCAAAAGAATTCAATTTTAAGAATCATATTGGATTAAGGTTAAACATATAAGTATGGTTTAATTATCTTGAGTATTAATTTTCCTGGCAAGTAATTTATTAATAATTATTTAAATTAATTAAATGAATACATACTCAATCAACTAAATTGATTAATAATGAATTAATCTAATTATAAAATTAAACACTTGAATAATAAAAAAAACTCATACAAACATTAAAACTAGGAATTAATAAATAATCATAAACAATAGATTAATATAATACAATAGATTTTATTAAATATTACAGTCTATATTTAAGATTTTGAAATTACCCACGATCAATTATAAAATTAGTTACTCATCAAAAATAATAAATTTAAAATAGTATAAAATTAGTTACTCATCAAAAATAATAAATTTAGAATAGTATTCATGATAAAAAATAAAATAAACAAAAAGAAATATTAGGATTGATGTTCTTGGATCTAATCTTTAACTCTATTAAATTACTTCTTGAATCTTCTTCCTAGTTTCTTGCCTCCAGCGTATATTATGATTCTAAAACCCTAATTATTCTATTTATAATACTAAGTTAAGAGGGAAAATAAAGGAGATAAAAATACTGGAAAAACTAACATTACTGTTCATTTATAACAGGAAGACTGCGGTGCATTGTTCATATTGCAGGGTGCAATGTTTTTCCAGAATGCCCAATGACCCTAGGAGGAGTATACCATGACACACTATTTCTGTGTCTGCACTTTTAATTCTTGAATGTTCATTTTGTGTAAATATTTTGAAATAAGTCCTCCACTTTGCCACTGGGATGTTTTAATGAATAAAATATTTGAAATATATCAAAATATATCCCATAATTTTAAAAATATATTTATATAATATAATTAAATATAAATATAATATTAAAATTTAATTTTTTTAATTAATTTTAATAAATTACTATATAAGTTTGCTTTTCAAGCACTTATAAGTAACCCTATACTACTCTCGCTACTACTTATATTTTGCATTTATTTATGTATTTGTAAAAATGTATCTGCTCCTGAAATATTAAAAAAAAATTCAATTATGTAACTAACATGCAATTTTCTCTGTTTTTGTTGGCACACCGTTAATTAATGACCACCTTCTAACTAAGAAAGATTGTTTTTATTTTGTGGGGCTACACACCTACTAATATATCAATAATTTATTGATTCTTACACATGGGGCAAGGGTATAGGAAGTAGCATAGGAAGGGGTGACTAGTGTAGGCAATGACTCTCACACCTCCATAAATTTTTACTAATATATGTAATTGATTTCACGATTTTAAATATTTTATATAAATAAAACAGACATTAAACCCCCTGTTAGAATAAATTATTTATCTACAAGTCAATAAATACATAACAACTTGTCAATGTAATTTGTTTCTTTTTTGGAATACCCTTCAATTTATTAATCTCTCCTAATCTTTTTGACCTACATAATTTAATATTCTATATAGGTAAATTAGTAAATATATTATTAAATTATCAATAAATTTATAAATATATTATCTAATAATAACCAGTGATAAAAATAAAACTTAACTTTGTACCACTAAATTATTTTTTTGTGACTTATTATATTTTTGGTTATAGATATAACTAATAAAAATTTGGTGTTAAATTTATATCATTAATAAAAAAAATTTAATAGATTTGTAACAATAATAAAGATTTTTATGATATTTGTGACAATGGGATAAATTTGTATCGATAATAATATTTAAATCTTATTTTTATCGCTCGATAAAAATAAATAATATATTTATAATTTTAATAATTCTTTGATATATTTTTTTTTGTTTAACCTTCGATATAAAACAAGTATCACTTATTTTATTCATGTTACATCACCCTCAATTAAGTGGTAAAGCAAATATTACTCTCTATTTACATTTAACAAAATTACAACATACAAAACTCTACCGTGATTATAATTATGAACAATTTTAATTTTAAGATTTTTTACACTTCGGATCAAAATGGGTCATAAAAAAAAAAGGCTAATATAAGTTACTCGGCCTCCCTTAGAATTAGTTAATGACACTGCTCCTGCATTGGGACCTTTTGACAACGTTGGTGGCCTGGGTAGTCATGGATAGCGCAGCCTGGTACTGTTTGGTTCACCTATTTGTTGTTTTGGTAATATTTTAGCAAAACAATTTTATCCAAACTCGATATCAATTACGAAATGCGATAAAAAAAAAACCATATCCTAAAAAAAAATCTAGGATAACTACAAAAAAAATTTAAAAATTAATTTTTTACAAAATTCTCATACCCTCTTGATGGGCTTTTGTACATCAGTTTTCTATAGCAAAATCCAAAAAAACTATACGATTAACTATCATAAAAAATTTCATTCATCCAATAAACAAACCACCTATAAAAATTACATCCCACGCAATCTAGTGCCTGCTTTATATATATATATATATATATATATATTATCACATACACAATTTAAAAAATTATAATAAGTCTCTCTAACCAATTGGTTTTTTTGAAAAATCTTTTTCAAATAAAAATATTATGTTTTCACATATGAAAATTGCAAAAGTTATCCGTTCTAACTAAATAAGATTAGTTTTTATTGTACCCAAAGTCTAATTGTAGTCTAATGTATCAACAAGAATAAGGTTAAATATTATAAACATGTTTAATTTAATAGTAAATATATACTTAAAATTTAAACAAGATATGTTCACTCACGTAACCATATAAGCTATCAAAACTCAAGAATCAAACTAGTTGACAAGATTCCCTTGAATTAACATCTTCTCCTAAAGCTACACAATCATAAAATTATATATTTAACTAATTATCAAACATTAAACTTCATAAACATGAGAGTTCCAAAACTAAGAACTTGAAAGTTCACACTTGGTACTAGCAACCAAGGGAGAGATGATACATACACATCGAGGACTCTTAAAACTCTTCTCATAGTAGAAACAAATAAATACAATAAACAACAATAATCATTCACAACAACTAAACAAATAACAAAAGAAAATAAATAATGGAAAGTAATAAAGAAAGAAATAAACCTTTCTAATCATAATCAGAACCTCAATATGAACATATTCAATAGTAACCCTAATTATACTAACATGGCATGCAACCATACAAACATGACATATAATATGGTAAACAACACAGGATTTAATAACTATGTGAAAAAATTCATAAGTTACACAACAACCACCAGCATCAAACAATTCATTAATAAGACATCCATTTATAACAAATAGAAATATAAACACATGTACTTCTATCAATTAGAACACCTACCCTAATTGTGCCTAAGTTGCCAACTCTACTATTCACACGTAAGCTTGATAGCTCTCCCTTAAAGTAAGTTGCCAACTCTACTATTTATGCATCATCTTTATTAAACTGATATAGCTCACCCTTAAAGCTCTACCACTATATGATGTTGTACTTCACTACTACAAAAATGAGTATTTAAGTCGATACGTAAAGTCGGTTTTTAGAAAAAACTGACTTTAAATTGGTTTAAAGTCGGTTCGGTGTAGAACCGACGCTATCCACGTAGAACGTAGCGTCGGTTGACGTGGTGAACCGATGCTATCCACGTAACATAGCGTCGGTTGACACGTGAAACCGACGCTACACACGTGGATAAATTCTTTTCTCTTCTTTCTTCCCAGACAAAAACTATTTTCAGCGTTGTAGAACTCTAAAAAACCGAAAACCTCCTCCACTCTTTCTCATTTTCCGGCCACCTACGACTACCATTTCTAGCACCGGTTAGTGAGTTTTCTTCCTCTTTAACTAATCTTTTAGATCCCCTATTATTCATATTTTTTTCTGTTATTATGTGTATAAATTTTTGTATTATATATGTAGGTTTGTATTATAACATAAGGAGAAGAATATGATGATCTTGAATAAAATAGAGCAAAACCATGGTAATTTTTCTGGTATTAATTAATATTTTATTTTTCAAATATATGTATTATTTGAACTATTTGCTAAACTGATTTTATTTTTTTTTCTGCTCGAATACAAGTTTTTATTTGAGTAAAATAGAAAATGAATAAATTTAAAAAAAAAAATTAAAGTCGGTTCACCGCGTGAACCGACTTTAAACGTAAAGTCGGTTCACGCCTTGAACTGACTTTAAACTTTAAGTCGTTTCATTTAAAGTCGGTTTTTAACCGACTTTAATGCCCCTTTTTGTAGTAGTGCTTTCACCAAAAGATCAATAACAAGTGAACAACCTAGGTTTGGGAAACTTCCATACACATGTAGCTAGATAACCTAACTATGTCTTGATTTTAGTTCATTTAAATTAAACCTACCCAAATTATGTTTTTTACAAAATCACTTTTAAAGTGTATCATTAATACACTAAACTAGAAAAATGATTTCAATGAAATATCAAAACTTAAACAAACTAAATCTTAAACTTACTTAATTATAAATAAGGCTATAAAATAAAATAAATATCAGAGAGGATGTAAACAATGAGAGAGTATGAGCGATAGGGCTATGGAAGTGATCCCTTTGAACTGATAAGAGCCTTTTTTTTATAATCGAGTGATGTACTGTGTGCAAATGTTGTTACTATTTAATAAATAGTTTTTTGTCTGCCACTTGATACTGTTGGGAGTTGACTATTGTGCTATGAACAATAGTTTGTCTACCACCAAGTACTGTAAGAGATGCCTTACTATGCTGAACAGTAGTTGTTGCTGTTTTGTCGTCTTCTGTTAAAATAATAGTAACTGTTTTGAAGATGGTTGTTGGGCCATTGCATGGGCCTTTACAAATAAATGGGTTTTATCCCTTAATATAAGAAATGGACTTGTGGGCCCAATTTAATAATAAATGGACACACAGGTTCAATGAATTAATAAATGGACACGTAGGCCCAATGAAATAATAAATGGACATGCATATCGAGTAATAATATTAGGTTTAAAGACCCAGTTTTATGGATGTGTTTTCCTATTCCAAAATAGCATATCTTCACTGATGAAGCTTTGGATGATGGAGAGACTGTTTCATCAGGTGATTGAGTCTCGTCTGAATCTTCTTCTTCTTTTTTAACGCTAGAAGTTTGGCTAGAAAATCCTTGTGATAGTTACTTTATAATCTCCAAGAGTTCCTCATAGGCTTTTTCTTGAGATATTAAGGCATTGGCATGTGCCTTTTGTTCCAAGAGAAGTAAAGATGCTTAAATTTCTTTCACTTGTGGTTCTATGTGACCATTTTTACAAGCCATTGATCAACGGCTGGTTGTAATAAAGTCTTAGGGATCATAAATGACGACCATCATTTGACTTGGAATGAACGGGTAATGGTGATTACCTTAGATGTAACAGGTGTTAAGACCCATTGACAAACCCAAAGGAGATAGAACTTTGAACAAAAGATATATAGGGTAGGGAATCTAGCTTCCTTTGATGTAGGTTTGAAATTTTTTGAAAATGATTCATAACTCTATTTTACGGGAGGAATGATAATGGAAGGAACGTTTTCGAAATAATTTCCCCCAGTTAGAAAACCAAAATGGGAAATGTAATGGGTTAATAGATTTGTTGACAAAAAAAACCAAGAATGTTGGTTATCTTTGTTTTGAATAAGGAATGTGTTGAACCACACTTGGTAATAATCTCAATAATTGTATGATGTACAGTGTGGTAAGGAAGAGGTAATACTAACTGGAAATGACAGAGGTTTTGAAAGATCATTTCCTCAGTCTACTGGAGATATGACTTTATGAATTTTAGCAGTGTAAAACTGCGCATATGATAATTTTGGGTAGAGGAAGTGTTTAAATTGCACACTACCTGTTATTTCCAAAATACTCTGATAGTATTGTGGAGTTTTTGTATTGGAAAAAGGCTGGTAAAAGAAACCCTTACCAAATAATTTTTTAGTTACTAAATAAGGATTCTTATCATAAAATCCCTTTTCAACAATTATAACTATATGGGTTGGTGTTTTATAAAATACTCATATGATGGTTTTGAAATTGATTTGGGAATAAATTCCCTTGTTCCCTTTTAGGGAAAAATAGTAAAGGTTGTTATCCTTCTTTCTGGAATTGAAATTGTTCCAATTGATGGTTTTAAAATCAGGTTTGATTTGGAAGACAATTCTTCCTTTAATACCTTTTCTTTACCTTTGGAGGTTGGGGCCTCTGTTTCAGATATTGATGAGGTGCCTAGGCTTGGTATGTTGTCATAAGTAAGTTGTTAGACTTCTAGATCTTTGAGGTTTAGTATCCAGTCTGGTAATGAATTGTTCTCATCTTTGATAAATTATATAACAAAATCAAAAACACTTAATAATGCTTATCATCTGGCAAAAATTTGTTTTGATGTAATGTTTTTAATATCTTTTAATAAAATTTATTTTGCAGATTTATAATCAATTCTTAATAAAAATCTTTGATTTAATAAATCTGATTGAAATTTAGAAATACAAAGTACTATTGCTAATACTTCTTTTTTGACAATGGAATAATTTTTTTGACAATCTTTTGATTTTAATTTCTTAGATAAGAGATCGGCGATATCTTTTCTGCAAAATTGTTCAAGGTCATTATTCATTTGAATATGTCTTGCTTTTGTAGGAATGTATTTTTCATTGAAGGCTGGTTTATATGGTAAATCTACCATATGTTCTTTTCTATCCCAGAAAGCACTAGGTAAGTCAGAACAAACTTCCTTCTTAAATGATTTTTGGAGTTTGGAGATTTTACCTTGAATATCTAGAATTTAAAGTTCTTTCTCAATAGTATGAGATTGAACTCTAGATTTGAGATAGAGAAGGTCATTTTCTCTATGATTAATAAGAACAAAAATCTATTTTTGATGGATTGAATTGGCTTTGATCAAGTTGAGATTTCTAGTTTTTGGTTCTTCGATGAAGGGAAAGCTGAAGGTCTCATCTTTGATTTTGAAAGAAATCTTATCATTTTTGACAAGATATGGGGTAATAATATTCATGTAAGGTGTTACTAATATGACTAGAAATCCTATATCGGATACAATCACGAATGAAGTTTTGATAAGAAATGACTTATTGAGAATTACAACTTTCCTTTTACCAATGATATGCATTTTGGATTTATTGGCTAAGGTAAGTTGTTCATCCATTGGTTGGTAAAATCATCTGGGAATGATTGATAGTTTGATACAATTTAGATTAGCACCTGCATTAAAAAAGGCTATTGTCTCAAGTTTGGATTACTTATGAAATACAAGGGTAATGGATATTTTGCATTTCCTGGTGGTGATTTCTCTAAGAATTTGAAGAACATTTTTAGGAACTCTTTATATGTTCTTAAGTTCTTGGGTATTTGATTCAAGTTTTTCATCTGACTCACTTAAACTAATTGGGGTTTTGATTGTAGTTTTGTCAAGTAGTTTAAACTTGAGGTCATATTCTTTGTGTTTTTCCTTAAGCTGGTGGAGTTCTAGCTTAATGGTTTTTATTTCAGTTTTTAAGTCTTGAATTTGACTTTCTAGTTTTAATGTTTCATTCTTACATTCCAAAACTACAGTCAAGTTGTAATATCCTGTGCTGGTACTCCTGTGTTGGTACTTGGAAGTTCAGTAGGTTTTGGTAATGGCTGGGCTTTGGCTAAGTCATTAGTTAAGTGGTCCATATATAGTTTTGTGATATAAAGGTCATTTAACTTAAAGATTTTATTTTGAAGTTGTTCATCTTCTTCCTTAGTTAATACATTAATATTTTTATTAGAAGTATCGAAGTCAATTGATGCTAACTCGCCTACTTAGGGATTTGAATCTTTTGAGTCGTCTGACCAAGGTTCGAACTTAGATGATGATGTTTCATCTACCATTAAGGCAGGGATTTTAATTAGAATGTCTTATTCAAGATTTAATTCGTGAATTTTTTTAGACATCTTGCAATAATTAACAATATGACATTTCTTACCGCATTTGTAACAATTAAATTCTTTAAATTTTTTAAAGGGTTTGTTTTGATTGTTAGAATCTTTGTTAAAGGTTTTTTTATAGGTTTTTTTTATAAAAAATCATTCTTTTTTCAAAGAATGGTTTTTTGGGTTTTGAAAATTTCTTATAAGTTTTATGAGATTTCTTATAAGGTTGGGTAATAATTTTACTGCAGTTGCCACTTCAGGTTTGGTCATTAGAGAAGTTGCTATCAAACTATGTACAAAATGATCCAATTTCTCTTTTGGAGATTTTCAGCTCCTGTTTCATTTGTTTTTGGATTTTTAAGTCTTGACAGATTTGAAGACCCTATTTTTGAGTGAAGCTGATCAATTCACCATAGGTTAACTGATCAAAAGGAATAATGTGATTCCTATATACTTCACGAATTTTGTTTCTGGGTTTCTCACGTAAGAAGGGAGGAAGTCCTGCTAGGAATTTCTACTTCCAGAATGGTTGTGTAGAGTCATCTCTTAAAATAACTTTCCTCAGAAATATAGTTTTATAATTTTTAAAATCACTCATCTTCTTACATCTGATGTTTGAAAAAATATTATCATTTTTATCCTTTAAATGGGATAAATCTCCCATAAAACTGTGTGATATAGTAAAGAGTAATATGGAGACTGCATCTTGAATATGAGCTCCATGTTGATCAAGTATGGGTTCGCCACACTCACTAGTCAATATCGCATTGAAGATATCTAACTGTTGTTGTTTTGAAAGATGATGATCCCACCATCCTTTTAGTTGGCCTGAGAAGCCAGCTATTAATAATTCAACAATTGATTTATCAGTTGTACCAATTTGTATCTTGTATGCATTTGACACCATAGTCATTTTCTATAAGATATTTAATATTTCATGTTCGGTCATACCATCTATGTTCCAAACATAGATAGAAGACACGTTATACTTAGGTTAGGTACTTATGGTGTGTGGGTACCTAACTAGACTAGGTTCTTGCCAAGCTAGTTTTTAGAGTTGGGGAATCGGTTTAGGAAGTAATTCCTGAGTGGAATCCTCATTAAAAGTTATAGGTTCTAGGTTTTTAAGAACACTAAGACTCTGTGATGGGTTTTGGTTGGGTTTGAAGTCAATGGAGACTCAAGTATAATCGAACCTAGTTTTATGTTTGACTCTCGGTCTTCTAATTGGAGTTTAAGGATGTTGTTCCATTTTTGAAGTTTCCCAAATTTTGATGATATTTCTTTCTAGGCTGGTTTAGAGACCTATAAGGGTTTGAAAATAAGATTTTAAACTTTACTATCAATGGCTTGGTAGGAGGTAGAGGGAAGATCAATCTTTTGATTCCTTTCTATCCTAGTAAGCTATTTACCTAAGGTACTTAGGCTGATATTGGTAAAGTTGTTTTGGGTAACTATGTTTTTGAGGCTGGCTACCTGGTTCTCCTGGGGATTATTAAGAGGAAAGGCTTCAACCTTACTATCCGTATAGGGAAAAGTGATTGGTCTTAATGAAGGATGTTCAACCTCTATTGATCCATCTGGGGTTTCCCACATGGGTGATTTCTTTTTTATGTTAACCATGTTAATTGAATTAATTAGTTCAATAGGTTTTGTGTTTTCCTATTCATCATCCAGTAATATTTTGAAATCCTCCTATGTGATTTCTACAATACTAATTGCTAAAAAGGGATAGGTTTTGGTCATGCTAGCTTTTAAGGTAATAAGTTCATCATCTAATAGTTTGTCGAAATCCTTTTTTGTGATTTCTTCAATACTAATATCTGAAATTTTTTTGGTAGTGTTAGCTGGTAAGCTAACAATTTTAATAGTCTTTTAGATTAACTAGTTTATGATTATCTATAACGACTGGTGATGTTTCCACTAAGCTAACTGGTTCATGGTTAACTATAGTGATGGGTGATGTTTCAACTAAGCTAACTGGTTCAGGGTTAACTATAGTATTTGGTGATGTTTCTTCTAAACTAACTGGTTTAAAGTTAAGGGTATTGATAATTTTTTGAAGTTTTAAATCAATTTTGAAAGGGAAGGGTTGTCCTTTGGTTTCCAAATAGATTTCTAACCATTCAAAAAATAATATGTTTTTTTGGTGTTCTTGGACATACCTAGCATGTTTTCTAAAACTACTAGCCCTAGCACTTTCTCAGTATGTTTTAAGAAACCATTTTTTGATTTTTTTTATTGTAAGGAAGATCTATGTCTAGACGTAGGGTTTCTATGTCAAATAGTTGATATTTACATATTAATACATTCAACTTGTTGGTCCTAGAAGGTATGGTTAGAGCTTAGGACAGAGTTGGTGATGTAGGAGAAGATAATTGCGGTGAATCGCTCATCTCAAAAGTTTTGTTAACTGTATAGACTGGTCATGGTACTTGTGTACTAAAGTCTACTACTTTACTGCTTTAATTTTTTCCCTAGGGATATTTGAGGTAGAAGACCAAGGTTTGGTTTTGAGTAGTAAATCCACAGATGAGAAGTCATAGATACTTGTGGTAGATACAGAAGAGTATCTCAAACTAGTAGACCTATCAAAACTAAGTTCAACAATACCATCTTTATATGATATAATTTCTTTAACTTCTTTATTTTGGATAGGTTCTAGGGTTTGAAGAGGTTCAGATTCTTGCTGAGTCACATCTTCGAGAAGCCACCTATCTGGAAATATGACTTGGCTCTAAGCAATAGGATGGGGAATTATTATGTTAGACTAGAAACATCTGTTTGTAGGAGAATGGTTTCCCCTCTTTTTGGATTGTTGAATGTGTCTAGTATCCCAAGTCGGCATCATAACTTTGTAATGAACCCTATAAATTAAGGCTATTGGAATTGCTCCTGGTAGTATCCTAGAATTATGGGTTTGGATTTGTAATGTTGACTTTAATAAATATGAATCACTTAAGGAAACTAAGAAATTAGGAAAACAATCGAATGATATAGGTCCTAATCCTAGGCTCGTTTCAACTATTCCTAATAAATAATCCTTGAAATCTTTAAGTCTAGCATCCTTAAGAACAGCTAGAATTGTTGAATTTAGACCATCTCTGGTTAAGGGTCTTAGTCCAACCTAGACTAATCTTCTATGAACATACTTGAAATGTTTTTTCAAAATGTTTTTGTAATGATGATTTTGAAAATAATTCAATAGTTTCAAAAGGTGAAGAAAGTTAGATGTTCCTTTCCTCAGTTTTAATGATGTAATTAGTTTTGAAAAGATTCATCATCTTTGATTTGTAAATTTGATCTCTATTGATCTTTCGGATCTTCTAGTGATCAATTAATTTTGAAAAGTTTTTAATAGTGAGTTCACCACTATTGATGATATCTTTGTTCTTCGAAGAAGAAGAAAAAGATGATTTTGATAATGTAAGTGATGATGCAAGGAAATCAAACTTAGACATGATTAAAATTTAAACTAAAATTTAAATTAAAACATTTGTAAAATATGACAGAGAACTAATCATCAATATAATATCTCTAAATGTTAAATAAGGATCTTAATTTTTAAAATTACTGTCTACTACTAACTATCAAGATACATGTATTACAGACATGGGATTTAGTCATGGAGATATGCTAGGTTATCATACATCAAAGAGTTAACATTTAATTTCTTGTTCTAACTTTTCATATAGTATTTATGATTTTCTTCGGCTTATCTCATACTATGTTGTCCACTACTACTACCGGCACTTATAAGGTCTTACTGCCTTAACGCCTATCCATTGGCTTAATGGGACTTACTCCACTTCATCTGAATCAATGCATTTCTACTGCGGCCTTACATAATATATTATAACCAAATCTTAAAGTCATATATACTATTATCCAAGATTCAAACAATACTTATGAATACTAACTATAACATGTATTTAAACAACATAGAACACCCATTTGGCTCTGATACCATAAGTGCACCAAGGATCTGGGGAGTTAATAACAAAGGTAATACTAAACAATAAGATCACATGTTTAACAAACAAACATACTATATTGATAGATTAGGTAGCTTAGTCGGCCATATTAATTACAAATAATATAAAAGTTTATTTAAAATAAAACAGAAAATAAACAAACTAAATCTTAAACTTACTTAATAATAAATAAGGTTACAAAATTAAAACAAATATTAGAGAGGATGTAAACAATGAGAGAGTATGAGTGATAGGGGTATGGAAGCGATCCCTCTGAACTGAAATAAGTTTCTCTTTTATAATCGATTAATGTATTGTGTGTAGATGTTGTTACTATTCAATGAATATTTCTTTGTCTTCCACTTGACACTGTTGGAAGTTGACCACTATTGTGAACAGTGGATTGTCTGCCACTAGGTACTGTAGGAGATGCCTTACTGTGTTGTCAACAGTATTTGTTGCGACATTCCATACAACTTTTGACTATTTGATGAACAATGCATTGTTGGCACCATTTTCTATTTTTTCCTCTTGTGTGAAAACAATAGGGATTGTTTTTGAAGACACTGATGGCCCAGTTGATGGTAGACCGTTGTATCGGCCTTTACAAATTAAATGGGCTTTTAACCCATTAATAAAATTAATGGACACACAGGCCCAAAGTAATAACAAAAGGATATGTAGGCCTAAGTAATGAATGACACACAGGCCCAAAGTAATAACAAATGGACATGTAGGCCCAAGTAATTAATGGACACGTAGGCCCATTAAATTTTTATGGACGAGTTTTGCCAGTCCAAAATAAAAAATCTTCACTTGTTATTTCTAAGTATATTAGCTCAGTTGATGAAGCTTTTGATGAAGGAGAGACTATTTCATCGGGTGATCGAGTCTTGTTTGAATCTTCTTCCTTTTTGACACCAGATTTTTGGCTAGAAGATTCTTGTGATAGTTGCTTAATGATTTCCAGAAATCCCTCCTAGGTTTGTGCTTTAGATATTAAGGCATTTGTATGTGCCTTTTGAGCCAAAAGTAGTAAGGATGCTTGGAGTTCCTTCATGTGGGGTTCTCTATAACCATTTTGAAAAAGCCATTTTTCAACGGCGTTTTGGGTATCATAAATTATGACCACCATTTAACCTAAAATGAGCGGGTGATGGTTATAACCTATCATGTAACAGGTGTTAAGACTCATTGACATACCCAAAGGAGATAGAATTTTGAACAAAAGATGTACAGAGGAGGGAATCTAGCTTCCTCTGATATAGATTTGTAATTTTTTGAAAATGATTTATAACTCTCTTTTACGGGAGAAATGATGATAGAAGGAATGTTTCCAAATAATTTCCACTAGTCAGAAAACCAAGATGGAAATCAAGATGGATTGAAGGATTTGTTCACAAAGAAAAATAACCAAGAATGTTGGTTATCTTTTTCTGAATAAGGAATGCATTAAATCACGCCTGGTAATAATTGCAATAGTTAAAGATTGTACAATGTGGAATACAAGAAGTAATGCTGATCAGAAAAGACAATGATTTTGAAAGATCATTACCCTAGTCAGCTGGAGATATGATTTTATGAATTTTAGCAGTTGAAAACTGCACGTTTGATGATTTTGGGTAGAGGAAGTGATTGAATTCTACACTACCTGTTATTTCCAAAATACTTTGATAGTATTGTGAATTTTTGGTATGGGTAGAAGGTTTGTAAAAGAAACCTTTACCAAATAATTTTTATGTTGCTAAATAAGGATTTTTATCATAAAATCCCTTTTCAACAATTGTAACTATCTAATTTTGTTGTTTTGAAAAATACTCAAATGATGGTTTTGAAATATGCTTGGGAATAATTTTCCTTGTTCCCTTTTGAGGAAATGTGGTAAAGGTTGTTACCCTCCTTTTTGGAATAGAAATTGTTCTAGTTGATTGTTTTGAAATCATTTTTAATTTGGAAGTTGTTGCTTCCTTTGACACCTTATCTTTACCTTTGGAGGATGAGGCCTCTTCTTCGGAAAGTAATAATGGTGCACCTAAACCTGGGATGTTGTCATAAGTTGCTTGTAATGATTTTGGATCTTTGAGACCCAGTATCCATTCTTGGACTCATTGATACAGAACTTTGTCTACTAGGGATAGTTCTGGTGATAATTCTTCCAGGGATTGTTGGGAGGATGATTTTGCTTTTATTGTTTTGGTTTAGGCCGCTTAAGACCAGGTGGTAATTGGTTTTGGTGATAAAAGGATGGTGATAGAAGGGTTTGGAGGAGCTTCCTTTTTCTCCTTTTCTTTCTTCTTTTTACTCATCGTTAAACCTATTTTGGAGAAACTCTCTGATTAGAAAGTCTGGTAATGAATTGTTCTCTCCTTTGATAAATTCAATATCAAAATCAAAAACACTTAATAGAGCTTGCCTTCTAGCAAAAATTTATTTTGATGCAATGTTTTTAACATCTTTTAATAAAATTTATTTTGCAGACTTAAAATCAATTCTTAATAAAAATCTTTGATTTAATAAATCTTCTTGAAATTTAGAAATACAAAGTATTATTGCTAATACTTCTTTTTTGATAGTGGAATAATTCTTTTCACAATCATTTCAATGGCCAGACACAAACTAAACTATAAGTTCTTTATCTTCTTAGACTTGTTTTAATATCCCACCATAGCCAAGTTCACTGGTGCCAGTTTCTACTATCTTGGAAAGTGTTGGATCCGCAAGATGTAAACAGGGAATGTTTTGAACTTGTGCTTTTTATTTTTTGCACAATTTTGGTATGTTCTTCTGTCCATAGCTCAAGAGTTTTCTTAAGCCTATTATGTAATGATTTTGCTAATCTATTTATATTGGGACAAAAACTTAAAACATAATTTAAGCTACCAAGAAATCTTTGTAGCTGAGTTTTGTCGATGATCTTATCAGGAAACTTGGTAGTAAACTGAAGACACCATTCGATTAGAATAATGGTTCCATTAGACACATTATGTCCAAGAAACCTGATATTGGTTTGGAAAAGAGTCATCTTTTTGGTTGATAATGCTAGACTATTCCTTTTTATGATATGAAAGAAGGTTTTGAGATGCTTGATATGTTGTCTAGTATCTTTAAAAAATATAAGTACATCATCGATGTACATAATATAGAATTCTGAATAAGGATTGAAAATGTCATTCATAATCTATTGAAATTCAAAAGGCACATTTTTGAGCCCAAAGGGCATGACATTCCACTCATACTGTCCGAATGGAATAGTAAATGTTGTTTCATATCTATGTTTTGGTTCAATTTGAATTTTCTAGAAGCCTGACTTCATATCGAACTTTGAGAATATTGATGAAGAATTGAGTTTTTGAAGAAGGTCATTTTTATTAGGAATAGTGTACCTAATCCATTTTAAGGCCTTGTTAAGGGGTTTGTATTTGATGACTAATTGAGGTGTTCCTCGTTCAATCTCAGCTGATTTGTTGACATAGAAAGCTGCACAACTCCACGACAATCTCGATTTTGATATTAATTTCTTAGATAATAGATCTTGGATCTCTTTTCTGCAAAACAATTTCAAGGTCATCATTCATTTGAATATGCCTTTCTTTTGTAGGAATTTATTTTTAATTGAAGGTTGGTTCATATGGTAAATCTACCATATGTTCTTTTTTATCCCAAAAAGCACTGGGTAAGTCAGAACAAACTTCCTTCTCAAAATTTTTTTAGAGTTTGGAGATTTTATCTTGAATCTCGGGAATTTGAAGTTCTTTCTCAACGGTATGAGATTGAACATTGGATTTGAGATAGAAAAGGCATTTTATCTATTCTTAATAAGAACAAAAATCTATTTTTGATGGATTGAATTGGCTGTAATGAGGTTGAGATTTCTAGTTTTTGGTTCTTCGATGAAGTGAAAACTGAAGGTCTTCTCTTCGACTTTGAAAGAAATCTTATTATTTTTGACAAGATATGGGGTAATAATATCCATAAAAGGTGTTCCTAATATGGCTGGATAGCCTATATCTGATATGATTACGAATGGAATTTTGATAACAAATGATTTGTTGAGGATTTCAACTTCCGTTTTGCCTATGATGATCATTTTTGATTTGTTGGCTGAGGAAAGTTGTTCATCCGTTGGTTGATAAAATCGTCCGGGGACGGTTGATGGATTGATGCAATTGAGATAAGCTCCTATATCAAACAAGGCTATTGTCTCAAGTTTTTATTGATTAAGGAATATAAGAGTAATACTAATCTTATATTACGTGGTGGTAATTTTCCTAAAAGCTTGAAGAACATTTTCTGGAATCTGTTCTATGTTCTTAAGTTCCTGGTTGTTTGATTCAAGTTCGTCATCTAACTCACTCATGTTTTTGACTCCTGTTTTGTCAAGTAGTTTAAACTTGAGATCATATTCTTTATGTTTTTTCCTAAGCTGGTGAAGTTCTAGCTTAATGGTTTTGATTTCAGTTTTTAAGTCTTGAATTTGACTTTATGGTTTTAATGTTTTGTTTTTTCGTTCCAAAACAATAGTGATGTTGTAATATCCTATACTGATACTTGGAAGTTCAGAAGGTTTTGGTATTGGCTTGGCTTTGGCTACATTATTAGTCAAGTGGTCCATATATAGTTTTATGATATAAGGGTCATTTAACTTAAGGATTTTATTTTGAAGTTGTTCATCTTCTTTCTTTGTTAATACATTAATATTTTTATTAGTTGTATCGGAATCAGTTGATGTTAACTCGTCTACCTGGGGATTTGAATCTCTTGAGGTGTCTGACCAAGGTTCGGACTCAGATGATTATGTTTCACCTACCATTAAGGCAGAGATTTTAATTAAAGTGTCTTATTCAAGATTTAATTCAGGAAGTTTTTTAGACATCTTTCAATAATTAGCATTATGACCTTTCTTATTGCATTTGTAACAATCCCTAGAAGAATTGTCACTAGATCTATCCCGAGTAGATGAAGTTATGTATCAACGATTCCAAGAATGGATATTGGGTCTCAAAAATCCATAAGCATTACGAGCAACTTATGATAGCTTCCTAGGTTTAGGTGCACCATTATTACTTTCTGAAGTAGAGGCCTCATCCTCCAAAGGTAAAGATAAGGTATCAAAAGAAGCAAAGTCTTCCAAATTAAAAATGATTTCAAAACAATCAATTGGAACAATTTCTATTCTAGAAAGAAAGGTAACAACCTCTAGCATATTTTCCCAAAAGGGAAAAAGGAAAATTATTCCCGAGCCTATTTCAAAACCATCATCTGAGCATTTTTCAAAACAACAAACTCAGATAGTTACAATTGTTGAAAGGGATTTTATGATAAAAATCCTTATTTAGCAACACAAAATTATTTGGTAAAGGTTTATTTTATAGGCCTTCTGCCCATACCAGAACTCCACAATACTATCAGAGTATTTTGGAAATAACAAGTAGTGTGGAATTCAAACACTTCCTCTACCCAAAATCATGAGACGTGTAGTTTTAAACTGTTAAAATTCATAAAATCATATCCCCGGCTGACTGGGGTAATGATCTTTCAAAATCACTTCCTTTTCTGATTAGCATTACTTCCTGTATTCCATATTGTGCAATCTACAACTATTGGGATTATTATCAGGCATGGTTTAACGCATTTCTTATTCAGAACAAAGATAACCAATATTCTTGGTTATTTTTCTTTGTCAACAAATCTATTAACCCATCATGTTTTCCATCTTGGTTTTCTAACTGGTGGAAATTATTTGAAACGTTTCTTCCATTACCATTTCTCCCATAAAAGAGACTTATGAATCATTTTCAAAAATTACAAACCTACATCAAAGGAAGCTAGATTCCCTCCTCTATGTATCTTTTGTTCAAAGTTCTAACTCCCTTGGGGTTGTTAATAGGTCTTAACACCTGTTACATCTGAGGTAATCATCATTACCTGTTCATTCCAAGTCAAATGGTGGTCATCATTGTAAAAAATGGTCAGATAGAACCGCAAGTGAAAGAACTTCAAGCATCTTCACTTCTCCTGGCACAAATGGCACATACCAATGCCTTAATATCTTAAGCAAAAACCCAAAAGGAACTCTTAGAGATTATAAAGCAAGTACCACAAGGATCTTTTAGCCAAACTCTGGCGTTAAAAAAGAAGAAAAAGATTCAGACGAGACTCAATCACCCGATGAACAGTCTCTTCATCATCCAAAGCTTCATCAACCGATCTAATTAACTTAGAATCTGCTAAGTAAAGATACGCTATTCTAGACTAGGAAAACCCATCCATAAAACTGGGTCTTTAAACCCATTATTATTACTAGACTTGTGTGTCCATTTATTAAATTAGAGTATTAATACACTAAGTAAAATATCTACTATGCATTTTGCACATGAGAATGCCACCCAAATGCTATAGAGCTTACAATCTCCCCTATTAGATTTTCATAAAAAAAATACTATGCAACCTAAAATAAACATGGTATCTCTACACAATAAATTCATACAAGATGTACCTAAAGAGGTAATTCTCATGAACGAACTTGGATGCATAACGTAGACACCTCTAACATACCCATTACAAGTTCATCTATCTTATCGTGCTCTATCTATTATGATTATTGACACATCTATATTGATGGTCCACTCCAAGCTATAAGCTTGAAGCTCCAAATAGTTCTAACATAGCTCTAAGTCTACATTTACTTGTATCCCACACTCACGAATCAACTCATATCCATGAAAAGCAACTATAATAGTCAAAGCACAATCAACATGCAACCAAGAAACCCAACTATCCCTGAAATGATGCTATACTTTCCTTATGTGCATGCATACCAGGCAACAAAGTGTAGTGCATATGACACTCACCAATCCCTTGTAACAATTAAACATGTTGTGCACACAAAATTCTCCCTCTTTCTAACACAGAGAGTCAAAGGAATACCTTTATGTGAGGCAAAAAGATGTAAAAATGATCTAATAATAATGTCAATCATGCATACATAAAGCAACAACATAATTGCATACTACAACATTGAATAAAAACACATCATCAAAAACACATAAAATAGACAAGTCACTACAAGAAATCACATAGGCCTAAGTAACACAATCATTGAAAACTTAAGGAGGGATAAAAATACCAATAGCCTTTCTCAATGTTTCAAACATGAAAGATGTTGGTTTTCTTTGGAAAAGCTCCAATAAAAACGAAACCTTAAAAAAATTATGAAATCTTATGGTATTTGGCAATAAAAACTTTGGACTTCCAAATCTTGTCTCCCAACAAGCATGAATGGGATAGGTGGGTGTCCTTGAAATCTTCCAGTTGAACAAAATTTATTCATTCTCCAACTTGAAAACCCTTATGCATGAATAGTGTTGGTCTCCAAGAAAAATCTTGATTCAAGAGTCACTTTCTTTCTTTTCCCCTTCTTTTTTTTCCTTTTGGGTGAGGGTTAAAGAATTCAAGAATTTCTTTCTTGAGTTGTAAGGCTTACGGTTAAACTTTGTGCCACTAAATACTTTCAAATGAATGTGAGTTTCTCCAAAAATTACACTATTTTGGCCAACCAATGAGGAGAATATGGTATATTTAAATGGTTTTCATTTGACATAATTTCATTTAGAATAAAACTCCTAAATCATCTCTATGAATGCTATACATCAATTTTTGTGGTTGTAAGAATCTTGTTATCACTCTACCATTCATGCCACTTCAAGATTCTATTCTTATTTGTATGCTACAATTTAATTCATATTACAAATCTATATACCAAATCTAACTTGATATTTACTAAAATACCCTTACTTATCCCACGAGCATTTAAATTTATATATTAATATTTTCAATTAATTTAAATAATTAGTTAGTTCAACTAAATCATAGTTATTAATAATATAAATTAAAATCTGTCAAATTATAATTTTACCTTTACATATTTATTTAACATTTATGACTTTCATAAAAATTTATAATAAATAAATATGCATTTTGATCATTAAAATAATTAATTAAACATATTTATCTTTTAAGCAATATTATTCAATCATTTTTATAAAGTAGATTTGGGGACTAATGAAACTATAAATTCAAGCTTTAATAAATGATTGATACATTAATTAATTATCAATTTTTATTAATTTTAATTTCAAGTACTTCACAATTGAATTGAGATTGAACCCTTAAATATCATAACTAGTATTCACCCAATATTATCTATATGAGTAATCTATTGATTTAACCTTTAAATGAAACTTAATTCTCCAAAGTCACTAATTAATACAACTGAGGTCATTAAGTTTGGTTTACCTCTTATATTACATCTTTTTCTTGAGTACTCATAATACATATAAATAACTATCTATAATAATATTATAGATCGAATGTAATTATATTACTATCGAAAAAAATTATTTTAAGAGAAGTAATGAATTAATTGAATATAGTAAACATAATTATAGGTTATTCTAAATTTAGGTTAGTTAATAATTGACCTGTTAATACAATAAAAGAAAAGGTAGGAAGTCACAAATGGTACAAGGTTTCTAAAATTAAAGTTAAAAAGTTAATAAGAGTTCCCTACTATGGTCTAATTTGATTTAGAATTTGAAAAACTAACTTTGATTTGTGATATGATTAGTTGAATTGTATGTTAACGGTGAGAATAGTCATGTATATCTTTTTTTTTTCTTTCAAAAATGTGTATTTTGTATATTCCGTAATTAACGCAAAACCTTGATTAATAACTTAAATTAAGTCATTAATAAACTAATAATTAGAGTTATAATTGTTATTAATATTTGTGAGTTCGAAACTTAAGATGGAATACTACCAACAAAACAATTAATTAAGAGAAGCAAGGAATTAACTTTTAGTGTGCCACTAACAATAGACACAAAGCACTCTCTTTCATCTTAAGGCCTTAAACTTCTGTATTTTCTACAAATCTCATAATTAATTTAAACATCAAACGATAAAAAAGTCACATTCTTACGTAGTCCAAGTTCTAAAAAGTTTCTTTCTCTTGTAATCCAAGCGCAAGCCCAACTGTCCAAGCCCAGCCGTATTGGCTAGCTGCTTGGCGTTTGTCGTGGTCAAAGTCACCGATCTAAGGAACTGGTATTCTTGTTCAATAACGTAGTAAGTCCGTGATTGCAAAATTACACACAAGCTACCTATTTTTCTATTGCCTATTACAGCTGATAGCCAGCTCCAAAGCTATATCAGCATAATATTATTTGCATTGAATACAAGAACATTCTTTTGTTCTCATTTTAAGTTATTAATTTTCATAATTATGTTAAATAATACGAGAGAGAATTGAACCTCACTCGGTTTTCAAACATTTCTATCGTCTGTCTTAAGCACAAGATCGGCTACTTGTGTTTTGAGCAACCCTTTTTGGTCTTAATCATCAT
Organism: Hippophae gyantsensis; assembly: GCA_030763125.1. Lineage (NCBI taxonomy): Eukaryota > Viridiplantae > Streptophyta > Magnoliopsida > Rosales > Elaeagnaceae > Hippophae > Hippophae gyantsensis. The sequence goes on along the minus strand of CM061031.1, from coordinate 54,304,006 downwards.
CATCCATTAAGCTTAATCATATTTTAATTAGCCTTTAAGAAATCGGCCCTTCCAATTCAATGTCTATCACATCTATTTGAATTCTACATTATAAATATGAGAGCTCGTTCTCTTCATTGTCACAGACATACACCCATCAAATTATAAATTCTTTTCTACATATAAAAATTGACAATTGTTACTCTGTATTTTTTTTTTCAAATATAGGAATGGCGCTTAAGGGTACTTTAGTAATTTATTTTATTGTAATTGTTATATATGCTTTTCAGATTAATGTTTCTGAAGCAGCAAACGAAGGCCCAAAAGAAGCACTTTTGATAAGAGTTGATCCATCTGGCAAAGGTGATTACAAGAAAATACAAGAAGCCATTGATGCAGTACCTTCAAACAACAAAGAAGTGGTGTTCATATCAATTAAGCCTGGAATTTATAAAGAGAAAATAATTGTACCTGCCGACAAGCCATTTATTACCATTAGTGGATTTAATCCCAAGGAGACTGTCATTACTTGGGATGACAGTGGACACATATTTGAGTCTCCAACATTTTCTGTTTTAGCAAATGATTTCATGGCTCGCTTTCTAACCATTAAGGTACATGTTTATGATATAATTATGAGTATCTTAGAAGTAACTTTAATTTTATTTATATATCTGGATTAAATCTTATTAATATTTAATTAGAGATTTAAATGTTTTTATTTATTTATTTAATGATATTAATATTTAAATTGTTTTATAAATATATAGAATACATATGGTCCAGGAGAGAAAGCAGTGGCATTAAGGGTATCAGGAGATAGAGCTGCATTTTATGGGTGTAGAATTCTTTCATATCAAGACACTCTACTTGACGACACAGGCAGACATTATTATAAGAATTGTTATATCGAAGGAGCCACTGACTTTATTTGTGGAAATGCAGCTTCTTTCTTTGAGGTAAATGTGAAGATTGAGATAGTATGTAAAGACATTCTTGCAATTTATTAATTTTTATTTCATCTTTGTATTATTTAATTTTTTTATAAAATTATACTATAATAAGATAGTATATCTCAAACTAAGTAAAATACAAAAAATAATAGATAATAAAATAATACAATATTATACTTAAAATTAAATATATTAATATTATAATTTAAATGATATAAGATGAGTTTTAAATAAAAAATAATAATATTTTATCATGATCTCGTTATAATAAACTCATTAGATATATTAAATGAAACATGAGATTACACTATACAAAACACTTTGCATGTATACTTTGCAAGATTATATATTAATCTAATTTTAATTAAATTTAATGTGAATTAAAATGATCTAAATTACAGAAATGCCACGTACGGTCTATATCAATATCAGGGGGAGCAATAACAGCGCAAAGAAGAATGTCACCATCAGAAGAAACGGGGTTCACATTTTTTAACTGCAAAATAAGTGGTGTCAAAACGGCAGTGCTTGGAAGGCCATGGGGTGCTTATTCTAGAGTCATATTTGCCTTCAGTTACATGTCAGGTGCTATTCTTCCTCAGGGCTGGGACGATTGGGGTGACTCTTCCAAACAAATGTACTTAATTTATTCATTAATTAATTTTTAATTTTCTCTTTGAATAATTAAATATTGTTATTAATTTTTTTTATATTCTATGACTAATAATAATAATAATATAATAATAATAAATGCAGGACTGTATATTATGGACAATACAAATGTGATGGAGCAGGTGCAAACATATCTAGAAGAGTTGAGTGGGCACTTAATAATCTTAAGGAGAATGAGGTTCAACCCTTCTTGACCAAGGACTCTATTGCTGCTAACTCATGGATCCGAGCTTTACCAACTAATTTTAGGAGACCTACCAAACATTAATTGATTAATTATATATATATATATATGAAAGTTATTAAAATTAATATTAATTTGTTGCTAAAATGTACACATTAATTATTTGCAGTTTGTTTTACAAACTATAAAAACATTCTTTTGTAATACTAATGATAATAAACAGAGATCTAGCATTATTATTTCTTTCAAAATATTATAAGTGTTTCTTCAATTTAAAGCAACAACAAAAAATTGTGTCTTCAATTTAAATACATGCAGATCTTGAAAACAAAGTAAATATAATAAAATTAGAATCATATGAAGTAATGAATGATCAATAATCTGCAGTAACCTGAACTATTTTGTTCACACTACCCAACTTAAAACTTTCTTGATTTCATTTCATATTATTTTATTGTTGATGACTATTTTTGTTTATTGTGTTCTTCCCCTCGATTCTGCAAAACAAGGAACTAACACTACATGGTGCAAAAATTCGAATAGTATTAATTTATTGGCGAAAGTAGTTGGCATTTTGCATCCACGTAGAATATAGTATTTACATTAGATAAGGTATGATAAAAATCAATCTAGGAATATTACTCAAATTTTGTATAGTAGTACTTGAACATAAAAATATTTTCTATTATTAATTTGATGATAATTATTTTCTGACATATTCTTTGAATATATTTTTTATTTATTTATTGGAAACTAATTCTCTCGAAACTTAAGTTATTCGGAAGAAAATGAACAATAATATTTTTATACATTTATCATTCTCTATTAGTATTAGATTTATACATTATGTAAGTTAAATATTTAAAATTTAACAATTACGAATATTATAGTTTAAATATTAGATCTCCAATTCTTATATTATATTAAAAGTTATTAATAAACTAATTTTATAAAAAGTTTAAACTATGGGAAGTAAGATTATCAACAATAATTTTATTTTTTAAAAAGGGTTTCTTTATATATAATAATTTTTTTTTTAACTTTCCCTCTATATATAATAAGTCCTTTACAATATACATTACATCATATCTTGAGTGCACTATCAAATGAGGGATGATGCAAGCTCTGGTAATTTGCAGCTACCCCTAAATGAATAAAAGAAGCAATATTGCACTATATATGCTATACTTTGAATTGGTGAATGACTACTTACTATTCCTACAACGTATACAGTCCATTCTCACTCTTGTCTTGCAAAACCACATCCTTCGAATGAAGATCCTTACTAGAAAATCAATCAGAATAAAATTCAATGAAAACCTGATTATCTGAATACAACTTTTGAATTGATAAAAGGTTATAGGTTTGTAGAGCATGCAAGAGATTATTATGATATACAACTAAAGTATTAGAACCCACACTAGCAATATCAAGAATTTATTCCCATCACTGATAAGAACACTACCTAGGCCATTGTAAATAGAGGACTAAGAAACTTGACTAGCATCTGGGGTAAGATGATGACTGCTCTAGAGTTAAGCAACCAAGAGCTAGATGAAGACAAAGCGCTTGAATCGTCTGAATCAATACTAGAGACATGCATAGCAGTTGCTATAAACCCTAATTATGGAGATTTTCTAGTGAGGTCGAACATCCATTAACACAAAGCATGATGATATTGTATGCCCAGGTTTATCACATATATTGCAAATTTGTTTATCAGCAAAGCATTCTTGAAATTCTTAGGACCATTTGATTGATTACCTTTGTGGCCAAAGTAGAAGCATTAAAGGTTTGACTGATGCTTAAGAAATTGATGAAATTTCAAGGTATAATGCTTAGCGGAATTGTTACCAAACTATTTAGAGCTATTAAAATTTAAGTGGTTACTAACAATGTTCTTACTACTACCAACATAATTTGGATAATAATCTTGTTCACTTTTATCCGAGATAACAAGCATTATTTCATAGATTTAAAAAAACTGTGAAAAATACTCACAGAGGGTCTAGCTGTGGAAAATAAACTCAAATAAAAAAAACGGACAGATTTTAAGACAGTATTGAATGAGGAATTGAAGTGGCAATTCCAGATCATTTTGAGCAAATGAAGAGTCTAATTCGTGTGTTTTTAAGTCTAGTTTTTAATGGTGAAGGTTTCAGGTCATTTGGTATTACCTACAATAAGTTATGGAAGTTTTAGTAAGGAAGGGTCAGAATTTACTAAAAACGGACAGACAGTATTGAATGAGGAATTGAAGGGGCAATTCCAGATCGTTCTGAGCAAATAAAAAGTCTAATTCGTGTGTTTTTAAGTCTAGTTTTTAATGGTGAAGGTTTCAGGTCATTTGGTATTACCTACAATAAGTTATGGAAGTTTTAGCAAGGAAGGGTCAGAATTTACTGTTTTGTTTAAAGCTGTTTTTTTAATACGAATTTTAAGAGTCTTGTTTAGGTCTATAAATAGAGTTGTATTCTTTTGTAAGTAGGCAAGAAGAGAGAAATAAAAAAGAGTGTTTGATTAGTAAGAAAGAAAAAAATTGTTTTTGTCTCTCTTCCCTCCACCAAAATAGTTATAAAATATCAACAAATTGGTATCAGAGCCGATGGCGAATGTGATGGGACAAATGCCGCTACCACGACTAACGAAGGCAAACTACGAGAATTGGAGCATTCAAATGAAAGCTCTTCTCGGATCTCAAGATGCATGGGAGGTGGTCGAAGAAGGTTTCAAAGAACCAACAAATACCACGGGATATACGGCGGCTCAAAACAAGGCGTTGAAAGAGGAGCGATCAAAGGATAAGGCGGCACTATACATGTTGTTCCGAGCCGTTGACGAGTCGGGCTTTGAGAAGATTTCCAAGGCAACTACTTCAAAAAAAGCGTGGGAAATTTTAGAAAAAGTGTTCAAAGGAGCCGACCGAGTAAAGCAAGTAAGACTCCAAACTCTACGCGGTGAATTGGAGAGTATGAAGATGAAGATGTCAGAAGGTGTATTCGACTACATCTCGCGTGTGCAAACAGTGGTGAATCAACTAAAACGAAATGGAGAAATTCTAACTGATGCAAGAGTGGTGGAGAAAATTTTGCGGTCATTAACCGAGAATTTTGAGAATGTCGTTTGTGCAATTGAGGAGTCGAAAAATCTGGAGGAGATGACCCTTGATGATCTCGCTGGTTCTCTTGAGGCGCATGAACAGCGGAAGAAGAAGAAGAAGAACGAGTCGATTGAGGAAGCACTGCAAGCCAAGGTATCTATCAAAGATGAAAAGGTACTCTATACTCAAAACTTTCGTGGTAGAGGGCGCGGCCGTGGAGGTCGCAGTAATGGTCGCGGTGGTGGAGGCCGCGGTCGAGATGCACACTATAAGGAGAAGGGGTAGTCAAGCCAACAAAATTGGCGAGGTAGAGGACGTGGTCATGGGAGAGGCGGCCGGTCAAATCATTCAAATGTTGAGTGCTACAACTGTGGCAAGCATGGGCACTACGCAAAAGAGTGCAAATCAAATATCGAATGCTATAATTGTGGCAAGCATGGGCACTATGCAAAGGAGTGCTATTCTGAGAAAAAGGTAGAAGAAAACGCGAATCTAGTCGCGAAAGAGGAGACAAGAGAAGATGGTGTTCTCATGATGGCCTACAAAAATACCATTCCCGACAGTGACACGGTGTGGTATCTCGATACCGGCGCTAGTAATCATATGTGCGGGCACAAACACCTCTTTGTGGAGATGCAAGAGATAGAGGTTGGGCACGTGTCATTTGGAGATGCGTCAAAGATTCAAGTGAAAGGTCAAGGTACAATATCATATTTTCAAAAGAATGGTTTAAAGGGATTAATTGAGAATGTTTATTATGTACCTGATCTCAAGAGCAACATCCTGAGCATGGGACAACTCATGGAGAAAGGATACTCGGTGTTTATGAAAAATCGAGTATTACAACTGAAAGACAAGAAAGAGCGAGTAATAGCACGAGTTGAGATGGCGAAGAATCGAATGTACAAAATCACCCCGTGTTATGTGCGAGAAAGGTGTTTGCGAGTTAATGTAGAAGACAAGGCGTTCCTGTGGCATTTGCGATATGGTCATTTGCACTATGGTGGTTTACAAAAATTGTCGAAGAAAGGAATGGTACATGGGTTACCCGAGATTGACTACATCGAGAATTTTTGCGAGGAGTGTGTACTCGGGAAGCACTCGAGACACTCATTTCAGAAGAAGGCGAATCACCGAACAACAGATCATCTCGCATTAATACATACCGACATTTGTGGGCCAATCACTCCCGAGTCATTCAAATGTAAAAAATATTTCATTACTTTTATCGATGACTATTCCGTAAAGACTTGGGTTTATTTCCGAAAGAAAAATCTGAAGCATTCGAAGTGTTTAAAAAGTTCAAAGTAATGGTAGAGAAGGCAACTGGCAAGTTTATTAGAGCTCTACGTTCTGATCGAGGTGGCGAATACAACTCGACAGAATTTGCGAGATACTGCGCAGAACATGGAATAAGAAGGTTCCTAACCGCACCGTACTCTCCTCAACAAAATGGTGTGGCAGAGAGAAAGAATCGGACCATTCTCGACATGGTTCGATCAATGCTGAAAAGTAAGAAGTTGCCAAAAGAATTTTGGGCGGAAGCTGTGCAATGCGCAATTTATGTGCAAAACCGATGTCCACATGCGAGTTTAGAAGATAAAACTCCACAAGAAAATTGGAGTGGTAGAAAGCCGACAGTCTCACACTTCAGAATATTCGGTAGTGTGGCTTATGCACACGTACCGGATCAGCGAAGAACAAAGCTAGAAGATAAGAGCAAGAAATTTGTGTTCATTGGTTATGACGAGAAGACTAAAGGTTTCAAGCTTCTCGATCCAATAAACAAGAAGGTAATAATAAGCCGAGATGTTAAGGTGAATGAAGCAAGCGAGTCGGATTGGAAAAAGTCTTCCGAGGTGATAGTAGAAAGGGGAGAATCATCAACCACATCAACAACAAACCTCGAGATCGAGATAGCAAGAAGCCCTCAAACAACTGATAATGAGGAAGAGCCAAGACAACCAAAAATGCGAAGCATGCAAGATTTGTACGACTCAACAAGTGAGGTACATTTAATTTGTCTTTTGGCGGATGCCGAAATAATTACATTTGAAAAAGCAGTACGGAATGAGAAGTGGCAAGCAGCCATGGATGAAGAAATAAAAGCAATTGAGCGAAACCGAACTTGGGAGTTGGTTGAATTACCAAAAGGATGTCAGCCCATAGGAGTAAAATGGGTATACAAAAAGAAGATGAATGCTCAAGGCGAGATAGAGCGGTACAAGGCAAGGCTAGTTGCAAAGGGCTATCGACAAAAGGCGGGGATAGACTATGATGAAGTCTTTGCCCCAGTTACAAGAATGGAGACGATTCGCCTTCTCATTGCTCAAGCAGCTCAATTCAAATGGAAAATTTTTCAAATGGATGTCAAATCAGGTTTTTTGAATGGTGTGCTAGAAGAAGAGGTGTATGTAGAGCAACCACCCGGGTACACAAAAATTGGGGAAGAAAAGAAGGTGCTGAAATTGAAGAAGGCACTTTATGGACTAAAGCAAGCACCTCGAGCTTGGAATACCCGCATCGACACTTACTTCAAGAAGAACGGGTTTACTCAATGCCCATATGAACATGCTTTGTACGTGAAGAAATAAGAAGGTAACTTGTTGTTTGTAGCTCTTTATGTTGATGATCTTATATTCATAGGGAATAATGAGGAGATGATAAAAGATTTTAAAGAGGCTATGACTCGGGAGTTCGAAATGACAGATTTGGGTTTGATGAAATATTTCCTTGGTCCGAGGTTAGACAAGAAAATACTGGGATTTTTGTATCACAAGAAACATATGCAAAAGAAATTCTAAAAAGGAACAAAATGGAGAAGTGCAACCCGGTATTGACACCAATGGAACCTGGGGCTAAACTTTCTAAGTTTGACGGTGGAGAACGAGTAGATGCGACCAAATACCGAAGTTTGGTGGGAAGTCTGCGTTATCTCACATGCACGAGACCAGACATATCTTACAGTGTTGGAGTGGTAAGTCGGTTCATGGAAGAACCAGTCTATACACATTGGAAAGCATTGAAGAGAATTCTGCGATATATCCGAAGTACAGAATCACTCGGATTATTTTTCTCGAGAACAGAAGAGTATAAACTGGTGGGATACTCTGATAGTGACTGGTGCGGAGACATAGATGATCGAAAGAGTACATCGGGATACGTATTCTTTATGGGAGACACAGCGTTCACATGGATGTCGAAAAAACAACCCATCGTGACACTCTCGACATGCGAAGCAGAATATGTGGCAGCATCATGGTGTGTGCGACATGCAGTTTGGCTAAGGAAACTTTTAAGCGAGTTGAATCTCAGACAAGAAGAAGCAACCGAGATCCGAGTTGATAGCAGGTCGGCAATTGAACTCGCAAAGAATCCAGTACATCACGAAAGGAGCAAGCATATCGATGTGAAATTTCATTTCATTCGAGAACAAATCCGGGAAGGGAGTGTGAAGTTGAATCATGTAGCGAGTCATGATCAAGTAGCCGACATGTTCACAAAGCCGTTACCCACGGTTTTTCTGGATAAATGCAAGATGGCAGTAGGCAGGAAGGATGGAAGAAATTTGAGTTTAAGGGAGGAATTTGTGGAAAATAAACTCAAATAAAAAACGGACAGATTTTAAGACAGTATTGAATGAGGAATTGAAAGGGCAATTCCAGATCATTTTGAGCAAATGAAGAGTCTAATTCGTGTGTTTTTAAGTCTAGTTTTTAATGGTGAAGGTTTCAGGTCATTTGGTATTACCTACAATAAGTTATGGAAGTTTTAGCAAGGAAGGGTCAGAATTTACTAAAAACGGACAGACAGTATTGAATGAGGAATTGAAGGGGCAATTCCAGATCTTTCTGAGAAAATGAAAAGTCTAATTCGTGTTTTTTTAAGTCTAGTTTTTAATGGTGAAGGTTTCAGGTCATTTGGTATTACCTACAATAAGTTATGGAAGTTTTAGCAAGGAAGGGTCAGAATTTACTGTTTTGTTTAAAGCTGTTTTTTTAATACGAATTTTAAGAGTCTTGTTTAGGTCTATAAATAGAGTTGTATTTTTTTGTAAGTAGGCAAGAAGAGAGAAATAAAAAAGAGTGTTTGATTAGTAAGAAAGAAAAAAATTGTTTTTGTCTCTCTTCCCTCCACCAAAATAGTTATAAAATATCAACACTAGCTTGGGTCATCTTAAAAGAAATGACAAAAGTCTAATAATGAGATACCAAGACCATTCAAAATATACAAAATAAGTACTCTTTCAGGAATTATCTCACCTAATGCAATCAAATGATCAAATAGGAGATTTGCACACAATAGGTACTAACTAACAGATAAACCATCTTTTCTGAGTGATTATAATTGCCTATGAAGATTCCATATTCTTGATTGAGTAGTATTAGCAAACCTCTCTTCCAATGCTACCCATTACTGTCTAGAACTTTCTACAAGAGCATTATTCATGCTTAGAGATACTTTGCTATAAGTCCTACTCTTTACCATTGAATCATATTACATCAAGGTACGTAGTGGATTTAGGATTTTAAGTAGTTCATCCTCATTCAAGAAATGGACTATGAAGAGGCAAAAATCCATTAATGAACCTTTTCAATCTATATGCCATGATAAAGCTCCGATTTCTTATCTCCAAATTGTTGGAGATTGTTGAATAATTGGTTCTAAAGTCAATTATATTAGGAACCTTAATTCAAGGAGAAAATCAAAGAGTAAATCAAGGAGTGATCACTCTTAATTTAAGGAGTAAATCAAGTAGTAACCATCCTTAATTTAAAGAGTAATTCAATAAGTCAATCTCCTTATGTATAGTTGTATAATTGTAATATATTTATAATCAATTTATCAAAATCCAATTGAGAAAAAGCTTTAGTGAGAGAAAATTAAGAGAAATTTTCTTAAGTGCAATTGGGTTGTGAGTTATGAGTGTCGTAAACACTTTATATAATTTTTCCCTTTTAGTAAAATATCTACAGTAGATTCAGAGACATAAGCAAAATTAGTCGAACTCTATTATTAAATTTGTGTTTTATTTTGTCTATTTTTGTTTTCTCATAAATCTAACTTATCGAGAATTTACGTAATTTCGTAACAATTGGAATCAGAGCTTTTGTGATGATTTTTGTCAATTTCTACAATGTTACTATTCACTTGAATAGTGAATTATGTGGATAGTAAAATTCTACCGGCGATATGGGTTTGTCGACAAAGGTGTTCTAATACACGGTGGTTTGCAAGAATAGTCAGAAACGATCTAGCGAAAATTAGATTTGAGTGAGAGCAATAGCCGCAAATGAAGGAAAGATGAAACTCAAAAAATTTGATGGCACATGTTTTGGGTTTTGGAAAATATAGATAGAGGATTATTTGCATCAGAGAATTATGTATCAACCTCTCTCAGAGAAAAAGCGAGAGGCTATGAAGGAAGAAAATTGGAATCTTCTAAATAGATAAGCCCTCGAAGTTATTCAATTGATACTATTCCGTAATATTGCTTTCAACATAGAAAAGGAAAAGACCATGGATGGTCTAATGGCAGATCTCTCCAATATGTATGAAAAGTTATCCGCCTCAAACAAAGTGCACCTAATGAGGCCTTTGTTCAATTTGCGAATGACGAAAGGCGCATCAGTAGCGTAACATCTCAATGAACTCAACATAGTCACAACCCAGTTGAGTTCAATTGACATTGAATTCGATGAAGAAGTACGAGCATTAATACTTTTGTCTTCTCTACCATAAATTTGGAATGCTATAATAAAAGTTGTGAGTAGCTCGTCAGGAAGCAATAAGTTGAAATTTGATGATGTTCATGATCTAATTCTCAATGAAGAGATCTGATCTAGAGAGTTGGTGGAATCTTCAACCTCTTCAGTTTTGCAAACAGAGTTAAGAGGAAGAAATTCAACCAAAGGGAATGGATATGGTAGAACAAACTACCAAGGTAGATCAAAGGACAGGAGATCCAAATCCAAGAATCCCAATAATTCCCATACCTCAAAGAATTTCAAGTGTTGGAATTGTGAGAGAATCGGGTAAAAGAGAAGCATGATGGTTCTAAGAGATACAAAACTCGACTAGTTATCAAAAGATTTCAGCAGAAAGAAGAAGTTGACTACACCAAAATTTTTGCTCCCGCTGTGAAGCTTAATACTATCAAATCAGTGTTGAGTATTATAGCCATTGAAGATCTTCATCTTGAATAGTTGGATGTGAAGACTACATTCCTTCATGAAGACTTGGATGAGGAGATATACATGTACCACTTAGAAGGTTTCTTAGAAAGATGGAAGAAAAACATGGTGTACAGACTTAAGAAGAGTTTGTATGGCCTGAAACAAGCCTCGAGACAATGGTACAGAAAGTTTGACAGCTTCATGCCCAAGGAAGGTTTCCAGAAGTACAATTCCAAATGAGTTTAGTTATATTATTTTACTACTTTATGTTGATGATATGTTAGTAGCAGGTTCAGATATAAATGATATCATAAGGTTGATCGTAGCAATTATCAAAAGAGTTTGACATGAAATACTTGGGTCCAGCAAAGAAGATTCTTGGATTGAAATCACAAAAGATAACAAGAAAGGATCCTTGTAGTTATCTCAAGCAGAGTACATAAACCATGTTTTATAGAGATTCAACATGGGCGATGCCAAGCCAATTAGCACACCCTTGGCCAATCACTTTTTCCTATCCAAGGATTAATCCCTTCAGATACAGGAAAAGAAAGAATTCATGGCTAAGGTTCCTTATACCTCAGCCATTGGAATTTTGATGTACACGATGGTCTATACGAGACTAGACATTGGCTATGTAGTGAGAGTTATTAGTAGGTTTATGTCAAATCCAGGGAAAAATCATTAGAAAGAAGTCAAGTGGATTTTAAGGTATCAAAAAGGCACCGTGGAGAAGTGTTTGTACTTTAGTAAAAGAGAGTTAAAATTACAAGGACACATAGATGCATACTTTGGAGGTAAATTTAATCACCGAAGAAGCACCACCAGTTATATATTTATTGTTGAAACTATAACTGTTAGTTGGATGTCACTGATACAGAAGATTGTCACTCTATCCACTATAGAGGCTGAGTATGTAGTAGTGACTGAAGCTAGTAAAAATATGATATGGCTTCAAGGTTTGCTAACTATGTTGGGATTCAAACAAGAGAAGAATGTTCTTCATAGTGATAGTCAAAGTGCAATACACTTGGCAAATAATTCTGTCTTTCATTCTAGAATCAAGCATATTGTGTTTCATTATCACTTCATTAAATATTTATTGGAAGATGATGTCTTAATACTGAAGAAGATTCAAGGAAGAAAAAATCCAACAGATATGTTGACAGAGGTGGTGATTATTGACAAATTGAAGTTGTGTTCAACTCAGCTGGTCTGCTAGAGTAACAAGACTAGAAAAGCTACTGGATTGATCGAGGTATGAAGATAGATTGAAAACATTCTTCAAGTGAGAGATTGTTGGAGATTGTTGAATAATTGGCTCTAAATTCAATTATATTAGGGACCTTAATTCAAGGAGCAAATTAAGGAGTAAATCAAGGAGTGACCACCCTTAATTTAAGGAGTAATTCAAGGAGTAAATCTCCTTATATATAGATGTATAATTGTAATGTATTTATCATCAAATTATCAAAATCCAATTGTGAGAAAAGCTTAGAGAAGAAATTTTAAGTGAGAGAAAATTGAGAGTAATTTTCTTAAGTGTAATCGGGTTATGAGTTGTGAGTTGTGAGTGTTATAAACACTTTGTATAATTTCTCCATTTTAGTAAAATATCTATAATAGGTCTAGAGACGTAAGTAAAATTGACCGAACTCTATTATCAAATTTGTATGTATTATTTTGTCTATTTTTCTTTCTCATAAATCTGGCTTATCGGGAATTTATGTAATTTTCAAACACAAATTAGGTAGTTGTCGTCAAGCTTGACAAAAATTAATAAATTATTTGGAGGAACTATAAATGGGTTTTGGGATAGCACATCAAGAACATTCCTTCAAGTTCAAGTAACCATTATTGAATCACGGTGAACATTCCTACTACCATTACTTTCATTATTACTTGGAGGTATGACTGGTGTAGTGGATGATGGAGAAGATGAAAAAATAGCTCTATAAGAACCCTTACATTCCATAATCACATGACTCATAAGATCCTTGAAAGCTCTAGTATCATAGTAGAAGTTGTTAGACATTTAAGTTATTAGGAGAAATTCCAATAAAAGTTTATACATATATCATTGATATTTAATAAAAATGATCATTAATTGGTCGCCAGCATGCTAACTAGTTGCTTTGATCAATCAACTTATAAAATCTAACCATGTGTACCTAGTGTAATTTATGCTAAAACTTATACATATTTATAAGGTCTATGAGTGTTGGTTATTTTTGTAGATAAAATGTTTATTTGTTAACTAATTTTTGGACTCGTTATCAAGTCTATCTAACAAAGCCGAAGAAATACTCATGCTTCAAATCGATGCACTTTAGGTATATAATTATATCCTACCATTTATGTGCTTAAAATCATGTTGCTCGATCAATCTAATAAGGAATCAATCAAGGTGATAGATCAATCGATGATCGATCAAAATCAATCTAGGTGCTATCAGGTGAAAATTTAGAGGACTCGATCGATTGAGTATTAGGTCAACCATTTAGATTGATCAAACATCGATCAAGTTCGGTCGAGTACCCTCGAATTAAAATTTACATCAGACTTGTCATTGGTAGATCAATAAAAAATGTTCTCAATCAATCCATAAATGACTAGATCAATCGAGTAGGGTCTCGATCGATAGAGAACTTCTTTTACAATTTTAAGACTTCCATTTTAAATCAAGCCAATTGGTATATTTATTAAAAAATTGTTTTTTAATGGGTAATACTAATCCTTTTCAAAGTAGGACTATCATTTAATATTGAAAAAGGATTAGGTCTTCAACTTACATTGCTTATTGTTAAAGATTAGTACACTTATTATATTCATCTTGTTATACGCTCTCTTTGAAAATGTTTTTAAAGAAGAAAGTTATTTTCTCTACAGCATATAGTTATATGCTTGTTCTTAATTTAATCATTCAAACATATTTTGTGGTTATGTTTGATTGATTCATATGCCTATTTTTTTTATCCATGTGATATTGAGCTTTTCATGACTATTATAGGATTTCTATGTTCATTTGATTTATTAGATATATTTTTTGAATCTTTTATTTGTGACTATTTATTATTAAATCTATTCTATGACACACCTTGCAATTGTGCTATTTGTGTTAACTTTTTAGGTACTCGTTGAACGAGTTCAATTGCACGTGGGACTTGAGTATATCAGAATGGTTTTGATCCATACAACTACTTTGTGGAGACTATGAAAGGAGAAACAACTCGTAAGTAGTTTATATTGGGGGTTTATCTATGAATGGTAGTTTAAGAGCTACCTTTGTAATTGAATATTGATTTTCATAGGAGATAGTTAGATGGTTTGATGGTTTTTTACTGAAATCATTATTGTAGCTTAGGTTATTTTCACCTAAAAATCTCATGTGTCATATTTCTTTTTATTTCTACGTTCTATTGTTTACACATGATTTTATGTCTAGCTGTAACAATATTTTTTAATTAGTCGTAGTTTGCAAAATTATGTATTCACCCTTTAGGTTAATAAGATCTATAACTTAAACTTTCAATTGGTTTTAGAGCCAATTACTAGACACACTTAATATTTCCTAGGATCATGTTATAGATCATTTGAGTTAGGGTTTCTACAATTCATCTACCTTTCTTTGATGGGTCTAATGACCCATATTGGAAGGCATGTATGATAGCCATTTTACACTTTCTAGACGAGTGTGTGAAATTTTGTGCTTTATGGTAGGGAGTCACCTAACACCAAAGAAGATAAAGTAACCTAGGAATGAATGGATGAATGAGAATAATACATGTAGTTGTTAGAATCAAAAGAGTATTAATGAAATCTTTAGTTTTGTGTCACCAGATGAGTTATGTTGCATTTTTTATGTTGAAATGACTAAGGTTGCTTGGGATATTCTAGAGGTTGCTATAAGGACACCACCTATGTTAAACAAAATAAACTTCACATGCTTACTACTAGGTTTGAAAAACCTTAGAATGGAGGAAGATAAGACAATTTTTGAATTTTATGTTAGACTTTGTAATAATGCTACCACCTCCTTAAATCTTTTAGAGAAAATTGATGAATATAGATTAGTTTGGATGATTTTATGCTCATTACTAAAAATCTTCCAAGGGAAGATCACTATAATTGAAGAAAGTAAAGATGTAGATATTATCAAAATTGATGAACTCATTGGTTCAATTCAGACCTTTGAAATGAACTTCCGAGCACCTAAGAAAAACAAAGATGTCACTTCTATGATCAATGTGACTGATAATGGTAATAGTGGCAATAATATAGGTGATGAAGATCTGGTTCTCCTAACTAGAAAATTCAAGAAGTTTTTTAACTAGAAGAATCTACAAAGTAAAGGCTGACCAAGCTGTACAAGGGATCGTGAGGAAAATAACTCAAACTTATGCGTTTTGAAGGAAAGAAAACTGAAAAAGTCTACAACTCGGTACACAAATAGGATAAAGAGATAGTCCTTAAAGAGTCGACCCTAAGTTGCATGAACAAAATAGTAAAAGCTTAAGCATACAATATAGTATAAGCAAAAATAAAATAATATCAAATAAGCGGATAACTTTAAACAACAGATATTATATAATCAATAGAAAGTAGGCAAGAATATAAAGATTTTCTAATTAGAGTTTAAGCTTTTAGTATGTTTTAACATACATACCTTAAACTCAAATTTTACTAGTACAACAATAGAGCATATATAACATGCAACATAATGAGGTAAACCCATATAGAGACCATATATATATGGTAACATCATCGGGTTGCTTATGGCTACCACTTGGGAGCAAACAATTCACTAAGCAATAAACAATTACATCTCTATCCGAACTACTTACTAATGCCTTTGCTTGCTTCTTTCATAATAACTACGTCTGACACACTAACCCTACTATCTTCCATAACCAACACTACACAATGTAGTGTGATCATTAACCACAGATCAATAACAAGAAGTGTAACTACTAACAATCTTAAGGACCACCTTCAAACTCAAAACAAAATATCTCATATTGCACACAATAAGAGATAAGATAACTCAAAGAATTTAACTTAGCTCACTTTCACAATGAGATTCCCATAATTTAGCAAAAATAGTCTACCTCACTATTTTATACTTTCTCAAATATATCACTAATATTGTAATACGGTGGTGAAAATGTAATTCAAAATGATAAAAAAATTTGGAAAAGTTTTGGTAGAATTTTTGAATTGACTGAAAATTTAAAAAGGGGTATTTATAGCACACAACCAGCCACCTCGCGAGCCACTTCACCAAGGGTGGTGGCAAGGGTGGTGGCGAGGTTTTAAAAGAATATTTTTCATTTCTAAAAAATGGCAAGTAATTTTCATAAATACTTGCACCCCTAAACGAAACAAAAACATGAGCGACAACATCAACGAGCAAGTGACCTAGTATGCACAGTAAAAAACCAACCTTACATAGAGGAAGATAGAACAATGTTTTCATATAAAGTGTACCTAACTATATATATGTGTGTATTACTGATTTGCAATAACCAGCCTTACACAAAGGAAGATAGAACAATGATTAAAAATAAACAAACAACCGTTTTCTACACGGGAAGCCAACTTACATTCCCTTCCTTTGGCTTTTCGTGTCAAAAGACTGGACAACTACATACATACTCACATTTGTCATAAGATGATCATAAAGATGACCTAAACATGTTTGCTCCTATGAACAAGAAATCGATGCACACCTAAACTAAGAAAGAACACATAAACCAAGTGCATCCAAATTTTGTGATCCATCCATCTTCATGTAAAAACTCATCTATTCTATCACTTTGAAACACGAGGATCTTAGTACCACTGTACATTGTACATATGAAGCTCAAAGACTTTAATCTATAGCTATAATCTGCAGACACACAAAACAAACATATACCCTATGAATGTATCATGCAAAAATAGCATGTAGTCTATCAAATACTATTATGTTACCACTACATAGGTACACACAGATAGACTAAGCATAATCAACATATAGTACAAACAAACACAATCTACATGAAACATAAGTATGTAGACTCTCCCTGAATATATGCAACACCCCCTAAGTGTATGCATATCAGATAACTATGATGAAATCCAAACTACATTTACCATCCCATGCAGCAACTACTATATTAACAATAAAATACAATGCATAGACAGACATAAGTTGTGCATACTTTTGCCCTTTTTTGACATGGAAAGTCAAAGCAAGCACACATAGAGTATGCAACATTCCCCACCTTTATATGAAGGAGAGATGTTAAATAGAAATGCAATAATCCTAACACTTATGCACCACTGTATAGAAGATTAAAGCACACAATAAGAAGCAATGTAGATATTTATGCAAAAAAACAAAGAATAACATTGAGACAATATCAAGGTAAAAAGCATGCAACAAATAAGAAATTGAATGCACAAACAAACTAAGAGAAGTGAAGACAGACAAAATCTCCCAAATGCAATACATAGCATGAAGCCTAACATCTATACATGCTATGGGAGGGCATAAGAGGCTTTACAGTGTGCTTACAACACAACAACAAGACAAGTAGTCGAGCACTAATGTCACATAGATGTGTAAACGAATCTATAAGAATAAGTTGACTAGAATTCCAACTATTTTTCAAGTTGAAACATTCCTAGTGACTCAACTATCTTCTCCCAAGCATCAATGCCACATAGATGTGACAGTATATCTCTAACAAGATTTTGACTAGGAGTCCAACTATTGCACACTCTCAATGATTCAACTATCTTCCCCCAACAACACTTGGGTGTATTCAATCATGTAACCTCACCCCATACTATATACACATACAAAAAGACATCTCAGTCTACCCAAGAAAACATATATCATGCATTCCAAAAACAAATGTGAAAAAGAATTAACATAAAGACTCAATGAGGGGTAAAAAAGTACATAAATAATTACCGATGGCTTGAAACGTTTATGATCCAAATATGGCCTAAATCCTCTATTTACCTATGTAGCCCCTAGGATTTAACCTCAAGAGACACTAAAGTGGATTCTAGAGCTTGTTAAAGATATAAAAATCATCAAAGCATTAAATCCACACAAGCTTCTCAAAATAACCATACAAAATCACAAATTTATGGCATATGCACATGTAAAAGTGCAATTCAAATAAAAAATTTAGTCATTCATACACTCAAAGAATACATATGTTAGAATAGCCACATTTTATTTCAAGTCAAAAGTATGCAAACTAAAAACCAAAAAACGTCCCTATTAACTTCATTTTATTTGTAGTAAGAAAATTGAATAGTAACACAAGCAAAATTGTCCTAAGAAGAGAGAGAAAGAGAGAAAAGTAGTACCAAACAAATGAACACAAATATTTTTTATTTTTTGATTTTTTTAAGGTAATAAAATTAACTTGAAACATATAAATCAAGTTCAAACAGAAAACAACTAAATTAATACAGAATCCACGTGCAAAAGAACTACAATCAAAATGAGAAAAGAAATAAAAAGCTCAACCCCAATAGATCACCCAAAATAGTGATTAGACAGTATCACTCTACATCAAGAATTTATGAGGGGCAACTAAATTAAGAGATAGTCTCTGAATCATGTAAACATAAGGTGTATATGAAACTCATGATCTATTTTGTTTATAATTTTTAGAAAATCCAATGGAGTTATCTATATGAACTAGTCTAGGTGAAATTTTTGAGGTAGATTTATTTCTTTCCACACTATGCCTCAGGAGTATAATGTAACCAACTTCAACATGCTTAGATGAGCCAAAATAGCTACATCTATTCAAAGAAGATAAGAGTAAACGAGGTGGAGAACTTTGAGATGAACTTCTCAAATATCTAGGACATTGCCTAGCAAGATGGCCAATAGTGCCACAAAGATAATAGGCATACAGAGTAGAGTTAGAGAATCTGGATCCCTAACTCCAAGGAGCTGTACACAGAGGAGAGGAAGAATATAGGCTCTCATATTAACTTTCATATGAGGAAGAGAAGTAGTTTTTTGTAGTGAGGTCTCACATGCATAAGTTCACTATAGTGGTGAAAAGTAGGGATAACATTAGATAGAGGCAGTAGAGCATCATTAAAGCAATGTGAGATGCTACACTTAGGTGAATGGCTCACCTTGCTAGAGTAATCTAATAAAAAAGACACAATAGACTAATCTCTTGGGTTGGTGGCAGTAGACTTCAACTTTAGATCTTGATCAAAAGTTTTGACAAACTTAGTAGAACCCACTTCACTATAACTAATGTCATGCTTGTTACCAAATCTCTTTACATTGTCAACGATTTCATTTAATTTCTTGGAATCATTCATCATATTGTTGACCATGGTGGTAGAAAGGGACAATTAATTCTCATAAACACTTAGTTTATCCCATAAAGCTTAATCAACTCTTCATTATTCTTAAGGAATGGTTCAAGATATGTAGCAGAATTATTAAGAACTCTAACTTTCTTATTCAGTTGTTCAATCTTATCTTCTTTTTCTAAAATTGAGTAAGTTAAATATTCCCTTGTGCTCTCAAGGAACCTTTAACTGTTCCTCAAGCTTCTTCACCTTCTCATGATTTGTACTAAATTTTTCAAGAAAATCATCATATCTCTTTTGAATGACCTCACAACTACTTATGAGATCATGTTGTTGACCATCAATCAAGAACTTCCTTCCTCTAGAGTTTTTTTCAACGCGTTAATCCGAATTTATTTTTGAAACTTAATATGCTTCAATAGTAGAGTATTGTAAATCAAGCAATTCATCTTGTTCATTTTCATCATCATCATTTGTAACCTTTTGAACATCGAGGTAGCAGGTGGAGGATCAATGATATTGCTTGAGGTAAACAAAGCCTGGAAATTAGTAGCATCCTCATCATCATTGCTAGTACTATCTGATATAGTTAACTTAGCTTTCATCGCATGCTTATTCAAGTACCCTTTTCTTGGTTTCTCATATTCATTATATGTGTCATCATTAAGTTTTACTTGTTTTGAAACTTTAGAGATTCTAATACCCCAAAATAAAGGTATTTGCTTTCTAATGAATCTTGTAAATCTCTGTGCAAGTAAATCCATCTCTTCCTCATTAAGATTAGAGTCATAATTAATAGTGAGTTAACATAATCAACACCAGAGGGATTAAGCCCAAAAAGGTTGCATCGGCTCTGATACCAATTAAAAAAGTCTATAACCCGGTACACAAATAAGGTAAAGAGATACAAATTCCTAAAGGACTTGACCCTAACTCACACGAATAGAATAGTAAATAGTTGAGTAGGCAGTATAGTAGAAGCACAAATAAAATAAAATAATATCAAATAAGTAGATAACTTTGAATAAAAAATATTATATGTATGCAATAGAAAGCATGCAAGAATATAAAAGTTTTCTAATTAGAGTTTAACCTTTTAGTATGTTGTATCATACATATCTTAAACTTAGATTGTAGTAGCACAACAACAAATCATACATAACACACTATATAACAAGGTAAACCCACATAGAGACCTTATCTATGTGGTAACATCTTAGGGTTACTTATGACAACCACTTGGTAGAGAATAATTCACTAAGTATTAAAAAATTATAACTCTAAAAGAAATAAAACTAGTATTATCTCTATCGGTTAGGATCTCTGATTTGATACATGAACTTGGCTCTCCTCCACAACCAACACCACACAATGTGATATGATCAATAACCATATATTAGTAACAAGAAGTGTAACTACTCATAATCTTAAAGACCACCCTCAAACTCAAAATAATCTATCTTTTATTGCACACAACAAGATATAAGAGAACTCAAAGAATTAAACTTAGCTTACTCTCACAATGAGATTCTCAGAATTTAGAAAAAATAGTCTACCTCATTGTTTTATACTCTCTCAAACGTAACATTAATATCTAACATAGTAGTGAAAATAGAATTCAAAATTATCAAAACATTTGATAGGGTTTCAGTAGAATTTTTGAATTGAATGATCATTTAAAGAGAATATATAGCGCACAACCAGCCACCTCGTCGACCATCTTTCTAGTCACCTCACCATGAACTTTGCCAAGAGTTATGGCAAGGGTGCATGCAAGTTGCTAACAGATACATTTTTCATTTCCTAAAAAATGGTAAGTAATTTCTATAAATACCCACACCCAAAACAAAACAAAAACATGACTGATAATATCGATGAGCGAACGAACGACCTAGTATGCATACTACAAAAACCAACCCTGTTATGTGTGTAAACGTGCTTGCATATAAAGTGTACCTAACTATGTATATGTGTGCATTACTAATTTATAGTAACCAACCTTACGTAGAAGAAGACATACCTCTAAGTATAAATAGACGAACACTATGTCTAGTATGCGAGAAGCCAACCCACAAATACAGAGTACAACAGGACTTACAAAAACCCACTAGACCTCTATGTTTCAAATGCAATGACTTTGGTTATTTTAAAACTAAGTGTGCCAAAAAAAGTGGAAAGGATTTCAATGCTACCCCTAGTGACTTAGAAAGGGACCATGAAAATGCAAGTGAATTAGACAATGGTGATACTAATTATCTAGATTTCACTAAATTTTTTGATGAAAACTCTAATGAGACTGACATTGGCTTAGATGATGAGAGAAGTGATTATGGTTCTCTTTTTGCAAAATTCAATTCCAATAACTTTAAGGAACTTTTTCTAAATTTTATGGCCCATAAGAAAGAGAGAGATAGGTTACTTGTAAATGTAACTAAATTAAATTATGAAATCAAAGCCTATGAACTAAATTCTACCATGTTAGAAATAAAAAAAAATTGAGTTGTCTGAACTTGTAAATGTTTTGAACTCAAGTCTTGCAAGTATTCAACAAGAAAACAAGAAGCTTGTGCAAGAACTTGAAGAATCAAAGGAATTTGTGAAAAAGTTGACCATTGGAGTTGAAAGACTAAGAAAATTTCTTTACTATGGGAAGCCTTCTAAAGATAAGAGGGGGCTAGGAAATATAGATGAGCATTCTACACCATCATCTTTAAAAACTCAGTTTGTTAAATCTTATTACCCTTCTTCTTCACATGCTACACATAAATCACTTGTACTTACTATTAAATTTGTTCATGTCTATCATTATTATAGTAGGAAAGATCATATTAGGTCTAAGTGTAATTTTTTATTGACTACTGCCCATTTTAATAAATTGTTTCCATGCTTCTAATTCTAGGACTCATTATCATTATCCTACCATGCATGTTGTATCTTCACTAATGATGAATGTGAAAATTAAAGCTAAATCTAAGAACATGCATATGAAATCTAAGATAGTTGAATCTCAACCTAATGACATAAAGAAATCAAAATTCAAAAATTTTGGATTAGGAAAGATTGTCTTTTTTCGATCACCTAACCATCTTTTATTGTTCACCTAGGTACCTTTGATTGAATGCTTAAATGATCATAAGTGACCAATTTCATAGGATTTCATTTCCTTTATATTTTAAGATTTTGTAATTATTAAAAAAAAATACAAAAGAAATGGTAGAATCTATTTTTAGCCAACAAGGTAATGGACTTAGAGAATACTTACTCACATACAGCCTTGTTTTTAACGACTTGAGTTATTTTGATTATTTTTAGCAATATAAATGGTTCTACATTTTGACTTGTGCACACATGTAAAATTTTAAATTTGATGATCGATGTTGACATTAACTTATTCACATACTTACTAAGCACACATGTATGTTATGCTTGAATTTTATGATTGTGCTTGAAAGATTCTAGGACTTGAGCTAGTCTTGAATACAAAATTATGTTGAGTTCTATTTCTTGAATTTTAAAACTTTTATGATAAGGAGGAACTTAGTATTGAGAGGACTACCTATTGTTATGTGTATATCTACCGTAGTGAGCAAAGAGAACTACCTCACAACTAGTGTGAAAGTCACAATACTAGGATTATGGCTTGTGCATGTCAAAAACAAAATTAAAAAGATTGTGCAACACAATTATGCATGATAAAAAAATATTGTAATTGGCATGCACAAAAAGAAAGATCCAAAGAGGTTTAAATTAAAAAAAATTATATGTGAGATAGACATATTTTATTATGTGAGACTAAAGACTCAATTGCAGTTTTACATAATAGGTTATACTTTTCTATTGGATCTTTTGTGATTGGTCATAGATGAATTAATTAAAGTATTAGTGGAGTTCAAATATGTATATTATTTTGAGTGCATGTTAATATGTCATTATATGTGCTATTATTTCTATATATCTCATCAAATTTACTTATTTATACAATGAATAATCAAAATTTGAGCAAAAATCATTTTCAATTAGTTGTGTGCTTGAGTGTGATTAAATATATTTATTTCATTGTATATATTAAAAAATAATATATATATCAAGTTTTCTAATTTTTATTCTTTTTTATTCACTATTTAATCGATACTCTACTTAAAGAGTCATAAGACTTAAGGAAAGTTCCTTTCTTTTGTAAAAACAACAACACTAGGTCAAAATTGTTATTTTAAAATTTTTGGAACTCACTAAGTTTGATCAATTGATCCTTAACCATTTGACATTTGAATGTCGATTGATCAATCATAGTCTCAATTAATTGAACAGTTATAATCTAAATGTCCCCTCATTTTCTCCTCCATGCCCAACTAAACCTAACTCTCTCCTCTCGCCCCTCTACATGATTTTTCATCATTTTTCACCAATGCTCACATAATTTGGCCCATAAACACTCCAATATTTCTCCTAAACACCTTTCTAGCATCACAATCATACAAAATCCCTCAAAACATAAGAAAATATGAACCCACCTCTCTCCTTTTCCAACACTTTCTTACCGGCAAAACATTATTTTTTGGTCCCAAAGTCACTCCCACATCCTTTATATTACATCTCTCTTAACCAAACATTTTTTGGCATGAATCTACGTTTCTTTTTCTTGGACAATGTTTTGGTATTTTTTTATTTTCTCTTTTTGAACATATTTCTCCAATGGCCTCTTAACGACTTAAAATCCTAGTAGGTGTAACCTTTCTAGACAGAACATAGTAGTGGACACGAGAATCCTAAACAAGGTACAAATCTTGCATTTTTATGTGCCCATTTTACTAGAATGTGTTGTTGACTAGCATAAGTTTTTTTTCATAAACATTACCAAATCCATTAGGGCTTTTAGCTAAGAATCAATGTTTTGCCCAAAAAAATCTATTGTTCTACTTTGATTTGGGAATTATATGTTAATGTTAACCCCAAGATTCATAATCATGGACCCATGTTTTATAAGGCTTTTATTCAAAACAAATTTGTAGATGTCTCAACCTGTGCCATAAATGAGTTTCTTGGACTCACTAATATTGGTGAAGACCATTTTGATTTGGAAAAATTCAATGCTAGTGACACAGACTTATTAACTGAGCTAAGTGAATCACCATACACTTGAAAAACTCTAAAGGACTTCACATACTAAGTGTGTTCACTCTCTTCTATCGAATTTTAAATAGAGGTATGTGTTGAACTCCTTCCTTCAAATCACCCTAATGAACTTCGTTTTCAACATGTTAATATCTTGTACTATATCGACAAAGGGATAGCCTTTAATGTAATTTTACTTTAAATCATACTAGTTTTATTTAGTGAGTGAAAATGCCAAAAGTTGACTTTGCAAAGTCGTTATTTTCATGGACTTATCATTTATCTATAAACTAATTTCTAGGCTCATTATCAAGTCTATCAAGAAAAGTTGAAAACACATCCGAGTTCCAGATAGATGCACTTTCAGTATAAAATTGTATCCTATCATGTTCAAAATTGTATGTATTCATGAACACAATGTACAAACATTTAGAATTATTTGTGTGCTCAAAACTGTGTTGCTCGATCGATTGAATAAGAGTTTGATCAATCAAGGTGATAGATCAATCAATGATTTAGGTGCTCTTGGGTTAAAAATTTTAAGGACTCGATCAATAGAGTATTGGGTCAATCAATCTACCTTGTTAGATTGATCAAACTTGGATTGAATATCAATCGAGTTTGATTGAGTACCCTCAGGTTAAAATTTACATTAGGCTTATTTTTTTCTAAATTGATCGAAAAGGATCTTGATCAATTGATAAATGGCTAGATTGATAGAATAGGGTCTCAATTGATCGAGAATGTGTTTGACAATTTTAAGACTTTCATTTTAACTCCATCCAATTGGTATATTTATCAAAAACTTTGTTTTTAACCAGTATAACCAATCCTTTTCAAACTAAGAATGTAATTTAATATTCAAAAAATGATTAAGACTTCAACTTTTGTATAATAACAACCCATTACTCATTGTTAAAGATTACCACACTCATTCCACTTATCTTGTTGTATGCTCTCTCTTTGAAAATGTTTTTAAAGAAATTTTTTTTTCTCTACAACATATAGTTATAGGCTTGTTTTCAATTTAATCATATTGTGTTGTTAATTCGTATGTCTATTTGTCTATATGTCTATTTGCTTTTATTGAGCTTTTCATAATTGTTTTAAGATTTGGTAGGTGATTTGATTTATTTGATATATCTTTTTAATCTTATAGTTAGAATTATTCATTATTAAATCAGTTATAGGACACACCTTTTACTTGTACTATTTGTCGTAATTATCTTTTTAGGTACTTGATGAACGGATTCGATTGCTCGTGCAACTTATGTATATTGGAACGTTGGTTTAGATTCGTACATCTACCTTGTGGAGGTTGTGAAAGAAGCGATGACTCATAAGTATATTACATTAGAGCTTTATCTATGAAAGGTAAGTTTTGTAATTGAAGATTGATTTTCACAATGGATAACTAGGTTATCCGATAAACCAATGATCTTCCTCTTAGATCATTTTTATAGTTAAATTTATTTCTATCTAAAAATATAGTGTGTTATTGTATATATTTTTATTTATGTATTCTATTGATTACGCATATCTAGTCATAACAATAATTTTTAATTAGTCGTAGTTTACAAAGTTATATATCCACCCTTATAATTTAATTAGACCGGTGATATAAATTTTCAATATCAAATTTAGCAGATATGTATTAGTTTCGTAAAAGTAAGCATACTTTGAATAAATATCACAATTTGGACCAACTTTTAAAAAACAAGTATGTTTTAACGCAAGGACAAAATTATAATATGCATTTGACTTTATTTAGTTTCGATTAAGCTATTTTTAATTTTAAGAAACGGTATATAGTATAATTTAAATTTGTTACTTGAAAAAAAGGATGGAGACTGCAGCTGATACACTGGACCAAGCTATTTGAAATCTGGCATGTGATTGCTGATTTCACGAGCATAAGCAACTTTTTAGAAATTAACTTCAAGCTAAGCGAAATTCTTCATGCTAGAGTGGAGAGTAGCTTCTTCTAATAGCATTTGGGTTTCTTTTATTTTTTTATTTTTTTAACAATATTCAATGATGAACGGTGGTATTGCTTTCCTAATACATTACGTAAAAGAGCACAATCTTTATGTTTTAATGGAAAAAATAGCACAATGTATATATTAATTCTATATATATATATATATATACACGTATAAAACGCCACAAACTTTTTCTGTTTAATACAATATGCTACTTCTGCAAAATTAATGCATGCCAATTGGTGTGACTGAATTCATTAATCATGAGTGTATGAGATTCCTTTATGTGATAGAATAACCACCATTGGGTTGGTCAAAAACATTACAAATCAAGAGCTTACGTCTATAATTTACTCAAATTCCACTGCTATATTGAAGTGGAGTTAAGGAGATAGACCTTTTATTTCAAAAGTTATATGAAAGCATGTCGGCCAATTAATTCTGCAACTTGGTTAATTTGCTAGCTTCTCCACCGTTAGAGCTGATTTGATGATTTATATACAACTTTGTATGCCCACTGGAATGAGGTAAGCTTAAATTAGTCTAATCATAACTTGAGTAGTCTAATTATAAGGTGAAGAAGGAAAAAAAAAATTAATTAGAATCTAATTTAATTGGTATCAAAAATTACTAATAATAACCGATAAAAGAGTTTGGAAAAATTAGAAAACATATATGATATATATCTTTAAATTTTTTAATCAAAATAGAAAATAAATTAACATTTAGAATAAATTCGTACATTTCAATCATATAATAAAATTTTGTTACAAACTTTTATATAATTATAAAGGAAAAAAACTTCAAAATCAAAAATATATTATAAAACAACCGAAACCAAGAATCATAAAAACATCGTTTTTATTTTACATAATGCTCACAAGTCATAATCCCTACTTGTTGATCTCTTTCAAACTACTATTACGTGAAAATAAAGTAATTATATATTTTGGATTTATAAGCACCATATGTAATTTTGATTAATTAACGATAATATATGATATTTATAAAAATAATTACGAATAATAAAATTACAAACTAATTCATCATACTCACTAACAAAACAAAATAATAAATTTGTCATAATTTTATATGAAATAATAGAAGCATTCAAATTCTAGTGTGAAAATTTTTATTTTAAAATTGAATTCAAAATTTTTCATATAGATAGTGAAATCATCTTTTATTAATAAAATATCGTATAATTTTTATTAATAAATGAATAATCAATATTTTAAAATAAAATTTTTAATAAAAAATAATAAAAGAAATGTAAATTCAAGATAAAAATAAAATAATTAATAATAAATATTATACAACATATATTATATACGATTTTTTTTAATGTTTTTGTACTAAAGTAACCGATCAGGCCAAATCAAATATTTTTGTATTATTCAAACCAATCTAAATTAGGTTTAAATTTATTTTGATTAATACGATATGTGTTTTTAAATTCGTATTCGATTTATACAATGAGTCTCATGACAAATTAATTGCCCCCCAAACTCTAACTTATATATAAAACCCATAGAACTGAATGTAAATTATTCAGAGGAAAAGAAAACAATAATAATGGACACTGGCCTCTTCTCTCTAGGAGATAATGCATTGTTGCTTATTTTTGGTCCTTTGTTATTTCTAATCATGTATCAAATTGTGAAGACATATTTGCCGCAACGAAGTTTCCATAAGCAAAATAAACTTAAAGCTAAGACTCCTCCTGGCAACCAAGGTTTACCATTAATTGGTGAAACACTTCAGTTCATGTCAGCCAACAATAGCAGTTATGGGTTTTATGATTTTGTCCGAATCCGCCGTCTCAGGTAAATATTTTATTTATTTATTTATAGGCAAATTAACATATTATTATGCTAACTAAACTACTATGATAGTCGCTAGAGAAGTTAAACGAATTAACCCAAATAATTTGTGAATATTGAAGATATGGGAATTGCTTCAAGACCAACATATTTGGGGAAACACACGTGTTTGTTTCAAGCACCGACTCAGCAAAAGCGATTTTGAGCAATATTGAAACTGTGGGGAATTTCACTAAGAAATACATGAAGTCAATTGCAAAGCTGGTGGGAAATCAAAGCTTATTATGTGCTGATCAACATCATCATAAGTTTCTTCGTAGTCGTTTAAGTAACTTGTTCTCAGCTGCTTCTATTTCTTCCTTCATCAAAGACTTTGATGAATTGATTATTGAAAATCTTCATTCTTGGGAACATAAAACTACTGTCATAGTTCTTGAGGAATCACTTAAGGTATATTACTAATTACAATGCAATCATGAGTTTGCTTAATGCTCTGTCTTGCCAAATTAGGAAATATACGCTTTAATCATATAGTTAGGTACGAATTCTTTCCACTTTTGGCTTCACAATTGTTTTATATTTTATTTTTTCTAAAATATTCTTGTTATTTTAGGTTATATTTGTTCGCATAAACAAATAAATTAATACACCATAATGTGAAATGAAAGTTGCAAAATATTACCTAACTTTTTATCCTTATAAATATAATATATTATCGAAGTTTTATAAATATTATAAAAATATCATCTACATAACATATATAATATTTTTATAACGTTTTTATATTACAAATATAACACCAAAATATCATAAGTTATATTATGATAGTGTTTGTGTTACACTTATGTTACTTCAATATTATATTTATAACTTTATAAATTTAGATATTAATTTTCTTAATACTTCAGTGATATATTTATTAGTTTATCTTATTTGTTCAGGTAAATTAATAAATCTAATTACGTTAAATGTTTATAGTTTATCAAAATCTATTATTTAATTTTTTGAGTGTAATAAATATATCATCAACTTCATAATAAATGTTATAAAAATATCATTTTTGTCGTTTAAATAACGTAAATTAATATGTCTTTTTTTTTTCAAATGAACTCTACACGACCAATAAAACTACCAACAAAATAACTTGTATTAATTTTTATAAGTGATGATGAGTGGTGGTTGTGTAGATAACATGTAAGGCTATGTGCAAGATGTTAATGAGCATAGAGAAAGGACAAGAGTTAGAGATGCTGCAGAAGGAAGTGGGACATATTTGTGAAGCGATGCTTTCTTTCCCTTTAAACATCCCTGGGACCAGATTCTACAGGGGCCTTCAGGTAACTACTTTTATGGTCTTATTTTCCAATGATAGTATTGAAGTTCTATTGAACTTGGTTAAGATTCAGTGCATATCTTCGAATGTAAAGTGCTACATATGCTTAGTATCAAGTACTTATTTCTATAACGAAAGTTACGAGGAATCTTGTTGGATTTAAACTTATTTTTAAATGGACCCTTTATGTTAGGCCCTAGTATGGTCAGTTATTTTCAGAAATGGGCTTTCCTAATTTTTAATTTTTTTTATTAATGGATAGTATTTCAATGAATGGGGTGGGGGCGGATTTGACATATTCATTCTCGTATTAAATGTTTGAGATTACATATTCTCCACTATCGAATTTAATTATGCATTTTGTATTTTAAATTAACAAAATTTAAGTTTAAAAATAAAATAAAATTTAAGTTTAAAAATAAAATAAAATTTAAAATTATATTTAATAAATATTAAATATATTATAAAACAATAAATATAATTAACAAATTTTGGATGGTTGTTAGATAGTATTTTTAATTATAATATTATATTTTTGTAAATAAAATACATAAAAAGTTTATGTAAAATGGTAAAAAAATTATGTTCGAATATTTGATATAACAAGAAGTATAATCCCTAATCTAACCCACAAAGATATTTTCTCTATAGTATTATTATCTCCGTCGTTAAAATATTGGATTTTTTCTGTGCTTACATACTTCAGTGTGTAAAATTGACAACATTTCCAAATCTTAAAATTAACATTTTGAATAAAAATGATTTTTTTTTTCTTTGAATGATCAGGCAAGACAAAGAATCATGAGAATAATCGAAAAGGTAATTAGTAAAAGAAGAAAAGGTTTAGGAGTTGAACATGATGATTTTCTACAACGACTGCTGATGATAGATGGTAAACCATGTAATGCTACAAACACAAAGCTAACAGATTCTGAGATCAAAGACAATATTTTAACTATGATTATTGCAGGTCTGCATAACTTTATCCTCACAAAGCTTTTTTTTTCTTTCAAAATTTTAAAAATAAGTTAATTTCTTGATATTTTTGTAATTAGAAAATAGATTCTAATAATGTATCTACGTCCTTGGAAAATACTAATGAAAATGCAGGTCAGGATACAACTGCGAGTGCAATCACATGGATGGTTAAATTCTTGGATGAAAATAGAGAGGTTCTTCAAATGCTAAGGGTATCCCTGTTTTTTTATTTATTATTATTATTATTATTTATTTTATTTTTATTTTTTTTGAAGACACATGCAAAAAAATGGTGGTACGTTAAGGATAAATCAATAATATGTAGGGGTATGCATTGGATCAAAATCGTTGATTGTATATTCATTTGATCCGACTATCCGATCGGATTGAAATATCTTAATCTGCAACCGATCCGATCATCTTTCAAATCTGATGCAATTCGATCCATAACCTATTCGAATTAGATCGGTTAAATTCGATCAATTCGACCAATAAAATTAATTAGCTCTATTTTTTTTATTTTTGAATAAAAAATTTAAATTTTCATATAACATAAATTTATTTGAGTTAAAAGAAAGCTTAAAATATGACTAATATAGGAATGACCAATAAGAATATGGTTAATATATAAAATATAAATATATATTTAAATATTTTCAATCGGATTGGATAAGATCAAATGATATATAGTAAAATTTGTCATTTGATCTGAACTTAATAGATTAAAAAAAAATTCATCTAATTTAATTCGATAGTCAGATCGAAACCGTCAAAAAATTAACGGATCAAATTAAATTGATCAAATTAGTTGGATAATCGGATTTTTTACGCACCTCTAATAATATACACTCCAAAACACTAGTTAACTTTTAGTGTTATGAATGCACTATATATTATATAAACATATTAGACATTCACATGTGTTTTAACACCATTTTAAGAGATATTTCTTAATTTTTAAGTTTTAATATTTTTATCATTTTATTTAAACCTCTTTCACTAGTATATTATTATTGACGTGAACATCACTTTGCTTGAGCAGAAAGAACAATTCCAATTAGCAAGAAAGAGAAAATATACATTTCTCACCTTGGAGGATCTTAATGAGATGTCATATGCTTATAAGGTAAATAATTATTTATTTATTTATTTTGTAGATAAAAAAAAATATTTAAAGGGGACGGTGCACAAACAAGTGCATGTTCTGTGATATAAAAATGAGAGAGTCCTTATTTCATTATTGTGATGAATCAAAAGGCTTTTTTTTTTTTGGGTTAGATACTCTTAACCACACTTAAGTTCACCTATGCACACTTTGAAATCCATGTAACACTTAGGTTTTAATATATATATATATATATATATATATATATATATATGAATTTAAGTGCTACTGAAATTTTGTTTGTTATGTTTATAACTATAATTATTTTGTATCAATTAAGGATATATTTAGATAATAATTATTGGTTATGAATCGGTAGTAATTTTTTTACAATTTATCTACATTTTTTATTTCTTAACATTTATTCATAAATGTATTTAGTTTTAAAAAATTAAATTTTAACATAATTTTTACTCTACAATATTATTTAAAATATGACATTAATTTTTATTTTTTAACTAATTTAGTATATGTGTCTAACTAAAATAAAAAATATAAAAATAAGAATAAATAAAATTCTACCTAATTATTTCGAATATTATATGTTTAATTATTAAAATTGTATTTTTTATATAATTATATTTATATAAAAAATATTAATATATGTTCGGTTTCAACTAATTATAATTTTGATATTACAATAATTATCTTTGTTTTATACTTTATCGATTAAGATTATTTAAAAAAATTACCCAATTTACACTATTAATCACAATTTTAATTATATACTTTTAACGTACCTTGTTATATTTTAATTGATAAATAAGTGTACGTGAATGGTTTGAAACAGATAGTAAAAGAATCGTTGAGGATGGCATCCATAGTACCATGGTTCCCAAGATTGGCTCTGCTGGACTGTGAGATCAATGGTTCGTTTTTCACACCCTTCAAATTAGTTAAAATATATTTTTTTAATTTAATCAGCAGGATAAAATTTAAAGGCATTTTAGTTATTCTGTTTTATTATTATTATTATTATTATTATTATTATTATTATTATTATTATTATGACTAGGAGGACGACGATTATTACGATGATTATTATTATTATTATTATTAAATGCAGGATTCAGGATAAAAAGGGGGTGGAATATTAATGTTGATGCTAGATCAATGCATTTTGATCCTACCATATACAATGACCCTTATAAGTTCAATCCTTCAAGGTTTGATGTAAGTTTTTTTTTAATATTATGCAACTATTAATTATTATTATCTTTTAGTCAAAACTATTAATTATTGACTGCCAGACAATTCCACAAAGACTGAATTAGCAGAGTCAAATTTATGCAACATACAACATGAAATTATTTAGATTCACTTTTACAAGTGCTTTTAGAAGCAAAAGCGTGTTT
The DNA here is from genome assembly GCA_030763125.1 of Hippophae gyantsensis. Classification (NCBI taxonomy): domain Eukaryota; kingdom Viridiplantae; phylum Streptophyta; class Magnoliopsida; order Rosales; family Elaeagnaceae; genus Hippophae; species Hippophae gyantsensis. The sequence continues at coordinate 54,270,848 of CM061031.1, read as the reverse complement.
ATATATATATTATGTTTGGCATTAAAAATAAAAGCATTTCCAAGTACTGCGTAGGACCCTCCAGCAATGCTTTTACTCTTTTTTGAGAACTAGAAATAAGCCCGTTACTACTTAGAAAAACACTCCTTTAAATATAATTAAAGTAATTAAGTTTTAACCAAATTTCGACATAAATCTATTAATATTGCTTTTTTTTTTCAAACAACAAACATGTCTTTCATTTTAATAATTAAAAGCATTATTTTTAGAATTTTTTTTTGCCAAATATATAATTGACTTTATAGATAGTTAAAAAAAAATTATAATTGACTTCTTAGATACAAGTGCTTTTTTTAGTATATATATATTAGGACATATGTAATTAACTTCTTTCCTACAAATTATTTTTTAATTAAATCACACTTTTGAAATAGCTCCTACGAGCAGTACATGCAAACATGTGGGAACTTTAATAATAAAAGGTATTTGATGATAAGCAGGATGAGTCAAAACCTTACAGCTTCTTAGCATTTGGGATGGGAGGGAGGACTTGCCTTGGAATGAACTTGGCTAAATCCATGATGCTGGTCTTTCTCCACCGTCTCATCACCTTCTATAGGTAAGATTTCATTTCTTCATTCCATCCACTTTTCATTTAGTGTTATTTTTAATTTAAAAACGAATTTAAAACTAGTTAAACTATAAATATGTTTGCTTGTGATTTTGTTAGAAGGGATTTTGTTCATACATAAGCAATTAAAACAAAAACTGTTTTAGAAAGAAACACATGAAAAAGCTTTTTGTCAGAAAGCACACAATGCGTTTTTTGAACCCTTAATGCACTTCTATTAAAAGAAATTTGTCTGTTCCTTATTGCATTTCATTGTTAAAAGTGCTTTTTAAGGCAAATTACTATTTTGATTTGTCATACATTTTCGTCCTCAATTTATTAAAATCCTACACATTATTAAGTCCAACTACTTAATTCTGATAGACAACAAATTAAAGAACAACTTTTACTATTTTTATCGGCTAAGATTGATAATTGTCAATGATCGATTGTGTAATAATCATGATGAAAATCTGATCGGTGTCTAATGTGGCAATGACTGTCACTCCCAATGAGGTTTCTTTGGACAAAAAAAAAAAGAGAATAGTTGTCAATATTCTATAAACATTTATGCATTTTGAAAGAATTCATGATCAGGTATACAAATCAAGTAAAGAAATACATACTCTTTAAAAACTATCTCTAACCCACAACAAACAAAAAGATAAACAAATAACATAATAAAATAACAATTATAAATAATATATTTAAACAGTAAGAAAATTTTAATTAACAAACCTATTATTTAGAAGCATAAACAAGTAAAGATAATTAAAGCATTTCAATAAGAGTTTAAACACTAGTAAGTTGTAACATATATAATTTAAACATAGATTGTACTAATAAAACAAATGAGCATGCATAATAAACGATGTAACGAGTTAAACCCACATAGAAATTTTATTTATGTGATAACATCATCGGATTGTTTATGTCAACCACTTGGCAGCAAATAATTCACTAAGTAATAAACTAATTACAACTTTGACAAAAATAAAACCACCAATACTTCTATTAGTCAGGACCTCTGTTTGAACTGTCTATACCTTTGCTTATTGCCTCTGTAACAAGTTAATTCGACACATGAAACTAACTTTTTCTCCAAAGTTAACACCACATAATGTGATGTGATCAGAAACTGTAGATTAGTATTGTGAAGAAAAAAGAATGATTAACCTTGAGGACCACCCTCAATCACTAATTATCGTGGAAAACACTTTCCACCACAAAACACAAATTGTCTACGTGGAATACATAGTGAATCTATATACCACACACAACAAATTATTTTACTCACAACACTGTAGTATAAATACTCAAACACTTTCAAAGTAATTTGTGAAATAATTGTAATTTTTAGTATAAATTAGGTAGAATTTTGGCACATCAAGAATGGTTAAGGAGACAAAGAAAAAAGGAGTATTTATATAAGGAATACCGATGGCCTAACCATCTCACGGATGGTTCTCGCTGACCACCTTATCGAGGGTCCATCGAGGGGTCCAATGCGACCCTCACAAGGCCCCTGTCAAGGACTTCTTTGAGTAATTTTTTTATCTAAAAATTATGGAGTAATTTTTATAAATATCTGTACACGAATCAAGCCAAAATCAACTTCTCACCACTTAGCATGTATACTAAGTAACCATGGTGTGTGAAAAACATGCTTTCAATAGCAATATTCCTAACTATGTATATGTGTACATTATTGATATGCGATAACCAATCTTATACATAAGAAAATAAAAACATTGAGTAAAATAAATAGATTCGTTATTTTTCACATAAAAAACCAACACACAAACATAAAATATAAACAAACTTGAACATTTTTTAGATCAAGGTAGTTGAGTTTGCTATATTAGTGGTACCTTAATTTTATTTTTGATATCCTAGTTTTACTTTTATTATTAATTGATATCTTAATGATACACACATTTGAAAAAATATTAATTTTGTGCAATTTTTTTATGTGGTTAATACATGTGATTTTAATGAAGTTTGTATTTTTGACATTTTCGTTTATTTTTACCCCTACAACAAAAGCAATTTTTTTTCATTTTTGAGTTATTAAATACATATGTTAATAATTTATCTCATTTTATCTCCTCTTAATCCTCTCATCTTCTTTTAAAATTTGTTTGCACAAACTGTTCTGATTTACTATGAATAAATTGAATTCAAAAATTATAAGATTTTTTATAACAAATAATATAATTCAACACATAAAAATAATAATGATTCTATAATGTTTAAATATTTAAATTAAATAAATAAATCATATAGTTAATATAGAAGGTGAATGAAGCACACTATTCATAAAAGTCACTTTTATAAAAGAAAAACAGCTCCATCTTTATATAGACTTATATTGAAATTGAGAGATGTAAGAAAGAGCAGAAAACGACAATAGGAGAAAAGGATAGAGAAAAGAGGGAAAGAGATAGGATGTTTTTGGAAAATATAAGTTGAGAAAGAGAGGAGAGGGGAGAGAATAAAGGAAAATATTTTAAAATATTAAAAATCAAAAATATTTTTTAAAAAATATCACATATTGTTTACGTATCAAATTTTTTAATTAGATTTCAATTTTGCATTAGTTTAGTATTTTTAAAAAATGAAAGTATTATTTATCATATAATTTTTTCATTTTTTTAAAAAATTTAAAAATATTACTTTTAAAAGTTACAACCATAAAAATAACATTCTTCGTATTCATCTTATATGAAAATTTGATATATTATTTTATTTTAAATACTTAATATTTAATATAATTTAATTAAAATATTATTTTTATTATTATAATTGTTATAAAGTTTACTAAATTTCTCAATTTTTTTTTAACCCCAACTTTTAACAGATCAAATTAAAATATTACGAAGAACAATTTGTAATATTATACTATATGAAGTCTTTAAAGATAAATTTATTTAGATAAAATATGTTCTTAGTCATTTTATTTAGAAAAATTAATTTTAAATCTTTTTATTAATAAAAAATGTGTTATTAAAATCATTTTATTTATAAAAAAGTATCAAGTAAAAATAATTTTAACTTTTTATTTCATTTTTTATAAATATAATGAAATAACAATTATATTACATATATGTTTATATTTTCGATACATATATACACAAAAAATTAATATTTAATTATTTTAAATAAAAAATTTATTGTCTAATATTTAAAATCACACGTTAGATAATAAAAATTTAATTTAAATTTAATTAACAGATTTGTTAAAAATTTGATTAATTTTTTATTTATCAAAAAATAAAAATATATATGTCATATATATTACTTTATTATATTTAATAAAAATTAAATAAGAAGATAATTTTATTTTTATTTAATATATTTTTTATAACTAAAAAAAATTTAAAAATATTGTTTTTAAATAAATAAATTAAAAACAAAATAAATGTATCTCTATTTCTCTTTTTCCCATTACCTACTAAGGTAACTAAAGTGATGAATTTGAATCTATACAGGTGGAAGGTGACCGACAGGGACTCGAGCATTGAAAAGTGGGCTATGTTCTCAAGACTAAGAAGTGGTTGTCCAGTAACAGTGACACGTACTTCATACGAAGAAGCTGATTATCTTTAGTGTATAGTTAAAATTGTGGCTGTCAATGTCTTAAGTATAATATCTTCGTCCTTCACATCACCCGATTTATAACTATTGTTATTGTGTTATGATATAATTGGTATAATCAGTATATTGTGGGTTTATTAATTAAGTATTAAAGAAATATTATTTATTATTTTTAAAATACAGATATGAATCAAATTTATTTATTTTTTTAAAATAACATTAATTTTAAATTTTATTAAATTATAATAAGTATAATTTATCGACTTTCAAAATTAAATTTCATGGTTATTGTAGTGAAATGTACTGTTTATAGTTAGGCAATTTCCAAAAACTGTTCAAGTTATATTCTATTTCTATTAATTAAATTCCTTTTTTTTTTTTGTTTCAAAAGACTTTTTGCCTTTAAAATAGGTTATTTGGCTATAAAATTCATCAACAAATTTTTAATTAAATAGTAAAGACTAATTACTTTTCATTAAAAATTTGGTGGGATACCCGAGAGTTATATTATGTCGATTAAAACTTTATGGATAAAATTTTATTGAAGAAACTTGAAACATTTTCTTTGAATAATTGTTGTAGATTTTTCTTTTTCAAGAAGAATTGTTTGTGAAAAATTATGAACAATTTTATTGGAAAAATTTATCTGAGAACAAACTTATTTATGTTTTTTACATCTTAAACAGTACAAGCATTACTCTCTTTGAAATGTTTTCAATACACCAAGTTCTTTGCTTTTGTTTCCTATCTTACTGAAATTTTGCATTCCAAGCATGAAATTGATTCCATATTGAATGTAAAATAAATTGGTCAGAGAAAAATATATAATTTAGTAAATAATTATTTAATAAAAAATTCAAAAATAATAATATTATAATAGAAATCATAAAAAATAAAAATAAAAATAATGATAATAATCAAATATTAAAACAAAACAAAAAATAAAAAAAAATCATATGTTGTTTGTTAAAAGATCGAGTTTAATATGTTTATACTTATATGAAAAAATAATAATATTTTAATATAAAAACAATTAAAATAATAATATATTTTTTAATTGATTTATTTTCATAAAATAAGAGACTAAAAAACATATTTTTAAATATAATAATTTTTATATATAAACGCATGTAATTAATAATAATAAATATTTTATATATATATAATAAATATTAATAAACCTATTATATTTTATATTATATATATATATTATATTTTATATTATATATATATATTATATTTTATGTACATGTAAATAATTTTCAAAAATTTTAAGTTTAAAATAAATTAAAATATATCAAAAATTAAATACATAGAATTATTAAAATAAATAAATGAATAAAATACCTTATTCTCTTTTAAGCTTGAATAAAAATACACAACTTACATAATATCAAAATTTATACACCCAATTAATAACACATAATATACATTAAAATAAAAAATATGAATAATAAGTGTAAAATAATTCACAGAAATACTTATAAAAGTAAATGAAGTGAGAAAATGAAAGAAATGAAGAAAAAAAAGTGTTTGGTAAATGAGAAAGTGAAGAAAAATGGGTATGAAAAATTTGAGTATTATGTTAAAAAAATAGTGGATCTAGAAGAGAAATTGAAGAGGAAGAAAACTAAGCTGATGGAATTATAAATGATGGTTGGAGGTGGCCAGAAAAGAAGAAAGAAAATAAAGATGACAGATGGTTTTTCTCTATAAGGGAATAGGGAAACACAAGCTATCACTATCGGTAAACGGGGGAGAAAAGAAGATGAGGACAAAAATAAGATAGTGTCGGTTAACACGTAGAACCAATGCTACACGAAGGATTTTAAGTGGGTTTTATGTGTCAACTAACACTACACGTGGCTTAAGTCAGTTGACATGTAGAATGGAGTTAAAATCCTACGCGTAGCGTCGGTCCTACGTGTCAATCGACTAAAAAAATTATAAAAAAATAAAATAGTAGCATCGGTTGACACGTAGAATCGATGCTACACGTAGGATTTTAAGTCGGTTCTATGTGTCAATCGTCGCTACACGTGGCTTAAGCCAGTTGACACTTATAACCGACTTAAAATCCTACGTGTACTATCGATCCTACGTGTCAACCGACTTAAAAAATTATAGAAAAATAAAATAGTGGCATCGGTTAACATGTAGAACTAAGGCTACACGTAGGATTTTAAGTCGGTTCTACATGTCAACCGACGCTACATGTGGCTTAAGTCTATCAACACGTAAAACCGACTTAAAATCCTACGTGTAGCATCGATTGATACATAGGATATATGTTTTTTTTAATTTTTTAAGTCGTTCTTTTAACGTACCGACTTAAAATTCATTATAATTTGGTTTTTTTCAAAAACGACTTAATTGCTCCTTTTTTATAATAGTGTATAAGTTCATTCTTGTTATTTTGTTTATTATTTTTTTCACTTTATGAGCTGGCTTTTCAAGTTATTAATCAAAACATAAAGCATCATCCTTTATGTTTTGTTTTAAGTAGAGATATAAATGGTTTTAGCTCATGTCAATATTATTCAATCGTTGAATTTTTCTCGTATTTCCTTCCTTGAAGTTGTTTATCCCTTTCAATGAATTAAGCCAACATGCTCTTTTCTCATTTGAGTTCTTCTTGAGTATAGGTATTAATCAATCGATCTCCTATGTCAAATTGGTATTAGAGTGGAGTTTGGCTCTATTAACAAACTAAATGATGAATACGATATTTTTTATTGATGAATTATTGCAAAACAATTATGCAGCCACTATATATAGGTTAAGAAGAAGACTTAATCATTAAGGAAACTAAACTTCTAATTATGTATAAGTGTAAACATATAGGCCAACTAACTAACTTGCATTGGGATTACAATAGTCTAATACCCTCCCTCAAATTGATGGGAATTGAAGCACCAAAAATTTGGTCGCAACATTTAAAACTGCAATGTTCCAAGTGGCTTTGTGAGCCCATCAACTAGCTAGTTTTGTGAGCAAATATGTGCAATTTGTAAAGTGCCTTTCATGACATGATCACTGAGAAAGTGATGATAAAACTTAATATGCTTGGTGATGAGTGCTCAAAAAGCACTAAAATTACCATGATTTTATGCACATTAATTGATTAAAAATATATATATTTATATGATTTTATCATATATTTATATAAATTTGTCTTTTCGGAATCACGGGTATTTTTATTGTTTTTCAGGTATTTTCGCTTAAAAACGTAACTTAAAGACTCAAAAAGGAATACTGGAGGTAATACATCACAAATACATTCAAAAATAAATGAGGAAAAGTCAACAAATATGGAAAAATTGGACAAAATGGGTTAAAAAGGTCAAAAATGTCAAAAATGTCAAAAAAGAGGAAATCGCGCCGCCCAGCCACCCAACTGCCCAGCCGTGCCGGCCACTGCGCGCGCACCAGATCTTCCTTCCGCGCGCGTCCTTGCTCTCGTCCGCGCGCGCCTGCGCCCAGCCTGCTCCCATCTGCACGTGCCTACGTCCAGTCTGCGCGCCTGCCTCCAACTGCTACCCATCTGCGCGCACAGCCGCCCCACATCATGCCGATGTCATCAATGACGTTAGCAATCATCACTCCACGTTTTCATCATTTTTTCACCCACTTTTTCTCTCCATCTTCACCTATAAATACCCCATTCTCTTCACTTCATATACACCTCAAAACACACTTTTCTCCTCTTTCTTTCTCTCCATTTCTTAGTTTTTAGTTTTTAGTTAGTTTTTCTTAGTTTTAGAGTTATTCTCTTTTTGAGAAGAACTAGCTATGATTTTGTAATTTATTTGCTTTTTGATTCAATAAATGGGAGTGCAAAATCCGTTTGGAGGTTTTTTAGCAACGGGAATAGCATCGAAGTACTGTAAGGATTTTATTTTCTTTACATTTATTTTTTATGCTTTATTCTTACATGTTATATTTAATTTGTTTGTGATTAAATTTAACTTTGCTGGCTGTTTGTAAACATGATATAATAATAACGTTATTATGCTTGCGAAATATTAAATAGGTAAAAATCTCTAAAATGAATTGATTTTATTTTTATTCAAGATTTTATATTAAGAATGTTAGAGAGAAATATATTATTTTTCATTACAAACTTAAATCTGAAAATTAGATTTTAAGGTTTAGTTATTCGGTCTGATTTAGAGTAGTGTTCTTTTATTTGTTGGTACAATCGCCCGGTAGTTAGAGTGAAGCTCTATTTCAAAAGTTTTTATAAAAATTATTATCTGAAAATGTATTGACAACATGTTTTCAATAGTGGTTTTAAAACTTGAAAGTTAGTACTCGGATAACTAAATTCTTAGGTTTAAATTAGACACCTTGAATAAAGTTTAAACTGTCTAACCCCACCAAAGGTGGCATTTAAATGGTTCATTTTCAATCTCTTAGAAAAAGGAATTAATTTAATTAACCAAATTAGTTATCAACACCACCCATAGGTGTTAATTGATTTGTTTAGTTAACAAAGAATATCTAACCCCACCAAATGTGGTATTCATATAAAAAAGAGAGAATCAATAAATATCAATTCATATCTTTAATAACCTAAATAATATGAGCAAACATAATTAACTTAGTTATTATATCCATAAATACTTCACTATTATAAATGATAAAATTTGTATAAATGTTTATTGAATCTATGTTTATTTTTATGTTATTAGGTACAAAAACACAAAACCCAAAATATCGTGACAAAATGTTTAAGATTTAATTTCGTTTATAAAAGTTTGAATAATAAATTAAAAATCACATACATTCCTTCCTTAGATCGACCTTGGGAGTATACTTATCATTTTCTACGAAATGATTCGTGCACTTGCGAGAGTTTTATAAATAAACAAAACCAAATTATCGGCAGGATCGACGATGTCGGTTCTGCCCGATCAAGTTTTTGGCGCCGTTGCCGGGGAAGGAATAGCGTTTTTAAATTATTTATTAAAATTTTTAAAACTTTTTGTGTTGTAAATAATTGTGATTTTTTTTATTTAAAAAAAATAAAAAAATTGTTGTTTGTGAAAAGTAAAAAAATAAAAAAAAAATTCAAATTTCAATTTCATAATAAATAAAAAAAATTAAAATTTTAAATTTCATAAAAAAATTATAGCATGAATAATAAAATAATTTTGAATTTTGAAATTTGAAGTAAAAAAAAATAAAATAAATTTTAAATTAAATAAATAAATGAAAAAAAATAAAAATAAAATAAAAAATTTATTTTATTTAAAAAATAAATGTTTTTTTTCGAAAAAAAAATTAAAAACTTTATTTTCAATTTTTTTCTTTTATCTTTTTCAATTATTATTTTTCAATTATTTTATTTTATTTTTATTTTATTTTTGGCTTAATTTTTAATTTTAAATTTTTTTTTCTCTTTTTATTTTTTATTTTTTATTTGTTTTTATTTTTCTTTTACCTTTTTCAATTTATTTTATTTTTGGTTTAATTTTTTTTTTAAATTTTAACTATTTTTTTATCTTAATTTTTGTTTAATTTAATTAAGTTAGTTTTTTACTAAATTTTCGTTTAAGTTAATTGACTTAGGTTTTTAGTAACTTAATTTATTAACTTATATTAATTTAATTTACTAACTTAATTAACCTACCTTTTTATTAACTTAATTAACTTAATTTTAATAGCATGAAAAGTAAAGATCAAAGGAAGTTCTGTCTAGGAGACTAGTTCATGGAAGCTTTGTGCCACTAGTCCTTCTTGGGAACGTTGCTCTGTCTAGGAGGATGGTTTTTAAGGAGCCTTTGCCCCACCATTCTTTCCTGGGAGCACTCTTGGTTAATATTGATTATGTTATTTTAACTTAGATATTATACTTAAAAAAAAAAGTCTGAAACTATCTCCAAAATTTTAATGTTTTAAATTACAATCTAAGGAGTGTTGTTTTGTTTGATCTAGGTACAATTGTGTTTTGATGCCTTTAATTTAGACACCTTGAATAAAGTTTAAACTGTCTAACCCCACCAAATGTGACATTTAAATGATTCATTTTCAATCTCTTAGAAAAAGTAATTAACCAAATTAGTTATCAACCCCACCCATAGGTGTTAATTGATTTGTTTAGTTAACAAAGAATATCTAACCCCACCAAATGTGGTATTCATATAAAAAAGAGAGAATCAATAAATATCAATTCATATATTTAATAACCTAAATAATATGAGCAAGCATAATTAACTTAGTTATTATATCCATAAATACTTCACTATTATAAATGATAAAATTTGCATAAATGTTTATTGAATCTATGTTTATTTTTATGTTATTAGGTAAAAAAACCCAAAACCCAAAATATCGTGACAGGATGTTTAGGATTTAATTTCATTTTAAAAGTTTGAATAATAAATTAAAAATCACATACATTCCTTCCTTAGATCGACCTTGGGAGTATACTTATTATTTTCTACAAAATGATTCGTGCACTTGTGAGAGTTTTATAAATAAATAAAACCAAATTATCGGCAGGATCGGCGATGTTGATTCTCCCCGATCACTTGGTACGTTCTTGTAAGATGGGATTCTAAGCAAGATATTTTGCACTTTAGTTGTCATATATGAGTAATCGCTTGCAATCCATGACTACCTGTAATTCAAAGAGAAAGAATTAGAGCCATAAAAGTTCATTGGAAGCAAAGGCAAGAACACGATACCCTAATTTAGTAGAGGATTTGGAAACCAATTTTTACAAAACAAGACAATTATCATAGAAAATGCAGTAAGCACTTGTGCTTTTTTGATTATCAGTACACCCAAATCTACATCACTGAATGTGACCAAGTCAAGATTGGTGGAGGGTGTCATAAGAAACCAATGGTGTAAAGTGCCATTCACATAACGTAAGAGATGATTTACAGCAAGCCAGTGACAATCTATGAGCTGAGATAAAAATTGACATAACCTATTAACAACAAATGAGATTTCTGGTCTCGTAAGGGTGAGGTAAAGCCCACCAAACATACTAATATATTCACTTGGATCTTCTAAAGCGACACCATCATGCTTACTAAGAAGCTTCCCTAAAATCATAGGAGTTGTGACATGGTTGCTATCTTGCAAATTGCATTTAGAAATAAGATCCTTTATATTCTTTTGTTGGTAAAGATGAATACCAATTTGAGTATAAGAATCCTTGATGCTAAGACATAAATTCGATCTACCTAAATTCTTTAATGAAATGGTAGCATTTTTTTGAATGACAAGATCATCATTACCACTAGGTGAGTTCCCTGTAATGATAATATCACCTACGTAAACCAAGACCAAGAGAATAACTGAATGATGAATCTTGATAAATAAGCTCACATTAGATTTTGAGTGCCACAAGATAGAAGAAAATCACTTAACTTATGATACCATGCCCATAAGGCTTGTTTTAGACCATATAGTTCTTTTAACAATTTGTAAACCAATCTATCCTCTTTCTCAAATCCAATTAGTTGTTGTATATAAACAACTTCTTCCAAATTTCCATTTAAAAAGAAATCGTTGACATCAACTTGCCTTAATTTTGATTCAAAGGTTAAAGCCAAATTCAAAACCACCCTAATTGTTGAAGGTTTAATAACCAAGATAAAAGTCTCATAGAAATGCACCCTAATCTCTTAAAGGTAACCAAGAGCGACCAATTTTTTTCTTGTAGTTATCTAATAGGCTTAACTTGATGAGCTTAACCCAAAATACCCACTTACATCCAATGGAATTTTTACCAACAAGTAAGAGAACCAACTCCCATGTACCATTATTAACCAAAGCATCATATTCCTTTTGTACTAAGTCTTGCCATTTTGGAAATTTTAAAACATATTTCTATGATTTAGGTGCTAAAATTATTGTAACTGAATTAGTATATACCTTAGACCTTTTGATACATGCCTTGCCTCTAGTAGCTATAGAGTGACAGTTAATAGGTGGATGAGTTTCAACAATTGGAAGAAAATACTCAATAGGTTAAGGAAATTAGGAGACACAAGATTAGAAGAAGGTTATGCTGAAGGAGAGATAGGATTTGTGATATTACAAGTTAGAGGTGATATAGAGTCTGATGGAGGAATGAGAAAATGAAACTATAGACTCAAGAGGAATAGAACTAGGAACAAGAATTTGAGACTTAAGTGACTTGGAAACACTAGAAGGATCAAGTGAAGAAGGAGCAAAAGGATAGACTTGTTCATTAAACACAAAAAGGTGAAAGACCATAATGAATCTTGGAAGGAAGTTTATTCATCAAATAGATAGTAGTGCTCATAGCATATGGCCAGTATGGAACAAGCATTGAAGCCTAATGTAACAAATCCAATCCTTTATCATTTATATGTCGATTCTTACTCTCTACTAATCCATTTTGTTTGGATGTATAAGGGTAAGGGAATCTATGAATCAAATCTAGCTTATTAACCAAATATTTGAAAGCAATAAATTTATCATCAAAGTCAGTTTGAATGCTCTTGACATTGGTATTAGATTGTAACTTAACCATAGTAAGAAATGAATCAAAAACTGATATGCATTGATCCTAGGTTTTATGACAAAACAACCAAGTAAATTGACTAAGGTCATCAACAATAGAAAAATAATATCAATCACCATTACATGAGATAGTTGGTGAGCACCAAAGATCAAGAAAAAATAAAGAAAATACAGATACACTTTTCTAAGATCTTGGTAAAAAAAATCAATTTGTGAGATTTAGATGTTTGACAATATTCACACAACAATCTGTCTTTAGAAGAAACACCTAAACCATACTTATTGACAACATGAGACCTAGTTGGAAAAGAAAGATGTCCTAGATGTGAGTGCCATTGAATAAGAGAAGCAATCTGTGCAGAGGGAACACCAAAGGAGGGAAAATCACTTAAAAAGCTAGTTAGATGATAAGACCTTTTAGCTTGTCCTTGCGAGTATCATCTTTGTGGAAATTTCCTTGACGTAGATAAATCAAAATAAAACTCCATAAACACTTGATTATCACAACATAATTTGTATATAGATAAAAGGTTTGAGGTAGCAAAAAGAGTATAAAGAAAGCTTTTTAATGCAAGAAAACATTAACTTTGAGATGAAGATAAAGACCATAACCAATACAATGAATACAAAGAAGATCACCATTACCAAATGAGACTCCTTCATTACTAGTACATGCGATTTGAAAAACTTTTAGTTGTGTGCAATTTTTTCATGTGACTAGTACATGCAATTTTAATGAAGTGTATTTTTGACATTTTCGTTTATTCTTACCCCTACAACAAAAGCATTTTTTTCTTTCTATATTTGAGTTATTAAATACCTATGTTAATAATTTATCTCATTTTATCTCTTCTTAATCTCTCATCTTATTTTAAAAATTGTTTATACAAACTGTTCTGATTTATTATGAATAAATTGAATTCAAAAATTATAATATTTTTTACAACAAATGATATAATTCAACACATAAAAATAATAATGATTCTACAATGTCCAAATATCTAAATTGTATAAATGAGTCATAATTAATATAGAGGGAGAGGGAAGCACAATATTCCTAAAAGTCACTTTTATAAAAGAAAAACGACTCTATCTTTATATAGACTTAATCTTGAAGCTGAGAGATGTAAGAAAGAACACAAAATGACAATAGGAGAAAAAGATAGAGACGAAAGAGGGAGAAATAAGATGCTTTTGGAAAATATAGGTCGAGAAAGAAAGGAGAGGAGAGAATGGAGGAAAATATTAAAAGCCAAAAATACCTTTTAAAAAATATCACATATAGTGTAATTTTTTAATTAGATTTCAATTTTGCATTAATTTGATATTTTAAAAAAATGAAAGTATTATTAAGATATTAATTAATAATATAGATATAAAAAAGATATCAAAAACAAAATTAAGGTATTATTTGTCATATAATTTTTTCATTTTTTTAAAAAAGATTAAAAATATTATTTTTAAAAGTTACAACCATAAAAATAACACTCTTTATATTTATCTTATATATTTTTATTATTAAAAGAAAGTCTGATATATGATTTTATTTTAAATACTGTCTAATTGAACGTTGTTTAAATTAAATTAAAGTCATTTAAATTAATTTAATATTCAATATAATTTAATTAAAATATTATTTTTATTGTTATAATTTTTATAAAGGTTACTTTTGAAAATTACCCAAACTTTTTTTTTAACCCCACAGATAAGTTCATGTGATAACTTTTAACGGATCCGGAAAAGAAGTTAACTGAACAAAATAAAGGGCAAGTCTGCATTAAATTTATATTAAATGGATGAGGACTAAAATGTCTTTCAAGAAAAAAGATTCTGCATTAAGATTAAAATTAAAATATTACGAAGAACAATTTGTAATATTATACTACATGAAGTATAAATTTATTTAGATGAAATATGTTATTAAATTTATTTTATTTATGAAAAAGTGTCAAGTAAAAATAACTTTAACTTTTTATTTTATTTTTTATAAATATAATGAAATAGTATCTGTATTATATATATGTTTATATTTTCGATACATATATACACAAAAAATTAATATTTAATTATTTTAAATAAAAAATTTATTATCTAATATCCAAAATCACATGTTAGATAATAAAAATTTAATTTAAATTTAATTAACAGATTTGTTAAAAATTTGATTAATTTTTTATTTATCAAAAAATAAAAATATATATGTCATATATATTAGTTCATTATATTTAATAAAAATTAAATAAGAAGATAATTTTATTTTTATTTAATATATTTTTTATAACTAAAAAAAATTTAAAAATATTGTTTTTAAATAAATAAATTAAAAACAAAATAAATGTATCTCTATTTCTCTTTTTCCCATTACCTACTAAGGTAACTAAAGTGATGAATTTGAATCTATACAGGTGGAAGGTGACCGACAGGGACTCGAGCATTGAAAAGTGGGCTATGTTCTCAAGACTAAGAAGTGGTTGTCCAGTAACAGTGACACGTACTTCATACGAAGAAGCTGATTATCTTTAGTGTATAGTTAAAATTGTGGCTGTCAATGTCTTAAGTATAATATCTTCGTTTTTCACATCACCCGATTTATAACTATTGTTATTGTGTTATGATATAATTGGTATAATCAGTATATCGTGGGTTTATTAATTAAGGATTAAAGAAATATTATTTATTATTTTTCAAATATAGATATGAATCAAATTTATTTATTTTTTAAAAATAACATTAATTTTAAATTTTATTAAATTATAATAAATATAATTTATCGACTTTCAAAATTAAATTTCATGGTTATTGTAGTGAAATGTACTGTTTATAGTTAGGTAATTTCCAAAAACTGTTAACATTTTCTTAGAATAATTTTAATTGTTGTTGTTAAACTATATTTGATATTATAATTCACTTATATTTTACTTGTATTATACTTATATTATTTCACTTGTATTACACTTCTATTATTTCATTTATATTATACTTGTACTACATTTGTTACAACCCTATAAATAAGATTTTTTATGTATATTCTAAAACATACCAATACAACATTAAATCATTTTTTCTTCTTATCTATTTATACTCTTCATATGGTATCAGAGCCTCTCATATACCTCTAGAATTTCTATCAAAATTTTACCTCTCTTTATCACAACCAACCCGGCTCACCCCAACTCGGTTCACTCTCAACCCGGTTCACCCCAATCCGGCTCACTCCAACCCGACTCACCTCAACTCGGTTCATTCTAACCCGGTTTCAAGCTTGTTTTCAACTCCTCTTTTTATTTTTAAGGATATCTTCTTTATACTGTTTCTATATATTTGCTTTATATTTCCTCCATTATTTCGTTAAAATAGACTGAAATGATGTCCCAAAACCAATCTCTACCACCCTTGATGATACTAACTACCTAGCTTGGGCACAAGTAATGAAAAGTTTCTTGAAAGGATGCAAGCTATGACGTTTCATAACTGGTGATATCTCTATACCCATCCAAGAAACCATTGAAAAAACTCCTTATTTGTTGAATGCCTTGAAGACTGGGAGAGTAAACATCATCAAATTATTACCTGGTTGTATAACACCACCTTATCCTCCATCCATGGTGAATTTGGGCGTTTTGACACTGCCAAAGAAGTTTGGGAATTTCTTGAGGCTCGCTTCACTACAATAGATTTGGCCAACCAATATCAACTTCTAACAACTCTCATACCAAACGCCAAAAGGCTGATCAAACCATCAACCAATTTCTCTCTAAAATGCATACTATTTATCATCTTCTGGTAAATTAGGATCTGTTTTTATTTCTGATAATGTAAATTGTTTGCCTTGTCAATTGGGAAAATAACCTGCTTTATGTTTTAATAAAAGTGATTCTATTTCTGTCTCCCCTTTTGACTTAATTCATTTTGATGTTTGGGGTCCATCCCCACATCCTACTATGGGGGGATGTGTTTACTTTGTCATTTTTATTGATGATTATTCAAGATTCACATGGATTTTTCTCATGAAACATAGATATGAATTACCCAAAATTTATTATGATTTTTCCCAAATGGTTAAAACCCAATTTTCTCAAAATATCAAAGTACTTAGAGCTGATAATGTTATGGAATATAAAGAAACAATTTTTTTAAATTTTCTTCGACAAAATGGGACTCTTTCTCAATATTCTTGTCCTTGCATATCTCAACAAAATGGAAGAGTTGAGCGAAAACACAGACATATTCTTAATACTGTTCGCACTCTCCTCATTTCTAGTTCTTGTCCTGAACACTTTTAGGGTGAAGCAACTCTTACGGCTGTTTATACCATCAATTGTGTTCCCATGCCTATTATTCACAATCAATCCCTTTATAAGCATCTCTGTAGTACTTCTCCATCTTATGAACTGCTCAAAGTGTTTGGTTGTGCCTGTTTTGTTCTTCATCCTCATGAACGCAATAAATTGGAATCGCATGCTCATATTTGTTGTTTCTTAGGGTATGGAATAGAACACAAAGGCTATCGTTGTTAGGACCCTATCTCTAAACGATTGCGCATCTCTCGTCATGTCATCTTTTGGGAACATAAAATGTTTTCCTCTATTTCCTCATTTCATGTCTCATCTCTTACCTCACTCTCATTTTTTAATGCCCCAACTATTGATTTATTTCCTCCTGACATTGCTCCATTACATTTACCATCGTCTACTATGGCTTCTCCTGATGTGTCTGCTTCTTATGCTGATCCTACCATAACAACATCCTCTGAAGACCAACTACCTGATTGTCCAGAGTCATCACTTCGTTGTTCTACTCGTGTAAGTAGTCTTCCCTTTCATCTTCATGATCACCAATGTTTCTCTACCATTTTGTCTCATCATGAACCCCAAAATTATAGAAAAGCTAGTTCTAACCCTCATTGGCAGCAAGCTATGACAGATGAATTACAGGTATTAACAAAAGCACATACATGGGATCTTGTTGATCTTTCATCTAATAAATCTCTGATTGGTTGTAAGTGGATTTTCAAAATCAAAACTCATTCAGATAGGTTTGTGGAATGATATAAAGCTCGTCTGGTTGCAAAGGGTTTTACACAGGAATATGGAATCGACTATGAAGAAACTTTTGCACCTGTAGCTCACCTTACCTCTGTTCGAAGTATCATTGATGTTGCTGCTACCCGAAACTGGAACATGTTTCAAATGGATGTTAAAAATTCTTTTCTCAATGGAAACATAACCGAGGAGGTTTATATGAAACCTCCTCTTGGATACATTCATTCACCTCTTCAAGTATGCAGACTTCTTCATGCTCTCTATGGCCTCAAACAAGCTCTTTGGGGCTTGATTTGCCAAATTCAGCTCTACACTTACTGATTTTGGCTTCACTTCCAGTTCTTATGACTCCAGTCTCTTTATTCGGAAGACTCCCATTGGTGTAACACTTCTATTCCTTTATGTAGATGATGTGATCATAACAGGGGATGACTCTAATGACATTATTGATCTCAAGCATTTTTTGAGCCATCAATTTGAAATGAAAGACCTTGGTCGTCTCCACTACTTCTTGGGCCTAGAAATCTCATCTAATTCTCAAGGATATTATCTCTATCAAGCAAAGTACTCTTCCGATATTCTTAATCGGGATGGCCTTACTGATTGCAAAACTACATCAAAACCTCTAGAAACCAATGTCAAACTTACTCCATTAGATGGTACTATTCTCTCAGATGCCACATTATACAAACAACTAGTAGGTAGTCTTATTTATCTCATAGTCACTCGTCCTAACATTGCCTATGTTGTTCATCTGGTTAGTCAATTCATGTCCGCTCCACGATCTACCCATTATAATGTGGTTCTTCGCATTCTCCGCTACATCAAAGGCACCATGTTTCACGGTTTCCACTTCTCCAACAAGTCTAATCTTCTTCTTTCCGCCTACTCTAATGTTGATTGGGCAGGTGACCCAACTGATCGTCGCTCTACCACTAGATATTGTTTCTTTCTTGGAAACTCTCTCATATCTTGGCAAAGCAAGAAACAATCCATCACTTCTCGATCCAGCACTGAAGCTGAATATCATGTTCTTACTGACACCACCCAAGAACTTCTTTGGCTCCGTTGGCTACTTGCTAATATGGGTGTTCTCTAATCAACTACAACTATCCTATATTGTGACAATTAGAGTGCTATTTAGATTGCTCACAATAATGTATTTCATGAACGAACAAAACATATCGAGATTGATTGTCATTTTGTTCATCAACATGTTCTTCAAGACACTGTTTGTCTCAAATCAATATCCTCCACAGATCAAACAACTGACATCTTCACCAAATCTCATCTACTGGGCAAATTTCAAGAATTAGTTTCCAAACTCAAGTTGATTTTTTCTCTTCCTCCTTGAGTTTGAGGGGAGATGTTAAGTTATATTTGATATTGTAATTCACTTATACTTCACTTGTACTACACTTGTATTACACTTCCACTATTTCACTTGTACTACACTTATACTATTTCACTTGTACTATATTTACTATTTTACTTGTATTACACTTGTACTACACTTATATTATTTCATTTGTATTATATTTATTATTTTATTTGTACTACACTTGTTACAACCTTATAAATAAGGTTCTCTATGTATATTCTAAAACACACCAATACAACATTAAATTATTCTTTCTTCTTATCTCTCTATATTCTTCACAGTTGTAAATTTTTCTTTTTCAAGAAGAACTGTTTGTGAACATTTATGAACAATTTTATTGGAAATATTTATCTGAGAACAAACTTATTTATGTTTTTTACATCTTAAACCGTACAAGCATTACTCTCTTTGAAATGTTTTCAATACACCAAGTCCTTTGCTTTTTTTTCCTATCTTACTAAAATTTTGCATTCCAAGCATGAAATTGATTCCATATTGAATGTAAAATAAATTGGTTAGAGAAAAAAAAATATAATTTAGTATATAATTATTTAAGAAAAAATTCAACGATAATAATATTATAATAGAAAATTATTTAAATTTATTTTTTATTTTTTAAAAATAAAAATCATAAAAAATAAAAATAAAAATAGTGATAATAATCAAATATTAAAACAAAACAAAAAATTGAAAAAACAATCATATTAATTATTATCTTATCATTGTTAAAAAATCGAGTTTAATACGTTTGTAGTTTGTTATCACTTGATAGGAAAGAATAATAATATTTTAATATAAAAATAATTAAAATAATAATATATTTCTTAATTGGTTTATTTTTGCAAAGCTAAGAGACTAGAAAACACATTTTTGAATTTAATAATTTATATATATATATAAACACATGTAATTAATAATGTTAAATATTTTATACATATATAATAATAATAAATATTAATAAACTCATTATACATTATATACATATAAAAATATATTTTATATTATATATATATATGTTATGTTTGATCTATATTTAAATAATTTTCAAAAATTTTACGTTTAAAATAAATTAAAATATATCAAAAACCTAAATACATAAAATTATTAAAATAAATAAACGAATAAAATACCTTATTCTCTTTTAAGCTTGAATAAAAATACACAACTTACATAACACAAAAATTTATACACATAATTAATAACACATAATGTACATTAAAATAAAAAAAATGAATAATAAGTGTAAAATAATTCACAGAAATACTTACAAGAGTAAATGAAGTGACAAAATGAATAAAATGAAGAAAAAAGAGTGTTTGGTAAATGAGAAAGTGAAGGAAAATGGGTATGAAAAATTTGAGTATTAAGCTAAAAAAAATAGTAGATCTAGAAGAGAAATTGGAGAGGAAGAAAATAAAACTGGTGGCACTAGAAATGATGGTCGAAAGTGGCTAGAAAAGGAGAAAGAAAATAGAGATAACAAATGCTTTTTTTTTCTAGAAATCAATCGGTTCTATGTGTCAATCGTCACTACACATGGCTTAAGTTGGTTGACACGTATAACTAACTTAAAATCCTACGTGTCAACTAACTTAAAAAATTATATAAAAATAAAATAGTAGCCTCGATTGACACTACACGTAGATTTTAAGTTGGTTCTACATGTCAACCGACGCTACACGAGGCTTAAGTCGGTTGACACGTAGAACCGACTTAAAATACTACATGTAGCATCGATTGATACATAGGACATATGCTTTTTTTTAATTTTTTAAGTCAGTCTTTTAGTGTATCGACTTAAAATTCATTATAATTTGATTGTTTTTCAAAAACTGACTTAATTGCTCCTTTTTGTAGTAGTGTATCAGTTCATTCTTGTTATTTTGTTTATTATTTTTGTCACTTTGTGAGCTGGCTTTTCAAGTTATTAATCAAAACATAAAGCATCATCCTTTATGTTTTGTTTAAGTAGAGGTATAAATGGTTTTAGCTCATGCCAATATTATTTAGTCGTTGAATTTTCCTCCCTGTATTTCCTTCCTTGAAGTTGTTTATCCCTTTCAATGAATTAAGTCAACGTGCTCTTTTCTCATTTGAGTTCTTCTTAAGCATAAGTATTAATCAATAGATCTCCTGTGTCAAATTGGTATTAGAGTGGAGTTTGGCTCTATTAACAAACTAAATGATGAATGCGATGTTTTTTATTGATGAATTATTGCAAAACAATTATGCGGCCACTATATATAGGTTGAGAAGAAGACTTAATCATTAAGGAAACTAGTCTTTGTATAAGTGTAAACATATAGACCAACTAACTAACTTGCATTGGGATTACAATAGGCTAATACCCTCCCTCAAATTGATGGGAATCGAAGCACCAACAATTTGGATCGTAGCATTTAAAACTGCAATGTTCCAAGTGGCTTTGTGAGCCCATCAACTAGCTAGTTTTGTGAGGAAATATGTGCAATTTGTAAAGTGCCTTTCATGACATGATCATTGAGAAAGTGATGATAAAACTTAATATGCTTGGTACGTTCTTGCAAGATAGGATTCTAAGCAAGATATTTTGCACTTTAGTTGTCATTTATGAGTAATGGCTTGCAATGCATGACTACCTGTAATTCAAAAAGAAAGAATTAGATCCATAAAAGTTCATTGGTAGAAAAGGTAAGAACACGATACCCTAATTTAGTAGGGGATTTGGAAACCAACTTTTACAAAACAAGACAGTTATCGTAGAAAATGTAGTAAGCACTTGTGCCTTTTCGATTATCAGTACACCCAAATCTACATCACTGAATGTGACCAAGTCAAGATTGGTGGAGGGTGTCATAAGCAAACCATGGTGTAAAGTGCCATTCACATAACGTAAGAGATGATTTAGAACAAGCCAGTGATAATCTATGTGTTGAGATAAAAATTGACATAACCTATTAATAACAAATGAGATTTTTGGTCTCGTAAATGTGAGGTATTTTAGCCCACCAACCATACTAATATATTCACTTGGATCTTCTAAAGCGACACCATCATGCTTACTAAGAAGCTTCCCTAAGATCATAGGAGTTGTGACGTGCTTGCTATCTTGCAAATTGCATTTAGAAATAAGATCCTTTATATTATTTTTTTGGTAAAGATGAATACCAATTTGAGTATAAGAATCCTTGATGCCAAGAAAGAAATTTGGTCTACCTAAATTCTTTAATGAAAATGTAGCATTTTATTGAATGACAAGATCATCAGTACCACTAGGTGAGTTCCATGTGATAATAATATCACTTACGTAAACCAAGATCAAGAGAATAACTGAATGATTAATCTTGATAAATAAGCTCACATTAGATTTTGAGTGCCACAAGATAGAAGAAAATCACTTAACTTATGATACCATGCCCATAAGGCTTGTTTTAGACCATATAGTTCTTTTAACAATTTGTAAACCAATCTATCTTCGTTCTCAAATCCAGCTATTTGTTGCATATAAACAACTTCTTCCAAATCTCCATTTAAAAAGAAATCGTTGAAATCAACTTGCCTTAATTTCCATTCAAAGGTTAAAGCCAAACTCAAAACCACCCTAATTGTTCCAGGTTTAATAACAAAGATAAAAGTCTCATAGAAGTACACCCTAACCTCTTAAAGGTAACTAAGAGTGACCAATTTTCTCTTATATTTATCTAATAGGCCTAACTCAATGAGCTTAACCCAAAATACCCACTTACATCCAATTGTTTTTACTAACAAGTAAGAGAGCAAACTCCTATGTACCATTATTAATGAAACCATCATATTCCTTTTGCACTAAGTCTTGCCATTTTGGAATTTTTATAACATATTTTATGATTTAGGTGCAATAAAAGTATAGTAAATGAATTAGTATATACTTTAGACCTTTTGATACATGCCTTGCCTCTAGTAGCTATAGAGTTACAGTTAACATGTGGATGAGTTTCTACAATTATAAGAAAATACTCAATAGGTTGAGGAAATGAGAAGACATAGGATTAGAAGAAGGTTATGGTGAATGAGTGATAGGATTAGTGATATTACAAGTTAGAGGTGATATAGGGTCTGAGAAAGGAATGAGAAAATGAAACTATAGACTTAAGAGGAATAGAACTAGGAATAAGAATTTGAGACTCAAGTGACTTGGAAACACTATAAGGATCAAGTGAAGAAGTAGAAAAAGGATAGACTTGTTCATTGAACACAACATCCCTATTGATATAGACACACCAGTAGAAGCATCCAAGCATAGATACCCATAGTGTTAAGCAACATAATTAATAAATACAAATGAGACTGATCAAGATTGCAATTTATTTTGACAATATGCTTGATGATATGGTAAACATTGAGTACCATAGGTTCTCATTTAGTCATACACAAGATGTTTATTAAACATCAATTCAAAAAGGTGAAAGACCATAATGAATCTTGGAAGGAAGTTTATTCATCAAATAGATAGTAATGCTCATGGCATATGGCTAGAATGGAACATGCATTGAAGCCTGATGTAAGAAAGCCAATCCTTTATCATCTACACTTCGATGCTTGCTCTCTACTAATCCATTTTGTTCAGATGTATGAGGGTAAGAAAATCTATGAATCAAATCTAGCTTATTAACCAAATATTTGAAAGTAATAAATTTATCATCAAAGTTAGTTTGAATGCTCTTGACATTGGTGTTAGATTGTAACTTAACCATAGTAAGAAATGAATCAAAAACTAATATGCATTGATTCTAGGTTTTATGACAAAACAACCAATTAAAACGACTAAGGTCATCAACAATAGAAATAGAATATCAATCACCATTACATGAGATAGTTGGTGAGCACCAAAGATCAAGAAAAAACAAAGATAATATAGATACACTTTTCTAAGATCTTGGTAAAAAAAAGTCGATTTGTGAGATTTAGATGTTTGACAATGTTCACACAACAATCTGTCTTTAGAAGAAACACCTAAACCATGCTTATTGACAACATGAGACATAGTTGGAAAAGAAAGATGTCCTAGATGTGAGTGCCATTGAATAAGAGAAGAAATCTGTGTAGAGGGAACACCCAAGGAGGGAAAATCACTTACAAAGCTAGTTAGATGATAAGACCCCTTTGCTTGCCCTTGCATGAGTATCATCTTTGTGGAAATTTCCTTGACGTAGAAAAATCAAAATAAAACTCCATAAACACTTGATTATCACAATATAATTTGTGTATATATAAAAGGTTTAAGGTAGCAAAAGGAGTATAAAGAAAGCTTTTTAATGCAAGAAAACATTGACTTTGAGAGGAAGATAAAGACCATGACCAATATAATGAATACAAAGAAGATTACCATTACCAAATGAGACTCCTTCATTACTAGTGTAAAGTGTAGAATGAGGAACATTTGATGGATCTGAGGCTAGGTAATAGCTACCTGTATCAAGAAGCCAAGCATTGTCTTGTGTAGATTGATTCCCTGCACTTGTAGTGCAAGCAACTGGAGAATTGGAAGAAACTTTGTTAATTTTGTAGGTTTTGTTGAGAGTAAATCTCTCAAGACAAAACATCGAGTTACTTAATGGCCAATTTCATCACATATTTGACATACATGCCTTGCACCAGTGCCAAACTCCTTACTAGTATTTGGATTACTAATATTAGATGAAGGAATAGTAGGTGCGAAAAATCCTACAAGAATTGTATTGAATAATAGAGGTTGTAAGTTCAAGTATATGAGAAATGTTTGTAGATTCCAAGAATCATCACGAGGTTGATTTCTTTTAAGCTTTTGTGTAGAGAAGGATTTATTAGTAGAGGTAGAATGAGCATGAAAAACTCGTTCTTTATTAGATCCATATTGTTGAACAATCTTCCTTTCATATGTTTCTAGATGGCTATGAAAAGAGCTAAAGTTAGGCTTATCACTTGTCAAATTAATGGATGTGATCAAATGATGGTAGCTAGGATTGCAACTCAAACCAGCCAAAGCATACATAACAAGATCACATTTAGAAATTGGTTGTCCCATAGCAACTAAATGATGTGAAAGTATTCTAATCTTGGAAATGTAGTGAAAAACTATCAAGCCTTCCTTTCTTATAGATTATAGCTGACTCTTCAAATCAAGAATTCTTAATTGAGCACAGAAAGAGAATGTTGTTTATGTCAAATTAGGTAATTGTTGTGATGAAGTTTAATAAATAGACTTGCATTTACTGTGGAATTGAGAAAAAATTATGAGCCAAAAGATCGAATAAAGACAAAGCAAATTGATTGCAACGAAGGTCTAAGAGAATTATGCTTTAGATTGTGATGATTAAAATTAGGTGTATGAACAACATCTTGATAGGATAAAGCATTTTTACCAGCCACGGTTGAATCTTGATTGCTTAAGAACTCGAGCAGTAAAGAAGTAGGCTTTATGATCTTTTAGAGTTATGATACTATAATAATAAACTAAATGATGAATGTGATATTTGTTATTGATGAATTATTACAAAACAATTATGAAGAAGACTTAATCATTAAGGAAACTAAGCTAGATAATTACATATAAGTGTGAACATAAATTGCAAGCAACTAATTAGCTAACTTGTAGGGGATTATAATAGTTTAATGGGCCTAACTTTCGATGTCATATAAGATTTTAGGTAGTCGACATATCGATGACAATGTTCATGATTTGAAGGAGTTGTGTTGTAATGAAAAATCCCAAAAAGCGAATATAAAATTGGGTTGATAGAGTTTCTTAAGACCTTTCTCAAACTCCAGAAAATATCATACAACAAATCGTTGAGATTCAGTAAAATTTGGGACAAAAAATAACATTTATTGAGTAAAATTTAGAATATATAACACTAATTTTACTAATATTGGATCCAAATAAGTAAACAAACTACTTGTATTATACCCATAATAAAAGACACTATAACACCTTTCAAAGGCAACTCACAAATTGAAGAGAAATACAAGCACTCAAAAAGAAAGCTCTCAACTCACATTTAAACTAAGAATATAAAGACTTATTTGTTTTTGATGGAATGATTAAACCAAATGCAAGGTAGGATATTTATAGTCCTCGCCATGCAATCTACACCACACAAATATTATCTACACACTTTTCTTTTCTACATCCTTCAATCACCTCATTTATTTTCCCACATTCTTCAACCACTCTATTTATTTTTCTACATCATTCAACTACTCCATTTATTTCTCTACATCCTTCAATCACTTCATTTATTATTATTTTTCTTCATTTTTCAACTACTTTATTTATTGAGTTGGTGTTGATTTTCAACATTCCAAACTCTATTTTATCAAAAATGATAAGATTTTATTCAAGTATCATCAATAGCAACCCATGGCTATCAATAAGCACAGTATTCTCTGAAGAATCGAATTGTGTCTTTGAAGATTACGAATTGGGTCGACTTGTTCCAACTATAATAGAGCACGATAATTTTATGAACTCGTTACTAAATGTTGTAGAGATTTTTGAGCTCATGAAAATTCTTGAAGAAAAATATGTTCCCTTAGTTGCATTTAATTTGAAAGGCTATGCCTCTATTTGATGAGAACAACTTCAAAATGAGAGTAATTATTTGGGAAAAGATTCATCAGATCCTAGTCAAGAATGAAGAAGCTCTTGGAAGCTCATTTCCTACCTTGTGATCATAAAGAGGACTTGCACCAGTAATACCAACAATGTTAACAATGGAATCAAAAGTGTAAGTGAGTATACTACTGAGTTTTATAAACTTAAATATATAAATAATTTGAGTGAGTCTCAATTACAAGTTGATCGTTATATTAGAGGATTGGATGAAGTCCTAAGAAAGATTCATATTTAAGGTTATATAGAGGTTAGTTGATGCTGTTGAGTTAGATTGTGATGCAGAAGCAAGTCTCAGAGAGAGAAAATACAAAGGTGATAATCCCAAACCTAATTCTTTTATCAAATCCATGATTGGGCATTGCACAATGGCTGATGTTGGTGGTGAATTTGAAGTTCTTAAAGAAGAATATGCTATTGAAATCCAATTTGAACTTAGTATGGTGGCTATTGGTAATGAAGAGAATACTAAAGTAGAACATAAAGAGGTTGGAATGGTGGAATTCAGAAACAAATTTTAGATCTCAATGAAAAGGTAAAGAGTTTTCTACTTATAAATGCAGGCCCTTAACTCTAGAAAGAAATTAAAGGCACGAGGTCTGTGGTAACTATTAAATTGGCCCAAAAAACTCTTAGCAGCTACTTGAGTGAAGGGAATCTAAAAACAGAGACACCTTATCGCCTACCAATAGCCATCTTCTCTTCAACCACCATAGCCTAACCCCTCTCCACTTTTTCCTTCTCTCCCACACTTGAATCAACAACTACTGAAATAAAATAAGTTTCTAACGTAGATGTTTTTGCAGATAGAAGAAAAGGTGAGAAGCTGAAGTTAAGTAAGGTCCTGATATCATTTTCATGGTAATATTTGATTTAATAGCAAATTTGTCAATTTATCTTGTTATATATATTACTAGTAAATTAGATAGAGATATTTTCTGGATATATTTGGATTTTTGTATATTTTGTAAAGTTATCTGAATATTGATGTTTGTATCTTTATTTGATTATTAGTGGATTTTCCTCGGTGTACTGACGTTAGTGAAGTATACTTTTCACATTGAAGAATTGAACCACTCAAATAATTGTGTGTTATTTATTTTTCTCATTACTTATCATTTTATTGTTACCTATTATTATATATTTCTACAATCAAAATTGGATCCAAACTTTGCTTCCGTAAGTGCTAATTTATAACAATTTGGTATCAGAGCATTGAGTTATTATGTTATTTATTGGAACTAATCAAGTATGATCTTTTGGATTTATTTTAAGCTTCTGGTAATCTGATTGGTTTTATATTTTCTAGGTTGTGCTTTTGTTTATTTAATATTGGATTTTTTATCATGGTGGCAAAATATGATATTGAGAAATTCAATGGTAGGAATGATTTCAATCTTTGGTGAATTAAGATGTGAGCTGTATTAGTTAAAGAAGGGCTCGTTAAGACACTTGAAGACAATGATAAATTATCAAAAAAATTGACTAATTAAGAAAAAGATGCATTGATGGAAAATGCTCTAAGTTCAATTCAGTTATCCTTGTTTGATAAGGTACTATGCAAGGTTGGTGATAGGAATCTCTTGCTGGGTTATGGCTTAAATTGGAGAATTTGTATATGACCAAGTATTTAAGAAGTCAGTTATATTTGAAGCAGCATTTTTATACATTTAGAATGTCAAAAAATATACTTTTACATGATCACCTTGATGAATTTACTAAAATTATTCGTGATCTAAAAAATGGTGGTGTTAAGATTGATGATAAGGATTAGGCCTTAGTTCTATTATGTTCTTTACCTCATTCATTTGAACATTTTATTGATACTATGATATATGGGTGAGACACTATTTCTTTGGAAGATGTCAAAGCAACTTTGAATTCTAGAGAGTTGATTAAAAATGTGTCTATAAGCAACAATGATAATAGTAGTGGTTTATTTGTCTGGGGTAGAAATTAAGAAAAATGCTCAAGCAATAATAGAGGCAAGTCTAGATCCAAACCTTAAAAAAGAAAAGATAAATGCAACTATTGTCGTCAAAAAGAGCATTGGAAAGTAAATTGCCCGAAATTCAAAGGTAAAGGAAAATCTACCATAACGTCTTCTGGTACTAATGATGTTGTTGGTGTTACAGATAGTTCTGGTTTCAATGGTGAAAATTTTCTATCAATATCTATTGGTTTGCTTAGATATGTTTGGATTCTTGATTTGGGTTGCACTTACCATATGTGCCCCAGTAGAGATTGGTTTTCTTCTTATCAGTCTATTGATAGGGGTGTTATCTTGATGAGAAACAATATGTCCTACAAGATTATTGGTATTGGTACTGTCCGAATTAAGATGCATAATGGTATTGTTGGGAATTTGAAATATGTTTGCCATATTCCAGATTTGAAAAAGAACTTGATATCTTTGAGAACTCTTGATTCACAAGGCTACAAGTATGTAGCTGAAGGTGGAGTTTTAAGAGTTAGTAAGGGTGCTCTCGTTGTTATTAAAGGGAAATTGTTGTGTGGTCTCTATATGCTTAAGGGTAGCACTGTTATTGGTAGTGTTTCAGTTTCATTCTCGTCAGATCAAGATTCTGATACTATTCGATTATGGCATATACGACAAGGGCATATGAGTGAAGCATGAATGTCTATTTTGAGCAAACAGGATTTTCTTGGTGGTCAAAAAATAGGGAAGCTTGATTTCTGTGAGCATTATGTCTATGGAAAGCATCGCAGGGTCAAGTTTAGTACATCCATCCATAAAACGAAAGGTACTGTTGATTATATTCATTTAGATCTTTGGGGTTCTTCTCGTGTTGTGTCTAAGGGTAGTGCTCGGTATATATTGACTTTTATTGATGACTTTTCTCGACATGTTTGGGTGTTTTTTTTGAAGAATAAGAATGATACGTTCTCAAAATTTGTAAAATTCAAGGCTTGTATAGAAAATCAAATAGGTAAGAAAATTAAGCATTTGAAGACTGATAATGGTTTGAAATTTTATGAAAGTTAGTTTAATGAGTTACGTGAAAGAAATGGCATAGTGAGACACCACATTGTGTGTCATACACCACAACAAAATGGAGTAGCAGAACGTATGAATTGGACTCTCTTAGAAAGAGCTCATTGTATGCTTTTTGAAGCTGATTTGGATAAATCTTTTTGGGCTGAAGCTTGTAAGCATGCCTGCTATTTGGTGAATTGGTCTCCATCAACTACAATTGATGTGAATACTTTGTTTGAGGTATTCTTGCTAATTAATCTGATTTGAAATTTTTTGGTTGTCTTGCTTATGCTCATGTTAATGATGGTAAACTTAAGTCTAGGGCATTGAAATGCATATTTTTGAGGTATCCTTCTGGGGTGAAGGGTTATAGATTATGGTGTGTTGAACCCAAGCCACCTAAATTTTGATTAGTAGAGATGTTAAGTTTGATGAGTTTTCCTTGTTGGAAAATAAAAAGGAGTTTATTGTTGTAGGTAAAGACCACGATGTTAGTGAGCAGGTGGAGCTTGAGAGTGAAGCTTGAGAGTGGATCTCCTAGTCAAGTACAAGCGGACACTTCAAATTAGCCATCTGTGGATGAGATAGATGATTCTGCTCATGATGTACCAGAAGAGCAACATGAGCAACCATATAGTATTGCTAAGGGTAAAGGATAAGAGAGATCTGACGCCTTCAGAGGTACACAGATGTAGACTTAGTTTTTTTTTGCATTATCTGTGGTAGAGTCTATTGAGGTGCATGAACCTTCTAGTTATCATGAAGCTATCACTTGTGATGAGTTTGTGCAGTAGCTAGTTGCTATGAATAAAAAGATTGAATCACTTCATAAGAATCATACTTGGGAATTATTGAAACAAATGGGTCTTCAAGAAAAAGGAAGGTATACCTGAGGTTGAAGCAACTAGGTTCAAGGCACGTGTTGTTGTAAAGGGATATTGTTAGAAATAGGGTATCAACTTCAATGAAGTATTTTCACATGTTATGATATATAGCTCTGTTCGTGTGTTTCTTGTTATGGTTTCACTATTTGACATGGAATTAGAACAGCTTGATGTCAAGACAACCTTCTTACATGGTGAGCTTGAAGAACAAATATATATGCATCAACTAGAGGGGTTTGTTGTTCCAAGTAAGGAAGATTATGTTTATTTATTGAAAAATTCTTTATATGGGTTGAAGCAATCTCTTAGATAGTGGTATAAACGGTTTGATTTTTTTATGATTGATCATGATTACTCTAAGAGTGATTATGATAGTTGTGTTTATCATAAAAGATTCCATGATGGTTCATCTGTCTATTTGTTACTTTATGTTGATGACATGCTTATTACTTCTAAGAATAGGTTTGAGATTTAGAAATTAAAGTCTCAACTTAATTGTGAGTTTGAGATGAAAGATTTGGGTATAGCGAAGAAAATTTTGGGCAAAGAAATTTACATGGATAGACAAGAAGGCAAACTTTATTTGACTTAGAAAATTTATATTGAAAAAGTTCTTGAACACTTTGGTATGAAATAGTCTAAGCATATGAATACGTCATTAGCTGTGCATTTTAGACTTTCTTTGGATTTATCACCATAATCAGAAGAAGAAGAGCAGTACATGTCTCAGGTTCCATATGCTAGTGCCGTTGGTAGTTTGATGTACGATATGGTTTGTATTCATTTAGACATTTCACATGCAGTTAGTATTGTCAACAGATATATGTGTAATCCTGGTAAGGGTCATTGGCAAGCAGTGAAATAGATACTTTGATATTTGAGAGGCACATCTAATTTTGGTTTGGTAGATGATAGAAGTTCTAATACCAGTTACAGTATCATTGGTTATGTGGACTCCATTATGCGGGTAAATTGGATAGAAGAATATCTCTGACAGTTTATGTCTTTACTCTTTCTTATTATGTCATTAGTTGAAAGGCTACTTTATAGTCTACAATTTCTTTATCTACGACAGAGGAAGAATATATGGCAGCACCTAAAGTAGTAAAAAAAGTCATTTGGCTTAGAGGTTTGGTTTGTGATTTAGGTTTATAATAGGATACTTTTGTTGTATTTTGTGATAGTCAGAGTGCGATACACTTGACCAAGAATACTATGTATCATGAAAGAAACAAACATATTGATGTGAGATATCACTTCATTCGTGACATTATATCTCAAAGTCCTATTGTTGTCAATAAAATAGCCACTATAGAGAATCTAGTTGATATGTTAACCAAATCAGTTCTATTTAACAAGTTCAAGCATTGTTTGAATTGATTAGTGTTTGTAGTAGATGATCACCTCTTGTGGTTTTGAACGACGGTTATTTGGTAATCCAAGAAATTTCATATTTAAAGAACTTGTTTAAGTTTTTTGAGCCAAGGTAGAGATTTGTTAAATTGGTCCACAAAACTCTTAGGCCCAAAATTATCTCATTAAACCCTGAGCCCTTTAAAATATTATCTCAAATTAAGAGAAATCTATTGTCTCTATTGATCGTTGGAAAGTTATCAATAGAGACAATCATATCAAATTAAGAACTCATGCTTAACAAACATACATATTATATTGATAATTAGGCGGCTTAGCCGACCATATTGTAATTTACAATACTTAAATATAATTAAACAAACTTGAAATAAAACTTTAAAATAAACAAACTGAAATAAATAATTAAACTTACTTATAAATAAAATTAAACAAAGGTTATGAATTAAAACTGAATCAGAGAGTATAGAGTATTCAATGCTAGAAATGAAACTCGAAAATGTTGGACCCTTTCTCCTCTGACCTCGTTCTTCTTAAATAACCGAGTAATGATACTGTGGAAGATGCTGTTACTATTTTTG
Source organism: Hippophae gyantsensis (assembly GCA_030763125.1). Classification (NCBI taxonomy): domain Eukaryota; kingdom Viridiplantae; phylum Streptophyta; class Magnoliopsida; order Rosales; family Elaeagnaceae; genus Hippophae; species Hippophae gyantsensis. Next base: position 54,238,288 of record CM061031.1, on the reverse strand, counting down.
AATAGTATCTTGTCTGCCACTGGAATAGTAACCTTGTCGGTCACTTGTTACTGTAGGAATCTTGACTACTATTGTGAATAGTAGATGCTTCATTATTCCGAACAGGTGATAGAACAGTGCTTTGTCGGGAACTATTTGGGTATTTGTACAGTAACCTTGTCGGCACCGTTTCATGTTTTGTCTTTCCTGAAAATAGTTATCCTCAGAAAATATAAAATAATTTAATACAAGGACACGCAGGCCCTATTTAAATGATAATGGACACGCAGGCCCAAATAATTGATAAACTAATGGACATGCAGGCCCTAAGTATATAAAATAGTGGACGCATAGGCCCAATAATACTAAGTTGATTTGGGAACCCAAAAATTAACGTCTTGGTTGAGGTATCCAAGTCAATTAGGTCCTCTTCTGTTCCCTGTGATGGAGTGACTGTTTTATCGGGTGATTGTGTTTCATTCGAATTAGCTTCCTCTTGTTTTAGCGTCTGGGATTGTTGTCCTGGCGATAGTTGTTTGATGATGTCCAAGAGATCCTCCTGGGTTTTGGCCTGAGCAATCAAAGCAGTTGTATGTGCTTTTTGTGCTAATAATAGTGAAGAAGCTTGTATTTCTTCCATTGGGTAATCCATGTGACCTTTTTGGCGTAGCCATTTATCAACGGCCGATAATAAGAGTGTTTTAGGGATCGTGAATGACGACCACCATTTGATTTGAAAATAACGTTTGATAGTCATCACCCCTGTTGCTTCTGGATATAAGACCCATTGACATACCCAAGGGAGATAGAATTTTGTGCAGAAAATGCATAAGGGAGGGAATCTAGCCTCTCTTATTGATGGTTTATAATATGACTGGAAAGATTCATAACTTTCTTTCACAGGAGATATTAGAATTGATGAAAGGTTTCCGAATAATTCCCACCATTGTGTAAACCAGGATGAAAATCGGTTTGAATCAATATTTTTGTTAATAAAGAAAAATAACCAAGAATGTTGATTATCTTTATTTTGAATGAGAAATGCATTAAACCATGCCTGGTGATAATCCCAATAATTGTACGAAGTACAATGGGGAATGGAATGAGTTGAGCTGACTGGAAAAGTCAGTTGTTTATAGAGGTCATTATTCCAATCTGATGGAGATATGACCTTATGAATTTTTGCAGTTGAAAACTGCACTTCTGTTGTTTTGGGGTAATGGAAATGTTTGAATTCCACACTACCTGTAATTTCCAAAATACTTTGATAGTATTGCGGAGTTTTTGAAGATAAGGATGGCCTATAAAAAATCCCTTTTCCAAAATAACTTTGGATGGCCAGGTAAGGGTTTTGGTTGAAAAATTCCTTTTCAATAATAGTTACCACCTGAGTTGGTTGTTTCTTAAAATACTCTGATGATGATTTTGTTTTGAGAAATGAATCCTTTGTTCCTTTGGAAGGAAAATAAGTTGAGGATGTAATTCCTCTTTCTGGAATAGAAATTGTTCCAGATGTTTTTTGTGAAAATGTTTTTGGAGTTATGATCTCCAATTTTGATGAAGAGGTTGGTTCCCCTATTTCTGGGATACAACATAATGCTGTTCTGATTTTCTCAGAATCCATGTTCTACAACCATTGATGGATGCGATTATTTAATTCAGAATCCTCCGGAGTTAATTGAGGTGATGATTCTTCCAAAGTTTGTTTGGAGGATGATGATTGATTATGAGTGACTTGTGACCAAGTCATTATAGGTTTAGCCGATGAGAGGATGGTGATGGTAAGGTTTGGGTTTTCACTCTTCTCCTTCCCCTTTTTCTTCCTGCTCATTTTTATACCTGTTTTGGAGAAATTCTCTAGTTAGAAAATCTGGTAATGAATTATTCTCTCCTCTGATAAATTCTATATCAAAATCAAAAATGCTTAATAATGCTTGCCATCGGGAAAAAATATGTTTTGATGCAATGTTTTTAACATCTTTTAATAAAATTTCTTTTGCAGATTTGCAATCAATCCTTAATAAAAACTTTTCGAAGTCACCTAATGTGATTTTGCTAGGTTTGATTTCCGAAAATGTTTTTAGTTGTGGAGTTGAAGCTACTGGTGTGCTAGCTAAAGACTCTACTGGTTTATTTTCTAAAAGCATATCGAAGTCAGTTTCTGTGACATTCGAGACACTAATTGATGGAAATGATTTATATTGTGGAATTATAGCTATAGGTTCTATGGCTATTTGTTCTACAGTAATGTTGACAGTAAGGATAGGGTACCGAATAATTCATTCAGAATGGGACAAGATGCTTTCATCTTCCCTTTCATTGAAGAACCAAAAACAAGAGATCTTAATCTATCAAAACCTATTTAATATCTCCTAAGGAGATTTCTGTTTTAATTACTCATACAGTTGAGAAAGAGCTTCAGATCCCAGAGATTAAAGATAAAATCTCTAAACTACAAACCTCTTTTGAAAAGGAGGTATGTTCTGAATTACCCAGTGCATTCTGGGAAAGAAAACAACACATGGTAGATTTACCATATGAACCATCCTTTAAAGAAAAGGATATTCCTTTGAACCAAGCATTAAAATGGATTAGGTACCCTATCCCCAACAAAAAAGACTTGCTTCAAAAATTATACTCATCATCAATATTCTCCAAGTTTGATATGAAATCAGGCTTTTGGCAAATTCAAATCGAGCCCCAACATAGGTACAAAACTGCATTCACTATTCCATTTGGACAGTTCGAGTGGAATGTTATGCCTTTTGGACTCAAAAACGCACCTTCTGAATTCCAAAGGATTATGAATGACATATTCAATCCTTACTCAGAATTCTGTATTGTGTACATCGATGATGTACTTATATTTTCCAAAGATGTCAGACAACACATTAGGCATCTCAAAGCTTTCTTTCATATCATAAAGAGAAATGGATTGGCACTATCAGCCAAGAAAATGACTCTTTTTCAAACAAACATTAGGTTTCTTGGACACAATGTATTCAATGGAACAGTTATCCCAATCAATAGATCCCTGCAATTCACAACTAAGTTTCCTGATAGGATTATTGACAAAACCCAGCTACAAAGATTTCTAGGTAGCTTAAATTATGTATTAAGTTTCTACCCAAATATCAATAGGTTAGCAAAACCTTTACATAATAGGCTTAAGAAAATCCCTGAGCCATGGACAGAAGAACACACAAAAATTGTGCAAAAGATAAAAGTACAAGTTCAAAACATTCCTTGTTTACATCTTGCAGATCCAATGCTCTCCAAGGTAGTAGAAACCGATGCTAGTGATCTTGGCTATGGTGGAATTTTAAAACAAGTCTAGAATAACAATGAGCAAATTGTACAATTTGCCTCTAGCCATTGGAATGATTGTCAAAATAATTATTCCACTGTCAAAAAAGAAGTATTATCCATAGTACTTTGCATATCAAAGTTTCAATCAGATTTACTAAATCAAAATTTTTTATTAAGGATTGATTGCAAATTTGCAAAAGAAATTTTATTAAAAGATGTTAAAAACATTGCATCAAAACATATTTTTTCCCGATGGCAAGCATTATTAAGCATTTTTGATTTTGATATAGAATTTATCAGAGGAGAGAATAATTCATTACCAGATTTTCTAACTAGAGAATTTCTCCAAAACAGGTATAGAAATGAGCAGGAAGAAAAAGGGGAAGGAGAAGAGTGAAAACCCAAACCTTACCATCACCAGCCTCTCATCGGCTAAACCTATAATGACTTGGTCACAAGTCACTCATAATCAATCATCATCCTCCAAACAAACTTTGGAAGAATCATCACCTCAATTAACTCCGGAGGATTCTGAATTAAATAATCGCATCCATCAATGGTTGCAAAACATGGATTCTGAGAAAATCAGAACAGCATTACGTTGTATCCCAGAAATAGGGGAACCAACCTCTTCATCAAAATTGGAGATCATAACTCCAAAAACATTTTCACAAAAAACATCTGGAACAATTTCTATTCCAAAAAGAGGAATTACATCCTCAACTTATTTTCCTTCCAAAGGAACAAAGGATTCATTTCTCAAAACAAAATCATCATCTGAGTATTTTAAGAAACAACCAACTCAGGTGGTAACTATTATTGAAAAGGAATTTTTCAACCAAAACCCTTACCTGGCCATCCAAAGTTATTTTGGAAAAGGGATTTTTTATAGGCCATCCTTATCTTCAAAAACTCCGCAATACTATCAGAGTATTTTGGAAATTACAGGTAGTGTGGAATTCAAACATTTCCATTACCCCAAAACAACAGAAGTGCAGTTTTCAACTGCAAAAATTCATAAGGTCATATCTCCATCAGATTGGAATAATGACCTCTATAAACACCTGACTTTTCCAGTCAGCTCAACTCATTCCATTCCCCATTGTACTTCGTACAATTATTGGGATTATCACCAGGCATGGTTTAATGCATTTCTCATTCAAAATAAAGATAATCAACATTCTTGGTTATTTTTCTTTATTAACAAAAATATTGATTCAAACCGATTTCCATCCTGGTTTACACAATGGTGGGAATTATTCGGAAACCTTTCATCAATTCTAATATCTCCTGTGAAAGAAAGTTATGAATCTTTCCAGTCATATTATAAACCATCAATAAGAGAGGCTAGATTCCCTCCCTTATGCATTTTCTGCACAAAATTCTATCTCCCTTGGGTATGTCAATGGGTCTTATATCCAGAAGCAACAGGGGTGATGACTATCAAACGTTATTTTCAAATCAAATGGTGGTCGTCATTCACGATCCCTAAAACACTCTTATTACCGACCGTTGATAAATGGCTACGCCAAAAAGGTCACAAGGATTACCCAGTGGAAGAAATACAAGCTTCTTCACTATTATTAGCACAAAAAGCACATACAACTGCTTTGATTGCTCAGGCCAAAACCCAGGAGGATCTCTTGGACATCATCAAACAACTATCGCCAGGACAACAATCCCAGACGCTAAAACAAGAGGAAGCTAATTCGAATGAAACACAATCACCCGATAAAACAGTCACTCCATCACAGGGAACAGAAGAGGACCTAATTGACTTGGATACCTCAACCAAGACGTTAATTTTTGGGTTCCCAAATCAACTTAGTATTATTGGGCCTATGCGTCCACTATTTTATATACTTAGGGCCTGCATGTCCATTAGTTTATCAATTATTTGGGCCTGCGTGTCCATTATCATTTAAATAGGGCCTGCGTGTCCTTGTATTAAATTATTTTATATTTTCTGAGGATAACTATTTTCAGGAAAGACAAAACATGAAACGGTGCCGACAAGGTTACTGTACAAATACCTAAACAGTTGCCGACAAAGCACTGTTCTATCACCTGTTCGGAATAATGAAGCATCTACTATTCACAATAGTAGTCAAGATTCCTACAGTAACAAGTGGCCGACAAGGTTACTATTCTAGTGGCAGACAAGATACTATTCAAAAATAGTAACAACATCTTCCACAGTATCATTACTCGGTTATTTAAGAAGAACGAAGTCAGAGGAGAAAGGGTCCAACATTTTCGAGTTTCATTTCTAGCATTGAATACTCTCTACTCTCTGATTCAGTTTTAATTCATAATCTTTGTTTAATTTTATTTATAAGTAAGTTTAATTATTTATTTCAGTTTGTTTATTTTAAAGTTTTATTTCAAGTTTGTTTAATTTATATTTAAGTATTGTAAATTACAATATGGTCGGCTAATTATCAATATAATATGTATGGGCTATTCATAATTACTCTTAATTTGATATGGTTGTCGCAAGAGAGCTGAAACCAAAAGAAGATAAAAAATATTAGCAACTGCTTGAGTAAAGAGAAGTTGAAAACAGAGATACCTCATAGCCTACTAGCAGCCATCTTCTCTTCGACCACCACAACCCAACCCTAACTCTACTTTTCCCTTCTCTCCCACACCTAAATCAACAGCTGCTGAAACAAAATAAATTTTCAACGCAGATTTTTTCACAGATAGAAGAAAAGGTGAGAAACTGAAGTTAAGTAAGCTGCTGATATCATTTGTTTGGTAATATTTGATTTAATAGCAAGTTTGTTAATTTATCTTGTTATATTTATTACGAGTAAATTAGAGAGAGATATTTTCTAGGTACATTTGAATTTTGGTATATTTTGTGAAGCTATCTGAATATTGGTTTTTGTATCTCCATTTGATTATTAGTGAATTTTCCTCTGTGTGTCGTCGTTAGTGAAGTAGATTTCTCATATTGAAAAGTTGAGACACTTAAATAATTGTGTGTCATTTATTTTTCTTATTGCTTATTATTTTGATGTTACTCATTATTATATACGTGTGCAATCAAAATTGAACCCGAACTTCACTTCCGCAAGTGCTAATTTATAACAGTAACTTTGTTGAACAAGAAACTTAAGCAAATAGAACTAAAGGTCTTTGAGAGAGCAAAACTATTGCCAACTGAATTTGTAGGCTTCTCAACACATGTCAATGATGATTTAGTGTAACAAAGGCTACTCAGGCTTAGCACATGTATCTATAAGGAGTATTGGGAGGAATGTAAGCCTAGGCAATTTCAAGGACTTTTGCCACCAAATGAATTTTCGTTGGGAATTATGGTAAGGAAGTTCTTAAAGTTCGTTTTTATGTCTTTGCAAAACAACCAGCTACACTTAACAATGAAGGAGTTTGGTTCTTTTCCAGATCACTTGCAACAGCAAATGAAGAAATTTATAAGTAAAATAGTTCCAAACAATGGAAAGAAATTATAGCTCCAAGTTGTTTTGTTTATTATTGCATTAAGGCCATGACCATTACTTCTATATGCTTATAAAATTGTTGGTTCTTTCCAAAAGGTGATTTGATGATCGCAGAAGCAATTCCAATGCGGTCTTATTTTGAGGGAAACAATGCACTAGTTTATATTTGGGCTTATAGCTTTCAATTTCTACCTGATAATTATACTATATCAAAATTTCAGGGGCTTACTTATGTAGAAGATTTCCATGAAGAGACTGTAAACTCAGTTTAAAACTGATGACAATGTTGGAAGTGTTAAACTTCTTAAAATTAACTTGAATGAAATTGCCGAGATAGTAGCAATAAGTCATGGACACTATGGTCTTACTAATTTACTTTGGTCTGCTATTAAGAGTGCAAATTATGTTGTTCTTAGGTTGGCCTTTGACTTTGTATTTTCACCAAGGTCTTTGATAGCCAAGAGTATGTAGTTTGTGAAACAATTTGTGCTTGTTATTGTTATGGGAGGATATTTAAATGTTTTGACAGAAGTGCTTTGCTAATTGCTATGTTGTTTTAGCATATATGGATTTCATGGCTCAACAAAGGAAAGTTACATCTCACTTGTGGTTACAAAGCCATATTTTGTAAGTCCCAAAATGAAGAGATTGGAATTTGTGCTGCATTGATTAAGATTGAAGAAAAAAGGACTCGGAAATTAGAAACATTAGTGGACAACAATTCAAGTGGCTAGTATTCATGATTATAAATTAATTCACTGACTCTAACCTCTTCTCCATTTTTAAATGGCTGATCTTCATGAGTACCATCTTCAGATATAGCTTCCTCATTTTGATAAAGATTCGAGGAGACTCTGATGCAGAGGTATCTGAGCTGATTTATAAGCTAATTCTTGGCCATTAGATTTGATGTGTCATTTTCATATTTCTAATGCCGTTTTCTTATTGCTATTTTGTTTAATATTTTGTCAGTTTGTGTGAGCAGGCTTTTCAAGCTGTTAATCAAAACGCAAAACATCATCCTTTACATTTTGTCCAAGCAGAGGCATAAATGGTTTCACCTCACACCATTATTGCTGGGTGGTTGAATTTTCCTTTCTATTGGTTATCTTAGCTGTTATTTTCTTCACTACTACAAAATATGCCACTTTTACCACCACTACAACAATAATAAAAATTTGCGCTTCCCCGTCAACAGAAACTTCAAAGGACTCATACTAACAGCTAACCGGGCAAATGTAAAAGAACCCTCCCTGACCTTCAAGGTAGATATCCCATATGACTTTAGCCAAAGAAAAACCCTACATCTTCACTTCGAGGCAAACCTCAAACCTTAGACAAAAGAGGCAGACCCCAACCCATCAAAGTATCCAACATTTCCTGCATCACGACCATTCAACGTTGAGATTACCTAAGCTCGTGGTGGCTTTTTCTGGCTGATTTCACTTTGTTTGTGTTCCAAATTTCGAGGCTTGTCCATACCATTCGTTTTTCGTTCACAATTCCACTCTCTTCTCGCTCCCGTTGCATCTCATCCCATCCTCCACTTATTCCAGTCCATACATTTGATTTAATGTTTGCTATTGTTCTGTGGGTTGAAACAAGATAGACATTAACCAAACCCAACCAAAATTACCAAAACCAATCCCAACTCAAAATTTTCGATTTTCGATTTTATTAGTTTAGTTTGGTTCTTAACAATTAAAATATCAATTTATGTTTGTGTTAGTTTGGTTATCATATCTTTAAACCTTGTAAGAACTCAACTAATCCAATATATTTATTTTTATATTATTATTTTTTATAATTTTTTTTAAATTTACTTTATCTTTCCCTATATCCCACTCTCAATTCCTTTCTTTTTTTCATAGTTTTTATTATTCATCAAATAACGATGTTATTTTTCCTTAGCTAACCTTTGAACTTTGTCTGTGCTTGTCTCTCACTCAATCACCCACACGAATGACGAACGAGCAGACGAATAACGAATAAATAGTTTTAGTAGAGACATTAATTTTATACTATTTGATTATTTATTCATTATAACTACATCGTCTTCCATATATTTGTCATTAGAATTTGCATTGCATGAATAACATTATGGATAGTTTGGAGATGAGAATTAACAAATTTTGTAAAGTCATTGCTATTCCTTATTGCCTATTTACCTTTCTTTTAAATCTTTGTTGCACTGTATGATTGAAATTCAACTTGATATTAGATAAGTGATTGATACTAATAAAAAAATTCATTTAGAAAAGGGAGAAAATTTCCTCAACCCACCCTTCAAGCCAAAATAAAAAAATTTAGTTCAGGTTGAATTTTTTTGTTTGGGATGGTTCTCATTTTTTAAGAACCGATTATATTGGGTTGGTTCTTGTTTTAGTCTAAACTCAAACCAACCCATATATATACACCTCTAACGATAAGCGATGATAAATTTTCCTTTAGTCTAGTTAGTGGTGTAAAATGGGCTTGTTGGCCCGACAGAGTAATAGGAGGCTACTGTACTAGTGTGGTAGGATCGATTAATGGCCAATAAGGAAAGTTTAAAGTTTGTTTTTCTTGCTTGAAATAGGTTCTTTTGGAACGTAAGAAAAATTATTGAGAGTAAATGGTATGTTGTTAAGATAAATTTGCTTGAAATAGGTTCTTTTGGAACATAAGAAAATTATTGAGAGTAAATGGTACGTTGTCAAGATATATCTAAATTGGGACTAATATAGGTGTTATTTACAGTTAAGAGTTAAATGAACAAAGGTAAGGGATCGGTAATTAGAAAGCACATTTTTAATAAGAAGAAAAATATTGACTTACCTATAATATCCCTTTATTGGTTGCTAAATCCTAAAATCCTAAATCCTACATATTAAATCATAAGCTCTAAATCTTAAACTCTAAATCAAACCCCCTAAATCCTAAATCTTAAATCTTAAACCCTAAAACTAATTAGATTTAGGGTTATTTTAGTTTTTGTAATATATATATGTTTTTTAAATTATGCATTTTAATTATTAAACATGTTATTTTTGCACTTTTTGCTTATTAAACATACTACTTTTGTCATTTTTATTGTTAGGTATAAATATCAAATATATTGGGTCTTTTATTAATAGAAGAGTAGATATAAAAAACATATTTATGGCTTGAAGAAAGAAAGAAAAAAAAGAAAAAAAAACTATGGAAGATGAGTTGTACCCATCAACATGCTAGAAAATTTTAAGATTAAACAAACTCGCTCCATTAACATTCAATTCCAAAAATGTTGAAAGAGTCCACGACTTAGTATACAATGAAAGTAAGGAGATATAGATAGTGTAATATCAAAAAACAGATAATTTTAATAACATATATTATATATCAATAAGATTATACTAGCTCAACAAGTGATCATGCACCATAGTCTATATAACGAGGTAAACTCATATAGAGATTGTATCTATATGGTTACATCCTCGAGTTTCTTAAAGCAATCACTCAACGAATAATTTACTAAATAGTAAAATATGTTACAGCGCTAATAGATAGTAAAATCACTATTACCTCTCTCAGTTAGGACCTTCGTTCAAATCACCTACTACTACTCTTCACTTGCTACTTTTGTAATTATTTGGTTTAGCACTTGAACCAAGCTGTCCTTCACAAACAACATTACCCAACGTGGTGTGATTGGTAACAATGATAAGTAATTGGAAGTGTATCAACTCACACTCTCAAGGGACACAGTCTACCACTACAATCAAATCGTTTACAGAAATATATAGTCAAACCACTTACGCACATAGCCTATGATTTGATTACTAAACTCACTAAACAACCCACACTCAAATATAGTATTTTCAAAATAATTTTGAAAATAGAAATAAATTTCAAAATGAATTTTGAAAGAGTTTTGGTTTTTAAACGAGGGTTAGAAATAAGAGAAATAAGGGGGTATTTATAGCACTCTAATTTGCCACCTTACCAGCCACATCACCAACCAACTTGCCACCACTAAGCTACCACATGTGGCAAGGTCTCTGGTGAGCTTTTTAATGAGCTTGTTGGAAAGATGTGTAAAATGTGATATTTTTGTTTCTAAATTTTTTGAGTAAAATCCATAAATACCCCTACCCAAAATAAGCCAAAAACCACGAGTAACAATGTCGGCTTGTTTGCATGCTTGCTAGTCAAAAACTAACACTCTCAACTTAGCATGCACATTACGAAAACTAACCTCGTGGTGTGTGAAAACATGCTTGCATACAAAGTGTATCCAACTATGTGCATATGTAAATTACTAATCTACAGTAACCAACCTCACATATAGAAAGAAAATGCACAAAGTAAAATAAAATAGATACCGTATTTTGTAGATGGGAAGCCAACACACAAACATAAGAATAATAGGACTTACATACTTTTCCTTTGGCTTTTTATGTCAAAACATTATAGAACTAAGTATAGACATTGATCAACACATGAGATGATCATAAAGATGTCCTAAAGTTATATGTTCCTTTGAACAACACAACGACACACACCAAAACCCAAAAGACACACCTATACAAAGTGCATTTGTCTTGATTGCTTCATCCTACTTCATGAATCAGCCTATCCGATTATGTGACTCAGAAACGTGACAAACTTAGCACTACTTGTACATAACATATCTAAAGCTCAAAGACTTTACTTTACACTTGTAACCTACACAAATAAAATAAATACATATCCTATGAACGTATCATGTAGAGACAACGTGTAGTCAACCCATATAATATTGTGTTATCCCTACACAAGTACACACCGATAAGCATAAACATAAGTAAACATGTACAACTTCTCCTAACTTCATGCAACACTCGCCCTGAATGCATACAAGTCAAACAAAAACATGTAATGCAATCCTACACTCAAAGCCCATGTAGCACACAACATGGAAGCAAACATATAGTTGTGTATAGAAACTTCTCTCCCTTTTTGACACTGAAATTCAAAGGAACACCCTTATATAAGGGAGAGAAGACATACAATTATACTATAATCCTAACACTAATGTAATGTAGTAGGTAAGATTAAAGCAAAAAATAAGAAGTACCATATGCTTCACGAGAAAAAGAAATACATAAGCACTAAGCCATGATAGGGAAACACATACATAGACATGTGAAACCAAAGATTGTATACAATACATGTAACATATCATACTAAAATTCCTATTTATGCATGGTTCATATAAAGTAATCATAAAGAGAAGAAAGTATCATATGAACAAGAAAACAAAGAAAAAACTCATAAATAGGACATACAATAGAAAGTAAAGCAAACACATCACTTCCCTTGACAACATACCTAAGACATACACCTCCTCCCTAAAAGCATGCATGTGAAATAATAAACAAGATATGCATTCTACTCACAAACACCCCTAACATGGAAAAAATTATATACAGTAGATAACAAGAAATATAGAGCAAGGGAAGAAAATAAAGCATATTCAATAAATTAGAGGGTCAGAAAAGGATAAACAATACATTCAACACAAATATCCACATATCCATCAATCCATGATGCATTCATATAAGGGTATGACTAAATTTTTGATGACATGCATTATATGTGAAATGCAAAATTTGTTTACTCTATATGTCATCATGATATGCTTATGTGAACCAAGTAAATTGAAATATAGACTCAAGTTGAACCAATCTTTATATGTGCACAATTAGTCTCTCTCTTTCTCTCTCTCTTTCTCTCTCTCCCCACTAATGTAAGTAGCTAAGAAGAAATGAAAGGCTAAGGAATGGGTAGGGGAGAGAAGACATTTAGAGTTGAACACACCTTTGTTGAACCAAAAAAATGAATAAGTTCATAACCATGACATTTATACCCTTAAATATGGGCTCTTTTCTCTTTACTTCTCAAACATCAACCCATGAAGTTGAGAGAATAGTACACAAAAAGGTGTTTATGCAACATTGTGATGACTCTATGAAAGTAGAGTCATTAGCACACTTTTTTACTTAATATTTATTTATTTTATTCAATAAAGAGTATTTTTGGGGCCAAAAATATTAAAATACAAACTTTTTACTTAAAAGGGGTGAAAATATAATTTTTGGGATTTTTTAGGATTTATTTGGAATTTGTATGGATTTTTTATGAATTTTTAACACAAGACCAATCAAGAGGTGCCACGTGACCTCCACGTAAACAGAAAAACTAACTGGGCAAGCCACGCAAGCAGGGATAATGAATTACGTGATGCCATGTGTGAGGAGGAAGAACCACGTGCCACGTTTCAACATGGCGTTCAATCTGAGTTCAGAGATCGGTCAAACCGCACTACCACGTGTCGCCACATGATTGCTCCATGTGTTCCATCCGTGTGCCACCCCATCTATTACTATGAATCATGTTGTACTATGTGGCACTGACTTAGCATGTGTTGATGCTGCTAATCTCCCCTACCATGCGTTGCTCTTTGATTCGCTCAATAAATTCTATATGCTACGTGTCACGCTGTGATTGGCTAGCGTGTCAGTTTTGCTTGTTTTGATCTCAACATTTGATCTGAAGCTGATCTGATGGACCAGATCGCACTTGAGTTATATTTAAGCCCCTAATCACCCCATAAACCCTAAGGGGTCATAATTAGTGTTGTCTCTTTTGGAGAACATAAAACGTTCAAGTATGCACGGTCACAAGTAATAAGATTTGTAAGTAAAGTATCATTCCCATGGAGATTTGTCACTATAGTTTGTTGAGTACTAAAATTATTTCTCTATGATTTTATCCAAAACAATCGTTGATTTAGAAAAACTTAAAGAAAAGAGTTGTCTAACAAAATAAAAGAAATCTAGGATTGTAATTTTTCACCAAATTAATCTACTCAAATCATATTATTTTCTCTTGATTTATATTTTTTTTAGTACATTTAATTTTTCAACCGAAAACTTCTAATTTTATCCATACATCTCTTCCGAGCTCCGTATAGACACACCTCGTTAAATTAATTCACTATATTCCTATGAGAATTAAATTCACCGAGATTCATTACGTTCTAAGTTCTCAAATGGCCACACATACAATTAGGGTATATTTCTATCCTTCATCATACATGTCATTCTATCCACGAGCAATATACACAAAAATACCTCTTCCAAGTTTATTTAAGTGCCACAGATCATTTGATAAAATTCGTAAATAATCAAAAGAATTAAGCACAGATAGAACAAACAAATCGAACGTCTTATAGATCTTTCAAAAATAATTAAAATCAAAGCTTCATAAATTTAGATAAAATGCACCCTAGAAAAATTAAATTACTTCATAAATTAAAAATTAAAATTACAAAAGTTAAGGAATATGAGATGAAGAAGAAAAGAAAATTAAAACATCTCTTGGCACAAATATTTGGCACACGCAGAACACAACAGAAGCCAAAAATGGCTTCTGCGTGTTCCACAGCCAACCCCCAAACTCTCCAAAAACTTCAAAACTCCAAAAACTCTCAAAAAACTAAAAAACTCCTACATACTATCTCCTATTTATAACATCAAATTTCTATAAAAAAAATACATTTAAAAATATATTTTTTAATACACGCGGGGGACAACTATGTATGGGGAAATTAATTTAAAAATACACGTGGGGACAAAATTGTATCGAAAACGCAAAACTGGGGAAGTTGCGCGGCTCTGTTTTTTTAATTCACTCTACCACGTGTCGGCATCTGATTCGCTGCAAGGATTAATGTGGACACATGGCAGCATTTCATCCGTGGAGGAGCCTGTTGCACGTAGAGAGCAGCGCACAGGAGTAGAGGCGCGCGAACGTGGGGGACAGTGGCTGGAACGTGTGCGTGATTCTATGTTTTCACGCTCACCAAAACCTTGCCACGTGTCATAATAAGATTATTTGAAATATAAAGTGGGACACGTGGCACTTTCTCTATTCGCTCTATAATAGGGCGCATGTGAAACGGCCACACGAGATCATGCCTTGAAAACGCGTCAGACACATGGGTCCCACCCTGCACATCGGCCTGTGCGGTAGGTAAGCCCCCTCGGGGATCAAGCCGCGTGATAGAGTAAACCCTGCACCCACTCTCTTTGGTCGGGTTTAAAGGACACACGCGCATCCTAACCATTTATGCTTTGATTGGATAGTCCACGTTGTACGCGTGGATTCTTCTCTCCTACGCAGAAAAATAAGTTTTCTTAATTACATTTTAACCCACAAATATATTTCAAATTATATTTTAAACTTTGTTTAATTACAATAAAGCTCTTTTCTAATTTAAATTAAATTTTAAACTTTTAATAATTAAAATTAATCCCAACTTTAATTTAAATTATATTTTTAGACTTTTTATAAATTTCAATTAAGCACTCTTTTATTTGAAATTATATTTTTATACATAAATTTGCAATTAAGTACGTTTTCGATTCAAATTATTTAATTTTCTTAAAAATATATTCCTTAACAAATAAAAAGTAAATATTAATTTATTTAACTAAAATTAACCAAAAATGTCAAGGACATAGCAATTATAATTATTAAAATAGATGAAAATAACTATATAAAATACAGTTATCAATTAGCAAAAGTTTGGTCAATTTTTGGACCTAAAAAGAGAGAAAAATATAGAAAAATTCAAGAGGGGATAATATTTTGGTAGGGATTCAATAGGAGATTAACACTATAATTCAAGAGATTGATTGTATTTCTTCTTCTACTCTTTTCTTTAACAATTTTGTTGTCTTTCATTATGAAAAGTATAAACCTTATGAATATAATTATGTATAGTTAATTTATTAATCTAGGGATCTTATAAACCCAATTTTCACCATGTGATGATATAATATTTTATCCCAATTATAATTTTCATTTAATTATATTATTTAATCTAATTTTTATGCTATTAATTGTTTGGTTAACAATTTATCTATAGATACAGTTAAGTAGATTTGAGAGAATTATTTAATTATTTGTCTTGATTAAATAACATACATAGTTTTTAGGTAAAAATGTATGATTCTTATATATGTGATACATAATTGATGAACTTAATGAGTAGTATGCAATTAAATTGGCATGAGAATATGATTAGGTTAATTACTATATAGTGTGTAGTTTACTTGAAAGAAGAATATATGCTAGGTTAGATTCAATTGATTATGTAATTGGTTGATAATTATACTAAAGGAATTTTAGTGATTCTTATGTTTAGAAAATTAAGAGATTAAATATTCCTAGATATTTTGTCATATATTTTCTTAGTTACCAAATCTGATTAAGTTAATTATTGCTATTTACTTTTAGTTATTTTAATTTTGCTTTCTTAAAATATAAAAACATAAAAAATTGATTTTTATTTTTTTTAGTTTTAAAAATTAGTTTTTAATAAAATAATCTTCATAGGAACAATATTTTCTTATCAATATTACTTGTTGCGATATGTATACTTACGTATTCATTGTACAAATAATTTGTGTAGCGATCAAGTTTTTAGTGCCGTTGTTGGAGATTATAAATATTAGAAATTAATAATTTTTTATTTTTATTTTACTTATTTTATTTTAGTGACTTATTTATTTATTTTAGTTAATTTATTTTATTTATTTATTTAATTAATTAATTTAGTTTTTTACTTTAATTAATTTATTTAGTTATTTATTTTTTTTAAATTTTTATTTAGTTTTTTGTTAGACATCTACTTTAGTATTGTAGAAACATAGTTGAGTCTATTATACGAGTAGAGTTCGTGATAAGGAAACAACAAGTTGTTACCGAAGAGAAAGAATTGGCTAATCCATTAGAAATAAACAATAATGAGGTAAACTTGAACAATCAAATTCTTTTGATGGATGAAAGAGATAGAGCTGTGAATGAATATGCAATACCTACGTTGGAAGGACTGAATCCAAGTATTACAAAGCCAAATATTCAAGCTAATTAGTTTGAACTAAAGCCAGTAATGTTTCAAATGCTATAAACAATTGGAAAATTTAACAGATTACTAAGAGAGGATTCTCATCTTCATCTCAGATTGTTTATTGAAGTTGTAGATTCATTTAAGTTCAGTGGTGTGACAGAGGAGGCATTTAAGCTTAGATTGTTCCCTTATTCTTTATGAGACTATGCTCGAACTTGGCTAAACTTTTTGCCACCTAATTCCATTACAACTTAGAATGGTTTGGCAGTGAAATTCTTGATGAAATACTTCCCATCAACAAAGAATGCCAAGCTTAGGAATGACATTACTTCCTACTAACAATACGAAGGAGAATCTTTATATAAAGACTTTTTACAATGGTATTCCTTCTTGGATTCAAATGAAGACTTTTTACAATGGTTTCAATGCTCAAACAAGAACTATTGTTGATGCATATGCTAATGGAGCTTTGCTAGCTAAATCTTTCAATCAAGCTTATAATTTACTTAAGAAATGGCTAGCAATAATGATCAATAGCCAATGGACATAATGAAAGCCATAAGAAGAGTGGCCAGAGTGCATGAGGTAAATTATATCACAGCAGTTATAGCTCAAGTGTCATCCTTGGTTAATCTTTTGTAGACTCAAAACTCGATAGTGAGTATAAACTAGGTCCAAATTTCACGAGTGTCGTGTGTTTTTTATGGATTAGCTCATTTGTTTGATAATTGTCCAAATAATCTTTAATCGGTATGCTGTGTGGGTAATATAAATCGAAACAATAATTCATACTCAAAAACATATAACCCAAGATGGAGACAACATCCAAATTTCTCTTGGAGTAGTAACAACAGTCAATGTGGTAATCAATTCAACCATCAATCATTTCCACCACCTGGTTTTCAACAAGCACAACAATTACAAGCCCAAGAAAGTAAGCCACCTACTGAGGACAACACAAATTCTTTAATAGGGATGACAAAAGACTTCATCAAATTGATAAATTCAAAAGTATCCACTCAGGAAGCTTCAATTTGAAATTTGGAAAACCAAATGGGGCAACCTTCTCAGGTTATAATTCAAAGGACTCAAGGTAACCTTCTAAGTGACACAATTTAAACCCACGAAGAGAATGTAAGAACTAGTGCAATTCCATAGCCTTGAGGAGTGATAAAACTTTAGAATAAGAACATAAGATAGAAAAGGATGAAGAGAAATAGGAATTAACAAGGATGAAGAGGAACTAGTGGAAAAAGAGAGCACCAAAAGGGAAATAATTTAGCAAAGAAAAACAACCTTTACAAACCCATTATTCCTTTCCCTCAAAGACTACAAAAGAAAAAGTCAGATATGAAATTTTCAAAATTTCTTGATGTCTTCAAGAAGCTGTACATAAACATAAAAATTGTAGAGGTACTTGAACAAATATTGTCTTATTCCAAATTCATGAAGGCTTTACTATCAAAGAAAAGAAGGCTCGGAGATTATGAAACAATAACCTTGATTGAAGGTTGTAGCGTCATCCTTGATGGAAAAAAACCACAAAAACTGAAAGATCCAAGTAGTTTTGACATCCCTTGCACTATTGAGAACATATGTTTTGGAAAGGCACTATGTGATTTGGGTTCTAGAATTAACCTCATGCCATTATCATTCTTCTAGAGATTGGGGGTTGGTAAAGCTAAATGCACTTTAGTAACATTATAGATAGAAAACATGTCAAATAAAATGCCTCGTGGTATGGTAGAATATTTACTAGTAAAAGTAGACAAATTCATGTTTCCAGTAGACTTCATTGTACTAATGAAGAGGATCGTGACATTCCTATCATACTTGGTCATCCATTCTTAAAAATTGGAAGAGCACTCATTGATGTACAAAAGGTGAACTTACAATGAGTGTGCAAGATGAACAAGTAATGTTTTAAAGTTTTCAAAGCATCTGAACCCCCTAACATTGATAGTGTTAATGAATGCTTAAGGATAAATGTTACTGAATGTGGGGGTAGCTTAAAAGAATCTCTTGAGTCGCCTATACTTAAGACTATCACATATGATGCTATGAACAAGGACATAAACTCACCAGAAAACAACTCAACCTACTTTAACTTCGAAAGTATGAAATCAAGGTTGATATTATGGACTATGTAAACTTTTTGGAGGACGCGCCTCTCATGTGTGTATAACAGGCAATTATGGAAAATTTTGAGATAGGATCTAAGCTTAAACCTTCAATTAAAGAACCACCAAGTTTAGACCCTACACTTTTTCCCTTCCATCCCCAGTTAAGTGCAAAAGTGAAAGAGTCTGATGGAGAGGTTAAAAAGATGTTGGAAATACATAAATTGGATGAGTTACAATGGAGTGCTTATAAGAATGTCAAAAAGTTTAAAAAGAAAAAAAATATGGCATGAGAAGAGAATTGAGCACCATGTTCACAAACAAGAGAAAAAAGTATTATTAAACAAATCAAGACTCAAATGTTTTCCAGGAAAACTAAAAAGTAAATGGACATAAAGGGAAATGCCTTAGGATTTGATATGATCGTCTAGTCAAAGACATTAAACGTGATGCTGGTTGCGAGGCAACCCAATGTTATGTTACTTATATTTTTCTTGTATTTGTTTTGAAGGTGAATAAATGTGGAGAGCAATGTCGCAACAAGATTGAGCATTTGAACGACAGATGTGGTGTGCCAAGACTGAGGGAGTTTTCTTTCATTTTACTTTTTCATATTTATATATGCACATTGGGGACAATGTGTAATTCAAGTTTGGGGGAGGAAACTTGATTTTATACTTTAGTATTTACCATATATTTTAAATTTTTAGGGAATTTGTTTTTTAATTTTTAGGATGTTTTTAATCATGATTTGGGTAGAAATTGGTAAATATATGGAAACTAAATACATGTATGCTTGATATGAAACCTATGAACTCAATAATAAAAATTGGTTGTCAAGACTAGGATAAGGAATGTAACATATTTGTTAAGATATTTACATTAATCATGTGATATGTTTGCTAGTTTTGATTGGATTGATTCAAATTTTATGCATATGTTTATGATTGATTTTAGTGTTCTTATTGAGAGAAAATTTGTAGTGAGTTGATGAGATCTACCAGGTTGTAGAATTTATTTGATCATCCCTTGAGGCAAAATCCTAAATAGTATTTAGCAAGAGATATGATTTAGGCCTTATTTGGATTGATTACGCCTTTCAAGCTAACTATTGTTAATATCTTTAGTCACCCATGTGAGGCTAATAAAAAACATTTCATATCTTTAAGCCACATTTAATGCCTAACTAGTATTAACTTTATAACTTGTAGCTTGTATGAAAAGAAAAAAAAAATACAATCATGTGTTATGCTATAGAATAAGGTGAAATGTATTGCAATCTAAAAAAAAGTTAAAAAGAAGAAGAAGCAAAATTCACAACACAATTATCCCTCTAAATAAAAAAATAGAATTGAAAATAAGTTATTGGGTATTGTGAAGTTACAAAAAAAAAAAAGAGAAAAAAGATATGGAATAAAAGAATATGAAAAGAATGACAAAAGAGGGTGTACTAAAATATCAAGTTAAAGCTTAATTGCAGTTAAAAAGTACATGATGAACAAAAAGAAAGCTAAGGTGTGAAAAGAGCCTAAATGTCTTCATTTATTGAACCCCCACCTAAGCCTTACATTACAACCATGTAAAGTCCTTATTAATCTTTAACTAAGTGCATATTTATATTAGTAGAGAGTCATTAACACATTTTTTTACTTAATATTTACTTTTTTTATTTGAAAAATAGTATTTTTATGGTAAAAAAAATAAAAAATAAACTTTTAGTGAAAAAGGGTGAAAATATAATTTTTGGAATTTTTTGGGATTTTTAACTCAGGATCAATCAAAAGTTGCCACATGACATGTCACGCAAGCACGGAGAACGAATCACGTCGGGCCGCGTGTGAGAAGGACGAAATACGCACCATATGTCAGTACGACATTCAATCCAAGTTTGGAAATTAGTCAATACCCTATGCCACGTGTCACCATGCCATTACTCTATGCCTTCCACCCATGCATCATGACATCCGTTCTTGTGAATCACGTTGTGTCACATGTCGTTGACTCGGAGAGCGTTGACTCTGACCGGTCTCCCCTACCATGTGTTGCTCCTTGATTCGCCCAATGAATATTTTTGATGCCACGGGTCGTGTTGTGATTGGCTAAAACTATCAGTTTTGCTTATTTTGATCGTAGCCCTTGATCTGAAGCTAATCAGACGATCCAGATCACACCTAAGCTTTATTTAAGCCCCTAATCACTCTATAAATCCTAATTAGCCTCCATTAGTATAATTTTGATCAATTTTTAGAGCTAAAAAGAGAGAAAAGTACAGAAAAATTCAAGAAACGATACAATTTTGGTGGAGATTAAAAAGGACATTAATTCTATAATTCAAGAGATTGATTATTTTTATTCTTCTACTCTTTTCTTTATCAATTTTATGTCTTTTATTTATGAAAAATATGAGCTTTATGAACACAATTATGTGTAATTAATTTATTAATCTAGGGATCTTATGAACCCAATTTTCACCACGTGATGATCTAATATTTTTTCCCAATTATAATATTAATTTAATTATATTATTTAATCTAATTTTTATACTATTAATTGTTTGGCTAACAATTTATCTATAAAGGCAATTAAATAAATTTGAGAAAATTATTTAATTGTTTGTCTTGATTGAATAATATGTATAGTTTCCAAGCAGAGATGTATGATTCTTATGTATGTGATCCATAATTGATGAACTTAATGAGTAGTATGAAATTTAATTATCATGAGAGTGATTAAATTAATTACTATATGGTGTATAGTTTACTTGAGAGAGGAATACATACTAGGTTAGATTCAATTGATCATGTAATTAATTGATATTATATTGAGAAAATTTTAACGATTCACATGTTTAGAAAATTGGGGGATTAAATATTCCTAAATATTTTTTCATATATCTTTTTAGTCACAAAATTTGATTTAATTAATTAAAACTATTTAATTTTAGTTATTTTAATTTTGCTTCATTAAAATATAAAAACACTAAAAAAATTGATTTTTATTAATTTTAGTTTTAAAAATTAGTTTCTAATAAAATAATCTCCATGAGAACGATCATTACTTATTATTATATTGCTTGTTACGATACGTATATTTGCGTATTCATTGTACACACAATTTGTGTGACGATCAAGTTTTTTGCGCAATCATTTGAGATTATTAATATTAGAAATTAATATTTTTTATTTTTTTTTTCTTTACTTTAATTTTAATTTTAATTTATTTATTTTCTTTTAGTGACTTATTTATTTATTTATTCTAGTTAATTTATTTTATTTATTTTCTTTATTTATTTATTTTACTTTAATTTATTTATTTTTTATTTAGACTTATTTTTTAGTATTGTAGAAACATAATTGAGTTCATTGCATGAGTAGAGTTTGTGAGGGAAAAATCTTACCTTTAGATCTTGAAATTGAGCATACTTTGTGATCAATTAGAAAACAACAAGTCACCCAAGAGAAAAAAATGGCTAATCCATTAGAAATAAACAACAATGAGCTAAACTTGAACAGTCAAATGTTTTTGATGGATGATAGAGATAAAGCTATGAATGAATATGCAATACCTACGTTGGAAGAGCTGAATCCAAGTATCACCAGGCCAAATATTCAACTTAATCAATTTGAACTGAAACCAGTGATGTTTCAAATGCTACAAGCAGTTGGATAATTTAGAGGATCCTCATCTTCATCTCAGATTGTTTATTGAAGTTGTAGATTCATTTAAGTTCAATGGTGTGACAAACGAGGCATTTAGGCTTAGATTATTCCCTTACTATTTGTGAGAACGTGCTTAAGCTTGGTTAAACTCTTTGCCACCTGATTCCATCACAACTTGGAATGGTTTGGTAGAGAAATTCTTGATGAAATACTTCCTACCAACAAAGAATTCCAAGCTTAAGAATGACATTACTTCCTACCAATAACACGAAGGAGAATCTCTATATGAAGCATAGGGAAGATTCAAGGAATTTCTAAGGAAGTGCCCTCATCATGGTATTTCTTCTTGGATTCAAATGGAGACTTTTTACAATGGTCTCAATGCTCAAACAAGGACTATCGTTGATGCATCGGCTAATGGAGCTTTACTAGCCAAATCTTACAATCAAGCTTATGATTTACTTGAGAAAATGGCTAGCAATAATTATCAATGGCCAATGGATAAAATGATAGCCATAAGAAAAGTAGTCGGAATGCATAAGGTAAATTCATCTTTGGTTAATCTTTAGGAGTGATAAGACTTTAGAACAAGAACATAAGACCAAAAATGATGAGGAGAAATAGAAAATTAAAAAGGATAAAGAGTAACCAAAAACTAAAAAAGAGGAGGAGGAATTAGTAGATAAAGAGAGTAATGGAAAGGAAATAATTCAGCCAAAAAAGAGCAACCTTTACAAACTCACTATTCCTTTCCCTCAAAGACTATAGAAGCAAAAGTCAAATACACAATTTTCAAAATTTCTAGAAGTCTTCAAGAAGCTACACATGCATAAACATACCATTTGTAGAGGCACTTGAACAAATATCATCTTATGCCAAATTCATGAAGAATATACTATCAATGAAAAAGGAGTCTTGAAGATCATGAAACAATAACCTTGACTAAAGGTTATAGCTCCATCCTTAATAGAAAAATACCACAAAAATTGAAAGATCCAAGTAGTTTTGACATCCTTTGCACTATTGGGAACATCCATTTTGGCAAGGCACTATGTGACTTGGGTTCTAGTATTAACCTCATGCCATTATCGATCTTCAAGAGATTGGGGTTGGTAAAGCAAAACCCACTTTGGTAACATTACAAATGGCAGATAGATCGATTAAGAGACCTCAGGGTGTGGTAGAAGATTTGTTAGTAAAAGTAGACAAATTCATCTTCCCGGCGAACTTCATTGTGCTAGACATGGAAGAGGACCGTGACATTCCTATCATATTTGGTCGTCCATTCTTAGCAACCGGAAGGGTACTCATTGATGTACAAAAAGGTGAACTTGCAATGAGAGTGCAAGATGAACAAGTAATATTTAAATTTTTTAAAGAATCTAAACCTCCTGATATTGATAATGCTAATGAATGTTTAGGGATAAATGTTACTGATTATGGGAATGGCTTAAAATAATCTATTGAGTCACCCAAACATAAGAATTTAACACATGTTACTATAAACAAGGACATAAACTCACCAGAAAATAGCTCAACCTATTATAACTTTGAAAGTATGGCATCGAAGGTTGATATTGTGGACTGTGTGAACTTTTTAGAGGACACATCTCTCATGTATGTATCAAAGGCGATAATGGAAAATGTTGAGAAATGATCTAAACTCAAACCATCAATTGGAGAGCCACCAAGTTTAGACCCTAAACTTCTACCCTCCTATCCTCAATCAAGTATGAAAAGGAAAGAGTCCAATGGAGAGGAGAAAAAGCTATTAGAAATACATAAATTGGATGAATTACGGTGGAGTTCTTATAAGAATACCAAGAAGTTCAAAAGGAAAAAAATATGGCATAAGAAGAGAATTGAGCCCCGTGTTTGCGAGCTAAAACATAAAATATTATTGAACAAATCAAGACTCAAGCTATTTCTAGGCAAACTCAAAAGTAAATGGATATAAAGGGATGTGCCTTAGGAATTAATAGGACCGTCTAATCAAGGACGTTAAATGTGACACTAGTTCGAAGGCAACCTAATGTTATTTTACTTATATTTTCATTATTTTTGTTTTGTAGGTGAATAAATATGGAGAGCAATGACGCAACAAGAATGAGCATTTCACGAAAGATGTGGTGTGCCATAATTAAAAGAGTTCTTCTTTTCTTTTCATATTTATATGTGCACATTGGGGACAATGTATAATTTAAGTTTGGGGGAGGGAACTTCATTCTCTACATTAGTATTTAGTATGCATTTTAAATTTTTAGGGTGTTTTTTTTTAGGTTGTTTTTAATCATGATTTGAGTAAAAATTGATAAATATATGGAAACTAAATGCATGTATGCTGGATATGCAACATATGAACTCCATGATAAAAAATGGTTGTCATGATTACGATAAAGAATGCATAGAATTTGTTGAAAGTTTCATTGTCTTGCATGATATAGAGTTCAAAATCTTTGTTCAACTTCAGAATTATGGTCTTCTTACCACTGAAATGCCTTTATGAGTGATCTCCAAAATTTCCCACGCTTGTTATGAAGAAGTACAACTTTGAAGTCTTCAAAATTCATCTGGAAACTAGAAGCCTTACCACAAAACTAGATGCTAGTTGTAAGCCTTCCCATACTCTATCAATACCTTCCCACATTAGGCATATGCCTTACCATGAATTCGATCTTTTACCAAAATCACTTGAAGGTAAAAAATTTCACTATTATGGTAAGGTCATGGTAAGCCCTATGTCTAAGCAATTTTGGTAAAAAAAATAAAAAATTACCCAAAATTAGACGATTTTAGATACTTTTTTTTTTAATTTTTCTTCAACAAGTACTATGTTCTTATGGGTTTTATTCCTTATTGCTTTAACGGCTTTGTATCTCTTAGGGATGGTTTCATGGTTAGAATCCAATGGGAAAAATGTTGTTTTTTGAGAAATATTTTCAATAAAAATAAAATATTAAAAGAAAATTGTAAAAGTTTATGGTATTAGAAAAAAAAGTTGTATAATGTGATCCTATAATCTAAGTACGATGTAGAATAAGACTAAACTACTCTTGTAGTTTGTAAGCAATTGTTGGAACCTCGGAGATTCTAAAAGATATGTAACTTTGTGAACCAAGCCAAATGACCCTAGATGTGTGTCCAAGAATTTGAATTCCCCTCCACCATGAGTTTGCATAGCTTTGAGTTTTATAGAAAAGTTCATCTCAAGCAAGGATGAAAATATCTTTGATATTGTCGACAATATCTTTATTTTAGAGATATGTATATCAATGCACATTGTCGGCGATAATGTCGATAAAATATCAATAGTATTTTATTTAATAATACAGATATTGTCCATAAAATTTTGAATAATATTGATAAAATGTCATTTATGATTAATATTATTTATTTTTTAAAATAATTTTTCATTAAATATCTCTCTTTAATTTTATGAATCATAAAATTAATTAATTTGAATAATTGTTTTAAATATTTTAATAGGTTGTTTTATAACGTTTTGATTTATATGAAATGTATTTATATTTATATGTACTAAACAAGAAAATTAATTTGAGAAATAAGTAATTGATTTTTTTTATATTTATGATTTTTTTTAAGTTTTCATAATTTTCTTAGTCTCTAAGCTTTGTGAATTGTTTTTCAATCTTTCTATCGACATTGACAATCTCGTCGACATATCCATAAATTTTAAATGTCAATATTGTAAGGGACATCAATATTTTAAACCTTACTCTCAACCATATTCATGTAAGATACAAATATAGAATGATCTTGATCTTTTTATGTAGAAAGTAGTTCCATATAAAGCGAGTGTGATCATCTACAATAAGTAAGAAATACGATTCTTAATATAAGCTAGAGTAGGTGTAGTCTATAAGTCCATATAGATCAAATCAAAGAGCTGTGAAGCCATAGATGTTTAGAAGTAGAAGGTAGCTTATGTTCGTTAGCTAAAGGACAAACATTACAAAAAGATGTATTTCTAGTAGATACACTTGGTAGATACAAAAATCTTGCACTTTGTAGTCTATAAGGACTACCTCTCAATCTTGGTCTTGAGAGGCTGGCACCATGAAGAAAATGCTTGGAATTGTGAAGCAAGTTGCAAGATTATTGGTGTTTAACATGAGTGACTAATTTGAAAGTATAGTTATTGCACTTTTGCAGCAAGTGTATCTACTAGAAATATTGATTGCTGCAAAGTGCAATAACTTTACTTTCAAATTAGTCACTCATGTTAAACACCAATAATATTGCAACTTGCTTCACAATTCCAAGCATTTTCTTCATGGTGCCGGCCTCTCAAGACCAAGATTGAGAGGTAGTCCTTATGTTCAAAATCATTTTTTTACTATTACGGATGATCAAGAAAGTCAATATTCATTTTTTGTTCATATAATTGAATATATTGGAAATGTATTTACAATCTTAGAATACAATGAATACTAATACATGTTTAAATACAGAAAATAGGAATTTGCTTTTATAAAAGTGCTTTTTAGAAAACAATATATTAGTTGCATACAACTAATATACAGTTGATAAAGTATATTAGTTGCATACAACTAATATACCATTGATTTATTAACACTCCCCCTCAAGTTGGCGTGTAGATATCGATCATGCCCAACTTGCTTAGTGAACCGTATAATGCCTTCTTGGAAACTCCCTTGGTAAGCATATCTGCAAGCTGCTCTTCTGTGGGAACAAAAGGAAAACTAATAAGTTTGGCATCTAACTTCTCTTTTATAAAGTGACGATCAACCTCTACATGCTTAGTGCGATCATGTTGTACTGGATTTTGTGATATATCAATGGCTGCCCGATTGTCACAATACATCTGCATAGTATTTTTGAGTTCGAAACCCAAATCCAATAACAAAGTTCTTATCCACAGCAATTCGCAAACCCCATGAGCCATACCTCTATACTCAGCTTCAGCACTAGATCGTGCCACCACTTTCTGCTTCTTACTTTTCCATGTAACCAAATTTCCTCCCCCAAAGGTGAAATAACCCGATGTTGACTTTCTATCTATAATACTTCCTGCCCAATCTGCATCTGTGAATCCACAGACTTCAAGAGGATTGTTGTGTTTAGAGAACATTACTCCCCTTCTTGGAGCCGATTTCAAATACCTTAAAATTCTCAAAACAGCATTCATATGGTTCTTACTTGGATTATGCATGAACTGACTCACCACACTTACTGCATATGCAACATCTGGTCTAGTATGAGCTAAGTAAATCAAACGTCTAACCAATCTCTGATAGCAAGCTCGATCAGTTGGTATCTGATCTGGATACTCTACTAAACAATGGTTTTGCTCAATAGAAGTGTCAATAGGTTTACAATCCAACATACTTGTCTCTGTTAGCAGATCAATAATGTACTTCCTCTGACACAGATATATTCCTTCTCTTCCCCTGGCTACCTCAATTCCTAAGAAGTACTTTAGTTCACCTAAGTCCTTCATCTCGAATTCAGAGGCTAGCTGTCTTTGTAATTTATCCATCTCAATAGTATCATCACCAGTGATTACCATATCATCAACATAAATGATTAGGGCTGTTATCTTCCCTCGTTGATGTTTGAGAAATAGAGTGTGGTCTGAATTACTCTGTCTGTAACCAACCTTTTGCATGAACTATGAAAACCTTCCAAACCAGGCTCGAGGGGATTGCTTGAGGCCATACAAAGACTTCCTCAATTTGCATACAAAATTACCAGGAGAATCAACTACATACCCAGGTGGAAGACTTATGTACACCTCCTCGCATTCTTGACATCAAACTGCCGAAGTGGCCAGTTAAGGTTAGCAGCAAGTGAAAGCAGAACCCGGATCGTTGTCATTTTGACAATAGGAGCAAAAGTCTCATCGTAGTCTACACCATATGTTTGAGTAAACCCTTTTGCTGCAAGACGAGCTTTATACCGATTTACGGATCCATCACCATTATGTTTTACAGTAAACACCCATCGATAACCAACTGCTTTTTTTCCTTGTAGTGGTGGCACAAGTTGCCAAGTATCGTTCTTCTTTAACGCATCCATCTCTTCAGCCATTGCCTTTCTCCATATTGGATCTCCCAACGCATCCTGCACTTTGTTAGGTACTGATACACCAGATATTTGATTCACAAATGATTTATATGACTTAGATAATCTTTTAGTGGACATGTAATTGGCTACTGGGTATTTTGATTTTGCATGAATATTTGGTTCATACCTTTTGGCTGGTTGACCTCGAGTAGACCTATTTGGTAACACATACTGTCCAACATTAGACTCGATGCTATTAGTATCAGTAGGTGTACATACCTCATATGAGTGACCTTCAGTACCAAGGAGTTGTTGATCAAGGGTAGAAGTAATGCCTGAGGGTACAGTTGTGTCTTCAATGTCATTTGCTGTAAGTGAATTTGGTGCTTGAATACTTGAAGCATCTGCTTCTGCAATGACTCGTCTCATTGAAACATCAGTTGGTGATTCACCTAATGCCTCCCCCTCACCATGATACAGTTCTTCGAAATATGTATTCTCCCCCTGATGAGCAGTATCAGGTGAGGAAAAATAACTCATGTCCTCAAAGAAGGTGAAATCCATAGTAACATAATACTTTATGGTTGGTGGATGGAAGTACTTGTACCCTTTCTGATAACTTCCATAACCAACAAACACACATTTAATTACCCGAGCATCTAATTTAGACCTTTGATTTTTAGGAATATGCACAAAAGCAACACAACCAAATACACGGGTAGGAAGATTATGAAAGGATGATAAAGAGACGTAAGATATGAGAATCTGGAATGGGATGTTTCTATTAAGGACACTAGACGGGAGACGATTGATGAGATGGGAAGAAGCCTGTACAACATCACCCCAAAGGTATTTTGGCATATAAACACTAAATAAGAGTGCACGAGCCATATCAAGTAAATGCCGATTTTTTCTTTCAAACACTCCATTTTGTTCCGGTGTTTACGGACAAGTAGTTTGGTGAATAATCCCATGTGTTTTGAAAAAATTTTGAAAGACATGATTAACATATTCCCCACCATTGTCAGAACGGAGGATCCGAATGATGCCATTATATTGTGTTTGAACGAGGGTATGAAAATTTTGAAAAACTGAAAAAATTTCATCTTTTGTTCTAAGAAGAGAAATCCACGATAACCTTGTATAGTCATCGATAAACAAAACAAAATATCTCATACCCGATATAGTGGGCTCTTTAGATGGTCCCCAAACATCAGAATGAATTAATTCAAAAGGAATAGTACTTTTATTAGAAATACTAGGAGAATAAGTAACACGATGACTCTTGGCCAAAACACAAGTCTCATAATGTAAAACATTTTTACTAACACCAATAAATAAAGTGGGCATGGTTTTTTTCATAAGACTAAAAGAGGGATGCCCTAAGCGACGATGCCACAACCAAATTTCACTTAGCTTATCGGAACTAGAAGTCAATGCAATGCTTGCCCGTGCTCCTGGTTTCTCCCCTTCGTAGTTCTGATCCAAACGGAACAATCTACCCCTCAGATACCCTCGACCAATTATTTCCCTGGTAAGAAGATCCTAAAAAATCACATACATAGGATAAAAGGTTACAAAGCATTTAGACTCAATATTCAACTATGTGACAGATATTAAGTGATGAGATAAGTTAGGTACATATAAAACATTATGGAGCTGTAAAGATGGAGTGATATGAACTGACCCCTTTCCTAAGACAGGAAAGGCCTCACCATTAGCATTCATAACATAAGACACTGGTGGGGGAGATAACTCATTAAAATAAGATTTATTATAAGTCATATGATCAGATGCACCAGAATCAATAATCCAAGTATTAGACCCAACAGAGTGAGAAACATTTAAGGTCATACCAATCTTACCACGACCAGTTATTGAAGCTGTAGGGATACCTCCACATTCCATAGAATGATTCTATCCATAGTAGTCTTGTTCTTGGACAATTTGCACGGCAGCTGCTTTTGCTTTAGAACGATACCCATTTTTTCGTTTTGCTGCATAGTAGTCTACTTTTGGTTTCAAGTGTGGATATAGTTTCCAACAAGTCTCACGAAGATGCCCCTGTTCATTGCAATAAGAGCAGGGAGAACGAGGGCGATTGGTAAAACCCGGTGGAGGTCCCTACTGATGAAATGGAATTGAATTTTGCTGCTGGAGGAAGGGTGCCTTTGATTTGGCTTGAATGGCTAGGCTTGATACCTCAACTTCTGCCTGATGAATACTCTCTTGTTGAGATTTGTCTTTACGGATGTATGTAAAGGAAGTAGTCAAGCTCGAAGGATCTGACATTCGAAGTAGTTCACCTTTAGCACTATTATGTTTTTTATCAAGGCCTCTTAAAAAGGCATGTACTCGTTCAAGCTCCTTCTCCTTCTAGTACCACAGAAGATCTTCTGGATTTTTAATTTTACACGGGCGTTTCTGGTCAATTTTAGCCCATACATTTTTCAGCTTGGTAAAGAAAAGAGATACTGGTTGCCCATTTTGCTGCATGCCAGCAACTTTGCACATGAGTTCATGAACTTGAATAAAGTCAGACTCATTTGTATAAAGATCGCTTAAGGTATTCCATATGGCCTCAGCAGTTTCACATTCCTCCACCATTTGTAATATATCATCAGTGATGGCTCTAAATAGAATTGACATGACAAAGCCATCATCATCTTCACACCTAGTATAGGCTTCTATATCATCTTGACTAGGAGCCCGAATTGATCCAGATACAACTAATATACCATTGATTTATTAACACATATGACTCAAATTATAGTGAAATTCTAGTACTTTCGCAAATATGTATGATGTTAAACTTATAAATTTTATTTATTTTTTTAGTTATTTATATTTCAAAGTACGTTAAGATTATAGACATAATCTTTGTTTCTAAATAATCGCTTAGATTGCATTCCATAGTGACAATAACATGTATGCTCCCAATATTTTGTATAACATAATTGATATCTTCCAAATTACAGCGTCTGTTCATAGTATTGGTGGTAATCGCAGCAATATAGCTAAATATACCTATTTGTATATTGGAGCTCAGGCTCATGTGGTTTCTAGTGTTGAGGCTTGAATGTGTGATGCATTAGTAGCTCATTTGGATGGTGAATGGGCAGCACACATGGGTGGTTCAGCAGTGAAGTTGGATAGAGAGTTGGCAATGTTTATAGGTACAAGGCTTGAGCCATATATTGAGTTAAATGATGCATAATAGTCTAAGCAATGGAACTCACATAAAATGATAGGCAATGGCTCTCCAAACTCATATAAAATAATGAATTGATCACAAGCTCACATGGGATATTTTTTATGTTAATTAGCTGCAGTATAACTCAATACTTGTTCTTGTATAGGCTTTATTGAAAAATGATATAATGATAATGCAATTTTATAAGTGTAGTATAATTCTTATTGTCTATAAATAGGATGTTATATACATGTAAATGATTGTATTGTAAAATTACAATTGAGAGAGTACATTGAATTCATAAACATTTCTTGCTGCATTGTTACTATGCTTCATTGTTGCATCATCTTTCATTTCCTCTTATTCATCAATTCTTCAAGTTTCTGCTAGTATTCTGATGATTTTTCTTTAAGCTATTATGGTATCAGAACAAGAAAGTTCAGTGAACTTCTTCTGGTGATCTAGATATGGATGATCCCATAGTGGTATTTGGAGTAGATACCCCAGTTGTAGTTACAGACTCAAATCAAGAAGATCGAGTTATCTGCACACTACACAATATTCTAGTTTCAATTTAACTAGGAAGTAACAATTTCATGATCTGAAAGCACCAGATCTTAAAGATTCTTAGAAGTTTTGAACTCGAGTATCATATTTTGGAAGAAGCACCACAACAAATGCTTGTTGATGGAGTAATGAATACCATATACAAGAAATGGAAGAGGCAAGATGAAATCTCAGGCTATTGGTTCATGTCCAGTATCACTGAAGATGTACTCAAACAAATCTTAGAATTTGATACAACTCAAGATGCTTGAATACAACTTGAAAAATCCTACTCATCAAGATCTAGAGCACGAATAATTCAAGTGCATGAATAGCTTCAAAGTTTGAAGAAAGGAGCTCTCACCATATGACAATTGTTTTTCCACACTTATCAAAAGGATGATGTATGAAATAGTAAAAGTTGAGGACACAAAGGCGTTATTGTTAAGCCATGAAAATAGAATTAAGAGATGAATGATAACTCTTATGTCACTTCTACCATCTTTTAACATTAATATATCTAGTTCACATTCGAGTGATAACAAGACTCAAATAGCGACATAACAAACTTATGTGAATGACAATACTTTAGGATCTCAGAATCCTTTAACTAAGTAATAGGTATATCGTAGTGTCAAAATTATGCTATTTTTATAATGATATACGACACCAAGAAGGCTAAGGATATAGAAAAGGTTGAGGATATGGAAGAGGCTGAGGTAGATCGTAGTATCAACTTTGTGGCAAGTTAGGATACATCGTTGCCACTTGCTAGTACAGGCTTGACAAGAACATTGTATCACCTGTACATCAAGTGATTGGTAACAAACCTCCACCTATACCTTAATAGACCTTATGATGCTCAAGCTATCATAGCTATTTGCAGTCAAAGATCATCTAACATGCCTCCTCAACCCTACTGGTCATCCACCATTACACACTTTACAATAGTTTTTCTACACTTATAATATCCTATGATTTACTATCCACCAACACCTCAATTTCAATATCAACTTCCTCCATCTCAAGAACTTTCTTACTCTTCTAAACCTCAGTGGTTTCTTGATTTAGGAGGCACTCATAATGTCACAAATGATCTCTCCAACATAGCAAATGCAACTTCTTACTTTGGACAAGAAAAGGTCATGATAGGTAATGGTGAGTACATTCCTATTTCTCATGTCAATTCTAATTCTTTTCAGTCTCATATTTTCACAAGTAAATCTATTCATTTACAAAATATTTTACATGTACCTCATGTCGCAAAAAATCTTCTTAATGTCTCACAATTTTTCACAACATAATAATGTTTTCTTTCAGTTTCATCCTTTCCATTTTTTTTGTTAAGGATTCATAGATAGGAGCAATACTACTTAGAGGAAAATTACACAATGATCTTTATGTATTTAATCTAGATTTAGCTAAATCTTCCATTTATTAATGCTCTAACACACTCCAAGATCCATCTACTCATTCACATTTTGGTCTTAAAACTGATACAATAACTCATTTGTCCTTTGGCATCAATAAATATGCCATACTTCCTTACCAGTAGTAAAGACAACTTTGACAGAAAATTGTATTCCTTTTTCTTATTAATACTAATAACAAATTTCTTGGTTTAGCTTATGAAACAAGCAAGAGTCATAAACAATCTTATTGTCCTAGGAATAGTTATGCACTTGTACCACTTTAGGTGATGCACTCAGATGTTTGGGTGGCTTCTATTGTTTCTAATAATAGCTTTCAATTATGTATGTTTTTTTGATGAATATTATTGATTTACTTGGATATACTTTCTTGAAATTAAAAGTGCGTTCATTCATGCTTTTGAGTATATCAAAATACAAGTTGAACTTTAATTAGGCTACAAAATCAATTTTCTTCAAAGTGATTGAAGAGGTGAGTTTCAAGGGCTCACTTCCATATTAATTTCTTCTGGAATAATGCACTATACATCCTATCATCATGCTCATGCATGGAATGGTCTTATTGAATGAAAGCATAGGTATATCAGTGAGCTTGGTATGAATATGCTTCACCATTTTCTTCTAAAAGACAAATCACCATTTGAAGTTCTTATTTCTAAAGAGCATAATTATACATTTCTTCATTTATTTGGCTATTTGTGCTTTCCTTGTGTTAGACCTTACTCAGTTCTTAAACAAGCTCTTCATGCTTGGTTTAACAAAGTTGCGCAAGCTTTATTGCATATGGGTTTTTTTTAAATCCACTACAGATATTTCATTATTCTGCAAGTTCACAGCCTCTTCTATAGTATATCTCCTCGTGTATTTTGATGATATTATCATCATTGGTAGTGATGATATAGAAATTAAATAGCTTGTGTCTATGCTTCACAACCAATTTTCTTTGAAATATTTGGGACATCTCAATCACTTATTGGTTATTGAAGTCTATAAACTACTCAATGGTGATCTCATGTTTGATGATGTTATCATCATTGGTAGTGATGATACAGAAATTAAACAACTTGTGTCTATGCTTCACAACTAGTTTGCTTTGAAATATTTTGGACATCTCAATCACTTCTTGGTGATTGAAGTCTATAAGCTACTCAATGGTGATCTCATGCATTTTCAAAAAATGAGTGCATCAGGGAATTGTTGGCTAAAACACATATGGATCAGGCCAAACCCATAACTACTCCCATGACTACTACTTATACTCTCTCTGCAAGTGTAGGTGACCCACATGACAATATCATGTATTATAATAGTATTGTTGGTTCTTTGTAATACATTACTATTACTTGACCTGATCCTATTTATGCAATGAATAAAGTTTTCCATTTTATGGTCTGCCCACTTTTTTCTAATTGGCAATAAGTGAAAAGAATCCTTAGGTACTTATGTGGTACCATAAGTCATAGCTTGGTCTTACAACCTTCCCCATAACTCCATCTCAATGGTTTTATAGATGCTGATTAGAGTATAGATCTTGATGACAAGCGATCCATTTCAAGTGTTATGTTGTACTTTTGGTTGATTCCTATCACTTGGTTCCAGAAAATAACATTCAATCACTCGATCCAGCACAAAAGCTGAGTATCGCACATTAGTTGATACAGCCTTTGAGTTAACTTAGCTTAGTAGTTTAGTTGTTAAATTACATATCTCTCTTGCTAGTCCCCCTATGATATGGTGTGACAACCTCAGTACTATTTCTTTGACAGCTAATCCTATTCTTCATGCTCGCACCAAGCATATTGACCTTGAATTACATTTTGTTAGAGAAAAGGTTGTTCATAACCAATTTCTTGTCTAAAATATCCCATCTGTTCAACAACCAGTTGATATTTTTACCAATCCTCTCTCCATTCAGTAATAATTGTTTCATTATATCAAACTCAACATCATTTGTATATGGTTGATTTTGAGAGGGAGAGGTACTAAAGGTAATCATAGTAATATAGCTTAATATACTAGTTTGTCTATTGGAGCTTAGGCTCATGTTGTCTCCAGTGTTAAGGATCCAATGCTTGATGCATCAATAACTCCCTTGGATGGTAAATTGGCAGCACATATGGATGATTCAACAATGAAGTTGGATAGAGAGTTAGAAACGGCTATGGGTACATTACTTGACTCGTATATTAAGTTAAATGATGCACAATAGTCTAAGGAATGGAACTCACATAAAATGATAGGCAGTGGCTATCTAAACTCACATTAAATAATAAATTTATCACTAGCTCATATGGTGTATGTACTTAAGAGTTAGTTAGAAAGTTTGTTAGCCATTTCACTTTGTGAATTAAGAGTATGTTAATATTGTTTCTTTTAATTAACTACAGTATAACTCAATACTTGTTCTTGTATAGGCTTTAGTATAAATGATAGAATGATAGTACAATTTACTAAGTGTAGTACAATTCATGTTGTCTATAAATAGGATGTTATGTACATGTAAATGATTGTACTAAAAAATTACAATTGATATAATACATTGAATTCATAAATAACATTTCTTGTTGCACTGCTACTATGCTTCACTCTTGCATCATCTTTTTCATTTTTCATTTCCTCTTATGCATTAGTTCTTTAAGTTTCTACTGGTAATCTAATGATTGTTCTTCAATCTATCCCATAGTGGTTCTTACTCTTATATGAACAATCTGGGAATGATTATGTTAGTTTTAATTTTTTTGTTATAAATTAGCACCTGCGAAAGCAAAGTTTATGTCCAATTTTGGTTGCATAAATATATAATTATGGGTAACAACAAAATAATAAGCAGTGAGAAAATAAATGGCACACAATGATTTAAGTGGTTTAACTTTTCAATGTGAAAAATCTACTCCATTATTGACGATATACCGAGAAAAATCCACTAATAATAAAATGAAGATACAAACACCAATATTTAGAGAGTTTCACAAAATATACCAAAAAAATCCAAATACTCCCATAAAATAACTTCATCTAATTTATTGGTAATATACAATAAGATAAATTAACAAACTTGTTATTAAATCAAATATTACCATACAAAAGAGCTTATTGCATGTGACCTCTCTTCTAATCTGCTCTTGATGAAGACTTGAAGAGTGAAGATATTATCAATGGTGAATATGCAGCAAGGAAATAATGGAAAGGTAGGAGACTAGTTGCTGGTTCTTTGGCTGATATCCCATGCAACTTCTACTTCTCTTCTCTATTAGGTAGTTGCTATTTCAGATTTGTTTATGCTAAATTTTCAACAATAGAGGAAAAACAAATATATATATATATATATATATATATATATATATATATATATATATCCCAAAGGTAGAGGATTTTTAATGGGCTAATAAATGGATTGGGCTTGAAGCTTTGGGCCATATTTAACAAATCTCCACCTTGGCTCAAAACGGAAGCAAGTTCTTCAAATATAAAATTCTTTGGATTACCATATAACCGTCGTCCAAAGTCTCAAAGGGTGTTCATTTACTACAAACACCAATCAAGTCCAAGAAATGCTTAAACTTGTTAAATGGAGCTAGTTTAGTTTATATATCAACTGGATTCTCTGTAGTGACTATCTTATTAGCAACAATAGTACCCTAAGATACAATGTCATGAACAAAGTGATATCTGACATCAATATGTTCGGTTCTTTCATGATACATAGTATTCTTGGTAAAGTGTATTATACTTTGACTATCACAAAATACAACAGAAGTATCCTATTGTAAACCCAAATCACAAACCAAACCTCTAAACCAAATAGTTTCTTTCACTGCTTCTATTACTACCATATATTCTATCTTTGTGGTGGACAAAGCAATTGTAGACTATAAAGTAGCCTTCCAACTAATGGCACAATAAGAAAGAGTGAAGACATAACCTGTCAGAGATCTTCTTTTATTCAAATCACTAACATAATTGGTGTTCACATAACCAATAACATTGTAATTGGTATTAGAACTTCCATCATATACCAAACCAAAATTAGATGTGCCTCTCAAATGCCAAATTATCCATTTCACTACTTACCAATGACCCTTACCAGGATTTCCCATATATCTATACTAACTGCATGTGAAATTTCAGGTTAAGTATAAACCATAGCGTACATCAAACTATCAATGACACTAGTATATGGAACCTGAGACATGTACTTCTTTTCTTCTTCTAACTATGGTGACAAATCCAAATAAAGTTTGAAATTCGTAGCTAACGGCTTACTTATAGGTATAGACTCTTTCATATCAAAGTGTTTAAGAACTTTTTCAATATAACTTTTCTGAGTCAAATAAAGCTTGCCTGCTTGTCTATCTATGTAAATTTCCTTACCCAAATTTTTTTTATTTCACCTAAATCTTTCATTTCAAACTCACCATTAAGTTGAGACTTTAATTTCTGATTCTCAAACTTATTCTTAGAAGCAATAAGCACGTCATCAATATAAAACAACAAATAGACAGATGAACCATCATGGAATATTTTATGATAAAAACAACTATTATAATCACTCCTAGAGTAACCATGATCAATCATAAAAAAATCAAATCGCTTATACCACTGCCTAGGGGATTGCTTCAACTCATACAAAGACTTTTTCAATAAACAAACATGATCTTTCTTACCTGGAACAACAAACCCCTCTGGTTGATGCATATATATTTGTTCCTCAAGCTCACCATGTAAAAAGGCTATCTTGACATCAAGTTGTTCTAATTTCATGTCAAATAATGCAACCATAGAAAGCAACACAAGAATAGAGCTATGTTTCATAACAGGTGAAAATACTTCATTGAAGTCAATACCCTTCTTCTGAAAATAAACTTTTACAACAAGATGTTCCTTGAACCTAGTTGCTTCAACCTCAAGTATACCTTCCTTTTTCTTGAAAACCCATTTGTTTCCAACAATCGTTTGGCCCTTAGGTAGTTTCACCAATTCCTAAGTATGATTCTTATAAAGTGAGTCAATCTCTTCATTCATAGCAACTAACCATAGAACAGACTCATCATAAATGACAGCTTCATGATAACTAGAAGGTTCATGTACCTCAATAGACTCTACCATAGACAATGCAAAGGAAACTAAGTCTATATTTACGTACCTCTACGGGCATTAAATCTCTCTTATTCATTTACCGTTAGCGATATTATATGGTTGCTCATGTTGCTCTTCTGCTACATTATGAACAGAATCATCTATCTCATATACAAATGGCTTATTTGAAGGGCCTTATTGCACCTAATTAGGGGCTCTACTCTCAAGCTCCACCTACTCACTAACACCGTGCTCTTTATTTGCAACAATAGACTCCTTTTTATTTTCCAACATGGAAAACTCATTGAACTTAACATCTCTACTAATCAAAAATTTAGGTGACTTAGGTTCAACACACCATAATCTATAACCCTTGACCCAGAAGGATACCCCAAAAATATGCATTTCAATACCCTAGGTTCAAGTTTACCATTATTAACATGAGCATAAGTAAGACAACTAAAAATTTTCAAATCAGAATAATTAGTAGGAGTACCAGAGAATACCTCAATTAGAGTCTTCAACTCAATTATGGTTGATGGAGACCAATTCACCAAATAGCAAGCATGGTTACAAGCTTCAGTCTAAAAAGATTTATCCAAGTCAACTTGAAAGAGCATACAACGAGCTCTTTCTAAGAGAGTCTTATTCATACGTTCTGTAACTCTATTTTGCTATAGTGTATGATGCATAATACGATGTCTTACTATGCAATTTCTTGCACATAACTCATTAAACTATCTTTCACAAAATTCTAAACCATTATCAATTCTCAAATGCTTGATTTTCTTGTCTGTTTGATTTTCTATACAAGCCTTGAATTTTACAAATTTTGAGAACACATCATTCTTGTTCTTTAGAAAATACACCTAAACATGATGGGAGAAGTCATCAAAAAAAGTCAACATAAATCAGGCACCACCCTTAGACACAACATGAGAAGGACCCCAAAGATCTAAATGAATATAATCAACAATACCTTTCATTTTATGGATGGTTGTACTAAACTTGACCCGATGATGCTTTCCATAGAGAGTGCTTACAAAAATCAAGCTTTCTAGTTTTCTAACCACCAAGCAAATCCTGTTTGCTCAAAATAGATATCTTTGCCTCATTCATATACCCTAGCTACATATTCCATAATTAAGTAGTATCTGAATCTTGATATGACAAGGACGAAACTGAAACATTGCAAATAACAGTGCTTCCTTGAAGCACATAGAGGCCACACAACAATTTCCCTTTAATAAAAATGAGAGCACCTTTACTAACCCTTAAAACTCCACCTTTAACTACATACTTGTAGCCTTATGAATCAAGAGTACCCAAAGATATCAAGTTATTTTTCAAATCTGGAACATGGAGAATATCTTTCAAAATCCTTACAATTTCATCATGCATCTTAATTCGGATAGTACCAATACCGATAATCTTATAGAATAATTTTTTTCCCATCAAGACAACACGCCCATCAATAGATTGATAAGAAGCAAACCAATTCCTACTAAGGCACATATGGTATGTGTAACCGGAATCAAGAATCTAAACATCTCTAAGAGAACCAATAGATACTAATAGAACATTTTCACCATCGAAATTAGATCTATCTACTAGACCAGCAATATCATTAGTAATAGAAGACATTGTGGTAGATTTTCTTTTACCTTTGAGTTTTATACAATTTACTTTCTAGTACCCTTCCTGATGGCAATAGTTGCATTTCTCTAGATTTGGATATAGACTTGTCTTTATTATTGCTTGTTCCTTTTTCTTGATTTTTACCTCTAACAAATAAACCACTCTATTATCATTGTTGCTAGTAAACACCTTTTTCTTCAACTCTCTGGATTTCAAAGCTGTTTTGACATCCTCCAAAGAAATAGTTTCTCGCTCATATAGCATGGTAATCGCTACACAAATTGTGTATGCAATGAATATGCAAGTATACATATCATAACAAGTAATATAATGATAAGTAAAAACCGTTCACATAGAGATTATTTTATTAGAAACTAATTTTTAAAACTAAAAAAATAAAAATCAATTTTTTTTGTGTTTTTATATTTTAAGGAAGCAAAGTTAAAATAACTAAAAGTAAATAGCAATAATTAATTGAATCATATTTGGTGACTAAAAATATATATGAGAAAATATCTAGAAATACTTAATCCCTCAATTTTCTAAACATGCGAATCGCAAAAATCTCCCCAAAATAATTATCTATTAATTACATGATCAATTGAATCTAACCTAGCATGTATTCCTTTCTCAAGTAAACTACACAACATATAGTAATTAATTTAATCATACTTTCATGACAATTAAATTGGATACTACTCATTAAGTTCATCAATTATGGATAACATACATAAAAATTATATATCTCTCTCTATAAACCATGGATGCTATTTAATCAAGACAAATAGTTAAATAATTCTCTCAAATCTATTTAATTGCCTCTATAGATAAATTATTGGCC
Organism: Hippophae gyantsensis; assembly: GCA_030763125.1. Classification (NCBI taxonomy): domain Eukaryota; kingdom Viridiplantae; phylum Streptophyta; class Magnoliopsida; order Rosales; family Elaeagnaceae; genus Hippophae; species Hippophae gyantsensis. Next base: position 54,197,063 of record CM061031.1, on the reverse strand, counting down.
AAACAATTAATAGCATACAAATAAGATTAAATAATATAATTAAATTATAATTATAATTAGGATAAAATTTTATATCATCACATGGTGAAAATTGCGTTCATAAGATCCCTATATATATTAAGAAATTAATTACATATAATTGTGTTCATAAATTTCATATTTTTCATAAAAAAAGACATAAAAATTGATAAAGAAAAGAGTAGAAGAAGAAATACAATTAATCTCTTAAATTGTAGTATTAATCTCTTATTGAATCTCCACCAAAATTGTGTCATCTCTTGAATTTTTCTGTATTTTTTTCTATTTTTAGCTAAAAAAAAGACCAAAATTATGCTAATAGAGGCCAATTAGGGTTTATGGAGTGATTAGGGGATTAAATAAAGCTAAGGTGCGATCTAGACCGTCAAATCAAAGGCTACGATCAAAACAAGCAAAAATGATAGTTTCAGCCAATCACAGTGCTACACGTGGAGTGACGTGATTTGCGAAAACGGATGGCTTAGTGCACGGGTGGAACATGTAGAGCAATGGCGTAAAAACATGTGGCATGGCACATTACTTGATTTCCAAACTCAGATTGAACGTCGCGTTGACACGTGGTGCGTGTTTCGTCCTTCTCACATATGGCATAACATGATTCGCTATCCATGCTTGCGTGAAGTCCGCATGGCTTGCCTAGTCTGCTCATCTGCTTATTTGTCATGCCATGTGGCAACTCTTGATTGATCATCTGTTAAAAATTCATAAAAAATTCCAAAAATTATATTTTTACCCCTTTTCACTAAAAAGTTTATATTTTAATTTCTTGGGCATAAAAATACTATTTATTAAATAAAAAAAGTAAATATTAAGTAAAAAAGTGTGTTAATGACTCTACTTTCATAGAGTCATCACATGGTATCAACAAAATGTTCAAATGAATAAGGTAAAGAACATAATAGAACTAAGGCTTAATCCTCATCATCAATTTTAACACCACCATTTTTTAGATCACAAATAATTTTAGTAAATTCATCAAGGTGATCTTGTAAAGGTGTACCTTCGAACATTATGAATGTATACAAACACTACTTCAAATATAACCGACATGTCAAAGACTTCGTCATATACAAATTCTCTAATTTAAGCCATAACCAAGCAGGAGATTCCTCATCACCAATCTCGCATAGTATCTCATCAGACCAGGATAATTGAATTGAACTGAGTGTATTTTTCATCAATGCCTCTTTTTCTTCATCAGTTAATTTTTATGGTAATTTATCCTTACCTTCAAGTGTCTTAACGAGCCCTTTTTTAACTAATACGATATGTATTTTCATTCACCATAGATTGAAATCATTCCTACCTTTGAATTTCTCAATTTCGTATTTTTCTACCATGATAGAAAAGTACAACCAATAAATATGAAACCAATCAGATAACTAGAAGCTCAAAATAAATCTAAAAGAGCAAACTTGATCAGTTCCAATAAATAACAAAATAACCCAATGCTTTGATACCAATTTGCTATAATTTAGTACTTGCGAAAACGAAATTCGAGTCTAATTTTGGTTGCACAAATATATAATTATGGGTAATAACAAAATAATAAATAGTGAGAAAATAAATGGCACACAATGATTTAAGTGGTTCAAATTTTTAATGTGAGAAGTCTACTTCACTGATAACGGCACACTGAGTAAAATCTATCAATAATCAAATAGAGATACAAACATCAATATTCAGATAGTTTCACAAAATATACAAAAATTTAAATATATCCAGAAAATATCTCCCTCTAATTTACTAGTAATATATATAGTAAGATAAATTGACAAATTTACTATTAAATTAAATGTTATCATACAAAAGAGCTTAATGCAGGTGACCTCTCTTCTAATTTGCTCTTTCATGAATACTTGAAGAGTGAAGATACTATCAACGGTGAATATGCACTAAGGAAATAATGGAAAGGTAGGAGACTAGCTGCTGGTTCTTTGGTTGAAATCTCAGGCAGCTTCTACTCTTCTTCTCTATTCGGCAGCTGCTACTCTTCTTCTCTATTCGGCAGCTGTTATTTTAGATTTGTTTCTGCTCAATTTTTAGCAGCAGAGAAAAACAAATATATATATCCCAAATGCAGAGGGTTTTTAGTGGGCTAATAATGGTTTGAGCTTGAATTTTTGGGCCATATTTAGCATTTTTCAATACCAAGTTCAAGCTTTTTAGAATCACAAGGGATTAGTGAGAGCTAATGATACTTTTTATGATTCTGGGCAACCTTGGTCTCCTAACAATGCCTTGGGGGATCAAAATGTGTATGCGATAACAAAAGCTAAAGAAGGAAAAAAGGCAGAGCTTCAACAAAGAAGAATATTCCCAAAAGAAAGGTTGCTGGTGACTTTACTATAGTTCAAAAGAAATCATAATTGACGAGAGAAATTCTCAAAACTCCCTTTCCCATTATCCTTCAATCATTTATATTAATGATCCAACCAACATAGCTTTCACTAATCTTGGTTCTGTGATACTTGTAAGATAATTTGTTTATTTTGCTATTGTTAATCCTTAGTGTTGTTTATGGTAATTTTGTTGATGTTAGTGGTGATGCTACTAATGTGGGTGGGATGGGGGGGCATGATTCTATCAAGTTAGGATGGTCGAGGTCTTGGCAGACCTTATGTCAGAAGACCTTTTAGATATTTGATTCATCAAAATAGTCTAGATAAAGTCTAGTTGATGGTGATAAAATCTAATACCCAAGACTCTCTAGCTATACAATTTCAATTAGCATTTCATAATAGAGTAATCATACTGACTGAGGGTCGTAGTGAGGTTTTAATAATGTGGGCAAATTATGTGGATGTTAGGGTAGTACATTCCATTACTTGTTTTGTTATTGTAAAAGTATTTGGTCTTATCTCCAATATTAATATGTTTATTTTGGGTCGTGTAAATTTAGCCTTGGTAATATGACTAATAGTAAGGTAATTAATTGATAATTTAAATTAATATCAACTCTTTAGAATATTCTATTCTAGAATAATAAGAAAAAATATTTTATTCTAAAATAATTCTCATTAATATTTTTAATGTATCATTTAAAAATTAATAAATTGTAGAACATTCTAGAATCTAGTAAGTTGGTCTATCCTCCCTCATATGGTCTATGTGTGTGTGGGTGAGTTGAGAGGATAAGTGAAATAGTGTTTGAGGTGGGGTAATGTTAATTGTGTGATGAGTGCTAATGTTATTTAATAATAGTGTAATATTAATTTGTTAAAATAATTGACTTTTACATGTGTGGTTTTTAATTTAACAATTTGATATCAAAACGGGATGATCCAAGGTGGATAAACAAGTGGTCGAGGAGTAGCACAATAGGAGAATATTATTTGGAGAAAGCAAGTGATGATATCAAAGGAAGCATGGGACATCATTGTGAGAGTAGTTAAAAATGAATATTTAGGAAAAAAATTTATTATGCCCAATGTATTCTATAAGTTCGAAAAAGAAGAGGAAGAAAAAAAAATACAAAAGATTGGAATTATGGGTTGCAATTACTAACAAAGAACAAAAGATGTAAAATGAGAATATAAATGTTATAGAATTGAGTGAAGGTAATCCAATAGTATTAAAGGTTAGTAAAAATTGACTTGTTAAACATGAGACCAACAACAATGTGACGAAGGAGAGTGAGAAAATAATAATTCAAGAAAGTGACCAGAAGAATAGTAAAAACAAGGAATCTGGACTATCATGTGCAATGGAAGAAAAAAATATTATATTTTTCAAAGTTAATTTATCATGTCAAATAGATAATAGAGTAAAATGTAGATTTATTTTACCACATAATTTCAACCAATCTAAGGTCAATATAAAAGTGTTATAAACTAAAATAAGTATAAAGTGATAGAGTTGATCCTAACTAGGAGTGTTGAAAGAAATATCACAACTCTTTAGAATAATAAGAAAGAATATTTTATTCTATAAAAATCTTTATTAATATCTTTAATGTATCATTTATAGAATATCTTAAAAACTAATAAATTATAAAAAAAAATGAGAATCTAATAAGTTGATCTATGATGGGCCAAACAACTTCATGAGCTCTGATTTTGTCTATCCATCCAAGTAGAACTCTATATATATATATGGATGGTTGTATTATGTGTGTAATGTGTGAATTGAGATTATAAGTGAAATAATATTTGAGATGGTGTAGTGTTATATCTATGATAAGTGCTATATCTGTAATAAGTGATAGTATAATTTAATAATAGTATATAATTAACTTGTTATAATAATTAGCTTTTATACACGTGGCTTTCAACTCAACATTACGTACAATGTGAAAAGCACAGGGGTTTACCATTCTATTATTATAAGAGCAATAATTTGTTCAACTTTATCCATTGAGTTGGGTTGTACCGATGCAAAATTCGCTTAGTGTACCTTTGTCGAGTTTTAGTCTTAAAATAACTCTAAAATTGATGAATTTATCGATATAAATATAAAATAATATCTCATAAAATATAAACAATATCATAATTGTATAAAAATTAAAAAAATATATAAAAATATAAAAATAATGGAATTAAGTTAGAGGTAAGAAGTAGATTGAAAAAGCAATCAAAAGAATTGAATAACAGAATTAAAGAAAAATCCTAAGATTTTTTTCTTTTATTGTTTATATGAATAATATTTTTAATTTATTATTTTCTAGAAGTAGCTAATTTTTTAATTGATCTTAGGTGATTTTAATGCTCTAGATATAAGTTACAATATTTAATAAGATATGGAATATTCTATTCAATTATTCTTTTTTATTATGTATTAATTCTTAGTTTTAATTTTTGTTTGAATTTTTTGATTATTTAAAATTATAATTAAATAATCAAATTAATTAATTATTCATCAGTTTACTTGATTGTGTACGTAATCTCTTAATTAATTTAAATAATCAGTGATAAATTGTTTACAATGAGAATTAATACTCAAGATAATTAAATCAAATTTCTGTGTTTAACCTTGATTCAATTTGCTTTTTAAAATTGAATACTTTAGAGCTTATCTTATATTGTCTATTAAAAAAATTTTGGATTAAGAGTTTCTTTAATTCAACAAATAGGAGAGAAGAGAGAGACTTTCATGTTAGTGAATTTATCTAAGTTATATAATCAAAAAATAGGAGATGAGGATATGCTTTTATTGATTTACAATACATATCAATGGTGGAAAATGATTCTACAAACGTTCTTATATTCATATTTTTATTATAATTTTTATATTTTATTTTTATCTTTATTAATATTTAGTTGTTAAATTTAATTTTGAGTTTACAAAATCAAGACTTTCTATTTTAATAAATAACGATGTACACTAAATAACAACATCTTAAACAATTTAAAATAAAGTTTAAATTGATTGTTCATCTAAACGCATCACAACTCTATGAAAATAATGTTATTATATCATTTTAATGCTTAATATTTATTTGTTTAATGAATTAAATTATATTTTTAGACTTAAAATGACACTTTCACGTAAAAAAAAGAGATATAAATAATTTTTTTGAAATTTTTAAAAATTTTAGGGATATTTTATGAATTTTTTAATATGGGATATATTTAGCATCTGGCGGTCTTTAATTTTTTTAATAACTAATCCAAATGCGCCACGTGTCAAAAAAGATGTTGCTAGCTTTGCCACATAGACACTGCATAAGCGAATGAAACCAATCACTAAGCCTAGTGTGTCGCCATGTCAGCCACGTTCTCCACCAACACAAGTGTTAGAAGCACATTCGTTTTAGCTTTCTGCATGCACTGACATGGTTGATGTGGCAATATGCGATGGTTAGTGATTGCTTTCACACGCTTATGTGGTGTCCATTTGGCGAAGCTGGCAGCATCTTCTTTGAAATGTGGTGCTTTATGATTAGTCCTGAACATTTCTAAAGACATTCTGCCAGAAGCTAAATACATCCACCTTCGTTAAGAAATTCATAAAAAAATTCTAAAAATTTTCATAAAAAATTTAAAATTATTTTTTTATCCCTTTTCACCCCATTATCTGAAAATGTTATTTTTAAGCCCAAAAACACTATTTAATTAATAAAATAAATAAATATTAAACATTAAAATAATATAATAACTCTATTTTCATAGATTTATCATCACGTCAAACTTAATACTTTGCTTGAAAAAAATGTTATTTTTAAGCCAAAAAATATTATTTAATTAATTAAACACGTAAATATTAAACATTAAAATAGTATAATAATTCTATTTTTATAGAGTTATTATCCCCACCAACCTTATTATTTTGTTTGTAACAAGCAAAATACATAAACTAAACTACTTAAAATTAACATCTAAATAGGATAAAAATAATAAATTCAAAACTATAAGTAATATTGATATCAAGCACGCTCAACAAACTAGAAGATCCTCAAAGCTTAATCAATGCACACAACTTAGATATCCGTATAATTATTAATTCATAATACATTCATGTAAAGATATGACCAATTTTTCATTGACATGTTCCATGTGTCTGTTGTGTCAAACATTTTTACACTATATGTCATTAAGATAAGCTCACATAGATCATGCAAAATTAAAAATACTATCAAATAGCACCAAACTTCACATGTCAATATTTAGCATCTTTTTTCACTAATATAAATACCAACTTAAATTGAAATCAATAAACCTTTAAAAGCTAGGCTAAGAATGTCTCTGTGTATGATTTCGAATAACCCAGAGCTCTTCTTAGCACCCTTCATCAACTTGTTAATTTGCTTGCCCTTAATACAGTCTATACAAATCTCAGAGTCAATAAAATCTAGAGTACTAAATATCCCATCATTTACCAACTTTTTAATTCTCTCAATAGAAATATATCCTAATATCTAATGTCATAACATAGAAGACTCTTCATTCACAACACATAATTTAGTACTAATATTTTCATGAACGTGTATAGTTGTGTTGTTGTCATCATTTTTTAAATTAAGGAGAAAAAGACCATCAAACAAAGTACCATATCTAATAACATTAAATTTATAAAAAAAAATTAAACTCAGAGTTTGAAAAGTTAAAGGAATAACCATTTGATACAAGTCTGAATACTGAGATCAAATTCCTAGAAAAACTAGAAATATAAAATGTATTTTTCAAATTTAAAATGAAATCACTACTTAAAACCAATGTGCATGTGCCAATGTTCTCCACATGTGAGGGAATCTTATTTCCTTAATAGATGTTACACTTACTTCCCACAAGTTTCCTTAGATCTTGCAAGTCCTACAATGAATTGGTAATATAGATTGTGGAACTAGAATCAATCCACCATGTGTTATGAGTAATATCAATCATATTGGATTCATAAAAAAACAAATGAAATTTGAGTACCTTTCTTATCAAGCCACTTCATAAACTTGGAGCATTGTTCTTTAACATGCTCCTTCTTTTTGCAAAAGAAGCACACATTCTTCTTCTTAATGTCCTTTTGAGGAAGGATTTTTCTCTTCCCCTTGTCGCTGGCTTGATCCTTCTATTTGTTCTTCCTAAGGGTAGTAAAGTTCACATTTTCCCTTTCCTTTTTTCTCCATAACCAACCTACCTTTTTCTTGAACACACATGGTCAACAACTTATTGATTAACCATTTATCTTTATATGCGTCAAAGGATATCTTAAATGGTCCATATTGTTGAGATAAGGTACAAAAAAGAAGCACACAATCTCCTTCTTAATGTCATTTTGAGGCTAGATGTTTCCCTTCCCCTTGTCCTTGGCTTGATCCTTCTTTTTGTTCTTTCTAGGGGTAGTAAAGTTCACATTTTTCTTTTCCCTTTCCTTTTCCTCCATAAGTAACCTACCCTCTTCTTGAACACACATGGTCAACAACTTATTGATTGACCTTTTGACTTTATATGTGTCATAGGATATCTTAAATAGGCCATACTATTGAGGTAAGTGATCGGGCAGAACCGACATCGTCGATCCTGCCGATACTTTGGTTTTATGTATTTATAAAACTCTCGCAAGTGCACGAATCATTTCGTAGAAAATGATAAGTATACTCCCAAGGTCGATCTAAGAAAGGAATGTATGTGGTTTTTAATTATTATTCAAACTTTTAAAAATGAAATTAAATCCTAAACATCCTGTCACGATATTTTGGGGTTTTGTGTTTTTAATCTACTGACATAAAAATAAACATAGATTCAATAAACATTTATGCAAATTTTATCATTTATAATGGTGGAGTATTTATGGATATAATAATTAAGTTAATTATGCTTGCTCATATTATTTAGGTTATTAAAGATATGAATTGATATTTATTGATTCTCTCTTTTTTATATGAATACCACATTTGGTGGGGTTAGATATTCTTTGTTAACTAAACAAATCAATTAACACCTATGGGTGGGGTTGATAACTAATTTGGTTAATTAAATTAATTCCTTTTTCTAAGAGATTGAAAATGAACCATTTAAATACCACATTTGGTGGGATTAGACAGTTTAAACTTTATTCAAGGTGTCCAAATTAAACCTAAGAATTTAGTTATCCGAGTACTAACTTTCAAGTTTTAAAACCACTATTGAAAACATGTTGTCAATACATTTTCAGATAATAATTCTTATAAAAACTTTTGAAATAGAGCTTCACTCTAACTACCGGGCGATTGTACCAACAAATAAAAGATCACTACTCTAAATTAGACCGGATAACTAAACCTTAAAATCTAATTTTCAGATTTAAGTTTGTAATGAAAAATAATATATTTCTCTCTAACATTCTTAATATAAAATCTTGAATAAAAATAAAATCAATTCATTTTAGAGATTTTTACCTATTTAATATTTCGCAAGCATAACAACGTTATTATTACATCATGTTTATAAACAGCCAATAGAGTTAAATTTAATCACAGACAAATTAAATATAACATGTAAGAATAAAGCATAAAAAATAACTGTAAAGAAAATAAAATCCTTACAGAACTTCGATGCTATTCCCGTTGCTGGAAAACCTCCAAGCGGAATTTGCACTCCTATTTATTGAATCAAAAAGCTAATAAATTACAAAAACATAACTAGTTCTTCCCAAAAAGGGAAGAACTCTAAAACTAAGAGAAATTAACTAAGAAAAGCTAAAAACTAAAAAAAAACTAAAAAATCTAAGAAAAGAAAGAAAGAAAGAGAGAAGAGAATATGTTTTGAGATGTGTTTAGAAGTGAAGAGAAGGGGGGTATTTATAGGTGAGGATGGAGAGAAAAAGTAGGGGAAAAAATGTTAAAAAATTGTGAAAACGCGGAGTGTAATTGCTGATGTCATTGATGACGTCAACATGACGTCATGGGGGCGGCTGCGCACAAAAAATGGGACGAAATGGCAGCGGCGCGTGCGGAACTGGGACTGGGCGCGCGCTGATGTGCGCGAACGTGGGACGTGATGCACGCGATTGGGAGCTGGTGCGCGCGGCGGCGCGATTTTCTCCTTTTTGACATTTTTGACCCTTTTGACACATTTTGTCCATTTTTTCTATATTTGTTGACCTTTACACATTTATTTATTAATATATTATTGATGTATTGCTTCCAGTATTCCTCTTTGAGTGTTTAAGTTACGTTTTTAAGTGAAAATACCTGAAAAACAATAAAAACACCCGTGATTCCGAAAAAGACAAATTTATATAAATATATGATAAAACATATAAATATATATATTTTTAATCAATTAATGTGCATAAAATCATGATAATTTTAGTGCTTTTTGAGCACTCATCACAACCCCCAACCAGCTTCTTGTTAGTCCCTTAGCAAGAGAAGCGATAAAAACTAAAAATTAAACTATCCTAAATCACTTCCGTAGATTGACACGGTTGCATTTAGCCTATGCAACAAGCCTTTAAACCCTTAGGTTGCCCTAGTGGACGAGTTTGAGTCTCGTGAGGGTTTTCAGTAATGATACCCACAAACATTAAACTAAATGTAAAAAAATTAAAAGAAATAATAACAACAATCAGCTTAAAAACTAAAATTACAACAAAATCAAAAATTAACTTTTAAGAATAAAAGAAAACAACATAACACAAAAATGTCTCATACTTTTTAATCTCCTTTAAGATCATAATTAAAATATCAAGCATAAGTTATTTTAATCTTCTTAAACAATCATGATTTATTATAATAATTAGTTGAAAATCATTTTCATATTTCATATCAAAAATGTATCAATTTAATTTCACCAAATTTCAGTGTCATGAATCCGAATTCGCTTCGACTTTATTCCTCACAAGTCAATACTCTCAAAACATTGAATCCTATGGGTTCAAACACTCATACTAATTTATATGCAAAAGAGTTTATGTATAGAAATGAACTAATATGTTCGCATATGTATAAAGAAGAAAGGCTCAAAGTGTTATTTTGACGTTGATCTCATGGAAAGAATCAAATGTATAAATTATAAAAATATCATATATAAAAATTATTTTCATGCATAAATCAAACTCATTAAGAAATTTTTTCAAGATATATGCCTTTTACAAATGAAGAAAGTGCAATGACTTTTTAGGGAATTACTTCCTATATCTTTCTTTTGTAATTAGCCTTTACTCACAACTTTGTAGGCAATGTGGGTCATAGTATGTAGATTATACTATATATTCTTTCTCTCTATATTTTTCTGAAGATATTTTTCAATATATATCATTTGTTTAGAGAGTCAACCATGTACAAATTGTACATTTTTTTTTTAGGATTTTGGTGAGTGGTTAATTTTGTGGCTTTTTTGTTTGATCTTGGTTTAGGTAACCCCAGATATGTCTCTCTCTTTTTTGTAACAATCATGCACGAATGAGATAAAAGCATATATTATCAATTTCTACTCAAATCATTTAATCTAAGCAAAAATAATAATAAAAAATATACGACACTCTATTAAGATGAGAAAAAATTCATACATTCAATGTTAATGCCTATAGAGATCATCTAAGAATTTGAAGAAATAAGAAATGTGTTTGGAGTAGAAAAAATATATATTTCACTCTGAATAAGGGAAATTAGGCTCAAATTATATCTCACAAAGGTAGTCTCTACTAAAACAAATTCATAAACACCAATTTTAGGTTTAATATAATTTCTACATCTTATCAAGGAATACTAGTTATGACAAAAACTAACTAATTATCAAAAACAATTACAAAATATTTCATAATATGTTTTCAAAAATTAATCTAACAGTACAAAAGACTTAACTATTTACTTAAATTTGATTTAAAGAAATGATAAATTTTTGTGAGAACTTTTTTTTTTAAATTCCAAAAATCACTAAATCACACAAAGAAAATAAAAACAAACACAAAAATTGAAAATGTGAACATAAAAAGAATATTTTTTTTTTAATTGTTAAATTATTTTTAAGCATGGTAACTTTTCAGTACCCCCAACCTAGAACTTACATTGTCCTCAATGTAACAACTGTAAATTAATGATAAAGAGAAAAGAGAAGAAATATTACCTATTTCCTGAGAATGTGCAAGTAGTAATGGAGAAATGCAAGTGCATCCATCATATTCATCAATAAAGTTCACAATGCATGCATCAGTGAACTTCTAACATCTCAACAAATATTTTTAGTTTTAACAATTTTAAAATTATTCACATGTAATTAAACTAAAATAAATAATAAAAATTAAATAAATAAAAAAAAATTACCTAAAATGATGGGTTGCCTCCCATCCAGCGCTTAGTTTAACGTCTTAGCAAGACGTAACTTGGGGATTTCATTTTAAGTAAACTCAATGTCCCCTCATCAATGAGTCAATCAAACCTACAAGCAAGACAAGTTTGTCTACCTACACTTTTTCAGTCATGTCCTATAGATTTTCAAATTTTTCTGTACTTAAAACTAGGGACATGCTTGTGAGTTTTAGATAATCTATGTCTAGGTACAAATCAAATAATTAAAGGCATCAAAACACAATTGTACCTAGATCAAACAAAACAACTAACTCCTTAGATTGTAATTAAAACATTAAAATTTTGGAGATAGTTTCACACTTTTTTTTTTGTTTTTTTTTGTTTTTAAGTATAATATCTAAGTTAAAATAACATAATCAGTATTAACCAAGAGTGCTCCCAGGAAAGAATGGTGGGGCAAAGGCTCCTTAAAAACCATCCTCCTAGACAGAGCAACGTTCCCAGGAAAGACTAGTGGCACAAAGGCTTCCAAGAACTAGTCTCCTAGACAGAACTCTCTTAGATCTTTACTTTTCATGCTATTAAGTTAATTAAGTTAAATTAAGTTAAAATTTAAGTTAATTAAGTTAATAAAAATGTAGGTTAATTAAGTTAATGAAAATCTAAGTTAATTAAGTTAGTAAATTAAGTTAATATAAGTTAGTAAATTAAATTAATATAAGTTAGTAAATTAAGTTACTAAAAACCTAAGTTAATTAACTTAAACGAAAATTAACATAAAAAAATAGTAACAAAAAACAAAATTTAAAAAAAATTAAACTAAAAATAAAATAAATTGAAAAAGTAAAAGAAAAATAAAAAAATAAAAAAATAAAAAGAGAAAAAATTATTTTTTAATTAAAAAAAATTATTTTTTTAAAAAAATAAATTTTTTATTTTTTTATTTATTTATTTAATTTAAAATTTATTTATATTTTTTTTACTTCAAATTTCAAAATTCAAAATTATTTTATTATTCATGCTATAATTTTTTTATTTATTATGAAATTGAAATTTGAATTTTTTTTTTACTTTTCACAAACAACAAATTTTTTTATTTTTTTTAAATTAAAAAAAATCACAATTATTTACAACACAAAATTTTTTTTAAAATTTTGATAAATAATTTAAAAACGCTATTCCTTCCCCGGCAACGGCGCCAAAAACTTGATACCATCCCCGGCAACGGCGCCAAAAACTTGATGAGCGAAAACTGGCATCGCCGATCCTGCCGATACTTTGGTTTTATGTATTTATAAAACTCTCGCAAGTGCACGAATCATTTCGTAGAAAATGATAAGTATACTCCTAAGGTCAATCTAAGAAAGGAATGTATGTGGTTTTTAATTATTATTCAAACTTTTAAAAATGAAATTAAATCCTAAACATCCTGTCACGATATTTTGGGGTTTTGTGTTTTTAATCTACTGACATAAAAATAAACATAGATTCAATAAACATTTATGCAAATTTTATCATTTATAATGGTGGAGTATTTATGTATATAATAATTAAGTTAATTATGTTTGCTCATATTATTTAGGTTATTAAAGATATGAATTGATATTTATTGATTCTCTCTTTTTTATATGAATACCACATTTGGTGGGGTTAGATATTCTTTGTTAACTAAACAAATCAATTAACACCTATGGGTGGGGTTGATAACTAATTTGGTTAATTAAATTAATTCCTTTTTCTAAGAGATTGAAAATGAACCATTTAAATGCCACATTTGGTGGGGTTAGACAGTTTAAACTTTATTCAAGGTGTCCAAATTAAACCTAAGAATTTAGTTATCCGAGTACTAACTTTCAAGTTTTAAAACCACTATTGAAAACATGTTGTCAATACATTTTCAGATAATAATTCTTATAAAAACTTTTGAAATAGAGCTTCACTCTAACTACCGGGCGATTGTACCAACAAATAAAAGAGCACTACTGTAAATTAGACCGGATAACTAAACCTTAAAATCTAATTTTCAGATTTAAGTTTGTAATGAAAAATAATATATTTCTCTCTAACATTCTTAATATAAAATCTTGAATAAAAATAAAATCAATTCATTTTAGAGATTTTTACCTATTTAATATTTAAGCATAACAACGTTATTATTACATCATGTTTATAAACAAATGTAGAGTTAAATTTAATCACGCATAAATTAAATATAACATGTAAGAATAAAGCATAAAAAATAATCAGAAGAAAATAAAATCCTTACAGAACTTCGATGCTATTCCCGTTGCTGGAAAACCTCCAAGCGGAATTTGCACTCCCATTTATTGAATCAAAAAGCTAATAAATTACAAAAACATAACTAGTTCTTCCCAAAAAGGGAAGAACTCTAAAACTAAGAGAAATTAACTAAGAAAAGCTAAAAACTAAAAAAAACTAAAAAAATCTAAGAAAAGAGAGAAGAGAATGTGTTTTGAGGTGTGTTTAGAAGTGAAGAGAAGGGGGGGGGTATTTATAGGTGAGGATGGAGAGAAAAAGTAGGGGAAAAAATGTTAAAAAATTGTGAAAACGCAGAGTGTAATTGTTGATGTCATTGATGACGTCAGCATGACGTCATGGGGGTAGCTGCACACGAAAATGGGGCGAAATGGCAGCGGCGCGTGCGGAACTGGGACTGGGCGCGCGCTGATGCATGCGGACGTGGGGCGTGCTGCGCACGGCGGCACGATTTTCTCCTTTTTGACATTTTTGACCCTTTTGACACATTTTGTCCAATTTTTCCATATTTGTTGACCTTTCCCCATTTATTTATTAATATATTTGTGATGTATTGCTTCCAATATTCCTCTTTGAGTGTTTAAGTTACGTTTTTAAGTGAAAATGCCTGAAAAACAATAAAAACACCCTAGATTCTGGAAAAGACAAATTTATATAAATATATGACAAAACATATAAATATATATATTTTTAATCAATTAGTGTGCATAAAATCATGGTAATTTTAGTGCTTTTTGAGCACTCATGAGTAAGGTAGAAAGGATGTATTGAACTAAGAAGGGTTTTGACATCTCAACCTTCAATGTTTTCAATTAGGCAGTAATATCCCTGATGTGCATGATATGATCACGCACACCTCTAATGCTGGTGAGCCTCAAGGACGAAAAGTGTATGATAAGAGTGTTCACCATTGCCTTGTCTAAAGTGGAAAACTACTCATCAATAACCTTTAGTAAGTCTTAAACCTTATTATACTGCTCCACGGAGCCTCTAATACTAGCAAATATTTTTTTCTTTATGAATATAAGGGAGAGATGATTAGTTCGATCCCACTTATCATAAAGAACAACTACATATGGAGAGCTAGCTTTAGTTATTGTAGGGTGCTCCTTTATCCTAATGGCGTAATCTATGTGCATCCATCCCAAGTGAAAGAGAACTCTCTCCTTCCAAACCTTGTAGTTGTCCCCTTTGAGCTCAGGAACATCACAATTCATATCACAATAATTAACAGGTTGAATTGTTGTAATAAATTAAATATTCATGCCCACGTTACTAAATTTAAAGCTAACATAAAAATATGATATGTTCTACCAATGCAAAATCATGGAAAAATGTGAATCTAGTGACATAAAACTTTTATGTGGGCTAAAGTTTTAGTTCAATTAGATTCATCTTAACTTTACGATAAAATTATCAAATTATGCTCATTTTCCTAATCCCTATGGGTAAATTAGAAAATATAATTTGATATTCTAACCTAATTAATCATACAAAATATTATAAAAATTCATGTGTGATAAGATTTATTATATTACATATGATTAATCATAATTAATGTTTATTTTCTAAATGTGATCTTAAATAAACCTTATTATATAGTTTTAATTAATTAAAGATGTTGTGGTTACTCCCTAATTAATTAAACTATATGGATCACTTAAACATTAACCAAATCTATAGGCTCAATTATTGTATAAAACCATAAGCAATATTAATTTAATTTCAAATGTACAAATATTATCTAACTCTAGATCGCATGTATAAAGAAATGACAATAAATTATACGAACAAAATAAATAATATAAGCACAAATTCAATTCATAACGAATCATTAACAATTAAATCCATTATGCATAAATTATTTAACCAAATTTTATATTTATAATAAATCACAAAATTTATACATACAAATACCAAAACAAATAATTTAAGTATAATGAATTTAAAAAAAATAATCATAAATAAATTTTTATGTGCCAAAAATTAATTAAACAAATACCACATGTATAATAAATAACAAATATTCTACATATGACAAATCAAAGTTAAATAAATTAATCACATTAAAATTTTAATTTTAATTCAACATCAAAATTAGCCAAAAAATAAATAAAAATTAAATTCTGAATTTGTTTTGGCCTCTGAAATGACAAGTCATTTTTTTCACCTAAAAAACTCCAACCGAGTCACGCAACTAAGTTTTGACCCAAATGGAAGCCCTACCATTTTTCACAATTCCAAGATGAAAAATGGTGTTCTTTTTATCAAAATTCTAAGAATTGGATTTCTCAATAATTCATGGTCTCACGTTGAATGAAAAACTTTAAAATAAAATAAAAATTTAATTCCAAAACTCCAAGACGCATGAACTATAAGAACAATGATGTTATACATGGTTTTTAACATTTTAATTCACATAATCATTCAAATATCAATACTGAAATAATTGATAATTTCTATACACCTCAAAACTGAGCCAAAGTAAAAACCCAATTAAGATATGTGAATGGTGAAACAGAGCAAAACATGAGTTTTTTCAAAACCGCTCTAATACCAAATGTTAGAGCATAATTTGATCCAAAAACATTTATGAAACTATATGAACTTGAATGTAAATACAATAAAAGAGAAGGGAATTGAAAACTTACCACAAATCATTGATCAAGCTTCACCATACTCACACGAAAATTTTAATGGTGTTTTGATTTTATGCTTCTAAACCTTTCTCTGTTATCACGATGATGCAAAGATTGAATTTATTAAAGATTGATTCTGAAATAAAATGAATTCATAGAGAAGGCTTAGGGACTAATTGAGAATTTATAGGCATGTTTGAGTGCTCTATCCATCAAAGAGAAAAACAGAATGTGCAATTGAGGGGCTAAGGGTCTGAAGAATGTGGATGGAATGTTGGACCATATTCTAGCCAACTTCTCGGTTGGTTACTGAGAATTCTATAGTAACTAAATCCACATGGTAAAATTTTTGTTAAGCATTCACAAAATTTATTTAGTTCATAAATGTAATTTTAAAAGAGAACATCCAAGTTCTTTTCCTAAATATGATATTTGTTGAAAAAAATTACTCCTTATTCAACACTCCTTCCCCTCAAGATATAGAAGAAGCACTTTGGGAAAAAATACTAAAAGCAATTGGTCTATTCATTTCTCCCTATTGTTTTATAAAAATTTCTAGATTGTAGTGGGTATGGATGTGGTTAAACTATTCAAGATTTCTTTATATCTGGTAGGATAAACAAAGAATGGAGTCATACCTTTATTTCTCTATTACAAAAGGTGTCTAACCTCACAAATGTCAAATGGCTTTAGGCCTGTAATGTGATATTTAAAATCCTTTCATGAATAATAGTCAAAAGACTAAGATTTATACTTTATTCTCACATTTCTCCTTTGCAAGCGGTGTTCATCCTAGGGAGATGGATAGCCAAAAACACTCTCACAACTCATGAAATTGTAATTACTATGTTAAGGAAGTTCAAACATAAAGGAGGACTAATGGCATCAAAACTAGACATGAAAAAGGTTATTATCTAGTTGAATGTAATTTTATAATCTCAGTAATGATATCCATGGGGTTTTCAAATAACACATGTGATCTCATTCATCAATGAATATCCACTATCTCTTATTGAATTATTTTGAATGACTCTCCTTTTGGATACTTTTATCCTTAAGGAGGTATCAAATATCACCTTATCTTTTCCTTTAAGCAAGTGAATGTTTTTCAAGATTTATAGTGAATGTTTAACTGAATGGTCAAATTCATGGAATCAAAGTTGTTAGAGGGTCTCCAGTAGTCTCTTACATATTTTGTTTGTAGATGATACAATCTTATTCACTAGAGATGACATTTATGAGGCTAATTTTTCAAAGATAATCCTTGATAAATGTTGAATTTGGTCTAGCTAGGAAATCAATTTGCACAAATCATCATTATCTTTATCCCAAAATATTAGTGTTGAATTAAGGTCAAATTTAAGGAATTTTCTTCAAGGCTCATTGATACGTGCCTAAAATGTACGTATATCTTATAATTTATCGGAATTGAAAGAATGAATTAAGTTTTAATATAGAATTTTAATTTATGTATTTTATAAATTATGTTTACAAAATCATAGAGCATGTTTTGATATATATCAAACACTCTTGGAATTAAAAGATGTAAATGACAAAAGATCGAACGAATCCTCATAATCAGGGGCATAATTGTCATACATTGAAGGATATAAATGCAAAAATTTATACAAGATACATCAATGAGGGGTCAAAATATTAAATTTGCAAAATTAATGACACGTCATAGTACAATGTGCACCAAAACCCATGATTCAAAAATGCATTTAATCTTTAGATTTTCCGCACATCTCTATCCAAAGTCTTCTAGATTTATTAGATTAGGATTATAATTGGTTTAGATCTCTACAACCCTAATCTTAATTATATTGTAATTTTTTTACTATGAAGTTATAACTAGGCACAAATTGTATAAATAAAAACTTATAGAAAATAAGTAGATATGTAGAAAAATTAAAAGCTAGAGCTAATTAAGATAGAATTCAAAGAGGTAATTAATGATTTGGAATTCAAACATTGATATTAATTATTAGCTTCTTCTTTTTCTTCTAAGTTTTCTATTATTTTAATTATGATTCTTTTAGAATCCATGCCTAGCTAATTTATTTATGTGAATTTAGGAAAATTCCAAGCTTTAAACTATCAATTTAGCTAATGAAATGATATGATGAATTTTTAGATTCAATCCTTAATTTTTAATGAATTTAATTCTATGTTTAAATGTCATAACTATGCATGTATGAATTAAAGTAGCTAACTAATTTATTACATGTGTATATTTAATGCTAGTATAATATGTTAGTATATTATGAGTATGTAATTCATAATATTCTTACTCAACGTGACATCTTGTTGTTTTGTGATTGTGTGATGAATAAGGTTGATACCTTCATTAAAGGTTACTTAGAATTGTTATCTTGTATAGTTTAATCATCTTCCTTTTAGAACTTAATACAATGAATGAATTATCTAACAAATATGTCTTGGTTGTTCTACTTTAAATTGGTTAATAATTTTACCTTTAATTAATTACAAAGTAAGAAAAAATACATTATGAAGTCTAGCTTTAATTGCCTAGATTTTTCAACTACAGTTAAGAATTTAAGAATAGTTCTAATTTTGATTTATCGTGTAATTGGTTAGATTATAGACTAGTGGATTGGATAGTCTCATAATCACATATTTCTCTTAACATATATGCTATGTATTTTATTTCAAAACTCTCTTTACTAACTAATTAACAATCTAATAAATAGTGGTATTTATTTTAGCAAACCTCGTGGGTTTTGTAAGAAATAATACATGGGTAAACAAGTTAAGAATAAAATTATATTATTAAAATTAAAAAATCATAATTATAAATATATGTATAAATTATAAATATAAAATTTAAATAATATAAAATTTAATTAGAGTAAATGACGAAAGCTTGTGTATCACATAGTATCCTTAAGATAATTTTTTTCGCTCACCATGGGTGTTACAAAACTACTTAAACTTATCTCCTAGAATACAACAATCAAATAATAATAAACTTACACCATAATTTATTATTCTACAAACTTTCAAGTGTTTGAACTCTATTGGAAGGACCTAACTCTAGATTGAAAATACAAATTTTTTTTCCTTTTCTGATTTTTTGCTTTCTCTTTTTCCTTCTCTATATTCTTTTCCTTTTTTTCTCGGTTTCTCTTTTCATTTTTATAGCTCTATTTTTTCTTTTCCTTCTGTTTGCTCTTTGTTTTTTGTCTCTCTTTTGTCTCTATTTTTTTCTATGTCTCTCGTTTTGAACACACACACACACACACACACACACACATATATATATATGACATTGAAGAGAAACAGAAAAGAAATAGAAGGAATAAAAGTAATTGAAATCAATTAAAACATTAAAGTCAATTAGGAAAGAAATAGTAGAAAAGAAAAGTAATCAGAAAAAAATCATTTACCATTAAATAGCCATTTCAACAATTTTAATTCAAAAATTTTCCAACAATCTTCCACATGAATAAAAATTGACGCAGATTTTAAATCAAATTGTGATACAAAAATAGAATTCAATGGTTTGAAACCTGCATAGGATAGGTAGGTTTTATCTTTTGAACTTTTCCTGTGAAAGTATATTTACTTTACTGACTAACAAGTAGACATGATGTCCTTGAACTGTTATGCCATTTATGTAAGTGATGGCATGCTTCATATAAGAGTCTTACCTAATACAATATAGTTCTCACTATTATGTTCATTTTGGCCATGAACATATGTCTGGTTTTATGAGAGTCTCTAAAGAATTGAGCCCTATACAATTCTCTTTTGAAAATTCCCCACTCCTTCCTCACATAGGTGATCTCTTATATATAAAAGTAATCCAAAAAGAGTAACTTGCATACTCTACTCAGTATTCTCTTTATAAGAATCATTAAAGTTCTTAACTTACACTGTATCTTAAGTGTATCACTATTTTTCATCAAAGGAATAGACTTGAGGGAAACCCCCACAATGATCTCATTATGTCTTTACTATTAGGTTGTCCATTTGAACCTAAATCTTGGGTTCTCTAGTAAAATAGATTGGGTTTTCATTGCAAATCCTTATTCATTCATGAACTTTAGCTTTATTCCCCTTGATGACTTATCAACTAACTCTCGATTTAACTCTTTGGTTAAGTATTTGCTATGTTATCCTTTGACTTGACATAGTCAACAACGATAACCTAAGTTTAGAGTAGTTGTCTAATGATATTATTTCTATGATATATATGTCATGACTTACCATTATACATATTGCTTTGTGCCCTTCCAATAGCTAAGTGGCTATCACAATGGATGCATATTACAGGTACAAGCTTCACCTCTTTAGGAATGTCCCTAAAAAATTGCGTAGCCATTCAAATTCATTGCCACATCTATCCAAAGTGATGAACTTAGATTCCACCATGGATCTAGCAATGCGCATTTGTTTAAAGGACGTCTATGAAATTGCTGCACCACCTTGTATGAATACATATCCGTTAGTAGACTGAGTCTTTCATGTCAGATATCCAATTTGCATCACTGTATTCTTCTATTTAGTTTACTTATAAAGTAAGTTATGTCTACTTTTGTACAACTCATCAAGTACATAATACTTTTTATCACATTAGAATATTCTAGTCAAGACACACTCTCACTTTTATTCTTATATAGGTGTAGATTTACATCTATTAATATTATCATAATTTCAGAATAACCATTGTTGAATTTCTCAAGTATTTTGTCAACATAATGACATTGACTTAGAATGAGACCGCTTGATAATCTTGACATCATAATTCTCAAAATTACATCAGTAGGCCCCTGTCTTTCATATTAAACCTTATATTATTAAAATTAAAAATACATAATTATAAATATATGTATAAATTATAAATATAAAATTTAAATAACATAAAATTTAAATAGAGTAAAAGACATAGATTTATGTATCACATAATATCTTTAAGATAATTTTTAAGGTCATCATGGGTGTTAAAGAACTACGAAAACTTATCTCTTGTGATATAATGATCAAATAATAATACATTTATACCATAGTTTATTATTTCACGAATTTTAAAGTATTTAAACTCTATTGGAAGTATCTACTTCTTGATAGAAAATACAAAAGTTATTTTTTTTCCTTATTTGATTTTTTGTTTCACTTTTTCCAAGCATATCAATCACAAGCATCGGAAAATTTTAAATATCTTTGTTGCTCACTACCCCATGGAATTATTAAAAAGTCAGAGTTGAACACATCATTCTTAAGCTAAGAACTAAACTTGATGGTTTAAGAGCTAAGCTCCTTTCTCAATCAGCCAAAGATACTCTAATCAATTTTGTCTTGCAATAAATTCACATTTGAGTTATCTTTGTCTATAAATATGAAGTTATTTGGAATCTCTGTTGGTATTTTTAATGCTATAATAAGCTCTAAATATGAAGTAAGGTGTAACTCCTATTTTGTTACTTGGCTTGTATGAATTTTGGTGCCCATAAACGTATTACAAAATTGTTCCATACGTTTAAGGGCACCAAAACTCATAAAAGCCAAGTAACAAATTAGAGTTGCACTTGATTTTATATTTAGAGCTCATTATAGCATTAAAAATACTAATAGAGATTCCAGATAACTTCATATTTATAGATAAATGATTAATAAAATGCTAATATGAGTTCAAAGGGATAAGATTATTATTATATCACTTGGATGTTGCTATGGTAATCTCTTTTTTATGGTAATATTTATAATGATTTAATTTCTCCATTCGTATGTCTCTGAAGTTTATACTGTTTGTTTGATGGATGTTTACGTGCTCATGTATGTAGGGGAATGAATTATTTTATGGATCAGCTATTTTTTACCCAGTTACCTTATCACTATGCTGGTGATTCTAAACCAACCAAGCTTGCTCGCACAATCCAATTACACTTTGATGACATTATTTTATTTGTAATTTAAGTTAACTATATATATATATATATGTATTGTATATACATTATTTGTTTTTGTAATAAATTTAATTATCAAGTAATTAATTATATTTAAATTTTAAATTATTTGTATTATTATTTATATTTTGGTTTTTTGATGAATACAAGTTAGTGGAGTGAAAAATGAGAATAAAAATAAATAAAAATTAATACACGTAAAGTCGGTTCACCCAATGAACCGACTTTAAAGCCCGTTTTTGTAGTAGTGGTTTCAATTCCCCTATTTAAGAAACCTAACGTTCTTTGCTTTACACAACCACCACTATTCTCTTCATCTAATTATTTTGTCCTTTCTCTCTCAAAATGTTTTCTAAAAGTTGTATCATATTTCCTTAGGTTTGTTCTTGATTCAATCTATCAAATATTATTATGAGGTTATGTTTGATTGATTCATAAGCTTATTTATTTTTATGATACTGATTTACATCTTAAATCTTCTAGTACGGGTTTTTAATTATTGAATATGTTCTAAGACACACTTTGTACTTATGCTATTTATGCTAACCTTTGAGGTGTTTACTGAACGAGTTCCATTGCTCGTGTGACTCAAGATTGGAACATTGGTCTGGATCCATACACTTTCCTTGTAAGCGAATGATCGTAAGTAGATTATTTTTGGTGTTTTATCTATGAAAGGTAGTTTAAGATATGACTTTGTAATTGAATATTGATTTTCATAGTGTATAGTTAGGTGATCTACTGAACCGGTGGTTTTTTTACTAGGTCATTATTGTAGTCTAAGTTATTTTTACCTAAAATACCATGTATCAAGTTTATTTTTATTTTCGTATTATATTATTTACACATCATTGTTTATCTAACCGCTTGGTAATTTTTAATTAAACATATGTAATAAAATTACATATTCACCCTGTCTAGGTTAATTAAATCTGTAACTCAAACTTTCAAAAAATATATCATAATTATAAATTATATCACGTTTTTTCATTTTAAATAACTATATTGGTCCAATTATATTTGTTAATAAAATTTTTTAAAATATCATTATTATAAATTATAAATATATCCTAATCACAACCAATATTATAATTTCTCATTTTAAATAATTATATGAGTTAAGTCTAATTACTAATAACATTTCACGATATCATTGAGAATTCATCCGAAATTAAAGAAAGAACTTTCCTACTTAAAAATTAAAAAGCTAAATGTAAATATTTTTCAAAGAAATAAGCCCATACACAAGGGCTTAATTGGTTCCACAGCTAGACCGATAGATATGAGGGTGTAAGATCGAGTGCTGCTCTGAGCATTGATCTAGGATTTATTTCCTGCACGCAAGTAAATAGGTGATAGCACTCATATCATGCTCTTGCTTATAATCAAGAAGGAGAAGCCTTAGCAGGTTGGTGAAAATTTTATACCGTATAAATAATGATTTAAGATAATATAGATAAAATAAGTATCTTTGTGATGTTTCATTCTCGAAGAAAGGGAAAAAGAAAATAAAGAAAGAGAGATCACCAAGCGTGGTGGGAGTCAATGAAATCAAATATCTCCGTTGTTTTCTATGCTGCTGCAATAGGGTGGTGGTAGATAAATATTATGTCATAGATATTTTCAGAACAAGTAGTTTCTTAGATTATATTATTAATATTGCTTTAAATGAATATTATTACTATAAATACGTATACATCATAGATATTTCTTGAACAACTAGTTTCTTGAATTATATTATTCTTTTTTATGTGTTATTTTCTTAATTATATATATTATTATATACCTTTTAAAATAGTTTATATATACTACTGCTATTGGGACCTTTCCCTATCATTGACAGCATCTACTTAGCTACTATTCAAGAGTCTCATTTTGGTTATTGGGGGCTCTAAAATATGGAAAATAATAGTTTGAAAAGACAATGGTGCTTAAAAGTGATTAATTTACTTAACCCAATTCAACAAGCATGACTTAAGTAAGAAAATTAATAAATTTTTAATGATTGTCACTTGCAAAAGAATAAAGACTGAGCAGTTGGAGGTTCTTAAAGTTTGCTGCAAGTTTAGGTTGCAAGATGGATATGATTTTATTTTATTTTTTCCCTTTTAGGACGCAATTCTATTGTCTATGACGTTGGCTAGAACAATAAAATTCTTTATTCTTTTAACTTTTGAAATTCTCTTTAATTAATATTCACTTGCACCCAAATCAAAATGTTATTTTATATTAATATAATCTAGGGGCCTTCTCAGTTAATCTGGATTATCTTATCTTTATTAAGTTTAGAACACCAGTGAGTGGGTATTGTATATTTTAAAGTTTATTATATGGATTGAAAAAAATGATGTGTAGCGTTGCTAAAAAAGTGTTTGTTGGAGAAATTATCCATTGCAATTATGATTCAGTTTATAAAATCGATGAATTGAAAATTTATATCCTGTCTGATATAATCACTTATTTTTAATCGATTTATTCTGATTTGATTTATTAATTTAATTGATACGATCGAATTTGATCTTTTATATTTTTTAGGATTATATTTTATTATCTATTTTAATTTTTTTTCAATAATAAATATAAATTATTTGATATATAAAATCATAAATATAATAATAATAATAATACAAAAGTATAATTTAATAATAATAATGACAAACACTACATAAATCATTAACATCAAAAATTTTCGCTGAATGATAAAAAATTTAAAAGATTGATATATGTATAAAATATAAATATTATTAAATTTTAATTAATAATTTCGATTAATTTGAGAATGTAATCTACGTGTTAATCAAAATTTAATGGATTATTTGATTTTAATTTATACGGATTTATTAAATGATTAAATTTTTTACATATTCTTAAATATAATACAATAATAAGGTATAAGATTAGTGTAATAAGTTTAAGTAAAAATTATATCTTTCTAAAAAAAATTACACGAAGAATATGTCACACTAGATGATATATATTAATATTTTTAAGATTATATTATTTGTACTTATTGATAATAATACCTTACGACCAAATATTAATTAAAAATATTTTATAAGTTATCTATGAACTTTACTCATCTAAAACTTTTCAGTATTCAATATTTGATTAAAAAAACTAACAACTTAATTGGTGAAAATTACCACATTACTTAACCAATAACTTAACGGCGGCTCCTAAACAAGATCAACCAATCTTATCCCTTTTGTTTCATAATTGCTCTTACAACTGGATAAGACTTTGAGAGCTAGCTAGCTAGCTACTTCATTCCAAAGAACTCTCAATAAGCTGCTCTAATTAAGTACAAATTTTGCAATCCCCTGAACATACCCCACAACATCTCCAACCAATGGAAATTCTTTTTTACAACCACCACTAAACAAAATATTTTTCTTTTGACATAAATTTTTTTCTTATTGATGTTCCCATTAATAGAAAAAAAAAATGAAAATGAAGTGAAAAAGCCAAAGCAAATTTTGAGCCATTAGGAAGTATAATTAAACTGAATTTTTTTAAAAATAATTCGTAAAAAGTAACCCGTATATTTTATTTGGTATTTTTTTCATAAGAATCATTAAAAACCTTAATTTATTCTGTATCTTACGGGTATCACTATTTTCATCATAGGAATGGACTCGAGGATAAACTCCCACAGAGATCTCACTAAGTCTTTACAATTAGGTTATCCCTTTGAATTTAGATCTTGGGATCTCTAGTTAAATAGATTGGATTTCCTTTACAAATCCTTATTCATTCATTGGCTTCAGTCTTATTCCTCTTGATAACTTATTAACTAACTCTCGATTTAACCCTTTAGTTAAAGGATCAATTATGTTATCATTTGTCTTCACATATTCAATAGAGATAACCCCCGTTGAGAGTAATTGTCTAATGGTATTATGTTTATGACGTATATGTCGAGACTTACCATTATACATATTCCTTTGTATCCTGCTAATAGTAGATTGACTATCACAATGAATGCATATTGCAGGTATAGGTTTTACCCACTTAGGAATATCTTCTACAAAATTGCGTAGCCATTCGGCTTCTTCGTCACATTTATCTAAAGCGATGAACTCAGATTTCATCGTGGATTTAGTAATGCATATCTGTTTAGAGGACTTCCATGAAACAATTGCATCACCCAATATGAATACATATCCACTGGTAGGCTTTGAGTCCTTCATATCAGATATCCAATTGGCATCACTGTATCCTTCTAATACAACTGGATATCTTGTGTAGTGTAGTCTATAGCTACGTGTATATCTTAAATATCTAAGTAGTCTTGTAATACCTTTCCAATGATCAGATACTGGATTACTAGTATATCTACTTAGTTTGCTTACTACATAAGCTATGTTTGGTCTTGTATAACTCATCAAGTACATAAGACTTCCAATCACTCTAGAATATTCTAGTTGAGACACACTCACTTTTATTCTTAGATAGGTGTAGATTTACATCTACTAGTGTTCTCACAATTCCAGAATCACCCTTGTTGAATTTCTCAAATATTTTGTCAACATAATGACATTGACTTAGAATGAGACCGCTTAATATCCTTGATATCTTAATTCTAAGAATTACACCAGTACGTCCCATATCTTTCATATCAAACCTTGAATTCAACATAGACTTAGTAGATTTGATCATTTAATCATTACTACCCACAATTAGCATGTCATCAACGTAAAGACACAAGATAACATAACCATCTTCTTTGTCCTTGACATATACACATTTGTCACATTCGTTGATTTTAAAGCCGTTTGTCCTCATGACATTATCAAACTTTTCATGCCATTGTTTTAGTGCTTGCTTCAAGCCATATAAAGATTTCATCAATTTGCAAACCTTTCTTTCTTTCCCTAGGCTTGAAAAACCCTTGGGTTGGTCCATCTAGATTTCTTCATCTAACTCTCCATTTAAAAAGGATGTCTTTACATCCATTTTATTTATTTCAAGATTTTGTAGAGTTGTGATAGCAATTATCATCCTTATAGATGTTATTCTCATCACAGGAGAATAAATATCAAAGTAATCAAGGATATGTCATTGTTTGTATCCCTTAATTACAAGCCTAGCCTTGCACTTATTAATTGATTCATCTAATTTACGTTTTCTTGTGAAAATCAACTTAAACCCTAGTGTTTTACTACTTGGAAGTAAACCAACTAGTTCCCAAGTGTGGTTTTGCAGAATGGACTCAACTTTACTATTAATGGCTTCTTACCATTGAGGACCTTCAAAAGAATTCACAACCTCTTCATAGGTTTGAAGTTCACTTTCTAGCAAATAGGTCAAAAACTTTGTATCCCTTTTTCTACGTTTGAGTTCAACCTCAACCTCATCCTCAACCTCTTGTTCAAGTTCTTTGTTTTGACTATCTTTATTCATAGTCTTATATGTTCATTTAGACGAATTTGATTCTCCTTGAGAGTTTTTCAAAGAATGATGCATTCCTTGATTACATTATTGTGTTCTTGTGTATATATGGGATCTTTGACTCATGCACAAGAAATCGATAAGCACTACTATTATATGCATATCCAATGAAGATGTAATCTATTGTTTTTGGACCTATTTTCACCTTCTTAGGTATAGGTACAACCAATTTTGCAAGACATCCCCACACTTGTAAATATTTATAAGAAGGTACCCTTCCTATAAATAATTCATATGGTGTCTTATGTGTCTTTTTCCTGGGTATCTTATTTAAAAGGTAGTTAATTGATAAAATAGCTTCCCCTCACAAGTGTTGTGGCAACCCAAAACTTAATAGCATTGCAATCATCATTTCTTTCAAGATACGATTCTTACGTTCAGTAACTCTATTTTGCTGAGGTGAATAAGACATTGTGGTTTCATCAATAACTCCATGTTGTGCACAAAATTCACCAAACGGTGCCTCATATTCACCACCACGATCACTACAGAGTACCTTAATTTTATTGTTGAGTTGATTTTCAACTTCTGTTTTATAAAAAATAAATTTATCTATAGCTTCATTTTTGCTTTTAAGAAAATACACATAACAATATTTCGTGCTATCATCAACAAAAGTAATAAAATACTTATTGCCACATCTTGTTTGAAAAAATTTCAAATCACATAGATCACTATGGATTAATTCAAGGGGTTCAGTGTTCCTTTTAATCGAATGAAACAACGACCTAGTTATTTTTGCCTCAACACAAGTCTCACACTTATGCTTTGAATCTATTTGGAATGAGGGTATATGTTCCATGTTAATTAGTCTCTACAATGTATCGTAATTAACATGACCTAGTCTACCATGCCACAAGTTGGAAGACTCGAGCATATAAGTAGAATAATTAACCTTATTAATATTCTTAGCTTTTATAGTCATTACATTCAACTTAAATAGCCCATTAGATACATATCCCTTCCCCCAAAAACATCCCATTTTTTGTCACAACGACCTTGTTAGATTCAAACACCATTCGAAAGCCATGCTTGTTTAGCAATGAGCTAGAAACAAGATTCTTATGGATGTCAGGCACATAGAGTACATTTTTTAATGTAAGCTCCTTTCCAGAGGTCATCTTCAGTTTGACCTAGCCTTGCCCTTGAATGGATGATATGGCAGAATTTCCCATGAAGAGCTTCTCTCCATCTTTCACTACTTTAAAAGTAGTGAATAGCCCTTTATCTAAGCATACATGCCTTGTTACACCAGTATCAATCCACCACTCCTTTGGGTTTAATCCCACCAAGTTTACCTCAGAAATGACTACACATAAGTCAATGTCAAAAATATCATGAGTGAGGTCATCAACAATGTTTGCCTCACGGTTTCTATTTCTTTTTGGAAACCTACAATCTAGGGCTTTATGCCCTATCCTCTGATAGTTAAAGCAAATCCCTTTGAAGCTTGACTTCTTAAAATTTGCTTCTCTATGTCCCAATTTAGACCCTTTTACCTAGCTTTCCCTTTTCCTTTTCCTTGCCCTTATTCTTATTGTATTTGGAACTTTGATCATGTTCCATCACATTAGCCTTGTGTACTGATAGGATATAACCTATTTTAGAAGAAGCCTTGTTGTCTTCTTCCATTTTGAATCTTATCAGCAAGTCTTTCAAAGACACTTCCTTTCGTTTGTGCTTAAGGTAGGCCTTGAACTCTATCCATGAAGGGGGTAACTTTTCAATAATAGCTACAACTTGGAAGGTTTCACTAAGTACCATCCCTTCATCATAAATCTCTGTTATGATATCTTAGATTTCACGTGCGTAACTGCATACTAATTTAGAGTCCACCATCTTATAATCAAGAAAGCGACCAACTAAAAATTTCTTGGCATCGACATTTTCAATTTCATACTGCTAGTCCAATGATTCCCACAAGTCTTTGGTCATCTTTTCCTTATTCTATTCATTGTACAAGGAACTAGTTAGACTATTCAAAACATAGTTCCGACATAGATAATCAAAATGCTTCCATGCTTCAATAGCACTAGTAGACTGAAAATCTTGTTCACCCTTACCGTGAGTGTTTGAGAACGACAAAAATTTATCCCCCAGGATATAACGATTAAATAATAATAAACTTACATCATATTTTATTATTCTACGAACTTTAAAGTGCTTGAAATCTATCGAAAGAACCTAACTCTAGATAGAAAATATACAACCAAAATAATAATAATAATAATAAATAAATAATATATATATATAAATATAGCTTATCGTACTTCTCTGCTCTCTTTTTTCCTTCTTTCTTTTTCTTTTCTTTTCTTTTTCCCTCTTTCTTCTTCTTCTTCTTCTTCTTCTCCTCCTCCTCCTCATAGCATCTCTTTTCTTTATTTTTCTTTTTTCCTTTTCTTTCTCAGATCTTGCTTTTTCTTTTTTTCATGTTTCTCCTTCTCTGATTTCTTCTCTATTTATAGAAGAATTATACAGAAACGGAAAAGAGAATTGATGAAGAGAAATGACCAAAGAAGAGGAATAGCAATAGAAAAACAATCAATTCAGAAACAGAAGCAAAGTAGAACGGAACGAAAGAAACATGAAATTTAATTCATAAATGAATTTTTTGTTTATGATTTAAGACTGAAATGTTTAGCAATTTAATTCAAAATATTTCAACAGATTGCTTGTTCATTTTTGGATTTTAATAGTGATCGATTCTCTAGTGTAATAATGGATATATGTGAACAAATGAAAGGGCTTGATAACTCAAATTTCAATGAGATTGTGGAGAGCGAGTTGGTGGTGGTAGGAAAATAGTTTGCTACAATGAAATTATTGGTTATGGGTATTGAAGAGGCTTGGCATAATCCATGACGGTGGGTATTCCCATCTCAAATCAAGAGTTCATCAAGAAATGTGTTTCTTTTCTATTTTGATGGTAAGGCTAAGGGTAGTTGGGTGATTGATATGCAACCTTAAGACTATTAATGGAAATCTTTTGGTGGTATTATTTGTTCCAAGCGGGGTGAGTGTGAAGCAAATCTCACTTGGTGTGGTTTCAATATAGATTTGATTATATTATGTACCTCATAATTGGATGGTGAGGAAGAAAATTAGCAAAAGTGATAATATTATCTTTTCTTGACAAGAATGTCATATCTGTGCGAGAGGGTTATGGTCCCTCTTAATAACTCTCATTTGCTGGATTGGTGGTTCTGTTGAGCAAAGCTTGAGCGAATTTGGATTGATTTTTGATATAAAAAATTGTATTTTTATATTTATTTTGTGAAAGTATTGGCCATGATGGGAGATAATGTGTGTAACGAAGAAAAGCATTTGAATTGAAAATAGTTGTTGAGGACTGATTTCGAATTTGGCTTGTTGTTGATCGATTTTACATATATATTGTTTGTCTTTGACTAGATTGTTTGTCATGTATGATTGCTTAACATTTCTTATATAAAAGGGGTCCATAATTTACTTAGATACCCCGCATCTAAATCCTTGCCATTTGGGTTGAACGAAATTTTGTATGTGAAATATTTTTATAAAATTATAGTTTTGACCCTATAATTTTTGTGATTTACTTGTACTTTCTCTTCATGTATGCTAGCCACGATAGATGATTTATTGTTTTAGCCACTGATGAGTGACATTTTGTATTTATCGTCAACGGGTGACATTTTATATTTTTGTCAATTAGTGACATTTTGTATTGTCTCCACCATTCATAAGAGATAGTTCCTGTCATTCCATCAAAGGAATTTTTTAAAAGTTTTCTTATGAGTTTAGAGTTCCATACGTTACAATAGTTACACATATATGAATTGTACTTCTGACCCACATAAGCATCCAGGATATACTAGGAGAGTGGATATACCAAACCATGGAGCCTTTTCATGAGCTCTATTCTAACTCGACCAAACAGGCTTTACAACATGAATTAAACAAATAGTACTGTAAAAATAACACGGTTAAATCAATACACTATAGAAACAACCAACATATAAGAAAGAATAAATTACGATAAACACACTTGTGACAATATACCTCATAAGCTCCTATCTAGACTAGCAATATGCATTAATATGCAAACATCACACAATATGTGAATCAGGAAAACATATTTAAAAAGCTATAAAATATTTTCATTCACTTCAAGACCTTCTTTGTGTAAACATAATCGATAAATGATGCTTGTACTCTTATAACATACGATCATATATAACATTGTATGTATTAAGGTAAACTCACATAAAGTCCAACATTATCTATTTTTTTATAGCAACCACCTAACAACAAGAAATTTACTAAAAATAAATCAAGAGTGTAAAATTCAATAATAGTATAAGCATACAAATATATCTACCAGTCAAGACACATTCCCTAACTATGCCTAAACCGCCTTCGATCTAACATAGCAGTTGATCCAAGTATATCTAAGCTAGTCTTGAAGCTCCATCACAACATGATGTGATCGACTACTAATAACTTAACCTCCCAACATGCATATATGTTGCAACCTCACAATACCCACCTGACACACGACACACAAAAACATAGGCTTTTCACCTTTGCATCATATTGTGACCTCGTAACACTTAGCTGACACACTACACATTATCGCATAGCTTCCTTACCTATGGGAACTAATGCATCCTTATAACTACTAGCTGACATAAGTACAACACCACATAAGCTCCTAACATTTGAAAATTGTTGCACTCTTGTAGCTACCAACAGACACACATAACACTAACACATAGGATCTTTACCTATGAAAATTGTTGCACTCTTACGACTACTAGCAAGCATTAGGCAACTCAACATTGAGACAACACTTCATAATGATATGACTCTTCATTACCTAATAAGCATTTTAATTCTTAATTAAACCTCACTCAATCTCACATTTTTTCACTCAACTTGATGTTTGAGAAATATAAGATAGACTCTTCTATGATGTTCTGCATCGTACAGATAACACACTTTTTCTTTGACCATACATTTAGAAGGAAAAGTGACCAAGAATAGACTGGGAAAGTCTAATGCCAATTGGGCAAAGTGCCCCCATGGATTCTAACCAAAAGAACAAAGAGGAGAGGAAATTTATAGAAAAATTTAGCCACCTAAATCCTTGCCAACCACGTTCATCTACCACATTGACGAGGGTAATAGCCACTAAAATGAGGGTAATAGTTGTTACATCTTGTCCATTACGTCACCAATATGGTTGGCAAGTAATATGGTAGTAACATCAATAAGCTTTCCAGGTCGTTCGTCAAAAATCACACAAAAATAATTTTTGACTTGAGAAATGTCGCATCCCTAACGGAACAATACAAAAAATAAAGTACCTAACAGGATAACAACAACCAACACAAACACCTAATAATCCAAACTATATACAATCTAAGAGAGTGAGTGTGTATAACAGATAAATACAAAATTATCTCTTAAGTAATACTGAACTACTAGTAATCAACCTTATGAAGGAGAATTAGAAACATCAAATAAAATACAAAGATCAAATTTTTCATACAAGAATTCCAACACAAAAAAATAGGACTTACATGAGTTATGACATGCTGAGAAATAATTTTTAGAATGTTTTGATACGAGTCATGACATTATATGAAGAATAGTTTTCGAATGTTATTATTTCATATGTGATTACTTAATATTTCTTTTGTGGGATGTGTCCGTAATTTACTTAGGTATATGGGTAAGTCCTTACTATTTGATTTGGACATATTTTTGTATGTGATAATTTTGTTTTTTTATGACTCTCTTGCACTTCTCCTTTTGCATGCTTGTCACTAACCAGTGATATTGTATATTTTTTTTTTATCGAAATGCCACATTTTATATTTATCACAGGACATTTTGTATTAGCTTCCCCATTCATATTAGATAGTTCTTAACATTCTATAGAAAATGAATTTTGAAATCTTTTATTATAAGTCATGACATATTAAAAAATGGAAGTTTTTTTAATGTTTTCATACTATTCATGACAGTACGTGAAAAATGATTTTCAAAGGTCTTTATTTTTAGTCACGAGAATGCATTCCAATGACATTCATATTAAAAGTATAACCACTTACATATTAATTTTCATCGAAAACGTTATTTGTATGGTTAGGTTTGCTAATTTAATGATACCACAGTTTCGTTTTAAGTACTTTTTTATTCATATTTGAGATAATTTTTTATTTTATTAAGAATTTTTCAAATATGTATATCATATGCATGTGTATTTAATCGAGGACACATATACGTGATGTTCTTTTTAACTATTTCTTTCACAATAACATTAAGTTATTAAAAATATGTTTTAATATTTTTGATTTCTTTTACATTCTCTTCGATCTCTTTTTTTTCTATCACTTTTTTTTCTATCAGTCAAGAATCTAACAACTTCTTTTATAGTATATTTTTTTCTATTAATTAACTTAAATTAATATATATATATATATATTTTAAAAAATTATAAAAAATAACATCTTAAAATTTATAATAATAAAAATAGAATCTCAATAACATTGAACGTTATCTAATTAAAAAGAGTTTAATATTAAATGGATCTAAATGTTCGTAATTTAATTTAAAAAACGTCTAATTAGATGACGTTCAAGATAAAATAATAAGTAAAATTTTTTTTAATAGTGAAAATGTATGAGGTAAATTTAAAGATGTTATTTTTGTTTTTCCCTTTTACTTTTCTTTTTAGGTATTTCTATTTATCTAAGAATGATAAGAGGTTGAGGGTCATTCAAGTGCCAAATAAAACACTTGCTTAATGGTGTTTATAATATTAATATGGGGGTTACATGTTTGATATATATTATTATATATTGAGTTATGTATAGAAATTATTTTTCTACTATCTAAATTTATTTTTTCATGCAAACTGCGTACTATATGCTGATTTCATTTTTTTTAAATAAAATCTAAAAATTGCATATAGTATTCATTAAAACAAAATTTGCATAAAACAGTTTGCAGTTATAATTAATGTCGTGAAACGCCTATATGATATATGAAGAAGAGAGGTCGAAGAGAATGTAAAATTAGTGAAAAAGAATTAAAATATGTATTTAAAGACTAAAAAATGATGTATAAAAAAACTGTTAATGTTCTAGTGTAAGAAATATAAAATAATATAACAAATGTTTTCCAATAATACATACGTAGAACATGAAAAAATATGAATCCCAAATAATAACGATCTATAAAAGAGATGTTAATAACACTCTTTTATCATTTTCAAATATTTTCTTAATATTATCCGTAATATTAAGATAATATTTGAAAAATATAGATAAAAATGAGTAATCAAAATTAAATTATAGTACCACATTTAATATTTCTTGTACTGTGAATATAAGAATTGATTTCAATGTATTTGTTTTATAAGTGGTTTAATTTGAAATGATTTAAGAGGAGAATTTAGGTATTTGGCTTGAAAATGTGATAATTTAGTAATTATTTTAGTAAAAGAATATACATCTAAAATTAATTCTCTTAAAAATAAGTATTAGTTACTTAGTTTTAAAAGCATTAGTAATGCTACTCAAAGTTTTAGAAACACTTATTTGAAAGATTGTTAAATATATTAAGAAGTATTTAAAGCATTAAAAATCAAGGAGAAGGATTTTCAAACTAACCTTAAGATATATTTTAAGTAGATGTTATCCATTTGATCTTTTAGTTTAGTATTTAACAGTTTAACTTGAGTTTCATAATCTGTTCGGAGTTGTATAATTTAATCATCAAAATCTTATTATAATCTTCTGACCACCAAGGTTTAATACAATTAATATGTTTAATTTAATTATTCAGTTAATATTAATTTGTCGCTAATAATAGTTCATAAACCCGATCATTACATTACTGTACATTGGCCTCTAGTCACAAATTCACAATACATTAACTGGTAAAAAAACTATAACTAAATTAAGTCTTGTTATCTTTCACATACCACACTGTTTTTCTTTCTTCTTTATACTCTTCTCTCTGAATCAACTTTTGAGTTGCAATAAAAGCCTCAATTCTTCTATTAAACTCCTCATCACTCATTCCATCCACTCCAACTCTCTCTTCTGCTTTTGAATCCTTCAATTCTCTGTCTGTGTTCGAATTCGATCGCTGTAACTCTCTCCTTAAATTCTCACTTTTACTCCTCTTGTAACACTCCGATTGAGTCCTCCTACAAGACTTCGTCACCAAACCCTTTTTTTCGAATACTTTAACATTTCCAGAAACAGAGTCTTTTGATTTCCCGACGTATTTTTGGTTTGAGTTATTAAATGGAGGAGACGAAACCGCATTTTCAGAGCAGACCATGTGTTTGTCTAGAAAAGAATTTTCCGGAGCCGGAGATTTCTTCACGGAAGAGACTTTCCCGCCATACGTACTGTTGAAATTGAATTCGCCGTACAAATCGAGGATGGTTTTTACTTTTTTGTTGCTATCTTTGGTGGGATTAAAGGTTGAAAAAGCGTAGACGAGGAAGATTATGGCGTTGAAGAGAATGAAAACATAGAAGTGATGACAGTTTAAGATGGAGACTAAGTCTCTGAAAAAATGTTGGGTGAATTTGAAAGCGATCGGAACCCAAGTAGTTGACTGAGCGAAAACGATGAGACCAAACAATGCTCTAAAATCCCATTTGAACATTTGATGAAGACGGTAGCTTCTAATCGCTTTGGCTTTCTCGGCCTTGACGTTGTCAAACTCATGTAAATCCATAGTCGATTTTGGGAGAAAATAAAAGACCAACAAGTTGGAAGATTATCCGGGAAAAAGTAAAGGAAGAGAAAATATGTGTTTGATAGAGACTGAGAGTGAGAGTTAAAAGATTGAGTTATAATGGAATGGAATGGGAAATTGGATGTCTAGTAAGGAATGTCGCTCTTCTTTTATAGAACGGCGAATGGTAATAATTATCTTTTATTCACTTTTTTGTTGCATTTCTCCGTTAAATTTGTATTAATAAAAATATGTCAGCGGTAAATTTATTTTCTTAATTAACTGATTTATACGATTTAATTTTATAATTTTTTTAAATCAATTTTATTAATTTTATAATTTAAAAATATGATTAATTAAATTAAAAATTTTAAAAATTAAAATCTTTTTTATTACTAATTGAAATTGTCATCAACAATTAACTTAAACTTGTTACCTCTACCTTATGACCAGGGTTAAAAGACTTCTAATAAAAATAAAATAAAAATTATATATTTTTTTAATGAAAAATATTTAAAAAATGCAAAATCTTTCCTTCTTTACTATTTCTTTCTACCTTCTTATCTACTTTTTCTTCTCATTTTTCTCATTTTTTTCCTTTCTCTTCCTTTTCTCATCATTATTTATTAATAAATATAAAAATAAAACTTAAAAAGAAAAAGAGCAAGCATAAGAGAAAGAATGAGTAAGAGGAAAAAAGAAAGAGAAGGGATGGATAGAGAGAAAATGTAAGAGGAAGAGAGAAAGAAAGAATGAGAGGTTGATAATTTTTTTAATATATTTTATTAATAAAATATATAACTATTATTTTATTTCATAAAAAATCTCAATTTTTGAAATTTTTTAACTTAATTAATAATACTTTTAAATTATAGAATTAATAGAACTCATATAAAAAATTACAAGACTAAAGCTAAAGCGTATAAATTATATAATTACAGAAACCTTAAGAACTCGATACCAAATAAAAATAAAATCTTTCCAATTTATAATTACAAAAAATATTTATACGTCTGACTCATATATTTTTATTATTAAAAAAATTAAGCTTATTATTTTATATTATATACCATTAAATTAGATGTTGTTTAAGTTAAATTATAATAATTTAGACACCATCTATATTAATTTCAATCTAATTGAAAACTATTAAATGTTACTGAAATGCTGTTTTTATTAATATAATTTTTTATAAATTTTAATAGTGTTATTGTTTATAATTTTATTAATTCCCATAAAAATAAGAAGTAAAATTAAAATGCTATATGTCATTCGACAGTTAAGAAAGTGATAAAAATAGTGTTAGTAGCATCTGTTTTATAGATCATTATTATTTGATATTCATATTTTTCTATTTAAAAAAAATTGTAATTTATTTTATAATACATTTTATAGACAAATATATCTAAAATCCTTTAATTATGTTAGTCATAAGAGCTTAGTTTGTTATTTTTATAATAATTTTATTTTTTTCGTTACGAAAAAATAAAAACACAAAGATAAATAATTATATTTTTATTTTTATCTTTTATCATTTTCGTATAATTTTTTTATCTCAAAAAGAGTTCAAATAATATGAAAAAATAAAAAAAAAATGAATAAATTATTATAAAGAATAGTTACTTATATTTAATATAAGTAAGTTATTTGTGTTATTATTATTATTTTTTCATTTAAAAGGGATAAAAGACACTTTACAGGAAAAAGAAGAAGATGAGAATAGAAAGAAAACAAAAAAAGATACGTATATAAAATGTTATAAAAAAGTATGACCATTATATTATTCAACTTGTTGAGAAGGTGCCAAAGATGGTAAGTGATGTTAAGTTATATAAATATATGTTTGTATTTATATTAATTATAATCCGAGATATGATTAATTGTTTTTGAATTTTTTTTATTTTTAAAACTATTTAACTATATATACTATTTCTAAAAGGTGCGCTACGGACCGAACTTGGACTGTACCAGTGAACCGGAAGGCTCACATTTATGTTTGTGGGGTTAGAACTGCCAACGTGTCATCTCCTTCTCTATTAATTTTTTTATAAATTTTGGATGATATACAATCTTTTTTTTTAAAGTTCTTTTCTTATTTATTTGTAATTTTTTTAAATTTCAACTTTTTATTTTATATCTAGTGATTTGAAGCTATTAGTAAAAAAATATTTTACTTTTTAAATTAAGAATATATGACTTAGATTTAACAATTAGAAAATAAAAGATTCAAAATTGAAATCCTACATACCACACTTGAAAATGGATGTTAATTGTTTGAAAAAAAAAATACTAGAAATTCAATCTAAGAGTCACAAGTTTATTAGCTCCTTGTAATATATATCATAGTTGAATTTATAGTTAGGATTACCTTATAGTTACACTTATATAAAAAAAATCTCTAATTAATTTAGAATAATCTTAATAAAAAAAAACAACATTAAGAGAGAAAAAAATCTCATTCAACATGTTACAATTAATTTACTAATTTTAATCAAATTAGGGATCATCCCACATCTATAATAAACGAGTTAATAACTTTTTGATTGCAACTTAGAGACATATCATTAAGTTTAGGATACTTGACTAGATATTATAAATTTGATCCATGATTTAATTAGGAACATTATTAATTGAAAGTGTAACATCTAGCATTGGCCAATACCAAAACATGAAGCAATTTTGTACGTGAGATGAGTGCTTTATTATTTTTAGATAATAAGTGAGAAGTGCACACTACTTTCTCTTCTTTTATTTTCGTTGTCCTTTTACCCTCCCCAAGTTCGAAATAATGTAGATAGCATGTGAACTTGTACACGTGGCACTTAAATTTTCCACTAGAAAACACAAAAATAGTGGGGAACAAAGTTGTTTCATTGATGACTTAGCTCGGTAAAAAGAACCTAATCTTTAAATTTCATGGGATCAAAAGAGGTTAACTAATATTGCTATAAGGTTGCAAAGATGAAGATGTGATGTGTCAAAAAGAAAAGTGGACAACCGTCCATGGGATTATCATGAAATCCTTTAAACAAAAACAAAAAAAGCAAGTTGTAAACTATTATATATGCTTTGCAATATTCAATTTTTTCAAAAAAATTTAATTAAATTGTATATTTATTGTCAATTCTGTTAATAATATTTAAAAAAATATTAATATATATACATGTTATATAGAACAGTACGTTAATGAATTGTTAATGATATATTGAAAAATTGATAACAACTCAATAAATCGATGAAAAAATAAAAATAGAGTATATATAAAAAGATTTAAAAAAGAAATTGAAAAAAGAAAAATCCAAGATTTTGGTGTCTAATGAACTTAAGGTCAAAAGTAGTGATGGAAGTGAAGCATTTGATAGGTGCATTGTAATTACAAAAATAGGAAAATGAGAACCCTAGAGACATTGAAAGATAAAGCAGATTGCGAATTTTTACTACAATGATGATGAGTGGTGTACTTAGAGAAGCTAAGTAGTAATAGTGGCAGATGATTTCACGTGAGGCTGTTGTGATTTGATTAACTGTTATGAGAAACTAACATGACTTATTTCTTAAAGAGCTTGGACCTGTTCATCTCTACATAGTACTTTACCTTTCCCAACAACACATGCAAGCAACAACGGTTCCTAACACTTCTCAGATTTATTCAACTCACCACCACATATATATTTCGCCCATCAAACTTTTGTGTTAAAAATATTACATATATGTTCTTCTTTTTAATTTATTCTAACCATTTTTTCAATTAGAAAATTAAACATGTGAGTGAAACTTTGCATCCAAAAATACGTGACACTAATTAATGCTTTTATTTTGAATGGAGGAAAGTGTTCTTGATATATATATATAATGTTTTGTTACAATTATTAATTTTCATTTTCTTTTGGCCAAAAAAAAAATCCATTTTCAACAAATTTGAACGTATTAGTAGTCTAATACTTTTGCACCAAGAGAGTTGGGTGATACTAAATTATAGTTTGGATATGAGTTGTTCTAATGCTATAAATTACACCAAAAAGTACAAAGAAAACAAAAGGATTTATATATATATATATGATATGATATTTTAGTTTCCATAATGAAAAATGACTGAATAATTCGTTAAAGATTGTGAGAGCCATTCTACAGTCTTTAGATGAGAGTGTATAGAAATTTGTACTTTATGGTTAAGAACCATCTACGGTTACCAAAGTTAATATTTTTACTCCTAAACCTAGGAAAGATTAGATCATTGTAGATAAAATTGGTAGTAATTGGAATCAAAAAGGTATTAATGCTATTTTTAATACTTTTCTACTGATGAGTTTTGTCATATTTCTCATGTCGAAATTGTTAAGCATGCTTGGAATATTTTGGAGATTGCCCATGAGAATTTTTGTAAGTTCTATGCTAGATTATGTGATATTATTAACACATATGTCAATCTTTAGGATAGTTCAAAAGATTTTCTATTCATTATCATATTGCTTCCATGCAAAGGTTACTATCATTGATGAAAGCAAAGATATGGACACTGAAATTCGTTGGCTCACTTCAAACTTTTGAGATTAGCTTTTGAAAACTTCCAAAGAACTAAGGTATCGCTTTCAAAACTATTATAATTGAAGACAATGACAATGATGATCAAGAACTGGTACTCTTAACTAGAGGATTGAACAAAGTCCCTCAACAAAAAGAATCCTCAAAATAAAGGACAATCAAGTTGTCAAAAGGATCAGAATCTAAAAGAACTCAAATTTGTGAGCTTTGATGGTAATAAATTTAAACCCACTGGACTTCAATATTTTGAATGTATGGGTTTTGGTCACTTCGCAGTTGAATGTTCAAACAAAAAGAACCAAACTAGAAAAGCTTTCGACGTTATACTTACTGAATCTGAAAGTGATAACGATAATCCAGTTGAATCTAGCACCTACTACTTGCCATTTACTACAATTTTTGGTGACAATCCAGTAAGTTTGATATTGATTTAGATGATGAGGAAAGCGATGCCTAATTTCTACTCAATAAATTTAATGTCACTAGTATTGATGAAATCTTCATAGATTATGTAAAATGCAAAAGGGAAATAGCTAAATTAAATGACAAACTTAAATAAGTTGAAATAAAATTCCTTAATTATAGAAAAAGAAAAAATTGAACTATCTAAATATGCTAATATTTTTAATTCAAGTATTATAGATGTTAAACAAGAAAACAAGAATCTTATGCAAGAACTTTAACAATCAAAAGAAGCAGTAAGTAGGTTAACAATTAGAACTGAAAAGCTTGAATAAAGTTCTAAATTATGGAAAGCAAGTTGGAGACAAAAAAGGGCTATGATATGTAGATGAGCACACTACGCCATTTTTTGAGAAAATTAACCAAATTTGTCAAACCTTTAAACATGTCATCCTCACATGATACACATGACATTGGTTATAAGGATGAGAGCTCAACTCCTTCAACATCAAAAACCAGATCTGTAAGGCTTTCTAACCCTACTCCCTATATTATCTATTATACACAAAGAACAGTTGCACCAATGATTGAAAAATCTACTAAGTTTTGGTTGTCTAATATAATTGTGATAGGAAATGTCATATTAGGTCCAAGTGTATATTTTTGTTAAATGCTCTTAAATGTAATAATACTTTACATGCTTCACACAACAGCATCATAATCATCATCCATCTATCATTATCGCATCACATTCTAGGGTGAATAGAAATTATGTAACATGTTCAAAAATCATATTATAAAGCATGAAGTTATTGGATCAAAGAGACAAGTGAAATTCAATACATTTAATTATAGAACTAATTATCATTATCCTAACATGCATGTTGCACCTTCATTTAGGATGAATGAAAAATCTAAAGGTAAGTCCAAGAATATGTCAATGATAACTAAAGGTAGTTGCTTTCTAACCCAAAAATATAAAGAAATCAAAATTCAAGAAAATTTGAGTTAGGAAAGATTGTCTATTTTTGGTCACCTGACCATCATTTATTGTTTACCTAGATATATTTATTTGAATGTTTAATTGACCATAAGTGAGCATCTTTAGTTTTTTTGTTTGTTTATTTAGTTTCAAATTAAAATAAAAAATGAAAAATTGAGAGAAGTAGATATGTTTTAACCTTTACATGGTCATTACATATTCCATTTATATTGTTTTAATTATGCATTGTGCAAATGGGTAGTGTGACTTTTACATTTACATATTTCTCACATATGGGGATCGATATCAATATGAACATATTCATACACTCACTGGACACATAAGTATGTCATGCTAGAAGTATATAATTAGTTATGTAAGGTTTTAGGACATGAGATAACATTGAATTTTAAAATTATGGTTGAACTCTTCCTTTCACTGTATAAAATGTTGATATAGAAAGACACCTAGTTTTAAAAGGTTAGTTATTGTGCAAGTTATTGTAGTAAGAAGATAGGGCTACCTAACAACTGCTAAAGCATTATACTAAGTACTTTGGCTTGTACATATTTCCTTAAAATAATAATAATAATAATAATAATAATAATATTAAAGGAAAAAAGAAAAATATAATTTTTTTTGCATGCAAAAAAAGAAAGAGTTAGAAATGATTATACAAAAAGAAAATAAATAACTAATCCCTTACACAAAAAAATAATACAAGAATAGAATAAAAATAATTACTTTATTATATGCAAGTATGAGTTTAAATGTAATTTTTCAAGATAGTTGATACTATTTTCTTTAAATATTTCATAACTAATCATAATAGAACAAATTGACATCCTATTGCTCTTCCAACACATATTTTACTTTTGGTGATTATCGATATGTCACCATATGTGTTAATATGGTGACATCCTATTTTCTTTGTCTTAATATGTTTGTGTATCTTGTCTACATATATTTATGTTATCAGTGGATAATCACATTTTGAACAAAATTAATTTCATTTTTTTGTATGTATTGGTGTAGTTA
The DNA here is from genome assembly GCA_030763125.1 of Hippophae gyantsensis. Taxonomy (NCBI): domain Eukaryota; kingdom Viridiplantae; phylum Streptophyta; class Magnoliopsida; order Rosales; family Elaeagnaceae; genus Hippophae; species Hippophae gyantsensis. Next base: position 54,153,359 of record CM061031.1, on the reverse strand, counting down.
TGGTTAGTTAAGTCTACTATCCTCGATAATATATATATATATATATATTTTAATAGCTTTTGTTTTATTGTAAATTATTTAAAGGAGTCGTAGTACTTAGATGTAGTTTATTCATATTTTGGAAAAATATATTATTTTCAGCTCTTTATTTTGATTGTTTTGAGCTTTTAAGAATATGTACTCTTTTTTTAGTCATTATATACATATCTTGCTTACTAAACTTGTTGTCATTACTTCATGATTATATTATTTATTTATTTATTTATACCACAAAAAGGAAAGAAAATTAGAACATTAATTGAAAATCTACAAAAAAGAAATAATGAATTTAGGGAAAGATTTTTATTTTTTGAATTTTCTATTATTAGATATACTGAATTATTTTGAACAATGAGTCCTTTGGGACAAATCGTTTGCTTGTTGATATTTTGTTTTTTAGTATAAACATGACTTTTTGAGATTTAAGTAAAGATGGTTTAACTGGATCAAAAGCTATATAGTTTTACTATGAAATTTGTTTTATGAGCATTATGTAGTGAGAAAGAGGTTTTATCGTACGAATATACCAAATGGGTAGATTATAAAGTCTATTTGAGTGTTGGTGATATTTTTGAGCAAAACATATAATTATAATTATTAACTATCTAGTCATTAATCTCGATCGATCTAGTGCTTAATCGATCAAGTATTAATCCTCCATTAGTATATCTAGTCATATAAATAATTAATTTAACAAGTAATATAGCTTGATCGATCTAGTCACTACTTTATCGATCAAGTAACCTATTTTCTTATTTTTCTTATGTGTCTAATATATAATTTAACATACACGGGAAAGAGATATACCTGAGATGTGATTATTGAGACTTGATAGTTTCTTCTTCTTGAACATATTTTTCTAAGACAAACTTAGAAATTAAAATTACAATTATATGTTTTGCTCAGAAATACCACCAACACTCACATAAAACTTACAACACCATTTCAATGTAACCATAGGGTTCTTGCATTTCTTTCCATGTGTCAAATTATTGTGGTTTTCCCAAATAGCCCATGCTATATAGCAAAAGAAAGCCACATCTTTAGTAGAGAGATTTGTCTTCCAATGCTAAGAAATAATTCAGGAGTATCTGGTTTTCAGATTCAACATTAAGCCAATTTTTGTCCCTTGCTAAACTTTATTTGCACCTTTGCATCTCCACAAGGTGTATATGAAATTCTCATAGGAAGCATTGCAAACTCTACACGTCAGAGAAGAATTCATGCACTTTTCTCTTAGAAAGGGCAGAACTTCTTTATATGTTCTCCAAATAAAGTTTTTACTCTTCCTGCGACACACACATCTCAGACATTCCTCTACACTTCTTTTTACCGGTGTCACTACATTCAGCAAATCCCTTTCAGATTCATCTTCCACAAATTCTCACCACACCAATAAGCACTTTTTACATTGTAGATACCGTTATTGGAATAATGTCAAATTAATTCATCTTTGATATGAACTGGACTTACAGGCAAACTCAAAAATTAAATTGGCCTCCTAGTTTTCAAAAAGCAGCATCAATTACATCAATCCTCCAATATCATTAACATCTATCAGATCAATTACACAAGAATTACTATCAAGATAGGCTTATAACATGCCTTAAAGCTTAAAAGTTTGGGAATCCATGGATCTTTATAAATACTCACTCTTTCACCCGAGCTTATTCTCCATCGAAGGCCTTTATCTAGCAGCTCCTTACTCCCGATAATGCTGGATCCTCCATTGGAAAGAAGCACCTGCAACAACCTTAGTTCAGCCAATTTGCCATCTTTGAAATACTTGGCTTTGAGGACTCTGGAAACAAGACTTTATGGGTTTTTAAATACCCTCCAGGCTTGTTTTTCCAATAAATATAAAGCCTTATTAAAAGTTTTAAGATGTTGAAAACCCCATTCCACCAATTACTTTTGGCAAACATAATTTCTCCCAAGATACCCAATGAACACCCTTATTATCCACATCAAAACCCTACAAAAATTTTGCAATCATAGAATGGATATCATCATATAAGCTTTGAGTGGTTTTGAAATAGCTCATCACATAGGATAGAATAGATTGTATGGCTTCCTTAATCAAAATATCTTTATCAAACTTTGACAATAGTTTTTCCTTCTAGCTTTTGAGTTTATTCCAAACCCTTCTTCTTAACCATAGCAAAGGTCCGTTTCTTACTTCTTCCAATCATTGTAGGCAACCCTAGGTATTTATCATGACAATTCACAATCTATATTTTAAACCTTGCGTGTATGGAATTGAAACTAGCTAAGAGAAGAATAATATTAAGGCCTATGGAAAAGAATTATTGGGTGGGTTTAAGTTGGATATGTAAAGGATGAGGTTATTTTTCATTTAGTTTTTTCTTTTCTAATTTTGTTCATTGAATTTTTTTATGTTTTTAATAAATTATATATTGTTATTAGAGTAACTATTTAAAACAGAAAAATAAGAAAAATTACTTTTTATGTTGACTTTCTATAATTTTAAAGATATAAAGAAATTGCCACTAAGTTATTTTTATTTTTAGAAATAGAATTTTTCTTTCCTTTTCTTAATTTTATTAATCTATTTACGTTAATTAGTGCTCACGTTTTGCCCTCACTTAACTAACAAATTACTATTTTATTACATTATTAATATAACGCTAGCTATCTCCGTTCAATTAAGAGTTTTATTTTTCTTTACAAATATCTCTAACATTTAAAAAAATATAACTAATGACGATGAGGTTAGATATATTACTAAAGTTAGCCACATTAATAACTATGTTAATCTTTTCATCTACTTATGCTTATGTCACATATTTTAAAATTATTATTGCTAAATTGCCCAAATATCCTTTAAAAATAACATAAAGTAAAAAAAAACAAAAACTAATTTATTTATTTATTTATTGTGTTTTTTCTTGTTTAAAAATACAAATCTTAATTAAGTAAATAAATATATAGAAAATTAAAAGATCATTTAAATAAAAATACACCTAAGAAACTAATCTAATACTTTTGACATCTGTTATTTTTTTAAAATGATTTTATTATTTTGATATATTATTAAAAAATTTCTTTATAATTGTTGAAATTTATTGATAAGAAAAGAATAATTTGTATAAATGTGAATTATTAAAAAGTAAAAATTTAGTTCGATATCCTTAACATAGTTTTAAGAAATTAATTACTACTTTTATAAAGTAAAATACGTGTATATAAATATTAATCCATAAATATTAAATTCTTATAATTTAATCTCAATATTTTATATTTTTATAAATTATTTTGATTTTTTAATTTTATTATTAACTTCCACTCTCGATATTAAAATAAAAAATATTGATTTATTTTTAATATTACACATGAAACTATATTGTGAAATAAAATTAGAAATTTAAACATTTTTAGGAAATAAAAAAAGTTAAAATTTAACCATTTGACTTATAGTAGTAACTAGTAAGCAATAGTATATATTTTAATTTACTACATTTAATTTGGGATAAATAAAAAAATTCATCTAGTGTATCTAATTTAATTTATTTTTAAAATTTATAAACACATGTATATATATTTTTAATTTTATGTACATTTATTTATGTATTTGTTTTTTAAATTTTCATGCTTTTTATTATTAGAAGAAAAAAATTAAAACTTATTTATTTATTACTTAATATTAAAAATAAGATATTTTAAAATGTTATCTTTTACGAACTTCAACTTTAAAGATATTACTAATTTTTTATTGAAAGCCGTTATCTATAACTTTTATTAAATATGAAGGGTATATTTGATATATTTGAAAACTAAGAAATATATCTAAAAAAATTCAAAATTTTAGGGATATGATTGATATTCTTCGTATCTATGAAGAAAGATAAAATGTCAAGAATATTGGTAAAATTTTTCTTAGAAAATGTCAAATTTGTCATATCTAAGTCCATACAATCAAACCATAGTTAGTACAATCTGAGTCTCTCTCGTGTATGTGTCAGCTGATGACTTTGTAAAAGTAGAGTTATTAGTACAATTATTTGCTTAATATTTGTTCGTTTTATTCAATAAGTAGTATTTTTAGGGTTAAAAATATTAAAAAATGAATTTTTTAGTTAAAATGTGTGAAAACATATTTTTCAAAAAGTTTTAGAAAATTTTAATGTAGAACCAATCACACTATACCATATGGATGCCACGCAAGTAGGGGAGATGATAAAAAGTTACCACGTGGATACAATGTAAGCAAAAAGAGCCAATAAAAGCATGCTACATGTAATAGGTGATGCAGGTCATGTCACGTGTTGATACAACGTTCATTCCGAGTTTTGTCATGTGATCAACGAGTGTACCAAGCGTCGTCATTTGATTCATCTATTCTTTCCACTGTGGTGTCACACAATTCGTATTTGTGAATCACAATACGCCATGTGGCAATGACCATAACTAGTCCAACCCATCACGCATCACATGTTGATTCCCCGTTCCATATGTCGCATTTCTATTGGCCAATGTTGTTAATTTTCCTTTTTTGTATCTTAGAATGTGATTTGAAGCTGATCTGATGGTCCTAATTCTATTTAAGCCTAATTTGACCTTAAAAACCCTAATAAGTTAAAAATTATAATTTTTTTATTAGCTTTTGAAGCCAAGAAGAGAGAAAATATAAAATAATTAAAAAAAATACAATTTTAGTGGAGATACAAAAGAAGATTGACACTGCAATTCAAGAGATTGATTGTATTTATTTTTCTTCTTACTTTTTTATCAATTTTATGTCGTCCTTTATGAAATATATGAGTTTTATAAATAAAATTATATCTAATTACTTTATTAATTTAGTGGTTTTATGAATCCAATTTTTTATATGTGATAATCTAATATTTTATTAAAATTATAATTTTAATTTAATTATATTATTTATTCTAATTTTTATATTAATTAATTTATAGAGATAATTAAATAGATTTAAAAAAATTATTATCTGGTACAGTTCATGTAACATATCCACTGCCGGTCTCAATTCCTCTTTTAGAAAATTTTGCTTTAATATTCCTTATGCTCATATTTCTTCAATGAAATATTTTTATGCTATTATATAAAAACCACCATTTTACAAGTTCAATAACTTTTATGTTACCAATCATTTTTAAAGAAATCATTTTTATAGAAAGGCCTCTTTCTTGGTAGCTTCTTTTACTGAAATGATTTCTTAGGTACGAAACGATTTACTTTATAGAATTTAATTATAATGTCGGCTGTCACAGGGTACAAATTGATATATATATATTTTGGAATATATATAAAATGTTGACAACAGACCAAATTCTCCAAATTGTGTCATTTTTCTAGGCAAAGATAGAGTTATTCATTTGCATGCTTTGCGAATGCTTCCAAGATAAAGAAAACGTCAAACATATGATCTATAATCAAGTGATGTAATTAAATTACATGTAACATATATTCCACGGCTAAACAACTATCATGAGTTAATTAGTAGGTAGTTGGCTAACTTTTTTGAAGCCATATCTTTTCCAAAAATTAAAGAAAAATTATAGCTAGTACTAAAAAAACTCATTAATTAGGTTTAATTAAAAAATTAACAATTAATTAAACAACACGTAACTGATGCTTGTGGGGTTTAACTTCGTATATCATACTTTGTTTAATGCCGGGTTTCATTGTTTTGACTGACTTAGTTTGATAAAAAGATATTTGTTTTTAAATAACATTTAAATATATGATGACACATCGATATAAATTGAATAAGATTCAAACTTAGGTGTATAGTGTGTAATTTTTTTCTGATAAGATAGGTGAAAATCAGAATTTTCAACGATAAAGAAATGTAATTTTAGAAAAAATTGACTTTACGTATCGACTTAAATACCTATTTTTATAGTAATATTTGTACCTAAATTTTTTATAATTTTTATAAATATATTATATATTTATTTATGAAAATAAAACATTATAATTAAAAATATATTTTATTTTCATTATTTAACCACCATCAAAATAAAAATATAATCATTTCTATTCTAAATGTATTTATTAAACATAATTTTAAAATTATTTCATTTTTCAACATAAATTTTGTTAATTTAGATTATAAAATGTATAATTAAATATACATTATTCTTCGGTCAGAAACACTCAATCTCACAAATCCATCAAAATTTCGGTGGAGAATTCCAACCATGCCCATACAAACATTACGTACGCTTCATCTAATTGACAGCACTACTTACGTTCTTTTATTGTCTATTTAAAAGATATATTAATACATATTATAAGATAATTAGTGATTATGTTGACATTTATTCTTCTTGTTTGCGGAACCGTGAAATTTTTTATATTAACTCAATATTTAGTTGAGTTTACTAGACTCAGAGTAAATAGACGACGATCGGATCCTGCAAGTCTCAACTCCTTCCCCGAACTGTATAATTTTTAGTATGTGAACATAATTGGCATAATTATCGGTAAATATGTGAACATAATTTTTTACTTTGAAAGCAATAAATGTTCACCTTTTCCCTTTGTGATCATATAATAGTATCGCATTGACTAACCAAAAATTGCATAAAAGAAATTGACTTTTCTTTTAATGAAAAATTGCATAATTAGATTAGTATTTTCGTAATGCAAGTTTAATTTAGTATATTAATTATAAATATTATTAAAATGATAAAAATAATAATACAAATCATTTTTCAATAGAATCTATAATTAAGTTTGTTGTTAATATTTGAGTAATAAAAACATTAACAAATGATGGGGTATTCCACCATCATGTTGTTATATAGATATTAAGTACCGTAGAGGCTATACAATCAACTATAATATTACCTTTCCTAAAAATACGAGAATAGTGAAAATTTATGTGAACAATCTTTTCTAGGTGAGCAACCCAAGTAGAATACCATCTCTATGGCATCGATAATGATTTAGTGCAAAAAAGAGTTACCATATAAGTAAAGTTTGACTCTAACCAAAGTCTTTGTCACCAAAAGGTGATAACATACAATACTACGTGAATAGTTGACACGAGCTCTAACTTAAAACCAAATGCAACACCAAGTGGAATATAGAAACAACCTTTACAAATGATCTTGATGTCTGAAATACTCTTGCATAACCTGCTAGACCAGATGATCCAAAAGAATCACTGTCAGTGTTGTCTTTTATCCATCTTGAAGGCGACGATCTTCAAATTACCTCTACAATATGTGGTTCTCGCGATGGAATTCCTTACACTCGCAATCTTCTAATCTACAAGATCCTCAACTGCATTGCTCATGTATCCACACTTTGAAAGGCTTGCTTTATGAATAAAACTCCAAATTGTGGCAAATGCGAAACTCATAGAAGTGCATCTATCCTTGAAGGGAGCATCATTTCTAGCTTTCCATATCACCCAAATAACTCGAATTATACATGTTTTTCGTAGATTATCGAGTTGTGACCTAAGGTTAAACAACACTCCATATGTCCATAAATTTAGAATGGAAGAATCCATATGATATCATCTACCAAAAAAGGAGTATAACAGATTCCATAGCGCACCTGCAAAATAAAAACTCAAAAAATGTGAGAAATAGTTTCCTTAGTTGACCTATACGAGAAAGGTAGGAGTGGCACCTTCTCTTTGAGTGACAAGCAGTGAGAAGCTTGATTTGTATATTGATGAGTACTTAAAAAGCACTAAAATTATCATGATTTAATGTACTTTAATTGATTTAAAAGATTTATATTTATATGATTTATCATACTTTTATATAAATTTTCCTTTGGGAGTTTGTCTATAAAAGGCATGTCTCTTTAAATAGTTTAGAAATAGGCTAAAGTGAGTTTTAGTTTATAAATAGGCAAAATTTAACCTTAAACTTGAAAACACATTTTTTGATAAATTTTATTTTTAAAAAAAATAAAAATATATAAATATTAACATTTTATAAATTTATAATTAATTTTAAATACACAAATCTCTTTTATCATATCATATATTAAAATTTTATTTTAAAAATAAAAAATATTTTATTTTATAATAAAATAAATATAAATTTATACATATATTGAAAATGATATGTTAAATATTTTGATAATTTATAAATAATATAATACATTATTATTATTAAATATAATTATAATTATATTTAATAAATAATTATAATATTAATTATAATTATGATATAAAAAATAATATTCATAAAATAATTAAATTATTAAAACAAATTGTGAAGCCTCTATATCCAATTTTTTTTACAAGATACATTACAAACAGAATATTATATCACAAATTTTGTGGAAAAATATTATATAATATAATATATAAATTATATCTAATTAATTATATTTTAATACTTAATTATAATTATTGTTAATAAATATTTGTTATCTTAGTAATAATTAAAATTATAATAATATTAGAGATATTTGTTACAATGTAATCTATTTTTTAATTTTTTTAATCTTAAATAATTTATTTTTTAAAATATAAATAATTTTTCATAAAAATTATTGTAACTATTTAGTAAAGTTTTTAATAATTTAAAATTTTATAATTTATTATTATTATTTTAAGTTATTTTATAATAAAATTTTGATAAGTTATTTGTTATAATTTTTTTTATTATATAAATATAAATTATTTTATTATTTTTTATTTATAATAAAAATAAATTATGAATGAGTATATTTTATTTTTAGTATTCTTTTATAAAATAATAAGAGAAAGGAAGAAAATTGGGTGTTGGGAAGTAAGGAAATATAAAAAAATAATAAAAAAATATTTATTTTTTTTAGAAAAATGGTGTTGATGGGTTGCTGGAATTAGCGAGATGAGAGTTAGAAAAGGACAAAAAAAAATGAGCGGAAACTTGTTGAATAAGTTATGATTTGTTCATTTTTAAACTTAAACATAATTGAGCTACCTGTTAGAGAATTCGAAACCAAGCCAAGCCCTGGATGATCTCGATTACCGAGATAGAAATAACTATTAGAATCTTCATGAACACGATCAGTGTTATCCAAGATCGAGAAAGGATTTTCATTGCTCCGATTGCCTCCATTGTTACCTCCTCGAGCTCCTCCTCCACGAGCCATTGAAAAACAATCAAGAACAAAGAAAGATCAACGAGAGCGAAAAATGGTGCTCTGATACCATATTACGAAAGAGAAGAAGAAATAAAAAAGGAACAATCTGATTGAACTACCTAGAAAGAATACAAAAAGGCTCTTATATACAAAAAACTTAAACCAATGAAAAATAAGCCACTTGGATGACAGCTAAGGAATAGTTGTACCAGTTGACATAACAGAAAAACAATAAACCAGAAAAGAAGGAAAACTATATAACAGAAATACTCTGTCTTAACAGAATCTGAAAACCAAAAAGAACAATGGGAAGATTAGGCCTGCTGTGAAGTGCTCTGTTCTTGCATAGGGCATTAATAAGGGCACTGTGGTTAGTATAAAAATTGCACGAATGATTAACCCTTAATCAAGTTTCATTAACCTTTGATGTTTATCTCAAAGTTCCATTTGTATTTTTTTATTTCAGATGTTTCCGACACCAGTGTTTGAGACTCCAAAGGCAGACCCCAAAAATGTAGCTTGGATTATATTGGGTGGCGGTGCTGGAACTCGCTTGTTTCCTCTTACAAGCCAAAGAGCCAAGCCAGCGGTGGGATACACGTTCATCACTCTATAGTTGGAAACTCTTTTCTTTTTTTAATTTTTATATGTTGGCTATCAAATTTGGAGAATCACAAGCACATGTTGTAATGTGCAGGTTCCAATCGGAGGGTGTTATAGGCTGATTGATATCCCAATGAGTAACTGCATAAACAGTGGCATAAAAAAGATATTCATACTGACACAGTATAACTCTTTTTTCCTCAATCGTCACCTTGTTCGTACCTATAATTTTGGTAATGGGGTGAATTTTTTCTGATGGATTTGTGGAGGTAAGACGATTCTGATATAACAAGTATTTGAACTCTAAACTTCGGAGTTAAACGCAACTGTCATCCAACCAAACTGTGCTACAGAGCCGGTGGTGTTGACCTATTAGTGTAGTTTGCTTTGGTAGTTACATGAATTGACAATGTTGGTTAATGAAACAGGTGATTGAATTCTACTAGCACGTTAAAACTTTTTGATCCATGTATGAATTAATAATTGACAAACAGGTTCTGGCTGCTACTCAAACACCTGGAGAAGCTGGCAAGAGATGGTTCCAAGGAACTGCTGCTGCTGTGAGACAATTTATATAGGTATTTGAGGTGGGTAATTACGATTTCTCGATTAGGCTATAAGTTTATTTTAAAGCAGATTGTTTAATAATTTAGACTTGGATTATGTTAACAGGATGCCAAGAACAAAAATGTTGAGAACATTGTGATATTGTCTGGTGATCATCTTTACCGGATGGACTATATGGACTTTGTTCGGGTAGTTACTGATCCATTTATGCTTAACACTGTTCTTCAATGCCATTTTACTATATTGTATAATAACATTATTCCTTGTTCTTGCAGAAGCATATTGATTCAAAAGCTGATATTACAGTTTCATGTGTGCCCATGGATGACAGGTACTGTATAGTGTACTTTTAACATACCCTGCAAAATTTGGAAGCATTTCTTTTCTCTTCAATGTTATCGCTTTTTATTAAATTTTGGCATCAATTTATTCATTTGATTTGATTATATGGAGGGAGGCTTATATGAAAATAAACACGAAAAAAAGATGAGAGTTATAATTAAGTTTACTATTAATATTTGAGTAATAAGAGTATTAGCAAATGATAGGGTATTCTACCACGATGTTGCTCTATAGATATTAGATGCTTCGGGGGCTATACAATCAACTACAGTGTTGTCCTTCTTAAAAATATTAGAATAGTAAAAATTCATGTGAATAATATTTTCTAGGTGAACAACCCAAGTAGAATACCATCTCTATGGCATCGATAATGATTTAGTGCAAAAAAGAGTCACCATATAAGTAAAGTTTGACTCTAACCAAAGCCTTTGTCACCAAAAGGTGATAACATACAATACTACGTGAATAGTTGACACGAACTTTGACTTAAAATCAAATGCAACACCAAGTGGAATATAGAAACAACCTTTACAAATGATCTTGATGTCTGCAATACTCTTGCACAACCTGCTAGACTAGATGATCCAAAAGAATCACTGTCGGTGTTGTCTTTTATCCATCTTGAAGACGACGATCTTCAAATTACCTCTACAATATGTGGTTCTCGCGGTGGAATTCTTTACACTCGCAATCTTCTAATCTATAAGATCCTCAACTACATTGCTCATGTATCCACACTTTGAAAGGCTTGCTTTATGAATAAAACTCCAAATGGTGGCAAATGCAAAACTCATAGAAGTGCATCTATCCTTGAAGGGAGCATCATTTCTAGCTTTACATATCACCCAAATGACTCGAATTATACATGTTTTTCGTAGATTATTGAGTTGTGGCCTAAGGTTAAACAACACTATATGTCCATAAATTTAGAATGGAAGAATCCATATGAGATCATCTACCAAAAAAGGAGTATAATAGATTCCATAGCGCACCTGCAAAATAAAAACTCAAAAAATGTGAGAAATAGTCTCCTCAGTTGACTTATACGAGAAAGGTAGGTGTGACATCTTCTCTTTGAGTGATAAGCAGTGAGAAGCTTGATTTGTATATTGATGAGTGCTTAAAAATCACTAAAATTATCATGATTTAATGTACTTTAATTGATTTAAAAGATTTATATTTATATGATTTTATCGTACTTTTATATAAATTTTCCTTTTTCAAAATCACAAGTATTTTTATTGTTTTTTAAGTATTTTTGCTTCAATAATAATTTAAAGACTTGAAGAATAATACTGGAGGCAATACACAGTCACACACAATCAAACCACAAGTCTGGGCACATTTGTGCCCATTCATGCCGCAATTCCATGCGTAGCAGCGCACACACCACTCTTGATTCCTGCTCGTGTCAGGGCCTGCATCAACACCGAGTCACATTGTGAATCCTGCATGCGTCAGCGCATTTTTGGTCACGAATATCACCCAAGTGTACACGTTAGCACCCCTAACGCATGCCATCATATCCAATATGCGTATATCATTATTTTTAAGATATTTTCCACTTTTTTAGCCTTTTCCTCACCTATAAAAAGCCCCTCTTCCCCATTATAAAAATCACACCTCAAGAAACAATTTTCTCAACCCTTTCTCTCTCTAGATTTCTCTCTCTATAAAGTTTTCTTGTTTTTAGTTTTTAGTTTTTAGTTTTAAAGTTCTTCTATTTTTGAGAAGAATTAGCTATGTTTTTATAGATTTTTAGCTTTTGATTCAATAAACAAAAATGTTAATCCGTTTGGGGGTTTTCTAGCAACGAAATGAGCATCAAAGCGTTGTAAAGATTTTTTGAGGTATAGTTTTAAAATAAATTTTTTATATTTATTTTTTATGTTTTATTATTATATGTTATATTTAATTTATTTGTGATTAAATTTTACATAGATGACTATTTGTAAACATGATATAATAATAACGTTTTTATGCTTGCGAAATATTAAATAGGTAAAACATTTTTATAAAATAAATTGATTTTGTTTTTATTCAAGATTTTATATTTAGGATGTTAGAGAGAAATATATTATTTTTCATTACAAACTTAATTTTGAAAATTAGATTTTAAGGTTTAATTATTTAGTTTGATTTAGAGTTGTGTTCTTTTATTTGTTAGTACAATCGCCCGGTAGTTAGAGTGAAGCTCTATTTCAAAAGTTTTTATAAGAATTATTATTCGAAAATGTATTGACAACATATTTTCAGTAATGGTTTTAAAACTCGAAAGTTAGTACTCGGATAATTAAATTCTTAGGTTTAATTTGGACGCCTTGAATAAAGTTTAAATGTCTAACCCTATCAAAGTTGGCATTTAAATGGTTCATTTTCAATCTCTTAGAAAAAATAATTAATTTAATTAACCAAATTAATTATCGATTCCACTTATAGGTGTTAATTGATTTGTTTAATTAACAAAGAATATCTAACCCTACCAAATGTGGTATTTATATAAAAAAGAGAGAATAAATAAATATTAATTTATATCTTTAATAACCTAAATAATAAAAGCAAATATAATTAACTTAATTATTATATTCATAAATACTACATTGTTATGAATGATAAAAAAATTGCATAAATGTTTATTGAATCCATATCTATATTTATTTTTTTGTTATCGGCTTAGGAAACACAAAAACCAAAATATTGTGACATGATGTTTAAGATTTAATTTCATTTTTAAGATTTTGAATAATAATTAAAAACCGCATATATTCCTTCCTTAGATTGACTTTGAGAGTATACTTGTTATTTTCTATTAAATGATTCTTACACTTGTGAGAGTTTTACAAATATAAAATCAAAGTATTTGTAGGATCGACGATACTAGTTCTACTCATCATATATCTTGTCAGAATATAATTGACTGAGATGGTGGTATGAAAAGGGCACAAATTGCCCTCCTCAATTCTTATGCTCCCCGACTACATGTAGGGAGTCATAGGCATTTCTAGTTGTGACTTCACCTTTATTGAATGTGTCCAAATCCTGGTATCCTCAACCTTCCCAATAGCTATCGAGCGGACCTCTGAGGTAATATCATGGTAGAAGTTCTCAAAATACTATGGCAGATGCCACTTATTAGCCTATAAATAATCGCTTACTAATGATTATAACGGTGGGTCTATAAGAGGTTGTTCACCCCCTCAAATGTAGAAGTGCTTAGCCAATTATCTGTTCAGAATCATATTGAGAAATTGTTTCCAACTAACCTCCTATATGCCTCCAAAAGAGTAAAGTAATGGTGTCACAAGAAAGACTAGATAGAAAAGCAAACATAATAACTTCGTGGAGTTTCTCCTCTACCCAAATACCGACTACATAAGTAGAGCGTAATGCTAGATTTTTCTATGATAATTCTTCATACGAACTTTCTTGACAAGACATCATTTAAAAGACTAAGTTCTCACAAACCAAGATCCCTTCCTTGAGGGTTCAATAATAGTTATCCAAGAAACCTGAACCAATTTAAGACTATCCACTTTTCCCAAGCAAAAGAAATAACAAATGATTTTTGTGAGGTCATCTAGAATAGTTTTCATCCATTTATATGTTGAAAAAAGTGTAGAAACATGCTATGAATAACTGAAGTGAAAATATTTACACCCTACCAAACAAAGGGTGTAACACTTCCACACATCTATATTTGCTCCAATTTTATCTACTAAGCCTTGAAACCAATGCTTCTTTCGAGCCCCTTGAAATAAGGTGACACATAGATAGAACGAAAAGGCACTCCCAATGCATATCCCAAAGAGATGAAATTTTACTCCGAGGCACACTCTTACCAAAGTAAATTAAGGATGTTTTCAAGTTTATCACTTGTCTCAATAGATGACCATATAAATGAAAAGCCTCAGATAAAATTAGGATGTTCGATGAGGAAACATGATCAAAGATAAGTAGGTAATCAACATATAAAAATGGATCGATGTCATTATTTAGAGATACACCATTCGAGACCACATGATAGCCCGACGTACCACTCAATGAGCCCATTGGTCAACTTGACACATAACTCGATGTTTGCACTCATTATTGAAGCCCATGGGTCAAAATGAGCTCATAACCAACAAATCTATAGTATAACCCATTCCCAAAACTAGTAGGCCCATTACCTAGCCCAAGAGTCAACTAATACAAGGCCACTATCTAGGATATGGAGAAGACTCATGTGACGTGGCCTATAATCTCAAACAGTAGCTCGAAGAACAAGACTAGTGATTTACACCCTGGTTTACACATCATCTAGCCCGTGTGATCAAACCTATACCAATACTCCTAGCCTTAGGAGCTATTTTAGAATAATAACTATACCTATGGTCCACCATGCACTCTAGGTTATGTACCTAGGGTAGCTAGAATTGGGAGTATAGACTTGATTTATAGTATAAATAGGTGGGGGTTCGAATCAGTAGGGGACTTTTGGAACCCTTATATATTGTAACCCCCTATAGGATTTACTCTTAAACATTTTGACACTCACCGTAGAGCCCTAAGCTTTTATGGCCCCAAGATTTTCAAACATTAGGAATTTGTAGCTTTTATAAAACCTAAAGAGTCAATCCAATATGGGAGAATTTCATTTTGTTGGTAGAATTATCACCCTAGTTGACAAAGAATTCTAGCCTGTTTAACATCTTATCACTCATTTTTTGAAAAATTCTAACCCGTTTAACAAATTCTCACCTAGTTTACAAGGAATTTGAGCCCGAAAAACACAATGGAACCTCATCCATCTTATAATTGGTAGCTAAGAGACCATTAGACGACCAAAGGCCTAGGTTAGGGCACCTCAATCTGGAGAATAACTAAAAACCAAACGACAAACACTTAGAACACCGAGCTGTATCAAGCACCCATCTTAATAGAGAATCCTTTCCTTCCCCAATGGCCCATCACAATTTGGATATACTAGAGGCTATTCAACTATAATTGGAATTCCTACAACAAGTCATGCTTTAAATCCAGTAAGATAACCAAAATCTAAGGCAACCTTTGACAAACCAAGTACTCCACAGAAGGAGCTTGAAGATCTGGATAGAAGCCAAAGTATTGAATAATAGTCCAAATAGTGAAGAAGGAAGTAGCTCAGAAGAGGTCATCTCCCTAGCTAGGAAAAATGTACCAGGGGTCGTACCGATCTCAATGTGAAGGATGTAATGTTATGTAAATGTTTGTCTCAACATTGCAAGATAATGCTTAAACGTGGTTCAATGATCTCCACTAAGAAGTATTTCAAATTTTGGAGAATTGGTAAAAGCTTTCATTACTCATTATGCAAGTAATAAAATCCATCAAGAAAGAGGCTCATAACTTATTTTCCATCATTTAGAGTTCCAAAGAAACTGTAGAGAGTTACATAAAAAGGTTCAAGGAAAAAAAGATGGAAATTTTAGGATGTCCTAGCTCCATTTTCATAGATGCATTTCGAAAATGACTAATAAAAAATTATGGATTATTTGTGGAACTAACTAAAGTGACACCTAGGTCTTTAGAGGCCATGTATGCAAAAGCCCAAAAATTTGTATACTTAGAAAGGGAGTTGGCAGAAAAACCTCATGTTCAAAAGAATCTAGAAGAGAAGAAAGATGTTAAGGAGGCAAAGCCTATAGTTCAAAATTGGGGAGACCCATTCAAAATCTATTCACTCATAGAAGGCAAAAGATAATATGTATAGGCATACAAGGAAGATCTTTATCACCATTTTGAGGACCTCTACTTCTTGTGTCTTTAGCTAAGGCAATCCAAAGCATTGAAAGGAATAACCTGGTTAGATAGCCACCTTATATGTGAACCCTAAATAGAGACCACACAAGATATTACTTATTTCACAAGGACATAAGACACTAGATGAATGATTGCAGACACCTCAAATATGAGGTAGAGTTACTATTATCTAGAGGCCACTTAAGAGAGCTTTTCAATACAAGCCTTGTCAAAGAAAGAAGAGAAAACCCACTACATGATAGAGGTGATCATCTTAGACTTCCTATTTTGGGGAAGGCATAACTCAAAATCACTAACATGAATGTGAAAATTGTGCAAACCATTCATGGAGGATTTGACATATTTGGCCTATAAGGAAATTTGTTAAAAATACATGCCAAGGATGGCTAAGGTATTCCATGCTTTGTGTATAATGTTAAGCCAAGATCTAGAACCATATCATCTTTGATAGAGGTGAGATACTCCCATTACATGACAACCCTTTGGTCATTACTATTCAAGTAGCAGACTGTGAAATAAATATATTCCTAGTTGACAATAGTAGCTCCTCAAACCTAATGTATCTAGTTATGCTATAGGAAATAGGTGTTGAGCCAGTAAAAATTAAAAGAAAAGAGTTACCGTTAGTAGGTTTCAATGAGAGTATGACAATGTCCGTAAGTACTATAAGGCTCCTAGTATCATTATCATAAGAAATTATACTAACCAATTTCGTGATGTTGGATATTTCATCACACAACATTATCTTAGAAAGGACTTGGCTATAGAGATTGCAAGCCATACCTTCTACCTTACGCCATGAAATTAAGTACCCTTTGGCCTCAAGGACAGAAACTGTGAAAGGCAACTAGGAGAGAGCTCATAGCTATTATGTCTTAGCTTTCAAAAGGTTACAAGAAAAATAGTAATCAAAGATCAAGAAACTTACAATGATAAGTAGGTTAGACCTAATCAATATCATAGACATAATAGCTGATATGGTGTAGGTAGGAGAGTAAGGAACATAATAGATCAAGATAAGTGCCAAATTGGAAGGAGAATTGAAGATAAACTTGACCACCTATTTAAGGGTGGACAATGATGTGTTTTCCTTGGAGTCCTATAGAAATGACAGGGATGGACAAGAAATTCATAACACATAGGATTAATTTCAACTTGCAAGCAAGGCTATTAAAACAAATAAAACAAAAATTCGTAAGGGAAAAGAGTATCTTGATGAAAAAATAGGTTAGAAGGTCAGATAGGTTAGGAAATTTGATTACCCTACTTGGCTATCTAATATTGTTTTGGCTCCAAAGGGAGGAAAGACCTAAGGATGTTGGTAGACTTCATAGATTCAAAGCCACTCCAAAAGATTGTTTTCCTCTACAAGCATCGACCAACTAGTTGATGCCACTATTGGTTTTAGCCTCATGAGCTTCATTGAAATTTACTCAGAGTACCACCAAATCATGATGCATCTAAAGGATGAAGAAAAAATTTCCTTTACTATAGAAGAGGGCACATTTTGGTACATAAGGATCCCCTTTGGATTGAGGAATGTAGGGCTAACATACAAATGCTTGGTAAACATAATGTTTAAAAGATAATTAGGTAGAAAAATGGAGGTATATGTGATGACATGATGACAAAATCTATAAAGATAAGGCCCTTATAGGAGTTATGGAAATGACCTTTGGAATATTGAGACAATATAACATGAAACTCAACCCTTAGAAGTGTGGTTTTGAGGTCACATCATAAATATTTTGGGGTATCTGTTATCAATCAGGGGTATAAAAGCTAATTTGAAAAAACATAAAAGTCCTATCAGGCACAAGATCTCCAAGAAGCCTTAAGGAGGTACAAGAACTACATGGATAAATTGTAGCATTAGAAAGGTTTATATCAAAATGCCTAAACAAATGCTTTCCATTTTTCCAATTGTAGAGGAAAAGCAAGGAGTATGAATGGAGCGATGATTGCAAGGTTGCTTTCCAGTTCATAAAAGAATACTTAGGATGAGCTCCAATTTTAGTAAGTCTTGCATTGGGTTTTGTATCTCTATCTATCCACCACTGAGAAAGCAATTAACATTGTATTTATAGCACAAAGAGACAATGTGAAACAACCAATTTACTACATCAATCAAGGTTTGATGAAGTCCCAACAAAATTACCCCATCTTAGATAAACATGCATTTTCCCTAAGGATAGTGGCAAGAAAGTTAAGAAACTACTCTGTAGGACATTCTACCATCGTCCTTACATCACACTCACTTAAGAATGTCTTAAAAAATCCAAATGTGTTAAGAATATTTTCCATTATTACAATTGAGCTTAGCAAATTTAACATACATTTTAAACCATGACCTATCAAAAGATAGGTGATGGCCAATTTTATAGCAAATTGGATAGAAGAAGGGACAATACAATTAACAAAATCTCGAAAAGCACTTGAGGAGTAAAAATGATAGGAAGTTTAAATGAACGGAGCAAGTAACACTAAAGGCGCAAGTGTAAAGATTGTGATTTTTTACACTAAAAGAAGAATGAAAAAATAGAATGTGAGAATAACTATCATAGTGACCAATAATGTGGCTGAGTATGGGGCAATATTATTATCTTTAAAAGAATTTAAGGAAGTAAGAGCTAAACATATTAGCCTGTACAGCAACTCAAAGTTAGTTATTAATCATGTCATGGGAACATTTGAAGCTAAGGAAGAAAAAACAAAGAGATACTTTCCTGAAATCAATTAATGGGTATGAAAGTTTAAAACATTGAAAATAACACAGATAATATGCACCAACAATTCCACCGTAGATGCCCTAGCCACTTTGTCGTCAATAGTTCCCAAAAACTTGAAAAGGATTGTGCTAGCTTCAACCATCACTGAACCTAGTATTGGGCCAAGGAGTCATAGATATGATCCAAATTTTACCATATAAGGGAAGAGTCATGTGTGCATCCTTATATGGACTTCTTGAAAAATGGAGCACTACCAACAGATAAAAAAGAAGCAGACATGCTTGAAATTAAGTAGAAGAACCACGCTATCTTGCAATATTAATTGTACAAAAAAATGCAAGTAAACTATGTTTAAAATTCATAAATGAAGAAGAAGTGAACTATGATCATAGAATGGACACAATGTATTTAAGGTCAAAATTTAAACAAGAAATAATAATGTCTCCAAAATAAAGAAGTTTTTGCTTGATTAAACAGGTAAAATGTTTTTAAAACTACAAGACCAGAAGAGGAGGCATACCTCCCTACATAAATAAAATAAAACAAATTCTTAGGCCTCCTTATTGGTTGCATCAACATTAGTTACACCCATAGAATCATTAGTCATTGGCATAGATTTATCACTAATCTAACCATCCAAATATTCTTATTCAGCTCGAGCTTTGATATTTATGATCTTGGAGGTTTATTGAGTTGGGTTACTTATTACACCAGGCATAGGAGCTCGATAGGTAGTAAGCTTGCTAAAAAATGGTCTCCTTGTTTAGTGCCTTGGTGGCCTTTCTTAGGTTGTTTAGAACCTAATTGGCCTTTCTTGGCATTCTTATAAGCACTCCACCATAACTCATTCAATTTATGTATTTCCAACATATTTTTCACCTCTCCATTGGAATCTTACACTTTCATACTTGATTGGGGATAGGAGGGTAGAAATGCAGGCTCTAAACTTGGTGGCTCTTCAATTGATGGTTTGAGTTTAGATCCTATCTCAAAATTTTCCATTATTGCCTTTGATACATACATGAGAGATACGTCCTCCAAAAAGTTCACACAGTCCACAATATCAACCTTTGATGCCATACTTTCAAAGTTATAATAGGTTGAGTTGTTTTCTGGTGAGTTTATGTCCTTGTTTACAGCAACATGTGTTAAATTCTTAAGTTTGGGTGAGTCAACATATTCTTTTAAGCTATTCCCACAATCATTAACATTTATCCTTAAACATTCATTAGCATTACCAATATCAGAAGGTTCAGATTCTTTAAAAACTTTAAATATTACTTGTTCATCTTGTACTCTCATTGTAAGTTCACATTTTTGTACATCAATGAGTGCCCTTTCGGTTTCTAAGAATGGGCGACCCAATATGATAGGAATGTCACGGTCTTTTTCCATGTCTAGCACAATGAAGTCCATTGGAAATATGAATTTGTCTACTTTTACTAACAAATCTTCTACCACACCCCGAGGTTTCTTAATCGATCTATTGATCATTTGTAATGTTACCAAAGTGGGTTTTGCTTTACTAACCCCCAATCTCTTGAAGACCGATATTGGCATGAGGTTAATGCTAGAACCCAAATTATATAGTGCCTTGACAAAACGGATGTTCCCAATAGTGTAAAGGATGTCAAAACTACCTGGATCTTTCAGTTTTTGTGGTAGTTTTTTTATTAAGGATGGCACTACAACTTTTAGTCAAGGTTATTGTTCCATGATCTCCAAGCCTCATTTTCTTTGATAGTATATTCTTCATGAATTTGGCATAAGATGACATTTGTTCAAGTGCCTCTACAAATGGTATGTTTATATGTAGCTTCTTGAAGACTTCTAGAAATTTTGAAAACTACGTATCTGACTTTTGCTTTTGCGGTCTTTGAGGGAAAGGAATAGTGTGTTTGTAGAGGTTGATCTTTTTTGGTTGAATTATTTCCTTTCCATTACTCTCTTTATCCACTAATTGCTCCTCCTTCTTTTTAGTTTTTGGTTCCTCCTTATCCTTTTTAATTTCCTGTTTCTCCTCATCATTTTCTGTCTTATGTTCTTGTTCTAAAGTTTTACCACTCCTCAAGGCTATAACGTTGCATTGGTCCTTACCTTCTCTTATTGGGTTTACAATTGTATCACTTGGAAGGTTACCTTGAGGCCTTTGACTTATAGCCTGAGCAAGTTGCCTCATTTAGTTCTCCAAATTTTGAATTGAAGCCTCTTGAGTTGACACTTTTGTATTTACTGATTGGATGAATTCTTTCATCATCCCCATTTAAGCACTTGTATTGTCCTCAATAGGTGGCTTCTTCTCTTGGGCTTGTGATTGTTATGGTTGTTGAAAACTATGTGGTGGAAATGATTGATAGTTGAATTGATTACCATGTTGAATGTTATTATTACTCCAAGAGAAATTTGGATGTTGTTTCCATCCTGGATTATATGTGTTCGAGTATGGATTATTGTGTTGATTCATATTACCCACATATAAAATGGATTCAGGATTATTTGGATAATTATCAAACAAATAAGCTCCTCTAAAAAACACACATGACACTCCTGAATTTTGGACTTGGTTTATACTCGCTGGTGAGTTTTGTACCTTCAAAAGATTAACCAAAAATGAAACCTAAGCTGTAAGTACTGTGATATCATTTACCTCATATATTCCAGATACTTTTCTCATGGCTATCATTCTATCCATTGGCTATTGATAATTATTTCTAGCCATTTTCTCAAGTAAATCATAAGCTTGATTGTAAGATTTGGCTAGCAAAGCTCCATTAGCATATGCATCAACAATAGTTCTTGTTTGTGCATTTAGACCATTGTAAAAGGACTCCATTTGAATCCAAAAAGGAATACCATGATGAGGAAAATTTCTTAGCAATTTCATTAATCTTTCCCATGCTTAATATAAAGATTCTCCTTCGTATTGTTGGTAGGAAGTAATGTCATTCCTAAGTTTGGCATTCTTTGTTGATGGAAAGTATTTCATCAAGAATTTCTCCGCCAAACCATTCCAAGTTGTAATGGAATTAGGTGGTAAAGAGTTTATCCAAGCTCGAGCCCGATCTCGCAAAGAGTAAGGGAATAATCTAAGCCTAAATGTCTTGTCTGTCATGCCATTGAATTTAAATGAATCTATAACTTCAATAAACAATCTGAGATGAAGATGAAGATCCTCTGTTGGTAATCTGTTGAATTGTTCAACTGTTTGTAGCATTTGAAACATCACTGGCTTTATTTCAAACTGATTAGCTTGAATATTTAGCCTGGTAATACTTGGATTCAACCCTTCCAACATAGGTATTGCATATTCATTCATAGCTCTATCTCTATCATTCATCAAAAGTATTTGATTGTTCAAGTTTAGCTCATTGTTGTTTATTTCTAACGGATTAGCCATTTTTTTTCTCTTGGGTGACTTGTTGTTTTCTAATCGATCTCAAAGTAAGCTCAATTTCAAGATCTAAAGGTCAGATTTTTCCCCACGAACTCTGCTCATGCAATAGACTCAACTATGTTTCTACAATACTAAAGGAGATATATAAATAAAAACAAAAAAATTAACATCTAAATAAATAAATTAAAGTAAAAAAATAAATAAATAAATAAGTAAAGAAAATAAATAAAAGAAATTAACTAGAATAAATAAATAAATAAGTCACTAAAAGAAAATAAGTAAATTAAGATTAAAATTAAAGTAAAGGAAAAAAAATTAAGAAAAAAAAATATTAATTTCTAATATTAATGATCCCTCACAATGGGCCAAAAACTTGATCGTCACACAAATTGTGTGTACAATGAATACGCAAGTATACATATCGTAACAAATAATATAATAATAAGTAAAGATCGTTCCCACGGAGATTATTTTATTGGAAATTAATTTTTAAAACTAAAAATAATAAAAATCAATTTTTTTGGTGTTTTTATATTTTAAGGAAGCAAAATTAAAATAACTAAAAGTAAATAGCTATAATTAATTAAATCAGATTTTGTGACTAAAATGATATATGAGAAAATATCTAGGAATACTTAATCCCTCAATTTTCTAAACATATGAATCGTTAAAATCCCTCCAATATAATTATCAATTAATTACATGTTCAATTGAATCTAATATAGCATGTAATCCTCTCTCAAGTAAACTACACACCATATAGTAATTAATTTAATCACACTCTCATGTTAATTAAATTGCATATTACTCATTAAGCTCATCAATTATGTATCACATACATAAGAATCATACATCTCTCTGCCTACAAACTATGCATGCTATTTAATTAAGATAAATAATTAAATAATTCTCTCAAATCTATTTAATTGCCTCTATAGATAAATTCTTGGCCAAACAATTAATAACATAAAAATCAGATTAAATAATATAATTAAATTATAATTATAATTGGGATAAAATTTTATATCATCACATGGTGAAAATTGGGCTCATAATATCCCTATATTAATAAATTAATTACACATAATTATATTCATAAAACTCATATTTTCCATAAAGAAAGATATAAAACTGATAAAAAAAAAGAGTACAAAAAGAAATACAATCAATCTCTTTAATTAAAGTATTAATTTTCTCTTGAATCTCCACCAAAATTGTGTCTTCACTTGAAGTTTTCTCTCTTTTTAGCTCTAAAAACTTACCAATATTATGCTAATGGAGGCTAATTATGTTTTATGGAGTGATTAGAGGCTTAAATAAAGCTCATGTGCGATCTAGACTGTCCAATAAACTTCGAATCAAGGGATACGATCAAAACAAGAAAAACTAACAATTTTAGCCAATCACAGTGCGGCACGTGGCATTAGAAATTCACTGGATGAATCAGGGGGAGACCGGTCAGAGTCATCACGTGCTGAGTCATCGACATGCGGCATGACTTTATTCGTGGGAACAGATGGCGTGGCACACAGGTGGAACTCGCGAAGCAATGGCGTGGTGACACATGGCACAGAGCGTTGATCGATTTCCGAACTCATATTGAATGACGTGCTGACATATGGCGTGACATGATTCACTCTCAGTCCATACATGGCATTCGCGTGGCTTGCCAGTCAGCTCCTCTGCTTACGTGGCATGCCACGTGGTAGCTTCTGATTGGTCCTATGTTAAAAATTCATGAAAAATCCCAAAAAATTCCAAAAATTATATTTTCATCACTTTTCACTAAAAAGTTTATATTTTAATTTTTTTTTGCCATAAAAATACTATTTATTAAATAAAACAAGTAAATATTAAGTAAAAAATTGCGCTAATGACTCTATTTTCATAGTCATCAAAGGACACTGTCAGAAGGGGAAACATGTTACTGAAAATTGTACTAATGTTCAAAGAAAATCACATTTCTAGAAGTACGTAGACAATTAGTAGCAGCATCATAACGTAAAAATCCCTTGTGAGCTATGCTATAACCTATAAAACCACACTGTACTGACTAAGCAATAAGCTTGTGGCGCTCATGAGAAGGCAAGTGAACAAAGAAAACACATCCAAACGTGTGTAGCATATGATAATCTAGATGCATACCAAAAACACGATAGCAAGGAGTATCAAAATTCAATTGTTGAAAAGGGAGAAGATTAATCAGATAGACTATAGTGGACAAAGCTTCCACTCAAAATTTAGGCGGAATTGAAGACTCCAAGAGTAACGTTAGAACCATATCCAACAAGTGACATTTTTTAGGATATGCCACCCTATTCTATTAAGGTGTATAAGGACAAGATATTTGTGATACAATGCCTTTATATTGTAAAAAGACTTAAAAGTCATGTGACATATATTAGCCACCATTATCAGATCGTAAAACCTTAATACAAGTGGAAAATTATGTCTCGATATAACCCATAAAAGTTTGGAAAATAGTGAACATCTCAGATTTTGAACGCATAAAATATATCCATGTGAAATGACTATAGTCATCAATGAATGTTACAAAATATTTATACTGTGCATGTAAAATGACAAGAGTAATACCCTAAACATCACTGTGTATAATCTCAAAACATGTATCAACACGACCACCATAAGTAGGAAAGGTAAAGTTTTACTTTTCCTTATTTTACAAATAGAGCAATCAAAAAGCAACCAATAAGTATAACACTGATCTTTATTACCAAGAAAACTACATTTCATCAAATTAGATAAAATCATATTATTTGGATGGCCTAATCATCTATGCCAATTTTCAATAGTAATAGAAGCTAAAGATAAAGTTTGAGGAATAGTAAATTGTAATCTTCTCACTTTAGGCCCCTTCGTGATCACCTTCCCTGACACCCGATTGTGCATAACACAACCACCACGAGAGAAATGTACATCATAGTTATTATTCACCATCTGACCAAGAGAAATTAAACTAGTAGATAACTCAGGAGAGATAAATGCATGACGAAAAGAAGGTCCAATACCACCAATGGCTGTAATTGGAAGATTACTTCCACTAGCAACCTGAATATTTTCTGCACCAGTATACTTTGGTAGATTATGTAACAAATCAGGGAAACTAGTTATATGGTTGGATGCTCCATAATCAACAAACCAAGGAGGAAAAATAGTCTATCTTGGCCTTGAAGTCCAAGGGTAGAAAATGCTAAGATAATCATCTATTGGACAATTTCTAGACTAACAACAGGCTTATTTGTGTTAGCAGTTGTAGATGTAGGACTAATAATGTTAGGAGCTTGAATAGCTTGTACTCGTCAATTTTCTGGACGTGTAGGACATTCCTTGATAATGTGTCCTCCCTTCAGTGGTATAAGCAACATTGACAACTTCAGATGTTCCCTGGATGCACCTATAACAGCTTGTGTAGCCATTCTCTATTCCTCGCACAACAATTCACCAAGACATACATCCAAAAAATGAATAGGATCTCTATTCAGCAGTCCAACTCTAGCAACTTCAAATTCTTATCTCAGTTTCATCAAAAACTAATAACGTCTACTATATTCATGAACCTCTTAAAGGCTGGCTAAAGCCTCTTTAGGTACCTTCGTGTAGATAATACCAGGATATTCGCTCCATAGATTAAGAAATCCATAATAATACTACTCAATGGAGAGATTACCTTGGCTGAAGGTACTAATCTCAAGTTCTAGTTGAAATCGCCTCGCAATATTATCTTGATGATATATGCGTTTTAAATAATCCCACATCTCTTTAACCATACCAAAAGAGCATAAATTATTCACCATATGAACTTCAATAAACCCTAAAATCCAAGAGATAATTCGAGCATCCTTTACCTCCCATTGGCTAAGTTCATTAACATCTTCAAGCATAGAAGAAGACCGGTCAATGTGACCCCAAAGCTCTTTTCCTTTCAGTAACATTTTGAATTGGAATTCCCATGCCACATAATTCTTTCCTGTAAATTTGATAACCAAGGTTTCTGTAAACATTGTTCCCAAAAAAAAAATCTTAATACAAAGCTATCAACCACAAGTTGGTCAACCTAGAATCTCAAAATGAAATTGTTGATAAGAAATTTATCAACCCAAAATCAAAAACAGGACAAAAATTCAAAAAACAACTTAAGCAAAACTGGAAAAAAACTAAAGATTCAACTATGGATTCAAGAAGTAGGCTCTCATACCATGAAATTTTTTTAGTAAATGACTGAATGACCTCTTCTTAAGGATCATTTTTTTTAAATAAGAATTATTATACGATCTATTTTAGGTAAAAATATATACAATATTCTATTTATATATTTTAAGTCAGAATATACAATATTCTGTTAATCTATTTTAGGTAATAATATATACACAACTAATACACTAATTATGGTAAAGTAAATCTTATAATCTTCTTATCTAAGGATTCTGCTAGGTTGATTGATATCCCAATGAGTACCTGCATAAACAGTGGCATAAAAAAGATATTCATATTGACACAGTATAACTCTCTTTCCCTCAATCGTCACCTTGCTCGTACCTATAATTTTGGTAATGGGGTGAATTTTTCTGATGGATTTGTGGAGGTAAGACGATTCTGATATAACAAGTATTTGAACTCTAAACTTCGGAGTTAAACGCAACTATCATCCAACCAAACTGTGCTACAGGGCCGGTGGTGTTGACCTATTAGTGTAGTTTGCTTTGGTAGTTACATGAATTGAGAATGTTGGTTAATGAAACAGGTGATTGAATTCTATTAGCAAGTTAAAACATTTTGATCCATGTATGAATTAATAAGTTACTTGACAAACAGGTTCTGGCTGCTACTCAATTAACACCTGGAGAAGCTTGCAAGAGATGGTTCCAAGGAACTGCTGATGCTGTGAGACAATTTATATGGGTATTTGAGGTGGGTAATTACGATTTCTCGATTAGGCTATAAGTGTATTTTAAAGCAGATTATTTAATAATTTAGACTTGGATTATGTTAACAGGATGCCAAGAACAAATATGTTGAGAACATTGTGATGTTATCTGGCGATCATCTTTACCGGATGGACTATGGACTTTGTTCGGGTAGTTACTGATCCATTTATGCTTAACACTGTTCTTCAATGCCATTTTACTATATTGTATAATATCATTAATATCATTATTCCTTGTTCTTGCAGAAGCAGATTGATTCAAATGCTGATATTACAGTTTCATGTCTGCCCATGGATGACAGGTACTGTATAGTGTACTTTTAACATACCCTGCAAAATTTGGAAACATTTCTTTTCTCTTCTATGTTATCGTTTTTTGTTTAATTTTGGCATCAATCTATTCATTTGATTATGGTTATATGGAGGGAGGCTTCATGACTTATATACAGAACTAAGATCTGAGTTCATGTGTGTGTCTATACGTCACCCCAGGGTCTGAAAAGTTAATTCCTCGGTACTTAAGTTTTATCCTCTTAATTCACCCACCGCTACATATACTTTTTGTAGCGTTTTTCGTCTGTAATTACTTTGTGCATGTGCGCGAAGTTGCGCATGCATGCATGATATTTGTATTTATATTTAAGAAATTAAATTAAAAATTGATGCATATTGCTGTTCTTTTAAATTTTGATTGCGGTCATGCATTAGATACGGACTCATATGAAAATTGACAATACAGGACGGATAGTCCAGTTCGATGAGAAACCAAAGAGTCCTACCTAAAGCAATGGTAATCAAATTTATTTCACTTTGTTGTAAACACTTACTGTACCCTAGCCTTTGTCTAATTCTTGCTTTGATCTTGCCCCTGTAGCAAGTGGATACTACTCTTCTAGGGCTTTCTATGGTAGATGCAGTCAAATACCCTTACATTGCATCCATAGGTGTGTATTGTTGGAATATTATGGATCAAAATTCTCAAAACTCAAGAACAGTCAAGAATAATTTTTCAGAAACACTTAGAAACTCTCAAATTTTTGTTTATGATTTTTTTAACTTTATTATTACATTGCTACTGAGAAGTATTTATAGAAACAACTAATAAATCTAAGTCATATAACATAAACCTATCAAAACAATCTAAACCATACACCTATCTCCTTACTTAACTCATTTATTTTCTTCTTCCCATGAACCATGAACTGTATCCTTATCAATCCAGATCATCACCATAGAAGCTTCCATGAGTTGGGCTTCAAATGAGCTAGAATATTTCAAAGAGTTTTTTTTTATTTCGTTGGGCTTGTAAACAAGTTTACAAACCAACACTCCTCCTTATACTTGTTTTATGATACCGAGAAAATTTCTCAATCTGACAAAGTCTTCTTGCTTGAGCGGTTTAGTGAAGATGTCGGCAATTTAATCTTGTGATTTTACATACTCGAGTTGTACATCCTTTCTTATGATGCACCCCCTGATGTAATGATATCGAGTATCTATGTGTTTACTTCGATCATGGAAAATAGGATTTTTGGCTAAGGCAATGGTTGACTTGTTGTCGACACAAATTTTGGTTGGCTCTTCTTGTGTCATACTTAGCTTCTTTAATAAGTTTCTCAACCAAATTGCATGGCAATACACATGAGGTAGCTGTTACATATGCTTCACAGCTAGTCAAGGTGACAATCGGTTGCTTTTTTGACATCCATGTAAAAGCAGTATCTCCCATGAAAAACACAAATCCGGAAGTGCTTTTTCGATCGTCTATATCTCCACCAAAATCGCTATCACTATATCCAACAAGCTTGTAGTCATTAGAAGCCGAATAAAACAAGCTAAAATTAATTGTACCTTTCAGATAACGTAGGATTCTTTTTGCAGCTTTGAAATGGGTAATTATCGATTTCTCCATATAGTGGCTAATCAATCCAACGGTATACAGGATGTCAGGCCTTGTGCACGTGAGATAACGCAGACTTCCAACTAAACTTTTGAAAAATATTGGATCCACACTTTCACCATCTTCATGCTTGGATAGTTTGATTCCACATTCCATTGGTGTGTTGATCGGCTTGCAATCGTTCATCTTGAACTTCTTTAGTATCTCCCCTGCATAGCTTTCTTGAGAGATGAAGATGCCTTCTTCCTTTTGCTTCATTTCAATTCCAAGGTAGTATGTCATTAACCCGATATCTATCATTTCGAACTCTTGGGTCATCACCTTTTTAAAATCTTCAACTAGCTTCGGATTACTTCCGGTGAAGATGAGATCATCTACGTATAGACAAACGATTATAATATCGTCATCTTCAATCTTGATGTAGAGTGAATATTCATAGGGACACTTGGTGAAGTTTTTCTCCAGAAAGTACTTTTCGATGCGGTTATTCCATGCTCTTGGTGCTTGCTTTAACCCATAAAGAGCTTTCTTCAACTTCAACACCTTGTCTTTGTGACCTTTTGCTTCATAGCCTAATGGTTGCTTAATGTAGACTTCTTCTTTAAGGACTCCGTTTAGAAAAGCAGATTTTACATCCATTTGATGTATCTTTCACTTATTTTGTGCTGCCAAAAAAATGATTAGTATTATAGTTTCTAATCGAGCAATAGGAGCAAATACCTCATCATAGTCAATTCTAGCCTTTTGACTATATCCTTTTGCTACTAGTCTCTCATTGTGCCTTTCAATCTCTCCTTTAGCATTTCTCTTTATCTTGTACACCCACCCATTTGACACCTATTACCTTATGTCCTTTGGGAAGTGAAACAAGTTCCCATGTTCCATTCTTCTCAATTGCATTGATCTCTTCGTCCATCGCATCTCTCCACTTCTTCTCTTGTGCAGCTTCTTAAAAGCTTATTGGTTCACAATCAACAAAGAGACAGAATAAGGTAAGATTATCTTGTCATTTTATTACCTCATAAAGATCTTGCAGATTTCGTGTGTCATGGCTCTTTCACTTCCACTCGAAGATGATGAAGGTGGCGGGTCTTCATGAGTGGTTGGCATTGGTGAAGTATGTGGAGTCATTGGCTCTTATTGAATTTCTATAGGTTGCTCCCTCATTGTCTACTCATCTTCTTTAAACTAAGGAAAGAAATTGAAGTTATCTGCATGAGAGTTAAAATAGCATTCTCCTTCTTCATCGAATACCACATCTTGACTAATCACAATCTTCTTATTGTGTGGGTTGTACATCTTATAGCCCTTTGAATTAGCATCATAGCCGATAAAGATAAAACTCTCGCTTTTATCATCAAGCTTCGTTCTTCTCTCATCTGGTACATGAACATGGGTTATACTTCCAAAGACTCTTAGGTGGGAAATACCAGGCTTTCTTCCACTCCATGACTTTTGCGGTGTATTTCCACATACACTTCTTGTTGGAGATTGATTTGACAAGTAAACTGCACATGCTACTGCTTCTGCCCAAAACTCTTTGGGTAGTTTCTTACTTTTGAGCATACTTCGTGTCATGTTGAGAATTGTTCGGTTCTTTCTTTCAGCTACACCATTCTGTTGGGGGGATCTTGGTATTGTTAAAGATATATGAATTACATTTGCTTCACAAAAATCTTGAAACTCCTTGGATGTAAATTTTTCACCTCGGTCTGATCTCATGGCTTTGATTTTTCTACTACTTCTCTCTCCATTGTAGCTTTCAACCTTTTGAATACTTCAAAAACTTTTGATTTCTGTTTCAAGAAATATACCAAAGTTTTTCTTGAAAAATCATCAATAAAAAGAAGAAAATAGTTACTGTTACCGAGAGAGCTAGCTTGCTCGGTCCGCACACATCAGTATGAATTAGCCCGAGTGGCTTTTTGGCTCTTGAGTTTGACTCCTTTGGAAAGATTTTTCTGAATTGCTTCCCGAGTAGACACCCTTCAAAAAGTTGATCAAGATGGTTAATGCAAGGTAGTCCCTTCACCATCTCCTTCTTAGACAATAACTCTAATCCTTCAAAATTGAGATGCCCAAATCGAAGATGCCATAACCACGATGCATCTTTGTAGCAGGCTTTCAGACACTTTTCAATGTCATTTTGTATGTTGATCAAGAGCATTCTATTCTTTGACATCGACACGTTAGCAATAAGGTTATTCTTATCATATTTTATAGAAAGATTACAATCCTTCATATGAATATCATAACCTTTCTCTAATAGTTGTCCTAAACTCAAGATGTTACTTTTCATATTTAGGACATAGTAAACGTTGGAAATAAATTGATGTCGCCCATCTTTCAAGCGAATAAGAATGTTACCTCTTCCTTTCACTACTACGTTAGAATCATCTCCAAATGAGACATTTATGCTTAGTGACTCATCTAGTTCCACGAACATGTCTTTCCTTCCACACATATGGTTTCTTGCACCGCTATCAAGATACCAGGCATTTGGTTGCTAGAAAAAAAGTTTCTTTCTCATCGGTCTTCTCCTCTATGTAGTTGATTTTCTCATTTACTCTATTGTTGAGAGCTCTACATTCTGAAGCATATATAATGTCCAAATTTTTGACAATTATGGCATTGAACTTGAGATTTTCCATACCTTGAGTTCATGTTTCCTCTTCCATGACTTCGTGTTGAGCTTTCTGCTCTTTTGAAGTTGTTAGAATTGTTGTTGTAATTCCAACCTTGTCCACGACCGTGACTTCCACCTCATCCATGGCCTTTACCTCTGCTTCGGCCACGTTGGTTTCTGTCATTGCCTTGACTTTCATACTTATCCTTGAATTGCATCTTGAAGAGTTTCTCAGTGAACCCTTGCTTCTTCTTATGCTTTTCTTCATATGCTTGTAATGACCTATTGAGTTCATCAATGGTCATTTCTTCCAAATCTTTTATTTCCTCAATCGTCACGACGATGTGTTCAAATTTAGAATCTAATGAGCAAAGTATTTTTTCCATTATTCTGACATCTTCCAACATCTCACTATTTCTTTTCAATTGATTAGAAACAATTGCGACCCTCGAGAAATAGTCGGAAATAGATTCAGAAGCTTTCATATGTAGAGATTCAAACTCACCTCTTAGTGTTTAGAGATGAACCTTCTTCATTTTCTCGACTCCTTTGAAAGAAATTTGAATCTTATTCCACTCTGCTTTGGAAGATGTTGCATCTGAAATCTTCTTAAACCCATCATCATTTAAGGCTTGATAGATAAGAAAGAGGGTTTTCTTGTCTCTCTTTCTCAAATCCTTCAAAGATTCTTTTTGGACTTGCGTTAGAGTAGTTTCATCATCTAACTCACTTAAGCCTTTCTCTACAACTTCTCATACATCATGTGCACCCAAAAGAGCCTTCATCTTGATACTCCAACTATCATAGTTGTCGTTGTTGAGTGTCGGGACTTGAAACAATGACATGCCTCTACTTGACATAACTCTCAATATAGTAAGAATTTTCAAATTCTGATAACACAGATGGATTCAGAACGTCAAAAAACCTTGGGAGAAACTCTGGGAAAAAATATGAAATTTTTTAGTCAACGATCAAAGTCAACTTTTTTGGTCAATTGCCTCGGTGGCTTGGTCAAACGGCTTTGGGGCTCAGTCAGCAGCTTGGTCAACAGGTTTCACGGCTCCGTCAACTCGGCTCCAACTCGGCTGCCTCGGTGAGTTAACTCACTTTTTAGCAGAACCTTCCGGAGGATCATGGCGGTGCATCCGAACTCCAATCGGTATGATTCTTGCGGCGTCTGATTTGTCTTGTCGAGAGCTTCGATTTGATATACAATAGTGTATATTTATATTTTCAATTGCAGCTCTGATACCACTTTGTTGAAATATTTTGGATTAAAACTCAAAAACACTCAAGAACAATTTTCCAGAAACACTCAAATATTCTCAAACTTTTGTTTCTGATTTATTTAACTTTATTATTACATTGTTACTGAAAAATATTTATAGAAACAACTAATAAATCTAAACCATATAACATAAACTTATCAAAATAATCTAAACCATACACCTATCTACTTACCTAACTCATTTATTTTCTTCTTCCTACCAACCTTGAGTTGTATTCTTATCAATCCAGATCATTAGCATAAAAGTTTCTATGAACTTGACTTCAAATGGGCTAAAATATTTTAAAGAATTTTTTTTATTTTTTTGGCTTTGTAAACAAGTTTATAAACCAACATGTATGTGTTTAGAACTGATGTCTTAATGAAGCTATTGCGATGGAATTTTCCTTTCTGCAATGACTTCGGTTCTGAAATCATTCCTTCAGCTGTGAGGGAGTATAATGTCCAAGTACAGTTGCACTTTCGACGTTTATTCATTTCTTCTTTGTTGTTCTAACTTTTTCATACTTTTCTATTTTAATAAAAAATCGATCTTCCTTGTTCATACGAACTAGTCATTTTTAATTATTGATTTACTGAGTTATGAGACCTTTTATTATTGCAGGCATATTTGTTTAATGATTACTGGGAGGACATTGGAACTATAAAGTACTTTTTCGAAGCAAACATCGCCCTTGCAGAACATGTAACAACACTGTTACTCAAACAATCAGTATAATCTTTGTGACTTAAAGCCCTATGCGTTAGTCATCTAATTAATCTTCAATTTTAGTGATAATTTGTGGAAAAAGTCTGATTATAGAAGATGAACTCTTTTACGTTGCTTAGCTTTGGTATATGACCGATGTTATCATCATCAAAAAGCATTTACTTTGCTTAGTATTGGTATGTGACCGATATTATCGTCATCGAAATGCATTTGTGAGGCATAAACTCAGTTGTAAGATTTTCACTGCAAAATAAAAAAGTGATATCCAAGCTCAATATATTGTATCTTCTACGTGGGCCCCAAAATTTGAATTCTATGATCCAAAGATACCTTTCTTCACATCTCCTACATTCTTGCCACTAAAGTTGACAAATGCAAGGTATGGTTCTATTTGTCAAATAATGCATCTGTGTGAATTTGTGCTATTTGTTTCTCATGGTTTAAATGGTTCTTGCAGATTGTGGATGCTATTATTTCTCATGGTTGCTTCTTTAATGAATGTAGCGTTCAACACTCTGTAGTGGGTGTTCTGTCACGCTTAGAGTACGGTGTCGAACTCACTGTGAGTTTTCGGTATTCATTTTTAGTTTCTTACTATTAGGCAGTGTGTATATAGAGTTAGCTTGGAGTTAGTTATGATGAGAACTAATTTCCCATGTGCTTAACAGCTCACACATTGTTTATGTAGCTGGTGTAAAAATATCTCATCAATGTAACCTTCTCTTCATGAATTGAATTGTATCACGCAAGTGCTTTATTGTTTTTCCTCTCAAGAGCACTTTCATTCTTCATCAAACATTCTTCGATTCTTGTATGGTATCAAAGAACCCTTGTGATCTTTAATGGCGGCTAAGGGTAATGGAACTTATCGAGATGTTCTATCTTCATCTCCTCAATACTAACAATTTCACCACTCCAAATTTTGTACACATAGCTAGAAATTTAGGTATTCTTATCCCTGTGAATGTGAATGTTAATCATGTTCCTCCAAATACTAGTACAACTCAAGCTTATGATGTATTAGTTAAGAATTTATCTTCAATTGCTCTAATAAATCTTGCAATTTTAATTAAATTAGATGATAATAACTACCTCATTTGGTGCAAAAAAATGGTTAGTTGTTATTTGTTTGGCCCAAAATTGAAATTAGCCCAAAGCCCAAACCTAACTAATTAAACCTTTTCCCTCATATATATATATATATATATATTCATTTTGTTTCCCTTGATGCGTGATTTTTTACAGCAGCCACCAGAGATAATAGAAGCAGCCGAAGAAAAAGAAGAAAATCAGTAGTAACTGTAGAAGCTCTGCTGATCTCACTGGAACTCCTTACTTTCTTCGCACTTATGGCCTCTACAAACACCGTTTGGTTTCTGGTCATGACCTTTACATGTACAGCAGTCGAAGAAGAGAAAACTGCAGAACAGTGAGGGTTGGCTGCCTCCATAACCGACTAAGAGAACAGAGGAAATCAGCCCAAGGACAAACTGTCCATTTCAGCTGCCATTTGTGGTGATTCTCTCATTTGTACGGTAATATTTTTATTTAATAGCAAGTTTGTTAATTTATCTTGCTATATATTACGAGTAAATTAGATAGGATATTTTGTGGGTTGATTTTGGATTTTAGTATAATTTGTGAAGCTCTGAAAATTGGTGTTTGTATCTCCATTTTATTATTATTGGATTTTCCTTGGTGTGCCATCGTCAGTGGAGTAGACTTTTCACATTGAAAAGTTGAACCACTTAAATCATTGTGTGCTATTTATTACTTATTACTTTTGCCGTTATCCATTATTATTAATTTGTGCAACCAAAATTGGACCCGATCTTCGCTTCCGCAAGTGCTAATTTACAAAATTAGTTATATAAATGTCTATCGCTTAGATGGGTTTATAGATGGATCTATCTCAAAACCTACTCAATTTTTCGATAACAAAGGATTGAATCCTAGTTACGTTAATTGGAATCGATTAAATTCTGTGTTCAAAGGATGGATGTATGGATCAGTCTCCAAATCCATAGCTGGACATAATTTTGGTAAATCAATAGTTTATGAGCAATGGCTTGCTCTAGAGGAAGCTTTTTCATCTTCATAATTTGTCCAAGGATGGAGTATCTACCTTTTAGGCTACAATAATTGCATACCACCTAGCTACTGTAGGTGATCTTGTATCAGATAGAGATCTCATGATCTTTATTGTCAGAGGACTTGGATCAAACTCAAATTACATGTCATTTGTAACATTTGTCAACATGAATAAACATAAGCCTTCTATTAGTGCTTTGCAAGGCATGTTAAAATCATATGATTAAATGCTTTACAAGTATGAAAAAATGGAGTTGAATCAGGTATATCATGCTTATCATGCTGATTTCTCAAACAAATCAAGTCACGATTACAAGAAATCATTTAAGAATTCAAACAATAACAACAGTCCTACTTGGAATCTTCTATAGTTTCTCAAACAACAAGTTAAAAGTCATAACAAGAATATAAACAGTGGATCTACTAGTAACAAACCTAATTAGAATTCTTTTTCAAAACAATATTCTCAATCTTCAAATAGGCCTATTTTCCAAGTTTGTGAGAAAATGGCAAACAATTATTTTATTCTTCGTGCTCTTTTTACCAAGAAAAATTCCATGAGTAGGTTTAATGATAAACCAGTAGCTATGAATGCTACCTTTGGTACAGAAGGTAATGATCTTGATAATGCTTGGCTTCTTAACTCAAAAGCAATCCATCATCTAACCTCCGATGAAAATCAAGTTCATAATGGTTCATCTTATAATGGAAAAGAGGGGGTTCAAATAGATAATGGCCAAAAACTTCTCATTCCAGTATTGGCTATAGTAGTTTACCTATTAGTAATAATTGTTTTGTCATTAAGAACTTTGTTATATACATCTCATACTACCACCAATTTTTTATTAGTCCATCGATTATATGCTGATAATGATGTATTTATGGAATTACAACTTGGTATTTTTTATGTCAAGGATCAATTGACGAAAAGGGTTTCTCTTCAAGGCATTAGTGATGATGGTTTGTACAAGATTTGTGGAGCCTCTCAAGCTGGTTCATCTTTGAAACTAAGGACTCTCTTCAATCCTAACCTTACTATGATAGCTTCAGTTCCTTTTACTACTTGGCATGAAAAACTTGGAAATTGTTCTAATGCTACTATTAACAAGGTTCTAAATCAATCAAATTGTACCTCACTTTCTATTTCAAGTAATGACAGAACCTTTTGTGAATTCTATCAATTAGGCAAGTCTTATAAGTTACCATTTGTAAGTAATCATGTAAGGTCTCAAGTAGCTTTTTATTTTGTCTTTCTTGATATTTGGACATTCCTTATTGTTTCTTTGGCTGGTGACAAGCATTTTCTTTTGGTTGTAAATAATAATACACAATTTACTTGACATTTTCCACTAAAGTCTAAGGATCAAACTACTTCTACTTTTTTGTTATTTGTTACTATGGTTAAGAGACTGTTTAATTTCTCTATTCAATCCTTCCAAATAGATGGTTTTTGTGAGTTTAAATCCTTAGTAACTTAGCTAGAAAAGAAAGGAATTGTGTATAGAAGCACTTGTCTTCATACAAGTGAACAAAACGGCATCGTCAAGAGTAGACATAGGAAGAATGTTGAAAGGGAATTAATTATGATTTTTCAATCTCACATGCTTATGCTCTACTAGCCTTATACATTCAAATTTGTTTTTTTATTCTCTAGATTGAATGCTAAGAAAGGTTCTTAATGACTGTTGTCCCTTTGAACTATTGTTTAAGAAGAAACCTGATTATAGTTTAATGAAAACCTTTGGAAGTCAGTGTTTCCCTTGTATCAGGTCTTACAATAAAAATAATATAGAATCACAATCCACTGAATGTGTTTTTATGGGTTATGCTGTTAAGAAATATGGTTTCATTTGTATGGCATTAGATACTAATAGATTCTATGTTAGTCGGCTTGTTGTCTTCAATGAACCTTACATTTGCTTCACATATATCATTTGTTTCTCAATGTGTTCTCATTAGTTCATCAGGTACTATTATTGAACCTACATCAATTCCATTGCTTCCAGTTCAATATCTTATTCCTACTGATTTTCATGGTCATACTTCTGCATCTTCAACCATATCTCATAACATTGGTTCTATAGTTGATTTTGGTGTTCAAAATAGTGGTACTCAATATGAGTTATCTATTGGTTCTTCTGATAGAGATGTTTATGTTATCGATCACTAAGTTGATGTGTTGCCCATTGTTCTTCGAAGTGATAGTGGTAAGGCTTCTATTGTAGCTCTAGCTATTGATGCTAGTTCTTTTGCTATACCATCTAGTGTCACTATGGATATTCCTATTAAGGATCTTCCTACAAGCATTCAAGATATCAATAGCCATCCTATGCTTACCAGAAGCAAAACAAGAGTGTTTAAACCCAAGAGCTTTTAAGCTCATTTAATTCTTCATGAACCAAAGAATCATAAGGATTCCTTCCTAGTGCCTAAATGGAAAGATACCATAAGTAAAGACTTTAATACTCTTTTAGCCAATGGTACTTAGGAACTTATGGCTCTACCTATTAGGAAGGAAGCAATTACTTGCAAATAGGTATATCGAGTAAAGATGAAAGTTGATGGAGCTCTTGAAGGGTATAAAGCTCATCTTTTAGCCAAGGATATTTACAAGTAGAAGGCCTTGATTATGGAGAGACTTTCTCACCTTTCATAAAACCATCAAATATCAAAATCATCTTAAACTAGAAATTTTCTCGATGATGGCTTATTAGACAGGTAGATGTGAACAATGCCTTCTCAAATGGTGATTTGGTGAAAGTTGTATACATGGAGAAAATTCCTAGCTTTCAAGCATCTCTAGGTTTGGTGTGTAAGTTGAAGAAAGCCCTCTTTGGGCTCAAACAGGCACCTTGTGCCTAGTTTTCAATGTTTAGTCGGTGCTTGATTTAGTTAGGCTTTCAAGCCCCTAAAGTTGATACATCCTTCTTTGTGCAACTAACATCTCAATGTACACATTGTTTTAGTGTATATGGATGATATCTTAATCATAAGAAGTGATGTTGATATTGCTTAATAGTTTATTGCAAAATTGGATGAAGTGCCTCTTGAATTATTTTCTGAGTGTAGAAGTTACCTCCACTGATTCATATGTTCATCTAAGTCAGCATAAGTATATCAAAGGGCTTCTAGCAAAAGCTTCTTTGTTTGATGTCAAGTGGTGCGATACCCCTATCCTCTGGTCAAAAATTAAGTAAGCGTGATGGTATTGCTCTCAATGATTCAACTAAAAATAGAAGCATTGTGAGGACTCTTCAACATTGTACCATCACTAGGCCATAAATCTCTCTTATTGGGAACAAACTGTGCCAGTTTATGGCACAACCCACTAATCTCCATTGGATAGCAACCAAGTGACTATTAAGATACTTAAAGGGATTCATTCATCTTGGTTTGCATTTCACCAAGTTAGCTTCACTAGAAATTTGTGCATACAATGATATAGATTTGGCTTCATGCCCTAATGATTGTCAATCAACAGGTGTCTTCTGTGTGTCTATAGTGATAACCTAGTTTCATGGCATTCAGAGAAACACAAAGTTATATCTCCATTGTTATTGTTCCTCGTAGCTCTCTTCTTTATTATGACAATCTATGTGCCAAGGCTTTAGCTCAAAATCCAGTATTCCATGTTCGTACAAAACAATCAACTTGACATCCAATATGTGTGCTCCAATGATCAACTTGTTGATTGATTAGCAAAAGTTCTTCCTAGTCCTCAACTTGTAACCCTTCACACTAAACCAATGGTGTTACCATACCCTCATTGTTTAGGCACCTAGTATACTAGTTGGTGTATAAATATCTCATCACATGTAACCTTCTGTTCATGAATCGAATTGTATCACTCAAATGCTTTCTTGTTTTTTTTTTCTCTCAACACTTTCATTCTTCCAACATTCTTCAATTCTTATACTTAATCAAATTAGTGGTTGGTTGTCATAGTGTAAGAAGACGACAATATTACTCTGCTTTAAAAAAATAAAGTAAATTTTAATATTGGATTTGATTTGCAGAATACAATGATGATGGGGCAGATTATTACCAAATTGAAACTGAGATTGCATCTTTTATTGACAAGAGGAAAAGTTCCAATTGATGTCGGAGAAAATACTAAAATAAGGTAAATTTTGAAATTCAATTTAGCTCCCTTTCTCGATCAAAAAAATCTATATGGTAGACGTTTCAAAGTCTTAACAAAAATAAAATTTCATGACTATACTTATGTTATACAAATCTCTTTAGGATACCAAGTATCTTAGATATTTGGATATAAGGTATTAGATGCACCTACTTTTATCTATTTTTCTTAAAATTCTACCAAATTAAAATGTTGATTATTCATTACATATTATGTCACTTGAATATAGATACTTCAAGAAAAATGAAGAGTTAATGTAACACTTATACCAATAGATGTATCTCTATTATGTATCAATGAAATATTTCAATATTTTTTTCCCCACTCATCATGTTACCAAATACAACTAAATCTTGAATTTTTATTCTTGCAACATAAACCCAATCGATGCCATAATACTTTTTTTTATTTTTTATTTTCTTTTACATGCCAACTTGCTTGTTTCTTGAAGGAACTACATAATTGACAAGAATGTCAAGATAGGGAGAAACGTGGTTATTACAAATAGAGATGTAAGTATAGCTTGTTAAGCACTCCTATTTCTAGAAATTGATTTGATATCCTAGTCGGTTATATTATGGCATACGACAACTAATTCAACGATCGTTCAAGTATGATAAAATTGAGTTACATAATTATTTAACTAGTTATCGGGAGTCATATCATACCTAATATCTGCACAATATCAATCCTCTTTTCTTTCTTCCTCTTTTCATGACTAACACATCGCCAATCTTTAGACACATCACCAAATGGTTTTATATCTCAGGGAGTTGAAGCAGCAGAGAGACTACAAGATGGATACTATATTAGGTTGGGGCTTACAGTCATAATGAATGCTGCAACAATTGAGGATGGAACAATTATATGAAAATTGTAAAATTTCAAGCATCAGAAAACAAAATACAAATAGTTGAGTTCTGTTATGTATAAATTATATGTTCTCTATGGTATGTAAGTAATGAAATTCTAAAGATCCTATTCATTCTTCCCTCATTCACCGAGGCCTTTTAATTTCCATTGCTTTCTTCAACTTCTCAATGTTTCTCAGTCTGACATACATCTTTCTTATCCTAATAAGCTTTTGAGATTCCTGGGCAATAAGATTCACTGTTGAAGAGCCCTGGCTCAATACTACTCCATAGCCATCATTGAAAGAGTCCATTCCTTCTGCTAAAAGTTGCCAGAACAAGCCACCAACAGCAGCACCTCCGCCCCTTGCCGACGAGTAGATACCAGAATAGACGGTGTTAAAAACCTGGTCACGCTGATTGGTGTTATATCCTGATTCTTTCAAAGACCTTCCAAACTCTGCAAAAAGAAGTGGCTTCTTAAGGACATTTTGTGCATCTTGGATGTGATCATTTACCCAGCCGTTGAGGAATGAAAGTTGGCTCTCATAACCTGAACCAGTTAACCTGCTCAGCATCAAAATTAACATTAGTTAATCATTAAATCAATCTCTTTATCTATATTTATTCATAGCGGTGTTTTTTTTTACCATTGATCAGGGTATGAATGAACTGTGGCAAAATCAATGCCAGGGATCTGATTGTTTGCTATAAAATCAGTACCCACTTGAAAGTTTGGATTACCCTGGGGCTTAGATGACCCATAAAAACCTTCAAGACCAGCTTCTAGCAAGTGATTTCTATCCATAGATTTCACATGAGCTGCCATCTCCGTAATCCATGCCTGTCATGTGAACCAAACAAATATAAATAGTCACCTCTTTTTGACCAACATAGCCTCCCACATTTATTAAACGGAAATCACCTTATTTGGGTCCAATTTTGTCATATTTCATAAAGAATGCTGAGTTAAGTGAATATTTTAATATGAAATTGGATGGGCAGAATTTTCACATAAAGTATGGAAAGGAGAAGTTCAATATGTAGAATTTCTATATACATGTGTGGAAATTTCACATAAACATGTAACTAGGGGTGGCAAGAAAGATCCACCGGATCGAAACTCTACGGATATTTGCTCCATGATCGGATCAAAACCAATTATTTTTGGATCGGATCGGATCATGATAGATTAAGAATATCAATCCATAGATCGAGTCAGATCAGATCATTCCGTAAATTGATCCAAATTTGTTTAAAATAAGTAAGAAAGTTTATAAAAAAAAGTAAAAAATTATTTTTCTACAATATATAATGTTTTCTTACTATTATTTTCAAGTAAAAATTATCAAAAATATATAATACACTGCATCAAATAATGTTTTAGTTTTAGAAAGAAAAAAATGAAACTTTTCAAATCAAATCATGGATATCCATGATTTACAAATCAATACCTGATCTGATTCATCTAATTCACAAATCAAAACAAATCAGTTCATTTTAGATTTTTTAAACAACGGATCATCATCAAATCGAATCTAATCCGATCCATTGCCATTTCTACTTGTAACACGTTACAAGTGTGAAATTTTCACAAAAGTAATTGCTAGTTTTCTGGAAATGAAAATTAAAAAAGTGAATAATAACTTGAATAGTGACCAAAACATATTTTGAAATAAAACTAATTCAAACTAGATAGTTAATATTAATATAACCCAAATTTTGCCGATTTAATGTATAGATAAAATTATTTAATTAGCATATGCATGTAATCTTGAGTCTTCATCTTAACTATTAAAATTTATAATAAATGAACTATTAAGGAAACTTAGAAAATTGAAAGAAAAAGGTTGGGTGGGGTATTCCCAAACCTGAATGGTCTTTCCTGATGGATCTGAAATGCACCTGGGCTCATTCATAAGCTCCCAAGCCATTATAGCTGGTTCATCTTTGTAAGCTACTCCAGTCAGACTGTTCTTTCTTGTAAGTAAAGCCTATTGTAAAATTATGAAGGAA
Source organism: Hippophae gyantsensis (assembly GCA_030763125.1). Lineage (NCBI taxonomy): Eukaryota > Viridiplantae > Streptophyta > Magnoliopsida > Rosales > Elaeagnaceae > Hippophae > Hippophae gyantsensis. Next base: position 54,110,256 of record CM061031.1, on the reverse strand, counting down.
AAAAAGTGAAAATTAATTTGAAAATTTTCCATATTTCAACGGACATACCAAGTAAAAAAAGTTGAAATAATACAAAGGCAGAGAAGAGAAAAATCTTGAAGCAACTTAGGAACTAAAAGGGGAAGGTTTCAGCTATGTTCCCAAATCAACAGTTTTTTCTCATTTGTAAAAAATAAAAATAAAAATTATAAACGTTACCTTTAACTAAAGGATATTTTAATCCCTACTAGGGACAAAAAAACTGATTTTTACTACTCCATCTAGTAGATAATAATGTATATTAAATTTAACAAACTTTGGCGACTTTCGTCCCCCCAAAAAAAATACTAATTACGAAAAAATAACCAACTGAATGTTACTTTTTCTGTGTTCTCAACGGGACGATATAATGATAAATAATTAAAATCAGAATAAGAGCATAGAGAAGGCAGATCAGATTTACTTTGACATGGTTTTTGTAGTATTCCTTTACAAGTGAGTTGGTGAAGAAATCGTTTTCTGATGCAATGGATTGGCCCTGACTTCTTGCCCATTCCACATACTGTTTCTTGCCTCCAAAATTCTCATAATTGTTCACGAAACTCAAAATCAACTTAATCCCATTTTTACTTGCTTCAGAAATCGCAAAATCCAATCCCTTTAGAAGAAATTTCAGATAAAAAAAAGCTAATAAGAAACCAACCCAGTTAAAAACTAACATAAAAATTAATGCTTTATAAAAAAAAAGGAAAATTAAGGAAACCTGGAACATTTGTTCATTGTAAGAACCAGGAGAGTACTGTAAAGGCCTGTAGCCGCCATCACTGAAAGCCCAAGTTCTTGCAATTGTAAGGCCATGACTTCTGGCTTCTTTAAAAGCAGATGAAACCTTGTCTCTCTGAGATGGATCAGAAGCTACATACATCAACCAGTAGGCATTGAACCCATTTGCATAAAAGGGGCTTCCATTTAATATAAGTTGAACTCCTTTCGTTTTCACAAAACCATCTTCTGCTATCACTTGCTTGTGGATAAGTAGAAGAGTAACAAAAAGCAGAACCCAATGATTCATTTTTTCTTCTCTCTCTTGTTTTGTCTTACTAAATGCAGAATTGGAAAGATAGAAAGCGGTTAAGAAATATTGGCTACCATAATATAAATATATGGATGTGCATTTTTGTACGGTATTAATTACATTTTAAAGTTATTATTATTTTTAATAAAAATCTGTTTAGTATAAATTATGATAAATTATGATATTATTGTAAGGATGTGTAAGCTACATATAAATAGTAAAAATAAGTTTTATTATTTTAGATTTTAGTTTATAATTATATGTTATATCAATATTAATTATATTATTATTTATAATATAAAAAATACTCATTAATATTACTAATAAAAATATTTTATCCGATATCTAATTATTATAAAAAGTAAATTTATATTTTTATATTAAAATATTATCTAACTTAAAAAAATTATTTAAAATTTAATTGATAAGATATATTTTACATTATTTAATTTTATTATTTATATATTAAATATATAATATTTTCATATTCTTTAAATAATTAATGATTAAATATTAATTTATTTATATTATTTAATTAAAATAATATTAAGGGAGAAACAAAGATTCTCCTTCAATAAATTTTTAAAATTCTTATACTTTTTAAAAAATTTATACTTTTTAAATATATAAATTATGTTATTAAAACAAATTTAAAAAACACTCAAATACGCACGCCCCACGCGCATAGCGGTGGGTTTAAAGTCTGAAATAATATAGATAGTAAAATAATATTATTTATTTCTTAATTCTTATAATATTTAATTTAAAAATCATAATAATGATAATTTATATAATTATATGTATATGTTTTATTTTTTTAATAAAAAATAATATATATCATTTAACTGTAAATATATATTTTTGAATTATTGAATTTGATGTGAGTCATGGATGAATAAACAATTAAAAATTATCAGACATAATTTTATTTATGTATATAATTTATTTTTAAATTTATAGATATTATATTTAAAAATTTATTTATTAAAAATTAAAATGAAATAGTATCCACCTTGCCTGTATAGATCCGCATCAATACATATACACATATATATGTCAGGTTTAGAATACATTCCTTTCATTGTCTATAATGATTATATAACATTGGATTAAAAACCAATGGATAATAACTTTTGAATCTTAATAATTCTAAACTGATAAAATTAATACCTTAATTTCCTTAACCTTCCATGCATATTTTACCTTTATATCATATAAATATTATCTTTAATTTGTTTCAAATTTTTTCTTTAATTAAATTATAAAAAAATTAATTATTTTTATTATGTTTGGTAACTCTGTATTTTTATTTTTTCAAAAAATTAATTATTTTATTCGGTTATGGTGACTTTTTTTTTGTTACTTTTTGAAATATGAGATGTAACATTAATTACTTTTAAGTTAATTATTTAATATTTTATTATTACATTACATTAATTTGTAATAGAATTTATAACAAATGTAAACCAATAGTTGTAACAATGACAATTCAAAGGTTATTTTACATTTTGCCTTTTAAGCATAATTTTTCAAGCTTCTTTTTATTCCTTTCTTGCACCTCGCTCTCAAAGTAATTGTTTCTCTTCATTTGAAGGTATTTTTAATTTTGTATATATTTTTTCATTTTATATGTATTTCTAGCAATATAAGTACATTTTCTTCATACATTCTCTTTACATCTTAAAAGAATTACTTTGTCTTGACATTCAATATGTATTTATATTTGTATAAAGCAGCATCATACCTTCATAGTATTTGATAAAAGTAAATAGAGAAAGAAAAATAAACAATTTATCAATTCATGCGTTCTTTATTAAGGAGGAAATTGTGGAGACTGCACTTGATCCTCACTCATTCCTCCTGAATCAACTCCTTTGTCTTGTCATTTATTTGTGGGAGGAATTCCTCTTGAACCACATAGAATCTTTTTGTAAACTTTATTTTTTTAGGCTCTTGTGCCATCAATGATATTTTTGGAAATTTTCTTGTCCTACTAAGCATGCATGCATTCATTACGATATGCCATGCATGTTGCGTCATTTTTGTGGCCTAGATAGCCTTTAAATACAAGCCTATAAGCCTTGCCTTTTGCTTGCACTTGATCTCTTATCCTTAAAGATATGCAAGGAAATAAGACCTCATGTCAAACAGTTCGGGAGGCTAAAGCTAAAAATACTCAGTCCTCCCTTAAAATAAAAAGGTTGAAGACCAAACTTCATTGTAAGACAAATCGTACTGTCTTTAATGAGCACAGCATTAAAGAATCCCTCTACAAGATGAAAACTCTTGTGGACAAGGGGAATCATTAAGTTAATAAATATCTGGATTGTTGCAATAAAATATTATTCGAGACAATGCCTCGTGATAAGCAATGTCACTACTAAAATATGTGTTTATGGCCTCGGTTTTTAACCGTGACCATATATACCTATGGTCTCGGTTATAAGAACCGAGGCCTAAGTGAGAGAGATCAAGAGTCATTACCTATGACCTCGGTTTTTAACCGAGGCCATAGGTACCACTTATGGCCTCGGTTTCTCAATAATCGAGGCTATAGGTCGCACATATGGTCTTGGTTTTTCAATAATCGATGTCATAGGTCTCATATATGGTCTCGGTTTTTCCATAACCGAGGCCATAGGTCGCACATATGGCCACGGTTTTGTTATAATCGAGGCCATAAGTCTTACCTATGGCCACGGTTTTGCTATATAACCGAGACCATAGATAATCAAAATGAATTATTATTACACTAAATTTTCAAATATAAATTAAAAAAAAATTAATTATATTAAATTTAAAAGAGATATTGCATTAAGAGTTTAATAAAACGATACAATAAAACACATATAATAAAAACTAACAAATTAAAGAATTCCAAAAATATAAAAAAATACAAGAAACAACTTTAAAGTTGTTAACATTAGTCTACAATCTAAATCAATGTGAAAAAGAGTAAGTCTCATTGTAATAATGCTATTCTTCAAAATCTTTGTCCTTGGCAGCATGAATTAATTTCCTCATAAAAAAAACAACATCTAGTATAAGCATACCAACATCCAATTTTCATTAATATAATCCTGCATATACAACATCCAAAACATAATAATCCTCTCTACTTATTTATTCTTAATATACAGGTTACATCATGATTATAATGTCATAAAAATGTCTATAATTAATGACACCGTGGGATAATACCTATGAATATAAACATCTAATATATATAAACATACCAACATCCAAATTACATAAATATAAACAATACCTTATATTAACACAATAAGTTCTTTAATCTACCGTTGTTCCTGCATATACAACAAATGGCATAATAAATAGTTCTTCAACCTATTCAAGAGTGACAATCATGAAATTCTTATCTAACCTCAAAGTAAATTTATGATACTCAATATAAAACAAAAACAAAAACAATTGAGATACAATTCAAGAAAATTAGTAATACCTATATCAATAACAATAGTAACATTATTATTTAGTACTACCCATATCAATAACAGCAACAACATTATTATTCACTAATACCCACATTAATTACGCATAAAAGAGATACAGACGAAGGGTCCTTGCAAGCGTTGGACAATACCTATGAATATTACAAACATCTACTATATATGAGCATATCAACATCCACATTACATGACTATAATCATGCATATATAACATCAAGAACACACAAGAGTCCTATCTACTTCTTGTTCTAAAAATGAAACAAGAAATCCAGATTTTTGATTAAAAAACCAGTCATGAACATCCCACATCATTCACCTTACCATTTTTTTTACTATATGGTGAGTTATAGTTGTAAGAATCGATTGGTGAATTCTGCCCACTCATTCCGCATCTCATCAACTTCAATATCAGTGTAAGTTCCTTCACGATTAAGCTGTAATGTACACGCACACACGCGCACACACACACACACACATATATATATATATATTGTTAGCTAATTAACTAAAAAATTAAAATCATGAATAAAAACAAAATAAAAATACACAAAATTATTGAAATTATTACCAAGTCAATAATAGAAACAAGTGGATTGCCAATAATTATCCTCATAAACATAAGGACATAATACCCACATGTTACCAAATCATCTTACTTAGGACACTGTTCATTAGAATGAAAATTGGGTTGTAAGATTAATATATATTATCTAATCAAAAAGAAATTACATAGATATTATCAATAAATATTGTTAGTACTTTTAGTGAATAGCCAATAAATATGAAAAATCTACAAGATTGAATTTAAGGAGTTTAATAAACCATGCATTAATTATAACTTACTCTCATTCTAGACCATATTGGTAAACCTTGAGACCTTCGATTTTGATGACCATTGAACATAATATGAACTTTATATAATAAAGGTAAAATAAATAAGAGTTAATTGAGAAGATACATTGAACTTACTGTTAACAAGAACATTAAATTTTTTTAAAAAATATAACTTACTCATTCATAATATTTTCAATATCAGAGAACATTTCACCCCACATTGAATCCAAATAATAAATGGTATTTATGAATGGCTCGTACACAATTAAGATCCAATGGTACCTACATCAATTTATAGTAAGATATATATTGATAAATGCATTTGATTACATAACATAATTTTTCATAAATATTATACAACTAATCAACTTACCCTCCATTATATGGAATAATCCACTTATCTCCTTCTTGAGTATTTTGCATCCTTTCAAAACTTGTCTCGCAATTTGAGTTCGTGTTCTTTTCTTCTTAATGGCATACAACCAACTTGGATCAATAAATTTAATCACATCATTCAATTGTTTTTTTTAACTCATCATAGCATCGCCTATGAAATAAGTTCAAAAATTAATGAAAAGAATACAATCAAAATAAAATATCAAGTGATAACTTTTAACGTATCATAAATTTAAAAATAAATTAAAATCAAATAAACTAACCGTATCCACAATTTGACAACTGAATAGCCAATCTCCACCTTTGTGTAAAATTGTTCTACACACTCATTTATCTTTGGGAACATTTCATGAGTTAACTTTAATATAGCAGTGAACCCGACATCAGAAAACCCATGTTTCGCTTTAAGGTTGTAAAATTTCACTATTGTAGACAACTTGGTGAAATTTGTGCAACCAGGATAAAGCGGTTTCTCTGCATCTTCTAACAACTTGTTAAATTCATCCTGATTTATGTTTGGTTCATGTTCTATTGCATTTACCATCTCAACGGTGGAATCCCTCATATCTATAGATTTGATCCGACAGTTTAGTGATGTGTTTGTTTCATCATTCTCTTAAATTAGGGGTTCTCCATGCATATACCAATTTATATAAGTTCAAACAATCCCTTTACAAATAAGATGATCTCGTATGTCATCAATATTTTGAAATTCTATATTTATGCAATCTTTGCAAGGACATCGAATAGGCTTATCTTCTATGGCATTCAACCAAGCAAAATTCAAAAACGCTTCTACTCCTTGTAAATATTCTTGTAAAAATCTTGGCTTATGCATCCAAGACTTATCCATTTTAAATGACACATTACATGCAATGGTTAGAAAAAAAAATTAGAAGGAAAAAATACAAGTATACACTTGCTCGTGAATAGATTAAGGCGCGCAATCAAATGAAAGGTTTATGTCTCTCAATTTTCTACCCTACCTTACTTTTTAAATAGGATACTTTAGTCATAATTTTTATTTCAATCATGAAACCTTATTTTTATTACGTCGTATATATTTTTTAAAAATCATAAAATTTATATCATAGTAAAAGTAAAATACTAACTAATATAAATAATGTTATTTTTATAAGTATTCGATTAAAATGTATTATTTTAAGTAACAATTTAATTTTTTTTTTATTGATTCAAAAAGATGAGCAACAATATGTTTTTCTGTAAACTGTTATTTAAATATATTGAAAATTTATATAAACTTAACAAATGAAACTATTATTTATATATATCGAAAATTTATTTAAAATGCAAAATAATGTTTCTTGTGCTTTTAACATGTATTATCAAATACATGATCAGAAGAGTTGGGCATGTGATTTTTCTAGTTTGGCTGCTGTTACTAATGAAGATCCATCTATAGGAGATTGTGAATTTCTAATGATGTTAAATTATTTTAACATATAATTTAATACTAAATTTCAAAATTTTCATTCACCATTATGTTTAAATTATTTTAATAATTATATTTTCTTATTAATTAATGCCTATTAATTAACGCCTAATTACATTGGTAATTATAAAAATAATTTATGATCAAAATTTAGATGTTAATTAGAAAATTAGGATTATGTCTATTAAAACTAAATCATGCCAAACAAATTGTTTTAAGCATATTAATTGATAATTGAATTTATCAAATTATTTTCTCAATAAATCCTCAATTTGTATAACAAATTTTATGCTTATTGATTTTCATTTCAGTTGGCATAAACTTAGAAGTTGGGAAAAAACTGCAATGTAAATGAAGAGTATCTCAATGCCTTAAGAACCAAATCTTATACTTCTAAAATCTAAACTCATCAAATGAAAATCTAAACATACTTTTAAAATATAAACTCAGCAAATGAAAATTTGTAAATCCATTAGCTTTTCTGCAAATGAAAATTTGTATAGGCTCATCGGCATGTATATAAACATTCTTCCAAAAGCTAAACTCAGCAACAATAGCCAGTTCCTAAATCCCTAAAAATGTTTCAAATCTGATGCAATACAATGAAAAAAAATTCAGAGGCAATTATCAGATAACAGGAGATGGATTTGTATAACACTGAAAAAATAACCCTAACTAAAATGTATTATGCACATAAATAATCTACTAAGAATCAACACATATGAATTGATATTGTAAAAATTGAGGATATCACACTTACCAGGAGCTGTGTTGTAAGCGACAACACTACAAATGGTCGGCGATGAGTGCGAATATGAAGAAAAAAGAAATAGAGAGAAAAGAAGAAGCTACTGGGAAAAGGAACGAGTGCGAGAGGGAGGTGCTGGAAAGGAGGAGCTGTTGTAAGTCTACAATTTCTTCAGGACCGACGCGGTGCGACGTGGTGCGACAATGATCGATATATTGGAACGAAGGATTTGCATTTTGTTGGTTTTGCTAGGAGATAGGGTTACGCGTTTTGTTGGGAAAGAGAGAGGGTTACGTGTTTTGCCGGAAGAAAGAGAGGATTACGCGTACGTTTCTTAATATATATATATATATATATTAATTAGACTTCGCGCGCTTAGTGCTCTAAAAATTTCTTATTTCTTATATATATATATATATATATATATTAATTAAAAATTATATATTAATATATATATATTACTACGCGCACAAATACTGGAAATAACATTGAGAAAAAGAGGGGAAAATATGGGAGAGAGAGAGAAAAAAACATATGATATATATATATTATATAAGAAATTAAATTAATAATAGAGAAAAATAAAAAAATTGTAAATTAATTTTTGTATTTTTTTTAAATGAATGATATATAGTATTATAATATTAAAAATTCTATTATTTCAATTATAATCACAATTATTTAATAATCGTGTCTATATAAATTTATTTATATATATTTAAATATTTTTTATAATTTAACTTATAGCCACGGTTATTGAAAAAACCGAGGCTATATGTATACACTATAGCCTCGGTTTTTATCAAACCGTGACTAAAAACCTATGGCCTCGGTTTTTAAAAGAACCGAGGCTAAAATTTCGAGACCAAAAGTACATATTGTAGTAGTGTGTGAAAAGTTATTATATGATTAGTTATGTTTAAGTCATGACCTCAAGTCCTGTAACAAAGAAGTTCGAGGAGTTATTATTCTCTTGTTTGGAGAAAGTTAAGTTTCCCTATATTCTCTTATTAAGCCTAAGGATGAGAACGGTGACTCTTATTCACGAGCCTAGATCATCATCATATCACCACCTTTTATTCCTTTCCATTTGCTAAAATTTTCACTAGTGGCACAACTGAAGTTCTTGTTATCCACAAATATTTTTCCAAATTCTCCACGATCTGTGGTGCTCTTTACATGAAGACGCAAAAACATGACTACAAAAAGTATATATGGTATCGGTTTTTAACAGTGATCGTAAGTCTATGATCATAGTTATAAGAACTGAAGCTTAAGTGAGAGAGACCATAGGTAATGACCTATGGCCTTGGTTTTTTAACCGAGGTCATAAGGTATACATAAATTAAAAAAATAGAATTAATAATTGCAATATTAAAAATCAATATAAATTATAATAAATTTATTAAAAACAATATTAAAAATCGTATTATATTAAAATTAAAAGTATAATTACATTCGAGAGTTTATTATACACTAAAACCTAATAAAAACTTATTATTACAAACTAACTTTTTACTATTAATTACAAGCATAAATATGCTACAAAAACGATTATAATAATAATTCCTACTTTTTAGCTAATTGAAAAATCTCTCTCAAATCTTTCTTGACTCCATCTTCTGCAAATGTATATTCGATTGTATCTTTTGCCAACTGAAATATTTATCTCCTACCTAAATCACCTGCAATATTAAGCAAGAATAATAATCAACTGAATTGTAATTATAGAAACACATTAAACGTCCTCAAACATCCCAATTTCATACACAGTTTTCATTACAGCCTCTGTGGTTTTCCTACGGTCAAAGAAGTTTGACATATATCTTTATCCTTCTAGTTCCAATACATGCATCATTTACAAGAGCATTTAAGAGACTACCAGCATCCAAATCATGTGGCATAAAGGTTACCAGTGCAACGTAGTGCACCAACACCAACGCACCAGTTGTGATTAGATGGTTTGCTATTCTCTTATAAATAAAGCTGAAATTTAATATTTAATTAATTAATAAGTCCCGCCTAAGGTTATTAGTTAGTTAATACTAAACAAAAGAATTTGGGCCCTATCTAAGGACACTTTCATACCAAAAAGAGAAAATTAACAAATATTAATTTATATCTTTATTAACCTAAATAATACAAGCAAGCATAATTAACTTAATTATTATATCATTAAATACTCCACTATTATGAATGATAAAATTTGCATTATTGTTTATTGAATTTGTATCTATGTTTATATTTATTTTTATGTTATTAGATTAGAAAATAAACAAACCAAAATATTGTGACAGGATGTTTAAGATTTAATTTTGTTTATAATATTTTTAATAATAAATTAAAAACCACATAATTCCTTCCTTAGATCGACCTTGGGAGTATACTTATCATTCTCTATAAAATGATTCGTGCACTTGCGAGAGTTTTACAAAATAATAAAACCATAAAATGGTAATTTTTGTAAGATCAGTATTTACAATGCCGGTCTTGCGATTTCATTATCATCCATCGATATTTCATTCATAAGTGGACAATGTGACAATTAGTTATTTCTTTGAAATCCTTGTGAAACTAGTATCTTTCATGAAAAATACGAATATAGTAGTGCTCCTTTGACTATCTATGTCTCCCCCCAATCACTATCGCTATATCTAACAAGCTTGTAATAATTAGAAATTGAATAGAACAAGCCAAGTCAATTGTACCTTTCAAATAGCAAAGAATTCTCTTTGCTACTTTAAAATGGGTGGTTGTTGGAGATTCCATGTAGCGACTAACCAATCCAACTATGTGAGGAATATCAGGCCTCGTGCAAGTTAGATAGCATAGACTTCCCACCAAACTTTTGAAGAATGTTGGATCTACACTTTATCTTTCTTCATGTTTGGACATCTTGATTCCATATTTCGTCAGTGTACTTATCAACTTACAATACTCCATCTTGAACTTCTTCAAGATCTCCTTTGCATAGCTTTTCTATGAAATGAAAATTCCATCCTTTTGATGCTTAACTTCAATGCCAAGGTAGTATGCCATGATCCCTATGTCTGTCATCTCGAATTCATTTGTCATCACTTCCATGATTCATTAAACATGCTTGGGTTTCTTTCGATGAAGATCAAATCATCCATGAAGAGCCACATGATCAAAATATCTCCATCTTTTATCTTGATATATAAAACGTGCTTGTATGGACATTTGTTGAAGCCATTCTCTTGGAAGTACTTATCAATTCGGATATTCCATGCCCTTGGTACTTGTTTTAACCCATAAAGAGCCTACTTCAACTTCAACATTTTGTCTTTATGGACTTTGACTTATTAGCCTAATAGTTACTGAATGTAGACTTCTTCTTCAAGAACTCCATTTAGAAAGGCAGATTTTACATCTATTTTACATCCAATCGAGCAATAGAAGCAAATGCCTCATCATAGTCAATGCCAATCTTTTGACTATAGCATTTAGCAACTAGCCTCGCCTTATGTCTTTCAATCTCTCCTTTAGCATTTTTCTTTGTTTTGTATACCCATTTGACACCTATTGCTTTATGTCCCTTGGGAAGTGAGATGAGTTCCTATGTTTCATTCTTCTCGATGCCCTTGATTTCTTCATCCATCACATCTTTCCACTTCTTCTTTTGTATTGCTTCTTGAGAGCCCACTAGTTAACAATAAGCAAACAAACAAAATAATGTAAGGTTATCTTATTGTTCGATTACCTCATAGAGATCTCTAAGACTTTGTGTGTGTAACATAACTCTTTCATCTTGATTTCCACTTGATAATGATGAAGGTGATGAGTCTCTTTGAGTGGTTGATGTTGATGAAGTGGGCGAAGTAGCAAGCTCTTATTGAGGTCCACCTAGTTGCTTTCTTATTGTCTACTCATCTTCTTCAAATTGAGGAAAGAAATTGAAGTCATCTGAATAAGAGTTAAAATCCTATTCTTCTTCTTCGTTGAATACCACATCTCGACTAATCACAATCTTTTTATTGTTTAGATTGTAAAGCTTATTTCCCTTTGAATTAAAATCATAGCCAATGAAGAAAAAACTCTCACTTTTATCATTAAGCTTTGTTCTTTTCTTATTTATAACATGAACAGGGCTATATTTCCAAAGATTCTTAGGTGGGAAATGCCAGGATTTCTTCCACTCCATTCCTCTTGCGGTGTCTTCCCTAATACACTTCTTTTAGAGATCGGTTTGACAAGTAGACTGCACATGCCACTACTTTTGCCCAAAATTCCTTGGGTAGTTTCTTCATTTTGAGCATGCTTCGTGCCATGTTGAGGATTATTCTGTTCTTTCTTTCTGCCATTCCATTTTACTGAGGGGATCTAGGAACTTTCATTGGTCAACGAATTCCATTTGCTTCACAAAACACTTGACTTTTCTTAGATGTAAATTCTCCACCTCGATCGAATCTCATGGCTTTGATTTTTCTATCGCTTTCTCTCTCCACTGTAGCTTTGAACTTCTTGAAGACTTTGAAAACTTCTAACTTTGATTTCAAGAAATATACCTAGATTTTTCTTGAAAAATAATCAATGAAAATATGAAAATAGTAAAATAGTTATTATTACTGATAGAGCTTGGCTTGATTAGACCATACATATTAGTATGGATAAGCTCAAGTGGCTTCTTGGCTCTTGACTCTGACTCCTTTGGAAAGCTTTTACTGAATTGCTTCCCAACTAGACAGCCCTTACAAAGCTAGTCAAGATGGTTGATGCGAGGTAGTCCCTTCACCATCTCCTTCTTAGATAGCAGTTCTAGACCTCTAAAATTGAGATGCCCAAATTAAAGATGCCAAAGCCATGATGTATCTTTGTAGCAAGATTTCAGACACTTTGTAACTTCATTTATATTTTGATTAGGAACATTCTATTTTTTGACATCGGTACTTTAGCAATGAAGTTATTATTATCATCTTTTATAGAAAGAATAAAATCCATCATATGAATATCATTACCTATCTCTAACAGTTGTCCTAAACTCAAGATGTTACTTTTCATATTGGGCATATAGTAGACATTGGAAATAAATGGATGTCTCTCATCTTTCAAACGGTTAAGGATGTTACCTCTCCATTTCACTACTATTGTGGAATCATCTCCAAATAAAACATTTTCGCTTATTGACTCATCTAGTTCCAAGAACATGTCTTTCCTTCCACACATGTGATGGCTTGCACCATTGTTAAGATATCAGGAATTTGCTTGGCCACCATCAGTTTCCTTTTATGCTAAAAGAAGAGTTTCTTTGCCATCTATCTTTTCCTCCACGTAGTTGGTCTTATCCTCAATTTTGTTGTTGGGAGCTCTATATTATGAAGCATAATGCTCAAACTTATGAAAATTATAGCATCGAACTTGAGATTTTTCATACCTCAAGTTTGGATTGATTTTTTCATGACCTCGTGTTAAGCTTTCTCATTTCTCATAGTTATTGTCGGAATTGTTATTGTTGTAATTCCAACCTCATCCACGACTATGACTTCCACCTCGTTCACGGCCTCTACCTCTACCTCGACCACATTGGTTTCTATCATTGCCTTGGCTTTCATGTATATCCTTAAGTTGCAGCTTGAGAAGTTGCTCAGTAAATCCTTGCTTATTCTTATGCTTCTCTTTGTATGCTTGCAATGATCCTTGGAGTTGCTCGATCGTCATTTCTTCCAAGTCTTTAGCCTCCTCAATCATCACGACAAGGTGTTCAAATTTGGGATCCAACAAACAAAGTATATTTTTATTATCCTCACATCTTCTAAATTATCACCATTTCTTAGTAGATTAGAAATAACTATTACTCTTGAGAAATAATCTGAAATAGACACAGATACTTTCATGTGTAAGGATTCAAATTCACCTTTAAATGTTTAGAGATGGGCCTTTTCACCTTTTTGACTCCTTTAAAAGAGGTTTGTAGCTTCTCCTATGCTTCGTTGCCAAAGCTTGCACTCGAAAAATTTTCAAATCCATCATCATCTAATGCTTGGCAGATGTAGTAAAAATCCTTCTTATCTCTCTTTCTTGAATCCTTCAAAGTTGTCTTTTGATATGGCGTAAGAGCAACAACAATAGTATCATGCACAGGCTCGTTATAGTCTTTCTCTATGATATCTCATACATCTTGTGATCCAAAAAGTGCCTTCATTTTGATACTCCAATTGTCATAATTTTTGTTGTTGAGTATTGAGACATGGAATGGTGCCATATCATTCTCCATATCTCTCAATATGATGAGATTTTCAAAATCTAATGGCATGGATGAATCCAGAAGGCCAAAAAAACTTGGAAGGAACTCTGAAAAATATTCAAAAAATTTCAATCAAATTCAATGGTCAACGGCTCGATCGACAGACTCGGTGGTTCTATCAAACGGTTCCAACTCGGTTGACTCACACGACTCAACTCAGTTTCTGGTAGCACTCTTTTGGTGACATATGGCAATAGATATAAACTTTGATCGAGGCGATTCTGGCTACGTCAGATTCCACTCGTTGAGACCTTCAATTTGATATGCAGTAGTGTATACTTTCCAACTTGGCTCTGACACCACTTTGTTGGAAATGAAACACTCACACAAACAACTTTTATTTAAACTCAAAAAAATATTACAAGAGCACTCTTACTCAAAAATACAAGATATTGTAACTTACTCTTATTTAGACTTTGCTTCTTCACTCACTTAGAAGCTCTCAATTTTTATTGATGCCTAAACTAAAATAAGGAGGGGAATTTATACTACTTAAGAAAAATCTTACACCATACAAATAAACTAATCCAAAATTACAATAAACATACACCTCATTCTTCTCCATCCTTCTAACAATATTTTAAGTTATCAAATGATTCACATGCATAATTACCACACCCTAAAAGATTCTAGGTAGAAGGGTTGTAGTTTTGGACCTTAATTTTTGGACTTAGGATCCAATTTTATTGGGTTTGGGCTCCCATAATGGATCAAGTTTATGATCAAATATTCCTTTAGGCTTTTCATTCTTTCTTCCCATCTTCTTTTTTCATCTAAGATGGGATCAGGGATGACAACTTGAACAAAAATGTCTTGGTCGTTAATAGAAGGATGATCCTTCAAATTTGTGTCTTCGTGAATACCTTTACTCACTGTTCGATTCTCAGGATTTATGTTATCTTTAACCTTAACTTCTAAGCAACGAACTTCTCTTTCCAGCTTAATAGTAGTAGCTTCAGTTTTATATTCTTGTTATTCTTACAAATCCTATCAAAGCTCTTCATTTTCTTGTCTAACGTCACTCGCCATTCTTCCCATATTTTCCAATTGTCTTTCTATTGCAAGCAAGATATCATCGTATTCATCCATTTAATTAGTCTCTAATGATAGTGATAAGGGTTTTTGTTTAACATGCTCAATTTCTCTTGCAACATGGTTTGTTAGCTTCTTGCCTACCATTATGATTTAATGCAGTTGTACTTTATGCGTGTAAAATCCCTATACCCGATAAATTCAAGTTTGTATGAGACTACTAAAAATTTTAAACCCCACGGTGGACAATGAATGTTGTTAGGACAGCCAAGCTAAGGAAATACAAATAAAAAAATGGGTGGAATCAATGTCTTGTAGGATAGTAACCCTCTTTATTATATATATTTTAGGTCAATATGGTATACATATCATTACATCATTGATCATACATATGACTCATATAAAGATAAAAAGTACATTTTGGAAAATAAACATAGAATATTGACTCTTGTACTTGCATTCATGTGGTTGCTCGTATCCGAGTTAGCTATAATCCTACTATGTATTGAATTACCATGGTGGTTGATGATAATTGAATGGGTCGCAAGACAGGTATTGTAAATATCGATCCTTCAAAAAATTCCCTTTTATGGTTTTATTATTTATAAAACTCTCATAAGTGCATGAATTATTTTATAGAAAATGATAAATATACTCCCAATGTCGATCTAAGGAAGGAATATATGTGATTTTTAATTTATTATTCAAAATCTTAAAAAAAAAATCTTAAACATCCTGTCACGATATTTTGGTTTGTTTGTTTCCTAATCTAATAACATAAAAATAAATATAAACATAGATATAAATTCAATAAACAATGATGCAAATTTTATCATTCATAACAGTGGAGTATTTAATGATATAATAATTAAAGATATAAATTAATATTTGTTTATTTTTTTCTTTTTGGTATGAAATTATCCTTAGGTGGGACCCAAATTATTTTGTTTAATATTAACTAACTAATATTCTTAGGCAGTGTCTATTAATTAATTAAATATTAAATTTCAGTTTTATTTCTAAAAAAATAACAAATCATCTAATCACGGCTTTAGACGGAGTCAAATAATTAGACTTTATTCAAAGTGTCCAAATTAAACCTAAGAATTTAATTTTCCAAGTACTAACTTCCAAGTTTTAAAACCAATACTGAAAAAATATGTCGTAATACATTTTTGAATAATAGTTCTTATAAAAAAACTTTTGAAATAAAATTTCACTCTAATTACCAAACGATTGTACCAACAAATAAAAGAACACTACTCTAAATTAGACCGAATAATCAAACCTTAAAATCTAATTTTAAAATTTAAGTTTGTAATGAAAAATAATATATTTCTTTCTAACATCCTTAATATAAAATCTTGAATAAAAACAAAATCGATTTATTTTATAAAATTATTTTACCTATTTAATATTTTACAAACATAACAACGTTATAATTATATCATATTTACAAACAACCAGTTATATTAAATTTAATCACAAACAAATTAAATATAACATATAAGGATAAAACATAAAATGATAACTGTAAAGAATTCATTAAAATAATACCTTAAAAGAATCCTTTCAACACTTTGATGTTAATTTTGTTACTAGAAAATCTCCAAACGGATTTTCATATCTACTTATTGAATCAAAAACTAAAAAATTATAAAAACATAACTAATTTCTCTCAAAAAGAGAAGAACTTTAAAAATAAAAACTAAAAAAAACTTTCTAGAGAAAGAAAGGATTCAGAAAATTTTGTGTCTTGGAACGAGAGAAAAGAGTCTTTTTATAGATAAGGAAAAGGCAAAAAAAGAGGGAGAAATATTCCAAAATTTGAATTTAGACGCGTTTGGACAAGTTGGTACGAGTATGGAGTGCGCAGGTTTGAGTGAGGAGTATACTGGCACGCATGCACCACGGCGTGCGTGGGACTCAGCGTAGAAAGACTAGTGCGCGCGTGAAACTCGGCGCAGGTAGGACTGGGCGTGTTTCTCGGGGCGATTAGGCAACTACGCGCAAAATTTTGGCCTTTTGACCCATTTTGTCTAATTTTTCCATCTTTTTGACTTTTTCTCATTTATTTTCTCGATATATTTGTGATGTATTGCCTCCATTATTTTTTTCTTCGAGTCTTTAAGTTATTTTTGAACTAAAATACTTGAAAAATAATAAAAAATACCCGTAATTTTGAAAAGATAAATTTATATAAAAATATGATAAAATGGTACAAATATAAATATTTTTAATCAATTAAAGTATATTAAATTATAGAAAATTTAATATTTTTTAAGCACTCATCAGTGATACCAGAATAATGTCCAAACAGTTGCATCAAATTCTTCATGTTCATTATAACTTAAGAAGAAGAGGAATTAAAAACTTAGGTACATTTGTTTTTTTAAAATGTAAAAGAGCTCACCATGTTAGCTTTTTGATTCAAACTCTCATCTCAATATAATTTCCTATATATGCTAAAGACTTTATCATAGATAGTTTTAAAGTCTTGTATCAAAAATTCAACAAGGAACTGATGATGAGAATTGTTGGATTTGGTTTATCATTACAATTTGGCGTATTTAGAAAGTTAGAAATGAAGTTGAGTTCGATGACATAAAAGCCTATCCTTTTTAGATTATGGAGTTTGTTAAGTTTCTTTCGGTCTCACATTAGTGAGAAATTTGACAACAGTAGTACTTATGAGCTTGAATAATTTTTAATTTTATGAAATTTATTAGATTGAATTAGGTAGGTCTATGTTGTTAACACAATTGATAATAAAAAAGTTCTATAAATGGCTAGTTGCTTCTATGCCTAAAGTTTCTACCTTAATGCATGATGAGAAGCATGTGTAACTTCTCTCTTTGAAGTGTAGTGGTTACTGTTAGGATTCTTTCCTTATGTATTCATTACGATGTTTTAATAAAATTCATTTCAGTTTTGGGCGGAAAAAATAGAACAAAAAATGTGATAAAAAAGCATTTTCCTTACAAAAATACACCACGTAACTTGTCGAGAGTCTATTGGGTTGCATTTGTAATTAACTGGGTAAAGCAGCTGTGACGTACAACGAATGTCCAATCAACATTTTGTTTAAAATAAATGTCAAAAAACAATTTCGAGAAATATGTCCAATTAACTGGCTGATCATCTTCTATTTAATAAATATGATTATGTCGTTCTGTTTATGGGATTTTATTCGAACAAAAAGATAGGAATCATATCTGATGTAGATATTGTAACAGATTTCTACACATATAAACTATCAACAACATTCTCTTTATTAATATTATTCACTCAGATACGCATTACAATTTCAATACAGAGACTCCACAAGTTTTATATATCAAAAAGCAGAAAAATTACTTAAATTGACGTAAATATTTGGCGTTATTTGTGAAAATTTTGTTTTTTTAATATTTGATATGTTAAAATATCGAAAAAGTTGGAGAAAACTCATCATGTTCTTTATTGTGTTCATAAATTCTTTGTTATTATACTTTTTGATCTTCCAAATCATAAAAAATAAATTAGAAAACAAACTATTTTTGAAATAATGCAGCCACTAAGGATCCAACTATCAGTCACACTATTTTGAATGTGTCACCATAAATACAAGCTAGTAAGAAAGCCATGAGTTGCAAACAAGCTAAGAAACCAAACATAGGTGCTTAGTAGTTTGCCTTGAAGAAATATTTTAACAATTGATGAAAAGATTTTGATACGAAACCCACCAATAATTGTGATGAAACCCGATAACAATGATGGATCGAGACCGTAAGATTGTGAAGACAATGTTTATTGAGTGTTGAGTCTTAACTCGTCACCTAACAACATGAAAATCAAGACTACGGATGATTGAAACGTCACATTAAGAAAACTCAAGGATTCTCTCAAGAATTCAAGGTGATAAGTTTGATTGTTTGAACGGCACAAGATTAACTTGATAAGTTTAAAAGTTTTTTTAAGAACTAAGAGGAACACAAGATTTCACAAGAAGATAATTTTCTTAATAATTTCAATCTCTCATTCTCACTATAGCTAAAATCCTCTCTTTTTTGTTTACTCTCATAAATGTTTTTTTCTCCTTTTTTTAACTCTCTTTTTTTCATTTAATTTTTGTAACTTTAATTGGTCCTCCTTGACCTATTTTGGAGTTAATGGCACAAGAGTAATAGGTTTTCCTTTAAAAGTGAAAGAATACTTATTTGTAAATTCATCATGCATAACCCTCATATCATACTACCATGGTCTCCCCAACAATAAATGGCATGTGTGCATAGGAACCACATCACAAAGCACCTTATCCTCATATTTTCCAATGGATAATGCCATCATCACTTGTTTTGTCACCTTGACTTCGCTACTTTCATTCAGCCATTGAAGCCAGTAAGGTTGAGGATGTTTCAAGGTAGTTAATTCCAATTTCTCCACCAAATCAGTGCTTGCTACATTTGTGCAACTTTTTCCATCGATAATGACACTACAAACTTTGTTATTTACAAAGCACTGGGGATGAAACAAATTCTCCCTTTGGTTACTTTCTTCCTCCTTAACCTACATATTGAGAACTCTCCTTGCTACCAATAAATCTCCAACCACAACATTTTGCTCATCATCAACATCATCCAAAGATGGTACGTCATCATCATCTACCTCTTCCTCATTTTCTGACTCAAGCTCCCCTTGAGCATTTATCACCATTATCATTTTGTTCACACATTGGCTGGCTATGTGTCCTCGCCACTAACATTTAAAACACTTAAGATCACGTGTTTTAGAACTCGAAGTCTTGGTGTTACCTGAAGTAGTGACTGTCTTTACGTTGTCATTCTTAGATAGTTTATTTTTTGGCTTATTTTGTAGTTGCTCATCCCTTTTTGGAAATATCTTTCACGGACTGGTGGTAGCCATAGGTTGTCCTTTTCTACCCAATCCCTTTCATTTGAATAGTTCCTCCACCTTTATGGCTTGGTGTACCATATCCGTCAACTCAACATGGTGTTACATCTCAACTATATCAGCAAACTCACGATTTAAATCGTATAAAAATCTAGCCATAGTGGCTTCTCGGTCCTCTTCTACATTAGCCCGGATCATAGCTACATCCATCTCTTTGTAACACTTATTCACACTCTCGAAACCTTGAGTTAACCTCTATAACTTTTGATATAATCCCTTATAATAATGATTAGGTACAAAATGCTTCCTCATAAGCATTTTTATCTCCTTCCAAGTGTCCACGGGTGGCTCTCTATTCCTCCTCCTATTAATCTGTAATTGATCTCACTAAACAATAGCATAATTGGTAAATTCAATTGCAGCCAACTTAACCTTATTTAACTCCAAATTATTGTGATAATCGAACACCATCTCCATTTTAGTTTCCCACTCCAAATAAACTTCATGGTCATTTCTACCTTGAAAAGATGGGATTTTAATCTTTATGTTTCCTAAATCATTATCCCTCCTAGGCTTACCCATCCTAGCTTCTATATTCCCATACCCACGCTCAAACCTACCCCCATTCAAATATGGCTCACCAAGCTCCTCCATATCCACATTTTCCTCTACATTCTACTATGGATCACGCCCACCTTGTTGCTTATTGGGAATGTCTTATTGTTATCCCCTAGGAGTCCCTTCTTCTACCATATCCAACCTCTCGTGAATAGGCTCTAATTCAACTCTCATCATATGCCTCGTCTTGATTATTAGACAGGATTGTGGGAATGTCTTATTGTTCAGGATTGTGGGTTGTTGACATTCTTCGGTTGTATCTTTTTCTTGATTATTGGACATGCTTAGAATTTTTAAAAACTGGGTTAGAATCCTCACAAGAACTCCCTCATGTATTTCACTCAAGAATTGATACACTTGCTCTCATGTCTTTTTTTTCACTCTAAATGGCTTTTACCCTTTTATGGTCTCACACACTTTTACCTTTTTTCTCTTTGTGTGTTGAGAGATTTCTAACTAAACTTGTATAGTGTTTTTTATATATAGCAAGTTTCTAACTGAACTTGTGTAGTTTTTTTAGCAAGGAATAGGAAATCAGGAAATAGAACGAAAATAAAAGATAACAAAACTTATCTTAGAACCAAAGCTTTGATACCAAATGATAAAAATCCCACCAACAATTGTGATGAAACCTTATAACAATGATGGATAAAAACCCCAAGATCATGAAGACAAGGCTTGTTGAATCTTAACCCATCACCTAACAAAATAAAGATCAAGACTACGGAGGATTGAAACGCCACAACAAGAAAACCTAAGAATTCATGGTCATAAATTTGATTGTTTGAACGCCACAAGATTAACTTGATAAGTTCAAAAGTTCTTTTAAGAACTAAGAGGAACATAAGACCTCACAAGAAGATAATTTTCTTAATAATTCCAATCTCTCGTGAATAGGATCTAATTCAGTCCTCATTATATGCCTCATCTATCCTAACAATGCTATCATTTCGTATCAGAGTTTTGGTTCTAAGATAAGTTTTGCTATTTTTATTTTCATTCTATTTCTTGATTTTCTATTCCTTGCTAAAAAAACTATACAAGTTAAGTTAGAAAATTGCTATAAAAAACTATACAAGTTCAGTTAGAAATATATCAACACACGAAAAGGAAAATTTCTCAATTCATATCATTTCTCAATACACGATTCTAATAAAAACAATTCTTCATGTCAATCTTATTTCTCTCCTTATTCAAGTTCTTGATCTTTTTTATGAGTATTGGTTGTTCTCATTTTTGAATTGTTGTTGGATTATTTTGAATTAGTTTATTGAAGTTTGATTAAGAAGTAAAGAAGACATAAAGGAGTGGAAAACAGTAAGAGTGTGTGAGACCATAAAAGGGTAAAAGTCGTTTAGAGTGGGAAAAAAACACGAGAGCAAGTGTATCAATTCTTCAGTGAAATACATGATGGAGTTCTTGTGAGGATTCTAACCTTGTTTTTACAAATTCTAAGCATGTCCAATAATCAAGAAAAAGATACAACCAAAGAAGTCGACAACCCGTAGTCCCGAACCTCCAAATGAAAGGGTTGTTAGGGGAGATGAGGCGTAAGATGAGAGTTGAATTAGAGCCTATTCACGAGAGATTGAAATTATTAAAAAAATTATCTTCTTATGAGGTCTCGTGTTCCTCTTATTTCTTAAAAGAACTCTTAAACTTATCAAGTTAATCTTTTGGAATTCAAACAACCAAACTTATCACCTTGAATTCTTGATAGAATCCTTAGGTTTTCTTGGTGTGTCGTTTCAATCATCCGTAGTCTTAATTTTCATCTTGTTAGCTGACAAATTAAGACTCAACAAACCTTGTCTTCACAATCTTGGTGTTTTAATCCATCATTGTTATCAGGTTTCATCACAATTGTTGGTGGGGTTCATATCAGACTTCTCAATTTATGACAACCAAGAAGATCCAAGAAGTAATTAATAGACTGATTCAAGAACTTTGGGATGAATCATGGATATTAAATACTAAAAAGAGTCCAAATAAAGGCACAAACTTAATCAATGAAATTAAAGCAATTGACAAGGCCTAACATTGGGTCGTGGAGCATTGTGCAACCTTAGGCGTGATCCACAAGTGCATTGCTTGAAGTGTTTACAAGAAAGAAAGTTTCCTTTTTGAGAGAAAATAGAAAACATATTTCATTCTTAGCTTTCAAACAATTTATTTTACCTTTTTAGGCTTAGCTTGGTAGCACTCTTAAAGATTTTATCACTTTTTTTTCAACAAAAAAATAATTTAATTATCACTACTACAAAACATACATATGACCTCGGCTTTTAACCTTGACTATAGGCCTATGACGACAGTTATAAGAATCGAGGCCTAAGTGAGAGAGACCATAGACTATTACCTATGGCCTCAGTTTTTTAACCGAGGCCATAGGGTGTGCATAAATTAAAAAAATACAATTATTAATTATAATATTAAAAATCATATTATATTAAAATTAAATGTATAATTACATTTGAGAGTTTATTATACACTAAAACATAATAAAACCTCACTATTGAAACTGACTTTTTAATATTAATTACAAGCATTTATAAGTATACTTCAAATCAACATAATAAACTCCACAATGACTTTTTAGTATTAATTACAAGCGTTGGTGTGATGGTATGTCTGGTGTGCTGGTGTGCTGAAACATTTACATGAGATCAAACCCTACTATTGAATCACAAAGCTCTGCTTGGTGACTACATTTAATACAATTAAGAACAATATTAATAAAGCTAAACCCTTTTGTAGAGAACAAACAAAGAACTACTGAAATCCATGTACAGCTTCCATAACAGATCAAGATGAGAAATTTAAAAAAACATGATTATGTAGCTAGAATTTCTAATATTGGAAATAAAATTAACATTTATTAAACTATACAATTTAAAATTGTATAATAGTGCTAACATAAACTGCTGAAGTCCCTGAACATAATTACAAAAGTGTCTGATTATACAATTTTAGGTGAGCAATGGTGCTCGCACAGATGAAAAGCACACTAAAAGACCAAATATTCATAATTATCTTTACAATATGCATTTCCATTAAACAAGTCATACTCGAAAATTTTACCTACCCATATTACTACACCACATAGACATGACAGAAACAACCTGAAAAAAGAAAGCTATAAGTAATAGAATTCCCTAAAAATGCTGAAAGTATAATGTTTATAATATACTTGGTTGCATACATCAAAATATTTTCATGTGGACATTGTTATCTAATGTACTTGAAGTAGTATTTTCAAATTTCTAGCATTAGATACAATTTTTTTCAAAAGTAGAAGAGAGATAACACCCAAACTTATTTGGATGCAGTACAACAATGTTAACAGCTGCACGATTCTCATATTCCCTTTGACAACATGGAACTCTATGTTCAAATTATAAAGAATCAACATGGTAATCAAGTAATAACTCAAATATAATATAATCACACACTTTTTGACAAGCATAAAAAAAATTATGTAATTTTTAAAATGTCATCCTTAGAACCATAATACATCAAGTTCCCATCACACTGAAATCCCACTACCATCACATTATTTGTATGCGAGTCATAGCTCATCACCTAGCAAAGCCGAACAACTGATTGTTAGAAAAATATGTTATTTCAATACTTATATTTTTCTAATTTTTCAGCATCAAATCAAATTTATCTACATTAAATAAGTATCAATGAAGATGGAAAAAAGAGGCTCTAATCACATCTGTCATACTTGCAAGAAAAATCCAACTTTATTTATAGTATACTTCTTACTTCTGCTTAAAAAAATGTTCCACACTTGATTTAGGTATATCATATAACTTCATTCTCAGTACATTATTTATCTTTTAAGTAATGCAGTCCAACATTAAGTATCAATCAAAAGCATGCCTATCATGTAGTTTATTTTTAAAGGTTACTTACTCACAAAAACAGAATAAGAACCCATTGCATGTTTTATTTAAGTAAACTTGATTTATGTTGCCAAGTCCACCCTCACCATATCCAAACAAAAGATACTCAACTACTACGCCTCCTAGGGCTATACATGAGAATCTGTTCATACTCACCATATCGTTGCTGTTACTTTTCCTCTGTTGGTCTGACGAACACTAACTTTAGATGGTACTTATAGGAAAAGAAAATGATCATCTGCATTTTAGTTTAATGAAAAGAAACAAAATTAGAGGTTTTAATTAAACAAAAAGCATATCCAAAAAAATTTCATTATAAAGAAAGATGGAGCAAGTCAAAAGCTCCAACTTATGAGGACACATTCAAATATTTTAGAGTACAATAAACCCAAATATGACCAACCATGATATCCATCTGAAAGTAGTAAAAAGATTAATATGGAACCTGATTTAATTATATACTTTATAGTTCCAACATAACATTTGTTACAAGATTTAGAAAACAAAATATAGCATCTATAAAGACTAACGATGAAGCATAACAATCAAATGAAGGGGGAATATTGATGCTTTAATATTTTTAGAGTTTATGTAGGTGAAATATTCTTAGTACCACAAAAGACCTTAACTAAAAAAAGAATAACCCTTATCTGTTCACAAAATAGAACCAGTACTAGGCCAAGCACCAGAAAAACCTTGAGGTTTCTATATTAAGGCCTATATATACTTAAGGGGCTATACATTGTTTGGTTTTTAAACAGAAATTATTAATGAAAGTAGTGTAATTTTTTGTTTTCTCTTTTGGTTCTTCGTTAACTTGTGAACTTATTAAGGTTTCATATTCAAGAACTTATGAAGGCTTAAGAAATCTTATAGGATACAAATACATCCCTCAATCTTAATTCTAGCTAGCTTCTTAACATTTGTTTCTAATTTATTGTTGGATTTTAAGGCTACAATTTTTTAAGTTCACATTGTTTTTGTTGGCTGTGGATTTTCAAGGCTAATCCTTCAGGATTCACATCACTACTCAATAGTTAGCAACCATTGTCTCTCTGATTTCTTCATGCTACATCTTCCAATGCCCAACGTTCATTCACTACTAAAAAAGGGGTATTTAAGTCACTATGTAAAGTCAATTTTTTGAAATAACCAAATTATAAAGAATTTAAAGTCGATTCAGTGTAGAACACGACGCTATCCACATAGGACGTAGTGTCGATTCTCCACATCAACCGACGCTATATCCTACGTGTATTTTTTAAATTAAAAATGTAGTTTACAATTAATGTTTTTTTAGGTACAATGTTTTTTTAGGTCAATTATTATTTTATTTGACTCTTTAAAATTTAAGTTATATATATATATAGTATAATTTTTTATTTTTTTAGACAATTAGTTTTTAAAATGATATAATTTTGTGTATTTTTTTAGATATTTATATTTATTTACGTACGTACAATATATCTTTATCTAATTTTGTGTATTTTTTTGGATATTATTTTTAATTTTTTTTCTTTTTCTATAGTACACACATATATATAAGAGTCTAAATAAAATAATAATTGACAAAAAAATTCAATTTTAAATTGCATGGATAACATCGATTGACGTGGCGAACCGACGCTATACACGTGGCTAGCATCAGTTCTCCACGTCAACCGACATTATCCACGTGGACGTAGCGTCGGTTGACATGGTGAACTGAAGCTACACACGTGGCTAGCGTAGGTTCATCACGTCAACCAACACTAGCCACATAATATTATTGTTCTACTCTTTTCTTCACCGCAAAATCTCAAAAAACATTCATTTCTCTTCCCCCTCTTCTCCCAAAATCGAGCTCACCGACACTCTTTCTCAATTTATGATCACCTTTGACCACCATTTCCAACGCTATTTTGTGGGTTATATTTATTTTCTCATTATCTTTCAGATCCCCTATTTTTTTAGCAAAATACTCAAA
The DNA here is from genome assembly GCA_030763125.1 of Hippophae gyantsensis. Classification (NCBI taxonomy): domain Eukaryota; kingdom Viridiplantae; phylum Streptophyta; class Magnoliopsida; order Rosales; family Elaeagnaceae; genus Hippophae; species Hippophae gyantsensis. Next base: position 54,083,619 of record CM061031.1, on the reverse strand, counting down.
AAAATTATACCCATTTTTGCACCTATTTTCACTTACAAAACACTCATTTCTTCTTCATTTTCTTCATTTAGTCACTTCATTTACTCTTGTAAGTATTTCTATTAATTGTTTTACTTATTATTCAATTTGCTTTATTTTTTATATAATTTTTTTATTTATGTATGTTTTATATTATGCTTGTTATTATATATTTGGCTTATTTTCTGTGGAAATAATATATACATTCAAATCAGTAACTGTTCAATTGTTTTGTGAAAATTGTAATATTATTATGAGCTTTTCTGTTACCATATTGTAGCTTTAAAGGAATAGTGGGTACTAGTATAGCGATTGAAGTCTTTTATTTTTATAATTTAAAATAATTCTGTTTTAGTTTTAAAAAAGATATATTTAATTTTAAAATTTAAAGTAATACTTATTATTTTGAATTTTTAAGATTTAATTATATGATTTTTCAGTCATGGTCGGGGTTGGAATGTTTTAGTTCAAAATAACATAATTAAAGGATTCATTTTATAAAAAATACGAGTTGTGTTTAAAGAATAGTTTTCTAATATTTTTTTATAAAATAAATTAAATTATTATTATTAAAATAATATTTTTTAAAAATTAAATAATTAAAATGGATAAAATATGAGATAAAATAAAATTTTAATATAAAATTATTTTAAAAAATTAAATAATAAATTCTAACATAAAATTATTTAAATATAATATTTATTTAAAAATAAAAATAATAAAATGTTCAAATAAAAATAGTGACAGTAAATAAATATTAAAAAATTATGATTTATAAGTTTGTTTTATAATTTTTAACTATTTATTTATTTAATACCTATTTTTTTAAGATTATTAAAGCTATATATTTATTATTTGTATAAAAAAGATATCTCTTAATTATAGCATCTCTTAATTTATATATAATAATACTTGAAATATATTCATTAGATACATAATTAATTAATATGCTTAATTAATGTCATTAATAGAAAATGGACAAATTTTGGATGTCAAAGTGTAGAATTAAACAGGACTACATTTTTGGAGTTGAAAGTTTCATAGAATTTGCTTGTAGAAATAGTAATACTGGAACTAGTATGATTCGATGTCCATATGTTAAATGTAAAAATGAGCGATTTCATGAATTTGATGAGATTAAGTATCACCTTATCCGTAGTGGTATTCTTTTGAGCTATAAATGTTGGTATTATAATGGAGAAAATATTGATAATACTCATAGAGAAGATATAAATAAGAATGTGAGTGGATTACATACATCTTATCATAATGTACAGACAGAAAATATGTTTCATGGTGTTGAAGATGAACTATGTGAGGATGATCCCGAAACCTTTAAAAAACTTCTAGAAGATGCCAAAAAACTGTTGTATCCAAAATACAAAAAATACACTAAAATGTCAAGATTGGTTCATTTGTACAATATGAAGGCAAAACATGGTTTTTTTGACGAGGGATTCATAGAATTACTAAATCTACTAGTCGATATGTTTCCTGAGGGTATTAAATTGCCATCTTCAATGTATGAAGTGAAGAAATCTCTTAGTCGATTTGGCATGAAATATCATAAGATTCATGCTTGTCCAAATGATTGCATTATTTATAGAAAAGAATATGAGACATTAGATGATTGCCTGATGTGTAAATAATTGAGATGGAAGCATGGTACAAATGAGACAACACATAAGAAAGACGTGTCTGCAAAGGTTCTTTGGTACTTTCCTCCAACTCCTCGCTTTCAAAGGTTGTTCAAAAGTAAAGAGACATTAAAGATGTTGACTTGGCATTTAGATAATCGATCTGATGATAGGGTGCTACGTCATCCTTGTGATTCTCCAAATTGGAAAATAGTAGATAATTTATCTCCTCAATATTCATCTGATCTGGGCAATCTTCGTCTTGCCATTGCTGCTGATGGAATTAATCTACATAGTTCCCTTAGTAGTAGATATAGCAGTTGGCTAGTAATTATGGTAACATACAACCTTCCTCCCTGGTTTTGTATGAAAATAAAATTCATGATGTTAACATTATTGATCTCAGGATCGAAACAACCCGGTCTTGATGGTGTAAATGTTTAGGATGCATATAAACAAGAATACTTTAACTTAAAGGGGGTCTTTTTATGGACAATTAATGATTTTCCTACCTATGGAAACTTATCAGGACATGCAACAAAAGGTTACAAGGGATGCCCTATATGAAGTGATGGAACTTCTGCAACTTATCTTGTTCACAGACGAAAGATGTCTTATAAAAGACATAGAAGATTTTTGCCATCTAGACACAAGTTTAAATACAAAAAGAAATTGTTCAATGGTGAAGAAGATCATGATTATGCACCCCGACCTTTACAAGGTGTTGAGATATTAAAGCAATTGAATGGTATGACATTCAAACGATATGGAAAGATGAAAAAAAAACTTACTAAGGTAGGGAAACGAAAGAGATCAACTAATGAAATGAGTGAAAATGAAAAAGAGTTTGAATCAGTATACCATAGTTATTGGAATAAAAAGTTAATATTTTGGGAATTACCTTATTGGAAAGACCTACACATTCGTCACATCTTAGATGTCATGCACATTAAGAAAAATGTATGTGAGAGCTTGATTGGTACTTTACTTAATATACCTGGAAAAACAAAGGATGTAATTAAAGCAAGACTGTAATTAAAGAAACTAGGCATACGACCTGAATATGCACCAAGGGTGGAAAATGATAAGAATCGAACATACTTGCCACCAGCATCATATACAATGTAAACAAAAGAGAGTGATGTGTTTTGTAAATGTTTGGAGGGTGTGAAAGTTCCTGATGGTTACTCATCCAACTTAAGAAATTTTGTGTCTATCACTGATAAGAAACTTTATGGATTGAAATCACATGACTATCATATCTTAATGTAATAGTTATTACCAGTTTCTATTAGATCAATTCTTCCAAAACATGTTTGATTATTAATAATTTGTATTTGTTCATTATTCAATACAATATGCAAGAAATCTATATCAATTGGCGAGTTAAACTCTTTACAGAAAGATGTTGTAAAGACTTTGTGTCTAATTGAAAAATATTTTCCTTCTTCTTTCTTTGATATAATGATTCACTTGTGTGTTCATTTAGTTCGAGAGGTTCAATTGTGTGGTCCTACTTACTTAAGGTGGATGTATCTTTTTTAGAGAAATATGCAATCCTTAAAAGATATGTAAATAATAGAAATCGACATGAAGGATGCATGGTGGAACGCTACATTATTGAAGAGGCCATTGAGTTTTGTTTTGAATACTTTAGTGGTTGCATAGAAATTGGGAATCCTACGCACAAATTGTTCTTAGAACGTCACATGATCCAAGTAGGTAACCCTATGCTTGGTATAAATAAGAAATTGTTTATTGATCGTACTCAATGGGAAAAAGCACACCAAATCATTTTGGTAAATAATAATGAGGCACAACCGTACATAAAGTAAGTGATGTTCAACCTTTCCATTTATGAAAAACTCATTTTTATTTAACTATTAATGATGATATATACTTCATATATATATATATATATATCTTTAATAACATTACATGATGCATTTAAACTTATTGATATCGATCCTCGTTATAAAAAAAGGAGGAGAAAAATGGTTGTATGATGAACATAAGCAAGAGCTTATTAATTGGTTTCGCAACCATGTAAGTGTCACAAACAAAAATTCATGCATGTATGTTCCTAGATCTATACAATGTTTTAAAACTTTGCTATAAACACATTTTATGTTTTTGTATACATAGATTCGAGATGAACTCAAGAAACACAATCATAAAATATCAGAAAGTTTACAATGGCTTACACATAGGGCAAAATTCGATGTCAAATCATTTTCTAGTTTCACAATAAATAGATCGAGGTTTACGACTCAAGCTAGGGACAAATTCTGAGTAAATCATAATAGTGGTGCGAAGATGGTTGCACAAACTATGAAATTTGCTAGTTCAAAAGATGGTAATCCTATACTTTCTGATAGAACATATTATGGTATAATACAAGAGATTTAGGAATTGGATTATGAGGTCTTCCATGAAATGGTTTTCTTGTGTGATTGGGTCGAAGATGCTATCAATGTTGGATATAAAATAGATGATTTTGGATTTACCCTTATAAATTTATCCAAGATAAGTCACACTGATGATCCTTTCACGTTAGCACATCATGTAAAACAAGTATTTTACGTGAGCGATCAAATTGACACAAGATGGTCTGTTGTGTTAACGCCTCCATAAAAATAGTTTTACCATTGTGATGCTTTAGAAGATGATGACCCTATGCTTGATACATTAACCAATATTAGTAATTTCTCAAATAAATTGCCTAATGTATGTGATGATCTAGTTGATGACGATGATTCTTCATCATAGGCTCGAAGTGATTGTGAAGGAATATATGTATACGATCAACAACCTAATTAAACATAACGTATGTTCTATATTATTGTATTAACTCTTATATATATATTCCTAAAAATTTTAATTAATTTATATTTCTTCATTGTTTGTAGATATTTCATGGATCCTCGGGTAACAAAGCTTGTACATCCAAATGATCCATTAGGGCATTTGAAAACAAGGGGTTGGATGAATATACTTAATGCTCCACTTAACCCAAATGATAGAGTACATGTACTATTTGATGCTACTGGTAATCCAATAGGGAAAAATGGCCAACAATTGTAATCCATTATTGGTAGACTTGTGAAGTCCAGTATACCAATCAATATAAATGATTGGTCTCAGGTTGACGATGTAGAAAATTTCAAAATATGGATAATCATTTGTGTAAGTCTTTTTATCTTTTATAATCAATTACATATATTATATCTTTTTTGTATTATATCTAATCTTTTGTAGTGTGTTTTTACAGAATCATTACAAATTCGTTGACAATTGGAAGAGAAAGTGTTATAAGATTGCAAATAAGGCGTGAAAGGAATACAAGACTTCCAGATTGGTAAGAAATTATGTGTTTCCATATTTGGAACCACTTGATGAGGTAGAGCTCTACAAAATCCCTTAAGGACACCCTTGGATTACACCTCAAGTTTGGAAAGACTTTGTGGATTATAGATGTATGGATGAATTTCAAATTATTAGGGAAGAACATTAGAATATATAAATGCATAACATTCTTCCTAATCGTACTAGGAGGTCTTCAAATCCTAAAGTTAGATATAAATTGGTATTATTAATTTGTGTTAATTTATAAAAAAAATTATATTTATTTTCCTCAATTTAATTTCATGTCATGGTTAACAAATTTTACATAATTTATGTAGGAAGTTGAATTGGGTAGACCGGTTACCCGAACTAAATTGTACATAGAAACAAAAACTCCCAAAATAAAGAATTCAAGACCGATGAATAAGCGAGGAGAAGAACAACTAAATAAGTTGGTTAGTAATTTTGATTGATACAAAGTCTTAATGATTTTTAATAATTGATGTAATAATGAATAATATGTTTGTGTGCTTTATTATTTGTAAAGAGCTGTTCCAGAACAAATATCCTGGGGTGAAATAATCGAAGAGCCTAGGAGAGATGCTCTATATCATGCATTCGGATGCGACCATCCTGGTCGTGTTAGGGGATGTAGCCAATATGATAGTTATATGGAGTATTTTAACATTCCAAAACAAAAGCCTCAGACAGTCAATAAGAAGAAGTACACTAAAATTGAAGAAGAACTCAACTCTTTTAAGGCCTCAATGCTAAGTGAGATTTCTACTATAAAAGAATATCAATCACAACACATGTCAAGCATGAAATTATTTTACAACCATGGCATGCCATATTGGCCAAGCATGCAACCATCCATGCCAGGCATTCCACCATCCATGTCAGGCATGCCACCATCCATGTCAGGCATGCCACCATCCATGCTAGGCATGCCACCCATGCAATCTCATTGCACTCAAACGACATCCAATATGGGATATAGTCATCCTATTGGTCCTCCCTATATGCCAAGAATTCATATGAAATCAAGTAGTGGTCATGGTTCATTTTCTCTAATGCAATCTGTGCAATTTTACCATCAATCAAACCACGATGAATGTTTTGGTGAGAATGTACATCCAATAGCTAGCCCGCATAGGAGTCCTCCTCTATTTGATGAATCATATGTAGTAAGATTTTAATTTCTGGTGTATATAATCTATTATTTTTATTTCTTATTATATGTTTTATTTTTTATATATAACACTTAATTTTTTTATAGAATATGAAATGTTTGTTGAAGCATCCTTCATCAAGGGACTTTGTTGCTATTGGAATGGTACAATAATTGAGCGATGATCGGATGATTTTGAATCAATATTTTCCTAATCATTGGCGAATAGTAATTGATCAATCATTACTTCATAATTGTCCACTACCTGTGCCTTCTGATGCTACCATAGTCCAAGAGGCGGTGGGATAGTATGTGGCTTAACCGTTGATTCAAGTTGTTCTAAATTTTGACGTGATACTATTTTTTAACTTCAAATATAACACTTGTTTACTACTATTATTTTATTATATCTTTTATTGTTACTAACATACATAATACTTTTTTTAGTCTATTATACCAGAACTCTTAAATGTGGCACATTTAAGAGATACAAAGCAAGTATCTCGTGCTAAATCTATGTCTAGTAGCCAATCATCACGCACCAAGTCATTCAAGAAGAAGCCTTGGAAAAAGTATAGTTATGATTATGCTTTAAACTTTAGTAGAAATCTTGGCACTTTGATGACTATTGTTAGAAGGGCATCTAGCATAAATGATGAATGGAGTGTGCCACTTCCTATAGAAATTTCTAGTGTAGACCTCGGCCAAACTTATATATCGATCGAGTGCATATTGTAACTATTTGAATATCAAATTATCGATTTAAGTATAATTCAAGTGTGGACAAGGTGAGTCCTCAATCTATTTAATTTTCTTTCATTTATGTAGAACATATATAATTATATTTATATTATCTAATTACTTATGTGTATATATATATATATATATATATATATATATATATATATATATATATATATATATATATATATCTTTTATATAGGACGTGTTATTATCGACTTCAACATAATCACTCATCATATTTAGCAATTTTATATTATTCTTCATATGTCAATCAATATCAAGGGAAGGATGTTAGCATCAGAGCTAAACAATTATGTGATAGGGTATTAATTCTTAACAGAAATTAAAAGTTGATAATCCCCTAGCCACTAAGGTTTGAACAAGGCTAAGATCATTGGATGTTGGTAATCATTGATCTGTTCAATAATCATGCTTGGTACTGTGACTCAGCTTCCATAGAACTGAGTAAAGATACAAAAATAGTTGTTGAAATATAAGAGTTATAGCTAGATATTGGTTTCTTCTATTATTTTTTGTAATATTTAATAAAAAACTAGCCGTTTTAAACCTTGATAGGGCATGAAAATTGTGAAACAAGTTTAGGGGCATTGCCCTTAAAAAATCTCATAAGCTTATATGGACAAAAGTTATGGTATTTACAAGCGAATATTAATAATTTTATTAATTTTACAATTGAATAATAAAGATGTTCGAATATGAAAAATGATGTACACTTGTTTTTGTAGGTTCCACAACAAAATAATGAAGTCATGTATGGTTATTATGTCATGAAGTTTATGAGTAAAATGATCACAAATATCAAAATTTCAATTGATGATGTGATAATATCTTTTACCCATATACAAAATTTTGTTTAACATATTTGAATTATTTTTTGTAAATACGTGAAATTATATTCTTATTTTGATTTTAAATACATATACTTCTTTGGTTAGAATAAGATGGGCTACAACAAACAAATTTTTGATGATTTACGAGAAGAATGGGTAGAATACATGGTTCAAATTATATCATCACAAGAAGAATCAAGAGAAGATTTTGACGATCTTGAATAGCATATGACAACATAACGGTAATTTTTTTAATGATTTAATTTCTCTATTTCTGTGTCTGAAGTCCCTTGTTTGATGGATGGTTATGTGCTCATATATTAGGGGAATGCATTATTTTATGGACCTATTTTTGGCCTAAACTTCATCCCATCTCTCTTGCCTACTTTCCTTATGACAACATCATGGTAGCACTTTATTAATCATTTGTCTATAAATATGAAGTTATCTGAAAACTCTACTGGTATTTTTAATACTATAATAAGTTCTAATATAAATTCAGGTGTAACTCATATTTTGTTACTTGGCTTGTATGAGTTTTGGTGCCCATGAACGTATTACAAAATTGTTCCATACGTTTAAGGGCACCAAAACTCATACAAGCCAAGTAACAAATCAGAGTTACACTTGATTTCATATTTAGAACTCATTATAGCATTAAAAATACTAACAGAGATTCCAGATAACTTCATATTTATAGACAAATGATTAATAAAGTACTAATATGAGTTTGAAGGGTTATATCACTTGGATGTTGTTGTGGTAATATTTTTTTATGGTAATATTTATAATGATTTAATTTTTCTATTCGTATATGTCTGAAATTTAGACTACTTGTTTGATGGATGTTTACGTGCTCATGTATGTAGGGGAGTGAATTATCATATGGATAAGTTATTTTTTGTCCAATTTCCTTGTCACAATGTTGGTGATTCTAAACCAACCAAGTTTGCTCGCACAATCCAATTACACTTTAACGACATTATTTTATTTGTAATTTAAGTTAACTATGTATATATATATTGTATATATATTATTTATTTTTGTAATAAATTTAATTATCAAGTAATTAATTATATTTAAAATTTTAATTATTTGTATTATTATTATATTTTGGTTTTTTATACTATATATATTAAATAAAGGGTGGAGTAAAAAATAAAAAAAAAATCTTTATATTTTAAATCATTTAAATTAAAATCGATTTAGCAAATCCATTTTAAAACCTATTTTTATAGAAAATTGTGTCTAACATTTTATTCTTTATTTGTTTGCCACTGTGACATAAATTCAAACATGTTGTAGAAATAAAATGATCGAAAAATAAACAATTCATGTGCAAACACATGTCTTTAACTTGTATTCTTTACATGAAATCATATTTGATATCTAAAACATCAATGCAAGTAACACCCATATTTGCATGGGGAATGCCATGAAACACAACTTTAAAGTCATTTTTACCTCATGATTTTATCATATCTATTGAAATCATAAGAGAAAATGTAAAAGTTAAATAAAAATGCAAATTAAATGTCAGATATAGTCATGGCATGTTCTGAAGTATTTTAGTATTTGCACCCAATCCAACTATTATATGTTACATTATTCCTTGTTTTAAAAAGGTATTTATGATTATTTTGTATAGTATAATATACAATATTTAGCTTCAATGTGAATGTGAGTGTAAAATTAAATACAATTTATCACCACAACGCTTATGTTTGCCAAATAATTATTGAAACTGTTATTGGTATTATAAAGTGACAATCATGATGATGTTAATACTTTAGCGTCTGTTTTTTCGTGTTCATGACAATGAAATAAAATAAATGAGTTAAGTACGTGGGTATGTAGTGTATTTTATAATTTTAAATATATATATGTAATATACAAGCATGGCTCAAAATTTCTCATATAAAATTTACAACTTATCTTTAATTTAGGATTAAGTATAGTAACGGTAAATAATGATTAAAGTGGGTAAAAATATAATATCTTTTAGTCAGAATATTAAAAGTTTACTTACTATTTGAAAATTATAATAGAAGTAAAAAAAAAAAAGTTAAAAATTGATAACATAAACATATATGTACTTATTTTTTGAATTGTTGTGTTTATCTATTTTATTTTTGATTTTTCCAAATTTTAGATTTTGGAATATTTTTCAATAATTAATAAACATATATATACCTAAAAATTAATTGAGTTTTATAAATTTTAATCATAATTAATCATCATCGTACCCTTTACTTATTTTTTTCCCCAAAACTTGTATCCACTATTGAAGCGCAATCGGTGGTCTCCGAGTAAAACTATAGAAGAGACTAGCAACAAAAAAGAAAAAGGAAAAAGAGATTATCATTATTATTACTTTTTAATTTATAAAATTTTAATTTTACTCTTAATATTAATTAAATTTTACTGTAATTATTATTAAATAAAATATCATTAATAAATTATTCTTAATAATTTACAACAATATTCCTACCCTTATTAAAAAAAAAGATAATGCTTATTAAAGTGCTAGATAGATTAAGTATATTGTTAAAGGTGATTCTTTTAGATAGGATGATGGTAAGATTTATTTATTTTATTTTAAATTATACAAAAATATATATCATTTAATATAAAATATATATATATATACTTAAAAGGGTAAAATATATAGTTAAAGGGTGTGATTATTAACACACTTTTTTCTTTTGGTTATTTTTGTAATATATTCATTATAAATTTAAAAATTATTATTTTATTCTTAATATATTTTTTTATAAAAACTAAAATTTATTAAAAATATTTTTACTAATTTTTAAAATCAATTATAAATATGATGTATAAACAGTAAGATGCGGTAATAAATCCATCCTAATTAAAAACTTAAAAAGAGTACGCTATTTTCTTTCGATCTAGGAAAAAGCAGGCGGTTTTGGGAAAAAGAGAGGGAGAGAGAGAGAAAAATAAAGAGCACGGTCAAAAGCCAGCAAAAATTAGCGCACATCACGGCAACCTTTGCAATAAACAGAGACAAGATGTGTAAGCGTACATCAATGGAAACCACGCGGCATTTGATGATAAGATAAGAATAATTTTATGTGTATAAAGTTAGTGTAAAATAATAATTAATTTGACAATTTATCTCGGGGACCAAATTGCTTTTGGTATTTACGCAAATGATATTTTATTTAGAGAAATTTACTTATTTAGAGATTTATTATTCTCACCTTTATAAACAGGATAATTTTGTAATTGTATAGTTTTTAAAACTTTTAATATGCTGATTTAGTAATAAAATGTCTCATTATTTGATATAGATGTTAATAATAAATTATAATTTATATTTTTTTAATTTAATAATACTAATTAAGCCACTAAAAATAATAATGTCTTGGATTTCTTTCTAAGTTATTCGGATCATATTTTAAATACTTGTTATTTACGGTTAAAAAGTTTAATTTTTTTTTCTTAATATATAATAAACTAATACATGTTTTATAACGAATTAATATATATATATATATTAAAGATAATGGTTGTATTAATGATAATGCACAAGATGGTCATTAATGCCCAGGCAAAAAGCTAATTTCTTTTTTATTATGAAAAACTGGAAACAGAAATCAAAGTGAACCAACTCCAACAATCTTAATTAATTTACATTTTTTATCTGCATTCATAGCAGCAACACTGAAAATATATACTTTGTCCGGATAATATATGTATTTTACAGATTATAAAATATCAATTAATAATATAAATATTTTGATAAAATATTATATAATATCCATAAAATATTATTTATTATTAACTTTATTTATTTTGTAAAATATTTAATAAATAATTTATCATTAAATATTTTTATTAATCATAAATTTATCAATTTAAATTATTTTAAATATTTTAACTATCTATTTTATAACCTTTTAATTTATTGTTCAAAATAAATATAATATATTATATTTATATATATTAAAATTAATTAATTAATTATTTAATATTTTTAAAATTTTAAAATTTTATTAGTATATAGTTTTTATTAATTATTTTTCAATATTTTCATCAAAATAACATCATCTTTAATATATCCATAAAATTTAAATTTCATCAATATTCAAACCTTGCTATTTGCTCACTTAATATCTTGTGGGCCTCATTTGTCAATGCAGATCTGAGAATAAGTATGCAACATAAATAGGAGAAATTATCAAACAAAATAAATAAGGGAGAAATTACACATTAATTGAAAAGCTAGTCATGAGATGTTTGAAAAAAAAAATTAAAAATATCTTTAAGTTTTCCGTATCTTCGAAAATATTTTTAATGTTTATAAAAAATTATACCCTTAAGATTTAAAATATCTTTAAAAATATTCTTATTATTTAACAGAAGTATTTAAAAATCGTGTAAGATGACATCAATATCTGAAAAAGTTTTTTCTATATCTACCTATATAACTTTTTGAATATTACGTTGAAAATATTATTGCAAATATCCTTGAGTTTTACTTTTCTTCAAAAATACCCATGTTATAATAGGCAATTTAACTTTATCAAAAATACTTCTGTTATAATAATTAATTTATCTTCATCAAAAATACCCATGTTATAATAATTAATTTAACTTCATCGAAAATACCTCTGATATAATAATTAATTTAAATTCATCAAAAATACTCCTGCTACAATATTTAGTTTACCTTCATAAACAATACCACTACTTCTCAATAACATGATATAAAATATTTTTCAAAAATACCCCTACTCAATAACATGTTATAAATAATCATCAAAAACACTCCTGATCAATAATAAGCTATAAATATTCATCAAAAAATACCCCTAATTTGCTCAATAATAGTTCAATATATATCATACATCCACATCCACATCCAGATTTACAGTCTATATTACAAATCATACATCCATATCCACATTCTCATATTTATACCATATTAACCTACTCAATAACAGTTAATATTCACATTTTACGTTCACATTCACGTCCACATCCACAGTCACATTTTATACTAACCTGCTCAATAACAATTCACATCCATATTCACAGTTTATATTACAATCTAAATTTTTACAATATCTAAGGGGAGGAGACACCATAAATGAATTTAAATACACAAAAAACTACAAAGTTCATGTCATGTCCCCCAAAACCTGGTGTATACATGAACTTTGAGTTACAAAAGATTTCTTTCCAAATCATATTCATTGTCCCATTTACTTACATATTTTAAAATAAAAATTATAGAACAAATCAAAGTCCCATTTTAGAAGGCTCACTTTAACTTGTTGATTCCCCCATTTTTTGCTTCTTGTTGATTGCATCACCACTATCTATAACTTAATTTATGAACAGTAAATAAATTTATGGTATAAGAAGTAATGCATAATGAATATGTTGTACAATACATTACCTAAATTTGATTAGTTCTTTTGTTTCGCTTTTTCTTGACCACCTTCTTTGAAGTTGTTTCCTACAAACAATTTAAAGTTTAATATAATTAACCAAATATATTTAATAAATGAATAGATATAATTTTACCTGAGTTTCATTAGTTGGATTCTTTAACTTCTCCCTACATGTCCTCTGATTATGACCAAATTGATTACAATACCCACATTTCAATCCTTACGACCTCTTATGTTTCTCTGGTTCAGTAGCTTCCCTATGTCTCTCAGTTGGTGGTCTTCTTTTCTTTGGTTTATAAATTGGTGAAAGTATTTGTTGCTCACCAGACATCATAACCCACTCATTTTCAGATGGAACGGGGTAAAGAGAAATATGTCTTCAAATACGAAGCCTTTTGTAAAATATGGATGTACATAGTCCACAATATTATACCCTCTATCCATAATACAAGCAATATCATGCTTACAAGGTAAACCACTCAATTGCCACCCATAACAACTATATGTCCACTAATTTAAATTAACTAACATGTTACAACCATCCAATACTTCAAATATTCTATCTCCAGCATACATGACCTTTAAAACTCTTCCTTCTTCTTTGAAGAATGTATTTCATTACATTTGGTGGAAAAGGAGTAGTCCACTTCAAAGCCTCTTCATTCCTCTTCACTGTTAGCCGCATCAATTTTCTTCAGACCTCTTCAAATAAATTCACAATAGGTCTAGACCTCACTCTTTTCAACCAATTGTTAAAACTTTCAGTCATGTTATTGGTCACATGCTCAACCTTTACATCATCATCAAAAGCATGTCTACTCCAATGTGAAGCTTGGATCTTACTTAAATATTCATGTGCTTTAGGCTCTTCTTTCTTAATTTCATTCATCACATCATTAAATTCAATTGTTCTAGTTGCTTTAGATGCTGCCCAAAACAAAGATCTCATTTTCATGCTTGGATGCTTACATTTCAAGTTGGCATAAATATGCCTAGCACAAAATTTGACATGTGAAGTTGGGAAAAACTTATTGATTGCTGCAACGAGACCTTTTTGTCTATCAGACATAAAACACATCCTTCTTTTTTCAAACTCCCCAATATGTTGGTCTAATAAAGCCATGGACCATATCCAAGTTTCACTATTTTCGGATTCAGCCCAAGCAAGGGAAATTGGAAACAAACCTCCATTAGCATCCAATCCAACAGCAACCATCAAGACACCTTTATATGAACCCTTTAAAAAACATCCATCCAAACCAAGGAAAAGCCTGCATCCATTTAAATACCCTTATTTTTGAAGCAGATGAGCTAATGAAACATATCCTAAAACAAGGGCTGGCATTTGGTATTGGAATATGAGTATCAACAACTGTCATTGATCCAGGGTTAGTTCTTAAAATTGTATGATAATATTGCCTTATTTTTGAAAAACTACCAATATGGTCACCCAATTCTCCATCACAAGCAAATTTTCTTACCCTATACAATGTTAAGTCAGGTACAGATATACCCCATCTTCTTTTACACTCAGTAGACAATATAAGAATACTTACATTAGGGTTTCCCATGACTAAGTCATTTAATTGAAAAGCTAACCAAAAGGATGTAGCAGATCTTTATTTTTCAACTTTTTAACAATTATGTCTCCCTTTATTGTCTACTGGCTCAAGTTTCTTAACCATAAATGTTTTCTTATTAGTTCCAACAGAAACGTGTATCATCCAACCACAATCAGGTGCTTTACACCTTGTAGTTACTCGTGTTTTGTCAACTTTAACCTTCTCACACTAGAACCCAACTTGAACAATGTATTTTTGTAAGATAACTTTAAATTCTTTATCATCCTTAAATGTATCTCCGACTTTGAAGTCAATGCTACCATTCTTTATTCTCTTAAATTTCCTATTTTCATATTAATGATAGGGCAGAACCGACATCGCCGATCTTGCCGTTCATTTGGTTTTATGTATTTATAAAACTCTCGCAAGTGCACGAATCATTTCGTAGAAAATGATAAATATACTCCCAAGGTCGATCTAAGAAAGGAATGTATGTGGTTTTTAAGTTATTATTCAAACTTTTAAAAACAAAATTAAATCATAAACATCCTGTCACGATATTTTGGGGTTTTGTGTTTTAAATCTAATAACATAAAAATAAGCATATATACAGA
The DNA here is from genome assembly GCA_030763125.1 of Hippophae gyantsensis. Lineage (NCBI taxonomy): Eukaryota > Viridiplantae > Streptophyta > Magnoliopsida > Rosales > Elaeagnaceae > Hippophae > Hippophae gyantsensis. The sequence goes on along the minus strand of CM061031.1, from coordinate 54,068,254 downwards.
TTCAATAAATATTTATGCAAATTTTATCTTTTATAATAGTAGAATATTTATGGATATAATAACTAAGTTAATTATGGTTGCTCATATTATTTAGGTTATTAAAGATATGAATTGATATTTATTGATTCTCTCTTTTTTATATGAATACCACCTTTGGTGGGGTTAGATATTCTTTGTTAACTAAACAAATCAATTAACACCTATGGGTGGGGTTGATAACTAATTTGGTTAATTAAATTAATTCCTTTTTCTAAGAGATTGAAAATGAATCATTTAAATGTCACCTTTGGTGAGGTTAAACAGTTTAAACTTTATTCAAGGTGTCCAAATTAAACCTAAGAATTTAGTTATCCGAGTACTAACTTTCAAGTTTTAAAACCACTACTGAAAACATGTTGTTAATACATTTTCAGATAATAATTCTTATAAAAATTTTTGAAATAGAGCTTCACTTTAACTACTGGGCGATTGTACCAACAAATAAAAGGGCACTACTCTAAATCAGATCGGATAACTAAACCTTAAAATCTAATTTTCAGATTTAAGTTTGTAATGAAAAATAATATATTTCTCTCTAACATTCTTAATATAAAATCTTGAATAAAAACAAAATCAATTCATTTTAGAGATTTTTACCTATTTAATATTTCACAAGCATAATAACGTTATTATTATATCATGTTTACAAACAGCCAGCAAAGTTAAATTTAATCATAGACAAATTAAATATAACATGTAAGAATAAAGCATAAAAAATAACTGTAAAGAAAATAAAATCCTTACAGTACTTTGATGCTATTCCCGTTGCTAAAAAACTCCAAACGGATTTTGCACTCACATTTATTGAATCAAAAAGCAAATAAATTACAAAAACATAACTAGTTCTTCTCAAAAAGAGAAGAACTCTAAAACTAATAGAAACTAACTAAGGAAAAACTAAAAACTAAGAAAAACTAAAAAAACTAAGAAATGAGAGAAAGAAAGAGAAGAGAAGATGTGTTTTTTTAGGTGTGTTTAGTTGTGAAGAGAATGAGGGTATTTATAGGTGAGGATGAGAAGAAAAAGTGGGTGAAAAAATGTTAAAAAATGATGAAAACGCGGAGTAATGAATGATGACGTCAGCATGACGTGGGGGGCAGCTGCGCTCGAATTGGGGCACGAATGGCAGCGACGCACGTGGAGTGGAGCTGGGGCACACGCAGTCAGGAAGTGTAGTGCGCGCGAGACAAGGGCAAGGCGCTCGTGGGACTGGGCGTGCTGTGGTGGCTGCTCGGCGTAGTTGGGCGGTTGCGTGCGTGATTTTCTCCTTTTTGACATTTTTGACCTTTTTGACCCATTTTGTCCAATTTTTCCATATTTTTTGACTTTTTCTCATTTATTTTTGAATATATTTGTGATGTATTGCCTCCAGTATTCCTCTTTGAGTCTTTAAGTTACATTTTTAAGCGAAAATACCTAAAAAACAATAAAAATACCCGTGATTCTAAAAAGACAAATTTATATAAATACATGATAAAATCATATAAATATATATATTTTTAATCAATTAATGTGCATAAAATCATGGTAATTTTAGTGTTTTTTGAACACTCATCAATTAACAACTGACTTTTTTAGCACTTTTTCCTCGACAATCTTCTGAGTCAGTATCACTGATATGATGGGCATTTTCATCCTCTAAGTCCTGAAGACTATCATCAGCATCATAAATTTCATCATCATCTTTATCATTTATTGTAATTTCATCATGCCAATCAGGATCCTCCTTATCACTGCTCCAAAAACATTTCTTGTCTCCATCGTAATGTTCATCTTCAACTTCAACAACTATTTCTGCTTTATATTTTTTCAATCTTTCACAATTCCTTGAAGGTTCACCCTCGTTTGGCTATTAATAGTTGGGAATGACTCAAATGAGTCAAGGTTAAGGTCATCAATGTCAAAGTGAGGTGGTTCATTTGTTGGTTCAAAATGTGGTTTATTTTGTGATTGGTTTGGTAATATAGCTCGTGTTTCCTTGAAATTTTGATATTCTAACATGAGAGGTGAGAAAACCACTTCCAAAGGATTAAATTCTACAAACAATTCTAGCCTTTGCTTTTTATTATCCCTATAATTCTTCATCAATTCATGTAATTCATTATCGGTTTTTAATACACTTCGTTTATCACTATCAACTTTATTTGCTTCAATCCTAAAGTCTTCTTTTTTAAGGGGTCAACCCCTTATTCATAATGGCCCTTTTAGCATCATGGAAGCAAAAAATGAGACTATATTCATCAACAGGTATATGACCAGCCCATCTAACTTCACAAATAGATGAACATACACACTGGCCCATTCACTCATTTTTATCGCCCTATATAACAAACAAAGGTATTTTCAAAAAATATATTACTCATGAACATTAACACATAATATCAAACATATGATCATGAACTTGATACAAAACAAAACACACAATATAATGTCAACAATGGGCCCATTTTTCCACACAATATTATGTTAACAAAGCACACAAACCTAGTTTTATTTATAAGCATTATTATGTTAAATCATAATTGTTGAAAACATTTTCATCAAAATCTGATTTTTTTTAATATATTATCTCAAAAACAAAGCACACAAAATATAAACCCTAAAAATTCTATGGTCAAAATCTGTAATATTCTTCAAAAATACTCCTAAGGTTTTGCTATTCTTCAAAAATACCCCTGGGTTCTTCAAAATCATACAAACGATCAGCTACTTCACAAAAAAAAAACATTACAACTAGAATATCATAGCAAATTGCCATACAGTAGGTTCTGAAATAAAGATTATACATCATCAATACAAGTAGGATATTGTTAAAGAATGAGTTCTAAAATACAAATTAAAAAAGATGAAATATAGAATCAAATATGGTGAAACGATATTCTGTTCCAATATATGCAAGTGTGTTTAAAAACAAAATTTTATCCAAACAAACCAAATACAGAATATATATGAAATAATATGAAATCAATCAACTTATACCTGTTATATTGTAAGGATGGGTCACGTTAGGGCAATAGGTGACAAGTTCTATTTTCGCGTGAGGATGAGTCGCATAATGGATATGGTGAAATGATGGGTTTGTGTCCAGTGAAGGTAAGGGTGAAATGATGGGTTCATGAAGGTGGTTCATAGAGGTATTTGCGATAACGTCGAGGGAGTTGGTGGCTGGAAGGATATCCGTGAGGTTTAGGGACTGGAACGAGTCATCCAGTAAGAGAATGGGTGACTAGAACAAGCGATCGGGAAGGCTGGAAGTGTAGCGATGAGGTGGGAGAAGAAGAAACGAGCTTGCGTGAAGAAAAAGTGACACAGAAGTGATTTATGTATAGGGATGAGATTACTATTTTATCCCCAATGTTAAATAGAGATATAACGCTGATAACGTTTAAGGATAGTTTTGATATTAAATAAAATTCAGAAATAATTTTAAAAAAAAGCAAAATCTTAAGAATATTTGTGATAATAATCATGTTCGTTATTAACTTTTAAAATAAAATATTATATTTATATTTTATCTTATTAATTGAGATCACCATATTATCAATACCGTACCGTACGATCAATTTATAATTTATATAGATTTTTCTGAAGTTACTTGGCATATAAAGAGAAAAATACATATAAATTTTCTTAATTATGTTAATTAAAATAATTTTTTTTTGTTATTTTTTTATAATTTAATCATTTTATAATTAGTATAAATATAAAGATAACTAATCAAATTTTAAAATTTATTTTATTTTATCTTTCATAAATGTTTTAGTTATTATTGATTATTATAAAAATAATTTATTAAAATAATATCTCAACAATAATTTAAATAATATAAAATAAAATTATTTATTTATTTTTGTATTGTTATTTTCTAAATAAAAAAGAAGATAAAATACAGTAAAGTAAAAAAATTAAATTATTTTTTTGTTAAATAACTAATAAATTTATGTTATGACAACTGCTTATTAAAAACCAACAGTTAGCCAAAAAAAAAAAAAAAAAAAAAGAAAGAAAGAAAGAATAGGTGAACGAAAAGGTGGGTTTTACGTGAGTTTCTGACCCACTTCAACCACATAGACTTGGTTGCAAATGCACGTGAATCTAAATCGACCGAGTCTTTCAATATATCAAATAATAAGTAAAATTTTATTATTATTATAATAAAAATATATAAAATATTTATTTTATTTTTAATATTAATTAAAATTAATGTTATTATTATTAAATAATTTTTTTATTAATAAAATATTTATATAATAATAATAATTTGTATTATATTAATATCTTTATCTTTTATAACAATAAAAATAAAATACAAATAATATTAATATTTAATAGATCTAATCATGATTAAATCTAAATATAAAATATAATATTATATTTTTTATAAGTAAAAATTTAAATATAAAAATATATTATTTTTATAATTTTAAATTTTAAATATGTTATTTTTATTATTATTTTTTAGATTGAAAATAGCAGCACCGACTCTCTTATGTGAATCTCAATTTCTAGCTGATTCTGATTCACAAATAAGTAAAATATTAAATTCCCATAAATACTTATATATATATATATATATTTAAATTCTCATTAATTATATTATAAAGTACAAAAAAATATTGATAAAATATATAACCTTTTCACTTTTAAATTATTTTAATGATATGGTATGTTATAACTAATGTAATAAAAATATGTTTATTTAGTATTTTATACTCACGTAATTATTGAATTCGCTTACATTTTTAGATTAAAATTTATGGATACGTAAAAGATATTTTTTATTATCATAAAAACATTAAAAAAAGTTAAAACATTATAGTTAAATAAAATTTTAATAAATTAAAAAATTATGAAATATGTAGTTAAAATATTTAAAATAGTAAGAAAATTATAAAAAAATATTAGTAACATTTATAATAATAAAAATAACACCACGATAGTATTGAACGATGTTCTTTTATGTATAAAATAATGTTAAGTTTAATTAGTTTAAATGATTGTATTTTAATTTGAATAAAATTTAATCAAATGATATTTAAAATAAAATAATGTAATTAAACTACGTTTAAAATAAAATAACGTAACATATTTTTTGTAATAGTGAAAACGTAAAAAACAAACATAAGGGGTGCTATTTCATGGTTACAATATTAAAATAGTTTTTTTCCACATAATTATTTAAATTAATAAATTTTATGATTAATAAAATTAAATAAAGATATTTAATGTAAATCATTTAAAAAAATTAATTATAAACAATATTTTATCATTATTATTCATTATTTTATCGATAATATCTATATTATTAATTGATATCTATCGATATTTTATCGACATCAATATTTTTACTAGATATTTTCATCTTTGACTTGGGTGTAAATAAATAATGTCACGTGATACAATTTGATTTGTCGAATGACTTACAAATCAACTCAATGAGTGCTAAATTATCAAACAAATATATTTTTTGGATATCTTTTTCAAGGATAAATTATAGATAAGGAGTATGTATCAACTAAAATCTAAACTTTATATATAGACAAAATCTTATATATAATTTGTTGTATGTCTCTTTTTAGTATTAAGATCTCATTCATATTTATATTTTTAATTTTTATAAAAATAAAGAGTTAAGATAAACATGTTTCATTATGTATTGATGTATCCGTTTTTTTGCAAAATTCTCTCCTATGTATATTCATTTCACTCATTGCACACAAAATATATAATTCACAATTGAGAACCAACAATTTTCTAACACCTTTCTTTTTTCCCATTGACAGCGAGAGAGATGTCATAATATGATCATAATTCTCCTCCATTAATACTCTACAACTACCCATATTCTCATAAGCATTAGATTGTTTTAAAAAAGACATCACATTAATGTCCCAATTATCTTAATGTGCACGTCTCACGGGATCGCAACTATATTATGTTACCTAGAACGCAAAATTAACATATGGCAAAACCATCATTTATAATTAAAAAAGATTATGGTATTTTTATTATCTTAATTATTATTATCATAATAATAATTCATTATTGATCACTTTATCCCAACATTAAAGTGTAATAAAAATAGATGTGCCAATGTTATTATGCTAAAAAAAACAACTTTTATTTTTAGCCCCTACTCAAATTGTACTCAAAATTAAACAAATGTTCAAATATAAAACTTATTCGAACATATATTCAAGAAGTTAATGTATATATTTTGTATTTATAAAATAACTCACAAGCTCACGAATCATTTATAATAAACTATAAATATATTCTTAAAGTCGATCTAAAAAAAAAATAACGTGATTTAGATAATTTTTTAAATTTTTAAAAAACCTAAAAAAATATGAAAATAAAACCAAAACATTTTATCACAATGTTTTGGTTTAAAAAATCTTAATGTTTTGGTTTAAAAAATCTTAATCTAATAACAAAATAATTAAAATACTTAAATATAGATTCAATCCAAACAAATTAAGATTGATATAAAATTAATAATCAATGAATAATTTATAAAAATAATTAGCTAGTTAACCATATTTGTTTATAATTAATTAGTTTAATTAAAATATAAATTTGGATTGTTGATTTTTTCTTTATGTATGAAAAAATCTGTTAGCTAAGATAATTTTAATTTAAGTATTTTATCGAGACTCATTAATAATAGATTAAATTATGTATTATTTATAAAAAAATCAAATCATTTAAATTAATGCTTATAATAGAGTCATTAATTTAAACTCTTATTTAAATTATCCAAATTAGATCTAGGTAATGTTTTTGAAACATAATTTTCATATTTTAAATCTAGTATAAAAAATAAGTTATTGACAAATTAATCATAAATAAATCTTATAACGAATTTTGAATAAAGAAATCATCTTTATTTATTTTATAAAAATATTTACCTAAATAAATCTATACAAGCATGACAACAGAGCTAAATTTTCATAGTTAAAATTAGCCAGATATATTTAATTTAAATTCTATGATTAGTGGATTAAAAATAATAATTAAATATTCAAAACAAATACAAAAAGATTAATCTGAAGATAAAATATTACAAATCAAATATACAAAACCAAATAAGAATGGATGATGTATCTTCCTTTGAAATTATGATCTTGATCTTCACTGATCTCTTGAATAGTCAGATATTTTTTCTATTTTCTTGATTTGGAAAAATTTCTAAAAATATGCCAACAATCTATTATGAATCTATTCTATTTTGTGTTTGAAAATAAAAATTATACTCAAGAAATAAAACTGATGGTTTGAAGATAATATTCCAAAAAAGTTGTATTTGATTGGACACGAATTGTGTTCAATGAATATGAAAGTATATGTATCGTAACAAGTAATATAATGATAAGAAAAGATTGTTCACACAGAGATTATGTTATTAGAAAATAATTTTTAAAACAAAAAAATAAAAAAAATTAGTGTTTTTATATTTTAAGAAAGCAAAATTAAAATAACTAAAAATAATTAACAATAATTAATTAAATCAAATTTAGTAACTAAGAAGATATATGAGAAAATATCTATGAATACTTAATCTCCTAATTTTCTAAAATGTAAATCACCAAAATCCCTCCAATATAATTATCAATCAATTACATGATCAATTAAATCTAATCTAACATGTATTTCTCTCTCAAGTAAATTACACACTATATAATAATTAACCTAATCACACTCTCATGCTAATTAAATTGCATACTACTCATTAAGTTCATCAATTATGGATTACATACATAAGAATCATACATCTTTGCCTTGAAACTATGCATGTTATTTAATTAAAATAAATAATTAAATAATTCTCTCAAATCTATTTAACTATCTCTATAGATAAATTATGGGCTAAACAATTAGTAGCATATAAATTAGATTAAATAATATAATTAAATTAAAATCATAATTGAGGTAAAATATTAAATCATTACTTGGTAAAAATTGGGTTTATAAGACCCATAGATTAATAGATTAACTATACATAATTTTGTTCATAAAAATTGATAAGGGAGGATTGTTTGGTCAATATATGCTGAGTCAGTGCCATGTAGTGCAACGTGACTTGAGGTAATGATTGGCATGGCGCATAGGTGGAAAGAACAAATAAATGAGGTGATGACGAATGTTAGGTCGGTTGACTAAATGCTGAAATTGAATTAAACGTTGTGTTAACACATGGCATAGCATTTCATCACACTATACAAGTGGCGATCTTTGATTGGTCGTCTTTATTGGCACAACGTCTGTATGGCTTGCCTAGTCAACTCTTATGCTTACGTAACATACATGTGGCAGCTATTGATTAGTCCTACGTTAAAAATTCATAAAAAATCTATAAAAATTTCAAACAAATCCCAAAAAATTCCAAAAATTATATTTTCACTAAAAAGTTTATATTTTAATATTTTTAAGCCCAAAAATACTATTTATTGAATAAAATAATCAAATATTAAGTAAAACAATGCATTGATGACTCTACTTTATAGAGTAATGAGTATTCTATTCTATATGAAAGCTAAGAAATAATGTTTTATTTATAGGAACAACTGTGTACAGAGGGCTTTTGGAGTGAAAATCAACGTTACGTGTTGCGACACACCTTTTTCCCCTTGCGGCACAAGGTTCGATCACTTCGCATAAATTCAACCAGAGAGGGTCTCACCACGACACAACTTATTCCATACCACGGCATAAAAAACTCAATATGCCCAGTAATTTATCCAAAACGATGTGCACACATGGTTTTCTTTTCTTGAATTATGCCTTGCACACCTTAACAAATTATCGGTTCTTGATGCAAGACTTACCTTCCTTAATCTTATAAGTTCCTAAGGTGAAAAATAGGTGCTCTAAGTGTTGATAAATTTATCTATTTTTGAGCTAAATATACCTTAAATGCAATAAAAAATATCAATAATTATGAACATATAGATTTTCATAAATAATCAGATAAAATTAGAAAATATGAGTACTTTTCAAGCACTTATCATAACCTCTAACTAGTTTCTTGTTAGCCTCTAGCAAGTAAATCGATTTAAAAACTAAAAAAAATGGATAAACTAAACTATACTAACCTAAATAATTTCTATAGTTTGACATGATTTAAAACCCGTAGGTGGACGAGCTAAAGTCTCATGAAGACTTTCAGTGATGATACCCACAAGCATCATAATATACAAAAAATTTAAAACAAAATAATAGGAAATAAAAAGTAAAACTAAAATAACAAAATAAAAACTAAAATCAACAAAAAATTTCCTAATATAGTTTCTTTTTATTTCATAATCAAATACTCAAGCACAAGTTAATTCAACATTGATGAGTGCTCAAAAACCACTAAAATTACCATGATTTTATGCACATTAATTGATTAAAAATATATATATTTATATGATTTTATCATATATTTATATAAATTTGTCTTTTCGGAATCACGGGTATTTTTGCTTAAAACCGTCACTTAAAGACACAAAAAGGAATACTGGAAGCAATACATCACAAATATATTAATAAATAAATGGGAAAAGGTCAACAAATATGGAAAAATTGGACAAAATGAGTCAAAAAGGAGAAAATTGCGCAACCGCGCCGCCTAGCCGCCTAGCCGCGCCGAGCCCCGCGCGCAGCACGCCCCACGTCCGCCCGCATCAGCGCGCGCCCAGTCCCAATTCTGCGCGCGCCCCTGCGCGCCCAACTGCCCTCTGCGCGTGCCGCTGCCCATTTCGCCCCATTTTCGCACGCAACTGCCCCCATGACGTCATGTTGACGTCATCAATGACCTCAGCAATTGCACTCCGCGTTTTCATCATTTTTTAACATTTTTTTCACCCACTTTTTCTCTCCATCCTCACCTATAAAGGGAAGAACTAGCTATGTTTTTGTAATTTATTTGCTTTTTGATTCAATAAATGGGAGTGCAAATTCCGCTTGGAGGTTTTCCGGCAACGAGAATAGCATCGAAGTTCTGTAAGGATTTTATTTTCTTTGCAGTTATTTTTTATGCTTTATTCTTACATGTTATATTTAATTTGTCTATGATTAAATTTAACTTTGCTGGCTGTTTGTAAACATGATATAATAATAATGTTGTTATGCTTGCGAAATATTAAATAGGTAAAAATCTCTAAAATGAATTGATTTTATTTTTATTCAAGATTTTATATTAAGAATGTTAGAGAGAAATATATTATTTTTCATTACAAACTTAAATCTGAAAATTAGATTTTAAGGTTTAGTTATCCGGTCTGATTTAGAGTAGTGTTATTTTATTTGTTGGTACAATCGCCCAGCAGTTAGAGTGAAGCTCTATTTCAAAAGTTTTTATAAGAATTATTATCTGCAAATGTATTGACAACATGTTTTCAGTAGTGGTTTTAAAACTTGAAAGTTAGTACTCGGATAACTAAATTTTTAGGTTTAATTTGGACACCTTGAATAAAGTTTAAACTGTCTAACCCCACGAAAGGTGGCATTTAAATGGTTCATTTTCAATCTCTTAGAAAAGGAATTAATTTAATTAACCAAATTAGTTATCAACCTCATACATAGGTGTTAATTGATTTGTTTAGTTAACAAAGAATATCTAACCCCACCAAAGGTGGTATTCATATAAAAAAAAGAGAATCAATAAATATCAATTCATATCTTTAATAACCTAAATAATATAAGCAAACATAATTAACTTAGTTATTATATCCATAAATACTCCACTATTTTAAATGATAAAATTTGCATAATTATTTATTGAATTTATGTTTATTTTTATGTGATTAGATTAAAAACCCAAAACCCAAAATATCGTGACAGGATGTTTACGATTTAATTTCGTTTTTAAAAGTTTGAATAATAAATTAAAAACCACATACATTCCTTCCTTAGATAGACCTTTGGAGTATACTTATCATTTTCTACGAAATGATTTGTGCACTTGCGAGATTTTTATAAATAAATAAAACCAAAGTAACGGTAGGATCGGCGATGTCGATTCTGCCCGATCAAGTTTTTGGAGCCGTTGTCGGAGATGGTATCAAGTTTTTGGAGCCGTTGTCGGAGATGGTATCAAGTTTTTGGCGCCGTTGCCGGGGAAGGAATAACGTTTTTAAATTATTTATCAAATTTTTAAAAACTTTTTGTGTTGTAAATAATTGTGATTTTTTATTTAAAAATAAATAAAAATAAATAAAAAAATTTGTTATTTGTGAAAAGTAAAAAAATTTTCAAATTTCAATTTCATAATAAATAAAATAAAAATTATAGCATGAATAGTAAAATAATTTTGAATTTTGAAATTTGAAGTAAAAAAAAAAAGTAAATAAATTTTAAATTACATAAATAAATAAAAAATAAATAAAAATAAATAAAAATAAATAAAAATAAAATAAATAAAATAAAATAAATAAAATAAAATAAAATAAAATAAATAAAATAAAATAAAATAAATAAAAATAAATAAAAAAATTAAAAAATTAAAAAAAATTAAAAATTTTTTTTTTTCAAAAAAAAAAATCAAAAACTTAATTTTCAATTTTTTTTTATTTTTTGTTCTTTTTTCTTTTATCTTTTTCAATTATTATTTTTTTCAATTTATTTTATTTTATTTTATTTTTATTTTATTTTTCTTTTACTTTTTCAATTTATTTTATTTTTGGTTTAATTTTTTTTTTTCAAATTTTTTTTTTTTAAATATATTTTTTATCTTAACTTTCGTTTAAGTTAATTAACTTAGGTTTTTAGTAACTTAATTTACTAACTTATATTAATTTAATTTACTAACTTAATTTACTTAGATTTTCATTAACTTAATTAACCTACCTTTTTATTAACTTAATTAACTTAAATTTTAACCTAATTTAACTTAATTAACTTAATTTTAATAGCATGAAAAGTAAAGATCTAAGGGAGTTCTGTCTAGGAGACTAGTTCCTGGAAGCCTTTGTGCCACTTGTCTTTCCTGGGAACGTTGCTCTGTCTAGGAGGATGGTTTTTAAGGAGTCTTTGCCCCACCATTCTTTCTTGGGAGCACTCTTGGTTAATATTGATTATGTTATTTTAACTTAGATATTATACTTAAAAACAAAACAAAAACAAAAACTAAAAAAACAAAAAAAAAGTCTGAAACTATCTCCAAAATTTAAATGTTTTAATTACAATCTAAGGAGTTAGTTGTTTTGTTTGATCTAGGTACAATTGTGTTTTGATACCTTTAATTATTTGATTTGTACCTAGACATGGATTATCTAAAACTCACAAGCATGTCCCTAGTTTTAAGTACAAAAAAATTTAAAAATCCATAGGGCATGACTCAAAAAAGTATAGGTAGACAATCTTGTCTTACTTGTTGGTTTGATTGACTCATTGATGAGGAGACATTGAGTTTATTTAAAATGAAATCCCCAAGTTACGTCTTCCTAAGACGTTAAACTAAGCGCTGGATGGGAGGCAACCCATCATTTTAGGTAATTTAATTTAATTTATTTAATTTCTATTGCTTATTTTAGTTTAATTACATGTGAATAATTTTAAAATTGTTAAAACTAAAAAAATTTGTTGAGATGTTAGAAGTTTACATCAATCTGTCTGTGTGCACTTTAATGAACATGATGGATGCACTTGCATTTCTCAATCACTACTTGCAACATTCTCAAGAAATAGATAATATTTCCTCTCTTTTCTCTTTATCTTTAATTTACAGTTGTTACATTGAGGACAATGTAAGTTCTAGGTTGGGGGTGGTGAAAAGTTACCATGCTTAATTTAAATTTTTTTTTAACAATTTAAAAAAATAAAAATAAAAAATAATAATTTTTTTTATGTTCACATTTTCATTTTTATTGTGTTTGGTTTTTATTTTCTTTGTGTGATTTAGTAATTTTTGGAATTTAAAAAAAAAAGTTCTCACAAAAAATTATCATTTCTTTAAATCAAATTTAAGTAAATAGTTAAGTCTTTTGTACTGTTAGATTAATTTTTGAAAACATATCATGAAATATTTTGTAATTGTTTTTGATAATTAGTTAGTTTTTGTCATAACTAGTATTTCTTGATAAGATGTAGAAATTATATTAAACCCAAAATCGGTGTTTATGAATTTGTTTTAGTAGATACTACCTTTATGAGATATAATTTGAGCCCAATTTCCCTTATTCAGAGTGAAATATATATTTTTTCTACTCCAAACACATTTCTTATTTCTTCAAATTTTTAGATGATCTCTATAGGCATTAGCATTGAATGTATGAATTTTTTCTCATCGTAATAGAGTGTCGTATATTTTTTTTATTATTTTTGCTTAGATTAAATGATTTGAGTATAAATTGATAGTATATGCTTTTATCTCATTCATGCATGACTGCTACAAAAAAAAAAGATATATCTGGGGTTACCTAAACCAAATCAAACAGAAAAGCCACAAAATTAACCACTCACCAAAATCCTAAAAAAGAAAAAATGTACAATCTGTACATGGGTTGACTCTCTAAAAAAAATGATATATATTGAAAAGTATCTTCAGAAAAATATAGAGAGATAAAGAATATATAGTATAATCTACATACTATGACCCGCATTACCCAAAATCCAAAAAAAAAATAAAAATATGTACAATCTGTACATGGGTTGACTCTCTAAAAATGATATATATTGAAAAATATCTTCAGAAAAATATAGAGAGAAAGAATATATAGTATAATCTACATACTATGACCCACATTGCCTACAAAGTTGTGAGTAAAGGCTAATTACAAAAGAAAGATATAGGAAGTAATTCCCTAAAAAGTCATTGCACTTTCTTCATTTGTAAAAGACATATATCTTGAAATTTTTTCTTAATGAGTTTGATTTATGCATGAAAATAATTTTTATATATGATATCTTTATAATTTATACATTTGATTCCTTCCATGAGATCAACGTCAAAATAACACTTTGAGCCTTTCTTCTTTATACATATGCGAACATATTAGTTCATTTCTATACATCAACTCTTTCGCATATAAATTAGTATGAGTGTTTGAACCCATAGGATTCAGTGTTTTGAGAGTATTGACTTGTGAGGAATAGAGTCGAAGCGAATTTGGATTCATGACACTGAAATTAGGTGAAATTAAATTGATACATTTTTTTATATGAAATATGAAAATGATTTTCGACTAATTATTATAATAAATCATGATTGTTTAAAAAGATTAAAATAACTTATGCTTGAGATTTTAAATATGATCTTAAAGGAGATTAAAAAGTATGAGACATTTTTGTGATATGTTGTTTTCTTTTATTCTTAAAAATTAATTTTTGATTTTGTTGTAATTTTAGTTTTTAAGTTGTTGTTTTTATTATTTCTTTTAATTTTTACATTTAAGTTTAATGTTTGTGGGTATCATTACTGAAAACCCTCACGAGACTCAAACTCGTCCACTAGGGCAACTTAGGGGTTTAAAGGCTTGTTGCATAGGCTAAATGCAACCGTGTCAATCCACGGAAGTGATTTAGGATAGTTTAATTTTTAGTTTTTATCGCTTCTCTTGCTAAAGGACTAGCAAAAAGCTGGTTGGGGGTTGTGATGAGTGCTCAAAAAGCACTAAAATTACCATGATTTTATGCACATTAATTGATTAAAAATATATATATATTTATATGATTTTATCATATATTTATATAAATTTGTCTTTTCGGAATCACGGGTATTTTTATTGTTTTTCAGGTATTTTTGCTTAAAAGCGTCACTTAAAGACTCAAAAAGGAATACGGGAAGCAATACATCACAAATATATTAATAAATAAATGAGGAAAGCTCAACAAATATGGAAAAATTGGACAAAATGGGTCAAAAATATCAAAAAGGAGAAAATCGCGCCGTCGTGCCGCCCAGCCGCGCCGAGCCTCGCGTGCAGCATGCCCCACGTCCTCGTGCATCAGCGCGCGCCCAGCTTCCCTCCGCGCGTGCCGCTGCCCATTTCTCCCCATTTTTGCACGCAGCCGCCCCCATGACGTCATCAATGACCTCAACAATTGCATTCCACGTTTTCATCATTTTTTAACATTTTTTTCACTCACTTTTTCTCTCCATCCTCACCTATAAATACCCCCATTCTCTTCACTTCTAATCACACCCCAAAACACATTCTCTTCTCTCTTTCTTTCTCTCTTTTCTTAGATTTTTTAGTTTTTCTTAGTTTTTAGCTTTTCTTAGTTAATTTCTCTTAGTTTTAGAGTTCTTCCCTTTTTTGGAAGAACTAGCTATGTTTTTGTAATTTATTTGCTTTTCGATTCAATAAATGGGAGTGTAAATTGCGCTTAGAGGTT
This sequence comes from Hippophae gyantsensis, assembly GCA_030763125.1. Lineage (NCBI taxonomy): Eukaryota > Viridiplantae > Streptophyta > Magnoliopsida > Rosales > Elaeagnaceae > Hippophae > Hippophae gyantsensis. The sequence continues at coordinate 54,052,894 of CM061031.1, read as the reverse complement.
TTCCAGCAACGAGAATAACATCGAAGTTCTGTAAGGATTTTATTTTCTTTGCAGTTATTTTTTATGCTTTATTCTTACATGTTATATTTAATTTGTCTGTGATTAAATTTAACTTTGCTGGCTATTTGTAAACATGATATAATAATAATGTTGTTATGCTTGCGAAATATTAAATAGGTAAAAATCTCTAAAATGAATTGATTTTATTTTTATTCAAGATTTTATATTAAGAATGTTAGAGAGAAATATATTATTTTTCATTACAAACTTAAATCTGAAAATTAGATTTTAAGGTTTAGATTATCCTATTCGATTTAGAGTAGTGCTCTTTTATTTGTTGGTACAATCGCCCGGTAGTTAGAGTGAAACTCTATTTCAAAAGTTTTTATAAGAATTATTATCAGAAAATGTATTGACAACATGTTTTCAGTAGTGGTTTTAAAACTTGAAAGTTAGTACTGGGATAACTAAATTCTTAGGTTTAATTTGGACACCTTGAATAAAGTTTAAATTGTCTAACCCCACCAAAGGTGGCATTTAAATGGTTCATTTTCAATCTCTTAGAAAAAGGAATTAATTTAATTAACCAAATTAGTTATCAACCCCATCCATAGGTGTTAATTGATTTGTTTAGTTAACAAAGAATATCTAACCCCACCAAAGGTGGTATTCATATAAAAAAAAGAGAATCAATAAATATCAATTCATATATTTAATAACCTAAATAATATAAGCAAGCATAATTAACTTAGTTATTATATCCATAAATATTCCACTATTTTAAATGATAAAATTTGCATAATTATTTATTGAATCTATGTTTATTTTTATATTATTAGATTAAAAACCCAAAACCCAAAATATCGTGACAGGATGTTTACGATTTAATTTCGTTTTTAAAAATTTGAATAATAAATTAAAAACTACATACATTCCTTCCTTAGATCGACCTTGGGAGTATACTTATCATTTTCTACGAAATGATTTTTGCACTTACGAGAGTTTTATAAATAAATAAAACCAAAGTAATGGCAGGATCGGCGATGTCGATTCTGCCCGATCAAACATCCCAAAGGTTTATAATGTATTGTTCAAATAAGTACACATCACAAATTCATGTCCCATTACAAAAATATATCAACTTTGACTTGCCCAATCCTATTATTAAGAATCCAAATTCGCTTTGATTCTAATCCTCACAAAGTATACTCTCAATATCACACAAATTCTATCAGTTTAAGCACTAAACAAGATATATGCGAATATAAGTTATGTAAAAAATAAAGTAAATAGGTTTGCATATGTTTATGAACAAGAAAGTCTCAAAAGTGCATAACACTGATACTATGAAAGGAATCAAATACGAGGATTATGAATATATCACATTACTAATCTCATGCTTAAATCAAAATCATCAAGTAAAAATTTCAAGTATATCCTAAAGATGAATGAAAATGCATTGACTTCAAGGGGTTATTCCTGTATTTTTTTTTGTAATAACCATCTCACTATTGTGAAGAACTTTAAAGTTATAGTATTTATATACTATTTTTTTCTCTTTTTAGAGAATGGACCTACATGAATGAAGATAGATACACACTTTTAATCTTTACTCAAATCATTTAATCTAAGTAACAAAAATAAATACGTGGTACTTCATTAGTTGCTTAAAATCCTAACAATGAATGAAAAACCTATAAAGATCATCTAACAATTTGAAATAATAAGAAAAGTATTTAAAGGAGTAGAAGAAATATTATCACCCAAAATAAAACGCTTATAGTTTCAAAATTATCTTACAAGGTAGCCTTTACTATTTGATTCCTAAATATCGATTTTGGGTTGATCTCAATCTCAACATCCAAGCATGAAATACAACTTATGAATAAAACCAATTCTTACAATGATTTATGAACATGTTCATACATCAAATAAATAATACATAGACTCAATTAATCACTTTAAATTAATTAAAAGCATGATAATTTTGGATCAATTTTTTTTATGTATAATATGGGCCTAAATATCTCTAAATAACTAAACAATAACAAACACATGTTTAATAAATTTAAAATGTATAATTTCATAAGCAACTTTTTTTACAGCTTCAACCTAAAATCTACATTATCCTTGATATTTCAAATGTAAATCAAAGCAACAGAGTAAAAGGAAATAAAAGTTTCTCAATTGTAATGTCGCAATGTGATTAAATAGGCGATGTGGCTACTCATGTTACATCCATCATCTAACTCAGTTATATCACATGGAGAAAATCACTATATACTTCTCATGAATCACATAATACCAAACAATTATGAAATTAATAGTTCAAAATAACATAAACTTTGTTCACAAAAATAGAAACCAAATAAAGTAAAATACATCAAATTGAAAACAAAAGAAAATAAAATAAAAATAGCTAAATTAAAAGAATATTACCTAATAAAGTAAAGTACACCAAGGGCATCCATCTTGTGTGCTCCATCCATCTTTATGCATCAACTCATCCACTAAGTAACTCTGAAACATGAGGGTCTCAACATCGTGACACATCACACATGAAGCTCAAAGACTTCAATCTATACCTATAATCTACACACACGAAAAACACACACATCCTATGAATGTATCATGTAGAGACAACATCTAGTCTATCATATACTACCATGTTATCCCAACACAGGTACATACTGATAGGTTAAGCACAGTCAATGTTTAGTATAAATAAATGCAATCTACATGCAACACAAGTATGCAGACTCCCCTTGAACATATGCAATACTTTCCCTAAGTGTATGCATAACAAATAACCATGATGCAGTGCAAATTACACTCACTATCCCATATAGCAACTAGCATACTAATAAATAAATATAATGTACAGATAAACACAAGTTACCCATACTTCTCCCTCTTTTTGACATAGAAAGTCAAAGTAAGCACACATAGAGTATGCAACATACCACACCTCTATATGAAGAAGAGAATTCAAATAGAAATGCAATAATCTTAACACTCATGTAATACAGTAGAGAAAATTAGAGCAAACACAATAAGAAACAATACATGCAGTCATGTGAAAAAGACAAAGAATAACACTGAGATAATAGCAAGGTAAAAACATGCAACAAGCAAGAAACTAAATGAACAAACAAACAAAAAAAAGGGTAGATATAAAACATCTTCCTAATGCGATTCATAACGTGGAGCCTTATGTCTATATGTGCTTGGGAGGGCATAAGGGGCTTTGCAATGTGCATACAACATATTAGCAGGACGAGTGGTCAAACTTCAATGGAACATAAACGTGTCAACGAATATATAAGAGAAGTCCACTAGGACTTCAACTATATTCCAAGTTAACACACTTCTAATGGCATAACTCTCTTTCCCCAAACCATATAAATGTGTTAGCAAATCCCTAAGAATAATTTGACTAGGAGTCTAACTATTTTCCAAGTTGACACACTCTTAGTGATTCAACTATCTTCCCTCAACAACACTTGAGTGTATCAATCTTACAACCTCAACCATACTATGCATACACATAGAGAAAAACATTCCAATCTACCAAAGAAAACATATGTTGTGTATTCTAACAACAAATGCCAAGCTATCAGCTACATGTAAGAAACAAGTAATAACTCATTATATCATAGAAGTAGGTAAACACATAAGAAGACATGTGGAACAAGAGAATTAAAACTATGCATGCAATATGTCATACTAACAATCCTATTTATTCATAATTCATATAAAGTGATGTCAAGAAGAAGGAAGCATCACACAAACAAAACAACATAACATAAACTCATAAATGAGACATACAATAAGGATGCAAAACAAACATGGTACTTCCCCCTTGACAACATAGAATTGACACACACCTCTCCTCCTAAATGTATGTATGTAAGGCAATAAACATCTTATGCATCCAACTCTCAGAAGCTCCCCTAAACTAGAAGCATCTACACGTAATAGAAAATAAGTAATATCAAAAGTGGGAAACAAACTAAGCATTTTTAAAGAACTAGAGAGTTCTTATAGATTAACGATGATACAAAATTTTGCTAGATTTTGATGCTATTACCAGTTCCCTAACAACGATGCCAAAAACTTGATATGACAAAACTTGGTATACAAATTTTGTATGATTTATAAATAGTACAAATCACTTATAGAAAATGATAAGTATACTTTCAAGGTCTATCTAAAGATAAATCATATGGTTTTTAAATTATTCAACAAATTCTTAAAAACAAAAATAAAAAAATAAACATCCTGTAATGATTATTTGGTTTGATAACTTCTAAATTAATAATATAAGATAAAGGATAGATTCAATAAAATAATTAGCAAATAAATATTTATTTTTAGTAGAGAATTTATGGGATATATGATGAGTGCTCAAAAAGCACTAAAATTATCATGATTTTATACACATTAATTGATTAAAAATATATATATTTATATGATTTTATCATATATTTATATAAATTTGTCTTTTTTGGAATCACGAGTATTTTTATTGTTTTTTAGGAATTTTTGCTTAAAAACGTAACTTAAAGACTCAAAAAGAAATATTGGAGGCAATACATCACAAATATATTCATAAATTAAATGAGGAAAAGTCAAAAAAGATGGAAAAATTGGACAAAATTGGTCAAAAAGGTCAAAGAGGAGGAAATCGCGCACACAGCCGCCCAGCTGTGCTGACCAATGCGGGAAACGCGCCGCGCCATCACAACGCCCAGTCCACTTATGCTGCACGCCCAGTCCGCGTGCGCTTGCTCTCCATGGCCGATCCTGCCATCGCTTTGGTTTTATATTTATAAAACGCTCATAAGTGTACGAATCATTTCGTAGAAAATGATAAGTATACTCCCAAGGTCGATCTAAGGAAGGAATATATGTGGGTTTTAATTTATTATTCAAACTTTTAAAAACAAAATTAAATCCTAAACATCCTTTTACGATATTTTGGGGTTTTGTATTTTTAATCTAATAACATAAAAATAAACATAGATACAGATTCAATAAATATTTATGCAAATTTTATCTTTTATAATAGTGGATTATTTATGGATATAATAACTAAGTTAATTATGCTTGCTCATATTATTTAGGTTATTAAAGATATAAATTGATATTTATTGATTCTTTTTTTTATATGAATACCACCTTTGGTGGGGTTAGATATTCTTTGTTAACTAAACAAATCAATTAACACCTATAGATGAGGTTGATAACTAATTTGGTTAATTAAATTAATTCCTTTTTCTAAGAGATTGAAAATGAACCATTTAAATGCCACCTTTGGTGGGGTTAGACAGTTTAAACTTTATTCAAGGTGTCCAAATTAAACCTAAGAATTTAATTATCCGAGTACTAATTTTCAAGTTTTAAAACCACTATTGAAAAATATTGTCAATACATTTTTAGATAATAATTCTTATAAATTTTTTTTAAAATAGAGCTTCATTCTTAATGATAAATAAAAGAATTAGACTCGATAACTAAACCTTAAAATCTAATTTTCAAATTTAAGTTTGTAATGATAAATAATATATTTCTCTCTAACATTCTTAATATAAAATCTTGAATAAAAAACAAAATCAATTCATTTTAGAGATTTTTACCTATTTAATATTTCGCAAGCATAACAACGTTATTATTATATCATGTTTACAAACAGCCAACAATGTTAAATTTAATCACAGATAAATTAAATATAACATATAAGAATAAAACATAAAAAATAATTGTAAAGAAAATAAAATCCTTACAATACTTTGATGCTATTTCTGTTGTTGGAAAACCTCCAAATGAATTTTACACTTTCATTTATTTAATCAAAAAGAAAATAAATTACAAAAACATAATAAGTTCTTCTCAAAAAGAGAAGAACTCTAAAACTAAGAAAAAACTAAAAACTAAAAAAACTAAAAAACTAAGAAATGGAGAGAAAGAAAGAAAAGAGAAGATGTGTTTTTAGGTGTGATTTAAAGTGAAGAGAATGTGGGTATTTATAGGTGAGGAGAGGAAGGAAAACTGGGTGAAAAAATGATTAAAAATGGAGAAAACATGGAGTAGTGAATGATGACGTCATACTGTTGACGTCATGGTGATGCGGGACGAGTTGGTGCGCGGATGGGGCAGATGGGAGCAGCGGCGCGCGCGGATGGGCGTTGTGATGGCGTGGCGCCCGCGTTGTTGGGCACGATTGGGCAGCTGTGTGCGCGATTTCCTCCTTTTTGACCCATTTTGTCCAATTTTTCCATCTTTTTTGACTTTTCCTCATTTAATTTATGAATATATTTGTGATGTATTACCTTTAGTATTTTTCTTTGAGTCTTTAAGTTACGTTTTTAAGCAAAAATACCTGAAAAATAATAAAAATACCCATGATTCCGAAAAGACAGATTTATATAAATATATGATAAAATCATATAAATATATATATTTTTAATCAATTAATGTGCATAAAATCATGGTAATTTTAGTACTTTTTGAGCACTCATCAATATATTAGTTAGTTAATCATGTTTTCTCAATATTAAGTAGGTTATTAAAAATATAAATTAAGTTTATTGATTCTCTATTTTTTATAAGAAAATAACCTAAAGTAGAGATCACATTCTTTTGTTAATAACAAACCAATTAATATCCTAAGATTGGGATTACCAATTGATTAATTATTAAATTTTGATTTACTTATAAAGAATTAACAAATCATCTAATTACTATTTAAGGCCCATATGCAATTAGACTTTTAATAAAGGTGTCAAAGTTTGGTTTATGATTTAAGTTTGGAAACTAACATTCAGATTTTAAATTTATTATGAAAAATATGTCATTAATATATTTTTCAATAGTAAATCTTATAAAAATCTTTGAAATAGAGTTCTTTAAATCAGACCCAAAATATTTCATCTAACATATAAGAATTGACTGTAAATCAGATCCAGATAATTAAATCCTAAATATAACTCTCATGGTTATAATGAAAAATATTAAGCTATATACTTTTTTTAATAAATCTTGATGAAGAAATAAAACCTAATTTATTTTATAAATTTTTTTACCTATTTTAATATTTCACAAAAATAACAATATTATTAATATCCTATACTATTTATTGCGAGATAAACATATTTTAATAAATGATCAATAAAAAAAATTAAAAAAATTAAAAACTTTAAGATGTAAAAAAAAGCTAAAAAAATAAAAAATAAAATTATTTTTGTTTATTTTTAATTTTTAAAATATTTTTTTACTTTTTTTACTTTTACTTTTGATTTTTTTGTTAATTTGATTTTAGTTATTAATTTATTTACTAACTTACTTTTCCTTTTAATAAAAAAATTTATTTTTATTTTCTTTAATAATTTATTTTTAATTAATTATTAATTTAGTAATCAATTTATTTTTTTATTTTAGTATTTTTATGTACTAACTTTTATTTTATTTTATTTTAATTTTTATTTGTATATTTACTAGCTTTATTTCCTTTTGTTATTTATTATTTTTTAGTATTTCTATGTACTAGCATTTATTTCTTGTTTATTTTATTTTCTTTTATCAATTCATTTTTATTAGTTTATTTATTTACTTACTTACTTTTCTTTTTTATTTATTTTATTTTATTCATTTAGTTTTAGTTATGTATTTATTGACTATTTTTTTTTCCTTTTATTAATTTTTTTTTATTATTTAATTTTATTTGTTTACTTTTATTACTTTTGTTTATGTTGTTATTTTGCTTTGTTTATTGTTTATTGTTTATTTTTTGTTTATTTTTTATTTTTTATTTTAGTTTTGTTTATTTTTATTTATTTCTTTTGTTATTTCATATTATATTTTTATTTGATTTTATTATTGAATTATTTTTTTTATCTATTTTTCTTTTTATTATGTTTTTGTCTTATTATAAATGATTAGTATTTATTTTAATTTAGTAATTAGTATTATGTTAGTTAAAAAAATATGAGATAGGGTATGGTTTTTTGTGCTCATTGTGGCAAAGAGCTCTCCTTATTCAAGTGGGTTGAAGGAAAATATATATGAATAGGGTCTTTCTTTAAATATGCTAGGTTTTGTTTTTGTACGATGAATTTTTACACTAAAACCCCAAGAAACACAATGCAAATCTGACCCATACAAATTCTTTTTTTCTTCTTCTACAAGCCCTAAACATAAAATATTTTTTAAACTACTTCCAAATATTTTGAAAGTTTCAATGTCAATATCACCATTGATAATAATGCCTTATTCATTATACTTACAATTAGTAGTGGGTGAGCTAAAACCCACAACCATGTCCCTGCAATTGGAAGATAAATCTCAAATATATCGAAATAGACATGGTAAAGGATTTAATGATATAGGTAGATAATCTTATCATACTTGTAGATTTTGTAAATTGCATATGTGTAATAAACTCAATGAAGAGGGGACATTGAGAATATCAAATTCTAAAAATATAATCCTCCCAAGAAGCATCTTCCTATGACATTAAACTAGTGCTTGATAGGAGGCAATCCATCGTTATAGGTATTATTCTTTTCTTTTAATTTTATTATTTGTATTTTTAATTTTTTTAATTTTACATTTTATGTAATTTATTTTATTTTATTTATTGATTTTGTGAGAACATGTCTATTTCATATAGAATTGTTAAATTTATAACTATTTGTCGAGATGTGATATATGAAAAATAAGCAACAATCTGTCTGTGTGGTTAAATTATTGAGATAATGGATGCACCTGACTTTCTACATCATTAGTTGATCATATTGAGTAAACGACTAACTTCTATTTTCTTTATCTTTCTCTTCAAATTTATAATTGTTACATTGATGATAATGTAAATTCTATGTTAGAGGGGGAGGAAAAGTTACAATAATTTAGTCTATTTAAGTTTTTTGTATTAAACATGTTTTTATATTTATATTTATTTATTTTCATTTATTTATTAGTTTAGGGATATTTAGGTTCATTTCTTAATTTTTTTTAAATTATCATGTCTTTAGTTGATTTAAAGCAATTGATTAAGTCTTTTGCACTGTTTAATTAATGTTTTAAATGTGCCATTGAATATTATAATAATAAGTTTATTTTTGTCATAGTTTGTGTTTCATGCTCGAATGATTAAGATTGAGATAAATTGAAAATTAGTATTTTGGAATCAAATAGTGGAGACTATCTGATGATAATATTTTGAGCTTATAATCTTTTCATTCTAAATAATAATATTTTTATCTACTTGTAAGGTTTATGAGTGTTGGTGATATTTATGAATAAAATATTTGTATGTAATATTAGTTTCTAGGTGTGTCTTCCAAGAATATTTTCAAGCTGAAGAAACTATCGAGCCTCAACGACCATATCTTAGGTATATCTCTATTCTAGTACATGTTAGATTTCATGTTAGACACATAGGAACATTGTTCAAATAAGTCACTCAATCGATCGAGTGGTGACAAGAATGATCAAGCTTAATTAAAACTTGCTAAATTAATTTTTAATATGACAAGATCGATATAAGCATTGACAAGATTGATTGAGCAATGGATTGATCGAGATTAATGACTAGATCGATCCACTTATTTCTAAATTAATAATTTTTCACTAGATCGATCGAATTATTCATATTCGATCAATTGAGCTTGACTAGATCGATTGAACGACCATACTTGATTGATCGAGCTAATTCTAGATCGATCAAACAACCAAATTTTCAAGTTTGACCTAATGTTTGCTCAAACTGATTAGTGTTTTTATTATATTGTCCTTATGTTTTTAAGATCTTCCAAATACTTTTAAGGGTAGTTTTGTAATTATTCTTTGACATAGGGTTTCTACTCATATTATTTAATCATACCATTGACTCACAATTTTGTTAACCACACAAGAGAATTATTCTCTTCATTTTAATCTCTCTTGTTTTACAAATATAAGATAACAATTCTTTAACCTTCTTCATTTAGTTAATCTATCAAACATTGGCGGTTGTGTTTGATTGATTTATAAGCATAATTGGTTTATGATATTTTGATCATATGTTCTTATATCTTCTTTTTTATTTTCGTTCTTGAATTGTTGGATCAATTATTTGTATGTGTCATATCATAATTATTTGGTTTGACTATTAGTCTTTAAAGAAGCTATCTTAGTTAAACTTATACTTAAACTAATTGTTCTAGGATTCCAAGTTAATTTTGATTTATCTTATATATTTATTAAATCATCTAGTTAAGATTTTTCATTATTTAATCTACTCTAGGATACACATTTGTATTTTTGTTTATGTACTAACTTTTTAGGTGTCAGTTGTATAGGTTCGATTAACTCATTTGACTCGAGTTCATAGGAATATTAGTTAGGATACAAACATCTTTCTTATAGAGACTATGATGAATGGGTGACTTTTAAGATTTCTTGGGGTCATTACCTTTGTGGGTAGTTTGACTTTTGGCCTTATAATTGGGTCTCATTTTTCATAATAGATAGTTCGGTGGTCTGGTAAATCGATGGTTTTTCTCTTAGGTCATTGGTGTGGCCTAGGTTGTTTTCACCTAAAAATATTGTGTCAATCTTTATATATGTACATTAATTTATTTACACGCGATTGCACGTTTGGCCGTTCTATGAATTTTTAATTTATTATGCTTTCGTTGATTATTTTTTCACAATCCTTTCTAGCTAACATGATCTGTAGCTAAACAAATCTTATCCTCTCATTTGGTATCAGAACGAGTCACTAGATACATATAGAGTGCATAGAACCTTGTTATGGATAATTTAAGAGAGGGTTCTTCCAGTACACCTACACCTTAATTTGATGGGTATCCATATTGGAAGTCTTACATGATAGCCTTTCTATGGTCTTTAGAAGAAAGTGTCTGGAACTCTATGCTTTAAAGTTAGGAACTACCTACAATTACCAAAGATAATGTTGTCACTCCTAAACCTAGGAAATATTGGACCATTGAAGATAAAATTGGTAGTAACTGGAATATAAAAGGTATTAATGCTATTTTTTATGTTGTGTCTGCTGATGAATTTCATCGTATTTCTCATGTTGATACTACTAAGCAAGTTTGGGTATTTTAGAGGTTACTTATGAGAGTACCTCACAAGTAAAGGAATAAAAATTTGCATGTTTGGTACTCAATTTGAGAATATTAGAATGAAAGAAGATGAAACTTTTTCTGAATTCTATGCTAGATTATGTGATATTACTAATGCCTCATCCAAACTTGGAGAGAAAATTGAAGATTTTAGGATAGTTTGGAAGATTCTCTGCTCATTAATTGATCACTTTTATGCAAAGATCACTGCAATTGATGAAAGCAAAGACATTGATAGTATCAAAATAGAAGAACTTGTTGAATCACTTCAAACCTTTGAGATGAGCTTTTGTCCTCCCATAATGAACAAAGGTATTGCCTTTGTAACTACTATAATTGATAAAATATAATCAAGATGTCTAAGTTAGGTTTATGATTTAAGTACCTAGAATTAACTTTCAGATTTTAAAACTACTATGAATGATATGTTGTCAATATATCTTTGAGTGATAATTCTTATAAAAATCCTTGAAATAGAGCATGCCTCAAAATACATTTAGATATTATATATCTAATATCTAGGAGTATTACTCTAAATCAGATTCAGATAATTTAAATCTTAAATCTAACTCTCTTTTTTATTATAAAAAATACTAAGTGAACATACTTTTCTTTAACAAAATTTGGTGTTAATCTTGATGATGAAATAAAACTTAATTCATTTTATAAAAATATTTAATCCACTTTAATATTTCACAAGGGTACCAACATTACTAATATCCCATATTATTTTAAGCTAGGCATGCATAGTTTAATAAATGATCAATAAATTAAGCATATAGCATGTAAAACAATACTTAGAGATAATCTTAAAAGAATAATTTAAGTATACCTCAACATAATTTCTTATAATTTCTTCTTTTATGAAAAACCTCTAAGCAGAATTGCCACATTGTTTATTGAATTAAAACTATCAACTATTACATAAACTAATTTGTAAACTATTAAAATAAAAAGTTAAAAAGCTCAAGAGACTAAGAAATGAAAGGAATAAGAAGGATGGGGAATATGGATTACAATGAAAATAGGGTCCTCTTTATAGGTGGAGAAAAATGAGAGAAAAATGGATTTTTTGAAAGGCACAACGGCATATAATTATTTCACGTCACAATGTACAGAGGTTGTACAAAGTTTGGATCGATCCATTACATATGCACCATGGCATACAAATTTTCACAACATGGTCTGCATCATATTTGGGACACATTAATAATTCTCTTCTTACCTCAAGTTGTCGTATATAAAACTTTTATGCCGCGACCCACTATGTTTTGAAATACTTGGTACCCTTGTTTCATGTACATCCTTCTTTCAATTTTTAAAAAATATGTAATAATTTACATATTTTATCTTTTTAAGCTTCAAAGTTGTAATGAAGTGCTTCAAGTATACTTCTCTTAGTTAAATCATTTAACTACAAGAAATACCTTGAAAAAAAATATACTCGTGATTTTGAAAAGATACATTTGTTTAAAATGATAATAAAACTAAGTAAATGAAAATATATTTAATTATTAAACATGTATAAATCGCGATATATTGAATGCTTTTAAGCACTCATCAAAAGTCCCAACTAGCTTCTTGCTAGGCTCTTAGCAAGAATAGCGAAATACTAAAAATAAAATTAAACTATCCTAAAATATTTTCGTAGATTAACATGATTGTATTTAGCATATGCAATAAGCCTTTAAATCTCTATGTTGTTCTAGTGGATTACTTTAAGTCTCGTGAGAGTTTTTAGATATGATATCTACAAATATCAACTTAAAAATATAAAAATTAAAAATAAATATAAAAAACAAACATAATTTAAATCAAAGTAAAAAAAATCAAAATTAAAAATAACAAAACCTCTCACGCTTCTAATTTATTCTAAGATTACAATTAAAATTTAGAGCATAAGTTATTTTAACAATCTAAACATTTATGATTTATCATAATAATTAGTTGAAAATCACTTTCATATTTAAATAAAAAATATATCAATATTAATTTAGGAATCTCAATGTAAGGAATCTGTATTTTCTTTGACTCTATCCTCACAAGGCATAGTCTTTATAATACTAATCATATTAGTTCAAGCACTCATTCAGAGGTATATACGAATAAAGTTTATGTATATAAATGAACCGATAGGTTTGCATATATTTAAAGAAGAAAAAACTCAAAAATAGTGTATAAATATTGATTCATGAAAGGAATCAAATAAAAAGATTTTATAAAGAAATCACATATTATTTTCTTATATCAATCAAGTTTATCAAATAAAAATCTCAAGTAATATTCCTTTTAGGAGATAAAGAAAATGCAATGACTTAGAAAATTATTTTCTATTAATTTTCTTTTGTATTTAGCCAATTCTCACAACTTTGAAGGATATTGGGTTATAATATGTAGTTTATACTAATCATTTTTCTCTTCTTTTCTTATTAATTTTTTTTAGAGATAATCTTTTGAATTGTTTTAGAGAAGCGACTCATATACAGATTGCATATGTTTTGAATGATAAAGTGAGTGACTAATTAGTGGGTTTTTCTTTTATTAGTTTAGGTAATCCTATATATGTCTTTTTTTAGAAATCATGAATGAATGAAGAGAAGGGCATATATTTTCAATTTTTACTTAACTTATTCAATTTAAGTAATAAAAATAAATATATGTCACTTTATTAGATGTAAAAATCATAACATTCAATGCAGAGATCTATAGAGATTATCTAACAATTTAAAATTAATATGAAGAGTTTTTAAAGGAGTAAAAAAAATATCATTACCAAGAATAGGAAGATAATGGCTCAAAATATATTCTCACAAGGTAGTCTCCACTATTTAATTCCCAAATACCAATTTTGAGTTCATTATAATTTCAACATTTTATCATAAAATACTAGTTATTACAAAAAATTAACTAATTGTCACATTACTGTATGAAATGTTTTTGAAATTAATCTAACAATGCAAGGGCTTAATTATTTTCTTAAAATTAACTTAATAGATATGATAATTTTGTAAGAAAAAAATGAAAATAAATAAAAACATTTCTCATTCAATAAAAATAAATAAAAGCACACAAAGTTAAAATAAAGATAAATAAAAATGTAAACAAAGTAAAAATGTGAACATATAAAAATTTCAATTTAAGCATAATTTTATAATGTAACTTTTTCTATCCTTAACCTAGAACTTATATTTCCCTCAATATAACAATTCATAAATTAATGATAAAGAGTAAAGGAAAAAAAAAGTTACCCATTTGATCATTTTTATAAGTTGATATGGAATTTAAGTTGCATGCATTAATCCAAACATAAATATATTATACAGAAAGAATATTGTGTACTTCTCATAAATTTCTACAAATAGTTATAAAATTTAACAATTCTAATAATGTTCACAAAAATAGAAACAAAATAAATAAATTAACATAAAACAAATAGAAAAATTAACATAAAGAAAATAATATTATCTACAATGATAGGTTGCCTCCCATCCAATGCATAGTTTAACATCTTAGCAGGATGCATTATGTTACTAAGGATTATATATCCATATTCCATCAATGTCTTATATGTTGTGTTCTCTTTCTAAATAAGACTTCACACAATGCCCATTAACTTTGAACATTCCTTGAGTCTTAGGATTCAAAAACTCTACTGCATCATATGGAAATACTTGGGAAATTGTGAATGGTTCACTCCATCTTGATTGTAGTTTTCCTAGAAACAATCACAAATGAGAGATAAATAAAATAATTTTCATTCTAGGAAGAAAAGTCTTACGAACTAGCATTTTATCGTGATAACAATTTGTAAGCTACTTGTACAACTTTGCATTTTCATAGGCTTCATCCCTAATCTATTCAAGCTTACTGAGTTAGAGCAACCATTTCTCTTTTGTTTTGTCTAAATCCGAGTTTAGCTCTTTAATTTCCTAATAAGCCTTGTGTTCATTTTCTATGAGTAAGTGGGATGCTTTCTCAAAGATTAATCGATAAGGGATCATCTCAATGGGTTTTTTATATGCTGTGCGGTAAGCCTATAAGGCATTATTCAACTTGATTTCCCAATCCTTCCTTGAAAGTCACACAGTGCATTCTAAAACCCCTTTCATTTATCTATTACTCACTTCCACTTGACTGAAAGTTTGAGGATGATATGAAGTAGCTACTCTATGTGTAATGTTGTACTTCTTTAGTGTCCCATCAAAACGTTTGTTGCAAAAATGACTCCCTCCATCATTTATAATTGCACTTGGTGTCCCAAACCTGCTAAAAATTGAATCCTTCAAGAATTTTACAACAACATTATCATTATTAGTTTTAGTGGGTATAGCTTCTACGTACTTGGACACATAATCTAAAACAACCAAAATATATTAATATCCAAAAGATGAGGGAAATGGGCTCATAAAGTCAATCCCACATACATCATAAAGTTCAACAACTAAATTACATGTAAAAGGCATTTCATCTCGTTTGCGTATTTTACCTATCCTTTAACATCTATCACATTGTGCATAAAACATACTAGCATCTTTAAAAAATGTTGGCCAATATAATCTAGATTGTAATACCTTAAGGGAAGTTTTGTTACTTCCAAAGTGGCCTATGTAATGAAAATCATGACAAATGGCTAAGATGCTCTTATGTTCTTCTTCAAGAAATACTTTTAGGATGAACCTTAGCATACCAAGGATTTTTATCTACATAAAATAACCATTCATCGAGAAAAGTTTCAACAATTTCTTCATTACTCTTACCTTCAAGAGAATTGAATTAAGAAGTTAACCTAGATAAATGATCAACTACTAAGTTTTCACCACCTTTTTATCCTTGATTTCTATGTCAAATTCCTATAAGAGTTTCCAAATTAATCATGACTTAGAATTAGGTTTACTTAGTAGATATATTAAAACATTATGATCATAATGCATAATTACTTTAGAACCTACTAAATAAGAACTAAATTTATCTATAAAAAACACAACAGTCAAAAATTCTTTCTCAATAGTTGAATAATTTATTTGGAAATCATTGAGTGTTTTTCTAGGGTAATATATAACATGAAAATACTTATCCACTCTTTACCATAAAACTACTCCAATTGCATAATTAGAAGCATCGTATAATTTCAAAGGGAAGAAACTAATCAGGTGCCAAAATTATAGAAGAAAATGTTAATTTATCTTTCAAAGTATTAAAGAAGACAAGGCATTCATCACTAAAATCAAAAATAAACATCTTTTTACAACAAATTTCATAAATGATGACTTATTTTAAAAAATATATTTAATAAATCAACTATAGAAGCACGTATGCTTTAGGAAGCTTCTAATCCCTAAAAAAATGTAGATGAGGTAATTTTGCAATTGATAAGTGCTCAAAAATACTTAATATATCATGATTTTATGCATGTTAAGTGATTATTTGTATTTGTATTTTATTATTTTACTATTATTTTACATAAATCTATTTTTTAGAAATCATAGGTATATTTTGTTATTTTTCAAGCTTTTTGTATTTAAAATGATTTAACTTAAAGAATTATACTTGAAGCACCCATTACAACTTATAAGATTAAAAATAAAATAAAATAAATAGTAAGGTTCCAAGTGATGTAGATTGAAGTGTGCCACAACATGAATTTATAGTAAGCCACGGTGCAAGGTAAAAAGAAAAAAAATCAAATATGCCCTAGATATGTTATGGACCACAATGTGAAAATATTGTGTGCCGTATTGCAAGTACAATAGATTGTGACCAAAACCATGTACAAGAAGTGTGTGTCGTGGCATGAAAAGGTTGTATGCTATGGTAAAAAGTTAAATTATTCACATTTTTCTCCTTTCCTCATCCTATAAATAGGACTCTATTTCTATTGTAAAATTAATCCTAGAATCACACAACTCTTTTAATAGCTGATTTCTTAGTGTCCTTCAATCTTTTATTTTCTTTTCTTAGTATAAAGTTCTTCTCTCATTTGAGAGTTGAACAAATTTAGTTTATTTAATAACTTTAGCTTCAATTCAATAAATAACACAACAATTATGTTTGGTGGTTTTCCAAAATAGAAACAATTTGTTGGGGTATATTTATAAGTATTATTTTCAGATCATCTCTAAGTATTGTTTTACATGCTATATGTTTAATTTATTGATAATTTATTAAACTATAGATGTTCAACTATAAATAATATGGAATATTAATAATGTTGTTGAGTTAACGAAATATTAAAATAGATTAAACATTTTTATAAAATAAATTAAGTTTCATTTTATCATCAAGATTAAAATTAAAGTTTTTTAAAGAAAAATATATTGACTTAGTATTTTTTATAATAAAAAAGAGAGTTAGATTTGATATTTAAACTATCGCTATTTTGAGGCATGCTCTATATTAAAAATTATTATAAGAATTATTATTGAATATATATTGACAACATATCATTCATAATAGTTTTAAAATTTAAAAGTTAGTTGTAAATACTTAAATTATAAACCTAACTTAGACAATGAAAGTTTAAATTGTCGGTCCAACAAAAGGTGTTAAATTAAATGGTTTATTAATTTCTTAAAAATGAGCATAATTTAATTAAAGTTCAAATTGTTGGCACGCTCAAAGATGTCAAGCTAAAGTTTAATTAACAAAGAAAATGATTCCTACCTTAGGATATTTTCATACCTATAAGAAAAAATTAATAATCTTAATTCATATATTTAATAACCTATTTAATATTGAACAAGTATGATGAACTAACTAATACATCTCAAAAGTTCTTCATTGCATGATAAATGTTTAATTGCTTCAATTTTTATTTTATCTATCATCATTTTTATGTTAATAGTTTACATACTTAACAAAAAAATTCGTGACAGAATATTTAGGTTTTTAATTTCATTTTTAAGAATTTGTTGAATAATTTAAAAATCACATGATTTCTCTTTAGACCGACCCGAGAAGTATATTTATTCTTTTCTCTAAATAATTCTTGTACTTGTAAACCATTTCATAAATCATACAAAATTTGTACACAACAATTTTATGTACCAAGTTTTTGGTACCGTTGTTGGGAAAGAATATTATTTTTAAATTTTTATTATCAAAATATTAAAAATAATTGTGTTATAAATGTTATGATTTTTATTTTATTTTATTTAAAAAAAATTTAAAAATAAAAAAATTATGCGTCATTTATTAGTTAACAATTAGATATAAAACAAAATCTATAACAAAAGCAATAAAAGTATCTTAAATTTTAAAAAAATCAAAGTCTTGTTTATTATTTGACTTTAAAAAATTTAAAATTTCTAAAAAAACAAAAATAAAAATTCAAATATTTATTAGCTAAAAAAAATTCAAAATTTTTGAAAATAAAAAGAATCTAAATTTTTTGTCACCATTATTAGTTGACTAATAAAAGGAATTTCAGAAATTTTTGAATATAAAAAAAAATCTAAAATTTATGTCTACTTTAATAGTTGATTAAAAAAAAACTATAAATATCTTAATTGTTTTCTAACTATTTTTTTAGCTGACTTAGACATTAATTATAAACTTAATTTTTTTAAAAAAAATTCTTTTAGTATTTTTCATACTAATTTAAATTAGTTATCTTTCAATTAATTTTATTTATTAATTTACTAACTTTTATTTCTTTTTGTTTAGTATTTTTACTTCCTAACTTATATTAACTAACTTTTTCCTAAATAATTTTTATTTCTTTTATCTTATTTATTGTGTATCGTTACTTTATTTTTTTTATTTCTTTTTGTTTAATATTTTTTTTTATTTTTGTTATTTTATTATTATTATTATATAGTATTTTTGTTTAAATTAAAAAAAATCTATGTTACGACATGGTTTCTTCATCTAGCCGTAACATGAGATTCTTGTAATACAATTGGGTAGAAGAAAAAACATATTTTCATATGGTTTCCTATTTGAATAAGTTGCATTCTATTTTTACAGCAATGAATTCTTAATATAAAAATATATGTTGCAAATAAGTCTCACACAATTTTTTTCATTTTCTTCTACAAACCTTATTTTGTCCATGCCTCAACTACAAATAATATTGCAGTTATCTCCAAAAATTTTAAAATTTTTAATGTCAATATCACCATTGGTGATTAAAAAGAAAAGGAGGTAAATGCTAGGTTAGATCTCATTGTAAGTGCAAATTTAATGTCATATTTCTTATACTTGTAATTTGGAATGAGTGAATTAAAACCCACAACCATGTCCCTAATTCTAAGGGAATAAATTTTTAATATCAATATGACATGATAAATGATTTAAATACTATAGATAGAAAAACTTACCATGCTTGTAGATTTTGTAATTTCAATAAACTCAATAACGAGAAGAACATTGAGTATATTAAATTATGAAAATGAAGTTTCCCAAGAAAGGTCTTGCTATTAAATTAGGGCTGGATGGGAGAAAACCTATCATTGTAGGTATTTATTTTTGTTTCCAATCATGTTAACCTTGTTTAGAACTGTTAATGTTATAACCAATAGTTGAAGTGTATGATAAGTATATAGTTTTTATCTATTTATAAATTATTGTATTAATGGATGCACCTACATACCAACACTTTGATAAGATCAACAATTGGGTAACTTTTCTACTCTCTTATTCTTTAACTTACAAGAAAAATGTAGGTTTTAGGTTGGGGGTAAGAAAAAGTTACATTATAAAATTTATGCTTAAATGTCTATTGTTCACATTCACATTTACATTTTATTTTTTCTTTTCTTTTGTGTATTTTTAATTTATTTATTTCTATTGTTTAGGAATTTTTAGGATAATTTTAAAATTTTTCTTATAAAATTATCATATCCTTTAGCTAAATTTAAGAAAATGATTAAGTCTTTGCATCATTAAATTAATTTTAAAAAAATGCATGAAATAATGTGATAATTCATTAGTTTTTTTTTCATAATTAGTATTTCACGAGAAAATGTTGAAATTACGATAAACCCAAAATCAATGTTTAGGAATCAAGTAGTAGAGACTACCCTTGTGAGAATATATTTTGAGTCATCATCTTTCCATTCTGATTGATTATATTTTTCTACTCTTTAAGCACTCTTCTTATCAATTCTAATTATTAGATGATCTCTATAGGTATTTGCATTGAATTTTAGGATTTTTACATCTAATAAATTTCCATATATTTATTTTTATTACTTAAATTGAATAAATTAAGTAAAAATTTAAAATATATGCCCTTTTCTTCATTCGTGCATGACTTCTAAAAAATGATATATATGAGGTTACCAAAATCAATAAAATAAAAAGCCATAAATTAACTACTCACTCTATCATGCAATTTATGTATAATCTATAAATGGGTCCTTTCTCTAAAAAGAAAGAATATCTCTAAAAAAAGAGATAAAAATGAATAGTTTAAACTACATACTATGATCCATTGTCTTTCAAAGTTGTGAGAACTAGCTAAATACAAAAGAAAAAATATAAGAAATAATTCCCAAAAAGTCATTTGTATTTTCTTCATCTCTTAATAGGCATTACTTGAGATTTTTATTTAATGAATTTAATCGAGGTATAAAAATAATATGCGATTTCTTTATAAATTATTTCATTTGATTCCTTTCATGAAATCAATATGATGCACCACTTTGAGCTTTTTCTTCTTTATACGTATGCGAACTTATTAGTTCATTTCTATACATAAACCTTTTTGCATATACCATTGAACGAGGGTTTGAATCAATAGGATTAGTATTATTGAGAGTATGCTTTATGAGGATAGAGTCAAAACGAATTAGAATTCCTTACGTTGAGATTGGGTAAATTTTATACTCATACATTTTTTATTTGAATATGAAAGTAATTTTAAAACTAATTAATATAATAAATCATGAATGTTTAAAATAATGAAATGACTTATCTTATAGATTTTAATTGTAGACTTAAAAGAAATTTTAAAATATGAGAAGTTTTTTTTTTTCTTATCCTTTTATCTTTTTGCTTTGATTTAATTTTTATTTGTTTATGTGTTATTTGTTTGTTTTTATTTATATTCAATTTTTGTTTTACATATGATATTTTTGGGTATCATTTTTAAAAATCCTTATGAGACCTAAACTCATACACTAGGGAAACTAGGGGTTTAAATGCTTGTTACATATATTAAATACAACTGTGTCAATCTACGAAAATTATTTAGGATAGTTTAATTTCTAGTTTTTGTTTTTAGTTTTTTGTCATTCTTGCTAAGAAACTAGCAAGAAGCTAGTTGAGAATTGTGTTAAGTGCTCGAAAACATTTAGTATATCTTGATTTTATGCATATTAAGTGATAATATAGATTTGTATTTACTTGTTTTACTTTCATTTTACACAAATCTATCTTTATGAAATTACAAGTATATTTTGTGTTTAAAATGATTCAACTTAAAGAATTATACTTGAAGCACCCAGGACAACTTGGATGATTGAAAGGAAAACATTCGTAAAGAATTACATATGTTTTAAATTTGAAAAAAGAAAATACAAGAAATATTAGAGTTCTAAGTGATGCAAATTGAAGTGTGTTGTGATGCATGGCAAAAGGGAAAAATCAAATGTGTCCCAGATATGATGTGAGCAACAAGGTGAAAATATTATGTTCTACAACACGAGTATAGTAGATCATGCCACAAACCATGTACAAGTTGTTTGTGCAGCGGTATGAAAAAGTTGTATGTCGTGATGGAAAGTTAAATTTTTCACTTTTTCTCCTTTCCTCACCTTATAAATAGGACCATATTTCTATTGTAAGAATGATCCCATAATCATACAACTATCTTAATAGTTGGTTTTTTCATTTCTTTCAATCTTTTCATTTCTTTTATTAATTAAAAATGCTTCTCTCATTTGAGAGTTGAACAAATTTAGTTTATGTAATAGTTTTAGTTTCAATTTAATAAGCAATGCAACAATTTTGTTTGAAGGTTTTTTACAACATAAACAATTCTAAAAGTTGAGATATATTTAAATCTATTCTTTTGAGATTATATCGAAGTGTTGATTTACATGCCATATGTTTTAATTTATTGATTATTTATTAAACTATGCATGTTTGGCTATAAATAATATGAGATATTAGTAATGTTGTTACGCTAATGAAATATTAAAATAGATTAGTTATTTTTATAAAATAAATTAAGTTTTATTATATCATCAATATTAAAACCAAATTTTGTTGAAGAAAAGTATGTTGACTCAGTATTTTTTATTATTGAATATATATTAATAGCATATCTTTCATAATAGTTTTAAAACCTGAAAGTTATTTCTAGCTACTTAAATTGTAAACCTAACTCCTTGATGAAAGTTTAAATTATCGGTCCTATTGAAGGTGGAAAATTAAATGGTTTAGTAATTTCTTAGAAAATGAGCATAATTTAATTAAGGTTCAAATTGTTTTCCCAATTGAAGGCGGCAAACTGAAGTTTAATTAACAAAGAACATGATTCCTACCTTAAGATATTTTCGTACCTATAAGAAAGAATCAATAATCTTAATTCATATCTTTAATAACCTACTTAATATTGAACAAGAATGATTAACAAACTAATATATTACATAAATTCTTCATTACATGATAAATGTTTAATTTCTTAAGTGTTATTGGATCTATCTTTATTTTTATGTCAATAGTTAAGATACTCAACCAAAACAATCATGACAAGATGTTTATTGTTTTAATTTTGATTTTAAGAATTTTTTGAATAATTTAAAAACCACATGATTCCTCTTTAGACTGACTTTAGAAGTATACTTATCATTTTCTACAAGTGATTTGTGTACTTACAAGCTATTTTATAAATCATACAAAATTTATACACAACAATTTTGTGCACCAAGAATTAATTCTATTTTTGCCTTGTCAACTTCAATCCCATTGTTAGAAATAACATCTCCTAACAGTATCCCCTATTATACCATAAAATTACTTTTCTGCCAACTAATTGTCAAGTTGCATTTAATACATCGTTCTAAAACTAAAGTTAATTTATGCAAACAATCATCAAATGAGGTTAAAAAAAATCATCCATAAATACCTCAATGTATTTTTCCACCATGGTTTATAGGATTGATATCATGCATCTTTTAAATGTGGTGGTGGCATTGCATAACCTAAATGGCATCCTTCTAAAGTAAATGTCCCAAAAGGAAATGTAAAAGTGGTCTTTTCTTGGTCTTTTAGTGCATTAGATACCTGATAATAACCTAAAAGACAATTCAGAAAATAGTAAAATTCACTCCTAGCTAGTCTTTCTAGCATTTGATCAATGAATGAAAAGGGAAAATGATCCATTTTAGTGTATAATTTAGTTTCCTAAAATCTATACACCTCCTTCATCTAGTGATTGTTCGAGTGAGTGCTAGTTCATTCTTATCATTTAGCACAATTGATATTCCAAATTTCTTTAGTACCATATGCAGCGAACTAACCCACCTACTATCAACAATCGGGTAAATGACTCATACTTTTAGGAGTTTAAGGATTTCCTTTTTAACCACCTCTTATATGATTGGGTTAAATCTTCTATAGGTGTCTCTAATGGGTTTAGCATCATCCTCCAAATTGATCCTATGCATATATATAGCAAGACTAATAATCGTAATATCCCTGATATTCCATCCTATAGCCTTTTTAAATTTCTTAAGCACCTTAACAAGTTCAATTTCTTGCTTTTTGGTCAAAGAGAAGGAAATAATAACTAGATAAGTTTCCCCTTCTCGCAAAAATACATAGTTAAGGTGCTCAGGTAAATCTTTAAGTTCAAAATTAGATGGAGTGCCTTCTTCCCCAAATAGTGTCTTAAGTAAATCTAAGGGTGTACTAGATTCTCTTATAAGTTTAGTACTATCTAATAGATCATGGTATCCCTTAGTCTCATCATCTAAATTTTCTTCTACCTCTTCAATAGTTAAACAAAATTTCAATTTGTCCTCCATTCTATCCTGCATAAAAATGTTATGTACAAGTATATCCATTGAATCAACATTATAACATTCATTAATAGTAGAAATAAAAGGAAAACATGGAGAGTTAAAAACTTTAAAGTGGATAGTCTCTCCCAAGATTGTCATTGTTAAATTTTCATATTGGACATCAATAATAATCTTGGTAGTGGCCATGAATGGTCTAAAAAGAAGTATTGTAAGTCCTTTGTCTAAGGATAGGTTTTTCTCCATATTTAGAGCCAAACATCAACAAGTATTGTAAGTTTTCTACCTACACCAGCACATCTTCAACCATCCCCCTTGGATATTTAATATATTTATTTGCAAGTTGAAGGGACATGGTTGTAGGTTAAAGATCTCTCAAACCTAAATATAAGAAAATAGAATATGGCATCAAATTTATATTAGTATCTAAGACTAGCATTACTTTAACTACTTTCTATCCCTATAGTGATGTTAATGATAGAACTACCAAGATCTTTCAACTTTCGGGGTAGTTGGTGCTGAATCACAACATTAGAAATTCTTGATACCACTTCTAATAAAAGTAAATTAATATTTCTTTAGAAAGCTTATTAAAAAGATTAAAGATTTGCTTATCTTTTTTGGATTCTTTTAATCGATGTGGAAATGATATTGATTGCAGGTGTAGTTATGATACTTTATGATTTTTGGGAATGTCAGTTGACTCCCCAATTCTTTTCTAAGAAGGTTTATCATTATTAACACTTGTATTTCCACCACGAGACACTATAATTTCACCTTATTTTTTACCTCTACTTAATGGTAAATTATTCAAAATTTTAGGTAATAATTTATTGACTACCTTCATTGACTCCTACTATTCTTCCTCTAGTACTCTTTAACTGGGAATTAGTACCCAACTTCTTATATAGCTCCAAAGTTTGTTCTATTTTCTTTCTCTCATAGCTCCTCCTACAACATTATCAATAATGTACTGACACTAATGTGTTAGTCCATCAAAGAAGAAATGATTCTATACTTGCAGGAGAAAGTTATGGTGTGGGTATTGGTTTAAGAGGAGTTTGAATCTATCATAGGTTTTATGGAAGAACTCTTCATCCATTTGATAGAATGTTGCCATTTTTACCCTGAACTCTATAGTCATTTGATAGAAATAGTTCCTACCCATAAACTTACTATAAACTGCCTCCCAAGTAGTTAATGAATCCGGTTGTAGAGTCATGAATCAAAACTTAGCTTTATCCTTAAGGGCATAAGGAAAACACCTCATCCTAAGCTGGTGTTCATCCAATCTCTATAATGAAATTGTCTACATAGTAGCATAAAAATTCTCTAGTATTGCCAATGATAGGCAATGCATACTCCTTCATTTTCTATTTAGCATCACCCACGTTTACTTGAACTTGAGTTTGTTCATCTTCCTCCTTATCAACATTCATCTTACTTGAGTTTGTTTAAACCTTTAGATATTAATAAAAAATATGAGTTTATTTCTCAAAGATCTCTTTACATTTTATACATTAGTAACTAAAATCAAGATAACATATTACTTAATTCTAGTAAATAAGTACTATCAAAAGAAAAATAAAAAGAATAATAAACACCATACACAAGCTAGTAAAATAAAGTACTAAACACATAGTAAATAATAATTAATAAAATTTTACACATGATAGTAAAAGAAAATAAATTATACAAAAAATAATTCATTACACAAATATTAAACAAAAATTAAAAGAAATAAAAGAATTAAGAAAATTAAATTAAAAATAAAAATAAATGATAAAGAATTATTTTAAGAGAAAATAAAATTTACATTTAAATTTTTTTATTTTTTATTCAAAATTAAAAGAAAATTAAAAAAATTTTAAACAAAAGAAAATAAAAATCGCAATATTTACGATACAAACAATTTTTAAGATTTTGATAATAAAAATTTAAAAACATTTCTCCTCCCCGACAATACAGACAAAAGCTTTAAGCTTGCAAATGTTATCTAACTTTCAATGCTATTACGAGTTTATTTATCAATTAAGCCAAAAACTTAATGTGCTAAAATTAGGTGTACAAATTTTGTATAATTTATAAAATAGTTCGCAAGTGCACGAATAACTTATAAAAAATGATAAGTATACTTCGAAAGTCGGTTTAAAGAAGAATCATGTGGTTTTTAAATAATTGAACAAATACTTAAAAATGAAAATAAAACCTAAACATTTTATTACAAATGTTTTGGTTCAAAAATCTAATATAATAACAATAAAGATAGATTAATATTTTACAAGCGTAATAATATTACTAATATCCCATATTATAACATGCATAGTTTAATAAATGATCAATAAATTAAACATATTGCATGTAAAACAAAACTTAGAGATAATCTAAAAAGAATACATTTAAATATACCTTAAATTATTTTCTTAAAATTGCTTCTGTTCTAAAACAACTATCCAAATAGAATAGAAGAACTTTAAACTACTACAAGAAAAGGCTAAAAATATTAAGAGACTAATAAATGAAAGGTATGATAAGGATGATGGATATGGATTACAACGAAAATAAGGTCCTATTTGTGGTTGGGGAAAAGAAGAGAAATATGGATTTTTAGACTGGCGTTGTGGCATACAATTATTTCATGCCATGGCATACACAATTTGTACAAGGTTTGGCTCAATCCATTACATTTGCATCCTAATTTACAACTTTTTCATTTTGTAGCCCGCATCATGTTTAGGATACATTGATGTCACCCTATTGCCTCGCGCTGCAACATATAAAATTTTCACGCCATGGCCTACTATGTTTTGAAATACTTGGAACCCTTGTTTCTTATGTATACTTCTTTCAATTTTCAAAACATATGTAATTATTTACATATGTTTTCTTTTTAAGTTCCAAAGTTGTAACGAACTGCTTCAAGTATATTTATTCAAGTTAAATCATTTCAATATAATAAATATCGAAAAAATAACAAAATATATCCGTGATTTCAAAAAGATAGATATGGTTAAAATGATAATAAAACTAAGAAAATAAAAATCTATTCAATCATTAAACATGCATAAAATCATGATATACTGATTCTTTTGAGTACTCATCATCTATCTCCTACTTAGACCACTCGAAAGTACTTTGCACAGGGGATGATAGACATAAGGGATTAACTAAGAAACACTTGGAT
This sequence comes from Hippophae gyantsensis, assembly GCA_030763125.1. Taxonomy (NCBI): domain Eukaryota; kingdom Viridiplantae; phylum Streptophyta; class Magnoliopsida; order Rosales; family Elaeagnaceae; genus Hippophae; species Hippophae gyantsensis. The sequence continues at coordinate 54,025,610 of CM061031.1, read as the reverse complement.
TAACTAGGAGCACCTAAGTTAGAAAAATTTAAAGCAAATGCAGCAAGGCTCAAATTGAAAAGTAAGGACATGGGTACTCAAGTTGAAAGTCACAAAAATTCAAGCCATCAGTCTCCTAATCGAGTCTATATAGGTTCCAAAGATCGAGCCACCACCCAACCAGATAGGCTAGGACCATGAGGTACAACTAGCCAGATGCTTGATGGGCCAACCGGGTGTGTTATTATCCAAGGGTGTGATGGGCAAGTAGGGTGGCCTGCCAGGGATGTGATCGACCAAGAAATGGCTAGCCATGGGGTTTGAGACATATTTGGTTTCCTTGATTGAGCCAAGCAATGGACTTAGAAATCATCGCCTATCTCTATGCATCTTGGTTGAAGAATCCGTGCTCCATTTTACACCAATACATCCTCCTGTACTCACATGTTGACCCAAAGGTCTGTGATCTCATAAATGGATGAGGCAATGATTAGGTTCAGAAACAATTTTACAAGTGTATGTGAGAGACAAAATGTGTAAAGTAATACAAGGACAAGGCCAACAAATAGGCCATAGAGCCCTACTAATGCCTTTCTAAGCCATGCCACAATATGTGTCCTCTTAGAGAATAGGCACCCATTGGGATGCACTGATTCAAGAATCTTGCTAAAGGCTCAACTACTTGTCTTTATTCTAGACAAAGTCCAGGCATAAGTCAAGGGTAGAATTTATTAAAGTATACCTAGATACTAGTCCTATTAGAACTTGAGGTGGTCAAGATACAATCCTCACTTCCTAGACTTCCAAAAGGTGTCCAGCCTTCTATACCCCCACATCACTTAATTCCAATGAGAAAGGCAACTGCATGAATTTAGAAAAAAGTTACATTTTAAAGAAGAGTCCAAGTATTAGAGAATAGGGGTAGCCACAAGAACAATATCAAACCCCTCAATAGGTAGGAAAATCCTTCTAGAAAAAGGATGTCATCCCATCAACAGATCCTTCCAAGATCCTTGAACTATCTTCATAAATATAGCCAAAATGATCAAATTAACTAGAAGGACCAGACCCATCAATTGGTCTAGACCTATCTAACTAGAACATCACTAGCTAGAGAACTATCGACTAGGAATGTGTCAACTAGAAATAGGTTGATTAGAATGTCAACATATAGGATGTCATCGGCCAAGATGTCACTGTCCAAGACATTGCCAGTCACAACTTCATTGGCCAACACTTCGTTGGCCTGAACCATGTTAGTCGGCCATAAGTTTATCGGCCAAATTTTGTTTTCTAATACTTTGCTGGCTAGAGGAATACTAGCCATGGGGCTATCGCTACGAAGATTAACAACTAAGGGGGCCACCACCAACTAGAGATGGGCCAATCAGGGTACCACCTACTAAGGTGCTACTTGCCACAAATTCGCCTGACCTCTACTCATCCACTAATGTATGTTGTATACACTAACCCTTATCAACTTCGATATGCACCTATGGTGGCCAAACCCAATCATGTAAATCCATAGATCTAGTATTCATCACTTCTTATGTGGGAAAGTGTGGTATAAGTGCCATGGGGTGCAAAGTGTTTAGATAATGAAAAACTAACTATCATACACTACATGTAAGGTAAATAAAGAAAAATCAATGGCCAAGATTTCTTAGTAATCCCTTAGAGTTTTGATTTTGAGCTTCCCACAAAAGTAAAAGAAGGCTTGACTTCCTTGATGTAAATATTGACTTCAATGTAACTATCTAACATGAAGTACAATTGAAAAACCAAAGACATTGCTGATAATAAGATGCCATCACGTATGTTTTGAATAGACTTTTCTTTCAACACATGGGTAGGAGATAAATCATGCACTTGGACCCAAAATTCAGTGTTTGAGAATTCCATCCCATAGATAGGAATTTCTACAATTCATTTTTTAAATATCATTAAATAGCCTTTAACATGCCAAATCCTACGTCTTCAGATCTTGCTACAATCTAATTCAAGCTAGAATTTGAGTCTTAATAAATTTTGGATCTATCAATATGAGTAACATTCACTCCAAAAGATAGGTTAGCCTTCACATCAAAAGCAAAATGTATAGTTGTTAGATTAATTTCTTTATTTGATATAATTTTAGCTAACAAGGCTAGAGATGTTATTTCAATAAAATCTTCTCATGTGTTTGAGATATTGACTTCTTCCAAACTTCCAGATAAGCATTGAACTTATGATACCATTGTTGATAATATATCTTCATTTCCTCCATTTTCCTCTTCATTGAAAGGTGATTGATTAGCATGCCTAAACTCCATTTGTGTTGCAACTTAAAACATTAAAAAATAGAAGATTTTAAAGAACACTCGTTGCATTAGATTAGTTTTGTGAAGGGGAGCTTGAAAAGTTTTTTTTTCATATATAAAGAACAAGTGTCAAATAAGGAGTTTGAAATAGACAAAATAAATAGCATACATGACTTGCATGTCATAGGAAATACCAAGATTTCATGTAACTTTTTGAAATTTTTTTGGGTAAAAAATTATAATCTAGCACTCATGCAATTAGTAAATACATATTAAAGCAATAAATGTGATAGAATGCAATACATGCAAAAAAAAAAAAGACATAAACAAAATGCTAAAAATAATCAACATAACTTTTTCATTAATAAAAATATTAGTACATATTTTTGGCTTTTTGAAAATGTAAAGTGAAGATACAACAATTAAGAACAAGAAAAGAAAGAAAATCAACATTCTTCACTACCCTCACCTTTATCATCTTGATGAGATGAAAATCCAGCATCCTTATGGTGTAGCTGAATAGGGTAGTCATCAAAAGGATCAAGGTTAGTGGTGTTGATCATCTTTTGAAAATAGATAGTAGTATTGGGAATATGAACACCATTAAGAAGAAAATTTTGATTAGAACTAGTAGGGGGACCTAAGACATATGGATAGTACCAGCTAGCTATTTGAAAAGATGATGAGAATTGAAGGATCATAGAGAGCCATGTTTAGAAGGTTACTGATTCACTCTATGAAGATGTTCATTGATCTGAATCAACAACTAACTGTGAAATTTCTATGCATGAATATCATTAACACAATCCTTGATCACTACATCAAGGCATTGAGTAACATAGAAAAACTCCTAGCACAATAGAGAGATCTTTGATGAAATATGAGTCAGAGATGAAGGAGCATAAGGAACTACAATTGATAGGAAAGAGGTAGACTGAAATACACTCTATAGAGAAGAAGAAGAAGGTATAGATGGTCAAAAGTTTTAGGGACAATTAGAAGAAAAATGATTGGAATGCATAAGCCCTCTACCATTAGTGGTGCTGATAACATCACCAAAAATAGATGCATATACAAGGTGATCAAAGAATAATAATGAAGGAACAATAGAGATAAGTAGTAGAATGATAAATAAAGTCCTTATAAATTATACCTGCAAGATCTATAGTCTCACTATTTGGAATGAACATAGAAAGGCACCTCAAAAGAGAGTCACTAAGGAATTATGAGTACAAGATGAACAATGACACTCAAAATACCCTTGAGATGTTGACCAAGTGCATATGCACTCGACTAAAGCACCGTACCTATGACTTGATCCAGCCAATAAGTCAGCTATCTCAGTGATATTTCAAGAAAAAATTGCTAGAGAACTTAAAATGAAGCCCAACATTAACAAGATATTCAAATTCAAAAGATATGATAGGAAAAATGGGTTTTGTACATCCTTAAGAGATATTATCCTTAGGATGTCATCTTAAGAGAAGGTGACCTCAAGTGCACATAAGAAGAAAGTGGTAGAAAAATAAGGAGTATGGTACAAAGCAGTCACTGAATAAAACTCCCAAACAAATGGATGGTCAAATTGGTAAGTGATGGAACATAAAGAAAGTCAAGAAAAGTAGGCAAAGCTTTCCTTGATGGTAGGGAACACATCTATTACTGATCTTTATGAAAGTAGAGTTATTTGGCCATTTTTGAACCATTTATTGTCTTGCTTTTGCTTAAATATCAAGCATAATTTGTGTTTAATATGGAAATGTAGGTAAAAAGATATCAAACGAATCAAAAATAGGCAAAAATTAGGACAAATACAAGATCATCAAGGTAGATCGATCTAGACATACCATACATGACAATTATATTATTTAATCTGATTTTTATGCTATTAATTACTTTGCCAATAATTGATTTATAAAGATAATTAAATAGATTTCAAAGAATTACTCAATTGATCATATAATTAATTGATGATTATATTGGGGAAAATTTTAGTGATTCACATGTTAGGAAAATAGGAGATTAAAGATTCCTATATCGTTTTCTCATATATCTTCATAGTTGTTAAGCCTTATGATTTAAAATTAGTTGTCATTTATTTTTTTAGTTTTTATAATTTTCTATTATCCAAATAGCATTCATAATAGTTATATTAGTACTCGGTTATAAGCTACACAAAATTTTATGGGATTAATATTCGTACTTAGGTAAATTATATTACTTGCATAACCCCTATACTTATAGGTTGCATTGTGTTGATCAAGCTTTTGGTGCAGTTGTGAGGGAGTTAATTATTTATAACAAATATCAATAATGATTATTACCCTACTAGTTTGGACCTTTTAATTTTTGTTTTAGTATTTTTGTTGTATGCCCAAGTTTATATGTGAAAATTTTATTTCTTTTGATCCAAAAATAGAGAGAAATTTACTTCTCTTAAGAAGGGAACAATTAGCATAAGATTAATCAAGGGTTAAGGTAGAATAAGAGGATCAATGTACTATTATAGGATTTTTTAGTCCTACAAGTAGATAGAGCCCAATAAACTATCAATAGATCGGGCATCAATACTAACAACTTCGAACTTAAGCTAGGAGTCATTCAAATGGTACAAGAAAATTAGTTTGGAGGGCTAGTCAAGGACCATAATTGATGTTGCAGTTGAAGGAGCTTTAATGAGTAAAACTGAAGAGGAAGCTTTTTGTATTACTTGATGAGATGACATCTAAAAATTACTAATGGCATGTAGAGAGGCTAAACCCAAGGAGAATGGATAGATGTAGACACCATAGCAGCATTGTAAGCTCAAAAAAATGCTATACTATTATGTTTAACTATGAAGTTAGATGGTGGAAGTGTAGGGGTAAATATGATATAAAGCCTATTTATGATGTGTAATTATTGCAATGGACCCAATTCTAGTAATGCATGTGAACATTCTTGAAGTAGCAAACTATTTTAACAATCAAAATCACCAAGGTATCCCATACTCAAACACATACAACCTAGGATGGAGAAACCACCCAAATTTGTCATGGAATAATAACAACAATCTAGGTGATAATCAATTCAATTGTCAACCCTTCCCATAACAAGGTTTTAAACAACCACAAGCCCAAGAGAATAAGCCATCTAGTAAGGAAAACACAAGTACTTTAATAGGAATGATAAAAGACTTAATCCATTCAATAAATACAAAAGTGGATCGCATATAGTCCACTAATGGGACTTATATCCAAAATTTGGAGATTCAAATGGGGTAATTGGCCTAAACCAAAAGTCAAAGGCCTCAAGGTAAATTTCCAAGCAACACAGAAGTTAATCCAAAAAGAGAAAGTAAGGAGCATTTTAAAGCAATAGCCTTGAGGAGTAGTAAAACCTTAGAAAAGAAGGAGAAATCTAAAAAGGATGAGGAGAAAAAAGTGGATAAAAAGAGTACTAAAATGGAAGTGATTCAACCAAAGAATAGCAACATGTACAAACCTACTACTTGCTTCCGTCAAAGACTCCAGAAGCCAAAATTAGACAATCAATTTTCAAAATTCCCTGAAGTCTTCAAGAAGTTCCATATAAACATACCATTTGTAGATGCACTTGAATAGATGCTTTCATATGCCAAATTCATGAAGGACATCCTATCTAAGAAAATGAGGCTTTAAGATAATGAGACAATAACCTTAACTGAAGGTTATAGTGTCATCCTTAAGAGAAAACTATCACAAAACTTAAAAATCTAAGTAGCTTTGACATCCCTTACACAATTGGGAATATACATTTTAAGAAGGCATTATATGACTTAGGTGCAAGCATTAACCTTATGCAACTATAATATTTCAAGATATTGGGGGTTGGTGAAGCCAAACCCACTTCATTAACATTACAAATGGTAGATAGGTCAATCAAGCGACCCTTGGGTGTGGTAGAAGATTTTTTAGAAAAAACAGACAAGTTTTTTTTTGGAAAACTTTATTGTACTAGACATGGAGAAGGATCGCAAAATTTCTATCATACTTGGTCATCCACTCTTATAAACTAGAAGAGATTCATTGATGTATAAAAATGTGAGCTTACAATGAGAGTGTAGGATGAACAGATAACATTTAATGTTTTTAAAGAAATTAAATTTTCTAATGCCGATGTTACTAGAGATTGCTTAAGATAGATATTACTAATGAACTAGCCAATAATGTACTTCATAAAATATGCCTAAGTAATGCTTTAGAACATGTCCTTGTTAATTTTGTGAACACATATGCTGTTAAAAGCTATAATAATATTATTCTTATGGGCATTTCCTCCTTTTGTAAGGATTGGCTTTAAGCATGATGAAAATGTAACTAAATCTATTGAAGCACCCCGCATTCAAGACTTTGACACATGATGCTATGAACAATGAAATAAATTCATTAGAAAATAATTTAACTTATTTTAATGATGAAACTATAGAATTTGTTATGCAAGTTGATTTTTTGATTATGCAAACTATTTGGAGGCTATACCTCCCATGTGTTTATCTAATATGGTTATGGAATGTCTTGAGACAAGGTCTAAGCTTAAACCATCCATATAGGAACCACCAAAGTTAGAGTTCAAATCCTTACCCAACCATCTCCATTATGCATATTTAGGTGAGAACGAGACATTTCTAGTTGTAATCTCTGCTAGTCTAAGTGTAGAGCAAGAATAGTTACTACTAAAGGTGCTTAGTAAATTTAAAAGAGCTATAGGTTAGTCCATTGCTGGTATTGAAAAAATAAGACCATCCATATACATGCACAAAATTTTGTTAGAGGACAGACCTACGCCTATTAGAGATGCATGACAATGTTTCAACCCTATTATGAAAGAGATGGTGAGAAATAAGTTGTTAAATGGTTAGATATGGGATCATTTACCTAATATATGATAATGAATGGGTAAGCTCAGTTCAATGTGTACCAAAAAAAGGAGGAATTACTATTGTGGTAAATGAGTCAAATGAATTAATTCCTACAAGAACTGTCACAAGATGGAGAATATGTTTGGATTTTAAATAAAGTTAAAAGGAAGGGTCATTTTCCTCTCCCATTTATGGATCAAATGCTTGATAGATTAGTGGGATGTTCCTTGTTTTTCCTTCTTGATGGATATTTTGGCTATAGTCAGATCATCGTAGCAGCCAAAGACCAAGCAAAGACCACCTTCACATGTCCACATGGGATGTTTTCTTTTAGAAGAATACCATTTGGGTTATGCAATGTACCTACAACATTTCAAAGGTGTGTGATGGATATTTTCTTAGACATGGTGAAAAAGCATTTAGAGATCTTCAAGGATGATGTCTCGATCTTTGGAAACACATTTGATGAGTGTATACACTATCTCTCCCTAGTGTTACAAAAATGTGAGGAAACCAATTTGGTTTTAAATTAGGAGAAATGTCACTTTGTGGTGCAAAAGGGTATTATTTTGGGTCACAAAGTCTCATATAAAGATATTGAGGTGGATAGAACTAAGATAAAAGTAATTAAAAAGCTACCACCTCCCACATGTGTAATAAGAGTTAGGAGTTTTCTTGGTCATACAGGCTTTTACTGAAGATCCATCAAAGATTTTTTCAAAGTCTCCAAACCCTTGTACAATTTATTAGAAAAAGATGTGTCTTTTAGATTTAATGATAAATGTTTAGAGGAAATTCGAGTGCTTAAAGAGAAATTAGTGTCAATATTAATTATAGTAGCACCTGATTGAAGCCAACCCTTTGAGTTAATGTGTGATGTAAATGAATTTTCTATTGGGGTTCTTTTGGGGCAGTGAAGAGAAATAATGTTCCATGCCATATATTATGCAAGAAAATTTCTCAATGATGCTCAAATAAATTATGCTACTATAGAGAAAGAACTCCTAGCCATTGTGTATGCCTTTGAAAAATTTAGATAGTATTTGATTAGGACTAAGGTGATTTTCTATATGTAGCACTCTATAATAAAGTACTTCATGACAAAGAGGGATGCCAAAGCAAAATTGATAAGATAGTTTCTCCTTCTATAAGATTTTTACTTTAAAATTCGTGATAAAAAAAGGACTGAGAACCAAGTGGTAGACCATCTATCTAGACTGGAGAGGAAAGCTAATATGGATGACAACATGAAAATTAGGGAATCCTTCCCAGATAATCAACTTTTCTCAATGACTCAAATTGACATTCCATGGTATGCAGACATTGTAAACTTCCTAGTTGCCAACATCCTTCCACCTAATCTCATATGGAAAAAAAAGAACTTTTTCCATGATGTTAAATAGTATTTTTGGGATGACCCTTACCTCCACAAAAAGTGTAGTGATGGTATTTTGAAAAGGTTTGCCCCTTGTGATTAAATTGGAAGTATCCTTCACCACTGCCATAGAGATGCCTACCTTTATATAAAAACATGTGATAGATGCTAAAGGATATGTAATATTTCCAAATGAGTTGAAAAGCCTATACAGAATATACTTGAAGTATAATTTCTTGATGTTTGGAACATTGAATTTATGGGACCTTTCTCCTCGTCCTTTGGTAACCAATACATACTAGTAGGTGTGGATTATGTGTCAAAGTGGGTAGAGGAAATTTCTAGTAACAAATGTGATGCCACAGTTGCCATGAAATTTTTAAAGAAAAACATTTTCACTAGGTTAGGAACTCTTAGGATTATTATCAATGATAGAGGTATTCATTTTTGCAATAGAGCTTTCAATTCTTTATCATCTAAGTATAGTATTAAGAATAAGGTATCTACCTCATCATCGTCAAACAAGTAGGCAAGCTTGAGTATCCAATAGAAAGGTGAAAAGAATTTTGGAGAAAATGGTGAATAATTCTAGAAAGGATGGGGCTTCTAAGCTAGATGATGCTTTATGAGAATATAAAATTTCATTTAAAATACCAATTGGTACCATCTCATAAAGGCTAGTCTATGGAAAGGCATGTCACCTACTGGTCGAATTGGAGCATAAAGCATATTGGGAATTAAAATAATAGAACATATCCATGGATGTAGCTGGTGAGAAAAGGATGCTACAAATAAATGAAATAAATGAGCTATATGGTGGAATGCTTATAAGAATGCTAACCTTTACATAGAGAAGACAAAAAGATGGCACGATAAGAAAATTTTCCACTGTACTTTTGAATCGAAACAAAAAGTATTACTGTACAACTCTAGACTCAAGTTATTTTCAGGTAAACTTAAGAGTAGATGGTCTGCTCTATTCACCATCACTAAGGTGACAAACTATGGAGCCATTCAATTGAAAAAAAAAATCAAAGAGCAGTTCATGGTTAATAAGCATATAGTAAAACACTATCTTAAACCAATTTTCAAATGAAAATGTTATGATGACATTGGTAAATGCACCTTAGGAGCTGATACGAATATCTAGCCAAGGAAATTAAACAAGGCAATTGTTGGGAGGAAACATAATTTTATTTTACTTATATGTTTTTTATTTTGTAGGTGAATAAATGTGAAGGGCAATAGCACAACAAAGATTGAGCAGTTTCAATGAAAGATGTGGTGTACCAAGGCTAAAGGAGTTTTCTTTCCTTTCACTCTTTTTAATATTCATATATGCACGTTGAGGACGATGTGCAATTTAAATGTGGGGGAGAAAATTTCATTCTCTACTTTAGTGTTTAGTATGCATTTTCATTTTTTAGGATGTTTTAGATCATGATTTGGATAGAAATTGATGAATACATGGAAACCAAATGCATGCATATTTATTATGAAACATATGAACCCAATGATAGAATTGGTTGTTATGATTAGGATAAGGAATGTAACATACTCGTTAAGATACTTTAATCATGTGATATGCTTGCTAGTTTTGATTGAATTGATTCTAATTTTTATGCACATATTCATGATTGATTTTGGTGTCCTTATTTATGAGAAAATTTGGCATGAGTTATGCTAGTTGATGAGGTCTATCATGTTTTAGAATCTATTTTATTAGCTCTTAAGGTGAAACCCTAAATAGTATTTGGTTTGAGAAATGATTAGGCTTTTATTGGATCGATTGATCCTTTCAAGCTAACCATTGCTTATATCCTTAGTCACCTTTTTTAGCCTGACTAAGAACCATTCATATCTTTAAGCCACATTTTTAGCCAAACCAATAAGCATTACCTTTACCCTTACCCTTACACCTTTAGCTTGTATAAAAATGAAATCATGTGCTATGCTATAGATAAAGGTAAAATGTAATGCACCCTACTTCTTCACATCTAAAAAAACTCATAATTATCCCTCTAAACAAAAAGAATAAAATTAAAAATAAGTTTGGGGTGTTGTGAGGCTAAGAGAGAGAGAGAGAGAGATAGAGATAAAGAAAGAAAGAAAATAAAGTGAAGAAGAGATGTGGAATAAAAGAATCACAAGAATGGTAAGATAGGGTGAGCAAAAATATCAATGAAAGCTTAATTGAAGTTAAATATTGCATGATGAATAAAAAGAGAGCTAAGGTGTGAAAAAAGCCTAAATATATCCATTTATCTACCCTTACCTAAGCCTTACAGTACAAGCATGTAAAGTCCTATTGATCTTTATCTAAGTGCATATTTACATTAGTGGAGAAAGGTGTGAAGAAAATACCTATGAAAACTATTCTAAGACTTAATTAATTAGCATGCTCCTATAAGTTGATTTTATGAGTACATTGGATGAAATCAAGTGCAACACACATACACACGAATCAATTCATCAAAAACCTTGCATATCCTTGTCTCAATGGAATGTTGATTAATGAATATATGAACTTATCATTGAATTGTACGACTTTTGAAGGGGATAATTTTTGTTGAACATGCATGTATTAATAGATATATGTTTACAACTGTGCAGCCTATACCATTTTAAATAGTTTGACTTGGATTTGCTTGAGGGAAAACAAAGAGTTAAGTTTAGGGTATGATAACTCTATGAAAGTAGAGTTATTTGGCCATTTTTGAACCATTTATTTATCTTGTTTTTGTTTAAATATCATGAACAAGCTTAATTTATGTTTAATATGATAATGTAGGTGAAAAGATATCAAACAAATCAAAAATAGGAAAAAATTAGGACAACGACGGGATAATTATGGTAGATCAATCTAGATAAGAGAGTAGATTGATCGAGGGTTCATCACTCGATCAATCGAGAGGCTCGATTGATCAAGCGGTAAGAATTTTGACACATCAACCTTAAATTGAATTCCAACTTTCAATCTCAATCCTTAAATCAAAGTAATACGAATCCTAATATAATGAGAATCAACTGTAACCTCTTTAAAGCACCATAAGGAGGTCATAAACAACACATAATTAAGAATTACAAAACCTAACAACTACCAAGATAAGAGAAATAGAAAAAAAACTTCAAGATGAGATTAAAGGGAACACAACTTTGTGAATGATTCAAGAGAAGATAAGTGCTACAAATCAAAAGATTAAGTGTATCTCTTCTTCTTCTTCTTCTCCTTTCTTTATCAATTTCATTCTGTATGAAAAATCTAAGGTTTGAGAACATAATTATGTCTAGATAAGGGTCTTATGAATCCAATTTTTTGTATGTGATGATATAATATTTTACCCTAATTGTTATTGCAATTCAATTATATTATGTAATCTCATTTTTATGCTATTAATTATTTGACAAACAATTGATCTATATAGATAATTAAATAAATTTGAGAGAATTATTTGATTATTTGTCTTGATTAAATAACATGCACAATTTCTAGATAGAGATGTATAATTCATATGTGTGTGATCTATAATTGATGAACTTAATAAGTAGTATACAACCTAATTGACATATGAGTGTAATTAGGTTAATTATTGTATGGTATGTAGTATACTTGGTAGAGAAATGCATACTAGCTTAGATTCAATTGATCATATAATTGATTGATGATTATATTACTATGAATTTTAGTGATTCCCATGTTAGGAAAATGAGGGATTAAAGATTCCTAGATCTTTTTCTCATATATTTTCGTAGTTGTTTGAGTCTTGTGATTTAAAATTAGTAGTCTTTTTTTCGATTTTTATAATTTTCTATTTTCCAAATAGTATTCGTAATAATTATATTAGTACCCAGTTATAAGTTACACCACTCCTGTAGGATCGATATTCGTACTTAAGTACATTATATTACTTACATGACCCATATACTTGTGGATTGTATCGTGTTGATCAATTATCACAGATCTTTCTCCAATGATTGGGGCTATACAGTTAGAAAAGGGACCCACATACTCTTATTGATGTTCTAGCTCTTTTAAATGAACTTTACTTCTTCTTCTTCCTCTTTCAGGGACCATTTTAGTGAGGTAGGCTAAGGGTGAATGTTAGAACTAATTGGGAGATAGGGTAAAAGTATTTATAAAATTTTGTGGATTGAAATGAAAATAGAGTTTTAGATAGGCATTCCATGAACTCATTGATCATCTTGATGATTGCCTTACTGAGGTAGTCAGTGATGTATAAATCTCACACTTAACAATCACATTGAGGAGGGGTTGGCGAGGATCAGTGACAACTCAACAAACAACTCAGGAAGAGTGAATGAAGGAGTGAAATTGTGCAAAAATAAAAATTTTGTAACCTTTTAAAAAAAATTATACAAGGTAAAATCTTTTTTATTTTACTTTAGCAGACACAATGAAATGCGGACATAAAGAAAAGAAGAAATAAAAAAATACCATAAATAACTAAAATATGAAAAGATTAGATAGAACAATCATATAACACATACAGAAAAGCTACATGGAGAGAAAAAAGAAAAAAAAATAAGCTCACCTCATACCAACATAATAAAGAGTGATCAAACAGAATCTCTCTATTTAGTAAAGAATTTGTGAGGGATAACATACTCAAAATACAGTTTCTAGCTCACATGAGCATGTGTTGTATAAGGTACTCAAGAAACCTTTTTTTTAATTCTTGAAAAAATAGTTAAGTGAGGCTCATACGCATGGCTAGATGGGATTTTTGAAATATTTTCCCTTTCAGTATAGTGCCATCAATGCATAATACACCTAGATTGAACATGTTTAGTGACTCATATTTATTGAATCCTGAGAACACAGAATAAGGAGAGTGAAGGGAAGGTATCCTATTACTACTTATGATGTATCTAGGACAATGATTGTTAAGATGGCGAATAGTACGATAGAGATAACAAGAAAGACCAGAGTAGTGAAAGAAATAATGTCTTTAACTCTTATGAACAGTATGAGGATGAGAGGAAAAGGAAAAAGTGCTCACATTAACTCTAACATGAGGATGAGTAGCTAATTTCTCAAGTGAGTTCTCAAATTCCCACATTCACCACAATGGTGAAAAACATGATAAAAGTGGTAGGTAAGGAAAAGAGACCATTACCGATGTGATGAGAAAAAGTACCAAGAGGTGAGAAGTTTACCTTGCTAGAAGAAGGGGGTTGATATGAAACAATCGACTTACCTTTTGGAACAATATCAATGGTCTTCATTTGAGGATCGAAAGTTGTAAGCTTGAGGAACTTTGGAGCGGTTCTAATAGGATTAGACACCTCATGTTCATATCATAGACCTCGCTTGTCTCCAAGAACTTTATTGTTACTAAAGACTTCATCAAGCTTCTGATTCCCAACATTAAATTTTGAACTATACTATTGGAATGGGCAAGGTCTTCTTCAAGTTTGGAATTCTTCTCACCCAGGGCTCTCATAAAGTCTTCCTTTTTCCTTTTCTTAGAGAAATTCAACATAATAGCCAAGATTCTTAACTTTTTTTGGAGCATTTCTAGCTCTACATCCTTCTCAAAGAGAGCATAAGCCAAATAGTCTCTATCGCTCTCCAGCACAATCACTTTCTTACTTAGAATAATGATTTGTTTAGATTGATCTTTGGTCAAGTCAAAGTTGACAACCCTCAGAGTCACATGACTAGTTTTAGGTTTCCTTAATTCTTTCTCCAGTTGCTTCATCCTAGAAAGGTTTGTATTTTACTCCATTTGATGATTAGAGTATCTCTTCATAATAGTCTCACACTTCTTAGTGAGGTTACTCTTATCACTACTTAAAAAGGACTTATTTTCCTCAAGATCGAATTTTTCCATGCTCAATTCTTTATCATTTTCCTTAAGATTGTCCTAAGCCTCTTTTTCTTCCTTTTTTAGACTTAATATCCTCCCTAAGGAGTTCTTTGTAGGAGTCCAAAATCTCATCATGTTCATCCTCTTCTTCTTTAGTAACCCTTTGGCTCATTTAGGTTGTAGTGGAAAATATTTAACAAACTTGATGCCATAAAGGTAATAAAGTTATAGTCATCCTCACTGGCACTATAACTAGTAACTAAAATTGTAACTTCAGCCTTCATCGCTCTTTTCCTAGAGCTATTCTACTTAGCAAAGTAGTTAGTAGCAATGTTTCTAGGTTTCCCACATTCAAAATACTTAATTTGATTCACATGGCTTATACCATAATGTCTATCATGCTCATCATCATAATGGTCATCTTTCTTTCTAGATCTTGATTCTTTCCTATTCGAGCTATCTTTTTTTGAATCCACTAGAAGGATTATTTTTGCTATAAAGGAATCTGGTGAATCTTTTGGCAAGGAAAGCCATATCTTCTACATCATAGCTAGAGATCTCATTGCTAACCATATATTTACTTATCTCTTTGTTACTATCACTTCCTTAGTGGTCTTAAGAGTAATGTTATTTCCTAATTTGGTAGGAATTTGGCATTTCCTAGGCAAAAAATGATGTATCTCATAAGCTTGAAAACCACGATGAAGCTCATTTATATTAAACTCTCCAATTTTGTATAAAGTCTCAAGAGCATTGACTTCAACATTGAAGTGATGAGGGAGACTGGTAAGAATATTTTCAATTTATTTCTATTTGTCAATAAGTCTCCCAAGATTATATGATGAAGTTATGAGATTAGAGAAGTGAGTATGGAACTTGTCAAAATTTTCATCTTCTTCCATCTAGCACAGCTCAAGATCTCTATTCAACATGATTACTCTAGATATTTTTACCACAGAGGTATCCTCATATGTTGTCTCTAGGATCACCCAAGCTTCTTTAGAAATGTGACTACTATGAATTAAGGGTCCAATGTTTCACTTGAAGAGTTAAATTTAAGGGCTTTATTATCCTTTCAAAGATGTGTTGCACTTAGGTCAAAAAAGGTAGAAAGTGATGTGAATAAAGGGTCCATATTACACCTTAAGAGCTAAAGTTGAGGGCCTTATTTTCTTTTGAAAGTCATGGGTGCATTTAGCTCAAAAGAGATGCATCTAGTCCAAGAAGGCTTCAAGAAAGGTTCATAGCTACACTTGAAGAGTTCAAGCCATGGAGTCAACTGGGGGCTATTGGACTATAAAATAATCCTATTCTAGGCATGGATGACTTTGGAGATTGTTTGGTTACACAATTTTGGCTTAGATTAGTGAGAAAATAAACTTTTAACAATGTGCCAATTCTTCCTTTTTTAGGTTTTTATTATTGCTAATTTTTTTTATGTCATTGGGGGACAATTAATTTCCTTTTATTTTTTTAGAGTGGGCATCAAGTAAAGACCCTATGATTTTATATTTTATATAAGCCAGTATAATCCAAAGGGGAGTTTTGATAATAAGAATGAATTTTTAGTAAAAGTAGTACGAAATTTCTACCTCTTCGTTCTTAATTGAACCATTCTTCAGAACTTACCAAGGTTTAGGAAACCTTGTGGCACTTCCAATCTCAAAATCTAAAATTTCCATTCTTAGGTTGAATCACCATTTATTTTTATTAGGTTTCTAGACCTATTCTTGAGGTTCTCAAACACAAATTGTCTATGGGTTTCAAGATGTGTGTTATAGGGTTCACATCAGTAAGAACTTTCGATTCTTCTATACTTATCTGGAGTGATGACTCTGATGATTACATATAGCCCTTTATTGTCTATTTAGATTCTTTACTCTTATTTTGATCATGGGCTTGGGGATGATGGTATTATTAGTAAGGGTCTTGGTAGATACATCCAACAGTTTTCAATAAGAAACCAAGCACGGTCTCTGAGAGACCATGAAAGGCCTACATTTGGAAGTTGTAATAGGCATTATTTGGCCCATTGAATAGTTGAGGTCTACCTATGTTACCTCCCTCTCCATAATCCATCAGGAGAAAGTGAGTATGTGATAAAAGCAAGTAAAAAAGAATCAACACTTGAGTGGTTAAAGAGATACATACTCTCTATGACTCATCCCTAACTCGTAGGTAGTGAAATAACAAATAGTAAGAAGGAAAGAGAATATACAACCCAGAAATCGATGGATATGGCATATCATAATAGGCAGATATAAAATAAGCATGGAAAAGTAGAAATGGAATTGCAACTGATAGAATAAAAAATTTCACAATCACAATCAAAACCTTTTATATGCTAGCACATTTGGATCAAATCCTAATTGTACTAACACTATAGGCGAGTATACAAATATAGCAATATAACAAGGTAAATCCACATTAAAATCCTACCTATGTGGTAACATCCTCGGGTTGCTTACGACGATCACTCGATAGCAAATAATTCACTAATGTAAATAAACAATATACAACACGCTAAAAGTATAAATGCAAATAGCGCTAGCTCTACCAGTCAAGACACCTACCCTAACTATACCTATATTGCCCTTTCGTACTGTCTCCATAGCAACTAATGATTCTCAATGAATCTGGCTCTCTTTCAGAGCCCTACCATCACATGATATGGTAAGTCACCAACGATCGATATAGTGAAATCCTAGGGTATGGAAAATCCATGCATATGGACCAAAAAATGCAATCTATATCTTGGTTGTTAATTCATTTTTTAATTAAAAAACTCACAAAGTTTTTGCAAGAGAATCACAAATCACTTATACTAAAAAACCCTCAAATGTTCTGGAACTTGAAAACAATTTTTCAAATATGAAAATATGAGTATAAAAACTGACAACATTTCTCCACATTTTCTTAATAGTAAAATATTTTGCAAATGAGGGTGCATTTATAAAAAAATGCTTGGTTATTGGGCACCTTGTAAACCACGTTGGCAAGGGTAAAAGCCTACACGAGGGAGAAACAAAAAAGATGTTTTTTGCTTCACAAAATTTTCAAATAATTTTTCACAAATAAGCCAAACAATACTAAAACAACAAAAGAAATGTAACCTGACATGCTTATTACATGAACCAAATGCACATTATGTGTGTAATCATACAAAACATACAAAGTGTTTCTAACTGAATCAATGTGTGCAGTATTGAACCATCAATAACTGACCTTATACAAAAGAATATAAACGTTAAGTAAAATAAACAAGCTTCATATTTTACACATGAAAATGCCAATAAAGACACAAAGGGCATACATGACTAACAAAAAAAAATCATGCAATATTTTGTTGATGTATAATAATACAACAATAACAACTAATGTGGTAGATAATTATAGGCTAAGAAAAGTAGGTTCTACTACTTTAACTAATAGTTATCTATTACATCAGTTGTTGTGTAACAATAACTTGATATATAAATAAATGTTTATTCATACATGATAAAACCACGGCACGAGCACATCAAAATAATCTCAAATTAAAATAAATCATGCATCAATTTATAAGAAATTACACAAGTCTAATAAACAACACACAAAAAAAAACTATACATGATTCACCATTTGAAAGTATGTCACAATGTGGTTGTATACAAGGTTTAAAATGTTGATGTCTATTAAAATGTAGATATTTATATTCTATGAAAATATCAAAGATATTGCTGTTGTTCACGAAAACTTTAAAAAAGTTCAAAAAAACTCAATCAAAATTATGAAATTTTTATGAAATGAAATGTGGTTTAAATTTTATATAATCGATTATTTTTATGCTTTATAAAATGTTTATTTTGATCACTAAGTCTATTAATTAATTAAAAAATTATAAAATAAATAGTTAAAATTTGAAAGAATTGTTATAATTAATTATTTATATTAAAATTATAATAATATTATAAATAGATAAATCTCAACTATATATAATATAATTTGAATTAAGAAAAACATAAATTATAGGTAAGATTAGTAAAGTAACGTGACAATGAGATAGAAATAAAATAATATATAAAAAAATAAAAAAAATATTGTTTCAAATTTAAAAAAATAATAGTTTAATTGATGATACAAAAACATCAAGTAGATAAATTATGCGTAAGCCTATTGTCAGACACAAAAGGTTGTTTCCATATCTAATATAGCTATTTTCAAGAAAAAAAATAGTATTAAGTAGTAAATTCACTTTTACCTGGCAGTATTCTTTTTATGTCTGGTAATATGCTTATCCTAAATTATTTAGAAAAGACAAAAACAAAAAATAAATTTTTAATTAGAAACAAAATTTGTCTATATTTAATTATATTTTGTATACAATATCATGATAATATCTATAATATCTACGATATTTTAGTATAAAATTATATTTCTTTTAGATATTTTTTCAACAACCATATTTTATCGTGACATCATTGCGACATTTTCAACATTTTACTTACATTTTTGCCAAAAGTGATTGATATCATATATTGATATCAAGGTGTCTAAAATCTCAATAATATTACGAATATATAAATGATTTTTCAATTCTTGATTGTGGGAGGATGTGTAAAAGATGAAGCCAACTCAGAGAAGAGATTCTGGGTTTGTTCCTATGATATTGATCTCGAATGTTCATTGACATAGTTGTTTGTGAGTTGCTTTTTTTTTTTTCATTTTAACCGTTCCCAATTTTTCTTAAATTCCTATAAATATACCCTTATCCAATTGGTTACATGAATATCATCTATTAAAAAAGAGGAAATACAATTTAAAAAGACTAATAATGATACTAATAATTGAATTAGGTACAAAAATAAAACATATATAAAAAATACTAATAAATTAACTAAAGTATCAAACCCTAAAAAAATGCTTCAAAAGTCCCTTAATTTTATTAAGAGGTAAATTTACATTCATACTAACATACTTTTTATCTCTTCTCCGTTTCATCTCCTCGAGCTTCTTGAATTCAAAATGACTCAACGCCTAATAACTTCTTTAGTTTCAAATAGAGATGTCTAATGAATTAGAATGACTCAACTCGTTTAAACAAAGTCTATATGAAATAAATTATAACTAAACTCAATTCATCTAATTTTTAAATAAATTGAAGTTAAGTTGATCAATTCATTTAAATTTTTTTATTAACCTCATTTCAATTATTTTAAAATATTTAATTAATTATTAAAAAATCAAATAAATAAAAAAAATTACATAAAATTATAACTTTATTCAAATATCAACCACATAGAAACCATTAATACTGCTGCTATAAATATAAGTCTATAACATTAACCCCTAAATCATCATTATTATGATTTTTTTATGACATATATATTAAAATTAATAATAATTGTTTCTTCATTATAATAGTTATATTTCCCTCCTATTCAAATAAAAAATATGATTAACCAAAAAAAATTAATGAGCTAGTGAGCTTCCATAAGCTCAAGTGAGTATGCTGTTTCAACTCATGAACTCATGGAATTAATTTTAAATAAGTTGAATTATATTAAGCATTTCATTTGACATCTTAGTCCTTAAACTATTAAAAATTAATGCATAAAACCTATTAGCATTTTTCTTTTGCCAACATTAACAAATTACAATGCTCACATGACACACCTTAACCAAGGATTATTTATCACATGTATGCTATGCAAGCACTTAATGTTAATAGAATGATGGTGTAAATGAAAATTTATTACTTGTGTTGACTTTTACTAGTGTATTTTTTTTTTTATCAAATTAAACTTTTGTATTATTTAAACATGTAGCTTGAAACGATAAAAGGATGAGTCTTATCATCAAACCACTTAACAAATCATAACTTATTTGGGAATTGAAGTTTTGAGTATGATAACCTTTGTATAAAGTGTATAATTTGAGGCCAAAAATACTATTTAGCCTATTTTAACGATTATTATTCCTTCTAATTTGCATCAGATTGTTTCTTCCTCCTTCATTTTTTTTTTTCATGCTAGATTTAACATTGATTGGCTCATTCATCCGTGCCCTTCAAGTTTAGCTTAAGGGGGTCAATTTTATATTGACCCGTGTAACCTTTTAGGTATCAAAACTTACAATCGTGTCATCAACATTGTGTAAATGTTAAAACAGACTTTTAGTGATTTTCATTACCTGAGGTAGCATAAGTATAGAGCATGTCATCCACATCAGGGTCATAATTGCTACACTTGAACAAATATTAGGGACAAAAATATTACACTTAAGCAAAGCTTAGGGACAAAACTATTACACTTAGCCAAATATTAGAGACATCATATTCTATACTTTTTGTTACACTATTGCAAATTTTGATATGTTAGGAATTAAAAGTAACACTGACGGACAAAAAACATAGCTAGCACTAGGAGTGTCCATAAACCAGACCGAATCGGACTAAACCAAAAAAATTGGACCGAATCGAACGATTTTATAAATCAAACAATCTAATCCGATTTGTATTAATTAAAACCGTTTTCAAACGGTCCAATATGATTATATTAATTTTTAAATCGATCGAACCAGACCAGTTATATTAATTTTTAAACCGATCGAACCAGACTAAACCGGTTTAATAATATATTAAAATTTTATATTATTTCTCATTAAAAGTGTCCAAAAACCGTACCAAACCAGAAATCAAAAATCGGACCGAACTAGACCGAACGATTTTATAAATCAAACAGTCTAATCTGATCCGATTCGAGTAATATAAATGGTTCAATCCGGTTAATTTTTTTTCTCCAAAACCAGACCAGACTGAACCGATGGACACCCTAAATTAAAGGACCATTTATCTACCAATAAAAAAAGTAACTAATCATGAGATATTTCATAATTATTTAATTTAAATGATTATATAAATATATCACTAAATTATTATAAAAATTATAAACATACTATCAAACTTTACCAAGCTTTATCGACAAAAATAACTCAAGTATTATTATTGATGCAAATTTATCACTATTATAACAAATCTGCACCAAACTTTTTATTAGTGGTACAAATTTACCACCAAATTCCTTATTAATTGTACAAATCTACCACCACATCACTACTGAGAAAATATGGTAATAATACATTTGAACTAGTAATTATAATTGAGTACTACTTTTGTCACTCTATATAGTTTAAGTGATATGTTTTGTAACTTTCACAATAATTCAATTATCCTACGCGATTTAATCTCGTAATTATTGCATTGGACAATAAAGATTCTATAATTTTTTTAAAAATGTCACAATAGTCTTGTTATTATGTACAAATGATAACTTTAAAATTGTAATTTTTAAATTGGGCATTTATAGTCCCGTTATTTATGAAAGTTATGCACTACAAATATTCACTTTTTGATTGACTAAATTTGATATGCACAATAAGTACATATAGTAGGACCCTGGAAGATTTTCTAAGCTACTAATAATATAATTGGTTAAATGAACGCCATTAACAATAAGGGCAGATCCAAATCATGGCTCCCATGCATGGCCTTAACTAAGGACTTGGAAATTACAATAAGGGCTTATTCAAATCATAAATGCATTCCATTCCAAAACTAAAGAATTAGAAATTAGAAATAGAAAAGGTTTTCAAACAAAGCCTTAACTAGTAGACTTAAGTGCTAGAATTGCAAAAACTAGTGCGCCTATGCATTCCATAAAATAAATATATGAACCTGACTAGAGGGAACAGAGGATTGATTGTATTCCACCTAATATGTTGACTCAACTCCATTGCAAAGACATAACTGCTTGTTGGTGAATCCCTTTATCCCCAGCTGCTACTACGTTGAAACCTGACATTTAGTTATTTAGACCGACTTATTAGTTTATTTTTTTACTTGTAAATATTGCACAAAGGATTACCGACGCTAAAAATTCGTCATTGAATTTATCAGCCTGAGTCTAATCAAGCAGGTGCAAGCAAATAAGAAGAAAACTTCGCAGAAAGCAGACATACTTGTTGCAAGGGAATTTGGCGTAGCCTCCCAGTAAAGCTGATGCCCTTTCCAATCAGTTATAATGCCTCCAGCACCTTGGATCACTGGTATCAATGAAAGGAAGTCGTACGGCTGGAAAAACGAATGATTTTACGTGTTAGATTATATAAACTGTTTTTTTAAGAAATAGTAGGAGCAATAAAATCTACTTCTAAATACAACTTTATTTTTGAGATAACATAAAGAACTTATGTACAAGACACGGTAGGATAATTATCTCATCCGTGCATGAAAATTATATATATATATATCAACGAATTTAATTAATATAATTATAATTATAGTTAGACATATCATGCATATTCAAGCGTATATTAGGATTTAGGACATCTTCAATTATGATCTCATCCATGGCAATAGTTTAGCCTACCTTGAGTCCACACTCAACAACGAGATCCACATAACCGGAAGCCAGAAGGGCAAAAGCATAGCAGTCACACCCATAAAGCGGCATTTTCACCTGATAAGTTCAATGGCAACATAAAAAAAAAAAAAGACAGCCGAAAGATTCAGCTTGTGAAGTTTCAAATTAAGAGAGACACAGGTCTCAAATTTTGTCAGATGAAGAGAACAATTTGGTCAGACTACGAAAATTAATGTTAATTTACTTGTTTCTTTTATCCTTTTCAGATACTTGAAAATCCCTCTTCTTTCTTTTTTCACCTTCCTAATAATACAAGGTGTTTGTTTCCTTTGCAATTTTTCTTTTAAAGCAACAATAGTTATTAAAAGGGCTTTGTTTTCAAATAACAATGAAAACAAAAGTTAAAACCAAGATATAATTTATACACAAATTTGAAGATAGAGAAAACAACTTCAATTGTACATAGGAAGAGCAAAAGAAAATTCTAGTTTGTGAACGTGGACAACCCACTACGGTTTTTTTGTTCTTTTTTTTTTTTACTAAATATTAAAAACTCACTATGATGCCCTAGCCTTTTAGATTATATTTGACTCGTAAAATGAAAACGTAATAAGAATAAAAATAGTAATAAGAAATGAATTAAATGAAAATAGTATTTCTATTGTTATGTTTCTGTGAACAGTGGAATAAAAATAATAATAAATACTAAACTAAAATTTATAAAATTATAAATGAAGAAAAAATTAGATATAAACTTTTTTAATTTTTTAAATGAGATAAAATAAAGAAAAATAATAAATGATTATACAAATATGTGAGAAAAATAAAACATTTCAAGGTATTCCTGAGGCATGCGGGAGGAATGATCATTCCTACTATTATTCCTACTATTGTTGGAATAATTCACATTCCTTTCGAGATTAAACCAAACACAAGAATATCTTGAATCATTATCATTCTCATTACAATTTTTATTACCGTCAACCAAGAGTATCTTAGACTTTTCAAACAGCATCAATATTATACTTCCTTTCATTTATAATACATTGTGAAAGTTTAATATAAAACTGAGAACAGAGTTCTTGTTATTTGTAAAACAGCAATTAACTTTTCACAATTTCACAAATTGCAAATTCAATTTGTGTGCTAGCTTCCTGTAAGAACAAAAATGACAAACTATTATTGGGTACACTGAATGATAGCCCACACAAAAGTAACACTATAAGCAAGTGCTGCATTTCATATAATATTCTGTGAAATGGTTTGTATCGGCACTTGTGAAATGCAAACCCTTTCACTCAAAGATCAAAAGTATACACACCTTGGTTCTAACACGAGCAAATGCTTCTTCAGCCTTTCCACTGAACAAATGTGGACTAGTAGTGTACCTTATCCAAGTAGAGTTAAAAAAAATAAAAAAAAATAACAGGGTTGGAGTGAAACAATGTTCTATATTGCAATTAAAATTCAACTGCTTTAAATAGAGATCATATGATTTAGTGTGTCCAACCTTTAGTGAAAATAAGGTTACCTCTTTAACTAACATTAATTTATTTTCTGTTTCCTCTCTTTCTCTTCTGTCAATAAAAGTAGAGATAACTGGAAAGGTGAAAAAGAGCAGAACATACAGATAAGCCTGCGAGAGGTCCATACAGGCACGTGTTGACACTAGTTGTCCATTCATTGTGGTATCCCTTCCAATTATTCCAACCCATCTTTCTTTTAAAATAGGCTGATCAATTATGCCAATAATCTGGAAGGAAGTACACGTAACATGATTTATCATCTCCAGCACAAACGTGGATAATGCTACAATTTGAAGTAATTTTATCCAGTTAGAGCTTTTGGAACTCTATCCCATTATCATTAAAGCAATATTCAATATTTAAAAAAATAAGACTCTGAAACTATACTTATAGAACACATAAAATGAAACCAAATACCAACCCCCCCCCCCCAAAAAAAGGTTAGTATTTCTGGCACTGTCAACCTATTTCCTTCCACTCAAGTGTTTTTTTTTTCTTATTACCCAATGTAAAATAACGATAGATAATGAATAAAATTAAAAAAAAAGAAATTATTCATCTTCATTTTATGTATATAGTTAGGTAGTAGGTGTCTGATACCGGTTTACCCCTGTGTAACAGAGCAATGAGTGTACCAAAGACAGGTTTTCCTGCATTCATTAACAATTATCAGCATGACATATAAGATGAAACACAACTACAACCTAAAGAAGACAAAATGTAAATTACCAGTAATAAAACTCTTTGTTCCGTCAATTGGATCTAACACCCATACATATTCGGAAGACTTTTCTTTACACCTCCATCCTTTTTCCTCTCCATAACTGCAATTTAAACACTAATATGTTCAGCAGTAAAAATCAAAATCAAAAATTCATGATTTCACAAAAATAATTCAACATTCAGATGCTTCAAGAATTCTGTTTAAGTTTTTGTTTGACAAAGGAAAAATGTTATATCAAAACATATCTTCAAACATTATTAGATGGATAGATATTCATGGATATAGTAGGAAATTTTCAAGTATGGGGGTGAAATAATTTTTCCTACACAAAACCCGAACAAATAGAGCAAAGCACGTACTGATTGACAGCCTTCCTCCCACCTATCGACATCGATTTTGGAACCAAAAACAATATCCAAGGGGACATGACAATTAGGAGACTCCAAAAACTTACATAGCATGAGACGGGAAATTCTCTAATATGATTGATACCATAGATTCTTCCGCTGTTTGATCAGCAATTGTTACAGGACCTATAATATAGAAAGTGAAATAGCTAATCATACAAGAACATATGCATGTAATTAATCATTAAAGTCCAGCTGAGTTGCATGCTCATACATTAAACCACAACCATGTATAAACTCTCAGGATTGATCACCTACATTCCTCTGTTCATGGAAACATAAATTAAGTAAATGTCATCAAAAACCTGGAAAATACTATTCACTGTACGTATATGTATGCGTTTTTAATTGATGGGAAAAAGGCTGCTGACAAGTAGACAAGCCTTAGTTTCCAGTCACTTGAAACAGTCCTCCATCAAAATGTCCAGCATATGCAGAGATATTCAAGTCCTTACACAGTCTATTTAGTTGACCTGAACTAACTTCATTTTGAAAAGATTGAACCAGATAATGAAAAGAAAAGTCTTCATTCTCCCCAGTAATAAAATAGTAATTTTCTATAACTATCCCAAACCATATTAACTAATAAAGCTATTCTCAAATCTTTGAAAAAAAAAAATTGAATTTGACATCGCAACATAGCTAACTACTTAGACCTCTTTACGTGAATTCCCCATGACCCAAATTCTAAAGGCAAATTCCTTAACAAACCCAAAAGTAAGGTAACCTCTCCAATCTGTCTCTCCAACAACTTTGCAAACATTTGCATTTTCCTTTAATAATCACAGTTCATCCCAGAATGAACAAACAAATAAAACAAAATAAAGAAGGGAACTTACTAGAATCATCCTTGTCGACAATATCGAATTTGCTCCGAAAGTATTTGCGAATAACATTTCCAGAAGTATCAGCTATGCTATTAGCAACATGGACGAAGTGATCAAGTTCAGCATTATCGAGCTGTAAAGGAAGGGATTCTTGGACACCATTGGAGAAGAGCTGGGAATCAGCAAAAGAAGCCATACGAAAGGAGGGGCGTCGAGAGTAAGAGAGGGAAAGAGGGTTTTGCAGAGGTAAGCTCCTAGTGAAACGAAGGCTTGGAGATGGAGTAATAGTATTATTGCAAATGGGAATGTGAATATCAGGACTAAGTTTAGAAAAAGTTATGTGGCTTCGAGATGATGAGAGACACTGCAAAGTCATTGGAATTGTAGGTACTAAAAAAGCACAAAACAAGAGCAGAAGACAGTCAACATTAACACACGCTAAGATGAGAAATGATAAAGGAGAACATCACACAAAAAAAAACCTACTCCTTTAGCCCACGCCCACTAGGGTGTTTTGAACCAAAACCGGAACCCAGCCAATAAAGTCCATTCTTACAAATTGAGAATTGAACCTCCAACACAGACCGAACCCTTTCGATTTGTTTGGACTAGGTTGGGTAGATCGGTTCTGTGTTTGGATTGTTTAAATGTTTAATAATATAATCTCATTTTCAGTAGGTGTTTAACTTTAGGTAATATGAGTGATGCTAAACCAATTCATGGATGCAATAAAAATTAAACGAGCAAGTTGATATTCAAAATAAATCATATGGATGATATAATAGATAATGAAATCCACAAAACTAATTAGATGAAGTAAATATATATGACCTATTTGATATCTCAAATTAACTATGGCAGCAAAAAAAGTGTTTGACATTCTTGACCCAATACTCTATACTCCAAAAGCATCATGTTTTATTGGGTTATGACAGAATAAGCAACTAGTCGCCTATCCAAATGCTGGTACAAATCAATAAATAGATAAAAAATGAGAATAGCAGGACCAAAAAAAAAAGAACTTTAAGGTACGCCCGGGTACCCAAATAAAAGCACTCTAAAATGATAAATAAAAAAGTTGAAAATGAAGATCATTACAGGCACAAATCGATTATACAAAAATGACTAGAAAAAGAATAAAGAACCTAAAGTCTAGAATGGATTCCTACATCTATCTTCCAAAACAGTCAATTATTTATTTCGTCGTCATCTTTGTTCATAAAATGATGCAAGAAAAAGGAGGATGAACAGCTGATACACACCTTATTCTTCTGTAGGCTGGTCGACGGACGCCGATAGTGGTGGCAGGTCGCCGATCGCTGCTTGTGGTGAATGGTCGGGCGCGGCTAGTGGGGCTGCTCGTTGTTGTCGCGTGCGTGAGAGATGAAAGAAAGCTACGGCTGGTCCTGGTGTGAGAGAGGGCTGAAATGAGGGATGTACGGATGTATCCAGAATTTTCCTTTCCGATCAAGATTGCTAATAAACTACCGTAATTATTTTTTTGAAAAATTCTGCATCCCGTATTTTACTTAAAATATACTGTTAATTTAAAAGAAAAATAAAATTTTATTAAAAATTAATGAAATTTATTCAACATGTTTTTCCAACATTCATTAACATTTTACTTATATGAGGTTTGATAAGTTCTATTAAGCCTTCTGAATGAGGTTCAATGAGTCGTACTGAACCTTCTGAATGAGATCCAAAGGATGTTTGGAAGGAGGTTCGTGATTTGTTTTGCATGAAACAATTGCAAAATAATCATATTTTAGTTGATTATTTGGTTTAATTTTCTTTCGATTCTTCTATTTTTTTATATTTTTAATTATTTATAATACTATGAGTTTTTGATGATAAAAATATTATAATTTGTATTAATTAATAGTGAAGTGGTCGGAAAGATGTTAGTTTAAGATAACAAAAAATAATGTGATGTATTGAGTTAAAAAAGTTTTTTTTTAATTTATAAAAAAAATAAGGAAGGTCTTGATTATGCTAAAAGTGTAAGAATAAAGCAATCATTTTATTATAATTTTAATGATTTAAAATATTTTATAATTAATGAAATATTAAATAATAAATTTTATAATTTTTCAAAATATCTTTTTTTTAATAATAATTATACACTCATTCATCTACACATGTACGTTGGCATACTTAAACCTATATTCTCAGTATCCATAAGACTCCAAATTGTTATATGACCTCGAAGTTATTTCTCTTTTTTTTTTTTTTTTTGCATTTTTGATCAATTTTTTTAAAACAAACAAAAAACATAAAACTTATAGCTTCATATTCAATGACATAATATAAGACTAAAATACTCTTATTAGATAACTTCAAAAAAAAATAAAAAATAAAATTAAACCAAACAAAATCTCTATAATTACCACCAATAAAGCTCAACCATTTATTACTAATTACCTCACTAAAATTTTAACAACCAGGATGTTAGGTCTTACGTAATTTTAAAAAACATCTATAAAGTGTTGCATATACTCCATATTTAAGGTCTTATATATTTTTATTATGAATATATGGCTTTATCTCAATGATTGTTGCTAGATGTAATATCTTACATATTTTTAAAAAATATATGTAATATGTTAATGTAAGACCTTACATATTTTAAAATAAGATGTAAGACTTTTCATCCAGCAACTCCAATGGTAGTTGCTGAAACTCCGACAAGATTGATAGTGATAGTTACTAATGGTGGTTGCTAGTGACCTTATTGGATCTACTTATATTCTCAATTTTTTTAAAGTTATATAACAATGGTGTTTTGATCTTTATATTGTTCCACATTGTATAAAATTATAAGTTTTAGGATGAGTTTTTATTAATTTAAAAATGATCATATTTTGTTATTAAAGCCGAGTACTCATCGTTATACTTATTAACAAAAAAATTCTCAATTAATAATAATTTTACATGGTTAGGATTTTGCAATATGATCACAACGATCAACAAACAAAATTATTAAAAAAATGTGTGAATCAAACATCATATTGAGATACGAGTGAAAACGGAAGAACAAGAATAAAAAACAAAAAACTTATAACACGTTGAAGCTAAATTCTATTACGTCCCTTTTCCCTTAACATATAGACCTGTAAGGCATTAGAAAACCATGTTAGAAGAGAAGGCATCAATAGGTGTTGTATTTGCTCCGATGGTTAAGTCAATTGCTAAGAGAAAAATAAAGACTAGTAAGACTTTGAGAGAATTTGAGTGGTGAGCACAGGTTGTTAGGCATACATTTTTTGTTTATGATGACTTATTTAAAGACTTTGGTGAATGTCATAATCATAAATAATCAATATCGATTAATTAATATTTAAATTATAATATTTTAAATATTTAATTAATTAATATTTAATTATTTAGAATATTAATGACTACCATAAATATTGATTGAATCATTAATATTTATTTTAAATTAAATAGTAAAAGATATATTTGACTATTTGTTAATTGTATGCATTTGACCTTTTAAAATCGACGTGAAACAATCAATTAGGGCCACGCATACTTGATGATTTTACCTATCTAACACAAGCCCTCTAGGCTACTTGGGCTACTTCTGGTAGGGTAGGTAATCTAATTATCTCGCCCAGGTACCATGGCTTGGTTATAGCTAGTTTTGGAGTGTCTTGATTGAAACTGGTAGCTAGTGAAGGATGTGTGTTTTAAAAGTTTTTATTTTTGAAAAAGATTTATGTATTGTTCATGATTTTGAATATTATGTATTCTTGTTCCTTGAGATTAACATGTTATATTTTGGAAGTTTTCAAGAAGATACACTTAGTCTTAAACCATAGAACTCTTAAAATGAGAAACATGTAATCCTAAATATGTTAACAATTGTGGTAATTAAGGGGGAACATTAATTACCATGAAAGATTGTCATATCAATTAAAAGTACATTGTAGTTTTATAAATGTTGATAAGGGATTATCATTTAATGATATGATTATATAAAATGTATATTTTATATATTAACATGACCTAACTAGATGGAACATTATATGGATTGTGTTTCGTGTCATTAATGTTTCCATTATGTCTTTAGAATCTTAGATACGAAATGTGTAGGTTTTTCACATGAGAAATATATAATGTAATTGCTATTTAAATACTATCTTATGATAGGAAGGAAATAGTAGTTCGTTGTGTACAACCTGTGCGGGAGAAATCTATATGTTAATATTATCATTGTCCTTCGATTTTGAGTTATGATATTATTGGACCCTTTGGTAAAGTGGAATTATATGGATTTTGTTTCGTGTCATTAATGTTTCCATTGTGTTTTTAGAATCTTATATATGAAATGTGTAGGTTTTTTACATGAGAAGTATATAATGTGATTGTTATTTAAATATTATCTTATGATAGGAAGAAAATAGTAGTTCGTTGTGTATAACCTGTCCGGGAGAAATCTATATGTTAATATTATCATTGTCCCTTGATTTTGAGTTATGATATTACTGGACCCCTTGGTAAAATGGAATTATATTGCATGCAACATAACTGATGTAGTTATAATTATAATTCACTTGAGAGACCAAGAAAATGAATATAATGCAAAAGTAACACGATCCTATTTTGCATATTATTTATAATATCATGTGATAAGAATAGATACAAAATTAGTGGATCGAGTAAATAATTACTATGTCATTTGAAAAAGTATAATGTAATTATAAAATCTTTTATAGTCAACAATATAAAATTTTATATTATTGCCAAGATGATATAGATCCTCTATACGGTCACACCAATTGAAGAAAAACAATAAGTATTTTACATTTCATAATGATGTATAATACATGAGATGAAATGCTAAAATAAAATGTCATAATATGACATGCTTAGACCATAAATAAATTTGTGAAGTTATGCAAATATTATTTGGTATAATGTTTGAATGCATTATAAGAATAATAGAGACATTGTATAATAGAATAATATGAATAATATTATTTGTTCATAAATTAATTTATTTAACCAAACACAAGTTGAGATTAAAGGGAGCATGAGATGGCTAAACAAGGCTAGTGGCATTTGTGTAATTAATTCAAATCTTACACAAAAAGTTGCCTTAACCCTAGCCTATTTAAAGAGGCATAATTGAGAAAAATGTAATCTAAACATGATGCCTCTAACTCTAGCCAAAATCCTCCATTTTTAGCAGCCACGTTTTTCCTTCTTCTAGGCCAAAACTTGGAAAGGCTTTATTAAGGCCAAAACCTAGGTGGTTCAACCCTAGGCCAAAAGTCTCTTATCTCATCTCTTCTTGCTAGGTGGTTGGATTTAAGCCTTGAACTCTACATCCATCTATCTAAGAGGTGTGTTAGTTTGTTGTTTATGTTCAAGGTGAATGATGAGTGCTCAAAAAGTACTAAAATTACCATAATTTTATGCACATTAATTGATTAAAAATATATACATTTATATAAATCTGTCTTTTCAGAATCATAGGTATTTTTATTATTTTTCAGGTATTTCACTTAAAAAAGTAACTTAAAGACTCAAAGAAAAAATACCGGAGGCAATACATCACAAATATATTCATAAGGTAAATGAGAAAAAGTCAAAAAAAGATGGAAAAATTGGACAAAATGGGTCAAAAGGGTCAAACATTTCAAAAAGGAGGAAATAGTGCACGCACCCGCCCAACAGTACCAGCCAACGCGCTCAGAAGCACCGAACCGTGTCGAGTAATGCGCGCGTATTTCCTAGTTGGCGCGTGCCTGTGCCCATTAGCACCCGGTTCGTGTGCATCGTATCACCCATTCCGCGTGCGCCACTACGCCCCACCTACCAACTAACATCATCATCACCTACTACGCATTTCCTCTATTTTTAATCATTTTTCCACCCACTTTTTCTTCCTCTCCTCACTTATAAATACCCTCATTCTCTTCATATCAAAACACATCTTAAAACACCTAAAAACATATCTTTTTCTCTCTTTCTTTCTCTCTATTTCTTAGTTTTTAGTTTTTCTTAGTTAGTTTTTATTAGTTTTAGAGTTCTTCTCTTTTGAGAAGAACTAATTATGTTTTTATAATTTATTTGTTTTTTGATTCAATAAATGGAAGTGTAAATTTCTTTTGGAGGTTTTCCAGCAACAGAAATAGCATCAAAGTACTGTAAGGATTTTATTTTCTTTGTAGTTATTTTTTATGTTTTATTCTTATATGTTATATTTAATTTGTCTGTGATTAAATTTAATATTACTGGCTGTTTGTAAACATGATATAAT
Source organism: Hippophae gyantsensis (assembly GCA_030763125.1). NCBI lineage: Eukaryota > Viridiplantae > Streptophyta > Magnoliopsida > Rosales > Elaeagnaceae > Hippophae > Hippophae gyantsensis. The sequence continues at coordinate 53,993,089 of CM061031.1, read as the reverse complement.
AATAACGTTGTTATGCTTGCGAAATATTAAATTGGTAAAAATCTCTAAAATGAATTGATTTTGTTTTTATTCAAGATTTTATATTAAGAATGTTAGAAAGAAATATATTATTTTTCATTACAAACTTAAATCTAAAAATTAAATTTTAAGGTTTAGTTATTCGGTCTAATTTAGAGTAGTGCTCTTTTATTTGTTAGTACAATCGCCCCATAGTTAGAGTGAAGCTCTATTTCAAAAATTTTTATAAGAATTATTATCTGAAAATGTATTGACAACATGTGTTGAGTAGTGGTTTTAAAACTTGAAATTTAGTACTCGGATAATTAAATTCTTAGGTTTAATTTAGACACCTTGAATAAAGTTTAAATTATCTAACCCCACCAAAGGTGGCATTTAAATGGTTCATTTTCGATCTCTTAGAAAAAAGGAATTAATTTAATTAATCAAATTAGTTATCAACCCCACCCATAGGTATTAATTGATTTGTTTAGTTAACAAAGAATATCTAACCCCACCAAAGGTGGTATTCATATAAAAAAGAGAGAATCAATAAATATTAATTTATATCTTTAATAACCTAAATAATATGAGTAAACATAATTAACTTAGTTATTATATCCATAAATACTCAACTATTATAAAAGATAAAATTTGCATAAATGTTTATTGAATCTGTATCTATGTTTATTTTTATGTTATTAGATTTAAAAACACAAAACCCAAAATATCGTGACAGGATGTTTAGGATTTAATTTCATTTTTAAAAGTTTGAATAATAAATTAAAAACCACATATATGCATTCCTTAGATCGACCTTGAGAGTATACTTATCATTTTCTACAAAATGATTCGTGCACTTGCGAGAGTTTTATAAATATAAAACCAAAGCGATGGTAGGATCGGCAATACCGGTTTTGCCTATCATTGAACCAAAAGGTGCTCCCAAAAGAAAAGTGGTTTCCAAGAAATCTAGAAGGGAAATCAACTTCTCTCTACTCAAGAGATTTGACAATCTCTTTAGGTAAAGGTAATCTTCTTCATCTCTAGAAATAAGGTAGATGAGATTTTTTTATTTTATTTAGTACACATTAGGTGTATGTTGAAATTCTTAAGAGAAAATCTTGCTTGTAATTATCATACAAATGAGGTCCTTTGTATATTAAGCCAAGTAGTGATAGGAAAATTTTAAATTCTCACCATATAGGCATACACATGAAATCCTAACAGCTAGTACCTCAAATATCTTTGAACCAAATTTATCTTGGTGTCACAAGATTCCCAACTTTTATTATCGTGCTTCAACCAGAGTCCTAGTTGGAAAGTTATGATCGATCAAATTTTGGAAAAAATTGAACCACGAACCTGTGGGCTTGACTTCTCAAATTAATATTTTCTAAACTTGATTTTGTTGTATCCTCTCCTTATCTATACCCTTAGATCACTGACTGATAGGAGGTTGAGATTTAGCTAACCAGTCTATATATAGACCTATTCACTCACTCTCAACTTCACCCATCATTTTATTTTAAAGCCAATACAAGAATTGTATGGAGGTGAATTGAAGAATAACTTTATACTACAACCTATTCTTGGCAAGTGTTTGATGACTATGATTTTTAAATGACCAGGATCTGATTGGATAACCAAAATATCTGAATGTAAAACTCCTAAGTATATGGGCTTTCAACTTCCTTAGTGATAAGGGAAATTTTGGTATAGCTCCAATTGAACCAAAAGACTAAAAGAAACTACTTATGCTATTATGATGGAACCAAAGAACCAAGTGAAACTGTTGGTGCAATTTTGATAGAACTAGAAGACCATGATTTCATGATATTATTTTATCTAAACTTTCTAGGTGTGACTCACGTGCCTGCCTAATTTCTGCCTAAGAATTGCATAATGTCATGAAGGATCTCTAGTTAGAGAGGTTGCTAAGGATACTCTAAAGAGATCTAGGTATGCCAAGAGAAAAACTAACAATGCTACCAAGCTACCTTGAGTTAGAATAGATTGCTACTAGCAAGAGATTTTTTCAACACATTAGAAGGAAAGAGTTTATAAGTTAATTGTGAACCTTGCAAATGCTAGATAATATGCAAGAGTAGATAGAGTTCAAAAATCTAGTGATAAGCAATCGACAATGCCTCTTGGGCACATGGATCTAATTCCACTACGAGAAATGTTAAAGTCATATGTCAAAACTTGGACTTTCTTCTCGATTGATTCTCAATCTTTTGAACAATTCTAAATCAAGATTTGATGAATTTGAAGAGGTGGTTGCATAGAATGACTAGCTCACTAGAGACAATTAGAGGCACAATGCATAGAAGAGACTTCCCAAGACTATGGTGATGTTGTTATGTTGCGTGGCATCAAAAATAATGATTAAGATCTAGTTTAGTAACCTAACTTCAACTTGGTGCTTTGGTAGACCAAAAGTTTAAAAGCAACATCTGAATAATTTTTCAATGAAGATTTAGCTAGTCTTCAAACTATGGAAGATACTACTCGGACATTCATGTTAGAGAGAGATCAGGCCATGAAGTATTTGAATAAGATATTTGAGGAGAAGCGATGAAATACATATGCCCTTAAGAATTATATCATGCTTCAAGAGGCCACTGAGAGGGCTAAAGAAGTTACTAAGGGTACTAAAGACCGTCTTGAGGAAGACTTACTTGGAAGGAGTCAGAATGTAAAAGCTTGAGAGTTGAGAAATAAAGGTTGTCTACCCAACTTAAAAAAGCATCTAAGAATGCTTTGAATAAGGACCTAGACTTATATGACTTTGCAATTGACATAGATGTTTCTTGGGCTCATGGTTTCGAGTCAACTAAGAGAAGGGTCAAGAAAGTATATCTCAAGCTAGATCTTTTTCTATGTTACCTTCTAGACTTCTTAGAGGCTCTAACTAAGCATGATAGTTATGATGACTATTTGAACATTAAGGGGGAGTGAAACCTCATCTAGAGTAATGCCTCAAAATTCTACTGACATTGGGAACATAATACCAGTAGAGACCAAAATACAGTATGTATAGTACCCATCTCATTCATTTTGTTTGAGGATGATTGTAAGGGTAGTCGTCTTAGGACTTAGGTTTTTCTTTATTTCTTTCATTTTAAGTTTACTTAGTAGTAACTTTGCTAGCCAAAGTGTGGTCACTTAGAGCTTATTTTTATAGCTTCGAAAGCACCACTCTTTTTATAATAAGAACTTGGTAATTTTTTTCCTTTTAGATATTGTTCTTTAGAACTTAATGGAATTTTTTATATGTCAGGAACTCATACACTTGTGTTAATGTGAATAACACACCTTTTGTTGATGCAGGTCATGCAACCTTTTGTTGATGTGGGGCATGCATTCCTGTTGATACATGGCACAATTCTTATTGATGCAAGAAACATACCTTGGTTTGTGTAGGGAAAGCATCTTGGTTATTATGAGTCACACAACTTAGTGATGTAGAACACCCACTCTTGGTTGATATAAGACATACAACTTGGTGATGCAGGGAACCCACCATAGGTGATCTTAGGCATGTACCTTGGTTGATATTGAGCACACATCTTGATATTATAGGATGCATTTTTTTCATTAATTCAAAGGACCCATTTTTGTTGATGTTGGGCACTAACCTTCTTGTTGTAAGGAACACATCTTGGTTGATAAGGGGCATGCAACTTGATAATATAGGTCACGTACCTTGGTTGACGCAGGGCATGCACTGTTAACCTATGTGATACAATAAGGTTGTTGTATTGGGTCTTTTATAGTGTGTAGTTACTAGTTTATGTTAATGATGTGTTAGTTTATTAATAGATATTTTACATATTTTGTATTTTGATCAAACTGCTATATATAGTAGAACACATATCAATAATATTCATTCATGATATTCTTGCTAAACACTGCATTGTTATAATCTTCATATGATATTAGAGCTCATATTTCCATATATCTTACAAGGTTTACCAATGGCTTCTACTCATATGTAATCATTAAGAAATAAGAATGCTATCAATGCTACATATCAACCTAAACTTGAGCATGTAGCTAGTCTTAAAAATGATCTTGTTCAACAATTGACTTCTTTTCCTTTCTCTGGCATTTCAATGCCTCCTATCAATCTTGGATTTTCTATTAATCTTGATAACATGTATTTTTTGGTTTGGAGAGAGCAACTTCTCTCAATTATAATTGCATATGGATTAGAGGACTTGATTGATGAATTTGTTCCTCCTCCACTTTAGTTCTTATTTGTAGTCTCTCAAGCTAGAATTATGGATCTTTGTCTTGAATTGCAAACAATGGAAAAAAATGAACAATTAGTTGATAATTACACAATGTATCTTCAATCTATTGTAGACAATCTTGCTATAATAGGAGAAGAAGTCTCTGAAAGAGATTTGGTTCTTTATACCCTTAAAGGACTCAATTTATCTTACAATTCCTTTGTCTTGTATATGAGAATGTTAATGTATAAGGATAGAGAAACTTTGTAGGAATTTCAGAGTCAACTCATGATTTGTGAAAGAAGACCCATGGTTCAAAAAGGCACTAATGATGCTTTTAATCAAATGTAGGTCAACATAGCAAGATTTTGTTCAAAGTGTAATAATCATAGATTTAACAAATGCTTCTTTCTCAAATTCTTCAAGTTGGAATGTTCATGATTTTCTTCAGAAAAGTGATTCTTTTCAACCTCAGAAACAAGATCCTGCTAATTTCATGAACGAGAAAGCATAAAAGATAACCTTAGATGTGTCAGATATTTGGAAAGCTTGGGAACTTAACCAGCAAATGCTTTTAGCTTTGTGACTTAATGCAAGGACATCAATCTTCTAGGTTGGTATGCCTTATGCTCGTTTGGCAAATGCTTCAAATAGCAATACTCAAAATGCTTATTTGTTGGATTCTAGTACAACTCATTATCTCACCAATAATGAGGACAATTTGACTGAATCTATATCCTATGATGGATCTAAATGATTTTACGCTTTCCAGACAAAATCATGGATCTAATGTTTTTGAACCATCAAATAGTGAGTCTATATTACAATTGTCTAATGTTTTGCACACACCATGTATGTATAGTAATCTAGTGTATGTCAACAAATTGTGTAAGGATAATGATGCAATTGTTTAGTTTTCCTCGCGTGAATTCTTTGTAAAGGCTACCAAGTCAAAGGAAATACTATCACAAGGAGTGGTTAAAGGAAGTTTGTATTATTTCAAGAGGCATGTACAAAAAGTCTAATTCTTCTATTTATGAGGATAATTATCATTTTTCCTATAATATTGTAATAAATCCATCTCAGTGGCAAAATAGACTTGCTCACCTTTCTATGTTTGTTATTGAATTATCAATGTCATCCTAGCTAACTTCTTGTAGTAAAACTTATGTTAGTCATGATTGTTCTGTTTATGCAATGGCTAAATATCATAAAATACCCTTTAAGAGTTCTTATACTCTATGCACTATATTGTTTGAATTGATGTATATTGACTTGTAGTGCTCTCCTATTACTGTTAACACTGATTCACATTACCCTATGTTAGTAGTAGGTGATTACTCCAGGTTTATTTGGATTTTTTTCCTAAGAACTAAAGATGAGGCATAAAACTTATTTTGGAATTTTTTTCAAGATGGTAGAAAGGAATTGTGAAGCTACTATTAAGTCAATTATATTAGATGGTGGGGTGAATTTTAGTTTTTGACCACTATGTTGTCTGCTCATGGTATATTGCATAGAAAAATGTGTTCTCATACCTTATAACAGAATAAGGTAGTAGAGGTAAGGAATAAGAGAATAGTTGAATGTGCTTTGGCCTTATTGATTCAAGCTAGTCTAACTTTTAAGCATTGGGTATATGCATATAGACTTGCTATTTTCACTATGAACAAATTGTGTACTAAGGAACTTCATTTCAAAATCTATGTCTTACTCTATAATAAATCACCTGATTTTTCTTTTCTCAAGACTTTTAGATACCTTTGCTTCTTTATTTAAGACCCAAGGCTAAGCATAAATTAGAAACTAAGCCCCTACCTTGCATTTTCGTAGGACATCCACTAGCTGCATATACACTAACAATATATGACTTTTGTTGAGGACATTTTTCTAGCTCTCTCTTCTTCCTCAATCTCCTTTAAAACCATTAGTGATACTAAGATTACTCTCTTGTCACCAACTATTCTTTTACCCATTGGCTCCTCAAGTGTACCTACTTTTACACAAGCACAACCTAACTTTTCTACCATGTTTTCACCTTTAAAAATTGAGTCCAACGATAGCATATTACCTTTATCTTTTGCTCATCCTGGTATGTCACCATCAGTTAAGTTAAGTCTAACCTTAAGCCTATTATTAAGCTTTTGCCTCCTTCTCTTATTGTTGTTCATGATATTCTGGCTCATTGGATCTTACTTGTGAATTTTATATTGATCCAACTTTCCTAATGACCCTAATCTACTTTCTACAAATACTCATTCAATCACACGTTGAAAGTGCCTGAAATGGTGTCATTGGTGGATTGAATAGCATATTCGAGATCAAAACCCGAGGCCCAAAGAGGAACTCTCATCTTGTGAAGCCGCGTATGAGTTCCAATCTTCTAGTAATAAAGATTGAGTTATATCTGAGCTCTCATTGCCATCGATTCCCTGTGTGGGAAAGAAAGGAGGAGGGAAAGTGAGAATGGGAGGAAATAAGGAATCGATTTGAGGAATTAAGAAAATAAGTTTTTTCTTTGACCTTTTTTTAAATTTTTAATTTTTCATGACGACCATTGTCCCAATGACCATCTTTGAAACCAACCTTATAATGACAACCTTAATTTGTTTATGGTAAGATTTTTACGACTCTTTTTAAATAAAACACTCTTGATTGAAGCCATACAATATATTTATTAGAAATTCAAGTCTAACTTAATCTAATAAAATTTTATTGAGTTAAGGATTGTCTAAACTTATAAGCAGTATTACTGTCTTACTCTTAGCCAATATGGAACAAGGATACTTAACAACCCCCTTCTACACGATGAACAAAGGTGAACATAAGCACCACGGTGAGATTGTGGTAAAGCCCAGGGTCCAAGCACAAAGAGACATGGGTTTTATCACAATCTCACTGTGGCGCTTATGTCCACCTCTGTCAGTCATGTGGAGGGGACCTGCTAAGTATCCTTGTCTCTTTGTAACATGATATCAGAGTCATTACTCTGACCATTCTTTTTAACAATATTGTCTCTTCTGGTGTAATCCTACCCGTATCGCTTCTACCGTTCATCTTGCTCCGATAATGTTTTAACAGGTACCATAGTGATCGGCTCCCCCTAAACTACACAACAATGGAAGTCTTGCAACCATCAGATTCTATACGCACCTTCACGCGCCGCACAGAGGAACCATGCCTCTTCCTTAGGCGTCTCACATACTCATGCACCGCCCATAGAAAATAGTGCTTCACCGTGCATCTTGCTCTGATAACATTTTTATAGATACCATAATGATCAGCTCGCCCCGATATACACAATCATGGAAGTCTCGCAACCATCGGAGTCCACACGCACCCTCATACGCCGAATAGAGGAACTGCGCCTCTTCCTCACGCATCTCACACGCCATCCTCAGGTCCTATTGACGTCATCACCACATCACCTAGAGTTGACATCATCACCACATACATTTGACATCATCATTGACCATCGATGATCGTTGATCGGCGTTAACCGTTGACTTTTCTAAGGGTTGACTGTTTGCAAATTAGGTTCTCCCTACCCAATTTTTCACATAGATTTCATTTTTGTAGTCTTTTTTTGCATATTGTGTTTCTAAATGAATAAAATTGATGTTTTTCTTCCTCAACCTATCAATATTGTATTGGAGGGGACCAAGAATTATTTATCTTGGTCTCAAGCTAAACGTAGTTTTTTTAAGGGTCGCATGCTTTGGCATTACTGTACTAGTGCAATTATCGTTCCTGTCAAAGGAGCAAGTGAAGGAGAAGCTGCCTACCTTGGTAGCATGATTGAATGAGATAGTCACAACCACATGATCCTCACATGGATTCGAAATACTTTTGTTCCCTCCATCTCCAATCTATTGGATAACTTTGATTATGCAAAATCAATATGAGATATGTTGGCCAAAAGGTACTCCACTACTTACGGATCTATGAAATATAAGTTAGTAGTTGAATTGCATCAACTTCAACAAGAACCAGGGCAATCCATCAATGACTACTATGATCAGCTTCGCTATCTTTGGGACCAAATTGACCTTTGTGTTCCAATTTGGACACGATCAAAGGATGCTCAGCAATATGCTACAATTAAATATGAATTTTGTCTCTTTGAGTTCCTGATGTCACTTCACAAGGACTTTGAGCCCATCCAGGGTCAACTCTGATACCGTGTTAGAAACCCAAGCCTAACTTAACCCAATAAGATCTTATTGAGTTAAGGGTTGCCAAAACTTATAAGCAGTATTGCTGCTTTATTACTGACCGATGTGGGATAATGATACTTAACAGTATTATTGTTACCTCCTATAGTCTCTTGCCAACCTCTTCTTCTTCATCATACTCAAATGCTTCCCAAACTCATTTTCACGCCATTACAACATATTATAAAGTTTCAACATTCATGAAATAAATAGGTTACCCAATGTCATAGTTCCATTTGGATCTAGAGATCATCAACCTATCAAGTACATAAATTACACGTAAGGAACTTGCTTATATCAACATTAACTATAGCTAGACTTACAGTATCTTCGTCCAAATCGTCGTCACTCCCAAGAACCTATGGAGGACTAAAAAAATTTAAGAAACCTTGGAAATTTTCAATTTTTTAATGAGTTGGAATTTTTTGATCCCTTTCTAGGCCTTTGCTTCAAGAGCTTCTGTGTCAAGCTCTTTCCTACATAGCATTTGATCTACGTCCCAGAAAGTATCCAACATAAAAAGGTAAAGAAAGAGTAAAACTTTTCTTCATTACAATAGAAGAAACTGCATTTACAACTTACCCAATGGCTTTATCCAAAATAGGTTCATTATTATCATCAATCATATGATACTTTTTGCCAATAACAATTTTGTCGGGTCAGAAGGTTTCTTCGAGTCTTCAAGTCTACTAATCTAAAATCCAAAACCAATAGTCCACCTTAAGAGATTGATCATCAATTGAATCTAAAAGTTTATAAATTATCGACCTATTAATCTAGAGGGATGAATAAGTTATTTTTAATTTTTATCAATTTTTAATTTAATAACCTAAACAAAGTAGTCAGACATGTAATCGCGGGTAAGAATAAAATTTGGAAATAAAAGAATAACACACAATTTTTTAAGTGGATACAACCTAAGCCACAACCATAACCTAAGTGGAAAACCACTAGACTACCTAACTTTTCACTATGAAAAAAAATATTCAAGTACAAATTCAGTCTTATACTATCATCCCTATGATACTGTTGATCACCACACACGAAGTGTGTGCAATGAATATGAAAGTATACATATCGCAACAACTAATATAATAATAAGAAAAAAATGTTCCTACAGAGATTATTTTATTAGAAACTAATTTTTAACATTAGAAAAATAAAAATCAATTTTTGTGTTTTTATATTTTAAGGAAGCAAAATTAAAATAACTAAAAGTAAATAACAATAGTTAATTAAATGAGTTTTTGTAAATAAGAAGATATATAAAAAAATATCTAGGAATACTTAATCTCCCAATTTTCTAAACATGTAAATACCTAAAATCTCTCCCCAATATAATTATTAATTAATTTACATGATCAATTGAATTTAACCTAGTATGTATTTCTCTCTCAAGTAAACTACACACCATATAGTAATTAATTTAATCACACTCTCATGCCAATTAAATTTTATACTACTCATTAAATTCATCAATTATGGATCACATACATAAGAATCATACATCTCTGCCTAGAAACTATGTATGTTATTTAATCAAGACAAACAATTAAATAATTCTCTCAAATCTATTTACTATAGATAAATTATTGACCAAACATTAATAGCATAAAAATCAGATTAAATAATATAATTAAATTAAAATCATAATTAGGGTAAAATATTAGATCATCACATGGTAAAAATTAGATTCATAGGATCCCTAGATTAATAAATTAACTACACATAATTGTGTTCATAAAGCTCATATTTTTCATAAAAGAAAGACATAAAAATTGATAAAGAAAAGAGTAGAAGCAGAAATACAATCAATCTCTTGAATTGTAGTGTTAATCTCCTCTTGAATTCCTACCAAAATTGTATCCCCTCTTGAATGTTTCTCTATTTTTCTCTTTTTAGCTCCAAAAATTAATCAAAATTATGCTAATGACGACCCCTTGGGGTTTATGGGTTGATTAGGGCCTTAAATATAGCTCAGAAGTAATCTGGATCGTCAGATCACCTTCAGATCAAGGGCTGAGATCAAAACAAGCAAAATTGATAGCACAACCCAATTACAGTGCGACACATGGCATATTGAATTCATTGGGAAAATTAGAACGCAATTCGTGGAAGGGGAGACCGGTCAGAGACAATGCTCGTTGAGTCAGCGCAACATGATTCGTGGAAACGGATGGCGTGGTATACGAGTGAAACTTGGGGAGAAATGGCATGGTGACACATGGCATGGTGGTTTGACCGATCTCCAAACTCGGATTGAACGTCATGCTAACACGTGGCACACGGTTCATCCTCCTCACACATAGTGTAACATGATTCGCTATCCCTACTTGTATGGCATCTACGTGGCTTGCCCAGTTAGCTCCTTTGCTTGCATGGAAGACACATTGGATCTTTCGATTGGCCCTAAGTTAAAAATCCAAAAAAATTCCAAAAATTATAGTAACCCCTTTTCACTAAATTTTACTATTTTTTGTCCCAAAAATATTATTTGTTGAATGAAACAAGTAAATATTAAGTAAAAAATTACACTAATGACTTTAGTTTCATAGAGCTATCAACTGTCCTAATGTACCTTACTTACAAGCCACTGCTCTGTTTTCATAGTTTTCAATATTAGGGAGAGCGATTTTCAAACCAACATTCCAATAAGCTCCCTATCATTTAGATACGTTCACGAATCAACTGCAAAAGGGTTAGCACAAAAACACAAATGCATGTGTGTATTCTAGAATGGATTTAATAATGAATAATTTTAATTAGATGATTCAAAACATATTTCACTTAAATCAAATAAACTAGCAAATCCTAAAGCAAAAGTTTAAGAATAAGTTCAATAAAAATAGCTTCTTTAAAGATTAATAATCAAATCAAATAATTATGATATAACAAACACAATTATTTGATCTAACAAATCAAGAACAAAAATAAAAAAGACGTTATAAGAACATATGATTAAAATATCATAAAATAATTAAGTTTATTAATCAATCAAACATAACTACCAATATTTGATAGATTAACTAAATAAGGAAACCTAAAGAATTATGATCTTATATTTGAAAAATAAGAGAGAGATGACAAAGAAGAGAATGATGCTCTTATGTGGTTGATTGAAACAATGAGCAATGAGTTTTATGAGTTTTATTTATATGAAAAATTAAAACTCTTAATCATATGTAATTGATAAATATCTTTTATATTATAAATATGATTAGTAATACTAATTAATTAAGAAGATTCCTATGTAATTGATAAATATTTTTTCTATTACAAATATGATTAGTAAAACTCACTAATTAAGAAAACTCCTATTTAAAGAAAAGTTCTTTTAAAGTAGACTCATTAATCATAAAGACTCTTATTTAAAAAATAGTTTTTTTAAAGTAGACTTATTAATCAAGAAAACTCCTATTTAAAAAACAGTTCTTTTAAAGTATTTTTTATGTTATCTTTTAGGCTAAAGTTTAGCTTATAATTTAGGGTATATCTTATATAATATTTTAGCATATATCTTATTCTATATTTTAGTAATAAAAATAATTCTAGATTTATGTGTTATTAAATGCGTGAGTGTAATCCTATGTGTCATAGTTATAATAGATATACCATGTTTCCTTGAATTTTCTTAATAGACTTGATAGTGAGTTTAAAAACAAGTTTACGTGCAAATATTTTATCTACGAAAATAACCAACACTTATAATACTTACAGAATTGATAAAATTGAGAGTAACAAACAATGATTGACAAAAATACAAAACTTTTAAATATACATGAACTAAAAGAAACAAGGTGACTGAAACAAATAACATTAAGATCTAAGGACGACACCTTTATAAAAACCCAAATAACTGTAGAAGAAGAGAAGAATCAAATGACATTAAAAACAAACCTTAAAGGTGGCACCTTTATAAATCTTCCAGGGTCAGTACTATTGGCATGGCTGAAAGGCAAAGTAGATTGAAAAATGCTAAAAATGGCTAATAATATGAGACGAAGAGAGTGAAAAAAGTGAGGAAGGTGAGAGTGAGGCAAACGTGATAGAGAATGAGGAGATGAGCACAAGAATCTTGCAAGTTCAGTGAGGCATGGTACCATTGCCACATGGGAGAAAATACATAAGTAACAAATGGGTCTACAAGATCAAACGGGATAGCAATGATCAAGTGGAACAGTTTCGTGCAAGATTGATGGTAAAAAGGTTCACTCAGAAAGAAGGTATTGATTTCAATGAGATATTTTCCCCAGTAGTTTGACTTATAATAATCAGAATAGTCCTAACTATGTGTGCTACGCTTGACTTACATATGGAGCAATTGGATGTAAAAGCTGCATTTCTTCATGGAGAACTTGAAGAAGAAATCTATATGCTTCAACCAGAAGGTTTTGCTGAAACAAGAAAGGAGAACTTGGTTTGTAGGTTGAAGAAATCTCTATACGGTCTCAAATAGGTGCCGAGGTGTTGGTACAAGAGATTTGATTCCTTCATTTTTATCCTTGGATACAACAGACTCAGTTTAGACCATTATATGTACTTCAAAAGGTTTGATGGAGATAATAATTTTATTATCTTGTTGTTGTATATGGATGACATGTTGGTAGCAGGCCCCAACAGAGATCAAATCCAAGAATTGAAGGGATGGTTGGCTAAGGAGTTTGATATGAAGGACTTAGGACCAGCAAACAAGATTCTAGGGATGCAGATTCACCGAGATAGAAATAACAGAAAGATTTGGCTTTCTCAGAAGAACTACTTCAACAAGATCTTGCAACGCTTCAACATGCAAGATAGTAAGCCAATTTATACCCCATTTCCTATTAATTTCAAGTTATCTTTAAGTATGTGTCCTAACAATGAAGCAGAGAGGAGAAAGATGTCTCGAGTACCATATGCATCAACAGTGGGAAGTTTAATGTTTGCCATGATATGTACAAGACCAGACATTGCACAAGTAGTGGGAGTAGTTAGTCGGTTTATGGCAAATCATAGAGGAGAGCATTGGAATACTGTGAAAAGGGTTCTGAGATACATCAAAGGAACCTCAAATGCTGCATTATGTTACGGAGGATCAGATTTTATTGTCAAAGGCTATGTTGATTCAGATTTTGCAGGGGATCTCAATAAAAGCAAGTTTACTATAGGTTATGTGTTTATACTTACAAAAGGAGTTGTAAACTGGGTATCTAAATTGCAATCGGTTATAGCTCTATCTACAACGGAAGCAGAATACATGGTAGCTACACAATCTTGCAAGGAAGTAGTTTAGATACAGAGATTATTAGAGGAGCTCGGGCACAAGTAGGAGAAGATTGTTCTGTTTTGTGATAGTCAGAGTGCTTTGCACATTGCAAGAAATCCAGCTTTTCATTCACGAACAAAGCACATAAGGGTTCAAGATCACTTTATTCGAGAAATAGTGGAAGAAGGTGGTGTGGATATGCAAAAGATTCATACCGACAAGAACCTAGCAGATGTTATGACCAAGCCAATCAACGCTGATAAGTTTAAATGGTGTATATCCTCATGTGGTCTAGCAAAAACATAAGCAAACATGGATTTAGCAAGTGAGGAAGGATGGAAGGATTACGCAAGTGACTTTAAGTGGGAGAATGTGATAATTGATGACCTTGTTTAGTGGTAAAGTCACTTACTTGGTTTAATGTTATATTTTGCTAATGGATGAAGTAGGAAACATGGAAGACATTTAATTAAGGATGTTATTGAAGCACTAATTTCTTGTTCATTCAATGTGGAACACTAATTTCTTGTCCATTCAATGTGGAACACTAATTTCTTGTCCATTCAATGTGGAACACTAATTTCTTGTCCATTCAATGTGGAGATGAACATGGAGTCTTTGCTACCACAAGTTCTTCAAGGATGCACTACTACAAAAAAGGGGCATTAAAGTTGGTTCGCTGAACCGACTTAATTTTTTTTTAAATTTACTCATTTTCTATTATACTCAAATAAAAACCTATATTCAAGTAAAAAAAAACCAAAATCAGTTTAGCAAATAGTTCAAATAATATAAATATTTGAAAAATTAAATATTAATTAATAGTAGAAAAATTATCATGGTTTTGTTCTATTTTATTCAAGATCATCATATTCTTTTCCTGATGTTATAATACAAACCTACATATATAATACAAAAATTTATACACATAATAACAGAAAAAATATGAATAATAAGTGCGTAAAATTAATAGAAATACTTACAAAAGTAAATGAAATGACAAAATGAAGGAAAGGAAGAAAAAATGGTGTTTTGTAAGTGAGAAATAGGTATAAATTTTTTGAGTATTTTGGTCAAAAAATAGGGGATCTAAAAGATTAGTTAGAGAGAAAGAAAACCCACTAACCGGCGCTGAAATTGGTAGTCGTAGGTGGCCGAAAAATGAGAACGAGTGGAAGAGGTTTTGGGTTTTTGAGAGTTATGCAACGCTTGGAATAGTTTCTGTCTAGGGAAGAAAGAAGAGAAAAGAATTTATCCACTTGTGTAGCGTCGGTTCTAGGTGTCAACCGATGTTATGCTACGTGGATAGTGTCGGTTCCAGGTGTCAACTGACGTTACGTTACATGGATAGCATCGGTTCACCACATCGTAGAGTTGGTTGATGTGTCAAACCGATGCTACACGTGGACGTAGCGTCAGTTGAGGTGGTGAACCAATGCTATCCATGTAGCGTAGCGTCGGTTGACACCTGGAACCGACACTACATCCACGCATAGCATCGGTTCGACACGTCAATCGACATTACATCGTACGTGGATAGCGTTGGTTCTACACCGAATCGACTTTAAATTCATTGGAAAAAACCGACTTTACATATCGACTTAAATACCCATTTTTGTAGTAGTGATGTTGCCTATAAATAGCTTGTTTCATTTGTACAAAATATAATAGTAAATGAATTAAAGAGCATCTATAAGAAAGATAGTAAAAGTCTTTGTGAGAGTTATCTTATGAGTTACTATTTAAAAAGGAAAATTTGTTCCTTCTTTATAAGTAATATTTTTCCTATTTTGTGAGAGAGTTATTTCTCCTATTATAATAGAGATTAGAATTGTTATCTCATTGTAACTAGAGAGAAAATGTTATAATTCCTATTTTACAATAATGAAATCCTCCTATATTTGTCCATTGTTTTTTATCCCAATTTGTTCGGGTTTTTTTACGTAAAATATTTGTGTCTATTTTATTTTTCATTATTTTTAATTTTACTTTAATTGTGTGTTAGTTTCGATCCGATAATTTTTTCTAACATTATATTTCTTTTGTGAGAGACTTTCGTTATTTATGTAAAATATGCAACAGCAATGAACTACTAAGCAAGAAAAAAAACCATACCAAGAGGCAAGGAAACAATGCATGAGGGAGAAGGACCTAGCACACGAGCAGGAAGCACAAAGCAATTGAGGAAGACCCACGCATAGGTCACGACAATGGAAGACAGGAAGGCGATGGAAACTGCTGGGCACGGTAGGGATTTAGACGACGATGGTTGGAATGTGTGAGAGAAACGAGCGGAGTGAGTTTTTTCTTGGGTCTATGTGTGTTTGGCTAGGGTACACGAGATGTATTATATGTGTGTGCTCTACTGCTACGGCTTTAAATGCCAGTATAGATTAAAAAAAAAATAACTCTATGTGATTGTTATAACCGTCACAATAGTATGCATTCATGTTTAATTTAGCGTCCAAGTGTCAAAATATATCTCCATTAAAAGCAATTCTGATGGTTCAACGAATTTTTTTAATTTCAAACTATCACAATATTCTATTATTGTTACAGTGTACAATAAAAAAACTATACATAATTATTTATATGGGTATATATCATTAACACCCTTCAGGTTTCCCAATATATCTTATCATCTCCACTACTAACTGAAGCCAATTTTCTTATTTTTGTCTCAACCACCTAAATCTTTTTCTCTAAAGAAGTATATATTTTTGTGGTTGTGATACAAATTTTGATTTAATAATTGTTGCTTTCATTGTCTCTTGTTGCTGGCATGGTGTGATTTGTTTTTTAGTAATCTTATTTAAGCTACCATGTGCTTTGCTTGAACCGTGATAAATATCATTATCTGAGAAGGAGAAAGAGCATATATCATTTTTCTCAATTATTATTTTTCTTTAAACTATTATCTTATTTTCTTTACTCTATTTTATTTTTCAAACATTATCTCTCTCAATTTGTATCATGAGTGTTGGTGGCCTGCTCAATTCACCACTACCAGTTAAACAATGTGAGATGAACCAGAATAGTCTATTAACAAAGCATATTTGCATTTTGCCCAAAGTTGAAAGACGACGTCGTTTTCTCGGGGGTATTTACTCTTGTATGGTTTTTGGATGATATCGGTTGAAACCCACTCCCCTGTATTCACATTAACATCTCTCTTCCTCTATCTCACTCTATTTTGTCTAGTTTTCTCGCAGTTCCATCATCATTTCCAATAGTTTTTGAGTTGTTGCTCTTAATCATCTTGATTTTTCCTCGTTGTTTTATTTATTGATGATTGGTGTTGTTTGTTTTACTTAGAAACCCAATAAGATCTTACAATGTAGGTTATATAGACTTATAAATTATTTAAGATCTTAACTCATGGTCGATATGGTACTTAACAGTCTCATTCACGTCGATTGGTGGTCTTGGTCGGTACTAGATAGACGAAATTTGGTAGTAAATGCACCATCAAGCTCTTGAGCATCGATAGGAACGAAAAAGCTAAGAAATCAACTCTGATATTAATTTAATAACACATACTTAACTCAAACCAATAAAACCTTACAGAATTAAGTGTTATAGAGATTTTTAAACTATTCCGGATCTTAACTCCTAGTCAATACGAGACTTAACAGTTTTGTTGATTTTGGTTCTTTCTTACTTGTTTGTTCTTACGTTTCCCTCCGTGAAGGTTAATCATTGTGACATATGGTTTTTTATTTATTTATTTTTGTTGATTTTTATTTTATTTCTTTGTTTTATCGTTATTTTGTGTTTTTGTTTTTGTCTAGACTTGGTTCGTAGAGTAGCAGAGTTTTCTTTCATTGTCTTTTTGTGATCTTTATTCTTTCTTTACATTTATGTTAATATATCATAATTTATTGTTCTTTCAGTGCTGATTTTTCATTTTTTATTTTCATTTGTAATTTTTTGTTTACCGTATATTCTTTGTTATTTAATATCATTATCTTTTGGATTTTATTTCTTGATTTCTTTTATTGTATCTTAGTTATGCATATGTGTTAATGTTTTCATTTTGTGGGTTAGGGTTTTAGTTTTTTGATTTTCTATTCTTTTCATTTTGGTTTATGGTATTTGTTTGTTGCTTATGTCACATTTTCTTTTTATTAGTTACAAATTCGATTCTTATGTGATTCTATGGTTTTCAACACGAGTATTATAAGTTTTGACTGTGTGTTTAAGATTTTTCTTATTTTATTGATATTTTTTGAAATTTGTCTTGTATTTTTAGTTTTGGTATGGATTTTTACTTTGTGTCGATTTGTTTTGAATTTGATTTTCTGGTAGGATGTTCAAAAGGAAAGAATTGGAGTCTCCACCAAAAAAATCAGACAAGACTCACTCAAGTTTCGATGATGATTGGAATTATTTTTGGTATTATTAATTTTGTCTTTATTTGTAGTAAGTTACATGATTTGTAGTATTAAATGTTATTGGTTAATGTAGTTATAGATGAACTGTGTTTAGTTATTGTATTTGAGTAATATATTACACAAATCAGTATGAAATTATATACATTTGTGATTGATATATCTGACTTATGTTTATTACTTACGTATAAATCATTTTTATTTATTATCATGTCTTGTTGTGTATGTATATATAATATGTTACATGCATATGTATATTATGATTTGTAATGTATCATTTACATATTAATTTCATTAAATTACTTGAATGTAACTATATGTGTGATTACTGTATAATAATATATATACAAATTGTTATGTATTTGTTTGTAAGATTTATGAGTGTTGTTAATATTTATGAATAAAATATTTAAATGTAATTTAGTTTCTAAACACATCTTTGAAGACCATTATTCAAGTCGAAGAATCTATCAAGCATCAAATAAACATATATCAAGTATACTTACGTTAGATTTCATATTAAACACATAAGAATATTCAGTATATAGGTAACTCAATTGATTGAGTAATGTTTGGATTGATCTACTACGATCTAAAACCTCTCGGATTTAATTTTAATATGAGGTAGATTGATCAAAGTTTTTGATTCGATTGATCAAGGATTAGATCGATCAAGGTATGATCAAATTTGATATACTTGGTCTCAGTTTTTATTAATTATTGCTTGGATTGATCGAAAATGGCTTTGATCAATAAATCTTATTGGTTTGATCGATCGAGTTTGGTCTAGATCAATTAAACGATGAGGGCTTCAACTTATAACTTAATTATATACTTGAGTTAAACTTGTCAATTATAATATTGCCCTTGTTATTTATTGCTATATGAACTATTCAATGAACATATTTGTAATTGGACCTTAACATAACATTAGGACCTTAATATATATTATTTAAAGAACCTAATACGTCTTATTTTGTTCAACCATAATTGCATCAACCTTTCCAATCTAAGCTCTCTCTAAATCTATTTTGCAAAATCATAGTTTGTTAGGCTTTTTTCTTTAGTTAATATATTAAATATTTTGTGGTTGTATTTAATTAATTAACAAGCTTACATTATTTTTGATTATTTACTTAATCATTAGTTCTAGGGTTTCCTAGTGATTTTGATTTACCTAATATTTTATTAAATTGTCTAGTTATGATTGTTCATTATTTAAATCGCTCTAGGACACACCTTGCACTTGTGTTTTTGTATTAACTTTTTAGGTGCTAACTAAACGAGTTTGATAACTCATATGACTCGAGTTAATTGAAACATTAGTTTAGATTCGAACACCTTGCTTTTGGAAACTATGAAAGAAAGTATAGGCTTGTATGTAGGTTACTTGGGGGCATTATTTGTGATAGGTAATTTAAGTCCTAGTTTTGTAATTAAACATATTTTCATAGTGGATAGTTAAGTGGTCTGATGAAGCGGTTATTTTCTTCTTAAGTTATTGTTATGACCTAGGTTGTTTCTACCATAAAATCTTTTGTGTTAATTTTTATATTTGCATTATTTTATTTATATGCAATCATTTGTCAAGTCGTTTGTAAAATTTTAATTTGACATATTTATATTAATTATTAATCATTTTATTAAGGGTGACAGCTTAGATGGAGATGTTGAGAAAATTAAATATTATTTTTTTCTCTAAATATAATATTAAAAGTTCTAAACAATTATTTTCTAAATGTCTTAATTAAAGCCATAAAAGAAAATATTAGTTTAAATGTAAAAATAGAAAATTTAAATGAACAACTTGAGATACATGAAAGTTTTTCTAATAAATTAAAAGAAGAGAAAAATATTTTGTAAGAATAGAATAATGTTTTGAATTTGAGTGTTATAGGTTTCAAAGAAGAAAATAATAAGTTTGCTATAGATAATAAAAAATTGGTGTAAGGGCTCAAAGAATCATGTTAAGTGGTGGAGAGACTTACCACTGAAGTTCAATGCTTAGATAAAATTTTGAGCATTACTAAGTTCATATGATACATGTGGCCTTGGTTATAAGGATGAAAGTTCCACACCTTCAACATCATAGAACACATATGTAAGGCCTTCTAACTCTACTACTACTATTACTTATGTACAAAGAACCATTGCACTAATAATTGATAAAGCTGTTAAGTTTGAGTATGTTTGTCATCATTTGGTGAGAAAAATCATATTAGGTCAAAATGTAGATTTTTTTTATGCTTCCCACGTCGTTAATCCTTTTCAAGTTTCTAGTTATAAGACTTATAATTATCATCCATATATGAATATTATGTCCAATAATTATACTAGAAAGCATGAAGTTGTTGGTTCAAAGGGACAACTGAAATTCAACACATTTAATTTTAGGACTAATTATCATCATCCTACCATGCATGTTGCATCTTCATTTAGGATGAATGTTAAATCTAAAGTTAAGTGCAATAACATGCCTACAAAGACTAAGGTAGTTAAATTATAACCCAAAGAAATAAAAAAAATTAAGATTTAAGAAAGTTTGGGTTAGGAAAGATTGTCTCTTTTCAATCATCTCACCATCTATTAATGTTCACCTAGGTACATTGTTTAAGTGTTTAATTAACTTTAGGTGAACATCTTTATTAGATTTATTTTTTGTTATGTTATCTTTTATTTTAACTGATGTTTCTTTAGTCTTAACAAAAGAAAGGGGAGTAGATTTGCTTAACAATGAAATGGACTTTTCATACTACTTTTCTTTACAAACTTAACTTATTCTAATTGACTCTTCCTTGAGTAATTGAGTATTTTGACTTGTGTATTTACATATTTTTAACATATAGTAATCAATATTGACAAAAATTTACTCACACACTCATTGAACTCATATGTATATCATGCTTGAAGTTTATGATTGATTTTGTAAGATTTCAAGTCTTGAGCTAACCTTGACTACAAAACTGTGTTTGAGCTCTATTTTTTACTTTCTAAAATTTTAGTGTAGATAGACACCTAGTTTGAGAGAGCTACCTACTGTGATGTGTATGGCTACCACATTGAGCAAAAAGGGTTACCTTACAACTAATGTGAAATTCAACATACTAGATTTTTGACTCTTGCATAATTCCTTAAAAAAAGAAAAATAAAACAAAAAAAGCTTTAACTTGTACAAAAAGAAAGAGTAAAAAGTTATCTATATAAAAATAAAATAAATAAATAAATATCCAATCCCAATATATAAAAAAAGGGAGAATAAAAATATTTTAAGTTCTTCTTTGTAAATATGTTTTTTTTTTTGTAAAATTGAGGATTGAATTGCATTTTTTCATGATAGGTGATACTCTTTTCTTTGAATCTTCCATGACTAATCATAAATGAATTAAATGACATACTTTTAGAGTTCAAACATATATCTTATTTTCGATAATTGTTGATATGTCATTATATGGGTTAGAATGTCTTTCTGTCTTTTCAAAATACTTACACCTTCAATAGCTAGTCAAATTTTGAACAAGATTAATTTCTCAATTGAGTGTTCTATTCTGATCATGTTTAAATAAGTCTACTACTACTTCCTTTATAAAAGAAAAGAAAATTATATTTCTCAGATTTGATAAATTTTGTTTTATTCTACTTTATTTTGAAGAGTCGTAAAACTTAGGGGGAGTTTCCTCATTTCATACATCGCATTCTTACTCATATTGAATTTAAACTTCAAAGTTAAAATATCTTTATGTATGAAAAAGGAGGAGAATAGATATTAATAGGAGAATTTTTTTGATTAAATGTTCATTTTGATATATCATATAAGGGAGTAATTTTAATGCTTAAATGTTCCATCTGTTATTACTCACTATTTATGTTTATTTCATCGCTTTTTTGTTATTATATTCACTGAACTAATAAACAAATGAGTCTTTCAGGACAAGTTGTGTGTTTATTTGTATATTTTTTTCAGTGTATATATGATCTATCAAGATTCAAGCGAAAATGATTTTATCAGATCATAGGATAGTTACACTATGTAAAATGTATTTTTCATACGAGTATGATGTAGTGAGAGAGAGGTTTTGCCACACGACTATGCCTAAGAGGGGAATGTAAAGTTTATGAGTGTTGCTAATATTCGTAAATAAAATATCCAAATATAATTTAGTTTCTAAACATGTTCTTTAAGATCACTTTAAGTCAAAGAAACTACCAAGCATCAAATGAACACATCTCAAGTATACTTATGTTCTTATGCATGTTAACTTTCATATTATACATATAAGAATATCTAGTATATAAGTTACTTGATCGATCGAGTAAAGTTTGTGCTAACTTTTCAAGTCACAGTTGAACGGATTTGATAACTTGTGTGACTCAAGTTTATCAGAATGTTAATCTGGATCTAAATACCTTGCTTATGGAGAATGTGAAAGCTTGTAAGTAGGTTACTTGGGGGCATTATTTTTGATATGTGGTTAAAGTCCTAACCTTATAATCCAACATATTTTCATAGTAGATAGGTAGGTGGTCTTGTGGACCAGTAGTTTTCCTTTTAACTTATTTTTGTAAACTAGGTTATTTTCACCTACTTACATGCAATTACTTGTATGGCTGTTTGTGAAATTTTAATTTGGCATGTTTATATTAATTATATGTTCATCCCTTCTAGGTAATTAAATTCGTAACTAAAAATCTTTCAGTGTTTATTGTAGGATTAGTTAACAATTATCATTGGATATGCATCATTAACAATTTATTTGTTTTGATTTTTATGTATTGTGTTAGGTTTCTATTAATATTGGTGATATTCATGAACAAAATATATAATTGTAATCTTAGTTTCTAGGTGTGTCTTAGAAGAATATTTTCAAGCGAATAAAACAATTGAGTCTCAACAATCACATGTCAAGTATATTTCTATTCTCATACACGTTAGATTGCATATTAGATACAATAGGAACAATGTGAAAATAGGCTATTCGATCGATCGAGTAGTGGCAAGATCAATTGAGCAATATTACCTAAACAAATTGATTTTAATACATTACTAGATCGATCGAGGGATTTACTTGATCGATCGAGGACTAGAATGATCGTGTTTAATCACTGGATCGGTCCACTAGTTTTTGAATATTAATTAAATGATCATTGGATCGATCGACCAATGTATTATCTAATTTTAAAACGTATTTCTATTACGATTTGAATTGAGTTTTTTACGATATTATCCTTATTTCTTAAAAGTGTTCTAATTGATTTTATGGACAATATGATAATTTTACTTTAACCTAATGTGCTTCAAAATATCTATAAATACAAACTCAAGCACACATTTTAAATTCTCTCTTGTTTTGCTAAATGTTTTCAAGTAGGCTTTTTCATTAAGTTAATTTATCAAATATTTTTTATTGTATTTGATGGACTAACAAGCCTACAATAATAATTATGTTATTGTGCTTTTAACATATTGTTCTTGAATTACTAGTTGTTTTACATTTATATGATATATTGTTTAAATCAACTAGTTAGAGTTTATCATTATTAAATATGTTTTATGTTAGGAAACACACCTGCTCTTATGTTTATGTGCTAACATTTTAATGTTTAAGTGGTATGGGTTTGATTAACTCATAGGACTCAAGTTTTTTAAAATATTGGTATGGATATGAATGCCTATCTTGTAGAGGTTATGATGAATGGCTTCTAAGTAGGTTACTTAGGGGCATTAATTGGGTAAGTAGTTTGAGTTCTAGCCTTGTAACTGGATACATATTTTTATAGTGGATAATTAGGTTGTCCAATGCATCGGTGATTTTTCTCTTAGTTCATTGGTGTGGCCAAATTTATTTTTTTCATTACTTTAAGTACACGTGATTGGTTTTTTTTTCACTTATAAATTTTTAATTTACCATACTTCCCCTGACTGATATTTAGATCCATAACTAAACGAACTTTCATATTTTGTAACATGTGACATCTTTTGTATCAGAAGTACAGTTTGCAATATGTCTTTCTTTTAGTTTATAGGTTTCATATCTTGAAGAAAACTTGTCATTCCCTAATTTATTTATTCCTAAATACGGATTCAATGTTCGTTGTAGTTATATTGCCACACCTCTTAGTGTGTTAACTTGTATTAAGAGTGTTATTAACGAAGAATAGAATACAAGATTTCAAGTGTCTTATATTCATGATTTTTATAACCTACCTAACTAAAGATTTAGCATGCAACTTATCCATGCTTTATTTTTAAGAAAATGCATACCTTGTAAATCTACGAAAGAATGTGGTTTCACATTAGTTCAAAAGTGTTGAGGTTCTCATATAATAAATTTTGTATTACTATTATGTTAAAACTATCAAAGGATGGAGTGCCCATTGAGGTTGATACAGAAGCTACCTTCTTTATTGAAAATTATTTTGGATTACTCTACTTTTTGGAGCGTGGATTTCTTGGTAAGTTGAAGAATAATAATATTGTAGAAATTATTATATTTTAGCTTCAAATTGGAATCTACTTAATGCTTATTTATAAGGTGACATTGTGTTCAACTATGTTATTGATAGTTTGAACAAAGGCTATCTTCAAATGCATATTGTTGCTTTGGCTTTACTATAAAAAAAAGAGATAGGAAATCATTGAAGCAAAAGGAGGATGATAGGGTTTGTTTTCAACTGTATGGCCTTATCTTGATCATTCAAGTCTTGATAAGCCTTATTTGGTAATATTTTAATCATTTATATGTTTTATTTATATTTTTTTTCTAATTTGTGATTGTTATTTTTTTTTATAAATGTAATAGATATTATTTACAATGGTAGAACTCTTTTTGTGGAGGCGTTAAGACAACAAATTGTTTTATGTCAATTTGATTGCTCATATAAAATACTTGTTTTGCATGAAGTGCTAACATGAAAGGATCATCAGTGTAACCTATCTTGGATAAGTTTACAAGGATAAATCTAAAATCATATATTTTATATCCAACATTGATAGTGTCTTCGACCCAATCACACAAGAAAACTGTTTCATGAAAGACCTTATAATTGAGTTTCCAAATTTCTTGAATTATACCATAATATGTTTTATATCAGAAAGTACAATATTACCATCTTTTGAACTAGCAAAATGCCTAGTTTGTGCAACCATCTTCACATCACTCTTCTGGTTTACTCGGACTTTGTCCCTTACTTGTGTAGTAAATCTCAAACCATTAATTGTGAAACTAGAATATGATTTGACATCAAATTTTGGACCATGTTCAAGCCATTCTAAATTTTCTGTTATTTTATGATTGGTTTTGTTGAGTTGAACTCGAATCTATGCATATAAAAACATGAAATGTGTTTTAAAACATTATATAGAATTACTAATGAATTCTTGTATGTGAAGCTTACATGGTTGTGAAATCAATTAATAAGCTCTCACTTATGCTCGATACAACCATTTTTCTCCTATTTTTTCATAACGAGGATCGGTATTTAATAAGTTTAAATGCATTCTGTGAAATTATGCAAGATATATCAAATGAACCTCTCGAACTAAATGAACACACAAGTGAATCATTATATCGAAAAAAGGAGGAAAATATTTCTTAAGTAGACACAAATTCTCTATAATATATTTCTGTAAAGAGTTTAACTTACCAATTGATATAGATTTCTTGCATATTGTATTTAAGAATGAACAAAAATGAATTATTGATAACCGAACATGTTTTGGAAGAATTGACCTAATAGGAACTGGCAATAACTGTTACATTAAGATATAATAGTCATGTGATTTCAATCCATAAAGTTTATTATCGGTTATAGACACAAAACTTCTTAAGTTGGATAAGTAGCCATCAGGAACTTTCACACCCACCAAACATTTATAAAACACATCCTTCTCTTTTATTGACATTGTATATGATACTTGTGGCAAGTATGTTCAATTCTTATCATTTTCTACCCTTGGTGTCAATTCAGGTCGTATGCCCAATTTCTTTAAATGCAATCTTGCTTTAATTTCATCCTTCATTTTTCCAAGTATATTAAGTAATGTACCAATCAAGCTCTCACATACATTTTTCTCAATGTGCATGATATCTAAGATGTGACGAATATGTAGGTCTTTCTAATAAGATAATTCCCAAAATATTGATTTTTTATTCCAACAATCATGATCTACTAATTGACTAACATTTTCAACCCTTTTATTAGTTGACCTCTTTTGTTTCCCTTCATTAGTGAGTATTCTTTTTTCATATTTTTATATCATTTGAATGTCATACCATTAAATTACCTTAATATCTCAATGTCTTGTAAAGGACTCGATGTAGGATCATGATCTTCTTCACCATTGAAAGGTTTTCTTTTGGTATCTAAACTTATGTCAATATGGTAAAAATATTATATATCTTCTATAAGACATCTTTCATCCCTGAATAAGATAAGTTGTAGAAGTGCCATAACTACAAATAAGGCATCCTATATAACCTTTTGTTGCATGTCATGATAAGTTCCCAAAGGTAGGAAAATTATTAATTGTCCATAAAAAGACCCCTCCTTTAAGTTAAAGTATTCTTCTATGTGTGCATCATAAACATTTACACCATAATTCTATGTCTTTAAACCACAATCATAGGTTGCAAATACACATCAATATCAACTCCAGATTGTTTGGGTCTTGAGATTAATAATGTTAGCATCATGAATTTTCTTTTCATACATAACCAGGGAGGAAGGTTGTACGTTACCATAATTACTGGCCAATAAATATATCTGCTACTAAGGGAACTATATGGATTAATTCTATCAATAGAAATGGAAAAGCAAAGATTGCACAGATTAGATGCAAATTGAGGGGATAAATTATCTACTAATTTCTAATTTGAAAAATCAGAAGGATGACATAGCATCTCATCATCAGATCGATTCTCTGAATGCCAAGTCAATATTTTTGATGTCTCTTTACTTTTGAACAACCTTTGAAAGTGAGGATTTAGAGGAAAGTACAAAAGAACCTTTGCGAGCACGCCTTTCTTAGATGTTATCTCATTTGTAGCATGCTTCCATCTTGATTCTTTACACATCGGACAATTATCTAATGTCTCATATTCTTTTCTATAAAGAATGCAATCATTTGGATAAGCATGAATCTTATAATATTCTATGCCAAATCGACTAAGAGATTTCTTTGCTTCATACATTGAAGATGGCAACTCATTACCCTTAAAAACATATATATTAGTACATTTAGTAATTTTGTGAATCCCTTGTAAAAAAAGCCAATTTTTTGCCTTCACATTGTACAAATAAACCAATTCCAACATTTTAGTCTATTTCTTGCACTCTAGATACAACGGCTTTTCGGCATCTTCTAGATATTTTTTAAAGGTTTCAGGATCATCCTTATATAGTTCATCCTCAACAACATAAAAACATATTTTCTGTCTATACATTATGTATAGAGTGTATATTTTGATAAGATATATATAATCTATTCTCATCCTTATTTATCTCTTCCCTATGAGTATTATCCATATTTTTTCCATGATAATACCAACATTTATAACTCAAAAGAATACCACTAGATAAGATGATGCTTAACCTCATCAACATCATGAAATTTCTCATTTTTACATTTAACACATAGGCATTAAATCATATTAATTTCATTATTACTATTTTTATGTGCAAATTCCAAGAGAGTTTCAACTCCATAAATATAGTCTTGCTCAATTCAACACTTTGACATCCAAGATTTATCTATTTTCTATTAATGAAATTAAACATATTAATTAAATATGTATATAATCTAATAAAATATAAATGTATTAATCACTAACACATTTAAGCTATTATTATATATAAAGTTATAAATTATTGGAATATTCATCAAAACATCATACAAAAATAAATACATATTCAAATAATTAGTAAACTCATTATAACATTAATAATATATATATATATGAGTGAATGTAATAATAATAAATTTAAAAATTATTATTAACAATATATTTCATGTATTTCGTATATGCATGTAATAATAATAATTTTAAAAAAATTTAAGTTTAAAATAAATTAATATATATATATATATAAACATAAAATACATAAAATTAATTAAAATAAATATATAAAAATATAAAATATCAACAATAAGTGTAAAATAATTCATATAAATACTTACAAGAGTGAAACAAGTGCCAAAATGAAGAAAAAGAAGGAAAATGGTATTTGTCAGAAAGTGAATAGAAACTATATGTCAATTGATGCTACACATGACACGTAGCATCGGTTCTACGTGCCAACTGACGCAAGCCAAGTATAGTGTCGATTGACATATAGAACCGACACTACATGTCAACTGATGCTACACATGACACGTAGAATCAGTTCTACGGGCCAACCAATTTAAACCAAGTGTAACTTCATTTGATATGTAGAATCAATGTTACGTCCTACGTGTAATATCGATTGACACATGATGCTACTCATTATGCATCAATCGACATGGAAATTGATGCTACACCTAGGACGTAGCGTCGGTTGTACACGTCAACCGATGATAGTTCACATGTAGTGTTGGTTCTACGTGTCAATTGATCTAAAATTACAGGTTGGTTGACATGTACAACTGACGCTACATGTAGACTCGTGTCAGTTGACGTGTACAACCGATGTTATGTCCCACGTGTAGCGTTGGTTTCCACGTCAACTAATGATATTTTTTGCTATTTTTAAGTCGGTTCATAAGTATATTGACTTTAAATCTGGACTTAAATACTTTATATTGTAGTAGTGGATTATGAAGATTTATTGTATTAGTGTGTTAATGTAATGGTTTCTCTAAACGATACAAAGACATTACATGTCCATTCAAGTTACTACCTACATTTTAACCTATAAATATTATAATTGTATCTTTTTTTATAATCATTAAGAAAACATCAAGTTTGTTAGTTGACTACTAATTAATATGCACTCTAAAATATGTGTAAGAATCTATTTAAAATAATAGCATTAAATGTGATTTTTTTTGTGACAAGATACATGAGAGATATTATATACAAATAAAAAATGTCTCAAAAACTAATAATAAGTTATAAAATCATTTTTGTGCTCTAATATGTTGAGAAATATTAAAATATATTTGGATAGTGTCATTAATTAGTATAAGATGCTTATCATTTTTGCTATAATTTGCATGTGAAAAATCTCTATCAATTACAATTTTGTGCTCGTTATTTTCATAAGTAGAATATGACGATATCTTTTGCTCTATATTCAAGGATATAGGTATTAGAGTTCATTTTTCTTTTAAATTTGTGTATATCGTTCTAATTAGCTCATCGATAACTTATTTTATGTGAGAATTATATGATAAATTGCATTGGTAAGTGTTTGAGTTTTTCTAATTAAGCTTGTTACATATCGTATACATTACGGTAATTTGTTTGACTAAATAGAAATATCACATGTTTTTCATTTAGATTAAGTCATGCTAATGATATCTTTTATTGTTTAATTTAATTTAGACTCTAAAGTTGATAGTTAATTATTACATTTTTTTATAATTTGTTTAAAAGTTAACATACATAAGGTAATATCTTAATGTTTGTCGAAGAGAAATATGTTAGTTTTTCATTGATAGTAAGGGAACTTGAGTAAATTAAGTTCTTCATTATGGTAGCAAGAGACACCACTTAATGTATTTTTCTTTTCATACTTATTGGCCACATTTGGCTATAGTTTAATATATATTTAATATTTTGATATTTAATATAATTAATTTAACTTATACTTATTATAAAAATTAATAATATGTTTAATATATATATATTTATGATATTTGATATAAGTAGAGGTATAAGAAAATTTAGAGAAAATATGGTATTGGATATAAGCATGAAAAAATTATATGAACATAATTAATGAAAATCTTTTGTTACAGTTGTTAAATGTACCTAAAACATATTTGGGTACAG
The DNA here is from genome assembly GCA_030763125.1 of Hippophae gyantsensis. Taxonomy (NCBI): domain Eukaryota; kingdom Viridiplantae; phylum Streptophyta; class Magnoliopsida; order Rosales; family Elaeagnaceae; genus Hippophae; species Hippophae gyantsensis. The sequence goes on along the minus strand of CM061031.1, from coordinate 53,963,029 downwards.
TTAATGATTGTATCAGAAGGTATAATGGTACAATTACTTTTAGGTATAGTTAATAATTTTATTTAAAAGAAATATAAATAAACCACTGAAATATTATAAATGTATCTAAAACATTATAGGTATAGTTATCAGAACATACGAGTACAGTTGTTAATTGTTTCGTTAATATTTTAGGTATAGTGAAAAGTGACACTTATGAGTACAATAAGTAAAGCTTCGATTAGAAACGCAAAATTGCTAATATTTAAACTGTTTTAGGCATAGTGAATGACTATAACTAAAAGCATTTTTTCTTGTAATAAGGCTATTTATCTCCTAAACATATTTTCACACCTCGTTTACTTTTAGTTTTTATATTGTCGAACCTAGTATTTATAAGGATGGCCTTAAACATTCAAGTGGTTACAAGTAATAAAAGTGGAATATAATTCTTTGTTGGCAAATGATACATGGGAACTTGTTCCTATTAAAAAGTATAAAAATAATTAGGTACTAATAGGTGTTTAGAATCAACAAGTTGATTAAGAAACTTAAAGCATGCTTAGTTAATAAGGGGTTTCATCATGTTAAAGGCATAGATTTATTTATAAAAATTAGTCCTACTGTCAAGCAGGCAACAATTTGGTTGGTGATGTTCTTAACACTTTCTGAAGGATGGAAACTTAAACAACTAGATGTCAATAATGTCTCCATAAATAGGTATTTAGAAGAAAAAGTCTACATGATTTAACCCTCTTTTTTTGAAAAAGACAAGGAATGGTTTCAAAGGTTAAAAAAACATTGTATGACTTGAAACAAAATCTTAAATCTTAGTTCCAAAGTTTGAGTTCTTGTCTTCTTAGTTAGGGTTTTGAAAACTCAAAGGCAAATGTGTCAATGTTTTTTCAACATTTATCAGATAGTATTATCATCATACTTATATATGATGATGATATTTTAATTACTCGTTCAAATTCAACTAAGATTGCTTAGGTTATCATTAAGTCATTATTACATTTTCACTCAAAGACTTGGTCAGTTGTTCTATTTTCTTAGAATTAAAATTCTCAAAACTAATTCTTACTTGCATTTATGTCAAAGAAAGTACATAAGTGAGTAATGAGCTGATTGATTTTAAACCTTTGCCCACATTTATTTCTTCAAGAGGCTCTTTATCATGCTTTAATGGTGTTGCATTGGATTACTAATGCATACCCTCTAGGCGAACAACCTTAGGAACCCACAAACTCAAAGGATCAAGAACAATTGATTTGCTAGGAACGTGTTGAAGATGATCGTATTAGAATCTTAAGAAAACAAAGTCCTTAAAACCTTAAACTTGAGAAGCCACAAAGGTTGATCACTTCCTTAAATAAGTCAAATTCAAGAATTCAATCAAGAACATAAGAAGACAAAGCAAAAAGTTTTATGAAATAAACTTGATTAATAATCAACTAGTTCTACCTCCAAATTATATAACCGTTCCTTTTTATAAGTAACAAACCCTAATTGAAATGGACTTATTTAGTTGTAGATTAGGACTAATCAATCCTTAAAAAACTAAAAGACTATAAGGCTTATGATAAATAAGACATAAAATGCCACAATTAACTAAAATGAAAATTACTTCCTAGCTAACTTAATCTATGCATCCAACTTGATCTTCTAAATCTATCCTTTACATAAAAAGATAATAGACTATCCCTAGTGAAGCTTTAGAACCTCAAATTTAGTTTTAGATTCTTCTAGCACAACCTATTTGTATTGCACTTCCATGATCAAGCCTTGCAAAGCTTCTTTCATCCTCTTTGTCTTTGCTCTAGTCATTGGATTGCCAATTCCTTGCAAAGGATCTTGAGAATATTTGGGAACATCAACTTGGTCAGCACCTCGATCTCCATTATTCCTCTCCTCTTCGAACATATTCGTCCTCGAATCACCTACATCAAATAAAGATAAATCAGCAACATTAAATGTTATACTAACATTATCATAGTCATTTGGAAAATCTAGCTTGTAGGTGTTATCATTGATCCATTCTAAGACTTGAAAAATTCCATCTCCTCGAGGCTTGAATTTTGATTTGTGTTGTGTGGGAAACCTCTCCTTATGCATGTGTACCCAAACCCAATCTTCATGTAAGAAAATAACCTTCAAACACCTCTTATTGGCTTGTTTAGCATATTTCTCATTCTTCCTTTCAATGTTGGCCTAAAATCTGGCATGTAAATCCTTCACAAATCTACCTCTCTCTTAACATCAAGATTAATATGTTCATTAGTAGGCAAAAGTAAAATATCCATAGGTGTTAAAGGATTAAAGCCATAAATAATTTCAAAAGGAAAAAATGAAGAAGTAGAATGAACAAACCTATTATGTGCAAACTCAATATGTGGCAAACACTTCTCCCACTACCTTAAATTCTTTTGAATGATAGTACATAACAAAAGAGTGAGTGTCCTATTAACTACTTTAGTTTGTCCATCTGTTTGAGGATGTGCAATAGCAGAAAATAAAAATTTAATTAATAATTTATTCTATAAAATGTGCCAAAAATGACTAAGAAATTGAACATCTCTATCACTAACAATTGTCTTAGGCAACCCATGCAAATGAACCACTTCTTTAAAGAACAAATTAGCAATATGTTTTGCATCCTTGGTTTTAGAATATGCAATAAAATGAGTCATTTTACTAAACCTATCAAGAACAACAAATATGATATCCTTACAACTTTGAGTCCTTGGTAATCTTAAAACAAAATCTATAGATATATCAATCCAAGTTTGATCAGGCATAGGTAAAAGGTTATACAAGCCATGCAGTTTAACTTCAGATTTTGCTTGCCTACATGTAATGAACTATTCATAAATATATTGGACATCATGCTTCAGATTAGGCAAATAAAAATGCTCACATAAAATATCTAAAGTCTTTAGGACACCAAAGTGACCCACCAAACCTTTCTTATGACTTTCCCTAACAAGAAACTCATGAACAGAACAAATACGCATACATAATTTATCTTTCTTGAATAAACATTCTTCATGCCTATAAAAATCACCAAATGCACATTTATCATATGCATCAACCATAACATTTTTCTTCTTATTCTTGTATTTTATTACATAAGAAAAAATTTCTATGAACTCTAACCACTTAGCATGTCTTTTATTAGCGCGTCTTTTATTAAGCTTACCTTGGGTCATCAATAACTTCAAACTCTCATTAATGCATAAAGATTCTTATCGTAAGTAGGATAATTCAACACTACCCCACTTATCTTTTTGTTAAAATAAGTAATTGGTTGGGAATGCTACATCAAAACAGCTCTTATGCCAACCCCGAATGCATCACATTCTATTCCAAAAGCTTTATCAAAGTTAGGTAAACACAACAAAGGTGCATTAGTTAGCTTATCTTTTAATGTTTTAAGAGCTCAATCATACACATAATCCCATTTAAAAACAACATTCTTTTTAACAAGTTCATTCAAAGTGAGGCAATAGAACTAAAATCTTTAATAAACCTTCAATAAAAACTCACTAAACCATGGAAACTTCTTACCTTATTCACATTCTTAGTATAGGTCAATCCCTTATTGCCCTTACCTTCTCTTCATCAACACTAATACCCTACGAACTAATAAAAAATCCAAGAAACACGATAGATTTCATGCAAAATGTGCACTTCTTAAGATTAACATACAATTTGTTATCTCTTAACACATTAAAAACAACATGCAAGTGTTCCACATGTTTATCCAATTTTTTGCTATAAACCAAACTATCATCAAAGTAAACTACCACAAATTTTTCAATGAAATCACACAAGACATGATTCATTAACCTTATGAATGTACTAGGTCTATTAGTTAAATCGAAAGGCATTACTAACCACTCATACAATCAATATTTAGTCTTAAATGAAGTTTTCCATTCATCTCCTTCTTTCATGCGAATCTAATAATAGTCATTCTCTAAATCAATTTTATAAAACAAATGGCAATCATGCAATGAATCAAGCATATCATCTAATTTGGTGATAGGATGTGTATACTTTATCGTTATCTTGTTAATAGCTTGACAATTGATAACTTGCCTAATTTGGCATAATTTATCACTTTTCAACTTTAAATTTTAGTATAATTTTATTGATTTTTATTGATTTTAGACTTCATTATTATTATTTAAATTTTATTGCAAATTTTAAGATAATAAAGATCCAAAATTTTATAAGCATATCATCTAAAGACTCTCAAATTTAAATTAATATATATATATATATATTAATTATATTGAGGAGAGAAGGAACATGATATATATATATAATAAAAGGATAGATAGAGGAGAGGGTGAAAGGATCGAAAATGAAAAAAAAAAGAAAAAAAAAGAAAAGAGAAACAGATAAAGCGACAGAACAAAAAATAAAAAGAAGATTAACAAAAAATAAAAGGGACAAAGCACCGCTAGAGTGAAAAGAAGAAGAAGAAGAAAGAACAGTGATGCAAGTTGATACAAAGTAGATTGGAGCGTAACAAGGAAATATGAAAGTAGATTATTTTTACGATTAAATTTTCTTTCAATTTCTCTCAAAAAATTATGGTGAATTCATTTATGTTTAATTTAATTTTTAGCATGAACTGAATTTCTTTATTCTAGGAAAAATATGTAATTTAATTCCAAACTATGCTTGATTTTCTATGTTAATTTGAATTATTTTTCTACATATTTGTCTGATTTATTCGAAGTTTATTGCTTCTAATTAAGTGGTCTTTAATTAGATGATTTTAATCTTGTGATTTACTATCAAAAGAGGGAATTATAGAATTAATTTGGAATACTTCAACATAGATAAATATAAAGATTAAAAGACTTGTATGAACCTGTGTAGTTTTAAAATCATTGGTCTTAATGTTTTATTGCTTTATTAAATTGCATACTCTTGTGTAAATTAATGAATGATAATATTTTCAATTGACTATCGAAAGAAGTTTTTGGATATTTTTTGGAGATTGATAACAAACAGAGAAAACTAAATTTAATTAGCTAGATGAGTAAAGAATAGTAAGGGATTAGGTGAAATCAATTTTCTAAAAGTTTTCTTCCCATTAATTTGATTTTTGAATATCTTTATTTTCTTTATATTGATTTTATTTTAAATTTCAATTACAACAACCTTAGTGATTTGTCTAGGTAAAATAGAGATTAGTATAATTTTAGTATTTGTCAAAAATAAGTTACCAATCCCTAAGGACGATACTCTTCTTATCACTTTATTATAAAACTATAATACTGTGCACTTGTATTTTTTCACCAATCAGCAATCTATATAGATGCACCATGTTCCATCTTTCTTTGGGACTAAGATGACATGAATCGAACATGGGCTGAGACTCTCCCTTACAAATCTCATTTATAGCAACTCATCTACTTACCTTTGTATCTCCTTCGTTTCCTCAAGATTAGCTCTGTAAGTAGGTCGATTTGGTATTAGAAATCTGAGTGTAAAGTATGTTTAATGCTCAATTCCTCTCAAAAGAGGTAATCCATAAGGAATCTCTTCAGAAAATAGATCCTCAAAATCCTATAATAAAGACACAACAACACTAGGCAAAGATGAGTTAAGATCGTTAGTAGAAAGATAAACATCATTGTACATAAGTACAAGTACTTGTTTCCTTTCCATCATTACACTCTTAATCTCATGTTTTTCAACAATTACACTTATTCTTTTATATTTCTCTCATTTTTGCTCATTTTTCTCTCTATTTTTTCTCTCGACTTGACTTGCTCTCTTTTTATTTTCATCTTCCTCACACTTTTATTTCTCCCTCATCTTGCACTCTCTTTCTATCCTAATATGGTCTTCATAAGCTTGCAAAGGTTTAGGAGGCACTAACACATTTTTTTTATTAGTCATTATAGAAGAATAATTATTTTTATACCCATCATGCGACACCCTTATATCAAACTACCAAGGTCAGCCAAGCAATATATGACCAACATACATTGGTGTCACATCACAAAGAACCTCATTCTCATACTTGCCAATAAAAAAACCCAAAATTATTTGTTGACCTTCACTTCTCCACAGTCAAATAGCCATTGTAACTTGTATGGTTTGGGATGCTTTTGCTACTTCAAATTCAAATATTCTACCAACAAAATACTAGCAATATTAGTACAGCTCCCACTACCAATAATCAACGCACATACCTCAATCTTCATGTGGCATCTTGTATGGAAAATATGTTCACATTGCTCCTTATCTCCTTCATCCTTAGGCTATATATTCAGGGATCTCTTTGTGATAAGTAAATCTCCATGCATAGGTTCTTCCACTTCAACATCAGAGAAATCCTCCAATGGTGGCATCTCATCATCACTTGAAATAGAACTTTTGATTTCTCCATTTACCCATACAACCATAACCTTTTTGTTTGTGCATTCAAAGGTAATATGTTTGAATCCTTGGCACCTAAAACACTTGATATCAAGTGACTTATAATAATTTTAGTTTTGTGTGTGCCCTTAGGAATAACAACTAAATTCTTTAACTTTGCTTCATCTTTTGTTCTAAAGGCAACTTTGTTGTCCTTCAAATTTTATCTCCACAGAGAGCTAGAGGATAAATCGTATCTGAATTTCTTGGACTTGATTTGCTTATCCACTTTAATGACCTTGTGCAATATACATTGTTTCTTCTTTATCATCCTCTATGTTTACTCTAATCATGATGATTTCCATCTTCTTATAATAATCCTATACACTCATGGAACCTTAAACCAGCCCTTGAAGCTTTCTATATAAATCCTTATAGTAATGACTAGGTATAAATCAATTACGCATCACCAACTTCATCTCTTCCCATGATCAAATAGGCCTTTCACCATTCCTTTTCTTAATGACCACCAATTGATCCCACTATATACCTGCATAACTTCTAAACTCCATGTTTGCTAGCTTTACTTTCTTCTCTTCCGAGTAATTATGACAATCAAATATGTGTTAAACCTTTCTTTCCCACTCCAAGTATATCTTTGGATCATTCCTTCCTTAGAAATTCATAATTTTCATCTTTATACTACCTATATTCCTATCTCCTTTGGAGTCAGCCTTCTTATTTCGTTTATAACTTATTCTCTCCCCTACTTTGGAATCAACTTCTTCATCACCGAACTCATGTCTTCTATATGATTTTGAACTAGAAGAGGATTCTAATCGTTTAACCTCACATGCAACAACTTAAATTGATCATTAAGAACCTTGATGAAGAATTTCATGTCGACCTCTTGTGGTTCCCCTCCTTCCTTACTCATTTTTTCAAGCTGTAAATAAAATGAAATAAAAAGTGTTGTTTCTCACACACTCCCTCATGTGTTTGCTCTCAAATCAAGGTATTGTCACTCATGTTTCACTTTATTTTGGAATTTTGTATATGGTAATTTCTCTTATATTTTACCACTCAAAGCCTAAGCCAACCACCTTTTATGTTCTTAATACAATCAAGAATTCAACTAATCTCAAAAGAGCAACCAATTTATTGGTGACAATCTCAAAAATTATAATTTTAAAACTTAGTTTACTCTAAAGATGACTCTAAAGAACCAAATATAAGAAAGAATATAAGAATAAGAATAAGAATATAAGAATAAGAATAAGAATATAAGAAAAGAAAGAAGAAAGGAAACTAAAGGGAAGATGGAAAGAATATAAGAATAAAGAATTAAATAATTAATTTAGGAAAGTTAAAATATGAAAGAAATAATCTTAAGCTGAAAATATTTTCAAGATCTTTCTTTTCTTACCTTGCTTGACCAAAATATGATTTTTTTTAAATCAGACTTGGATAACAATTTTGATGATTATCTAGAATGAAATATATGAAAACTATAACAAAACAAAGGAAAACTAATTTCAACAAGAATAAAAAATTCAAGCAAGAAAATAAGAATTGGAAACTTTAACAATCTACTACTTTTTCTCCTCTTTGTTTTTTAAATTTTTGATTGCTACTATGAATAGAAAATAGACAAACCAAATGAACAAAAACTGAAAACAAAGCAAAAAAAAAAGATGCAACAAACTTTAAACCCCTAATAAGTGGTATAAACGATGGAATTTGAGGTCAATAATTGTGGGGAACATGCTAAATCTATATATATATATATATATTGTAGGAATCAAGTTGAGCTTCGAAAAGATAAGAAGAATTCAAAGAGAACTATGAAACGAAATCCAAAGATAAACAATAAACACGGAATTGAAAAAACACACAGAATTATGAAGGACAATTTTTTTTTAAATCAAGAACTCAAACAAAGATAGATGTAGATAAATAACTTATTTCTAGCAACCAAAGCTCTAATACTAAATGATGCGGATCATGTTGGCGATAAATCCTAGGAACCCAAGAACTCAAAGGAATAGGAACAAACGATTTGCTAGGAACATGTTGAAAATTATCGGATTAGAACCCTAAGGAAACAAAGTCCTTAACACCCTAACCTTGAGACACCACAAAGGTTTATCACTCCCTTTGATAAGTCAAATTTAAGCATTCAATCAAGAACACAATAAGGTAAATCAAAAAGCTTTCTAAAATAAACTTGATTAATGATCAAAAGGTTCTGCCTCCAAATTACATAACTGCTCCTTTTTATAAGCAACAAACCCTAAAAGAAAAACCCTAATCAAAATTGGCTTATTTAGTTGTGGATTAGGCCTAATCAATCTTTAAAAAAAATAAAAGACTAAAGAGTTACAATAAATAAGACATAAAAAGCCCACAATTAACTAAAACAAAAATTGCTTCCTAATTTAATCCATTGCATCCAACTTGATCTTCCAAATCTATCCCTTGCATAAAAAATAATAGATCATCCTTGGTGAAGCTTTGGAATCCTCGAATTTAGTTTTAGCTTCGACCGTCAATTCCTTGTAAAAGATCTTGAGAATATTTGGGAACATCAACTTGATCAGCATCTCGAACTCCATTAATTACCAAGTACAATCAAGGAGTCTAATAGGTGCTCTTAAATACTGCACGATTACCATACCAAAAAAATTGTCTTCGTTATTAACAAGTTATGTCAATTTCTGGATCAACCTACTCATTTGCATTGGAAGGATACTAAGATTGTTCTTTAGTATTTAAAGGGCACAATTGGTTATGTTTTTTTATCCTAAAATATGATCATATTGATTTAATTGCCTTCTTTGATGAAAATTGGGGGCAACCCTCTTGATAAGAAAAGTAAGGAGCATATTATGTTAATTTTGTGACTCATTTGATCTAATGGATGTCAAGTACATATTTGGTAAAAATATTATAATGCATGAAAGAATTAAATATGAGAAAATCGATTTCCATTTGGTGAAACAACAAGTATTTGATGCAAAACTTGATGTTAGGCATTGGAAATGATTATCAAATAACTTATGTGTTCGTCAAGTCTTTACCATCCAAAAGATTTGTAGCTTTGAGAAAAAACTCATGATCTATAAGTGACTTGAGCTTGAATAGGAGTAATGGATAGTATTGTAAATAGTCTCTCAATATTGTAGCTAACTTTGCTAGTTATGCAGAGGACACACATATATGTCATTATTGTATTCATTATAAAGAAATTTTTTTCTCATTATTATTGAATTCTATCATCTTATATAAACTCATTTACAAATGATAAATGATAATGAAATAAGAAAATTTGAATTAAAATAAATTGCATATATATATTAGTATAAATTCTTTGATGGAACATGACAGAGTCACCTTATACAACCCTTCATCCACCACTATAATTTATACCTATGACCTTAGTTTTTAACCGTGATTGTAGGTCTATAGTCATGGTTATAAGAACCAAGGCCTAAGTGAGACAAACGGAGGCCATAGGGGTATCTATGGTCTCGATTAGCATATAATCAAGGCCATAAGTACCCCTATGGCCTCCATTTTCTAATAACTGAGGTTATAGATACACCCTATGACCTCAGTTTCCTAATAGCCAAGGTCATATGGTATGCATAAATTAAAAAAAATACAATTATTAATTACAATAAATTTATTGATTATAATATTAAAAATCAATATAAATTACAATAAATTTATTGATTACAATATTAAAAATCATATTATATTAAAATTAAAAGTATAATTACATTCGAGAGTTTATTATACACTAAAAATTAATAAACACAATATACAATAGAAATTACTTAAGCATAGTATTTATTTTTATCTATTTTGAGACTCAAAACACAGTGCACCTAGTACGCTGGTGTGCCTAGTGCGTAATGCCTACCATGAAAAAGAAATAATAGTAGATAAAATAAGAATGAACCATAAAAAAATGTTTGCAATAGACTCAAAACACAGTCTAGTATAGCATAACAAGCAAGATATGCAAGCAAGTAATAAGAATGAACTATAAACACAGTGTAGAATGGAAATAACTTGAGCATAATATTTATTTTTATCTATTTTGAGACTTAAAACACAGTACACGTAGGTACTTACCAGAAAAGCATGTCTTCTCTATTTATCATTCACCTTTCCCAAAACTGGGATTTCTATCTCCAAATTAAAATGTATACTACATATAAAAGATAAGATGAAAAGAACAAAAAAAAATATCAACAACAATCTACAGTGTAACTATTGAAATAATCTAACAAAGGACTTCAAGCAAAAATTACCATAAATGAATAAAAATAATCTTAAAATAGGACTTGATGATGAAATCTACTGCTTTCTCTTAACTTTTTTCTTTGGAGCATCAACCTGTAGGACAGGAACCAAGGAGTGAGTAACAAATTAGCATAAGCTTGGGTTTGATAGACAAATGATAAAAGATTAGCAGTTTGAAGTTTAGCCTCCTTCCTCACAGAGGACTAATATAACAATGTATCATCAGAAACTTAGTTAGCACTGATATAACTAAAATGCAAATTCAATACTTGAATTCCAAGATAAAGTAAATATGGAAAATGAGGATTGACCTTTCCATACATGTATACATCAGTGCAAAGATGTTTAGACAAAACTAAATTTTGGTTCATCACAATCATATTGTCAGTTGAAAGTACTCATATATTCAGCAGAAGTCATGAGCTTGAATGGCAACACCAAGCTACATGGTCCTTTACTAATGCTGGAATCAACAGCTTTCGAGCATTGAGATTCACTTCAAACCTCATATTTGGTAGCATAAAATCAATTTTCAATCCAATTGTTGGAAAATAAAAACAAAGCCAATAGATAGTATCAGAACCTTATGGTGCGAGAATTGTGGCGAAATGGGATCGCCAGAGGAAACCAACCTGGCGATGGATAAGTTCAAAAGTCCATCTACTTCTATATGCTCAATGGACTTCAATTGTTATCGGTAACAACTTGGGTGGTTCTCTCATTAATGAAGCTAATTAAGCACAACTATAATGAGATAGCAAAATGAGACACTGATAAAAGAAATAGATAATCTAAAGACACCTATTGTTGGAAGTTTTATCCCAACCTTGAATTAACCAAGCACTGTAAATTAATAATATTTTTTTTACCAAACAATAGCAAACAGGTTGGTATCCAATCTTGAAAAACCAACAAAATGGGAACAAATACACAATTACGGAGTTATACACCCAAAAAATATACAATTACTCATTACAAGATAATTGGTAAATAGTATATCAATAAAAAAAATTTGAAAATATTGTTTTTGATCCTCTTTGTTTATCGTTACAGAAATGCTAGGGTGAAACAGGCACATCACCAACACTAGCGCACCACCTCAACGAACTAGCACTAGCGTACCACCCCAACATACTAGCACCAGCGCACCACCCCAACGAACCAACACCAATATCAGGCCAAGCACTAGGCGACCACATGTTCCACAAACCATACCAAGAAACATTCCTAACAAATTTTCATAACCCATCTAGGAAATATCCAACATCCAAATTTCTCAACGTAAGCAAGCCTTTAGGCAGCTAGAAATAACCTTTACATACCAATCGAGATTTGGTACCGAGATTCATTTATAAAAGAAAAGATGAGTTGATGTTACCAAAAAAATTCAAGTAGTGGCCAAGGAAATACTATGGCAAGAGTGGAAAAGAGGTTGAAACGCAGTGCAAGAGTGGAGCAAATGCTGGAACGTGTTGCGAGAGAAAAATAGAGGTTGGAACATGACGGCGCGAGAGTGAAACAAAGATTGGAATGTGACAGTGTGAGAGTGGAACATGACGTGAGGGTTTTGAGTAGAGAAGAGAATATACATGGCGTTAGGGTTTCGCGCGAGGCTAGTGAAAAATGAGGGATATATATGGGAATGATAAGAAAAAAAATTACAAAAAAAAAAGAAAAAACAAATTTGGAAAAAAAGATAGGGAAATTAAAAAGGGAAAAAGAAAAAAAAAGAGGAAATTAAATTTAAAAAATTGATAAAAAAATTTTGGTATTTGATGTAAAAGAGAGAAAATTGAGAGGGAAAAAGGAAAAAAAATAGAAGAAAAAAAAAAGAGAAAAAAATTGGTAAATTTTTTTTGTGTTTGGTGTAAATTAATGAGAAAAAATTGATAAGGAATATCTATGACCTCAGTTTTAAAATAACCGAGATCATAGGTTATGTCTATGACCTCGATTTTATAAAAATTGAAACCAAAATCCTATAATCAAGATTTTTTTAAAAAAATAAGGCTAAATATTTGAAATTATATGTATATATTGTAATAGTAATCATAATCATACATTTTTATAATTAGAGAAAATTGTAATAAGTGAAAAATAATCGTAACATGGGCATATAAAATATTACATGTGATCATATTGTAATCTTTTAGTCATAAGTACATGTATTTCATTCATAAATATATATCATGTCATAATATTTTTTAAATTTTATCTTATAATATAATGTAATGAAAAAATAATTAAAATATTTAATATTTCTCTTTCAACTTCAACGTTATCTCACGTTATATTATTTGAAATTTTATTTTATTAATATTTTTAATTTATTTAAATTCTTTTATCTGTATATAAAATTTTAATATTTTTTTATTCTTATTATTTTTATTTATCTATTATCTCTTTATTTGACAATTTTAAAGTGTTGATGAATATATACTTTTAATTAGAATCTCTAAGTTAAATATATACATTACATCTTTTTTTTAAGATTTTGATTGCGCTAACTATTTTCTTAGATTAAATTTTAATTAATTAATTAATTAATTTAATATATTTATGTATAACTTCATTGCTATTGACTTTACTGTATTCTTTCACGTTTTATTTATTTTAGATCATTTTTATAATATGTTGGGTTTATACCATTTACAAAAGTATTAATCTTTAACCCTAGTCTTAAAAAAAAAATTCTGGCTTTGTCCCAATTGCTCCGGTATATTGGGTTTATACCATTTTTAGATCCAATATTGGATCTTACATGTCAAACTTGTAATTGATCTATATTATTATTACGTGGTTTTTCAATCACATCCCAAACATCACCTTCAACCACACATCATTTGATTGTATAAGATAAGTAGATGCAAAATGTCTAATACAGTTTTTACCCGAGCAAATGAGAAAACAAAAACAAGAAATAAAAAGAAGTAATAACCCTTGGTCGAAAATGATTAGATATTTAATTAAAAAAAAAAAGAAGATTAGATACAAAATGACACATACACTTGTACCTAAATAAAGCCGAAGCAACATCACTAAATAGCCCTTAATTAGGTAATTAAATATCAAATACAACAAATTATTAGTATTATTCCATGAAAAAGATGGCATAGCTATGGTAACTCCAAGTGCATGACAAATTTATAGTTTAAGCCGAAGGACTTTGGTCTATTTTTTCTGCCGCGCCATTGGGTTTCTTTTCATTAGCAAGCGGAAGCAACCCCTTTGCTTTACAAGCGTCCACTGCTCCTGAGAACATGTCTTTTAACCCATATTTGAACTCAAAACCCATCTGGATTAGCTTCTTCGAATCAAAATGAACATTTGGTACATTCTCGTCTATACCTTCAAACCTGAACAACAAATTTCATTTGTTAAAAAAAAAAATGGGTTATAAATTTTTTTAATACTGAATTGTGTTAGTTTGTACCAAAAAAAAAAACTGTATTTTAATAGTTATGATTTTTTTCATTAGTTTTTGATAAATTTTAATGAAAATGAAAATCCGTAGTTTCGTAATAATTTAAAATTTAATAATATTTTTGTAATTATTTTCATAATTTAGTAGTAAAATAATTGAGAGAACATAATAAAAATAACACTATTAAAACTTATAATTATAAAAATAACATTTTTTTTATTCACTTAATATATTTTCATTATTAAAAACAATCTAGTACATTGTTTCATTTTAAATAATGGTTATTTAGATCAATTAAATGTTTAACATCGTCTAATTAAATCATGTTGAATATTATTGTGGTGTTATTTAAATTTTTAAAATGTTATTTTTTATAATTATATGAAAATGAATTTGGAAAATATATAATAAGAAAATTAAGCTAAAGGAAATATACATACTTAGTAGGAGGATTATACTCGGGGTATTTTTCTAGGTAGAATTTTGCAAGATCATAAATTGTAGCATCACATGCAGAGGCCATATAGCGACCCTCTGCTTTGGGATGTTCGTATAGGAATATATGAGCATTGCAAAGATCATCCAAGTGAACAAACTGTCCTTGCTTTATGATCGAATAATGGGCTTCATTTCCTGTTTCAAAATATATTCCTAATTAAATCTTTCTTATTATGTAATTTCTAATTTCAAGGTTGGTCAGAACAGAAACAGAGTATTTGCTAAAAGTACTTAATTATATATGTAAATTGATCCACTTTACCAGTAATTGGTGAAAGTCCTGTGATAAGACTTGGAGGCATTGAACTCATGAGAAAAGGGCCAATCACAAGAGGTGGAATAATGCTAATGAAATCCAAGTTTTTTTCTTTTGCTAATTTCCAAGCAGCTTGCTCGGCTAGTGTCTTAGACACAAAGTACATCTAATATATACATAATAGCAAAAATTAAAAATTAAAAATAAAATAAAACTCAAAGTGAGACTTGGAATTCTTAATTGTAAAATACCCATCCAGTCATCTTTTTGTTACGGCAAAATTCGATGTCAGTCCAGCAAGTTTCATCATAGACAGGCTTTTGGTGCTCTTCAACATTAACAGTTCCGGCAGAGGATGTAAATACAAGTCTTTTAGTCTTTGCTTTGAGACAAGCATTCATGATGCTTAGTAACCCTTCTATTGTTGGCTTAATCACTTCGTTCTACAATTATCAAACAACATTCTTAATAGCTCATTATTCCTTTATATATATTCGTTTAGATGCTAAGAATATATAATTAAAAAATATATATATTTCCCTATTTTCCAAGAGTTTCAACCAGAAAATTCATCTCATGAATAGATAATCATGCAATGAGTTTGGTAGGATACAATCCAATTCTTTCACTTTAACATGGATATACTCAAAGGTAAAAATGGTTACGAGTACGGACGGAAACGAACTTATAAATTATGTATCTAAAATTGTCTGAAAATTATTACGATTTATAGACGATTTTTTAACCGCAGTTATTAAAAAAAATCTAAAAAATATATATAATTTAATTTATTAAATATATAAATTAATTAAATAAATAAATATAATTAATTTCGAGTATAGATGAATATGGTTTTAGTATAACCGTAACCGAATCGTATCTGTTATTTTATGTTCGATTTTTATCCAAAATTGTTATCGTCTTAAAAATTTATCGGATAAAAACAAAACCGTCGATTCGAATTATCAAACCCGTATATATTTTTCTTTTTGCCAATTCTTACTCAAAGCTACAAGCTAATTCCAAAATAAGTTATACATACCTTGTAATTATTCATGTTTAAAATAATGTGGGGGCGGGGGGCGTAATATTCCTCACGGTACCTTAGGTAGTGGCTACTAGCTAGTGTTTGTAATGAAACTTTATATCTTAATGGGATTTCACTCTCAGTGAAAATAAAAACTAATCAATCAGCAATTAATATAAGTCCTATTGCTTAATTATAAAATTAATATTTGTTTCGTACTATATTTTGTATTAATCATTATAAGTTCTCAATAATTGAAAACAAGAAGAAAAAAAAAGATGCAAAAGAATAAAAAGTGAATTAATATTATAAGTTCTCAATAATTGAAAGCAAAATTAAAAAATAATAATAATAATAAGTGATTCACCTTACTTTCCCACAGACACATACGTATACATAGAAGCAATCATTAAAATAGCTTTCATTTAATAGTACCATTTAACTACTATGTAATTAAAGTAATAGTACAATGGACCGTAATATTCTTATTAACTTCTTCTATCTATTCTTTCTCCTACTTATTTTTATTTAATTTAATTTACAAGTATCGAGTGTTATATTTATATATATTAACTTATATTTAATTTTGTCTTATTTAAAAGAACAAACGAATGGTGGCATGAATATATACTACCTCAGGGTCCTTGGATTCGAAATCCATAGGCGTAGCGACATGAAAAACTCCAGAGCAGCCATTGATAGCTTCATCAAAACTCCCCACTTCAGCCAAGTCAGCCTTCCACAGGGTTAAGTGTGTCTTAGCTTTTGGCAATTCCAGCAAGTGATTTACCTTCTTCAAGTTCTCTGCATATATATATATATATATGTATTATATAAGTCCAATATTATATGGTGAAGAACTAACTGTAGGTACGTGTTAATTTAAAATCATACCAGGGTCTCGGACGGTGGCTCGGACCGTGTAGCCACGCTCTAATAGTCTCATGACTAGCCATGAGCCAATAAAACCTGAAGCACCAGTAACACAAACGGTTTCACCCTCCGAACCCATGTTGGTTAATTTTCAATAACAAAAGGAGGATATTGGGGATTGAATATGAAAACACACTTGTATGGTAGATTTTGATGCTTATGTCTGACACTAAAGTGGTCGGATTTATAAATACAAATTAGTAGCCAGTTTAGAGAGGGCGCGCGTTCTAGCTTATATCTAACACAATTGCACATTTCTTTCAATATTAATTTGTTGTTCAGGTCAAGGTACCTTCCCAACCACGTGATTACCTAACCACTCTTCCACATGCTTGGAATTGTAGTTGATAACTTCACTTGCTAACGATATATGAATCGAAGAAAATTAAATCAATGTTGTAATTATTATGCGGAGTATATATATTAATATTTGGACAAACAATAATAATATTATAATGATAAGGACAAGTAATTATTACAACAAAATAATAATAATAATAATAATATTTAGTTATTATTTTTAACTAACTCTTTAACCAAAGTTAAAACAATCACACGGACATAGGAACATTTAACAATGATCTTAATTAACAGAATTAGTGACTACGTATTATTAATATCTTCTTCGTCAATTACCTACAAATAGTAACCATATGTATGTATAATTAGAACATCCTATGTTTATATATATTGCCATAACTATCTATACATAACTAATACTATGTTTATATACTACTCTATTTTACTTTAATAAATTTTTGACACTTAGGTAAAAAACAAATTCAAAACAAGATAATATATATTATGTGTAGAGTTGTTAAATGTATGGTGTTGTATGTTTATGTCTTTTTATTTATTATTGTTGTTTGTGGAAGTATTTTTGGATAAAATTCGTATATTTTTACATTATAATAAATATAATTTTTGGTGAAAAAATTATAAAAATAAATTATATTTTATTTAAGATTTATATATTAGTGATAAAAGTTAAGGGCAAAAATTATATCTCTCTATATTCGTTAAATAATATATGACAAAGTATTAGTAATAAATATATTTTGTCTTAAGTTATTTTAATGATGAAAAATAATAGAAATAAAATTTATTTTGTCACTAATATTAAAAAATTTCACGAAAAAAAGGTCACTAAAAGTGTCATAATTTTCACCAAATAAGCACATCATTCTTAATGAGTACTTTAGTCGTGTTATTATAATAAATAAATGGATTTAGTTTGTTACTACTGTTGGAAGATTAGAATGACAAGGACTTATTAAACTTTTCGCTAACCCATGGTCAATTCTAGAGAGAATGTTAGTGTTATCTCATTGAAAAGCAGGAAACAACTTGAAAAAACTCACAAAGTACCAACCAATGATAATAAACTAAGGATGAGTCAATTCAAGAAAAGAAAAGTAATTCTAAAAATATTAAAAAAGAAGCAAAACAACAATTAAAGATACAATCTAAAGTTTTAATTTTTACTTACGAACCACCTACTATGCCTTTTACTAGTAGGTTAGCAAAATCAAAGAAGGTGGAACATGAGCAAAAAAAATTTGGACACCTTTTGAAAAATACGGGTTAACATTATGTTATTGGATG
Source organism: Hippophae gyantsensis (assembly GCA_030763125.1). NCBI lineage: Eukaryota > Viridiplantae > Streptophyta > Magnoliopsida > Rosales > Elaeagnaceae > Hippophae > Hippophae gyantsensis. The sequence continues at coordinate 53,944,612 of CM061031.1, read as the reverse complement.
TCATCAAGTAAGTGCCACATTATGCTAAATTTCTTAAGGAATTGTGCACTAAAAAGCAAAAACTTAAAGGTAATGAAGTGAGTGTGGGAAAGACTATATCATCAATCTTGCAAAGGAAACTCCTACCAAAATGCAATGATCTAGGTAACTTCAACATACCATGCATTATAGGTAATATTAAATTTGAATAAGCTATGCTAGACCTAAATGTATCAATTAATTTCATGCCTTATTTTATTTATACTAGTTTAAAGCTTGGTGCTCTTAAAGAGACCGACGTAATTATTCAACTAGCCAATCATTCTAACGTTTATCTAATAAGAGTATGGAAGATGTTTTGTTGCAGGTGAATGAGCTTATCTTTCTAGTTGACTTTTATATACTTGATATGAAAGATGACTCCATTACTAAAGAAATACCCTTACCTTTTGGTATACCTTTCATAAAAATAGCTCATACAAAGATGAATGTTTATGATAAAAATCTTACAATGGAGTTTGATGGAGAGGTCTTTTGCTTAAGTATCTTTGAAGAAAAATGGTTGATAATTGAAAATTCAATAAGACCATACAAAAACTTGAATATAATGGTTAAAGAAACAATTTGAGGTACCTTCGGGTTGAAGACGTTACACTAAACGCTAAATAGGGGCAATCTTTGAGATTTTTTCTTTCATTTTAGTTAGTTTTTGAATATTTTTATTTTTTATTTTACTTAAAAAATGTTTGTTTATTTTGAAACCCCTAATTTCATAACTACTTGGTGATCTGTGATATATATGAGATACAATATAACTCCCTATGAGAGTATGAACTTTAATCACACTGCTTTACTACAAGGAGGATAATTTTTTCTCTCTTTTTTCCCTTTATTTTCCATGAGTTTACATTTGAATGTTAAGGACCATGTAGATTTTAGGTTGGGATGAGGTAAAAGTTCTTTAAAAATTATGAGTTCTAAAATTTTCAAACTTTTCTTTTCAATTTTTTTAATTTTATTATAGGTTTGGATATTTTGTTTACTCATTATTTTTGTTTATTTTAGATTTATTTTTATTTTAAATCAATTTATATATAGGAATAAGATTATGATAACACCAATATATAGAGGATTTTAAATTTTGTTTCAACTAGAGTAAGATTTAAATGTAAATTTCATTTAATTTGAAACTCTTATAGTATATGATAAGAATGTTTGGTTAATCTAAGCAATTAGGACTATTTTATGTGCAAATTTTTCATGGATATATTTAAAGTTTCAACTAATTGTAGAATTTATTTGAAAATCATTCAAAGGAAAATCATAGAGTACACATTGCTTAGGAAATGATTTAGGCAATTTTTGGACCATTTGAACTTTTTTAAGCCTATCACTTGTCTCTTTGTAGCTAATATCCCCTTGAGCTTATTTAAAAACTTTTATTTCTTTAACCTATTATAAGCTATCTTTTTATGAGCCAAGAAACAAGTTATCCCACCCTTCTATCTCTAAGAAGACAACCAAAACACATTTTTGGTATGAACTCTCCATAAGGAAAGGGTTAAAATGTTAGTAAAATTGACTACACAACTTGAAAAATATTGAAAATAACAGGTTGGAAGTAGTAAGAAATTGATTTTAAATATAAAAATAATGAAAGATTTTAATAATTCAATTTTGTATCTCTTCAATTACATAAAATAAAAAGAGAAAAGAAGAAAAGAAAAAGAAAGAAGAACGAAGAAGAAGAGTATAATGATATTTGATAAAATGTAAAATTGTACCCGTAGTATACTTAACTATTGATATGAAGGTAAATATTGGTTAGATGAGTTATGTAACATATGAAGCTATTTTGGAACTTAAAATGATGTTGTTTGAATTTAATTAAGTACTTTTAATTTTTGTAACTTATATTCCTATTCTTTCATAACCTCACACCTTAGCATAACGTTACAACCTTTATAAAGACTTATTATTTCAAAGTAGTGCATGCATTCTATATTAGTGAAGAGTGATTTGAGAAGTAAACCTATGGAATTTGTGATTACAATACTTACATGTATAATATTTGCATAATATTGAGTTTAAAAATTTTGTTACGTGAATGTCGTGAATAGAATCATCTTGTATCTAGATTAATGGTTTGTATTTAGATGGATGTTTAATATTCGATTACAAAGTGAAATTAATATTTGAATTGTCCTTTGATCATAAATGATACTTGAATATTCTATGTGTTATTTGGCAAGGGAGATTTTTGAGACAAAGATATAAATTGATTTGGGAGCCAAATGTTATTTTTGTTTATTTTTAGGTTTTGTTATTTTCATTCGATTTTTTTTGGTTTGGTTAGGCTGTTTGTGGGTACCATCATTAAAAATCTTCACGAGACTATACCTCGTCCATTAGGATCATCTAGAGGTTTAGAGGCTTGTTGTATATGTTAAATACAACCATGTCAATTTATAGCGTCAAAAATTGATGCATTTAGATGAATAATCAATTTAAACCTTACTTTAAATTGCTTAAGATGTTATTTAGTATATAGCAAGAAAGAGTCTTTTCGGCAAAAGATTCTAAAAACTAATTTTCATTTACAAAAATGGGGAGTTTTGATTTTTGTAAAGTGAAATTAAATCTAACAACTAAATATTAATAAGATAAAAACAAGATCTAAAAATTAGGATGAAGATTCGAATAAAACAACGATCGAAGGATCATTTTTTACTACTAAGATGTATTGCAATTAACAAAAGAATCTCCTAATATCCTATTTTTTTATTATACCAACTCAGATAAATTCACAAGCTTAAAAATCTACGTCTCTTCTTTTCTATTCGTTGAATTAAAGAAGCTATTAATCCACCATTTTTTCTAATAGACAACCTATAATAGACTATAAATTTAATTTATCAAAGACATTCAATTTCAAAAAGCATATTAGATAAAGGTTAAGTACAAGTTCGATTTAATTATCTTGAGTATTAATTCTCATTACAAACGATTTATCACAAGTTACTTAAATTGATCAAACGATTACGTACCAATCAACTAAATTGATTAATGATGAATTAAATTAATTATTTAATTGTATACTTAAATAATATGAAAAATTTATACAAAAATTATAACTAAAAATTAATAAATTATCAAGAATAATAATTGAATAGAATATGACAGATTTTATTAATTATTACAATTTATGTCTAGAGCTTTAAAATCATTCACGATAAAATATAAAATTAATTACTCATGGAAAATAAAAAATTCATAATATTATTTATAATAACAATAAAAGAAGAAGATAACTTAGAACTGTTATCTTTAAATCTAATCTTCAACTAGTTTGATTACCTCTTTGAATCTTATTTTTAATTCTTGTTTCCCTAAATCTATTGTTTTCCTAAATCTCACAAAATAGACTATGTTTTATTTTGCAGGGATTCCATTAGTTATAAACATTCTCTCAAAAAATTATCCATTCGCTGTCAACGTCGTTTACCACACCAAATTCTAGGTTTTTTCTTGTATAGTTCTTTTGTACATCTCTGTTAATTTTTTTTTTTTACATTCTCAAGCATTCAAGAGAATGCTTATTTAATACTAAAAGTTCCTTCTGGGCTATGTTATATACATCTCTATCCGTCTCTGTTATTGTTTTTTTCTCTCTTCGGACCGAGTGTGTTCTCTTTGGGGTAAATATTATTCCAGATTTGACAAAGAACATTAACATTTTGGGTCATTTTTAATTGTAATGAAAAGTTGATGCTAACTTCTACTGGTTGTATAACTTGTTAGAACGAATTCATGCTAGGGATTTAGGATTACCATGGAAGAGACCTATTCTTAATAGTTGTTTTGACTATTATATAATTCAGATCATGTCTTATTTGAGTTGTTATTTGCTTGAAGCTGAATTATTGAACTTATTGCCTTCAAAATCTTTCTTGATTTATCTTTATTTTATTTTATTTTATGCTAAGATTTTTCTTGCTTTATCGAATACACATTGAACTTTATTTTATGTTTTCTTAACATTTACATGTATATCTTGGTTCTAATTAATCAGTGTGGACCATATTTATTTATTTTTCTGACCTATTAATTTGTAGGCTGATTAATATTTGTAATATTGTTATATTTATTTTTTATTTGAGATGAGCTTTACTCACGGTGCAAAGGAAATTCAAGATGATAGAATTGGAAAAGAATTCAAAGTGAATAGATGCATGTTAAAACCTTATTAGGAAACATTTGATAACAATAATGCTGAGAAAATCTAATTTTGTGAGCCACCTAACATGAACAATTAAGGCATGGTTACGTAGGGTTAACGACGTTAAAATAAGCATTTTATCGAAGATAATCCACCAAATTTATTTTCTAATCTCTTTTATTTATTTTTATATTACATTTATACATGTGTTTACATCGATGACAAAATAAGATTTAGGTGTGGGGAGTGGTAAGATATCTCTATCTTTGTATGTTTTAAGATTAGTAGCTCTATGGTATATTTTTTAAAATTTTGTTTCATTTTTAGTATTTATTTATTACATTATTTAGGGATGAAGATTAGCTTGGATACAATCATACTTTTTTTTCTGACATTTATGATAACATTTGCTAAAATGATGTTAGGTTGAAAATAATGATAGTTGTTGATAGAGTCTTGACATTGTTCTTAGATGAAAACAACCTTATAATAATTTTGCCTAAAACTTGCATGCACAATAGCTAAGCAAGTGATATGAAAAATTTATGTGCTTAAATGTGTGAAAATGTTGTAAATCTCTTTTAGCTTTGTTATACTTTGAATGAATTAGATGAGGATGCTAGAACCTTTCTTTAGATTTATCAATGCATTTGCTAAATATATTTCTTGAAAAATGATTAAGGTAATAAGACTAACTTGTTTGACTAAATTATCCTATCCTTAATGTTGTTATTTATACATGAACAAATTCTTTAGTGAACTAATTTGAACCTACATGAGTTAATTATTTGTACCCATTCCCTATCTTACCCTTAATGTTCATGTTCATACATGAACAAATCCTTTAGTGAATCAATTTAATTCTGCATGAGTCAATTGTTTGTACAAATTTCTTACCCATTGAACCAAACATATTTGTCATACATTATAGTTCAAAAAAAGTAGAGTAGCATAAAAAGATGATAAATTCTATGAAAATGCTAGAATATGATTTAAAAGTGTCAACTATGTTTTAAATATTAATTGCTCAATACACAAAATAATGTGTACCCCTATAAAAAAATTGAAAATAAATAAAAGATAAGAGAACAAGCTAAAAAGAAAAGAAATGAAAATTTCGAAAAAGGGGTAAGCATTGAAAAGAATGACAAAAAGAAAAGAAAAGAAAGAATAATGATGCTTGGGTCTAAAATAATGAAATTTGACCCTATTTTGTTGACATGATTGGTTTTTGGATAGTATTATTGATATATCTCTTTTTCTTACTTTTTGGCTTTTGAACTTTTGTTTTTTCTCATTCACTTTCATTTGATTGAACCAAGAAGTCCTAACCACGATATAACCAAATTAAAGACTTTTTATTTAAAAAAATACTTTTGGTAAGTTGAGAGAAATTTTTAAGGAAAACCATGTGGTGTTCGAGTCGAATATAAGAAGAATAGTAGTGATCTATAGGTATGAATGACATAATAAGCTAGTTTAAATTAGAAGATTTAATTGTTGTTAGTGGACGCAAAAATCACACACACATTTTGACAATAGTTGTTGCAAGGAAGCTAGAGCTAAAGAATGACTAGAGACCATATCAAATGAACATTAAACTTTGAGATCACATTGTTGCTAAGCACCTAAGACAATGTCAAGAAACTTACTTTGTTTTTGTCTTTAGTCGATGACTAACAAAGACTAGATGTGTGGGAGTTTGAACGGCGTTATTTTATAAATAAATTTGGACATCAATTTTTACATATTTACAATGAATTAGTATTCTCTATATATTTTATGTGTTTAAGAGTAGAGACAGTGGACTTGATTGATCGAGCATCCTCAAGATGAATTTTGGAAATAAGCAATCGATTGATCAAGCTTCAATCGAGATTGATCGAGTGTATAGGACAAGAACGGTAGAGATTGATAGATCGATCGACAAAGGTATCAATTGATCAAAATATGTTGTATCGATTGAGCTTCATTCGAGTGTTCTCAGGTTGGAAATTATAATTAGTCAATCAATTGACCAATGGTCTTGATCGATCAAGCGGTTCAATGAACTTGAAAATTAAAATATTTTTCATACTAATTTATAATCTGAGCTATTGGATCAATCCTAATCATCCATAATCTAATCAAGATCAAATATACACAATATAAACAATAAAATGACTAATTAACCACAAAGAATTGCTTTAAGGTACAAGAGGGATTAGTAGCACATCCAATGCAAACCTTTGAAAGATATTTAGAAGAAAAAGATTGAATTTGGATGGTGGGATTTTTTTTTGTTTCATCATCTACAATTTCTAAGATTTTCTTGTTATTTCTTCTCTTTTTAAGTTTCCATGAATATAATGTTGATTCATTCACAATCTATATCTAGCTAAAATTTTATTAAAATTTTAAAACCATGATATTATTATGCTTTGAGATAAATAATGTCAGAAAACTTATTCTCTCAACTATGAGTGTTGATTTTGCTGGAAGACTAGCAAAGAATAAGTGTAGGGGAGTTTGATAAGTGTTATTTTATACACATTTTTATATATTAATTTATTTACATTTATATATATTTTATTATTATAAAGAGCTTAAAATATTTATTTTATATTTATTAGGAAAATATTAGATTTTTATATTTTTTGGGATTTTTTAAAGATTTCTATGAATTTTTTATGATTTTTATTTTATAGATGGATTAATTTAGAAAGAAAGTAAATGTATTAAGCTTATAACATAGCATCTTATCCCTTCTTTTCACTATCGTAGTTTATCCTTCTTGTTGACTATCGTAACTTATCCAATTTTTTGACACGTGCTACACTTATTTTATCTTCGTCAAAATACCAACAATCTTATTTATATCTTGATTTGATTTTTATCTCTTATAAATACAAAACAACACCTCACAAAATAAGAGACATATTAGAATTAATAAAATCAATATAACAATTACTACAAGAAACAATAGAGTAAAGAGCACATCCAGGTCAACTTTTGGAGATCTTTATAAGTTTTTTTAATCATCTTCTATTTTGTTTTCGATGATAATAATATTAATTCTTATGAAGTCAAGATAATTTAATAATATGATTGTAAATTGAAGCCTTGTTAATTTAATGTTATAATAATTTTAGTATGAATTCTTGGTTTTAAATGTATTAAATTCTATCTTTGAATGCCAAAAGTATGCATGTATGAATTAGAGTAATTAACTAATTTGTTGCAGGAATATGTTTATATCTCGTCTAAGATTTAGTACGTAATCGTTAATATTCTTATTCAAAGTGGTACATTGGGGTTATTGTAACAAGTACAGTTGGATACATTCATTAAAGATTAAACTATTATTTTAATCTTGTCTAGTTTAGTTATCATCTTTTTAAATCTTAATACAATAAATGAATTAAATCTAGTAAGTGTATCTCTATATTTTAAATTTTTCATCTTTTATTTTTTGTTTTAATTTTTAGGTTTAGGATTAGTTTTATTTTATTATTTTCTTTTTTATATATAAACTAATTCTTTTGAAATGTTGAATGTTTGGGTAAAAGGTACCCACATGAATGCACCATATCCTACATATAATGAATTTCATGTACCATATTTTGAGCATCAACAAAACAATTGAGAATACATTAATGTTATGGGTGGATTTGAAAACCAAAATCCTAGGTATGATCTACACTCTAATATATATAATGCAAGATGGTGGGATCATCAATACCCAAGTTATGCATACAGGAATCTAAAAGAGTTTGACATCATCATTCCCAATACAAAAACTTACTTCAATTACTCAAGGTAAGTCTCTTGAAGATTTAGTGAATACCATCGTTGCTCTCGAATTTCAGGAGGATATTTAGGTTTTCATGAAAAACACTCAAATTCATTCAAAGAAACCTTGAGACACAAAACTACGAACTGGTCATAGTTGTGGAAAGACTAGAAGCACATGAAGTTATTAAGCTCCCCTCCCAACATATGCCAATTTTAGGGATACCATCAATGCCATTACTGTGGAGAGTAGTAAGAAACTAGAGCAGTCCGAAAAAGTCTCTATAAATGATATATTTGAAGAAGGGACTAGTGAGGAAGAAAACATCATCATCCTCAATAATCCAATGTGGCATCAAAAGTAGTACCAAAAAATTTATTTTTTTACTAATGAACATGCTTTATCTTTTTTCAACAGGTTCGATAACTAAACAAAGCAAAATCATGAAAAGAAAATTTTGGAGACATTCCCCAATGTACAAATCTATATACCTCTTGTAGAAGATATTAAGGAACCTTGGTATGAAAAGTACCTTAAGGAACTTTTTCTTACCAAGGACAAGTTTAAGAATAACAAAAAGATAGTTTCATTGATCATGTGGATTTTAGGTAATTGCTCATAAAGAAAGATGCCAAACTAAGGCTAATAAGGTATATTCTTTTTCTATAAGAATTTGACCTTGAAATAAAAGATAAAAAAAGGAAGTGAAAATATAGTAGCAGGTCACCTCAATAGATTAATTTAAGAAGAGGAATCAATTCTTATAAGAAAGGACTTTTCAAATGAGAAACTACTTGAGACTACATTGTGTATTCCTTGCTATGCATATATACTGAATTGCTTGGTCACAAAATATTTTTCACAAGACCTATCACAAGATAGCAAATTCAAAGTCAAAAAGTTTACTAAATGATATGTGTGGGATCACCCCTACTTTTGGAAACATTTCCTAGACCAATTGATAAGAATGTCCATACATGACACTAACCTTACTTCCATTCTAAATTTTTGTCATTCTTATGCATGTGGGGTATATTTTGGAGTAAAACAAACCTCTTTCAAAGTCTAAGATAATGGATTTTATTGGCCAAGATTGTTCAAGGATGCCTTCACCTTTTGCAAAACATGTGACCGTTGTTAGCGAAAAGGTAACTTAGGCCATAGGAATCAAATTCCACAAACTTCAATTCTTATTGTTGATGATGACTTGCATAATTTGGAATAATTTATCACTTCTCAACTTTAACTTTAGTCAAATTTTTTTATAGATTTTAGACTTCATTAATATTATTTAAATTTAAATGCAAATGCAAATTTTAAGAAAAATGAAGATTCAAAATTTTAGAAGCATATCATCTAAGGACTCTCAAATATAAATGAACATTTATATATATATATATGCGCAACAAGAAGTTTGTCTTATTTCTTTTCATGTTTGTTTGATTTATTCTAAGTTTATTGATTTTAATTAACTAGTCATTAATTAGATGATTAGTCTTGTGATTTATTACCGAATGAGGGAATTATAGGATAGATCTAGAATATTTTGGCATAGATAAATATAGAGATTGAAAGACTTGTATTAACTTGTATAGTTTTAAAATTATTGGTCTTAATGTTTTTTTGCTTTATTAAATTGCATACTCTAATGTAAGTTAATGAATAATAATATTTCCAATTGACTTTCGAAAGAGACTTTTAGATTTTTTTTTTGAGATTGCTAACAAACAGAGAGAATTAAATTCTATTAGCTAAATGAGTAAAACATAGTGAGAGATTAGGTGAAATTGATTTTCAAGTAGTTTTCTTCCCATAAATTTGATCTTTGAACAATATCTTTATTTTATTTTATGCATTTTCTTTAAATTGATTTTATTTTAAATTCTAATTACAATAACCTTAGTGACTTTTATAAATAAAATTGAGATTAGTATAATTTAAGGACTCTTAAATATAAATGAAGATTTATATAAATCAAATTTAATTTATGATATGCCTCATTCCTTATATATATATATATATATATATATATATATATATTAGAAACAAAAAAGGGAAAGATAGGAGAAATGGGTTGGAGGCGAAGAAAAAAAAGAAACAACGGTGTTGAAACAGAAAGAAAAAGAAGAAGAAAGAAAAGGGGAGTGCTATAACAATGAAACATGAAAGCATATTTTTTTTGCTATTCAATTTTCTTTCAATTCCTCTTAGAATATTATGGGAAACTCATTTATGTTAAATTTAATTTTTAGCATGAACTAATTTTTCTTTATTCTAAGAAAAAAATGTAATTTAATTCCAAACTATGCTTAATTTTCTATGTTAATTTGAATTATTTATTTTCATGTTTGTCTGATTTATTCTAAGTTTATTGCTTCTAATTAAATCGTCATTAATTAGATGATTTTAGTCTTGTGATTTACTACCGAAAGAGTGAATTATAAGATAGATCTAGAATATTTCGGCATAGGTTAATATAGAGATCGAAAGACTTGTATGAACCTATGTAGTTTTAAAATCATTGGTCTTAATGATTTCTTGCTTTATTAAATTGTATACTCTTATGTAAATTAATGAATAGAATATTTTCAATTGAATGTCGAAAGAGGCTTTTGATTTTTTTGGAGATTGCTAACAAACAGAAAGAATTAAATTCTATTAGCTATATGAATAAAGTATTGTGAGGGATTATGTGAAATTAATTTTCTAGAAGTTTCCTTCCGATTAATTTGATCTTTGAACAATATCTTTCTTTTATTTTACGCATTTTCTTTAAATTAATTTTATTTTGAATTCCAATTACAAAAATCCTAGTGACTTTTTTAGATAAAATTGAGATTAGTATAATTTTAGTCAAAAGTTATCAATCCCTGAGGACGATACTCTTCTTATCAATTTATTACAAAACTAGGATACTATGCACTTGCAAGTGTCGAATAGAGAGATTAAGTCCATCCTTGAAAATATAGTCAAACCCAATAAAAAGGATTAAAGCTTGAGACTAGGTGATGCATTGTGAACACATATAACAACATATAAAATGCCAATTGGGATGTCATCATTCTAGTTGGTGTATGGTAAACCTTTTCATCTACTAATTGAGTTAGAGCACTCAACATTTGGGGTAGTGAAACAATGTAACATGAACTTAGATGAAGATGGAAGACATCGAAAATTACAAATGATTGAGTTTGAAGAAATTAGAAATGATGCCTATGAAAGCTCAAAATTTTACAAAGACAAAACAAAGACGTTTCATGAAGTATGATATCAAGAAAAGAATTAACCATTGGCCAATTGGGATGTCATCACTAATGTTTTCTGTCATCATGTAATTGAAATACGAAGCCCAAGTACATGCAAATAATTCAAAGTTAATGGACACATATTGAAGTCATATTACGAACCTTTCGCACCAATCAATATAGAGGAGATAAATTTATATGCAGGAACCAATATATTTTGACGATTTTTGTTGTCTATTCTTTTTTTACTTATTTTTACATTACATATATGCATGTGCTTACATTGAGGACAATAGAAGAATTAGGTGTGGAGGAGTATTAATATTTCATTATTTTATTTTTATTTTTTATATGTTATTAGATTTAGAATGTTTTAGGATTAATATACTCTAAATAACATTTTTTTGTTGCATTTCTTAGAATAGTTAGGATTAATAGACGGGTTTAGAATCAATCATGTGTTCTTTCTTTGTTTTCTCGCATCTATACTAATCATTATCAGATCAAAAAGTACAATGAATATTGATAGAGTCATGACCTTGTTCTTAAGTGAAGGTAACTTTATGATAATTTTGCTCAAAAGTTGCATGCATAATAGCAAAATTGGTGATAGAATAGTCTATATGCATGAACTTATGAAAAAGTTGTGAATCCCTTGAAACTTTGCTATACTTTTAATGAATAAAAATAGGTTGTTAGAATTTTTCTTTAAGTTTAACAAGGCGAATGCTGAATGTATTTCTTGAAAAATGATTAAGGTAATAGGATAAATTTCTTTTACTAAATTGTGCTACCTTTAATGTTATTGTTCTTTCAAGAACAACACTTTTAGAGAACCAGTTTAAGCCTATATGATCCACTTTTTGCACCCACCCTTTACCATTTGAACCAAACACATTGGTTATACCTTATAGCTCAAGGAAAGTGGAGCTGCATAAAAGAAGAACAGATTCTATGAAAATACTAGAGTAAGAATTAAGAGTATCAATTGTGTTATAATTAATTAAATTTCCAACCACTACTACAAAACATAGCTATAGCCTAGGTTTTTAACCGTGACCGTAGGTCTATGACCATGGTTATAAGAACCGAGGTCTAAGTGAGGGAGACCATAGGTCATTACCTATGACCTCAGTTTTCTAATAACCGAGGCCATAGATAAATCTTATAGCCTCGGTTTTTTTATAACCGTGGCCATAGGTACACCCTATGGCTTTGGTTTCATAATAATTGTGGTCATAGATAGACCCTATGACCTCGGTTTTCTAATAATTGTTGCCATAGATACACCATATGGCCTTAGTTTTCTAATAACTGAGGTCATAAACTCGTAATTAAAATGATATCTATTGACCATATACATCTCAATTAACCTCATTTTTAAATATAAATTAAAATAAATTAAGGAAATTAAGAGTCATTATATTAAACTTAAGAGGGATATTACATTAATTAAGAGTTTAATAGATACATTAAAACCTTAATATAACTAACTAATTAAAGTGTTCTAAAAATGTAAAAATATACATGAAAAAAATTTACTAATTAATATCAGTATGCTCATTCTAATTCCCAGCTTCCACCAAAATATAAGATCATGTAAATTCCTATTTTCGTTCATAATTCTGCACGGATGGACAGATGCACGGATGCATGCTTTCCAGGCAAGTAAGGATGGTCTTCAATGGTCATCTATTACAAACAGAATAACAAACATTTATTAAGTTTTCCTCTCGCTTCTAGTGATAGTTTTTAAAATAAAAATGAAAATGAAAACCATCTTACTATTTTGCAAGTATGGTCTTGACTTACATATTGAAGTACAAGTTCATGTTGCAAACGCATCCTTGATTGCAATACAAAATTAATATATGATTTAGCTAAGAATATATATCTCATTAAGAGCAACTTTAGTAAAAAATGATTGAATTGTGACTCATTGACCCATCCCTAAAGATTGAAAACATAAGTGAAAGAACCAAAATAGTAAATGTATGGTGAATCAATGGATGTTCTTGCAGAAAAATTCAGAAAAAATGAAGATAAATAGCACCCTTGCAACACACATATTTTTAATTTTCAATTTAAAAAATGTAGAAGGCTTATCCATGAAACATAAATGATTTTATTTTGTTAAATCTTCTCTAAGAAGAAAACTTTTGAGATTATTGGACAGTCGTTATTTGGATGAAAAATAAAACCTCGAATACTTTAAATTGAAATATACTTGAATATGATTATCTGATCAGGTTTTCATTTCCTTAAATTCGTGTTAAAGTCCAGTAGAAGCTCCTTGAAATTTAAGAAAAATGTATATCACAGTCTAAACTAATACTTGGCTTTTTTTGTAAAGACAAATAATTATATCACAATTTAACCAGTCATGAACATCCCACATCACATCCACTAACAATCCATCTAAAAAATATTGCTTGATTTCCTCTAAAATACATGCACACCAAGCACAGTAAGAAATAAATTAGTTCACGCACACCTCAAAAACACAAAGGCATCTCCAGCATCCAATCTCTTGGAAGTGACAAATGTACTCCAGCTTGTTATGATTAAATGTCTTTGAGGTTGACCTAATTACTCAGTATAAAATGTAAGTTTGGCGAACAAATATAAGTATTATTCAGCTTCAGTTCTCAACATATCCAACTATCATTAATTATTAATCTAAATAAATAGCACCAACCCTTAATAAATAAATAGCTAACCATATCAAGAAATAAAAAGCCATAATTTCAATTCTATGAATGGCTACCTCTAAATATATGTTTAAACTTCCACTCATAACCATGAAGATCTGTAGCAGCCAGTTCCTGATTTGGGGTTCCTTGAGTCATGTCCTAAAAAACACGTGAAGTAGAAAAATAAAGTTCCAGTTAATAACAAGAAGAGTAAACACAACAAGAAAAAACTATCAATTGAGAGTTACTAATTTACTACCAATGGAGGCAGGCACCAAAACCTTAAAGCTAAAATTAAAGAAATTGTTGAAATTACTGATTTACTACCAATGGAGTGTTACCAATTTACTAATTTCAACAAACTGCTGAAATTAAATAAATATGAGCAATAGAGACAAATATCATTTTCAAACAAACTGATCTTAAACTACCTACATAAATAGTAAGATAAACACAAATAAATGGAACTTAAAACTGATTAAATAATCGAGGAAACAAAAGAGTACCTTGAAAGGCTCATTGTTTGTTTTGAAGTTAATGTCAAGAATATACTTTAACCTAATAGGAAACCCTCTAAACATATACAAATAAGAAAGGGGAAAAAACAAATTTAAACTATAGAATTTATTAGATCTACTAGGAAAATCATTAATTTTTTTCGTCTTTCCATTTCCTTTCTAACTATTAGAAACTATTTAGAGATCCAAATCAAATTTAAAATTCACAAAATAGATTACCACATTTTGTGTGGCCATATGGTAGAACATCAATAAGTAGATTAGCAGATGACAGCCAAATAGGGCTTTCAAGAAAATAGGGAAAAATACATTTCAATTGTTCATATCTAACATATTGTCAAACAAACCTTTTCTTGAAACCATTGCATGCAAAGCGCACCAAGCTTGTCATAAAAAAATCCTACACCTAATTGACTCACCTGGTGCCTATATTGAAAAATCATGCGCCTGGTGTTGCTGTAATTTTTACCCTTATTTGCAACTTTGGAAATATGTGATGACCTATAATTCATTAAAACAATATTATCAGTATCAAAAAAATGTATAAATATAGAAAATGAAGAGAACATACATTTCTCCCTATGGCCTCAACCCTGTGCACCAAGCACCAACACCAGCACCCGTACCTGCACTAGCACCAGCGCTAGCACTAGTACCCAACACCTGGCACCCTCACCCACACCCGTACCAATACCAACACCAGTTGGGCTAGCACTAACACCAGTACCATGCTAGGCACCTACACCCGACACCAGTACAAGCTGAATGCACTGGATTTTTGTTAATGGTTATAGAGATGCGGATTTTCCATCTTTTTTTTCTTTCTCAATGTTGTCTTCAAGTCTAAATTTGATTCAAAAAGGGACTTCAATCAATAATTGAAAATGAATGCCAGAATTCTGGATACAGTTTTAATTTCCTAACCCACAAGTTAGACAGAACAAATAGATGAGACTAAAAAATTATACGCTGGTGATGGTACTGGGATTTCAGAAACCTAAGGATGTCAAAATCAATTTCAACAGCGTATAATTTAGGAGCCACACCATTAACTTGCATCTCGTTAAAAATATTGCGTATCGTTAACCTTACCAGCCTTGAAAAGACTAGCTAACAATGAAATATATATTCTTATTGAAGGCTTAACACCCTTGTTAATAATTTCCCTGTAGAGGTTCAAGGCTTATATTATCCTCAATTTTGTTGATATCCCTTAATCAACACATCGAAATTGCAAGCATCAGGTTTACACCCTTTACTTGATATAGATATAAACAATTCCTTTGCTTCATCAAGCATGTCGACTAAACATAACCTATCCATCATGGTACTGTATATAAATAAATTAGGACTAAACATAACCCATCCATCATGGTGCTGTATGTAAATAAATTAAGACTTTTGCCCTTCTTAATCATCAGTTCAAGCATATAATTTGCTTATTTAAAATTTCTTTCTTTGCAAAGCACATCTATCAAGATGTTAAAGGTTACTGCGTTAGGATGAACACCTTCATCTACCATCTCGTTCAACAAGCTTTTATCATCTTCCAAATTCCCTTCATATCAAAAACAGTGTATCAAATAATTATAAACAATTACATTAGAGACAATCCCCTACCTTTCATTTCCAAGAAAAGTTCTTTAGTCTTTTCCAACAATCCGTACTCATAGAGTCCATCAATAATAGTTGCATAAGAAACTATATTTGGTACCTAACAGAAAGGTTTTTTTTAAATTATCGCACACAATATTGCTCTTCATAATTTAAAACCCTAAAGCAACTTAAATTACATCTCTTGATTCTCCCAAAATATTATAAGCAACCAAAAACAGCATAAATGTATGAAAATAAAAGAATTTAAACAAAGGAACAAACAAACCTTGCAGTTCTAAGATAAAGAAGAGGAAGAATGGCTTTGCTCCCAAATTCGAATGGTTTTATCACCACTACAAGAAGCAAAAACAGAGGGAAAGTCATTCACACCAATCGTTGTATTCCAAGCAAGACTCCACACCCTATCTGTGTGGCCATCTAGCTTCTGAAACTCTAGCAATTCAAATCACCCATCCATAAGTTCCATCTTTGCACCAACCACAAAACAACAAAACTGAAACCATTAAATCAAAATATGATAAAGCCAAGAACACAAGCATATTAATAAGACGAGGGAGACAAGGGATACGAACCAAAAATGAGACGAGGGAGACGAATGAAAAATGAGGAGAAAGGGTTTGAGCGACGCTGATGTATAGGGTTTGAGAAGAGAAATTAAGTGGGGAAAAAAAGAGAAAATTTGGTAGGGTTTGAGTAGAGAAAATAAGTGGGGAAAAAAAGAGAAAATCTGGTAGTAATAAAGAGGAGAGTTATCAAGAGTGGAAAAAAAAGAGGTAAAAAAAGGAAAAAAATAAAGAGAAGGAAAAAGAAAAAAAAGGGAATTAGAAAGAAAAAAATTTATAGAAAAATTTGGTGTTTGGTGTAAAAACAATTGATAGGATATGCCTATGATCTCGATTTTTAAATAACTGAGGCCAAATCCTATGATCTTGATTTTTTAATAAACTAAGACTAAATTTCCGAGACTATATGTATGTATTGTAGTAGCGAACATACAGAAAATAGTCTATGCTACAATATGTACTCATACATACAAATGTATGTATGTATGTATGTATGTATGTATGTATGTATGTATGTATGTATGCATGTATGTATGTATGTATGTATGTATGCATGTATGTATTTATATATGCATGCATGTATGTATGATAATGGAACAAGCATAAAAGAATTGTAAAAATGATTGTGTTAAAAAAAGCGATAAAAATAAAATAAAAAAAGCCATTAATGATGTTTGAGACCAAAATAATAAAATTTGATCATATTTATTGACATAATATGATATTATTATTTATCTCTTTCTCTTACTTCATAGATAGAAGAACTTTTATTTATCTTTTATTTTATTTTATTTGATTGAACCAACAAACATAAATATATTATAACTAAATGAATGATATTTTGATTTTAAGGAATACTTTTAGTGAGTAAAGATATAATTTTAAAGAAAAGCTTACTTTATCCAATTCAGCTCTTAAAATAATAGTGATATTTTATAACGAGGAATAATGTTTCAACTTGTTTAAGTTATATAGTTTGATTGTTGTTAATTGATATTGCATCACACATCCACTTTAAGCATGATTATTGAGCAATAACTATAACAAAAGAATGACTAAAAATAATATCTAATATTTATTATAATTTCAAATCGTAATACTATTAAGCCCTTAAAATAAAATATTAAAAAGCTTATTATATTAATTATAAGTGTTGACTATGCTCGAGAACTAGCAAAAAGTAGTACTAAGAGTTTGATAAGTGTTACTTTATATACATTTTTGAATATTAATTTTTTATAATTATATATATATTATTATTGTATTGAATTAAAATTATTTATTTTGTATAATTAAAAAATATTAATCTTTTTAAATACTTGAGATTTTTATGAAATTTTTATAATTTTTGTTTAACATGTTCGTATATTCATAAAAGTGGATTGATTTACATAGCAATTTAATCCAAATTCCACTAATTCCTTGCGCCTATCTCTTCATCCGCCATGTGTCATCTTCTATATACTTCTTATCTCATGTGTCGCTAAGTGTCACTTTTTTACATTAGTGCCACCTGTTTGCACAGTGTGATTTCGAAACGAGATTTTCACAATCCTGCGTGATCTGCGTGTATCATTAATCATACTCACTCTAAAACACAAGATTTTCTCCGTATAAACATCTAAATAATATCCCATAAAATACAATAAGTATCCAAATTATGTAAAAATTAAGAAAAATATCGACGTTATTTACGTGTATAGCATCGGTTGACACATATAATCGATGCTACGTTCTACATGTAATGTTGGTTCTATACTTCAACCGACGTTACACACATAGATATTTTTTTTTCGCTTATTTCTTCCCCAAAATTAGACAAAAAACAATTACAGCGTTACATAACTCTCAAAAACTCAAAACCTCATCCACTCTTCCTCTACTCTTTCTCATTTTTCGACCACCTACGATCACCAATTTGAGCGTTGTTTAGTAGGTTTTATTCATCTCTAATTTATTTTCTAGATCTCATTTTTTTAGCGAAATACTCAAATTTTTTATATATATTTTTTCACTTACAAAACATCATTTTTTCTTCATTTCTTTCATTTTGTCACTTTATTTACTCTTGTAAGTATTTATATTAATCCTATGCACTTATTATTCATTTTTTTTTTATTTTTTTTGTATATTATGTGTTATTATTTACGTGTATAAATTTTTATATTATGTAGGTTTTGTATTAGATATATGTATGTTATTATTTTTATTATGTAGATTTTGTATAAATTTTCATAATGAAATAAATTTATATATTTATGACTATAATTTAAGATTGGTTTTTAATTTCTTTATTTTTGTTAATATGAAATGGGAAATATATAATTTAACAATATGATGCTCATTAAAAATTTATGTTTGAAGTAGCGTAGTTATTTTTAAAAAAATATTAAACATCACAAAATTTCTATATAAATTTTGTTTTATATATCTTAAATTTTAAATCAACTCAAAGAATGTGGTATATTATTATTAGTAATTACAATCAACAACCTAATTAAACATAATGTATGTTCTATATTATTCTAAATATTAACTCTTGCATGTTTATATGTTTGGAATTAATATTGTCAATTAATTTCTATTTCATAATTTTTTATTGCAAATATTTCATGAATCTTAGGGTACCAGAGCTTGTAAATCTAAATGATCCATTGGAGCATTTGAAAAGAAGGGGATGAGCGAATATACCTGATGCTTCACTTAACCCAGATGATAGAGTACATGTTCTATTTGATGCTACTGGTAATCCATTAAGGGAGAATGACCAACAATTGAAATCCTCTATTGGTAGACTCGTGAAGTCAAGCATGTCAATCAATATAAATGATTAGACTAAGGTTGGCGAAGCTAAAAAGTTTAAAATATGGAAAACCATTTATATAAGTCTCTTTTATGTTATAACTAATTACATATATTATATATTTTTTGTATTATATCTCATCTTTTGTAGTGTGTTTTTACAAAATCGTTATAAAGTCCCTAACACTTGGATGAGCAAGTGTTATAAGATTGCAAATAAGCCATAGAAGGAATACAAAACTTCCAAATTGACCAAAAATTATGTGTTTCTATATTTGGATCCACTTGATGAAGCACAACTATACAAAATCCCTAAAGAACACCCCTAGATTGAACCCTAAGTTTGAAAAAACTTCGTGGATTATAGACGTACGGATAAATTTCAAATTATTAGGGAAGAACATCAGAATATACAAATGCATAATATTCTTCCTAATTGTATTGGGAGGTCTTCAAATCCTTAAGTTAGACAAAGAATGATATTATTAAGTTGTTAATTTGTAAATATTTTTATATTTATTTTCCTCAAATTTAAGTTGATGTCCTTGTTAATAAATTTATTTAACTTATGTAGGAAACTGAATTGGGTAGACTAGTTACCCAATCTGAATTGTATATAGAAACAAAGACCCCCAAAACGAAGAAGTCAAGACCAATGACTAAACGAGGAGAAAAAAAACTAAATAAGTTGGTTAGTAATTTAACTTGATACAAAGTCCTTATGATTTTTGCAAATTGATGTAATAGTGTATGATATGTTTGTTTGTTTTATTATTTGTAGATAGCTGTTTAAGAAATAAATAACCAGGGGTGAAATAATTGAACAGCCATGGAGATATGCTATATATCATGCATTTGGACCCGAACATCCTGGTCATGTTAGGGGAAGAAGTCAATATGATGGTTATATGGAGTTTTTTAACATTACAAAACAAAAGCCTCAGATGGTCAGCAAGGAGAAGTACTATAAAATTGAAGAAGAACTCAGCTTCTTTAAGGTCTCAATGTTAAGTGAGATTGTCACTTTAAAAGAATATCAATCACAACACATGTCAGGCATGAAAACATACTACAATCAGGGTATTGGCTAAGCATGCAACCATCCATGCCAGTCATGCCACCATCCATGCCAGGAATGCCACCAAAAAAACAATATCTTGTATTGGATATAGTCATCCTATTAGTCCTCCCTTTATGCCAGGAATGTAGATGCAATCAGGTAGTGATTCATTTTCTCCAATGCAATCTGTGCATTCTTACCATCCATCACATCACGATGAACGTTTTGATGAGAATGCCCTTCCAATAGCTACCCCACATGGGAGTCCTCCTCTATTTGATGAATAATTTGTGATAAGATTTAAAGTTTATGTAGATAGTTTATTATTTTTTATTTTTTATACATAACACTTAAATTTTTATAGAATATGAAATGTTTGTTGAAACATCCTTCATCAACGGACTTTGTTGCTATTTTGTTGCTATTGAAACGATACAACAATTGAGCGATCGAATGATTCATAATCAATATTTGTCAAATTATTGGTGAATAGTAATTGATCAATCATTACTCCATGATTATCGACTATCTGTTCCTTCTGATGCTACTACAGTCCAAAAATTGGTTAGACAATATGTGGCTTGGCCGTTGAGTAAAGTTGTGATTAATTTTAACATGGTACTATTTTTTTACTTAAGATAACACTTTTTTACTACTATTATATTATTATTCTTTTATCGTTACTAACATATATAATACTTCTTTTTTAGTCTATTATACCAGAATTAGTAAGTGCGGTACATTTAAGAGACACAAAGCAAGTATATCGTGGTAAATCTATGTCTAGTGGGCAATCATCGCTCACTAATTCATTCAAGAAAAAGCCATGAAAAAGTATAATTATGATTATGCTATAAACTTTAACAAAAATCTTGGCGCTTTGATAACTATTGTTGCAAGAGCATCTAGCATAAATGATGGATAGGCTGTGCCACTTCCTATAAAAATTTCTGGTGTAGACATTGACCAACCTATATATCGATCGGGTGTATATTGCAGCTATTTGAATATCAAATGATTGATTTAAGTATAATTCAAGTGTGGACAAGGTGAGTCCTCAATCAGTAAATAACTTTCATTTATGGAGAATATATATAATTATATTTATATTATCTAATTATTTATATATATTTATTTTATATAAGGCATGTTATTATCGAATTCAAGCTAATCACTCATCATATTTAGCAATGTTCTATGATTCTTCATTTGTAAATCAATATCAAAAGAAGGATGTTAGCATCAGAGCTAAACACTTGTGTGATAGGGCATTAATACTTCATAGAAATCAGAAGTTGATAATCACATGACCACTAAAGTTTGAACAAGGCCAAGATCCTTGGATGTTGGTAATTCTTGATCTATATGAAAATAATGTTTGGTACTATGACTTAGCTTCCACAGAATTGAGTAAAGATATAAAAAAAATTGTTGAAATGTAAGAGTTATAGCTAGCTATTTTTCTTCTATTATTCTTTGTAATATTTAATAAAAAGTAACCGTTTTAAACTTTGATAGGCATGGAAGCTGTGGAACAAAAGTAGGGGCATTGCCCTTAAAAAATCTCATAAGCTTATATGGGACAAAATTATGGTATGTACAAGCAAATATTAATAATTTAATTAATTTTACTATTGAATAATAAAAATGTTCGAATTGAATATTGAAAATAATGTACACTTTTTTTTTGTAGGTTCCACAACAAAATGATGGAGTCATGTGTGGTTACTATGTCATGAAGTTTATGAGCGAAATCATTACAAATATCAAAATTTCAATTAAAGATGTGGTAATCTCTTTTACCAATATACCTTTTTAACGTATATAAGTTAAATTTTGTAAATTCATGAAGTTACATTCTTATTTTGAATTTAAATACATGTAGTTCTTTGGTTAGAATAAGTCGGGTTATGACCCGCAAATTTTTGATGAATTACGAGAGGAATGGGTAAAACACATGGTTCAAATTATATCATCACAAGAAGAATCAGGAGAAGATTCTGATGATCTTGAATAGCATATGACAACATCATGGTAATATTTATAATGTTTTAATTTGTCTATTCCTGTGTCTAAAGGTTGGGCAACTTATTTGATGGATGTTTTGTTTAATGGATGTTCATGTGCTCATGTATTTAGGGGAATTAAATGTTATATGAACCTATTTTTTGCCCAAACTTCATCTTATCTCTCTTATCTAGTTCCCTAGTATGATAACATCATAATAGTCACTAGTCAGCCAAGTACATGAAAACCACCAAGAATCATCATTCCAGTGTAACATCATAAATTCAAAATAAATAAATTATATATGTTAAAAAATTAGTAAAAAAAATTACCACATCGACACCAGAATGATATAATAATAACATTGTCCCTTCGAAATCATATTTAATACTATATTAATTTTTTGTCTATAAATATGAAGCTATCTGGAATTAAACTGGTATTTTTAATGCTACAATGAGCTCTAAATATGAAGTCAAGTGTAAATCCCATTTGTTACTTGGGTTGGTTGGGCCAAAAACAGTTGTTCCATAAGTTTATAGGCACCAAAACTCAACCAATCCAAGTAACAAATCGGAGTTACACTTGACTTCATATTTAGAGCTCATTGTAGCATTAAAAATACCAAGTTGATTCCAAATAACTTCATATTTATAGACAAAAGATTAACATGGTGCTAATATGATTTTGAAAGGATAAGGTTATTATTATATCACTCCGGTGTCGATGTGGTAATCTCTTTTACTAATCTTTTACAATATATAAGTTATTTTTTATGAATTCATGATATTACATTCTTATTTTGAATTTAATTACATATAGTTTTTTTGTTGGAACAAGTGGGGTTATGATATGCAAATTTTTGATGATTTACGAGAAGAATGGACAGAACACTTTGTTCAAATTATAATATCAGGAGAAGAATATGATGATTTTGAATAACATAGGACAATACCATGGTAATTTTTATAATGTTTTAATTTCTCCATTCCTATCTTTGAAATTTGGATTGCTTGTTTGATGGATGTTTACGTGCTCATGTATTTAAGGGAATGAATTGTTATATGGACCAGCTGTTTTTTGCCCAAACTCCATCTCATATCTCTTGCCTAGTTTCTTGGTCGCTATGTTAGTGATTCTAATCAAACCAAGCTTCCTCTCCTTTAAATTAAGTGGAAATATCACAAAATTCATGACAAAAGAGACAACATCATTTTATTTGTAATTGAAGTTAAATATATATGTATTTTATATAAATTATTTTTTGTAATATATTTAATTCTCAAGTAATTAATTAATATTTAATTTTTCAATTATTTGTATTATGTAAACTATTTATTAAACAAATTTTGGTTTTTCCTACTATTATATGATTGAATACAGGTTTTGAGTATAATAGAAAATGAGTCAATTTTGTAAAAAAAATTAAAAATTTAAAGTCGGTTTAACCCGTGAACCGACTTTAAATTTTTAAGTCACAGCATTTAAAGTTGGTTCACTAAACCTACTTTAAAGGTCGGTTTTGACGTAGTGAAAATAGAGTCATTAACGCACTTTTTTACTTAATATTTACTTATTTTATTCAATGAATAGTATTTTGGGACCAAAAATATTAAAATATAAACTTTTTAGTGAAAAGGGGTAAAAATATAATTCTTGGAATTTTTTATGAAATTCTGACGTAGTGCCAATCAGGAACTGCCATGTGGCATGCCACGCAAGCATAGAAGATGATTGGGTAAGCCACAAATACACCATGCAAGCAGAGATAACGAATCACGTTACACCGCATTTGAGGAGGACAAACCGTGCACCACGTGTCAGAACGACGTTCAATCCGAGTTTAGAGATCTGTCAACCCGAACTGCCACGTGTCATCACACCATTGCTTCCTACATTTCACAGGTGCACCACGCCATCCATTTTTGCAAATCATGTCGCGTCGCATGGTGCTGACTCAGTGAGCGTTGACTGTGACTAGTCTGCCCTGCCTGCGTTGCTCTCTAATTTTCCTAGTGAATTTTCCCCTACCACGTGTCCCGTTGTGATTAGAGGGCACTATCAGTTTTTTTTGTTTTAATCGTAGCCCTTGATCTAAAGTTGATCTGATGATCCAAATCACACCTGAGCAATATTTAAGCCCTTAATCACTCCATAAATCCTAAGTGATCGTAATTAGCATAATTTTGGTCAATTTTTGGAGCTAAAAAGAGAGAAAAATATAGAAAAATTCAAGAGATGATGCAATTTTATGGAGATTCAAGAGGAGATTAATTTTACAATTCAAGAGATTGATTGTATTTCTTCTTCTACTCTTTTCTTTATCAATTTTTATGTTTTTCTTTATGAAAAATATGAGTTTTATGAACACAATTATGGGTAGTTAATTTATTAATCTAGAGATCTTATGAACCCAATTTTTACCATGTAATGATTTAATATTTTACCCCAATTATAATTATAATTATATTATATTATTTAATCTGATTTGTATGCTATTAATTATTTGGCCAAAAATTTATCTATAGAGGCAATTAAATAGATTTGAGAGAATTATTTAAGTGTTTGTCTTGATCAAATAACATGCATAGTTTCTAGGCACAGATGTATGATTCTTATGTATGTGATCCATAATTGATGAACTTAATGAGTTATATGCAATTTAATTGGCATGAGAGTGTGATTAAATTAATTACTATATGATGTGTAGTTTACTTAAGAGATAAATACATGATATGTTAGATTCAATTGATTATGTAATTAATTGATAATTATATTAAGAGGATTTTAGCAAATTAATAGATATTTTACTTTAGAAAATTGAGGGATTAAATATTCCTAGATATTTTCTCATATATCTTTTTAATTACCAAATTTGATCTAATTAATTATTGCTATTTACTTTTAGTTATTTTAATTTTTCTTCCTTAAAATATAAAAACACAAAAAAATTAATTTTTAATTTTTTTAGTTTTAAAAATTAGTTTCTAATAAAATAATCTCTGTTAAAATGATCTTTTCTTATCATTATATTACTTGTTGCGATACGTATACGTGGTAGTGTGGTGTGTATCAGTTGAATATTACAAGGTTTCAATGTGATGCATAGATGAGCTTATGTGTTTGTGTTCAATGTTTCATTTAGGTGTTACAGGATACAACGTATATGCATATTATGAGTTTGTGACATTAATAGTTAATAACATCATGTGATGATGGAGCTTTGAAGATGAACTTGGATGTACTTGGATCAAGTACTTTATGGGTAGAAAGCAAGGCCAGCATAAGGAGTTAGGACAGGGACCTCGACTGATGAAGGTATTAATGTTTATACTTGTCTATCGAGTTGTATTTGTTTATTTTATTTTAGTGGATTATTTGCTATTGGGTGGTTTCTATAAGTAACCGAGGATGTTACCATATAGATAGGGGTTCTATGTGGGTTTACCTTGTTACATACTATGTTATGTATAATCATATTTTGTGAGAGTACAATAATCATTTACCTAATATGTTTTCACATATAAGGTCTTGAAGTGATTAAAATCTTTTATAGCTTTTCTAGTATGTTTACTTGATTTACATGCTGAGTGATGTTTGCCATGTATATGCATGTTGTTAGTCTGAATAGGAGCATGTGAGGCACTCTGTTACTAGTATGTTTACCACAAATTGTTCTTTCTTATATGTTGGTTGTTTTTATTATGTATTGAATTAAGTATGTTGTTTTGCACTTTCATTGTGCTATCTACTTAATTCACATTGCGAGGCCTACTTAGTCGAATTGGAATAAAGCTCGCAAACTTTTTCCATGGATTGAGATTTTCACCCTTCATCTAGGTCTCATATGCCTATTTAAATTGGAAGAATAATTAACCTTTATACAATTGTTTTTAGGTATATAACTCTCAAGTAGTTCAAATTACCCTTTCTAATTTATTTACTTTAGGATATCAATGGTTAAGTCTTGACTTTCTATGGATAGAAAGTCACGTGAATTCCACGTAGGATTTGAAAATTTTCTTAAGTTTATAATAGAAAATGCAAAAGATCCTGAATGGATTAAGTTTCAGTGCTTGAAGTGCATCAACAAGAAAAGACACAATGTTTATGACAATTAGTAACCATATTGTCACGACCTTAATCTTTCAAGTATCGATCGTGCGGCACTTAGCACCGTCCGTTGCACTAAGCCTGCCTTTGAATCCGAAAATGTAACTCCAAAGAGAATAGAGAGAGTTTGCAAAGAATGCTTTGTATTGCTCTAGAGAGAGTTTATGATACAAATGCTAAGAATTCCCAAGGATGAATGCAAATGAAGACCAAGTGGTCTATTTATAGGGTGGCTTCTAAGCTTAAGAATATGCCACCACATTCTAGATAATTCTATGCCTAGAATATACAAGAAGGTTCTAGGTTTATGTACAATGTGCCACAAGGCTCTAGGATCTTCTAGCCAACTCTAGAGTCTTCTAGGTTTGTCTAGCTCCTTCATGCACCTTCCGGGATGTTCCGCAAGCTTCCAGCAGCTTCTACATCCTTCCCGAACCATCCGGCGCATTCTAGAACGTTCCAGCCCATTCTAGCACCCTCCAGTGTGCTCTGGAACAATCTAGGGTCTTCAAGCTTGAGTTGAGTCCGTCCAACTCTAGCCCTTTCTAGACTTCTCTAGGCAACTCTAGAACTTTCCATGTAGAATAGCCTAGATCCTTTAGGCAACCACTATTTATTTGGATTTTTAGGGACAGTTTGGGCGGGACGTGACACCCTCCCCCACTTAAGTTCGCGACGCCCTCGTCGCGCCTTCAAGCTTGAACCTCTCGATGTCGTCTTTGAACTGCCACAAGGATTCCTCAGGTTCCCAGCTCGTTTCTTCATCCGAGGCGTTCTTCCATTTGACCAAGTATTCCCTATAACTTGGTACGCCTCTTCGACGGATCAAGCGGTCCGCCAAAATCGAGTCCACTTCCTTGTCAAAGGAGGTTACCACTACGGTAGGCGCCCTTTTGGATTCTCCCCTGCTCAAGTCTTCCTTGTCTCCATGAAAGGGTTTAAGCATACTTACGTGGAAGACCGGATAGATCTTAAGCCTTGGAGGGAGTTGTAGCTTGTAAGACACCTTACCAACTTTCTTGAGGACGGGAAATGGTCCTTCGTACTTCCGCACTAACCCCTTATGAACCTTCCGCAAGGTCTTGAATTGTTGGGGCAATAGTTTGACGAGGACCAAATCGCCTTCCTGAAATTCTACCATCCTCCTCTTCTTGTCAGCCCATTTCTTCATCTTTTTAGACGCCTTATTCAGATAGGCTCGGGCCAACTCCTTTGTTCATGCCACGCCTTGGCAAACTTGAAAGCACTGGGCTCTTTCCTTCATAACTTGTGGCCAAGGCATGGGGAGTCATGGGTTGCTGCCCACATGATGATCTCGAAGGGACTCTTGGCGATGAACTCGCTTCTTTGTAGATTATATGAGAATTGGGCTACATCCAACAGCTTCGCCCAATCTCGTTGATTGGCACTAACAAAGTGCCTAAGATACAGTTCCAGCAACGCGTTGGCGCGCTCTGTTTGTCCGTCACTTTGGGGATGAAAGCTTGTGGAGAAATTCAAGTCTGATCCCAACAACTTGAATAGTTCCGTCCAAAATTTCCCCGTGAATCGTGGGTCTCGATCACTCACGATATTGGAAGGAATTCCCCAATGCTTCACAACATTCTTGAGGAACAAACGCGCCGTCTCATCTGCCGTGCAGTCCGTTGAGGCAGGTATGAATGTCGCGTACTTGCTGAAACGGTCAATGATGATAATAATGCTGCCAAATCCCTCAGATTTTGGCAAGCAAGTGATGAAGTCCATAGAGACACTCTCCCACGGTCTCTCTGGAATGGGTAGCGGCTCTAACAACCCTCCGGGTGCATGTTGCTCAATCTTGTCCTGTTGGCACACAAGACAAGTTCTTACATAAGCTTCGACATCATCCCGAAGTTGAGGCCAATAGTAGATAGACTTGATCAAAGCAAGGGTGCGCCTCATTCCTGGGTGTCCAGCCCATAACGAATCATGGCACTCCTTGATAAGCTCTTTCCTTAAGCTCCCCCATTTTGGCACAAAGATTCGATTCTGCTTGGCATAGAGTAGTCCGTCACTCAGCCAAAATCTTCTCGTCTTTCCTTCCTTGATGAGGGCAAGGAGGTTTTGGGCAAGGGCATCATGCTTCAACCCTTCTTTGATCCTATCCGGAAAGGAGGCTGGCCTACTCAAGGCTGCTAGTTCCGTCTTGCGGCTCAGCGCATCAGCCACCACATTGGCCTTACCGGGCTTGTACTCCAACCTATAGTCAAACTCCGCCAAGAAATCTTGCCACCGAGCTTGCTTGGGACTCAACTTCTTTTGAGTCTGGAAGTAGCTTGTCGCCACATTGTCCGTCATAATAACAAAATGAGAACCCAATAAGTAATGTCGCCACACCCTTAGGCAATGAATGATGGCTGTCATTTCTTTTTCTTGTACGGTGTAGCGGCGTTCAGTGTCATTGAGCTTGCGGCTCTCATAAGCTATCGGACGCCCTTCCTGCATCAATACCCCACCAATGGCAAAGTCTGAAGCATCTGTATGCAGCTCGTATGTCTTGGAAGGGTCTGGTAGACAAAGCACCGGTTCTTCACTAACGGCCTTCTTCAAGTCTTCAAATGAGGCTTGGCATTCGCTTGTCCACTCCCAAGCCTTGTTCTTTTTAAGCAAGTTAGTGAGTGGGGCTGCTCTCGCTGAGTAGGACTTGATAAACCTTCTGTAATAGTTTACCAGTCCAAGGAAAGATCTCAACTCGGGAACCTTGGCAGGAGGTTCCCATTCTTGGATGGCTTTCACCTTAGCACCATCCATCATCAGTTTTCCATCCTTTATCCTATGCCCTAGGAACATCACTTCGTCTTGGGCAAAGGAACATTTTTCCTTCTTGACATATAGCTCATTCTCCCTCAGGACCTCGAACACCTTCCTCAAATGCTCTAGATGTTCTTCCAAAGTCCGGCTATATATCACAATATCATCAAGATAGACTACCACGAACCGATCGAGGTAGGGATGGAAAATCTTGTTCATCAAAGTACAGAAGGTGGCTGGTGCATTTGTGAGACCGAATGGCATAACAAGGAACTCATAGGCACCATACCTGGTTACACAAGTAGTCTTGGGCTCATCTCCCTTGGCTATGCGTGCACAGTAGTATCCCGATCGTAGGTCCAATTTTGTGAAGTATCTTGCACTCCCCAATTGATCAAACAAATCGACAATAAGAGGGATAGGATAGTTGTTCTTGACCGTGATCTTATTTAGAGCCCGATAGTCGATGCACATTGGTAGCGCGCCATCCTTCTTCAGTTGAAAGAGAACCGGGGCACCAAATGGGCCATTGGAGGGCCTTATGAAGCCAGCATCCAGCAATTCATCGAGTTGCTTCCGCACTCGCCAACTCTGAGTTTGCCATCCGATATGGGCTCATTGCTGGTGGCCTGGTACCGGGTTCCAACTCTATTTCATGGTCTACCTCCCTCCTTGGAGGTAACCGTTTGGGTAATGCTTCCGGTATTACGTCTTTGAACTTGTTTAGGACAGCTTGCACTTCCGTCGGCAAGCTTGGCTTTGGTGACGCCTCTTCATCATCGTATTCCTTTAGGATGGCCAAATAACTCTCTTCATCCCTCCTCAACCCCTTCTTGAATTGAAGCGCCGAGAGAGCTTGGGTAGTAGGTCTAGTGGTCCTCTCCGTCGGTACCACACATGCCTTCGCACCATCCATGATGCACATAGAGTTTGAACATGGCACCAAGAAAGCTCTTACCTGGTCCAAGAACTCCATGCCGAATACAACCGAGAAGTCGTCCATAGGCGCCACTGACAAGTCCACCTGGCCAGTCCAAGCACCAAGACTGACCTTAACTCCGCGAGCGACTCCATGTAATGGCAGTGCTGCTGAGTTAACTGCTTTGAGAGAACCCCCTCCATTGACAACCTTCAGGCCAAGTCGCTTTGCTTCCTCCACTGAAACAAAGTTGTGCGATGCACCTGTGTCGACCAATGCTTTGGCGACCTTCCCATTGATGGTGGCATCCACGTACATCAAACCTTTAGGGGTCTTTGGGGCGCTCTGCAATGCACCAAGTAGGCGCAAAGAACCCATCTTTGCACCTTCGTCCGACTCGCCTCCATCTTGGTTATGTGTGGAGGCAACTAAGGCACTCAAGGCCTTCCTCTTCGGACATTCGCGTGCCCAATGCGGTCCGTCGCATATAAAGCACGTCACACGGGGCTTCGAGGCATTCCGATCCTCCTTCTCCTTCCCCTTGTCTCGTGGCTTGAATGAGGAGCTGTCTTTGTGGTTCTTAGGTCCCTGACCTTTACCATGGCTTCCCCCACTCTTTCCTCCAACAAACTTCTTATCTGTGGCTTTGGAGCTCTCTTTGTTTGTGGAGTAATCAATAAAGCTTTCCGCAATCGCAATGGCCGAAGACAAGTCTTGGACACCACGTCGCTTGAGCTCGAGGTTAGCCCACGATTGGAGACCGTCCATGAACAAGAATAAGGCATCCTTGTCGGACGTGTCAGGAACTTCAAGCAGCAAAGTTGTGAACTCCTTCACATAATCCCTTATACTACCTGTTTGTTTTAACCGACGCAAACGGCCTCTTGCCTCCTCTTCAGCATTAACGGGGAAGAACTGCATCTTGAACTCCCTTTTGAAGTCATCAAAGGTATCAATTGTGCAAACCCCTCGTTGCACATCTCCATGCCTCCGTCTCCACCACAACATCGCAGTGTCGGATAAATACATGGCTGCAGTTCGGATCTTGCTGGCATGGTCCGTTATGCCAGTAGCCTCAAAGTATTGTTCTAGCCCCCATAAGAAGTTGTCCACTTCCCTGGCGTTCCTAACGCCATTAAAGGTCTTGGGCTTGGGAACGTCCACCCTCTTAGCCTCATTGACGGTGGTTGCACTAGTCCCCGCGGCCATAGCCCGCTTACATAGAACTAGATCACCACTCATATCCTCCATTCTATGCAATACATTAGTGAGTTCCCTTTGGACAAGATCCCTTACCTTGGCAAGTTCCGCCTTTAACCCATCAATCTCTTGCCTCAATCCACCATCTAGCTCGTTGAGTGACATCTTAACCGCTGCATGGATTTCCACATCCTCGGCCTCCAAGCCATTGCAACGCTCCTCTAAGTTGTCAACCCTGTCGAATGCTCCCTTCGTCCTGCGCACTTCCCACTCGTACTTCCAAGCTAGAAAGCAAGTCTTTCGACTTGGCTCGAGATTCCTTTGGGGCTTTCCGCACTTCCTCACGGCCACGTTCCATGGGTGGAACGTCCATGCTTGGTGTAGCTGGGGCGGTGTTCTTCATTTTTGCCAAAGATAGAGACACTTTAACCTGCTCTGATACCAACTGTCACGACCTTAATCTTTCAAGTATCGATCGTGCGGCACTTAGCACCGTCCGTTGCACTAAGCCTGCCTTTGAATCCGAAAATGTAACTCCAAAGAGAATAGAGAGAGTTTGCAAAGAATGCTTTGTATTGCTCTAGAGAGAGTTTATGATACAAATGCTAAGAATTCCCAAGGATGAATGCAAATGAAGACCAAGTGGTCTATTTATAGGGTGGCTTCTAAGCTTAAGAATATGCCACCACATTCTAGATAATTCTATGCCTAGAATATACAAGAAGGTTCTAGGTTTATGTACAATGTGCCACAAGGCTCTAGGATCTTCTAGCCAACTCTAGAGTCTTCTAGGTTTGTCTAGCTCCTTCATGCACCTTCCGGGATGTTCCGCAAGCTTCCAGCGGCTTCCACATCCTTCCCGAACCATCCGGCGCATTCTAGAACGTTCCAGCCCATTCTAGCACCCTCCAGTGTGCTCTGGAACAATCTAGGGTCTTCAAGCTTGAGTTGAGTCCGTCCAACTCTAGCCCTTTCTAGACTTCTCTAGGCAACTCTAGAACTTTTCATGTAGAATAGCCTAGATCCTTTAGGCAACCACTATTTATTTGGATTTTTAGGGACAGTTTGGGCGGGACGTGACAATATGTATACAATGAGTGTGATTAAGACTTACGTGAAGTGGATATGGCACGAAGAGACAACAAGAAGGTGTAATGATTGGAAGGACACAAATTCTTTAATGAAAAGGAAGCGTGATGATGATATTTTTGCTGACACGATTGAAATCGTAGATGTTGTATAAGAAAGTGTTAATGATAAGGAGGTTAATGACCATTTTCAACATTTCTTCAAGGATGCTGAGAAACCAATATATAAAGGCTACATTGAGTTTACCAAGATATCAGTATTGGTGGAGTTGTATAATGTTAAAGCCAAAAAATGGTTTCTTAGATTAAAGATTCAGTGAGAATTTAGATGTGTGGAGAAGAATATTGTCTAGTAACCACAACAATGTCAAACCTATCTTGTGAAAAGGATGAGTGATATAGACTATAAAAAGATTCATACATGTTTAAATGATAGCATATTATATCGAAAAGAATATATTAATGATTTGAAATGTCTAAAATATAAAAACGTCTAGGTGGAAAGATTCAAATTTATCAACAAGATAATGTCTTTTCGGTTAGGAGGAGCTCATGTATATCAAAGATGTCAAAAATACATATGTGGCTTGACCAAAGACGTGGATTTTAAAACTTGGTGATGAAGTGTGCTATGAATGTTTTTGAATAAGCACTTATATGATTATTCATATATTCTTAATATTTATTTTTATTTCCAGTTTCATTTGTATTAATTAGACACTTTAATTATGTGATTGTCATAAAGAACATTAATTCAACTGAATCAAAGAAAGATCAACATGTAAGATCAAAAGAAAACTAACTCACATTAAAGAAGAAATCAAACAAAAAAGTATCTTTTAAAAAATAAATAAAGGTTTGAGAGACAAATTGACACAAATAACATTGGAAGGAAGGCGAGATGAAGATGTTATTGGTCGTATGATGACCTATGCATATGGTTAAATGGTGAAGCAGAACGCACAATTTAGCTTTGCTTTTTTATAGTGTATTAGGATATATAAATTTGATATTGGTTGAGCATAATGATGTTATTCTAATTGTGTAATAGATTGTAACTGCAACATCCATAGCTCTTTATAAAAGGTATGTAATATATGATTACAACTTTATATATTATTTGATATAAAAATATAACCTTTATTAACAAATTATATGTATGTTTATTATATCATATTGTATGAGCATTGAAAGAATGCTGATATGGAGCACTTATTTGATTTTCCAAATTCGGATCAAATTATAAATGATTAGGATAAATATTTGGAGGGTCAAATTAATGTTTTAAATTGACATATGTAATGAGTTAGAGAAAATGAGTGGGTTAAAGCTCCATGTTGGGAAGGGTAAAAATCTTTCCTATTCTCTTTTAAACTATTGGGATTTATGCATATTGAAAATACTAAATATTCGTATTCATTGGATGCTATGTCTTGTTCTTATTGTTAAGTTTATAGACTATTTTGGTAGCCTATCAAAAAATATATTAGAAGATATAGTGACAACATAATTAGTGTGATTCTTATTATGTTGAAATATTACATATTTTTGAAAACTTCATATTAATTTAACTCATTTACTTTTTATTGCTCGTCAAAGGTGATATTCAAACAAATTAAGGCCATTCAAGTTATTGATATATTTTTGAACAATGAAGTTTTTTATTATATTACATTAGATTGCTTTATAAAATTGTAATGAAAAAAACAAGGGGACTAAAATGTAAAAATTAAAAAATAAATGAACAAAATGAAAATATAATAATATGGGAACTAAAGAGTATAATATAATTTATAACTATTATTAAGGAGCGAGTTTGTAATTTCATATGAAAATGATTATCATATACTTATAAGTGACATGTTATATTTTGATTTATAAGATCTATTATAAGTATCAATGTATTTTCTCATATAATATAATCAAACTAAAATTTAGTTTTAGTTAATTTACTTTTTAAATTATATTTAATGTAAAAAATAATTGATTATATATATTAATTATGTTTGGGAGAATTAAAAAAAAAACAAAAATATTCATAAAATAATTAATTTTATGTACATAAATTTAAAATTTATAAATCAAAAATCAAAAGACTTATGATCGTTATAGTAATTATCTATTCTTAGAGCTCAATTCCTTATAGTTTCAACCTAAATAACTTTATTTCTTGAAAAATTAATCAATTTTCCTTAAATATCAATAAACTATCTCAAAACTCAAAACTTAATACCAAACTAACCATTAAAAAGACCAAAAATTATTGTTTAATAACTTCAATAAAATGTGATGAGGATCAAATTCACTACATATCTAACGTCATTATCGATGGCTTCACTAACAATCTCATAGAGGTTCGACAACAATCATAGAAAACCACACCGAAGGTGGACAAAGATAAAAGTATATGTGATATTACATACAAAAGAATTGGATGTAACATATTACATATGAAGACAGAGATAAACATAATATGTTATATACAAAAATAAATATGGATGTAACACGTTGTATACAAAGAAATGACATGATTAAGAATATAAAAGTGTATTCGATCATGTACAAATGATAATAAACTAAGAACTAGGGTTGTCGTACCCAGAAGGATCAATGACAATTTCTATTACTTACTAGTTTAATTACGAGTTAGTTAAAATTAGTAAATTGGGGTTTTGAATTTTTTGAAGGAAAATAAAATAAAATAATAAAGTAAGTTGGAAAAGGATCATGAAAGATGTGTGATTATGAGATTGTCCTCATCACTGCCTTATACTTTTATCATTTTAATGATACTCGTAGTTGATGGGTTAGATGAAGAAGGGTACTACGAAGGTGTCAACCTAGTTGGGATATCTTAATACACCTCTATTAATTACAACATTTCATTCAAAAAATTAATTTCTTAATCTTTAAATTATTTTTATGATTTAAAACCATTTTTGAGTTCTTAATTTTAGCTTTGGAAGTTTAATTTCGCTTAAGATTTTCTATATTTTCTTATCGTGTAATTGATTAATGGTTTGCTTATTAACCAACCTAAATCTTGAATAACTTGAATTATGCTTACTAGATATAATTCATTTATTGTATTAAGAACTAAAAAGATGATAACTAAATTAGGCAATAATAAAACAATTTGTTTAATCTTTAATGTAGGCTTTAAACCCTGCTTATGGCCATGACCATAAGCTACTACTTTGAATAATAATATTAATGATTATGTACTAATATCTTATAGCTTCGAGAGCGTTCGATGTAACCAACGAAATAACAGTTAACCATCCTTGAGTCTAGTTTTATTTCATGTGGCCTATAAGGTCGTGCCTCAATTGGATAACCCCAAATGTGTAAGTGTTTAATGTTTGCTAACTACTTTGCTAAGAACCTTGTTAAGGATGTGTATTACAGTTTTTAAAGCTTCTCCCTAAAGTGACTCTGATAAATATAAATTATTAATCGTATTCCTTATCACATCCTTAAGAGTTTAGTTTCATTACTTTACAATAATTTTCATGCTAGGTTTTCCTGGCATGGTGTATTATAGAAAAAAATCATTAAGGAAAATTACGAAGGGTTCTTGAATTGTTCTCCTAATCTGTCATATCTCTCATAGTACTCATTATCACAATCTGATTGACAACTTTAATTTTCTTTCCTAGTTGAAGTTTAACTTTAGCTTTGAAAGACTTAAAAATGTCAAAAGGATTGTGATTTTCATGTATCAAAAATAGGTAATTGTACCTAGAGTAATCATCTATGAATATAATGAAATATTGTTATCTATTCCATGAATCATAGGGAATGGACCATAAATATCAATATGTATAAATTCTAAGATATCTGTAGCTTTCTCGACACCTAATTTTGTAACATCTATTTGTTTCCACTTGATGCACTTAACACAAACTTGGAATTTTGTTAAATCTAGGGATTCAAGAATTCCATCTGACACAAGCTTCTGAATTCTCTGCTTAGAGATATGACCTAAATGCTTATGCCAATAAGGTGGTAGAATTTTCACTTAGTTTTTACTTTGTATCACGT
Organism: Hippophae gyantsensis; assembly: GCA_030763125.1. Lineage (NCBI taxonomy): Eukaryota > Viridiplantae > Streptophyta > Magnoliopsida > Rosales > Elaeagnaceae > Hippophae > Hippophae gyantsensis. The sequence goes on along the minus strand of CM061031.1, from coordinate 53,908,001 downwards.
AAACTTATTTGCCATAATTCATTATAGAAATTAACAACATCAAGCGTAAACAGATTATCAATTAAAGAACTAGAACCAATAAAATTTGAATTTTGATAGAGACTAATTTTGTTATATTTCCAAAAAAAAACAAGAAAATCTTTATTTATCCAAACTAGTAATAGAAATTAAATTCCCTCTAAAAGATGGTGCAACAAATGTCTCAAAAAATCCACTTAAAATCCAATTTTCAATTGTAATCTAAAAGTTCCTATAGCTTCCACCACAACTATATTGCCATTACCCACAAAGATGAATCTTTTAGCATCACTAGTAGATGGATCCACAATTAACCTTGTATAAACATACTTATGTGAGTAGTAACACCAAAATCTACTCAACAAATATCCTTAGGTGCAGAAGCTAAATTAACTGTAAAACAAACTAAAGCTAGAAGAATACCCTTCTTTACACATTAGGTGGTGTACTTAGAGCACTCCTTCTTCTTATATATCGACTTATTGTAGAAATAGTAGGTAAACTCTTCATCCTCCTTTTCTTGTTTCTTCTGCTGCATGAAAAAAAACTTCTATAGTAACCATAACTCTCTTTTATTTCTAATTTTGAAAGATTGAGGCCAAGTGAGCACTTTTAGTTTTATTTAGTTGCTTCCTCACTTTTTCTTGTTCATAGTGAGATATAAGCTCATTAAGGGACCATTTTTCCTTCTGAGTGATATAATTCACTTTCAATTTCCCAAAATTTACAAGAAAAGAGATCAAAACCAAGTGCACAAACAAGTCCTTAGATAACTCAAACTTAAGAGAGCTGAGTTTTGATGCGAAATGAGACATTTACATGAGAATTTTTGTTTTTGGAAAAATATTGCTCAATTTCTTCCACGAAATTCTACGCTCTTGCTTTAGTAATAGAGCCCCAAAATGCTTTTACAATGGGCATTTCATGATCATCATGTACAATCGATTAGACCAATCCCACTTTTTAATTTTAACTTTATTGAGGTTTTTTGGAGTAGCAATAGGTCGATCCAGCCAAAGTATATGATCCAAATCCATACAACCGAGGACAATTTTCACGATTTCTTTCTAGATTTTGGAGTTTTGATGCGAAATGAGACATTTACATGAGAATTTTTGTTTTTGGAAAAATATTGCTAAATTTCTTCCACGAAATTCTACGCTCTTGCTTTAGTAATAGAGCCCCAAAATGCTTCTACAATGGGTATTTCATGATCATCATGTACAATCTATTAGAGCAATCCCACTTTTTAATTTTAACTTTATTGAGGTTTTTTGGAGTAGCAATAGGTCGATCCAGCCAAAGTATATGATCCAAATCCATATAACTGAGGACAATTTTCACGATTTCTTTCTAGATTTTGAAGTTCATCCCTCTCAACACTAGGATGTTGTTGACTTCTAGTTGACTTAGGCAGAAACATTCATAACAATAGCAAAAGAAACTATATAGAGAACAACATTAACAAGTATACTTACATCTAATAAGTATGTCATAGAAATAAATCAAAATATGAACAAATAATTCAAATCGGGGATCTATCTCAAAATATCTAAGATAATATTAATTCTTAGTTTTTGGATAGAGAAATTAACTATAAGTAGTACTCTTAGTGCATTGATTAAATTATAACAATTGATTCTATGCCTTTCTTTAAACCAAATGTTTTTCACATGAAAACAAACAAACAAATAAATAAAATGTCTTTATAATCATCATGCATTTATCATTTTTTGTGCATTATTATTTGGCCAAAATATGTCTTCCTTTGGACCAAATACAGTTCGCAAAAATAACTCCGCACAAAAATCTATGTATTAGTACTTAAATAAATCTTCACAATAAAAATTACTTTAATTAATTAATTTAATTAAAAATGTTGGATTAATTGAACAAAATAATAAAACAACCACATAAAAGAAGAAGCAATTGTAGTTAGTTTTTTTATGTGAACAAAGAACAAAAGAAAAAAAAATACAACTTCTAGATCCATGCACAACTAGAAATTCAAGAAATTCATCCAAATATGCGAAAAGGAACTAACCTATTCAATTATCAATAACAATAATAGGAAAGATTCTAAATTTGATCACAAGAATAAGTTATTACAAAATTCTAAAAACCCACGTAAAAAAACTTTTTACCCAAACTTTGCAATGAACATGCTTTAATTGTAAATTCAAAAAATTAATTTTCAATTTTATTAAAAAAATATAGAAATATCAAATAGATTTATTTTAAAAATCATAGTCAAATTTTGTAAAAAAAAAAAACTTTAAATAAGTATAGGCGAGAGAAATAAATATCATAAAATAAAAATATTTATCTATCTTTAACTTATATAAGGTGCTAAAGTTTGGTATCTAAGGTTTCAATTAACAAGATTTATTTTCTAACATTTATATATTTGATATATTTAATTTAAAATTTTAAACTTTTATTAAATTAACTAATGATGTTATATTTAATTATCACATGATTAAAATATAGAAGATAAATTATAAATTGTATTATAAGTTAATAATAAATTATATATTTTACAAAATATTGAGATGAAATGAATTGAAAAATCAAATCAAGCTATAATCACCTAAAATATTTTTACAATAATTTAATAAAATTTTATAAATGATTAAATTATATGTATAAAATATTAACAATTAAATTATAATATATTAAATAAATCTATAAAAAAAATTAAAAAAAAATAACTTATTTTTAAAATACATAAATTGGGCTGGCTTAGAAACATTTTCTTTTATGTTGCCTGAAACATTGGACTCAGTTTGCATTAAGTTGGGCAGTCCTTGGGCTTAAAAATCGAAGGGCACCTATTCTCCAAAAGCAAAATAGCAAACATACAATTAAACATACGGATGAAAGGTTATTCCTTATATTTTTTGAAATCTAGCATTTTAATTTGATAATTTATAAGATATAATTCATCTAATATTTAATTTTTATAAATAATATTAATAAAACTGATTTAAAATTTATCGATTAAAATACTCATTTACGAAACGTATCACCATTTTACTCCCTCCCTCCTCAGCTACTTGCTTGAAGAAAAAGAAAACCTCTATAAACTCTTAACCATTTTACTCCCCCAAAAGCCTGCAAACAAGTTCTGGTCCTGTGTTCAGTGTTCGTTCTAAACTGTAAAACGAAGTCGTAAATATGTTTAGGAACCAGTACGATACGGACGTGACAACATGGAGTCCAGCTGGGAGGCTGTTCCAGGTGGAGTACGCTATGGAAGCTGTTAAGCAAGGTTCGGCGGCCATAGGTCTCCGATCCAAAACCCACGTTGTTTTGGCCTGTGTGAACAAAGCTAATTCCGAGCTCTCCTCTCACCAGAAGAAGATCTTCAAAGTCGATGACCATATCGGAGTCGCCATTGCCGGTCTCACTGCTGACGGTCGTGTTCTCTCTCGGTATATGCGATCCGAGTGTATCAATTACAGCTACACATATGAATCTCCGCTTCCTGTTGGACGACTTGTCGTTCAACTCGCGGATAAGGCTCAGGTTCGTACTTTAATCATAATGCCCTAATTTTCAATCTTTGACGCTCTGTTGTGTATTTTTTGTGTGGATCTATGTGATTTTTTCTTTAGCGGTCGCTGTTAGATCGTTAGTTGGGATTTAAGTTTTAGTACGGAACTGTAGTGGTGGCATTGCCCCTTTTTGGGACAAAATATGAAGGAAAAACTAATTAATAACAAATATTTTTTAGTTATAAATTAAAATTATATAAATATAAATATATATAAATTATAATATTAAATTTAAATTATATAAAGTATAAATTGAGTAAATAAATGATGTAGGTTTGTGTATAATATGGTATTTTTAAGGTAATTTTTTAACTCGAACTCCAAAAACAAAAAAAATCTCTTAAGATTAACTAACAATAAACTTATATTACAATTTGTTACTTTAACTAGCGTTTAAATGTCTAAACTCCATAAAAATTTCATCTCTCTCTTGAAAATACTACAAATTTTCTCTATTTTTTTCTTTTTCTTTTTCTTTTCTCTTCTGTGCTTCTTTTATGATATATATATATATATATAGTTTTAGTTCATGAAGTTTTTTAGATATCTTGCAATAATTGACAGTGTGGCCCTTTTTACCACATTTATAACATTTAAATTCTTTAAATTTTTTAAATTCCTTTTCATGGGGTTTTGATTCCTTGTTAAAATTTCTTTTATAAGGTTTTTTATAAAAATTCATTCTTTTTTCAAAGAATGGTTTTCTGGGTTTTGAAAACGTCTTATAAGTTTTATGTGGTTTCTTATAAGGTTTTGAAATATTTTTACTGTAAGTTCCCTTGTAGGTTTTGTCAATAGAGAAAGTGTTATCAAACTGTTTGCAGAATGATCTAATTTCTCTTTTGGAGATCTTTAGCTCCAATTTCATTTATTTTTGGATTTTCAAATCTTGACAAATTTAAAGACCCTGTTTTTGAGCAAATCTGATCAACTTATCATAGGTTAATTGATCGTATGGGATGATATGATTCCCATAAGTTTCACGTATTTTGTTTTTGGTTTTCTCACCTAAGAGGGAAGGAATTCCTACTACGAACTTCTCCTTCCAGAATGGTTGAATAGAGTCATATCTTAACATAACTTTAGACAGAAATGAATTTTTATAATTTTGAAAATCACTCATCTTCTTACATTTTATGTTGGAAATAAGATCAATGTTTTTATCTTTTAGATGGGATGGATCTCACATAAAATGATGTGATATGGTAAATAGTAATGTGGAGATTGCATCCTGAATAGGAACTTCTTGATTATCAAGTATGGGTTCATCACACTCTCCAGTTAATATCCATGGTAGATATCTGACTGTTGTTGTTTTGAAAGATGATGATCCCATCATCTTTTTAGTTGGCCTGAGAAGCTAGCTATTAATAATTCGACAATTGTTTTATCAGTTGTACCAATTTGAGTTTTATAAGCATTTGACGCCATTGTTATTTGCTGTAAGATATTCAATATCTCTTGATCTGTGATACCATCTATGTTCTAAATATAAGTAGAGGACGCATTATATTTAGGTTGGATAACCTAACTAGGTTGGGTACCTATGATATGTGGGTACCTAATTGTGCTAGGTTCTTGCCAAGCTAGTTTTTGGATTTGAAGAGTTGGTTCATAAATTGACTCTGAAATAGACTTTTTTTCAGAGGTTACAGGATCTACGTTGCTAAGAACACTAAGATTCTGTGTTGAGTTAATGGTTGGTTTTAAGGTTATTGGAGACGCAGGTACAACCAAACCTGGTTTTGTATTTGAAGCTTGGTCTTCTAATTCGAACCTAAGGGTAGTGTTCCATTTTTGAAGTTTTTCAAATTTTGATGATATTTCTTCTTAGGTTGGTTTGGATACCAGGAAGGGTTTGAAGATAGGGTTTTTAACTTTACTATATATTGCTTGATAGGAGGTAGAGGGAAGATCAGTCTTTTGATTCTTTTCTATCCTAGTAAGCTATTTACCTAAGATATTTAGGCTGATATTGGTAAAGTTGTTTTGGGTAACTATGTTTTTAACTTTGATTGCCTGGTTCTCTTGAGGGTGCTTAAGAGGAAAAGCTTCTACCTGACTATCTTGGTAGGGTTTGGGTTTTAGGTCTTCTAAGATAATTGGTTTAGGGCTATTTACTGAGACTGGTAATGCTTCTACTAGGCTAACTGGCTTAGAGTTATTTTTAGTATAATTTTTTGATCCTTTTGTATATGGAGAGGTTAATCCTTTGGTTGTTCTATAGATTTCTAACCAGTCCAAAAATAATATGTTTTGTTTATGTTCTTTAACATACCTTTCATGTTTCCTAAAGCAACTTGCCCTAATATTTTCTGGGTGTGTTTTAAAGAACCATTTTTTAATATTTTTATTATGTGGAAGATCTAAATCTAGACGTAGGGTTTCTATGTCTAGTTCTTGGTGTTCCACTGTTAATACATTTAATTCACTTGTCCTAACTGTAAGGTAGGAGCGGTAGATAGAGTTGGTGGTGTTGGATATATGGGAGATAACTGAAGTGAATCGCTCATTTCAGAGTTTTTGTCAACGATGTAGACTAGTCTAGGTACTGGTGTACTATAGTCATCCTTTAAGTTTTGTATTTCTATGGATATCTGAGGTAGATAACCTAGGTTTGGTTTTGAGTGGTAAATCTACAGATGAGAAGTCAGAGGTATTAGAAGAGTATCTCAGACCGATAGATCTATTGAAACCTAATTCAATATTTTCATTTTTATATTTTATGATATCCGTAAGTTCTGTATTTTGTACAGGTTCTTCGGGTTGATGATTTTCAGACTCTGGTTGGGAAATTCCTTTTAATAGCTATCTATCTGGGAATATATCTTGATTCCAACTAATTAGTTTTGGAATAGTAATATTTGATCCGGAAAGATCTGTTTGTAAGAGAATTGTTTCTCCTTTATCAGGGTGATGAATGTGTTTGGTATCCCACGTAAACATCATAACTTTGTAATGAACCCTATAAATTAAAGCTACTGGAATGACTCCTGGTAGTACTCTAGAATTATAGGTTTGGATTTGTAACGTTAATTATTTTAATATATGATCTTTTAAAGAGACCATAAAATTGGGAAACAATTAAAGGATACTGGTCCTAAGCTTAAGCTTGTTTCAACGGTCCCTAAAAGAGAATCCTTAAAATCTATAAGTCTAGCATCCCTAAGAACTACTAGTATTGTTGAGTTTAAACCATATTTGGTTAAGGGTTTTAATTCAATTTGGACTAATCCTAAATAAACATATTTGAAATGTTTTTCAAAATGCTTTTGCAATGATTCTTTTGAAAGTAATTTAATAGTGTCAAAAGGTGATGAAAGTTGAAGATCTCTCTCTTTCGTTTTAATGATGTAATCTATTTTAAAAAGATTTATCATTTTTGATTTATAAATTTGATTTTTATTGACCTTTAGAATCTTTCAACGGTCAATCGATTTTTGAAAATTTTTAATAGTAAAATCATTACTAATGATAATGTTTTTGTTCTTCGAAGAAGAAGATAATTTTGTTAATAAAGGTGATGATGTAGGAAAGTCTTGTTTAGACATGATTTTAAATTTAAACTAAAATAAAAGCTTGTAAACAATATGACAATACTAATCATCAATATAATATATTTAGCATGGTAAATACGATTCTTAAGATTCAAATTATTGTCTACTTTTAATGATCAAGATACTTGTATTGTAATTATGAAAACGAAGTCATAGAAGTATGCTGAGTTTATCATACAAGAAACAATTAACATTTTATTTCTTGTTCTATCTTTTCATATAATATTTATGAATTTATTCAGCTTATATTCGAATAGGTTGTTTACTAAACACCGACAGGTATAAGAAATTATTGTCCTTCAAACGCCAACACATGGCTAACAATGGGATTTATAACCCTTCGTTCGGATTGAATGCATAAATGCAACAACCTTACATATTATCATATAAGCAAATCGTAAAATCATAAGTATTATTATCCAAAGGTTCGAGCAATACTTAAAGAATCCTAACTACAAGTTGTATTGAATAGATTAAAACACCCTTATGACTCTTATACCATAAGTGCACCAAGGATCTTGGGAATTGATAGTAGAGGTAATAATAAATATTAAGAACACATACTTATCAAACAAATATATTATATTGATAGATTAAGCGGCTTGGTCGATCATATTAATTTACAGATAAACAAAAATTTAAATAAATAAAACTTAAACAAAATCAAACTTATAAATATATAAAAGATTATAAAGAAAATATAATATTAGAGAGGTTGAGAGTATGGTATTTAGGTTGTAGTAGCGGAATGGAAGCGACACCTTTAAATGAGAATAAACTCTTCTTAAATAACCTAGTGATGTACTGAATGAAGATATTGTTACTATTTAATGAATAGTGTCTTGTTTGCCACTTTATACTGTTTGGAGTTGACTACTGTGCTGAACAGTAGATGTTTTATCATTCTAGACAGGTAATTGAACAGTACATTGTCGGCACTATAAGGTGAAATAAACAGTGCTTGGTCGGCATCGTTTGTTATTTTGTCTTCTTCTGTGAAAACAATAGTATTGTCTTCTGAAGACTCTGATGGGCCGTTGAATGAGCCATTTGATGATAAGCCGTTGTGTGGGCCTAAGCTGATTGGGCTTTTAACTTCTTAATAATAAATGGACACGTAGGCCCAATAATAACTAAATGGTGGTTATTTTCCTATCCAAAAATTCATGTGTTCAGTAGCTGTTTTTAAGTTGATTAAATCTTCTACTAAGGCTGTTGATGAAGGCGACACTGTTTTATCGGGTGATTGAGTTTCATCCGAATCAGGTTCTTCTTTTTGAACACTTGAGGTTTGTCCAGAGGATGATAGTTGTTTAATTATTTTCAAGAGTTCTTCTTAGGTTTTTGTTTGAGATATTAAGACATTTTTGTGCTAATAAAAATGAAGATGCTTGTAGTTCCTTCATTTGGGGTTCTGTGTGACCCTTTTACAAAAGCCAGTTGTTAACGGCTGGTTGTAATAATTTTAGAGATCGTGAATGACGACTATCATTTGATCTGAAAAGAACGGGTGATGGTAATTACTTCTGATGTAATAGGTTTTAAGACCCATTGACATACTCAAATAAGGTAAAATTTTGAACAGAATATACACAAAAGGGAGAATCTAGCTTCCTCTGATGATGATTTGTAATGCTTTTGGAAAGATTCATAACTTTCTTTCACAGGAAAAATAAGAATTGAACTAAGGTTTTCGAATAATTTTCACCACTTAAAAAACCAAGATGGAAATTGGAATGGATTAATAGATTTGTTAACAAAGAAAAATAACCAAGAATGTGGTTATCTTTGTTTTGGATAAAGAATGCATTAGATCATGCCTGGTAATAATTCCAATAATTGTACGTTGTACAATGTGGAATGGAAGATGTAATATTGACTGAAAAAATCAATGTTTTTAACATCTTTTAATAAAATTTCTTTCATTCCACATTGTACAATATACAATTACTGGGATTATTAACAGACATGGTTTAATGCATTCTTTATCCAAAACAAAGATAACCAACATTTTTAGTTATTTTTCTTTGTTAACAAATCTATTAATCCATTCTGATTTTCATCTTGGTTTTTTAAGTGGTGAAAATTATTGGGAAATCTTAGTTCAATTCTTATTTCTCCTGTGAAAGAAAGTTATGAATTTTTCAAAAGCATTACAAACCATCATTAGAGGAAGCTAGATTCCCTCCTGTGTGCATATTCTGTTCAAAATTTTACCTTCCTTGGATATGTCAATGAGTCTTAACCTGTTACATCGGAGGTAATTACCATTACTCGTTCTTTTCAGATCAAACGGTGGTCGTCATTCACGATCCCTAAAACATTATTACAACCAACTGTTGACAAGTGACTTCTGCAAAAGGGTCATAGAGAATCTCAAGTGAAGGAACTACAAGCATCTTCACTTTTATTAACACAAGGCACATACAAATGCCTTAATATCTCAAGCAAAAACCCAAGAGAAACTCTTGGAAATAATTAAACAACTGTCATCCTCTGGATAAACCTCAGGTGTTTAGAAAAAAGAACCTGATTCGGATGAAACTCAATCATCCGATAAAACAATGTCGCCTTCATCAACAGCTACTGAAAACATGAATTTATGGATAGGAAAATAACCATCTATTTAATTATTATTGGGCCTGGGTGACTAATTTCTTTTAATTTTGGGCCTGCGTGTCCATTTAATAAATTTATTATTAAGAAGTTAAAAGCCCAATCAACTTAGGCTCACACAGCGACTCATCCTTAAATGGCCCATTCAACGGTCCATCAGAGTCTTCAGAAGACAATACTATGTTTTTACAGAAGAAGACAAAACAGCAAACGGTGCCGACCAAACACTGTTCATTTCACCTTACAGTTCACTGTTCAATTACTTGTCTAGAATGATGAAAAAATCTACTGTTCAGCACAGTAGTCAACTCCAAACAGTATCAAGTAGCAGACAAGACACTATTCATTAAATAATAATAGTATCTCCATACAGTACATCATTAGATTATTTAAGAAGAGCTCGTTCTCATTTAGAGGCATCGCTTCCATTCTGTTACTACAATCAAAATACTATACTCTCAACCTCTCTGATATTGTATTTTCTTTATAATCTTTTATATATATTTATAAGTAAGTTTGATTTTGTTTTAGTTTGTTTCTTTATTTTAATTTTTATTTATCTGTAAATTAATATAATTGGTTAAGTCGTCAAATTTATCAATATAATATGTTTGTTTGATAAGTATGTGTTTTTAATATTTATTACCTCTACTAGCAATTCAGGGGAATATTCTTGGTGCACTTATGATTTATATATATATAATCGGGCAAAAAAAATTAAGAGGAGGGGAAGGAAAGAAAAAAAAGAAAAGCAAATTTGTTTAATTGATGATTAATAATATTTAATCATCACTACCGATTCTCATTGAGAGAGAAAAACAGTTACAAGTTATATTCATAGTTTTCCAACAATTCTATCGAGACTTTTCTGGGAAAGTTAAGGATTTTGGAAAGTTATATTCATAGTTTTCCAACAATTCTATCGAGACTTTTCTGGGAAAGTTAAGGATTTTGGAATGCAAGTCGAAGCCATTTAGAGTATATATATATATATTTTTTCTTTATGACATTTGATAGAGAGATGATTTCCCCTAACTGAACCAATGATTTTTCTTTAGGGTTCAGTTGAATTGAGGGTAATATTTTTTTCATGGAGTGAATACTATGGTATCCCGAAATCGTAAGACAAATTTGCTAACAGATTAACGCTTAGCACAATCCTAGAAACAGACAAAAAGGTGATTTTATTTAGGAAATTAGGGATGTTTTGTTAAATTGGCTTTTGATTTGTCAAACTAATGGTGCTTTGAACTTAAATTTCTCGTCTTCCATGCCTTTATATCTTCCCCTGGGTGGTGCAGAGCTTTGTTAGTGTCCTTGAAGCTGTACTATGGGAAAAATGATCTTTGTTAGAGTCCAGAGACTGAGCCAGCACGTGACCAGAGGAGTCACTTGCTCCTCAACTTTTGCATATTAGCTTTTTAGATATAATATTTCTGTAATATTGATTTATTGCCCTCTCTTAAAAAGTAATATTTAGGAAATTACAAAAAATAACACACCTAAAATTTATAACAACAAAAAAACACCATAATAATATTAAATGGGATCAAATTAAACGGCGTTTAGCATTAAATGTGTTTAAATGGCCATAGTTTAATTCGAACAACGTCCAATTAGACGGCGTTTAAAATGAAATAATGTGTCAGATTTTTTTTTAATATTGAAAATATATGAAGTGAGAATAAAAGGTATTATTTTGATGGTTACATTTTTTAGAGTGTTATTTTTGTTGTTTTCTTAAATATTTTTCATCTTGAGTTTGTAATATATTTTGATTTTTGTTAGTTTTTATGTTCAATTATGTATTATAAATCATAAATTCTTAAAATTACAAGCTAATAAAACCATATGGCTGAATTTTTTCAGAAGTTCTATTTATTCATGTAATCAAGTAATTATATCATAAAAGGAGTAATCTAAATCAATAGGAAAGTCTTTTTATCAAAAAATTGTGATGGTTTAGAAATGATGTGGCACATAATAATTATTAGTTGGGCACACTATTCTTCAAACAGTAAGATGCTGTCACACCATTTGTAATCATCACAAATTTGTGATAAATAGCATTGCTCAAATCAATGACATCAGTAAACAAAACTGGCACTTCATACCACCAAATTGCATTTTCATATCATCCAAATGGAAACTTTGCAATCTTATGAGCAGATGAGTTCTGTTCCATAGTACAAGACTTAAAAGCAAATTATATATATTTTTTACTTTAGCTTTGTATTTTAGACTTCTAGTATAGTATGGTAGATGCTTTATCAAAAATTTTAAATTCTCTTTGTGACATTTAATTAAAATGGTAATTTTTTATAATATATGATGCCACATTAATCAATTTTTTAAAACTATAATTTGTTATAAAATCTTTTTAAAATAGATTTTTTTTTGTTTGGAAACTAGAATTGGTATAATATTCATTTTTCATTTTCTTTTATATTATCATACTATTTTATCACTCAAATTTATGCCATCTTGAAAAATTTTAATATTGAATCTATAAAAAATTGGTTTTAACTTCATTATTACTTAATATGTATGATCTGTTCATATATTTTACACTGATAACAATATTCATGAATTATAGCATTTTGTTATTCTCTCTTTTTTTTAACATCTCACAAAGGATTCAAAAGAAAACAAGTTTTAATTTTAATTTTTAATATATTTGAAGTATGGAAGTACTCATATTTATTCATAAAGGTTAAATTAGTTAATTAAAATTAAAAAAAAATAATTCATGCTGGTAATTTATAGTATGGTGTCTCTCTGAGCAAAATTTCCGGCTCCATTACTCTTAGAGTGCGTAAGTATTTTTTTGTTAATTACTTATTCATGTATTTAGCTGTATGGAGTTTTCATATCGAGTCAGATAACCATCTTGCAGTTTATTAAGAGCTGTCTGTTTGTTCATTTCTAGAAGATGCTATGTAATAACCCATAATGCATTGTGTGATTACCAAGTTGCCACAAAATGGAGGTAGTCCTTCAATTGCATTGCAAACACCATTTGATTGAATACTTGTCTTATTCTTTATGGTTCAAAAGATTTGAAGTGCTTACATTTTACTGATATCCCATTTAACAATATGAAGCATCTGTGAGGAAGTCCATAATGCATTGTGTGATTACCAAGTTGCCACAAAATGGAGGAAATCCTTCAATTGCATTGCAAACACCATTTAATTGAATTACTTGTATTATTCTTTATGGATCAAAAGATTTGAGGTGCTTACATTTTACTGATATCCCATTTAACAATATGAAGCATCTGTGGAGAATTTCAAAATATGCGCTAAGCTTTCAGATTGTCTATCGTCCCTGTATCACTTTGCTGAGTTAACAAGTTGAGTTAGAACTACTGATACCTTTGAATTAATTTTTAATCGAGTTACCATGAAAAATCTTTAACCAAGCCATAAGAAGCTTCAGAGGAAGAGGGTATTCATATTTTTGGTGACATAGTTTGTGTCGTAGATTTTGTTTTTGGGTCAAGCCAATGAATCTTTTTTTGTAGACTTCTTTTTCTTTTTACTTTTTTGGTGGGAAACTGAAAGTGAATGAGGCCTCTGGCCATTATGAATTTTCTTTTTTGTTTCCTTGATGACTAGATAAGAAACTTGACTCTAGTGAAAGTCATTTTTCAATCTTTAATGGCATTGTTCGGTAATTGTATTAGATAGGTTAAATATATTTGTGTTGGATTGAACTATATTGTTGAATTGTATTATAATTAATATAGTGTTTGGGACAAGCTGTATAATATAATATAGTTTGATAAAATTAATGATAAATATTTTAATAAAATAATTTATATTTAAAATAATATTTAATTATTTTATGTAATTTTCTTACCTATCAAAATAATTAATCATAAAAATTTATTTAAGTCAATAATTTTATTACATTTTTAAAAAAATTATTTTGAGATGAAAAAAAAACTAGACATAATATTATAAGTGAAATTCAACAAACTAAGTTAAGTTTCTATTACAGTATAAATCTACACTCTTGGTAGGACAAATTTTTTACACAATTGTACAATTTTTATTTTGTACAATATGGTCTCACTTTATATCCAAACGTATGACTACAAAAATTATACGGTCAAGGTCTAATGTAACAAACATGCTGTAAGTATCATCCATGATGTGAAATTCTGTATTTTATATATGCATGATTCATTAATTCACCGTACAAACGTCTGCTTTAATATAGAAATGGGAATCCCGCCCTCCCCCCCTCTACGCATGGACACATTCAAACGTCTGCTTTAATATATCCACATCATCCGTATTTATGTATGTTTACATGGGTCTCTCGGTTATATTCCCTCACGTTGCCCTATGCCCGTACAATTTTTATATCTTTAGTGCAATTTTATGAAAAATATAAAAAGATGCAGAGGTCACAATTTTTTGAAAATTTTCATGTTTCAAAACTTTGGCATCCTTATGGAAGTTTCCACTGGTATTATATTGGTGGATGGACTGGATCAGTCTAGTGTTGAGATTAAATTAGCATGCATTTTTTCATGCACTCTGCCCTCAATATACATTGCAATTTAAACTGTTTAAAGTGCTTTTCAGATCTTGAATTGGTCATTAGATTACAATTTTGTTTGTTAGCCTGATAAAATTCCTACATTTTAAGTGATTTGATTTTAGGGTCAATTGTTCTTTATAAATGGTGAAGTTTTTTATTTGTTTCTTCAAAATTGCTGTCAAATCAAAATTTCCATAACATTATTGGTTACATTGGAAACAGCCGCCACTTTTCTGCTATATTGTTATAGTTGTCTTTGCAGCATGAGGTGCTATATGCTTTTCCATAGCTTAGTTATTCTTGCTGGTGGCAGGTTTGCACCCAGCGCTCATGGAAACGACCGTATGGTGTTGGACTACTTGTGGGAGGGTTGGATGAGAATGGAGCTCATCTCTACTACAACTGCCCAAGTGGTAACTACTTTGAATATCAAGCTTTTGCCATAGGGTCTCGCTCACAAGCTGCAAAGACATACTTGGAACGGAGATTTCAGAAATTCATGGACTCATCACTTGAGGATCTAATTAAGGATGCACTCATTGCAACAAGGGAAACATTGCAAGGGGAGAAACTGCAGGGCTCCATTTGTACGATTGCTGTGGTTGGAGATGGAGAGCCATTCCATATTTTAGATCAAGAGTCTGTTCAGCGGATGATTGATGCCTTTGAGATTGTGGCAGAGGAAGAGGGGCCTGCCACTGTGTCTGATGCTGCTGTTGAGCTAGGTGGTGCTGCAGAAGGAGATGCTGGTGCTGACCGAGGTGCTGAACCTGAACAAGATGTTGCTCCAATGGACATATGAGGATTCTAGAGGCATGTGTTTTTTATGCGCTTTTCAATATGGATTTTAGCATGTACTTCAGGAAATGGATGGGACAAATGGTGATATATTTGCTTGTTTTAACTGCCTTTTTAAAATATTCTCTTTCTATTTATGAGGGCCCATGCAACCTTAATATTACCAACATTTTTATGGTTGCGGTTGGTGAGCTTTTACCTTGATTTTTCTTCTCTAAGAGTTGTAGGTTATGTTCTCCAATCCAACATGAACTGTAATTCTGCTGTCAGTGCCTGTGTAACCTTCACATGATAGTGTCTCTCTGGGACTCTTATATTATCATAAGAGGCTCCTAACATTCGATTAGTTGGTAATTGATGGGAATGAAATTTATAGTTGAATTTGGTGTTAATTATCGAACTGGTTCTGTTTACTTGTATTCTCTAGTATGTAATGCGTTTTGGCAGGGTATGCCAATGTTGATAATGTGATCATGTTTGGTTATGAGGAAATGGAAACATAATATGATGGTATTATGTAATGGAATTGAATTGATTGGGAATAACATACAATAAATATTAGAAGAATCTATTGGGTTAATGTAAAGTGTTAAGTAAAGAGTTTGTAAGATAAGACTAATTAACTATCCTTGTGTAATAGTGTGATAGGTATCTTAAGTATGAATATTTTAACTACAGATAACTGAAATTGTGATTATTAGTAAAAATTTGACGGTTTTTTTTTCCTGAAAATAATTGTAATTAATAAGGCAGTGAGGTGTAGATGGTTATTATAATATCGAAACTGTGATTAATCGAAATCGAATACATATTAATAATGTTTTTTATATTCATATAATTACATAGAAAAATATTAAAACACAATATTTTGAAAAATTAGTTTGAATTTTATTTATTATTATTTTTATATTTTGTATTTTACTTAGAAACATGTGTTAAATGATTAAAAGATGAAAATTAATGTTAATATTTTAAATAATGCAATACAATAAGAATTATATTAATGTTTAATCTGTTTTTAAACGAAATATATTTTTTGAATAAATATTAAAAAATAAAAAACATGTTAAATTTTGTAGAAATTGCTATCCATTCATATTTGACAGTTATTACTTGAATGTGGACAGAATTTTTGCGAGATGATTATGGTTATTAACATAATTTTTTTCGTCCGTCTCCATGCCCATTTCTATAGATGTTCATGATGTATTTATATTTACTCTCAGTGTAACAAACGAAGCAATTCATTTTGTTGATTTTCTATTTTCATTATTCCATTCTTTTCTTGCATGTATGGTTAGAGTTGAAAATCCTGTATTCAAGACCTACTAGCCTCAATTATAAATTTTTAAGTGTTTGGTTTGTATGGTTTATAGAGTCAACGTTTGTGGGGGAAGTGGTAGATGTATAAAAGCAATATTTGTCATTCTTTCATTAGTTTTTATTGAGAGAGTTGATTTCTTAACATCTTCTAACATTTGTTTCATAGATTGAAAATATAAGAAATATTAGCTAGCTATACCAATGTGGTTGTGTGCTTAGATATGATTACTCATAATTGTTGGTAAATAGAAATGTCTTTGCTGAGTCTGTCTTTTACCTTTCGCAAGTCTACTTTATCCAAAGGTACATCACTTGTATCTTTGATTCATCCTTGCATGTTCCTAGCTGTTTCCTTCTTTACCTGTCTAAATCTCTGGTACATAGTGTACCTTTTCAGCCTATTAGTAAGCAGTTTTGTACTGATGTGGCTTCTTATGCAATTGGCTATATTGATGTCAACAATGTATTTTTGAATCGGGATGTTGAGGAGAATGTGCTCACAAGGAAATCCATGATTCTAATGATGCTCAACGTACTAACAAAGTGTGCACGTTGCATAAGGCACTATATGGGGAATTTGTTAATACCAAGAGTGACACTAGTGTATTTGTGAAGAGAACTATTCCTAATGCTATGTTTGTCTTGGTCTATGCAGATGCTGTCATTTTTACACGTTTTTCTTCGGCTGAATTGCAACAATTTGTGATTGATTTACATAAAGCAAGCCTTAAAAGATTTGGGTGCTTACAAATTTTTTATGGGTTTGGAGGTTACTCATTTTTTCTCAGGATTGCATTTAGTGCATGTTTGGTAGATTGGAGTGAAATGTAATCAGAATTGATTTATTCCAATTTTATATATGGTTGGACTAAAAAGTGAAAATAGAATGAAATCGATTTCTAAAAGAGAATGAATCATAATTCTTTCTCCCCTTTGAAGAATCATGATTTCATTCTCATCTTAATTTTTTTTTTAATTTTATCGCAACCCTAATCCAAATATAACCCTAAATCCTAAATCCTAAATCTTAAAACCCTAAATCTTATTTACAAAAATAATAATTTTAATCCTAAATCTTAACCCATAAAACCCTAAATCTCAAATCTTAAATCCAAAATCCTTAAACCTTATTTAGAAAAATAATAATTTTAACCCTAAATCTTAACCTATAAATATAACCCTAAATCCTAAATCTCAAATCCCAAGTCCAAAAACCTTAAATTCTATTTAGAAAAATAATAATTTTAACCCTAAATCTTAACCTATAAATATATAACCATAAACCCTAAATCTCAAATTCTAAAACCCTGAACCTTATTTAGAAAAATAATAATTTTAATCTTAAACCTTAACCTACAAATATAACCCTAAATCTTAAATCCAGAATCCTTAAACCCTATTTAGAAAAATAATAATTTTAATCCTAAATCTTAACCCACAAATATAACCCTAAACTTTATTTAGAAAAATAATAATTTTAATATCTTAACCCACAAATATAACCCTAAATCCTAAATCTTAAATCCCAAATCCCAAATCCCAAAACCCTATTTAGAAAAATAATAATTTCAATCTTAAACCTTAACCTACAAATATAACTCTAAACCCTAAATCCTAAATCCCCAAACCTTAAATCCTATTTAGAAAAATAATAATTTTAACCCTAAACCTTAACCCAAAATATAACCCTAAACCTTAAACCCCCAAATATAATCCTAAACCTTAAACCCTAAATCCCAAATCCTTTAATAATGTATTTTGTTTGATGAAAAAATAATAATTAAATGATATTATTTAAATTTTATTGAATATAGGGGTATTAAGGTAATATACAGTGTTTTTCATTCCATTCTATTCCAGTTGTAAACCAAATATTGTAATACTGATTTTTTTTATTCCAATAGTCAAACCAAATAAAATTGTTTCATTTCCATTCCATACCTATTCTCATTCCGATTTCATTTTGTGAACCAAACACCACCTTAGTCGTTCAAATATTTCAGGAATTACATAAACAAGCCGATTTGGAAACTTCTAAGATTGCTAGTTCCGCAATGGTTTTTGGTAGTGTTCGTAGTAAGTTAGATGGTGTATCACTTACTGATCCTACACAGTTTAGGAGCTTTATTGGTGCAATGCAATATTATGTCATCACATGGCTAGATATTGGATTTGGTGTTAGCAAATTGTACCAATTTCTTTATGACCCACTGATATGCATTTTGTTGATGCAATGTGTTCTACGTAATTTGAAAGGCTCTTCCAACTCAGGTCTTATGTTATTCAAGCCACAAGTGTTGGATCTTGTTGCTTACACTAGGCCCCTTTTCCCTGATGACAGAAGAAATGTTTTTAGACAGTGTATTTTCCTTTGGGATATTTGGTCTCTTGACAATCATATAAGCATCATGTTGGTTCCAGATCCTTCCTCAAATGAAGTTGATTATATATCTCTTGCTAGGGGATCATTTGAGATAATGTGGGTTAAGGATTTGTCATCTGAATTGGGGTTACCTATCTATGGGGTTCTTAAATTGATTTATGACAATGTTAGTACATTACACATAGCTAAGGACCCATTTTAGAATGCAAGGACCAAATATATTGAAATAGATTGACCCTTTGTGAGAGATCAAGTATTGGTTAAGAGTTTTATTGAGCATTATAGATTAGAACATCCATTGGAAGATGTGCTAATTAAGCCGTTATCTTAACCAACTTTGTGCACCTATGAAACAAATTTATGGTATTGAATAGACCCTAAGTTTAAGGGGGAGTACAAGAATGTATTAAGTTAATGTAAAGTGTTAATTAAAGAGTTTGTTAGATGAGAGTAACTAACTATTCCTGAGTAATAGTGGGATAGATGCTAATGATGTATTTATATTACATTCTCGGTGAATAACGAATGAAGCAATTCATTTTCTTGATTTTATGTTTTCATAATTCCATTATTTTCTTGCTCGTAAATATGTTTGGTTTAACAATGGAATCAAAATGGGGATAAAATTGGTAACAAAATGAGGTTACAATTGGAAACAAAATTGTAATGTTAGAATTAGGATAAAAGTCGAATGTCACATTTATTATTTTTCTTTTGCTAAATAAGTCTATTTATTATAATAAAAGAAGCATTACATAAAGCAAAATTAGATTCATAAGTGATCAAATTGTAAAGGTTTTGAGAGATATCATGAATCTGAAACGATCCCTTAACATGATCACTTATAATTCATTTTGAAAAAGCATCAGTTGCTTGATTACATTTTCTTGGTATCCATCTAAAAGAAATACAAGTAAAATAAGACAGTAAATGAAAGATTTCATCTAAATGTTAGTGAGCTTCCCAGGATGAGGAATTAGGCCTTCCCAAAATATAAAAGATAATATTCTGACAGTCATTTTCAATCGTCACATTCTTAAATTGCATTGCTTTAACAAGACCTATACCTAAAGCCTCTCCTTCTTCTGCTGAATTGACTTGAATACTTTTACCACATAAACCAAGAACATTACCATTTTGATCACGAGCAATTACACTCATAGCAAAAAGACCATTTATATAATTGGCATCAACATTAATCTTGATGATATTACTGGATTGTTGGATACAATGGTCTTCAACCGAACAAGAAGGACAACTATTATCAACCTCTTCAATGGGATTTATTGAGTCTTGGTTAATGATATCTTCAAAGAACCTTTTTAACCACTTTGCTGACTTTTGAAAATTTGGCTCTTCTTGTTGGAATATTAGTTCTTTTATCATTCTCTAAATGGCTACCATTGTTAGTACAATAGCTAAAATGAATTCCAATTTCTGTTTGTTATCAGCTAACAATAAATTTGTGTAGATAACATGGGTTGAATAAAAGACAATAATGTTTTTTTGAAAATAAGGACATCTAAGCATGAGATGATCCACCGTTTCCTTATCCATATTACATAAAGGACATATATCATTTAAATCAAGTAGAAATCTTTTAAGTTTCACTCTAACAGGTAAAGCATTGGCAATTATTTTTCCAAGAAAGATTTATGCCTACCAT
The DNA here is from genome assembly GCA_030763125.1 of Hippophae gyantsensis. Classification (NCBI taxonomy): domain Eukaryota; kingdom Viridiplantae; phylum Streptophyta; class Magnoliopsida; order Rosales; family Elaeagnaceae; genus Hippophae; species Hippophae gyantsensis. The sequence continues at coordinate 53,887,529 of CM061031.1, read as the reverse complement.
GAATTTTAGTTTTTCATAGCAATTTCCAAATATATACCTCTCCAAAATTATAGTTTTATGTTACCAAAGAATGATAAGTTGATTTAATTGTAAAATTATCTGACTTATCAATGATTCAAATCATTTCGTTAGAGAAAGAAGAATTAGGACTTCTAAGTCTACTAGTAGCATTAACTAAAGAAGTGTCATTAATCGTCTAAGTAGGGCTGACATGTCTCTATTTTCTCACTTTTGAACTAAAGAAAGTTAATACAAAGGTCCATGATCTAGATTATTCACAATATTTCAATTTAAACTAACTTGAGGGTCAACAAGAACATCAACCAAAAAATGAGAATCGTAGTTCTCGTGAATAATCCTTTGTATTGGTCTAAAGTTTCTTAAGTAAGGAATCCAATGATCCAGGTCCTAATTGTTTGTCCATTACCAATTTGATAGCAACAACCTTTCATCATAAGTGGAATAGTGAAAAAAAAATCCTTTCCAAATGCAAGAGTTATCCGATTTAGGTTTAATATCTAAAAATATTTGGTTATGATAGTATTTGCTATTTAGCATTTTGAAAGAATTGCTAGCAAAGTTCCATCCTAGTTTGGATAGTAAAGTGTTTTTCAAATGTTGGAAGGATCTGAACCTAAGGCCACCCAAATTCTTTAGTTTGCATAAAATATCCCTTTTTTTTTAAAAAAATCCATGTACCTATTCACTTGTGAATTGGAATTCTACCAAATTTTCTTTTATCAAGGAGTCACCTTTTTGGAAAATTGTGATAGGTGCTTTATATGAATTCATAGTATAAACATGGATAACTTGTATAGCCGACTTTAAAATAGTAGCTCTTTCAACACTTTGAGAGAAATTTTGCTTGCTAACCATCAATCAAATTAACAATTTTATCAATTATGTGCTTGAAATTAGATATCTTGTTTTATTGTAAAAACAAAGGATTTCCCATATATTTAACATTTCTATCATAATGTTACCTTGAAGATCTCTTAAAGCACTCTTAGAGAAAAACAATCCAAATTTATTTAAATTTGGGTTTTGTCCATACATAGTACTATAAGATTGTATGATTGGCAATAGATTACCAATTTCTGGTGGATTTGCATGGCAGAATAATGACACATCATTTGCATAAAAAAAGTGATTAATGACAAAAGAATGTCTTGAAATTTTAATGTCATGAATTAGCTGTTGTGCATTTGTCTTAATAAACAATTAAGGTGAAATAAGATCTTCTTATTGTAGTCCTCTAGACGACTAAATATATTCAAATTTTAATCCATCCAACAAAATTGAGTAGTTCAATGTTGATATTAGATTATAAAATTGGATAGAAAAACCTAATATTTTCATCACTTGGATAATCAATTCACATTTCATTTTATCATAAGCTTTATTCATATGAATCTTTATACCCATCAAGGCTCTAACCTCTCTTTTCTTTTTCGTTGTATGTAGAACTTCTTGAGCAAAGACAATGTTTTTAGCTATCCATCTATTAGAGATAAGGTGAAATGAATTTGTCCAATAGAGGTCGCAGTCTATACACCAAGATCTATAATGTCTAATAGAAACATTACATAAACTTATATGTCTATAATGTCTAAAAGTATGTAACGGTGTAATCAATGTGAAATTAATTTTTGGATCTATAATTCTTGTTTAAAAACATTTCTACGCAAAATGGATAGTATCTATAACTATTATATCCCACTACTACAAAACATACATATGATCTCGATTTTTAACCGTGATCGTAGGTCTATAACCATGATTATAAGAACATACGTCTAAGTGAGAGAGACCATAAACTGTTACGTATGACATCGATTTTTAAACTGAGACCATAGACATACCCTATGAGCTTAGTTATTGAAAACTGAGGCCATAAACATGTCTTATGGTCTTGGCTTTTCAATAACCAAGGCCATAGGATATGCATAAATTAAAAAAATACAATTATTAATTACAATAAATTTAGTAATTATAATATATTAAAATTAAAAGTATAATTATATTTGAGAGTTTATTATACATTAAAACATAATAAAATCTTACTATTACAAACTGACTTTTTACTATTAATTACAAGCATTTATAAGTGTTGCGCTGGGGTGGTGCGCTGGTGCATTGGGGTGCTACCTTGGGATGGTGGGCTGGTATCGGTGTTGGTGTGCCTAGTGCCTAGTGTCTACTGTGTTGGTGCACCTGGTGCCTAGTGCCTGGTGCCTGGTGTCTATTGTGCTGGTGCACTGGTGCGCTGGTTGAGCTTGGTGCGTTGGTGTGCTAGTGAGCCTGGTGCGCTTGGTGGAGGCTGCAAACATATATAACATATTAAATCTGCATAAAAAAACAATAAATGGGCACAGTAGCAGCTGGTATAGAAGTAAATTCACTTCGTTACAACAATATCACTCTCAGTTGTGTGGTAAGTTAATGAGTAGATTACATCAAGCAATTTTGGTACCACGACATGTTCTCTAGTTGGAAAGATAACTCATACCAATTATTTCTTTCAATAATTTCATGTACATAATGGGTACCCTGTTTTTTCTCTAGCTGGAAAAGTGAACACTTTTTTAGCACATAAAAACCTTTTGGTAATAGCTTCGTCATATTTCCCCCGATGAATTTCCTTCTTGTTATGGCCTTCTTAGTTGTGCTCTTTGTTCTTCCCTTTTTTACTAGTTCAACTCACAAATTTAGAAATTGGATATGCTTGAAAATTATGATAGGTTACACCTGAAATTTAGCACAACTTTGAATAGGAAACTACCACAATTTTGAGCAAAAAATAGAGCAGATTTGAACAAAAATGATCATAGTTTGTTAATTATAAAATATAATAGATTTGAACCAAAAAATGAACTCAATTCCAAACAAGAAAACCATCACCGATTTTAGTCAAAATTGTTAATCTTTTAACAAAAAATTAGCATAGTTTTGAACAAGAAAATATGACATATTTGGATATGAAAATTTTCTCATCTTTAATCCCAAAAACAATCACTATTTTTAACCAAATTTATCATAATTTTTTTCTACCAAAAATTGTCATAGTTTTGATAATGAAAATTGTCTCATCTTTTTTTGGACACAACTGAAATAAAAAAACAGTGTAAATCCAAAAAAAATTTCAGCTCCAAGCCCCAAAAGTACTAGAAGTTTATAATAGTTTTTTACCCAAAAGTTTTCTCAATTCCAAGCAAAAAAAAAACCCAACATTTGTATCATATTTTTACTCAAAAACTGTCACAATTTTGACCAAACTTTTATCCCAACTTAAGCATGAAAATCATAACAGTTTCAGCAAATAAAGTATCATAGTTTCAACAAGAAAATGTCACAGTTTGAAACATGAAAATATCAAGAAAACTATCACAGTTTGGAAGTAATTTAAAGCTTAACTTCTTACCTTGATAGCCAAATAAAAAACACTCTTTCTTCGTGTGATGCATATAAAAAATTCTCCATCAGTTAATACTCGTATCAATATTAGGTACCAATGAACCAACACCAACACCAACACCAGCGCACCACCACTAGCACCAGTGCATCAGCTACCAATGAACCACCGAACCAACGACTAGTGAACCAGTGACCAACACAAGGAGAGGTGTCCGACATGGCTAAGAAAGAGAAATAAGAGAGGGGAAGAGAAAGTGGAAGAAGATCTAGATCTGGAAAAACGGATAAAGAAAATAAAGTTAGGAAAAACGATAAAAGAAAAAAAAGCTGAGAAGTTGGGAAAAAGGAAAAAAATAGAGCGAAAAAGAAAAAAAGAAAAAAAAGAGAGGGAGAAGGAAAAAAAGAGGAAAAATTAAAAAATTGATATAACTTATGGTCACGATTATTGATAAAAATCGAGGTCATAGACATACCTTATAGCCTCAGGTTTTATTAGACCGTGACCAAAATCCTATGGCCTCGGTTTTTAAAAAAACTAAGGCTAAATTTCTGAGACTATATGTATGTATTGTAGTAATGTCCCAATGTTGTTTTATAGAAGATAGTTGACATTCCATCTCGTCCAGATGCTTTGTGACTTTGAATTGACCATGATGCTTTTTTGACTTGATGGGGATTTGGAATTTGACACAAATCAAGTTGATCAAGTAGTGAGAGAAAGTAGTGGAAAATATGAGTTTCTCAATTTTTTTGGCTCATAATCTACATCAAAGATTCAAGATAATCAAATTTCAAGTTTTTCAACAAAGACGAGAAAGGGTTGTCATTTCAAAATCCACCCATCTTACAAAAAGGTGGAATAAAAGGATGGGCTAATCTTCACCATACAAAGTTTTATAATGTCAAATTGAGGGTTAGATTGATCAAGTCTTGGATCATAGAGATAAGCTATGTGAAATTTAATTATTGTTATGGGGAGTCTTGTTGAGCATTTATGTTTGGTTGGATATCCAAGAGATTGACAAAGACAAACATTTTACATGTAATAGCCTCTTGGTATGGTGTTTTGTTGACACGAGTTTTGAAGCAATTTTGGTTGTCCTTCAAAGGTCGTTTCCTTCTCTTTATATTCCTAAAGTTGGTCTATAAATTCATCTTTTGTTTTTCTCTTGTTGATCCTATGTTAGTTTTTTCTTGTCTATTGTCATCGTCTCACTTTGTCTTCTATTTCATCAATTCACCTTTATTCCTAAAAGCCTTTTTGAGCTCTACGTCACCATGAACACAAATACTTCTCTAAATAAAACTCAACCCATTAATGAGTCCATCACACTAGTGGAATTAAGCATAGATGAATTTGAAGTTGACTTATTGCATAATCCATCCATTTAAAAGGCTTTTGCAAAAAGGTCCCTAGTAGCTAATAGGGAAAATTTGGAATCCTGAAAGAATTGATCATTCTCATGTTTTATATCCTTTAAACTATTTTGAAATCTCTTGGGGAGACTTGATGTTTTTGAAGTAGAGAAGGCTTTTAATACCTTCATTTTTTCCTTCCAAGTTGTGAAGGATAAAAAGAACATCGGGGAAAAAAGGTTATGGAATTTGGATGGTTCAATGGTTTAAGAAGATTATGGTCTAGAGGCAATGATTTGAAATTATAATTTTATTAAGGCTCCATTTTGGATACTTGTATGCATGATATCCCTAGAAATTAAGTTGATTTTCATAAGAAAATATAGTAAAAATTGTAAGGAGTGCTTGGCCAGTTACTTGAACTCCCATAATTGAGATTCTTAATTGGAAATTTGTTAGGGCTATAATTTTAATCAATGTCACAAGGCCTTTCCCAACAATTAAGTCTTTAAAAAAGAGACTTGATGATCATCTCATGCAGACTCTCTAAGCAAATAACCCTAGGAATCCATAAATAGGAATGATTGAATTGCAAAGAACGTGTTGAAGATGCTCAGATTAGAACTCTAAATAAACAAAATCCTTAAAACCTTAATCTTGAGATGCCATAAAGAATGATCACTCCTTTTGATTAGTCGAATTCAAGCATTTAGTCAAGAACATAAGAAGGAAAAACAAAAGCTTTCTGAAATATACTTTGTATTAATAATGGTGCCTCCAAATGACATGGCTGTTGCATTTTCATACAACCTTTATGAAAAAATGCCAATTCAAACCAAAGATAAACCCCAGGCACCATTAAACCCTAATGGGCCTATTTAGTTGTGGGTTAGACCTAATCCATCCTAAAAAAAAGAATTAAAAGACTTATGATAAATAAAATAGAAAAAATCCATAATTAATTAAAACAAAAAAATTAGTTCCTAAATCAATCCTTGCTCCCAACTTGATCTTCAAAATTTATCTCTTGCATAAAAAGGTAATAGACCATCCTTGGTGAAGTTTTGGAATAATCAAATTTAGTTTTAGAATCTTCTAGCATAGCCTTTTTGTATAGCACATTATGATCAAGGCTTGTAAAGCTTCCTTCATCCTGTTTGTCTTTGCCCTAATCATTGGATTGCTAATTCCTTGCAAATGATTTTGAGAATATTTGAGAACAACAACTTGGTCAGTACCTTGATCTCTATTATTCACTTCCTCTTTGAAAATATTCGTCCTCAAATCATCTACATCAAACAAAGATAAATTGGGGACATTAAAAGTTGAACTAACATTACCATAGTGACTTGAAAAATCTAGCTTGTAGGCGTTATCATTGGTCCATTCCAAGACTTGAAAAGATCCCCTTGAGGCTACAATTTTGATTTTTGCTATGTGGGAAAACTCTCTATACATATGTACATCCAAGCCCAATTTCTAGGTTGGAAAATAACCTTCAAACTCCCCTTATTGACTTGCTAAGAATATTGCAAATTTTTCCTTTCAATGTTGGCCCAAACTCTAACATGTAAATCCTTCATAAAATCTATCTTTTTCTTATCGGTCAAGATTAGCATGCTCATTAGTAGACAAAGGTAATATATCAATACGTGTTAAAGGATTAAAGCCATAAATAATTTCAAAAGGAGAACATGAAGAAGTATAATGAATAGTCCTATTATATGCAAACTCAATGTGTGGCAAATACTTCTCCCACTGCATTATATTCTTTTGAATGATAGTACACAACATGGTAGTTAGTGTCCTATCAACTACTTTAGTTTGACAATCTGTTTGAGGATGTGCAACAGTAGAAAATAATAGTTTAGTCCCTAATTTATTCCACAAAGTGTGCCAAAAATGACTTAGGAACTTAACATCCTTATCACTAACAATTTTCTTAGGCAATCTATACAAACGAACCACTTCTTTGAAAAAAAATCAACAATATATGTTGTATCATTACTTTAGAGCACGCAATAAAATGAGTCATTTTACTAAACCTATCAACAATAACAAAAATGTTATCCTTACTACTTTGAGTCATTGGTAATCCTAAAACAAAATCCATAGATATATCAATCCAAGGTTGATTAGGTATAGGTAAAATGGTATACAAGCCATGTAGTTTAACTTTAGATTTTTCTTGCCTACATGTAATGTACTTTTCACTAACAAGCAACTCATGAACAGAACAAATAGTCACACATAATTTATCTTTCTAGAGAAATCCTTCATGCCTATAAAATCACCAAGCGCACACTTATCACATGCATTCCATACTTGGAAAAAATCAAAATCATTGGCATACAAATCCTTAAGCAATTCAAATCCAAGTAATTTAGTTTGCAATGAAGTAAGTAATACATACCTCCCAGACAATGCATCAGGCCCAACATTTTCCTTCCCATGCTTGTATTTGATTACATAAAATTTCTATGAACTCCAACCACTTGGCATGTCTTTTATTAAGCTTACATTGTGTCTTCAAAAACTTCAAACTCTCATGATTGGAATGAATGATGAATTCCTTCGGCTATAAGTAATGTTTCCATGTTTACAGAGTTTTCACTAATGCATAAAGCAACTTGTCGTAAGTAGGATAATTCAACACAACCTCACTTAGTTTTTTGCTAAAATAAGCAATTGGTTTGGAATCCTGCATCAAAATAGCTTCTTTGCCAATTTCAGATGCATCACATTCTATCTCAAAAGTTTTATCAAAGTTAGGCAAACATAACAAAGGTGTGTTAGTTATCTTCTCTTTTAAAGTTGTAAAAGCTCAATCATGCACATCATTCCACTCAAAAACAACATTCTTCTTGACAAGTTCATTCAAATGTGTAGTAATAGAACTCAAATTTTTAACAAACCTTCAATAAAAACTCGCTAAGCCATGGAAACTCCTTACCTCAATCACATTCTTAGATGTAGGCCATTCCTTTATTGCCCTTACCTTTTCTTCATCGACAGTAATACCTTGGAACTAATCATAAATCCAAGAAACACAACAAATTCCATGCAAAATGTGCACTTCTTAAGTAATACATACAATTTATTTTCTCTTAACACCCTAAAAATAACATGGAAGTGTTTCACATGTTCACCCAAATTTTTGCTATAAACTAAAATATCATCAGAGTAAACTATCACAAATTCTCCCATGAAAGCATGCAAGATATGGTTCTTTAACCTCATGAATGTAGTAGGTGCATTAGTTAAACCGTAAGGCATCACTATTCATTCATACAATCCATATTTAGTCTTAAATATGATAATAGTCATTCTTTAAATCTATTTTAGAAAAAAATAAGAGCCATGCAACTTATCAAGCATATCATCTAACCTAGGGATAGGATTCTATACTTTACCATTATCTTGTTAATAGCGTGAAAATCCACACACATGCCCAGTTATATTTATTTTTCTTCCTTAAGTAACAGGTTTTAAGTTCACATCACACAAATTTGGAGGCTTGGGATCTACCTTTTGTTGTGTGATCTAGGTTGTTTTTATCTCCTTGCCATGTTGTACAGTATATCCTGGTTGTTGAGTTTTTAGCTAGTGACAATATCATATGTGGTGTATAGTATGTATGTTACATGATGTAGTTATGTATAGCCGATGAGTGCTCAAAAAGCACTAAAATTACCATGATTTTATTCACTTTAATTGATTAAAAAGATATATATTTATATGATTTTATCATATTTATATATAAATGTCTTTTCGAAATCAAGGGTATTTTTATTATTTTTAAGGTATTTTCTCTTAAAAAAGTAACTTAAAGACTCAGAAAAATACTGAAGGCAATACATCACAAATATATTCATAAAATAAATGAGGAAAAGTCACATAAAGATGGAAAAATTGGATAAAATGGGTCAAAAATGTCAAAAAGGATAAAATCGTGCACGCAGCCGCCCAGCATCGCTGAGCAACGTGCGCGCATCGCCCACACAACGCCCAGTCCACGCGACCCGCTCCCATCTTCGACCGGTCCGCACGTGCTGCACGCCCAGTTCGCGCGGGCTTCTGCTCCATTCCAAGCGTGCAGATGCGCCCATTTTCCCCATCCGCACGTGTCGTCGCCTCTTACCTACCAATGACGTCAACTGACGTTATCATTCACCTATAAATACCCTCATTCTCTACACACAAAAACAGACCTCAAAAACATTTCTTCTCTCTTTCTTTCTCTCCATTTCTTAATTTTTAGTTTTTCTTAGTTTTAGAGTTCTTCTCTTTTTGAGAAGAACTAATTATGTTTTTGTAATTTAATATCTTTTTGATTTAATAAATGGAAATGCAATTCTATTTGGAGGTTTTCCAACAACAAAAATAACATCAAAATACTCTAAGGATTTTATTTTCTCTATAATTATTTTTTATGTTTTATTCTTATATGTTATATTTAATTTGTCTGTGATTAAATTTAATATTACTGGCTGTTTGTAAACATAATATAATAATAACATTATTATGCTTGCGAAATATTAAATTGGTGAAAATCTCTAAAATGAATTGATTTTTTTATTAAAGATTTTATATTAAGAATGTTAGAGAGAAATATATTATTTTTCATTACAAACTTAAATCTGAAAATTAGATTTTAAGGTTTAGTTATCCGGTCTAATTTAGAGTAGTGATCTTTTATTTGTTGGTACAATCGTCCTGTAGTTAGAGTGAAGCTCTATTTCAAAAGGTTTTATAAAAATTATTATCTGAAAATGTATTGATAACATGTTTTTAGTAGTGGTTTTAAAACTTGAAAGTTAGTACTCGGATAATTAAACTCTTAGGTTTAATTTGGACACCTTGAATAAAGTTTAAATTGTCTAACCCCACCAGAGGTGGCATTTAAATGGTTCATTTTAAATCTCTTAGAAAAAAGAATTAATTTAATTAACCAAATTAATTATCGATCCTACCCATAGGTGTTAATTGATTTGTTTAGATAACAAAGAATATCTAACCCCACCAAAGGTGATATTCATATAAAAAAGAGGAAATCAATAAATATCAATTTATATCTTTAATAACCTAAATAATATGAGCAAGCATAATTAACTTAGTTATTATATCCATAAATACTCCACTATTATAAATGATAAAATTTGCATAAATGTTTATTGAATCTGTATCTATGTTTATTTTTATGTTATTAGATTAGAAACACAAAAACCCCAAAATATCGTGACAGGATGTTTAGGATTTGATTTCGTTTTTAAAAGTTTGAATAATAAATTAAAAACCACATATATTCCTTCTTTAGATCGACCTTGGGAGTATATTTATCATTTTCTGTGAAATGATTCATGCACTTGTAAGAGTTTTATAAATATAAAACCAAAATATTGGCAGGATCCGCGAACCCAGTTTTGCTCATCAATAGCCTTGGGAAAATTTCTAGATGTGTATAGTTATATAAAGTTTGCTGATTTGTGAAAATGATCTCTTTAAAATTGTTGTCATTTATCGCAAGGAGGATAGTTCAATAATTAGAGGATACTCAGCCCAAAAGTTTTTAAAATTCTTACATGAAATTTTCATGTTAAACTAGAGTAATCTCAGGATACTAGTTATTATGATCCCTCAGGATACGCCCCAAGATAATGATGTAATTATGTCCAAAGTTGAATATGTTTTTATTGTTACCCATATGTTATGAGCATAATTGCAATAAAGTAAATGTATCAGATATTTTTACAAATTGTTCCATATGTTATGGACATAATACATAATTAACCCTTATATATATTGTGTGAGATACATGTTCTAGTAGGGACTATTTTCTATATGTTGGACATTTACTCAATTATAGTGAAATTGAAACTCTTAAATCTTATTTTATCATTTTTATAGAATCTATTCTCATTTTGTGCAACTCCATTTATCTTAAATTATAAGGTATGGTTAATGTGTTTGGTTCAAAAGGTAAGGAGTGAGTACAAACAATTGGCTCATGTAGGCTCAAACTAGTTTACTAAAGGGGTTGTTCTTGAAAGAACAATAATGCTAAGGTTAGGACAATTTAACCAAAGAAGTTTATCATCTTAATCATTTTTCAAGAAATATATTTAGTATTCTCCTTGATAAACTTAAAGGAAAATTCTAACAACCTATTCTTATTCATTAAAAGTATAGTAGATTTCCAAAAGACTCATAATATTTTTCATAAGTTTATGAACATAAATTTTTCTATCACCAATTTAGCTATTGTGTATATAAGTTTTGAGCAAATTTATCATAAAGTTACCTTCACTTAGGAACAAGATCAAGATTCTATTAACATTCATTATAATTTTTAACCTAACATTATTTAACTAGTTTAATTACAAATGTCAGAAAATAAATAGAGAACATGCAATTGATTATAAGCCTATTTATTAATCCTAATTATTCTAAAAATGTAATAAATAAATACTAAAAATGAAAAATATGCTACCGGGAGCATACTAATCCTAAAACATGTATCCTAAAACATACTAAACTAATAAAACATAGAAAAATAAAGATAGTGATGTGTTAATACTCTTTCACACTTAATTCTTACACTATCCTTCTTAATGTAAGCAGATGCATATATGCATTGTAAAAATAAGTAAAAAGTGTGTAGAAAACAAATATGGTAGGTTATCAGCCATAAAGTGTTTGGTTTAACATCCTTAGACTGACTTTATCTCATAGGTTTCTATAACCATTTTTCACTTGTGGGGGATTCAATTTTCTCTATGGTTTTATTGGATTTTTGATTGTCAAACATTTTTATTTAAAAATATTGAAGCAAATGACCTCTCCATCAAACTCCATTGTAAGATTTCCATCATACACATTTTTCTTTGCATATGTTTTTCTCATAAAAAGTCTACCCAAAAGCATGGTTGTTTCTTTAGTAGTGGAGTCATCTCTCATATCAAGTATATAGAAATCAATTGGAAATATAAGCTCATTCATCTACATCAAAACATCTTTCAAAACTCCCATTGGATAAACATTAGAATGATTGGCTAGTTGAATAAGAACACCGATCTTTTTAATGGTCCCAAGATTTAAACTAGCATAAACAGAGTAAGACATACCATTAATTGATGCTCTTAGGAGTATCATAGCTTGTTCAAATTTATTATTACTTATAATGCATAGTATGATGAAACTACTTAGATTCTTGCATTTTGGTAGGAGTTTTCCTTGCAAGATTGCTGACACATACTCTCCCATACTCATCAATTCATTACCTTTGAGTTTTCACTATTTGGTGCACAATTCCTTGAGATATTTAACATAGCATGATGGCATCCAACATTGAAATGTCAACCTGTACTTTTAGAAAGGTTTCCATGACGTCTTTCTCGTGTACCTTCTTCTTGGATTTTGCAAACCTATTACGAAAAAGAATAGGAGATTCATAAGTAGATAATAGAATTTTAGATTGTATCTTTAGTGGTTTTTTTTCTTCCTTTGGAACATTATCAAAATGGATTTCTTTTTCTTGAATTAGCTCATCCTTAGTTTCCTTATCATTGGTTGGTTCCTCGTGAGCCCCTTCAATTTTTTTTCACTTCTCAATGAGATAGCACTAACATTATTCATAGGATTGACCATGGGTTGAGTAGGAAGTTTACCAAAACCTTATACTTCCAATCTTCCAACATTAGTAGCTAGCTGACTGAATCCATTTTCTAGGTTCTTCATATTAGATTTTATGTCTTATTGAAACATGCTTGTATCTTGTTAGAACTTGATAGTATCTTGTTGGGACTACCAAAATTATCAAATCCTTTAAAGATTTATCTTGATATGGAGGAGGACTTTGTGATCTCACTTGATAAGATTGTTGGCCTCTTGGAAAACAAAAACCTAGTGGATTAGCATGAGTAATTGCTTGATTGTCTCATGAATAGATAAAGTTGGGATGATCCCTTCATCCAGGAATTTAAGTGTTAGAGAAGGGATCATATTTTTGCCTTTGTTGTCCTTGGTATCTCCCCATAGCATTTTCTTATTCAACTTTAAATCTTGAATATAAGGAACTTGTTTGATCACTGATTGTTACAAAAATAAAGTGAGGGTGCTAAGTTGTTATTCAATATTACTAGGAACTCCTACTTCATTAACCTCCTATGGTGGGTTGGAATGGGTGCCAAACTGTTGAGCATTTGCAACCAGAGTAGCAATCAAATTCCTTGCAGTCTCAGGAGTCTTATTTACCAGAGCACGACCACATGATGTATGCATTTATCATACTTTTGTTCATTGGTATCAATTATAGAAGTATTGGATTAAGACCTACTCACTTATTTGATGATGAGGGAAACTTACACAGGGTTTCTTGAACCATTCTTAATACTCATATAGATTTTCCCCGTTGTACTATTGAATATCACATATTTCTTTTCTGATCAGAGTGGCCCTAGAAGTTGGAAAATATTTCTCAAAGAAGAGATGAAACATCTCTTTTCAACTATTTATAGTCCCAGATGGTAAGTCGTACAACCATTCTTTAGCACTATCCACTAAAGAGAGTGGAAATGCTATGAGTTTTACCCATTCCTTAGTTATGCCATTAGGTTTAATGCTAGAATAAACCATATAAAATTCCTTTAGATACATGTCTGGATCCTCACCATTATCATTGCATTGAATGCATAATGGTTATTGATCTAAAGATGGTATGTCCATCTCCCTAAGAGTTTGATTGAGATTATTCATAGCCATTTCTACGTGAAAGGAATGATCTGATTAGTCAAAGGAGTCGTTTGAACTTAAAAGATTTTCCTGAATTGCTTGCTCAAGCAAAAGTACAATATGTAAATTTGATCTTAGATTGTAGCATGAGTTCATTTAGTGTGACTCTGAAAAGCAAATAAAGACTAAAAACATTAAGTAAAAATAAAACAAAAAAACTATAAATAATACAAAATAAATAAAACTAAATTATTATTAATTTATCAAAAAATCTTAGTGATATGGTGCCAAAAATTGATACGTTCAAATGAACAATCAATTTAAACTTTACTTTAAATTGCTTAAGATGTCACAAATTAGTATATAGTAAATAAGAGTCTTTCTCACAAAGGATTTTGAAAACTCATTCCTATTTACTAAAATGAGGATTTTTGTTGTTTGTGAAACGAAAATTAAATCTTCAGCTAAAAATTAATAAATATAAAAACAATATATACAGATTATGATAAAGATTTGAGTAAAATAATAATTGTATGATCATTCTTCACTACTAGCATGTAGTGTAGATCAATAAAAGTATATCCTAGTTTCTTATTCTTTTATTATATCAATTTAGAGAAATTTACAAGCGTCAAAGTCTTGACCTCTTTTTAGTTATTCTTTGAATTAAACAAGTTCTTAATCAAAACTCTCTCAAATTGACAACCTAGAATAAGTTCTCTAAATTTAATCTATCAAATGTATTCAATTTTAAGAAGAAATTTAGATCTAGGTTAAAGACACAAGCTCAATTTAATTATCATGAATATTAATTCTCATTGTAAGCAATTTATCACTAATTATATAAATTGATTAAGTAATTACGTACCTAATTATATAAATTGATTAATAAATTATGTACCTAATCAATTAAATTGATTAGTGATGAATTAATATGATTATTTAATTGTACACTTAAATAATTATAAAAATTCATACATAGATTAAAACTAAGAATTAATATATAATCAAATAGTATAGTTGAATAAAATATTACAGATCTTATTAAATATTACAATCTATGTCTAGGTCTTTGAAATCACCCATAATCAAATATAAAATTAGATATTCTTGTAAAATAATAAATTCAGAATATTATTCATGATAACAATAAAATAAAGGAGAAGAATTATTAGGATTTATGTTCTTGATTATGATATTCAACTCATTTGATTGTCTCTTGAATCTTTTCTTAATTCTTATCATTAATTTTAATTTTGTATTTTTTTTATTTTTGTCTTAATTTTCATACAATTTTAAAGCTGATTGTATTTTATGACACGAGGAAGATAAATATTTGATGACATTTAGTGGCTGAAGAGATAGGTGCAAGAAATATGTGGAATTTTGATTATCTTGTTAAATAAATCCATATATTTTTCTGAATACATCTACCTGATCAAATAAAATCATAAAAAAATCCACAAAAATATTGCCAAAATGACAGTTTTATGGATGTCAACATAAAAAATGCGGATTCATATACATGGAAAGGAACATGTGATACCAAAAAAAATTCTACAAAAGGGGTTATGTTATCAAGTAGGCGATGTAAGTAAAAAGCAATGCAGGATCCTGGGTAACAAGAACCAGAGTTATAAACCAAAGATTTTTCCAAATTTGTCATTTGATTATACGCAATAAAGGTATGTTATTTAAATCATTACATTACGGGCTGTAACTGGGAGCTTATATGTAATTTATTTGAATGAGAATCACTTTATTTTATACGTAGACATAGAAATACAACATGATATGTTTATTTGGATTCCTAATAAGTCGGGGAGTTTTTCTGTTTTTCCATGAAAGTTCTAATATGAAACTAATAAGCCTGTAGTGGCTTAATATATTATTTTTAATTTTACTAAATTATAATTTTATAACATAATCACAATGATCAGATAAGTAATCGTATATCAAAAATAAATATAAAAACATGTAAATGAAACACTATATTTTTATGTAAAAATAACATGAGTCACAACCATAACTTAAGAAAAAACCATCTAACTTTTCACTATAAAAACTAAATGTTCGAGTACATATTTGATTTTATGTTACCATTCCAAGGATACTTCCCCATGTACCGAACTTATAAGTTTTTGTTCTGTTTTCACAGTTTTTAATATTAGCGTAAGTAGTATCCAAACAACTATTCAAATTAGTCCTTCATAATCTGACAAGTTCGTAGATCAATTTACAAAGAGGGTTAGCACAAAAAATACAATTATTCATGTGTATCTTAGAATTGATTTACTAACGAATAATATTAACTAGAAGATTCAAAAACATATATTAAATCAACCCAAATCAGTTAGTAATTCTAGACCAAGTAGATTGAGCACAATCTTAATAAAAAATAATTTTTTAAAATTTAATAAGTAAATCAAATAATTATAATCATATACAAAATTATTTGATCCAAACATGCAAAAACCTAATAAAAAAAGCTATACAAACATAAAAATGTGAAACAAAACTTGCATGATAAATTTTTACATGTACGAACTATAAACCTAGCATGATGATTTTCACAGATAAGCATGGTCACTTTTGCATAATCCTTTTTTTACATGCACGAGCCTTAAATTTAGCATGATGACTTTTACACTAGTTGTGAGGTAGTTATCTCCACTCACTAGGGTAGCTTCACACATCACAGTAGGTAGCCCCTTCAATATTACGTACCTCCTTATGGTAAGATTTTAAAAAGCAAGAAATAGAACTAAACATAGTTTTTCAATCAAGATAGTTTAAGTTCTATAGTATTTCAAGAGAAATCACAAACTTCAAGTATTACATACATGTGTGTTTGAGTGTGTGTGAATAAGTTCATGTCAATATCGATTATCATATGTAAAACTATATTTATATGCACAAGTCAAAATTGTAGAATCATTTATACGATAAAAATCAAAATGAGTTAAGACACTAAAGACAAGATTGTATGTGTGTAAGTATTGTTTAAATCCATTACTTTGTTGGCCATAAAAGATTCTACTCATTTTTTTCCTTTTTTTTTAAATTTTAACAATTAAAAAAAACCAAAGATAAATAAATGCAATCCTACAAAAATGCTCACCTAAGTTATTTAAGCACTCAAACAAATGTACTTAGGTGACCCAAAAAAAGATTACTTTTCTAGTCCAAAATTTCTTGAATTTTGGTTAAGTTATGTCATTGGATTGTGGCCAATTACTCTAGGTTTCATAGGCATGCTCTTGGACTTATTTTTATTTTTCACATTCATCCTAAATTAAGATATAATATGCATGGTAGGATGATGATAATGAGTCCTAGAATTAAATATATTAATTTTTATTTTTCTTTTTGAACCTATAACTTCATACTTTCTAGTAACTACTGGAGATAATATGCATAGATGAATGATAATAATGAGTCATATTGTTAGAAGCATAAAAGATATTATTAGAAAAAGGTAGCTATCAATTAGAATCTACACTTAGGTCTTGTATAACCTTTCCTACCACAATGATATAGATAAACACAAATTTAATAGTTTTTTCTATTATAGGGGTAAAGATTCATTGTACATATTTAGTAACAATAGGAGTGAAGTTACAAGGAATTACAAATGTGGTCTTTGATGTTCAAGGTGTGTAAATCACATCCTTATAACTAAGGCCAAGGGTATCACCATATGACTTCTTTAAAATTTTATCTAAGCGTTGAGCTCTGATGGTAAGTCTCTCAATTGCTTCACATGATTCTTTGAGCTTTGACACCAATATTTTATTATCTGTAGTAAGCTTGTTATTTTCTTCTTTCAAACTTGCAAAACTCAAATTCAAAGCATTATTTTATTCTTACAAAATATTATTTTCTTTTAATTTATTAGAAATTTTTTTATTGTTTCAAGTTGTTTCATTCAACTTTTCTATTTTTAGATTTAAGCTAGTATTCTTTTCTATGGCTAACATTTAGAAAAAAATTCTTTAGAACTTTTAACAATATATTTAGAGAATAAGAACATTTAAGTTTCTTATCATTTGAGTTATCACCCTTCATAAAATGATCCATAACAAAAATACCTAGGAACAACATTAAGTGTATCTAGTTTTATATCTAGTTTTATCTTTGATACCAATTGAAAGTTCTAACATGGACAAAGTCTAAAGGAAGTGAATAGGTTATTTTGAATTTTAACAAATTATAATTTTGTAATCTTATTACAATGGTTAGACAAGTAATCTTGTATCAAAAGTAAATGCTAAAATAGGTAAATGACATACTGTATTCTTCGATGGAAACAACCTTAGTCACAACTATAACTTAAGAGAAAAACCATCGGTTCATCGGACTATCTAACTTTCTATTTTGAAAACCAAATATTTAAGTACAAATCTGATCTTATGCTACCTTTCTTAGGATATTGCTCTGATGTACCTAACTTACGTGCCCCTTCTCTGGTTTCACAGTTTTCAATATTAGCATGAGTGATATCCATACCAACATTTTAATTAACCCCTCACTGATTAGACACGTTCAAGGATCAATCTGCAAACAAGGTTAGCAAAAAATACATAAGTGTCCACATGTGTCTTAGAACAAATTTACCAATGAATAATACTAACTAAAAGATTCAAAAATATATATTAAATAAAACCAAATCAACTAGTAATTTTAGACTAGAACAAGCTAATTAAGCAATAACTTAATAATTTTTTTTTTAATTTAATAATTAAATCAAATAATTATAATTATATATAAAAATATTTAATCTAAATATAGAAACACTTAATTAAAAAGAAACTATATAAATATAAAAATATAAATTTTTTTTTGCCAAAAATACTAGAATAAAGAGTATAAAATAGATCACATATAAAGAACTTTTTTTTCATGTGCAATTGTCAAATGACCCGATGATCACTTGAATTAAAACTTACAGTCAATATCCTGTTTGATCACACGAATCAAGTACTGATGCCGTTGTTTAATAACTCCCCTCAATTACCTATGCCACTCTTTCTATTATGTAACTAATATCTCTACCTCTTGGCCGCATAGAAGTGGGAAACCCAATCTGTAGTCACTCAAAAATACTTTCTTCTTCTCCAATACGTATTCACTATTTTTGTTTTTTGGGCACAAAATTGGTTTAACCCTAATAAGTATATTTAAGCGATAATGATGACTTAATAACATCTGGGTAAATTTTTTTAAACTTAATTATACAAAGTTCATTAAAACTCTAATGGTATAAAAAAAATATTTTTGGAACAAATCTTATTAAAAACATTAGAGAAAATTTAAGAAAATACTAGGTGGTAATTTCATAAATTGATTTAAGTTTAAGTAAATATTTTAATAATAAAAATAATTTATGTTGTGAATATGTGATATTAAATGCATAAATGTAACACTATTTGTGATAGTTATAAAATATATGACTAAATTATAATTATACAAAACTCAAGATTTGTTCAGTTGTTCTTGCTAGACTTGATAATAAATTAAAAAAATAAATTTACAAACAAATATTTTATTTACGAAAATAAAACACTTATACTCCTTCCATTATACATACAAGATGTTAGTAATCAAGCCAAATAACAGTGAACCTCTTCCCATTTGGAAGATATTATGGAAAAATTCATGAGCATTATAACGTGTTCATTTGGAGGATATTAGTAAATGCATTGGCTGTGAAAGACAATATCCCCAAATTACAACCTATTATGGATTTGAGATGTCCATTATGCGTAAATGAAAAAGAGACGGTACACTATTTGTTCCAACACTGTACTTTTTTTATGCGTTGTGAGGAGCATGGAAAGGTATCACTATAAGGAAATGGGTCTGTTGGCATAATATTTAGCCACAAAAAACTAAATTTTTTCACCAACTATCTTCGTAGCCGAAATATTTTTGTCACTAGTTTACAACAGTAATATAGTTGCAAAAGGTGATATTTATGTCAAATTTGAGTTTTTCACCAAACATAATTAACTAATAGGAATATTTTTATCATAATTAACTAATAGGAATATTTTTATCACAAATATTTATATTTTCACCGATGTTTATCCATAATGTTTATTTGACTTCATCATTAAATTACTATATAAGAAGTAAAATATTTAGACGTTAAAAAAATAAAAATTTATCACTAAATATCTCAACAAGAGATAAAATATTTTGTTACTAATAATAAAAGTTTACTATTAAATATCTACAAATATTTTGTTGTTAAAATAGAAGTTTGCAACTAAATGTCTTTATAAGAGGCAAAATGTTTGTTGATAAAACAGAAAATGTTTGCCGCTAAAATTTAAAGTTAAATATAACATAAAATCATGATATTATTCTTATAATTTTTATATTATTAATATTAAATACATATATTTATAAATATAAAAAATATAGTTAACAAATAATAAATGTCCAATGCACGTAATAACTTGGGATTATTAGAAAACAAATAACAAATTGAGTTTTAAAATCTCTAATAAAAAAAATCATAAGAATGATAAATATAAAAAAAAGACTATAATGGATAACTTTATAAAAGTGGCATAACATGTCACATGACTTGATGTATTTGGTGTATTTAGGGTTGCAATTGAACAGTTAACTTCTTCTGACTTCATATCTTGTCATCTTAGTTTCGAATGTGCTTATATTGACTTGTACTGTGATCGAATAAATTTTTGGTTTAGATTTAGAGGTAATTTAAAGAAGTTGACCATCATCCATCCCATGCACATAATTATAACATTGACCCCAAACTTTCATTATAACTTACTAATCATTTAATACTTCCACCATCAATTTAGAATAAATATACGTAATGAATCATTAATTGGGTTACAATTTGATCAATTATCAAAATCAATGTAACTGAAAATATAATTTGTGCTATTTTTAGACCAAATTTATCAATTTTAAGAATACTTTTACGAGAACAAAATTGAATTTCCTACTCACTTTTCAATATTTTTGATAAGTAAAAAGATCAATATAACAAGTTTAAAATTATCTTCTCAATAAAAACTAATACATTTTCTACAATTCTTAACTTCTTATTCAATATTTAATAACAAATACTAGAATTTTCAGAATACATAGGACTCAAAAATAGGACTCAAAAATAGTAAGAAGAATCATAAAATATATTAACTTAAAGCAGTAACTAACTTCTTTAAACAAAAAACAGATAGAAATTATTCTTTCATATCTATATAAACATAGATAGTCTTCTCTAGTCATCATATGTAGTCTTGAAAGCTAGTTCATCAAGCTGTCTTCTTATAATAAAGTCAATTGTGTAAAAATAGATGCTATTATCAAACATGATCACTTGCTTTATGTACCCTGCAAGATTCTGTAACATAATTTGAAGCATAAACCAAATTAACACATCAAGATGACACCAAAACACTAAAACATCAATACTAAATGAAATTAAGGACTTGAAAAACAACACTAGTGGCAAGTTAAACAATGAATTTGTAGGAAAAAAGAAGATAGACACAGAAAATATTCACAACTGCAATACAATGTTGATACATACACGTATCCATGTAAGAATGAATTAAAATATCATTCATACAGATGAAAACCCCAAATATCACTACTACAATATTTGAAAAAACATGCATAAATGAGGGTAAATAAGATGTATGACTCAATGATCTTGTCATCCTTAGCTTCGTTAATTCATTTATTTGAAGCAGATCAACTGTACAAAGACCTACATCTTTTAACTTCATTATATATACAGAAGTAACTCCAGATGCTTAGGATTGAAGATTATAAACATCAAAACACAACAATAAACCACACAAGCGTACTTGTAATTGTTTAAAAGGATAATTACACAGCACATATAATCTACTTCTTGATAATACAATGTGTTTGTGATTTTTTTGGGTTAGAATGAATAAAGAAAAGGAGTGGTGGTCGTCCATCAACATCTATGGCTGATCAATGTTGGGAATGCAAGTGAAATGCAAGAAAGACCAGAATTACGCACATACATGTTGTGGATATGAATCGTTTCTTTGATATGTAATTAACCCATTTCCAAAATCACCTTATTGTTGTTTTGTAAACCACCCTTATATTATCATCCCTTACAAGGTGACCTGGGTAACCCTGGGATAACAAATCTTCAATTCTTTCTTTAAGTTTTTCTATCTTGTGTTTCGTGCCCTATGTCTTTATGAAAAGTGCACCATTTAGAAGTATCTCTTAGAGTTTCCCTCATCTTTGGTGGCCATTTGACATTCTATTCATTTTCCATCCTTAAAATAGCTTGGCCAAGCTTACTCTTAGAGGTGGTCCTTATAAGGCAAGAGTGCTCTACCCTAAGGTATATAATTTTTAGACTATTGACCTCCTCTTCTATTATTATGGGTAAATTATTTATTTTTTATTGACAACCATTTTATCTGGAATCATTTTTTTGGGACTCATTTTTCTCTTCCTTTTTTCGAGGTGGCTTCTGTAACTACCTTCCCCTTTCTACCAAGTCTAAGCTCCCTCTCCAGATTGATAAATTTTCTAGCCTCAATCATAGGTCTCCTCCATGGTATGTGTCATATTTTTCATCAATTTGGCAAATAGATTTGAATTTCTTAACAAACCTCACCTAAATTCTTTAATAGCTATTGAGTTGGGACAATCTATGTTTTCTAACTTCTCTTCTTTGAACCACCTAATGTACTCTTCTATAAACTCATAATTTCCTTGAATAATTGAGAAAAGATGTTGAGAGTCCTTCCTCATAGGCTTGTTACTTTCCTAATTAGTGGTGAATAATTTGGTAAATTTTATGAAAGAAGTAATAGTACAAGGTGTCAGGTTATTAAACCACTTTTGTACACCATTACACAGGGTAGGAATAAAGACTTTGCACATTATAGCATCTATTTTGTCTCAAGTAAGACTTACTAGGGCAATGGTTATTCTGAATTGGAGCACATGAGTCACAAGATCCTTCATTCCTTTATAATTAGGGCATTTATAAGCATTGAACTTATTAGGTGACTCACTATGTTCTATCTCATCCAAGAAAGGGGCACACACAATTTCAACATAAATCTCTATTGATGTCATAATGAAATTTTCCCTTGTCTTTCGTTTATGTTTTTTTGATCAAGAGCTTGAAAGCATGCTTTCTTTCACCTTTTTTCTTTAAGAAACCGCTCGTTGTTGTACCAAGCTACCTCTTGCTCAAACTAAGTTGGTTGTAGCTTGACTCAAGCATTATGATGCAATACCCCCATTCACTATGTCTTCCATTCTACTAGGCTCATTTCTCCTTGATATCAACTCAACTTCCTCAATTAAGTCTACAGTTTGACCCACTTATGAAGTAGCTTTGTTTTTAGCACGTAATGCTCTAATTTCTTATCTCATCTCCTCGAGTTCCCTTTTGAGCTTGAAGAGTTATTGTGCCAATTTTGTGTGAGGATCAATCTCCTCTGGTGGGTTATCACAAGGTTTAGCTCAACTTTCCTTGTGCATAGGCATAACATTATTCTCTAGCACCATTTCATTAGCTAGACTCATTCTTTCATTAAATTGGATACGAACCATGGTGCAAATCATTAGTAAGAATATAAGGTGAAATGTTTAATCTTAAGCCCCACGTTGGGCACTAAAATGTTAAGGATAATCCAATTTAGAGAGAGAAACTAGTGAGATGTTTTGAAATGATAATGAATGAGTCTAGTTTGAAACTAGGGTCATACATATTTATGACATTACATATAGATGTGTTGATTACACAAAGGTCACAACATGTTAGAGGGGTATAATAGTAAAAGCATAAAGTAATGTAAGCGTGACCACATTGTAAGACCGAGTTGGTGGTTGAACCTTGGATACTTCAAACTTATTAGGTTGCTTGGTACATCTAGCTTTAAGGCGTGAGCATGACTAAAGGCTCGAGCACTATGTCTCATAGCTCAAGAACTATAAAGGTTAGGTAATAGGTCATACATTATGCTCAAACAACACCATTTACAAACCTAAAGTCATGATCATTACAACTATGCATGATTTTATCAAAGAAGCACACATTAATGAACTAGTGCTAGCCCTTATAGTCAAAGATAAGAAATATGAACTAGTCAGACATCCACCTTTGGTACGGTTCTTTCTAGATGAATACACGATATATATCCTAAAAATTACCCTGTGTACTACATCATAAGAGGAATATTCAGTATCAAATAGTTTTCATTCCTGGCTTTAATCTACCTAATGTATCCTACTATAGGCTTAGCTCACAAGAGCATGAAATCTTACAAAAAATGGTGGATGATTTACTAAGGGAAAGCTCAAATTCATATACATTCTGTTAATGTTTTGTCTTTAAGGCCAAGGCACTTGAATGTGTCCTTAGTGTCTTGATGAACTTTTTACTTGTTAGTTGCTTTTATGAAGCTTAGTTGAATACATAGAAATTAAACCGACGATCACGAGCTCTAATCCTAATATTTTTGAGTTTGATTTGGAATTTAAATTTGCTTTACAATACGTCAACTGTCTCATAATGCATTAGAGTATAACAGTAGGACTATGATCATATTAGTCTCGTAACTCTTTTCTATGTATACATTAATTCTATTTAATATAATAATTTTTAGGTAGCTTCAATCGAGGATAAAATTTATATAAAAGTCATAAAATGTAATATTTTTAGGAAATTTAAAAAATGCTATAATATCCCTAGACTTTATAGTTAATATCATTGATGTCTCTAAATATAATGGTGTTAACTTTTTTATCCATATTATGTTAATATTTCTATGGCTCTAGTAGCAAATTGGGGGCTAACTCTTTAACGCTATATATTAATTCATCTATATTATTGATTAAAGATATTTTTTTAATTTCCTTATCATTATATTTATATTTATCTTCATCTCCTTGTTTATCAGTATTATAAATTGATATAAGCAAAAATTTAAACATTCAAAATCCTTAATTAACTTAAAAGTTCTCTTGTTACACTGTTTACTCTATTTTGATCAAACCTTAATACCCTCCTGATAATGTTAAGTCTTCTACTTCCGTACATAGATGGTTTCCAATTTAGACTTATTAGAAAAGAGTGACTACACTCTATTTTATTCATAATATAATAATTATTACAACTCTAAGGCCAATTAAGAAATTTGAAGAGATTTTTAATAGTTCATAATTACTAGATACATAATTTTTGGTTGGAATTTCTGGATAGAGGGTGTTGCTATGCTATAAGCTGTGTGCTCCATTTTTTCTATGTTTTCCAAATGAAAATAAATGTTTCTTTTATAGCACCAAAAATCCCTATTTAGAAGATGTGAATTACTATTTTATACTTACTCTAATAATTCATCTACTTTACTTCTTTTTGACCTATCAATTTTAGCCATTACTTTTTCTTGACACATAGTGCCGACTAAAGATGTCAGTACTACATCTTTATTTTTCTTTGTCCTTTTCTGCAAATAGTTCTCTCTCTTTATTCTCTCTTTTCATTTTCTACCGACAATCAATTCAATGACGTTGATGATGATGCATTTTTGTCTTCTCGATCTTTGATGTATTAAATGCATCTGTGATCTTTGGTGACTTTTTTGACATAGAAATAGAATACCTTTCTTGTTTTTTGACCAATTTTCAAGTTTTTGCTATTAAAATTAGTTTCAAATTTGGTGATTTTTTCACCATCCTCTTCGGTAAGAGTCATACTACTATGAAAAGTGATGATCACTTTAATGGTTGAGTAATTTACTTTTGTTTTAGTAGAAATATCAACTTTCTTGAGTTTATAGTAAATTTGGCTTAACATTTGATCTCTTCATACACAAATTTCTTCTGTTTGGAATTCCTTTTATAGAATTGTCCTTGGTTGGGAACTTCTTTGTTTGTGTTGGAAATCCCTAGCTTGATGAAGTGGTAAGGAATGATACATCTTTCCTCATCCCAGTCCATTAGTGAATTGAAAAATTTGAGATTAACATGCTTGTCACCTACTCTTATCTTCTTCCTGAAGTTCTTGTTTTTGAGACATAATTTAATTTACTTAAATTAATTCCTGGATATATGTTTTCTATTAGTCTTGTATAGAAAACTTTATAAATAAAAATTGGATAAGCTTCTTCTAGAATTTTGAATTTACTCCCTGTGAGAAATTCTTTTTTTGTAGTATAGAACTTCATATCTTCTATATGTTCTTGGGTAGATTTTCTTGCCAAATTGTAGAGACTCAATAATTGTGGTTTGTTGAGATTTATATATTGGTCTTTTTCATCTTCAATGACTAATGATTTTTGGGGGATGTTTTCCTAAATAGCACTAAATGCCTTACTATCTTTGATGTTTCTAGTAGAGATGCCTATTTAAATAGTACTGGAGGCCTTGCTCTTTTTCCTAGAGCTGTCAACCTACTAGGTACTATTAGTTATTTTTGTAGTGTTTTAGAGTAATTTCTTGACATCTATTCTAGAGTTATTAGTTTTGGTACTTTGTAATTGGCATAACTACCTTCAGCTTCTATTCTGTTGGTGAAGGTTCTATGAGTTACTCCATTAAACCCAAGAATAGATTTACTTGCTTCTACCCAATTATTACAAATTCATGGTTTTGGGCCTTCATAGACCACATAAGTCTTTTTTTGTTCTTCCTTTTTTTGCTTCATTAACTCAATTGAGTTTTTTTATTTTATAGATGTTACTCTCTTTGGAACTGTTAGGATCGTCCTTTTCATATTGAATTATTTCTTTAGAAGTTTTATTTTCTTTAGATTGAGTTTTTGATAAAGATTCCCCTTTAAATTTTTGGACTCTAAGAGTTGTTATGAACAATCAAGTTCTTCCTATTTATTTCTTATCTCCATAAGAGACTTCTTGAGGTATAAAAGCCCAAGTTGTTCCTGTAGAATTTTTATCTTCTTTTCCTTTATCTTGATCATAATATCAAGATGTTCCATTCTTATAAGCATGAAAATAATTAGAGGTGCTAATTCTTTGGTAAGAACATCTGTTAAACTATTATTATTTCCTAAGTGATGCTCGACATCAAAATTGTAGTGGTTGAATCAGTGTTACCATCTGACTAATCTTCCTTGCTTATAATCACCAGTAATATTAGTTCTTAATAAATAACCAAAATTCTTATTATCGGTTCTAATAATGAATATGGAACTTAATACATATATTGTAAATTTCTTAATAGCCTTTTTAATAGTTATATATTCTTTTAAATTACTAAGGTACTTTAGTTCTGAACCATGGAAAGATCCTGATGTATATCTATGAAGGTATTCATCTTTGTTATCTACTTTTGCTTTCAAAACTGCTCCCTAACATTCTTGTGAAACATCTGTTTCAATTATCATTTTATCATTTAGCCTAAGATGGTATAAAGTTGAAAAAAAATTTACCTATTCTTTTACTTTATCCATATAGAGTGTCTTGTCCTGTCCATTTCTATATATGGTATTTTTTTTCAATTTTTCTTGTAAGGGTTTTTGTATTTATGTAAGTTTCTTGATATATGCTTCAATATATGTCAAACATCCTAGAAATCTTTGTAATTGGTTTTTGTACTTTAATTCACTAGAAAAATCTTGAATATTATTTAGTATATGTGATTGTATATGGGTTGGCTGAGAGAATGAATAGGACATTGGTTGAAACAGTAAGATGTATTCTTTCGCCGGCTCAGTTGCTAAGATCTTGCTGGGGTGAGGCTTTGAATATAGTTGTACATGTTCTTAATCTCACACCATGTGTTCCTCTTTAGTTTGATGTACCAAACAGAGTTTGGACTGACAAAGATGTTTCTTATGATCATCTTGGCATTTTTTGTTGCAAGGAATTTGTGTATATACCAAAAGATGATAGATCTAAGCTCAATGTGAAGGCACAACATTGTATATTTATTGGTTATAGTCTGGATGAATTTTCATACAGAGTTTATAATCTAGTTGAGAAGAAACTAGTAAGAAGTCGTGATGTTGTGTTTATAGAAGATCAAACTATACAAGATGTTGAGAAGATAGACAAAGGAGTCCATCAGTATATCGATGATTTGATTGACCTAGATTTGGTTCCTTTATCATTACAGATGGAATTCAAGATGACCAACAAGGTTCAGATGATACATATGCTCCTATGGAAGCTGAAATAGATCACCAGACTATTGATTAGTTGCCAAAACTAGAAATTCCACTGAGGAGGTCTACCAGAGACTGACGTCCTTCCACACGATATGATATAGATGAGTATGTGTTATTGATAGATAAGTAAGAACCTCAATCTTATGCAGAAGTGATGGAAGATGAAAACATGGCACACTGGGTTGGTGCTATGGAAGATAAGATGTAATCATTGTATGACAATCATATGTTTCAGCTGGTACAATTGCCTAAGGGTAAGAGATCTTTGAAGAACAAGTGGGTCTACAAGGTGAAGCAAGAAAAACACAGTTCACAACCACGATACAAAGCTAGATTGGTCATCAAGGGATTCACTCAGAGAAAGGGTATTGATTTTGATGATATTTTCTCTCCTATTGTGAAGATGTTTTCCATACATGTTATTCTAGGTCTAGCAGCAAGCTTGGATTTAGAAATTGAGAAAATGGATGTAAAAACTGCCTTTCTTCATGGTCATTTGGAGGAAGAGATTTATATGGAGCTAATAGAGGGTTTTGAAGTAAGAGGAAATGAGGATTACGTATGCCGATTACAGAAAAACCTCTACGGGTTGAAGCAAGCACCTAGACAATGGTATAATAAATTTGAGTTAGTTGTGGGGGAGCATGGTTACAAGAAGGCTACTTTTGATCATTGTGTTTTTGTGTAGAAATTCTATGTTGATGTTTTTATCATTTTATTGCTTTATGTTGATTGTTGGCAGAATTTCTTCAAGGATTGATAATTAGAAGAAGCAATTGAGTAAAGCCTTTTCCATGAAGGACTTGGGGTCAACAAAAAAAATTCTTGGTATTCAAATTTGTCGATACAAGAAAGGAAATAAGTTATATATGTCATAGGAATGGTACATTAACAAGGTACTTGAAAGGTTTCACATGGATAAAGGTAAAGTGGTTTCTTCTCCTTTATCTAACAACTTTAAGTTGAGATCGAGTCAAAGCCCTTCAATAAATAAAGAGAAGGAAGATATGGAAAATGTTCCATATGCCTCAGCAATAGGAAGCTTAATGCATGCAATGGTGTGTACGAGGCCAAACATAGCTCATGTAGTTGGAGTTGTTAGTCATTTTCTTTGAAATCTAATAAGAGAGCATTGGGATGCAATAAAGTGGATGATGAGATATCTTTGAGGTACTTCCAAGTTAACACTTAGCTTTGGAAGTAGAAAACCAATGTTAGTTGGATACACTGATTCAGATTTGGCAAGAGATGAAGATTCTCGTAAGTCTACTTCAGATTATCTAATTACTTTTTCTAGTGGAGCAGTTTCTTGGTAGTCAAGATTGCAAAAGTGTGTTGCACTTTCTACAGTAGAGGCGGAGTTTGCTGTAGTAACGGAAGTTTATAAGGAGTTGTTATGGATGAAACAGTTCTTGAGAGAACTTGGTTTCAACCAGCAAAAATATGTGTTGTTCTGCGATAATTAGAGTTCTATTTATAGAGCGAAGAACTAGGCGTTTCACTCAAGTTCAAAGCATATTGATGTGAGGTATCATTGGATAAGGGATACTTTTAACAATAAGTTTCTTGAACTTGAGAAAATACATATTGATGAGAATGAATCTGACATGCTGATAAAAGCAATGTCAAGGGAAAAACTTGAAGTTTGTTGTTTAATTACCAGGATGACGGATCCCTCCATCTAATCGAGAAATGGGGAGATTTGTTGGGGTTTTCCTCTTATTTGGAGGAGCCCAAAAAGGCCCATGGAGAAGAAGGAGCAATTTTTTTTCCATTTGATTGCTTCATTAATAAATCTATTTAGGGTTGGTTAAGAAAGATTTAGAGTTGCAACAACAAAAGAATTTTCAGTAGTAACTGGCAGAAAAGCTTTCTGTTTTTCTTTCTCCAACAAACCTTCATCAAGTGCTCTGATGGAAGGTTGTTTATGGTTCGATTGAGCTAAAATTTTGCAAGATTTGGATCACCGGTTTGGGAAAATCTAGGCCGTGAATAGTGACTATGAAATTGGGTTATATATCTCCATTTTCTTGAAATAATTGTTAGTTTCCAAGAAGTTGTATTCTTGATGATGTTGTTGATTGTTTGATTCTAGTTTTATTTAAAGAGAACTTTTGTATAATTATTTCTTGATAGAGGAAGTTTTGGAGATGAAGTACCATGGTTGTTTCCTTCCTACACTAGGAAAGTTTTTTCACGTAAATTGGTCGTGTTGATTTTGTGCATGTTTCATTTTGAGCTCTATTTATTTGTTTCCTAAAAGATTCACACAAAAGAAAAAGAATATATTTCATTCCACTGTTTAGAGTTTGATTAAGTTCGTATTGATATTGTGATTCTCTTAACCCATGTATCCCCGAGAATATAAGGGAAATAATGTTTTTAACTTTTGATTTATATTTCATATATAAAAATAAATATAAATGTCTTGATCTCCCTCTTCTTTAAATAAAAATATTTTTTAATCCACTTAATTAAGAAAGGTATACATTAGTCATTTTATTTTTTTAAAAGATATTTATTAGTATATTTATTTATAAAAAAAACTACATAAAACCTTTTAATAATATTAATAAATATTTTTTGTTAAATTTTTTAAAGAAAATAATGCTTATGATATTATCGACATGTGGTTGCATTGGATCAAACCAAAAGAAATTTTGAATATAGGAAACCTTCTTTTCATGTCTCTGTTTTCTCAACAAAATACGAAATCATCCTCATTTTCATACGATTAAACGGATTTAGAAGAGAAGGATGGTGATGTTGATGCCAGTAAGGTGAGATGATGATGCCAGGGTTCGTGACTTAGGGCTCGATCGTTAAACTTATCAAGCACAATTAGCTCATTTTGGGATGCAAAAGAGCTAGACTAGGGTTATTTAGGTAATTTCGTACTGTGAACAATAAAATAACAAAGAATATCTAATAATATTTTTTTTATAAAATAAATTTAAAATTATTAAATATATATTTTTGAAATATATTTTAAAATAAAAAATTAAATTATATCTTTTATATAAATAAATAAATTATATTAATGTTTCTTTTATAAAAATATATTAGATATTATATTTATGTGAGGATAATATGCTATATTCCTTAAATATGCTATATTATTAAATTTAAATTCAAATTGTACGTTGACTGCTAGACCTTATAACTTGGATCAATGAAAATTGTCACACGCACCTAGTTGATAATACCCAAACATGAGCATAGAATATATATATATATATATATATATATATATTGTCAATTAATTGAAATGATTCGAGGGTATAGAAGTAACCATCTTTTGTTTCGCAACACCAATAATATTCAACTAATCATGAAAATCCATGTTTTTGAGTACCTTTTAGGCTACACTGTCCTGGCTGTTGAACCCCTAGTTTAGGAGCAAATAAACGGGCTAATTTGATTGGCTACAAGTCATTTAATCATTTTCAATTTTATTATAATATTATTGTTATTATAAATATACAAGTTCTTAGTTTGTTTATAAAAAATATTATCTCAATCTTAATTATAAGATATCAAATATTAATCGATGAGATATACTTAATTATTGATATATTTTTACATATAATATAATACAAATATAAATTATTTTATTTTATAAATATATTTAATATAAAAATTAATTAATTATATGTATTATTTATCTTTTAAGTGAAAGAATTAAAAAAGAAAATAAAAAGACTATTCAAATAATTGATTTAATTTGAATATATTTAAAATTTATAAATTTTCTTAGTAAAAATTTTAAAAGAAAAAAATTAAAATATTTGCAAATATTATAATAATTGTCTATTATTACGAAAATTAAAGAAAAACAAAAATCTCTTAAATATGCGTTAATTTTAATATATTTTTAAATTCATTTAATGTAAAAAAATTAATCATGTATTATTTATATTTTAGATTAAAAACTGTATGCATTGAAAGTGAAAATCAAAATACTTAAAATAATTAATTTTTATATAAATACATTAAAAATTAATAAATTCTTTAACTCTTTGTAAAACTTTTTAAATAATTGATTTTTTATAAATAGATTAAAAATTAATAAATTCTTTAGCTCTCTGCCGAACTTTTAAAAAAAATTAAAATGCTCATAAATGTTATAATAATTTTCTATTATCATATAATTAATAGAAGAAATTAAAAGTTTTCAAAATATGTGTTAAATTTTAATTTATTTAAATTTAGTGTAAAAAAGTAATTGATTCTATATATTAATTGTATTTTACTGGAAGAATTGAAATAAAAACCGAAAAGACTCCAAAAATAATTTATTTTATGAAAATAAATTTAAAATTTATAAATTTTTAGTAGAAATTTAAAAAACAAAAGTAAAAAATTCATGAATATTATAATAATTTTTTACTGTAATGAAATTAAAAGAAAACTAATAAATTTATTAAATATGTCTAAAATTTTAAATTATTTTATAAATATATTTAATGTAAAAAATAATTGATTTATTATATTAATTATATTTTAATAAAGGAATTAAAAGAAAAACTCAAAAGACTCATAAAACAATTAGATATATGTTAAATAGTGAATAAAATTGATAATTATCATTTAATATATTGACATATTTAAAATTTATAAATTCTCATATTGGAATTTTAACAAGTAAAAATCAAAAGATTTAATTAAAATAAAAAATCAAAAAGTATCTTAATATGTGTTGAACTATAAATGTGGAGTTAAAAGAGAAAATTAAAAATGTCTTAAATATGTGTTAAATTAGTATAATTAAAAAAATTATAATCCACAAAATGTGATTAAAAAAGTTATAAAAAGAGATATTCTTCTTCTTTTTTCTTCTATAATTTCATAATACATTCAATATATCAAAATTTTTACTTTTGATAATTTCTTCTCTTAATTATGAACTTTTATGTACGTGAAATGCGTTAAGGTAATTGATACATATCATACAGACAAAAACATGATATCAAGGTAATTATCTAAGTTTTAGTTCAAAATGTCTTGTGTAGTCATATATTCAAATATAATCATTTTAATAAATATAAAACTTAAGTATTTTGAGCAATATGAAACTTTATTTGATTATATTATAACTTTTAAAGTTACAAATACTATTGAATGTCGTTGTTATAGTTAGTTGTTGTATATGTCTTAATATGAGATTAATTATTCTACATATTTTTCCTTTTATTTGTGTTCAACTTCACCATTTTTTATTTTTATTTTGGATTTTTTTGCTTTATATATGTTTGGATTTTTGAGCTAATAATATCACAAAATTGAAAGAAGTAAAGTCTCATAAATTTTAGACAACAAAACATTTTATTAAACTATAAGCATTTTTAAAATATACTTTTATATATAATTTAAATTAATTATAGAATATCATGGACAATTGCAATATTTGAAATTGAATTTTTTCATCTATTTTCCCAAAAAAAAAAAAAAAAAAAAGCACTTTGCAACTCAATTTTATTAGGTTTGTTAAAAAAAAAACCTTGTCTTTTTAGAGAGAGATTCTCTATCAGAAACAGCAGGCTTGAATCATGACAAAAGCCTCCATTTAATATTTTTCTATCTACCAAAGTCGTTCCATCAGCTTTATTCCTTTTTCTCTTTTTCTTGGAAACTTTTATTGTTAGTAATAAGTAATCCAGAAACTTTATTTGCTTTATCAGTTGAGTTGTAACTGTGAAATAGCATTGTTTTGAACTGTGAGAAATTGGTTACACAATCGTGTATTGGAATCGAGATCAAATGGGTAATTGTCATAATGACAATTTCATTGCATAGATTGAAAAATATTTTTTCCATGCAAATGGATAATAATGTTCTACTGCAAATGTTTTAACAAAATGAAATATGAAAATTGAAAATTATTATTAAATATAAAATTATGTTTTCTATACATGTTATTTATATAGTGGCCTAATTAAAGTCCTGGTTCCGATCCTATGAAACTTGACACTGACATGCATAGAAAACAAAAATGAAAGGCATCATTGCATCAATTGGTATTTCAGTTTAGAAGACTTCAGTCCTATTCTCATAATGTACATACAATCTATGTTACACGCTCGCTTTTCTGACACTCATTATCGTAAATTTCTGACACCTATAATCGTAAATTGGTGTTGCACATGACCATAAAGTAGCTAATTAACAGATATAATTAAAGAATATGTATGATTTTCACATGATTAGTGAGACTCATTAGCTTGTGTTTGGTCTTACTGATCAATGATCTCCTTGATTCTGAGAAGAACTTGTAAAGATATGCTTCTCTAGGAGCTTTATCATCTGTTGACTCTGGAGTTGGAGTTGGAGTTGGTGTTGGTGAAATTGGTGGAAGGGCTATTGTTTTTGTTATAAGACTTTCTTCTATGTGTTCCGCAAATTTTCTCACCTTCCAAATTTCCTTACTCTTTTTGCCTGAAAAAGGCTGGTCAAAAACAAATACACTACCAACTAAATAAACATGCAAGAGAAAGTAGATACTTTGGTAGTTCCTTTATCTTACCATCTGAATCCAAGCCATGTTTTGAAGTCTCTGACAAATGAACTAGCGTAGGGGTGATGATAGTGAGCAAAGCCCAGAAGAAGAATATCACAACAATGGTTCTTTCACTCATTTCTTGGTGGGAATTAGATATAAAGTTTTTAATGAGAATTGGAGATTAGTAAATAGAAGATTAAGTGGCACAAGGAGAGGACCTTGTATCATTAGCTGGCTATGTTCAAGGACCACTGACATTATATCATTCATTATTTATTTATTTGTGCTGAATACTACATGATTTAAATTATTGTTTACATGATGGCAATGTCTAATTATTTTAATTTAAAATATAAGCTCGTGATTTTCGTTGTTCGGTAGTTGGAAGGTTGTTATACCAGTTGTATGCTCGATTGGACATCTATCTGGCGTTAGAAATCCAAAGTCAGATTCCAATGCAACCTGCCTTGCAAATATCTCAATGAAGTTCCTACTAACAATTGGTTAAGACATCTGACAAAAAAAAAAAGTACAATTGGTTAAGAGTAAGACCATGTCAAAATATTTGTTACATCTTGCCTTTGATCATTTGATTAGGCTTTGCCTAGACAAATGTACAATAATTGTTTTTTTTTATTGAAAAAAAAAGGACAAGGCATGATCTAATATGTAACCTATTACATCTCATCTCTTGGTACTGCAAATAATAAAAGCAGGTCATAGCCTTTTTAGTTCAGAGGAGATGTGTAACCCATGATGGGAGATAAAAAAGAGGCCATTGTCATCTACCAGACCCTTACAATTTCTCCTGAATGAAAAATTGAAGGGGATCTTGATCATGTATGTAAATCTTACACGTATGATCGACAAAAAAAGTGAGAACAGAAACAAAAGAGATGAGAGCTTGAACATGCACTGTACTGTTCTCTTCTACCTACGTGTTGTGCAAATGAGCTTCAATCGTTCATTATGTCAGAGGCAGACTTTCTCCCAGAGTACTTCTACGAAGAAGAAAGGAGACGAAAATTATGTTTTGCTAAAATGTCGAGTAGATTCATCAGTGAACAAGTGGAACTAGTTAGAAATAAAAGGCGAAAAAAGAGGGAAAGAAATTAAAGCATGTTTTCCAAGACTGAATGGAATATACTTGTATTTTATCATGTGCATGATTTGCCGCTTCATTGTAAGCAACAAGAGCACAATCCAATACCAAAGTAATACGGGCCAGAAAACAGGAACATCAAAGACAGAAGAGGTCACTAAGAAGGCCACCATAAAAGCCTTTGTGTTAGAATACCTGAAACAAGTGAAACCACGAAAACAAAATAACAAACTCAATGAGAGCTTCAACCAGAAAATATGAATGATACCCATGACAACATATACACTGTACCTAATAATCTTATAGAGTTAATTAAGATTTATTCTCACAACGTAAGAAGCAATATATAAAAACACCTAAAACATTTATTTTGTTACAATTATGCCCAAAACACATAAATAACAATAAAAATATGCCCTATTTTAGGAAAATTGCATAATTATAACTTTAAAATGCACGTTGTTGGGCATGTTTTTATTGTTATCCATACTTTGTGGATATAATTGCAACAAGGTAAACGTTTTGGATATTTTTGCAAAGTGTTCCATACATTATGGATATAAAACGTAATTAACCCTAAACTTATATATGCATATTTAACATATATAATAAGATTAAGTTGAATTTGGGTTCATTCGTAGATAATATCGCTCAAAAGAAAACAAAAATTATGAAAGCAAGCACCATATAGACATAGAAAGGAAAATTTTACACCTCACATTTATCTGTCTCTTCAGGTAAGATGGGAAATGCACGCAACTTTTGCACCAAGTAAGAGTATCTCATTATTTTTAAAAATTAAAAAAATGGTGATTTTTATCCAAAGAGTGTGAGGAAAGAAACTATCCTTTAGGAAATAGGTCATTGAGCACTGTAATGAAAATCACTATTAAGAAAATGTAAAGACTACTATGGTTAATTGACTATCTTCGGAAGGAATTACAATGTTTTTTTTTTAATGATTCTCCGAAGCTTAGAAGGCAATTAATTTCGGCATTTGAGCTTCCAAGATTAAACATAATTTTCCTCCAGCTACTGAACAATAAGCTAGCAATGTCACACTAGCCAAAAAATGAAAGATATAAGGTTGAATAAAATCAAAATCTTTAGAGTTTCATTTGAACATATTAACTGGAGCACGAAGAACACAAGAGAAGTCCACACTCCAAATTCTGAACTCAGGAAAATATGCGGGATCCTAGCCATAAGACCACTTTGATATTATTCTAATTTCCGGATAAAGTAATTCAACAGAAGATGAAAAACAATTCATCAAGAGAAATTCTAATTTGGACAAAAAAGAAGAAGCATCATTATGCTCCCAAAACCTAAACTCTGGAAGGTGGCAGATGAAAGGCTTAAACTCATAAGAGCCTTTGGTTGGCAATGCAGCCCCATCCAAAGCTTCAAGCTTTGGCGAAAAAAATCCAATCAACAGATTTAAGATATAGATTCCTAGGCCATAGGTTACAATGTAAAACCCCTGGACATAGTAAACTTGCAACCATAAACAGCTGCAACGATCAGAGTTCCAAGCGACCTCTCACTGGATGTGGAGTGGATCGATCCAAATAACACGGAAATTTCCTTGCAAATTCATCTCTCCACTTGGCCAACAGTGCCATAGCAGAGGCAGCATCGCCTCCAGCTCCTTCCATGACAATGTTATCTTCTAATCAGGCAGCAGATCCAAAATGGTAACTACCTAGTAAAGCATCAGCAAGATCCAAAATAGTGAAACAAAAACTATTATATTGCATAGTAGAGGTGTCAAAGAGGTTGGGCCGGAATTAGGGTGTCGTGTTGGCCCATGACCCACTTGCTAGCTAGCTGATAACTTTGTCTTTAAGAGTTATTTTGTCCAATTTATTAATTATAATTGTTATATTCTTAAGGTTTTTAGTTAATTTTAAGTTTATAAATTATTATTTGTTATTAGTTTTGTAAGAAATTATATTTTTAGAGAAAATGAAACAATTTGAATTAAAAAAGGACTTAAATGCAAATAACAAAAGTTAAAAATTTAATTTGAATTAAAGAGGACTTAAATGCAATTAACAAAAATTTTCTTTTGGCACAGTTCCACGCACGGAATGAGTCATGTGTGTCTCGAGCCGTTGGATCAAACATTTAACGGTGTAGATCAGAAGAGTGAGATTCAAACGCTACGTGGGTGACTGGACGAGAATTTCTAGCTGTTTTGTACAATTTGGTGCGCAGAGTGGTGTTCACCTGTCTGTACAGTCAGGCGTGCAGATTTTCCCTACGAAACACCCTTGCGTCACCCACTATTAGATCAAAAATTCAACGGTCCAGATCGTGCTTGTTGCCTACTCCACCCAAGAGAGTCACGAGTGGAGTCCAGTTCTACATAGCCGAGCGCACGAAATTCCCCTATGACGCAGTCCACCAAAGTTGCGTGCACCCTCGTGTCTCGCGCAGCCCGCATACGCCACATGTCCAATTTTCCTGCCAGCGAATCAACGATCGTCAAGTGTCATGCGTAGTGTAAAAAGATTTCAAGAAATTTCTCCAGTTGCTCAGCTTATTTTGCACACATGGTTTCTCTTTTAAAAAAAAAAACGCCTATTTGCTATTCTAATTTAGTGAGTGTTTTTGGAACAAGCAATATAAGAGAGCAGAGGCCAATATGTGTGATGGTTTTTTGTTGCTAAAAAAGAATATGAAAAAATCAACAGAGAGAAAAATATGAAGATAAAGCAAAAATGTATTCTTTTATTTGTAGTTGAATATTGAGTTAGCAACTCTTGAATATTGAGACATTCTTAAATACTATTGTGCGAGATTTTGAAGGGAAATATTGCTTAGAAATTGAGGAATCATCAAAGAGTTTTTTCTAATCATTTTATCTTTACAATTAATTTTTCTTAAATGTCTAAATATTCTTGGATTGTGATTTCAAAATTTGCTATGAACTAAATTATTTGTTCTAGGGTTACAATGTAGCTTACATTATGAAGCTTGGATTAATTATTTTTGAATGATTTATGGGATGTTGCTTTTAATTTGTTTATTCTATTTGTGCTTAATGCTTTTGATTGTTGGAAGATTAATCAATTGATTTGTAAACCTAATGAACTTGGAAAAGAAATTTTTGTGTTTTGCTCTTGGATAGAATAACATTTATGTATATGGGATAAGAATATACATTTATTATATGTGTAACTATAGAGAACTTTGAACTTAATGAATTTTTGGTAGATTTAATTCTCATAGGAATAGGGAATTAATTTAGTGAGATATGTCTACTTGTTATCAGAAAAGACATGTGGATAAATTAGGAGTTCTTGGTTAAAAAATCAATTACGAGAACATAAATCAAGAGAAAATAATATGATTCAAGTGGATTAATTTGGTGAAATTGTAACCCTAGAGTTTTCTTCAAATGTTAATTTCATATATTGTTATTTAAAATTAGTTTAGTTAAACTCTATTTAAATATCGATTGTTTGGATAAAATTAGGTTGAAATAATTTTAGTACTTAACAAAGATTAATAACAAATCTCCGTGAGAACGATATCGTATTTATCACTTATTACTTGTGATCGTGTATACTTGCACGTTGATGTTCTTTTAAGAAACCAACACAAGCAATATTGGCCATGACCCAGGGCCATGCCATACATCTATTATTGACCCATGAGTTTATCACTTCGTGCCGTGCCTAGCTCGTTAAGAAGTACTTAACAAGCCGACATGGCCCGTGATCCGTTTAACCCATTATTTGGAAAAAAATGATAATAGTGGGAGTCGAACTCCCTACCTCACATATACCAATGTTAATTTTATCTATTGGGCTATGCCCACATTTGATAATATTTAGATCTATTTATATATTTAATATATTTATATATAATTTAATTTCTGACTAGCGTGCCAGTACGACTTAGGCTGTTATGGACTGTAGGTCATGGGCCATGCCATGTTGATTTTTCTGCTTACATGTCGTGCTGTGCCGGCTTGTTTGACACTCCTACCATGTAGTATATACATCATGTAATATACTACTGCAAAACACAGTGAAATTTAGACTAAAACTAACACAAGCATTCAAGAGTACACTACATTCCTTTATTGAATCTTTAATGAATTCTTAACACACAAATATACATCAATGCTTTATATAACAGATATAGTGCATACACTATACATCTTCACAAACTCACACTCACTATTTTGTTAGTTAGTTACATAGCACTTGTACATTACACAAAGGCACACAATATCATTATATAGTTTAACTGATCTCTTCAAGTTGATGAAGCTCAAAGGATCATTAGTTTGGAAAGCATAGGAAGAAACTGCAAAACATCATACTAGTGAGGCAAAAAATTGATCCACACTTGAAAATGTGGCTGACATCCAAACCCATTTCACACCAAAACCGGTCCACATTGATGAGGTCAAGTAAAACAAACTGTACTGGTAAAGATATACCATTGATTGGACTTTCCAAAAACAAAGACAAAACTAAGACAACAACATGGCTCACAAGTGGAGCCTTTCCCAAAAGATAATTTTATATTAGTGAAGTTTACTAATAGTGAAACACTAACAAAAGAAACAGAAGCAATATTCTGAAAACCAATCATAGGAGTTTCAAAAATTATAGCACCAACACTCCACTCACCGAAAGAGTTCTAAACATGACGTGTTCAGACACTAGTGGCAGTGTTGGCAATATATCCGAAGAAATGTACAATAACTTTGACCCTCATGCACATATAATGTTAAGAGGTCAAAAATCTATACAGATAATTACTACATCACCAAACAAATCAATAGATATACCGAATTACTATCTATTTAGCAAAAAATTTAGTAAGAGAGTTATCAATCAAATATATGAATCCTATCTTTAAATTTCAACATTAAAGTCATTATTTAAAAACAAACACTTTTCTAACCATTAATATTCCCAATAGCATCTGAAATTGTTCAAGAATAAGAATCAGATATTCCAATTGTTATTAAAAATCCATATCAAGACAAAATCCATATTTTGATGCTTCCTCGCTAGGTCATGAAGTTAACCAGCTTTACGACCCAAAACCCTAATTTGATGGAGTTGTTGAGGAGTTAGGGTAGGGAATGGAGAGTGATAAGTATCGAAGGTTGGAGGTGGGTGGATATCAATCAATGACACGAGTAACGGATCCGCTGTTCGTAGATGATGGAGAGCGAGTTCCAACTTGCCATTGCAGGAGAGTGACACAAAAGGACTCTTGAGGAGCGACACGTAGCTGAACGATCTTCAACTTAGTGGGTTTCTTAGTAGTGGTGCTGGTTTCGGGTATAGATACAATGGCTTGAGAAGATGACGATGATGAAGAATTCTGATTTAGGTTGAGTTTCATCTTGATGATTTGGTCATCGTTGGAAAACCCTTTTGCTTTCATCAACCCACAAGCTTTACCAAGCGAATTGGAACTAGGGAATTGATACGAAGCCAAAACTGGCGGCAACCCAATCTCTAATTTCGTCTTCTTTACAAGCAAAAGCGTGTCTTCAGGTCTAGCCATTTACTCGACCCAAAATATGGGCAAATCCACGTTGTCCTGTCTATTCTTATCTTCCAAAAACTTGGAAGGAATTACTTGATTTTCAATCTCCACATCAAAATTGTACGCCATTGAGTGACTTACTATAGGGCATCTCACAAATCAAACCCAAAAATCTTAAACCCATCAGTTGCCTCCTTCAAATGAGAGATGGCAATCGAATAATAAGAATTGAAATCAGGAGTCAAAATAAGACGATATTGGTAAGAGAAAGCATGTGAAATAAGATGATATTGGTAAGAGAAGCTGCAGCAGCATTGAAGTTCTTGAATGAAGAACTGAAGAACAAGAATAAAGAAATTAGGGAATTAATTGAGTTGGAGGTGATTGGACTTCATACTGAAAGTCTGGAAGAATCTACACACATTATACCTCAAACTCACACTCACTATTCTGTTAGTAAGTTACATAGCACTTATACACTATACTAAGGCATCTAACATACAGTCATACTTGATCAAACCCAACCAATTCTTTTGAGGTTAAAACGTGATACTCAACTTCATTCAAATATGGGGGAAAATCTAGCATTCAGAAATTCAAACTTTAGTTTGAAATTTCTATTAGGGCATAAAACAAATCGGTAAGCATAAAAACTCGATAAAATAAATCAAGGGAAACAATGTCCATCTGCAATGAAATATCCATTGAAACAATCCGATCATTGAGGAAACCAAATGACGAGGGTTTCTCGTATAAGTTACATATAATTTTAGAAACACACAACTCAACCTAAAAATCCTAACTCTTATGTATCGTCGAAACTATGCAACTAAATAAACTGAAGAACAAAGATAGCGGATACAAACTTACTTGGTGAACGAAACACAAATTGGAATCTCACGAAAAGGATATACGACCTTCGATCCATGCCAAATGCAGAAATCTAGAGGATCTCTCACTCTCAGCCTTTCCAATACGTACAAAAGCACATTTTTTTCACCCACCTAATAGTTGAAACGCGCATTATTAACGCCGTTTCATCATAGAAGATTCGAAAACCCAAACATACCCTCAAAAAGTTTCTCAATATACTACCCTACCACTCAGAGTCAGAATGATTTATTTCTCCAGCCAACTTCTCATTTCTTAGCGTTGAGATTGAAGCTTAGAACCCCCAAATATTAAGTTCGTCTCTGAGTGAAAGTAAGTCCTGAATTGATAGAGTAGAAAAGGAGGAGAGATGGGGACCTTGGGAAGAGCAATATACACCGTTGGATTTTGGATTCGGGAGACTGGCCAAGCCATTGATCGTCTGGGCTGTCGCCTCCAAGGAAACTACTACTTCCAAGAGCAACGTAAGCTTTCCTTCCCCTTGTAACCCTAGATCCCTCATTTTCTATGTATGTTGCTAATTTCAGAACATGAAACTTAGCGGAAGCTAATTGTGACATTGATGAGGTGCTGTTGAATATCTTTAGAAATTATTGTTCTATGGATTCTACCTTTGGGCTGATTACTAACGGCCAAAAAGCTGATTCAGCTTCCTAATAGAGTGGGAAAGATCTAACATTTCGACAATAAAAGAAAGGAAAAAAAAACTGCTTCAGCAACTGTGGTTTAAGCTTCAAGAAGCAACACAACTGGCTAAAGGAACGGCATAGGATTGCCTATGAGTGCTAGTGTGTGTTTTGTCTGAGAGGAGTGAGAGAAGCAAGTGAGATTGTGACCTGATTGTCAGTGTTGGAGTGAGTGAAGAGTAGGGTGTTCGAGCAAACTGGAGAGTTGTGAGAATTCTCATTCTTGTGTTGTTTTATTTGTAAGCATCATGGTATGAGTTTCTTTTCCTTATGCTCACTGCTTATGATATGGGCTTTCTACATGTTTCAACCCAACAATTTGGTTAAGATACTCACTCTTAAGACACCTAAGCTTATAAAAATGTTTTATTTAAGTGTTGCCTCTTGAAGACAACAAAGTTCAGCACTCAGATTTTTATATAAGTGCTATACCCCAAAACTACTCAATCTCCCGTCTTTTATGCATGAGCGACCACACCCTTAGATCAGTCACCGGCATTTATGTGCTTACACTTGCCTCCACCTTGCAGTGTCTCTCACAGGCCACAGCTTGCTTTACATTAACCCCTGCCACCTACATTTATAGGCAAGTAAAGGTGCCTACCAAACCAACCAACTTTGTGTTTTTTGGCGTTCCAGCTTTAGACACTTGACAGCATTCATAACTGTAATCCTGATAATCAACACAAGATTTATGCTTAAGAATATATGGTCTTGTACCTATTTTTCAACTAGTCACTCTGCTTTATAGATCAGAGGATTCTCAGTAAATGCATGATTCAGCCATTTTAAGTAGCATTTCTCTTATTTTGTCATGCAGTTTGCTCTTGTTGTCTTCAACATTTTGGACTTCAGCTTCTTCTTTTTTTTAATTCCCCCCTCGCTTGTTTCTGCCATGTACCATTTTATTGATATTATTATCATCTACAGTTTCTAGGCATCGAACTCTCATGAACATATTTGATAAAGCTCCTGTGGTTGATAAGGATGCATTTGTGGCCCCAAGTGCCTCAATCATCGGGGATGTTCGAGTGGGAGGAGGTTCATCTATTTGGTATGGATGTGTTTTGAGAGGTAAACACTCCTTATAATTCAAACTCCCTTGTATGATCTAAATATTTTTAGTTTATAACTGTTAGTTTTAAGACGCTAATTGTCCTGGTCCTAACCATTTGGCCTATTTTTCTAATGCAATTTAGAAGATTTCAAGAATTTAATGATAAAACATTGTTATGTGAGCATGAATAACATATAAATGAAAATCCAATCAAAATTAGCCTAGGCGTAACATACCCTCATTGTTCTAACCATGATTTTTTAATTAATCTTCACTTTGGAATTTTTCTTTTCCTTAGTATGTGATTTTGTACAGTGCCAATGTAACTAATTAAATAGTCGGGATATCTGTTTATCCTTATTGAGAATCAATTGGTCCTTTTGAACATTATGCTTGTCAAGTTTGTTGAACTAATTCCTTTGACTGAATTTGTTATATCCTGTCACTAGTTTATAGCATTGGGAAAGTCTTTGTTAATCAGTGTGAAAACCAAACTTTGTCTACATAGTTCTGTTTTGACATGTCTTTCTTATATGTTCTAGCTTCCAGTTTCCTGCATGAATTAAAATTCGTTTAAATTGGAGAAATATTTTCCATATTTTCGGATATCAAAGGTTGTCAATATAGATAGTAAGAGTATTGTCAAAAAGTCGTATATTATCAGTGTTCAGTGTCAGCATTTTTCAAATCTTCTCTCTTTTTAAATCGTGCTACTTGATGTTTTTCAGAGATATAAATGATTTTTTTTTTGCTCTTGCAATTGTTTACATCATTAAATGCTCTAAATTTCAAATCTCATTACTATCATATATCTGCCAATGCAAGGTGAATATTTTGGACAATTTTTTCCATT
Source organism: Hippophae gyantsensis (assembly GCA_030763125.1). Lineage (NCBI taxonomy): Eukaryota > Viridiplantae > Streptophyta > Magnoliopsida > Rosales > Elaeagnaceae > Hippophae > Hippophae gyantsensis. The sequence continues at coordinate 53,843,233 of CM061031.1, read as the reverse complement.
GTTTTTATTTATGTACTTGATATGCCATTATATTTAGAGTCACTTTTATATGACCATTTTACTATATTTTCATAACGTTATCTTTAAACCGACTTTTGTTTCTCTTCAAAAGTTCGGACACTGGTTGGATTCAATTTTTGTAGGTTATTTTATTTATTATTTAATTAAAAACATATATATACGCATGTATAAGTATACCTATAAATATATATTTATTTATATAGTCATATGCCATTATGTTTGTAGCCATTTTTATTTTCCATGTTACAATATTTTCGTAACAATATTTTACACTCATTTCTCTTCTCTTCAAAAGTTAGGTGGTTTTATTTCTTAATTAACTTGTATATATAAACCAATCCCCATAAATATATAGATAAAGGGAGGTAGACTGCAAAATTCTTATACTTATTTTAAAGAGAAAATGCAAATTAGATTCTGTACTTATTTTTATTTACAATTTAGTCTTATTATTATTAAAAATTGATTACATAAAGATAAATGACCATTTTTTATTTTTTTATTTTTTCCTCAATTCTTTAAAAGAAACTTACTCAAATTAAAACAATCACTATTTGAAAAAAAAATTTATTTTGGTCTTATGTTACCTTTTAATAATAATGGGACTAAATTGTCACAAAAAATAAGTATATGACTTAAATGTTATTCTTGCAATAAGTAAAGGACACTAGCAGTATTTTTCCCATATGTATAATGCAATAATTATGAGATGTGTGTCAATACTTCATGCACGTTAAATTCAGAAATTTATAGGAAAATATTTTTTCCTTTTATTTAAATATGAAAATTAACACAATAAGGAATCTAAGTAATCTAGAAAGAAAATCATTTTTATCAACTTAATAAGAGCAACAAGAATAAATAAAATGGTTTTGTTGTAAATTTATATAAATATCAATAATTAAAAATGTTAATTTAGATTTTTTTATAAATATTCCTTATTAAAAATGCTTGTATATGTTTTATTGGAATTTTCTTATGCTCTCATACCAATTTGAACAGTTCTATTCATAGTGGAATTCTTGAATTTTTTGTAACAAGTTCTTTAGACACGATATGAATAACTAGTGTGCATTTAAAAATAAATTAATAACTAAACAGCCAAATTGATATGGTTTAACATTTACCATTTTTTATATTGTAATCCTTATAGAATTGTTTAAGAATCGAGTATAAGATCCAACAACCCAAGCATTATATCATTGGGTTGCTTAAATAAGAATGTAGTATAAGATACAACAACCCAAGCATTATAGAATTGTTTAAGAATCCAGTACAAGATCCAAAACCCAAGCATTATATAACCCTATATCACTATTCTATTCTAGATTGAACCTCCAACTTGTGATTTTATTACTATGCGTATTATACCCTTAATGAACATAACAGAGCATATGTCTAATTAAAAACTAGGGACTTTATTTTGGAGACATGTGTCCAAATTTTCATAACAAGGTTGGACAATTATCCAACCAAATATATGAACAAATACAGGAAAAATATGTGTAATCAGTTATTGAAATGCGGATTAAAATTTAGCCCATTAGTCATGTGTTCAATTTGGCTTCGATGAGTATGATCATAAGCTAATCAAAATTTGATTAGTTAGATAAATGTCCAACTCTGTTTCGGTAAATAGTATAATCGACCGACCAAACTTCGACTTGTTAGATAAATGTCGATTTAGTGGGATATGTGTCCAATTTAATTCCGATGAATGTGGTCATTGCCTTATCAAAATTCGACCAGTTGGACAACTGTCCAATTTAGTTGGACAAGTGTCCAACTTAGCTTCGGCGAGTAGTGTTAACGACTGACTAAACTCCAACTAGTTGGACGACTTTTTAATTCTGTTGGACATGTGTCCAACTCGGTTCTGGTGAGTGGGGTTATCGATCAACCAAACTCCGTTTAGTTGCACAATCATCTAATTATGACCAATCAAACTAGATAAACATTTAATGAAAATTAAATCACAATTGATCATTAAAAGTTGATATTTTTGTCACTTTATGAAAAAAAATCAAGTGGGAGGGTATCATGTTTGATGTTTAGCTAATATAATAAGTTCATTATAGCATATAATTCAAAAAATAATAAATATATGAAATTATATATTGGTATAAACCAAATTCCGTTTAGTTGCACAGCCATCTAATTATGATTGATCAAACTAGATAAATGTTTAATGAAAATTAAATCACAATTGATCATTAAAAGTTAGTGATATTTTTATCACTTTGTCAAAAAAATTAAGTGGAAGGGTGTTATATCTGATTTGTAAGTAATATAAGTTCATTATAGCATATAATTCAAAAAATAATAAATATATGAAATTATATATTAGTATACAATTATTAAATTGGTATTACTCCTACATGCATCAAAACTCATTTCCATTTTACTTTATTCAATGAGCAGTACTTTTCACTTTCTTATTTTTCTTGATTAAGTAATTCTTATACTCGTAAACTTATTTTAAATATTTCCTTATGCTTTAAACTTATTTTAAGTATTTATATTTATTTACATTCTATTTAATCAAATTATTATTGTTGCCTTTTGAAATGACTAGAAATTTCCATGTGGATAGCATACGCGTTTACGTGAAATTATCGATCACTCCTTAAGATTTAGTGAATTATCACTTCTCCCCCTAAACTGAAAATAATATTAAAAATAGTCAATTTTAGCATTAAATGTTAAACATAATAGGGTAATGATATTTTTTGTAAATAATTGAATAATTTTGAGTAATTTTTATAACCAAAAAAAAAAAAAGAAACAAACGAACGAACAAACTAATAGAAATCATAAAATAAAAGTAGAAGTATAAACCTTAAATGGATATAGAAAAAGTGTAATCTTATCATTTTCGTTCCCCTTCCCCTAACAATGAATTTCTCTCCCAATCACCATTCTAAATTCTTCTCTTCTCTCTCATAATAGTTTTTAATCATTGCCAAATTTGTCAACAATCCATGTTAATTGGCTGAAATTTTATTTTATTTATAAATATATTAATACATTGAGTGTCTTATTTTTACTATCTAATCCTTTTTTTAAAAATAGATGCTAAATTCGTTACGTGATTTCGAGTTTTTTTTAAATAGTTGACATTATTTTTAAGGGAAAAGTGTCGTGTAAGTTTCTTTATTTAGGCGTTAGGGGATATTTAGTACAATTGTTTAGAAAATGTATAAATGTGTTTTTAAATCCCTTTATTTACAAAAAAAGTTAACTTTCTATCCAATTTTTTCGTTAAATATAACAAAATAATATGTCACACATGCATGTTTGTATTTTTTACATATATATATCTAATGAAGTACCTTTTAATTAAAAAATTACTCAATTTTTTTACTAAATTCTTTCAATCAAACTTAAATAAAAAATTTATTGTTTGACGTATGATCGTAGATATTAGACAATAAAAATTTTGTCTAAATTTTGTTTAAATTTTATTGAAAATTGTTTTTAAGTTTGAAAGAAAAACAATTTCTTAAAAGTATGAGTAATATTTTTAATTAAATATTAATCTTTTACGTATTTTAATTAAATATTAATCTTTTACGTATATATCTATCGACAAATGTAAACATGCATGAAATACATATGTTATTTCGTTATATTTAATGAAAAATTAAATAAAAAGTTAATTTTGACCTTGTTTGATATCTTTTTAACAATTAAATAGACTTAAATAATATATTTTTCACAATTAAATGGACTTAAAAACATAATTTTTAAGTTATAGTACTAAGCAACACATTTGAATTAAACAAAGGTACCATTTGGATACTTTGTCCTGTTTTTAATTTTTGCGATGGAGTGACAATTCATTGAATTGGGGAGGCAATTGATAAATACCCCGGATTTTACTTGTGTTTTACAAGATGCAACTCAATTAATTATTTTTTCTCCATAAAATAAGAATTTAAGTAGTTATTTTTTATTTCCAAATTCTTTGACAAGTGAGTTAGAATTTTCTACTTTTTCTGTTCTACCTTATTTTAATATTTTATGTTTATTCTTCTCATTTTATTTTTATTATTTAGTTTAGTTCTGAACTTTTACATATTAGAGTGCATTATATATATAAATTAGTTATTTTATTTTATATTTCCATTTGACCTGTAAGATGTATCTATTACTTAGTAAGATAGATATTATATTTGAACTAGTATTGTTCAATTTGATTTATCCAAATTGTTACATATATTTTAAATGATTTTATATTTTTTTAATTTTACAAAAAATTTCATATATCGATAATATTCTTGATATTTCTGTAAAATAAAATTTTGATATTCTATAAACAACAAATTTTAATTCTTGTTTTTTTTTCTAATCTATATTTTGGTGGCCTTGTTTTAGATGTTAAAAGACATCAAAGGATAAATATTATAGTAGATTCATGGTCGCCACCCACCTCCAGTGTGTAAGTTGAGAATATGTTTAAATTTGTATGTTTAATATTGTGGGATTCAGAGCTGTTGCGTCAGCTGGCTTACTTTACCTCCACTACTGCAATGCTTCCAAAATGTGACACTTCAGCTTCGTTTAGTATGCATATTTTTATTTTTTGCCTATCTTGTACAGTGGCTATACATTGAAACTATTAGGGCAAGAATAGGGGTTTAATACTGATCCTATAAATTTCATTATGCATAGGTGATGTAAACAGTGTTAGTGTTGGTTCTGGGACTAACATACAAGACAACTCCCTCGTCCATGTTGCGAAGTCTAATTTAAGTGGGAAGGTTTTACCAACCATCATTGGAGACAATGTTACCGTAGGTGAGTATTCTTGTGAAATATATATCTGGTGTTTTCTGAATCCTAGTACTCCTGAGAAATCATGACCAAAATAATTACCGGCAGGGCATAGTGCTGTCATACATGGCTGCACTGTTGAGGATGAGGCCTTCGTTGGGATGGGAGCCACACTTCTTGATGGTGTTGTTGTTGAGAAGCATGCCATGGTGGCTGCTGGGGCACTTGTGAGACAGAATACAAGGGTCCCCACTGGAGAGGTACGTTTGTCAAATAGACTACATATATTCAAACGAGTGAAACGCATGAATGCAAACATCCATTTTTCTTCCATTAGTATTTCCATCTGTACTTCTATTATGCTTATTACCCAGAATATATATATATATATATATATGTATAACGACAGGTATGGGGAGGTAATCCAGCAAAATTTCTGAGGAAACTCACTGATGAGGAGATTGCCTTCTTTGCTCAATCAGCCACCAATTATTCCAACCTAGCACAGGTTCATGCTACTGAGAATGCTAAGCCTTTTGATGAGATAGAGTTTGAGAAAGTCCTCCGTAAGAAGTTTGCTCGTCGGGATGAGGATTATGATTCAATGCTGGGTGTTGTTCGTGAAACACCACCAGAGCTTATTCTGCCCGATAACGTCCTACCAGATAAAGCACCAAAGGCTTCCACAAATTGAAATTTCTTAAGTATGCTCTCTCTTTTTTTTTTTTTTTAAAGCATGAGAGCTGATGTTAATGAACATTTCTTCTCCTGTGCAAATACATGGAAAGGGGATCACTTTCTTTTCCAATAATACCAGACAATGTGTCAAGGCAGAATTATGACTCTTTGAAAGCTTTTGGCTCTACTCTGCCGGTGGTTTTTCAGAAATTCATTCTACTTAGGAAACCTTGAGACTATGCTTGGATTTTAAATTTGTATTCCAAAAAGAAATGGTGAGGAAAATATTGAGTGTAAAAAATTTAAAGGAAAAAATTAAATAATACAATTTATTGTTTATGAGTTAATTACTATATAAATAAAAGAGTTCAAACCAATTTTTCTGAAATTTTTTGAATTTTTCTTCCATCCCTTTTTACCTCATATTTTTCTCATCAATTTTTTTTGCATTCAAATCTGAGATCCAAACATAATAGCTTAAATAATAATCTGTTTTAGTTTCCCTTACTGCCTGTTTACATCTTCATTATAAGCAAGTCATGACGATCATATTCTTAACCTCGAGGCAGTTCAGCTTTGTTAACCTCGATGATTTTCTCATTGGGTATTTGTTTTTTTTCAACTAGTGTAATGAGACCTACCCTGAATGATGGGCGTAGCCGAATTTGAGAAGCAAAATCTAGTTAGCATGTAGCACTGCTGTGACCATATAAGCGTTATTCGTCTTTCCTTTAGTTAAAAGTTACAAAAATGTTTCTTATCATAACTTGTTGTACACTTATGGTACAATCAAGTCTAATATGCTAACTTTTTAGTAAGTAATTTCATAATTATTTTATCTCTTAATTTTATATCTAACTAATAAGTGATACTTATAACCTACTTTAAAAGCTAAAAGAGACCTCATGCTATATATTGGTCCCAAATTGTTGAATTTGAATTCATTCAATTAAATCTAATTATTTAATTGGTTTTTAAAATTTTCATTTAATTTTATTGATCACTTATTTTCATTTGATATTTTCTAATCTATTAATTGATAGAATTAGTTTGAATCAATGATCTATAATGTTTCTTTATGCTATTTTTGAGCTTTTTTTTACTATGTATTCTAATTTTCATCAAGAATTAATATACAAGTATCTGCTATGTTATAGATAAAAATTTGGAGAATATTGCCATGTGATAGTATATCCAATATCATTTTCTTCTTCTTTTTTCGTTCTAAGATGTTGGTTTGTGCTAGCCATTTTACTTTTTAACCCTTATGCCATTTCTACCCATTTTGACTTTATATTTCAGACCAAATCCATATTCCAGATCCTTCCTCTCTCTCTCTCTCTCTCTCTCTCTCTCTCTTATATCACTTTCCCCTTCACCAGTCCTGGTGTCGTTGTCGGCGATAAATTTGTCTACGCTGACCCCAACCCAGGCCACTCCATCCAAGCCTTAACGAAAAAAGTCTTCTAATGTCGTGGATCGAGGCCTCCGTGAACAAGAAGCTAGCGCCGAACATCCAAAGATTCACCCAAAACAACAAGAGGCACCAGTGAAAATCACACTGCTCTTTCTTAGTGTTTTCTTCCTCTGTTATTTTTTTTTTAATTTCAAGGGTTGTGGTCATGATCTGGGCTCTTATATGCCCAAATTTTATGCTCATATCTTAGTGCAACAATACAAAATTTAGACTTGAGGTTGTTTGAAAATGAAAGAACCAGACTTGCTCTCCTTGGCGACAAAGAATGCAGAGGGAACCAAAGAAGTGGCTTGGAAAGCCATTAACACATGCAAATGAGCAAAGATACTCAAATTCTTCCTTTAATTGGCCATAGAAAGGTATTTAGATTACGAAAGTGGAGCTACACCCTTGGAATTTACTATTAGTACACTTCTTTCATTCTTTCCTATAGGTTGGTAATTGTAACTTCGCCCATTAGTTCTACAAAATAATAATAAAAAAAACAAAAAAAATCATCATTTGGTGTACAAAATGTATAAACTTACCACATATGTTACCTCTATTTATATTTTTTTAATGTAAAAAATACTATGTAATATATAACTTGTCGCATTTTTCTTTACATTTATTTTTATCTATATATAATGCATTAGATCCACGTATCAATTTAATAATTACTTATATATTTATCATTTTATATAACACATTATATTCATTATAATTATAATTTGTTATATCTATCTATTATATTTATCTAGTATTAAAATTATTAAAAGGTGTTTTTTGTTTTTCAATTATTTTTTTATTAAATAATTTAGTATAAAATTATAAATTTTAAAATTAATTATTAATAATTAAAAAAATTAATTAATTTATCAAAAATATAAGTTATTTTTTTATCAAAAACACAACTCTTATCGTAATGATTAAACTTTTATCATCTCGTGTATATATATATATATAGTCATTTTGTTGGTGATTCCTTGATAAGTAAGCCTTATAAGATTGGATTGGCTAATTAATTGTTAAAATTTACCCTCCTAAAAGTATGTTTCACTTATCTTATAAACTAGACTAACAAATATAACGATCGACAGATGAAAAAAAAAGTAAAAAAAAGTAATCTATCGTTACCAATTCCACTTATCTTAAACAAAAGTGTGTCGCTTAAGGTCAAATTGGGCTATATCAGTGAGGTTTTAGGATGATGTTTGGTCATGTGTTTGGGGCTTTGAGGAGAGCCAAATTGGTGTATTGAGTCAAAGTGGTTATAGAGGTAACAAGCAGGAGCAATATAGGTAATTAGGGTACCAATCTCAATCGAAATAGCATATTTATGTTTATATTTTTTTGTTGAGCTTTATCTGTTTATTCTATTTAATAGATGCTTTAATACCAAGTAGTTGTCATAAGAAACTCGAGAATTTTACTACATAAGCAGAGATTCTATATGAATTTACTTCTTTATATTATCGTGTTTGTATGCTTTGCTCTTGAGTTAGTACAATCACTATTTCACTCAAGTATGAGCCAACATGTGAGAGTTAAATTGTGATTGAAAAGTATTTTTGTTTCTCTATCTATCTTCCTACCTATCTGCTATCGCATGCTCTATTTTTTTTATCTTATTCTAGTTACATGCTTATTACTTTTTTATCATATTATGATCTCTCCTATAGCTTTCTTGTCTCTATCTATTGATTATATTTATTGATATTAAATTAATTTGTTTATTATCTTATTAGTTTAATCTATCTATTGTTATCTTTTCTGGTTTCTTTCTCTCTACTTTTTACACACTAACTACTCTTCTATAGACTTTAGAGAGGGAGATAATGTAGGAAGTCTTCCTCTAATCAATAAGCTTAACTATGTCTATTGAAAGTTCCAGATGCGAGCCTTCTTATGGTCAACTAAAACCCTACCTGATAACACTGTTACCCTTAAGTTGATGAATGAATGGATGAATGAGGAAAGCAAAGAATCAAAATGAAATAGTAAAGGTTTATATGCTATTATGCAAGTAGTCACTCTAGATGAATATCGAAGAATCCAAAGCTGCACTACTTTTAAGTAGGCTTGGGATATTCTAGAGATTATGAAGGTACCTTTGTGGTTAAAAGGTCAAGAAATTTAAAGCTCAATAGAGACTTCGAGCTCTGTTTGATGAACAAAGATGAAACGTTGAAAAGTTCTATGCTTTTTTCTTTAACATCGTGAACAACTCTTGAAGAAAAATAAATTGAAAGATTATTACTAGTCTCCCCAACCATTTCCATGCTAAGGTCATAGTTATTGTATCAATGTATAAACTTGGAGAACTAAGTGTCACTGAGTTGGTTGATGACCTTTTAAGTGTTTGAGCTTTATCATATTCTCCCTAGACAAGGTCAAACGGATAATGTCAAAGGAAAAAGCATTGCTCTTACAAGTATTAAGAGTAGTGGTTCTAGTAGATATGTGAATATTGATGTGGCCAATGATGAAAGTTCAAGTCCTGATAATAAAGAAATGGCTTTGTAAGCCAAAAGGTTTACTAAATTCTTCAAAAGCAAGAAGAGCTCTTCTGGTGGTGTCAGAAGAGACAATTCGAGCAAAAGCAACTTGAGATCTGTGAAGATTGTTGATGACTCTAAAGATGTGTCAGACAGACAACATGGAAGGAGCCATGTTAGTAAAATCAAGTGCTTTAAATGTAGGTAGCTAGGTCGCATCGCTACAAACTACTTTTCAAAGAAAAAGCATACTAGTAAGCGTGCAATAAAGGCCAAGGTTACAATTTTAGATAGTAGTAGTAACACTGATTGGAATGACACTAACCTTTTTGCCTTTATGGCTTTAAGGTCAATTGAACATACTGTACACTCATAGGTCAATATCAATGATCAAGTTAGATACTTATAATGAGCTCTTGAGAAAGCACATTAGTCCAAAAAAGTTAAGAAGATGGCTTTGGAAAGCCTTGGAGAAAAGGATTGAGAGTTAAGCAACATGAAGGCGCTAAAGGCCGCTTTTGGGAAAAATAAGTCCTCGATTAATAGTGTCAGAGTGGCCTTGCAAATAAATGTGAGATCATCCAAAAAAGATACTCTGATATCTAAGAGAAGTTTAATGTAAATCTTTCCAAATTGATGAGTCTAGAGGATGAGTTGAAGAATTCTAAGTATTGCAAAATGACTTTTCTTTATGCTGGTTATGATCCTTTTCTTGATGAGATTGTCAAAGTTTCTCACCTGAAAAAGGAGGTGATAGTTCTTGAAAGTGACAACGAGTATTTAGCATATACTCTATTTGAAAAGGAAGCAAAATTTGAGAAGCTACAAGCCAAAGTTAACATACTCAACAACTCTGTACTTAACATTGAATCTTTCATTATGGAAAAAGCAAGATCTAATTAAAGCTTTGGAAGATAAGCTTTCTGTATGTAAGAATAGCTTATATAATCTAGTTCAGATATAAACAAGATAAGATTGGTTCTTAAAAGCTAAATGTACCAGCAGCACCAAGTCTTTTGGTGACAAGAGATGGATTGGATTTGAAGAAGGTTTGTCTATGTATGTTGGTGCTATTACGAAGTTTGTTAAGTCTACCATCCCAAACCCCAAGTGAAATCAGTCGTTGTCATCCCAAAAGGTAAGTCAATTCCTACATCCTAACCTTCCTCTTTTTACAAGGTGAACACCTTACTTATTGCTAGTTCTTCCTATCGTACCAGTAGTGGTCTCTTGCCTCTACCTACTAGTTTCTCTTGTGTTTGTCACTATTGTGGTGAACATGTACATTTGAGACCCAACTAAGAAAAATTGACTTCTCATCTTGATGAATAGAACTGGCATCTGGCATCGGATTAGCAATACCGATCTTGCAAGTACTTTGGTTTTATATTTGTAAAACTCTCGCAAGTGCACAAATCATTTTATAGAAAATAATAAGTATACTCCCAAGGTTGATCTAAGAAAGAAATGTATGTAGTTTTTAATTTATTACTCAAACTCTTAAAAACAAAATTAAATCATAAGAATTTAAATGAACCATTTAAATGCCACCTTTGGTAGGGTTAGACATTTTAAAATTTATTCAAGGTATCCAAATTAAACCTAAGAATTTAATTATCCGAGTATTAACTTTTAAGTTTTAAAATCATTACTGAAAATATGTTGTCAATACATTTTTGAATAATAGTTCTTATAAACACTTTTAAAATAGAGTTTCACTCTAACTACTAGGCGATTGTACCAACAAATAAAAGAGTACTACTCTAAATCAAACCAGATAATTCAACCTTAAAATCTAATTTTCATATTTAAGTTTGTAATGAAAAATAATATATTTCTCTCTAACATCCTTAATATAAAATCTTGAATAAAAACAAAATCAATTTATTTTATAGAAATGTTTTACCTATTTAATATTTCGTAAGCATAACAACATTAATATTATATCTTGTTTACAAATAGCTAACCATGTTAAATTTAATCACACACAAATTAAATATAGCATATAAGAATAAAATATAAAAAAATAACTGTAAAGAATTCATTTTAAAAGCTAATTTCATTTCTGGAAAACTTCCAAACGGATATGCATTTTCATTTATTGAATCAAAAACTAAAACTCAATAAAAGCATAGCTAGTTATTCTCAAAAAGAGAATAACTTTAAAACTAAAAACTAAAAAAAACTAAGAAAACTTTCTGGATAGAGAAAGAGCTGAACAAATTGTGTCTTAAGATGTGATTTTTACAATGGGAGAGATGGGCCTTTATAAGTAAGGAAAAAGCTGAGCATATTTAGGCACATTATGGGATTGATTGTCTTAGTATGCATGTTAGGTTGTGTTGTTTCTGGTTTTGTGTTGTTTAAGTTACGAGTATTTGTGAAAAATTACTAGGGAATTTTTGGAACGAAAAAATCACATTTTTGAGAGCTCCCCGACTTGGCTTTTCAACCCTAGCCAAACCCTAGTTGCCCAGCTGTAATGTGTATTACCCTCACTATACGTGGTTCATAAGCCCTCGAACAATTGATAAATTTTCTATAAGCTACCCATTGTGACGAATCCCTATCAAATTGAATTTGCATTTTCTAATTCTAGGTATCTGTGAGTTATGAATGCATGAGCAAAACTGTGTTCTCAAGTTGGGATAAGTTATATCTGTGAGTTCACGAGATGGTGTTTGCTAATGAGTTTGTTTTTAAGGTGTGTACCTCATTTTTTCACTATTGACCTTTGGTGATCGATCACACTACTATATTTAGTGGGGCACCTTAAGAGATCAAGATTCGCATATTGAATCAAAGTTGTTGTAGAGGCTACAAATGAGGATAGCATAGGTTGTTAGGACAGGATTTCTCGATTAATAGAGGTATTTTCTTTTTTATTTTCTATCGAGTTCTATCTATTTATTTTGTTTATTGGATTTTTTGCTACCGAGTAGTTTTCATAAACAACTTGAAGATTTTACCACATAGATAGGGGTTCAATTTGGGTTTACCTTATTATATTGCCATATTTGTATGCTCCACTATTGAGTTAGTACAATCATTATTGCACTAAAGTATGTGCTAACATATGAGAGTTAAGTTATGATTGGAAACCATTTCTATTTCGCAATATTTTTTCTAACCTATCTATTATCGCATGCTTACTATTTCCTTATGTTATTCTAGTTACATGTCTATTGCATTCTGATCATATTATGATTCTCTTTCCTATAGCTTTCTTGTTTTGATCTACTAATTATATTTGTTGATATTAAATTAATCTATCTATTATCTTATTAGTTTATTGTGTCTCTTACTATCCTACCTTATGTTCCTATATGGTTTCTTTCTCTCTGCTTTTTCTTTATTCTACTGCTTATGAGGTAGGGGTGAGTCTCTGAGGAGTCCTCATCGCTTTACCCTAGTTGTTCACCGAGAGTTAGACTCTCTCATAAACCTTACATACTGAACCTACTAATATAATACACACACATGAGAGTATTATTGTAACAAATTCTAACTATCTTTTAATGAGCTACACTCCTATACACTCTACTACCCTCCATCCAGCTTATGGTTTGGGAAAAACCATTAACTTGGGTCTAAGAAACAAAAAAATGTGTAGTAGGAAGTGCTTTGGTTAACTAGTATGAAACTTGATCCAAAGAAGGCATATGATCAATCTCTAACAAGCAAACCACAACTTATCATGAATGAAATAATGATCCATTTCAATATACTTTGTGCATGCGTGAAAGATATGATTATAAGCCAAAGCTTTAGCATCAACATTATCAGTAAGAAGAAAGGGTGCAGTCTTGGAAGAAATGAAAAGATTAACAAGCAAAGAATGAAGCCATATCGGCTCAATACATGCTAGTGTAATGGAAAGATACCTTTTCTTAGATAACTTCTAAGTTATCGAATTCTCCCCAAGAAAGATGTAATAAGCACCTATATTATGCCTATCATCATGAGAGCTAGCATAGTCAGCACCACAATAACCAACCAAGTCAAGGGAAGTGGATTTGGAAATGGTGAGAGCAAAGTGCAAGGTATCCTTAAGATACCTCAACAACTTTTTGACTGCAAGCCAGCGCACTTCAGTTGAGGCAACCATGAATTGGTACAATTTATTCACAATAAAGGCTATATAAATTTGCATCAAAGTAAGGTACTAGAGGGATCCTACCATACATCTGTAATCAACTTGATTCACTAGAGGCATACAATCATATTTGCTTAAATGCTTACTAACTACCATAGGCACATTGACTTAGTATCCTCCAAATCAACAAAACCAAGTAAGTCAAGAATATGCTTTTTCTGAGAAAAACATAAACCATGGTCAATTAAACTAATTTGCACAACTCTTTCAATGCAAATTGAAGATTCAACTCATAAATAAGAGCATCAATATAAGAAGCATCAATACCAATAACAATAATGTCATCCACATAAACAATCACTATAAGCACAGGATCCATAGAACATTTCAAAAATAGTGAGCTATTATCCTTTGAATTGTTAAACCATATACCAATCAAACATATGAATGTTTTTGGAACCAAACACTAGGTGCTTAAGACCATATAAGGAATTTTTCAATTTGAAAACAAAAGAAGTATCACCAGACTCAAACCAGGGGGTTGGCACATGTAAACATCCTCTATAAGATCTTCATTCAAAAATACATTATTAACATCTACATGTCTCAAAACCCATCCACTAGAAACTACAATAGTTAATACAATTCTTATGGTTATAGATTTAACAACAAGGTTGGAGGTCTCTTGACAATCAACACAAAAAGGCTTATAGAAAACCTCTTGCCACTAACTTGGCCTTGTAGTCATCTAAAGCACCATATGAAAGAAACTTTACATGAAACACACACTTATAAGTAATAGGAATAACACCACTATACCAATAGCCAAGTGTCATTAACAAATAATGCATCAATATCATTCTGCATAGCTTCTTCCATTTAGAAACTTTGAGAGCACTCTTATAGGACTTTGGCTCAACATGAATTAAATGAGAGACACTAGCACTAAAAAATTTGGGTTTAACTATGAAAAACTTAGCTCTAGTGAGCATAGGATGAGCATTTAAAATAGAAGATACATAGATGACTAAGCATCAGGAAAAAAAAGAATAAAAAAAGGACTAGAGATAAGAAGATGAATAAAGAGCTTTAAGTTGTTAGAGAGATATCGTATAATGGATGATTGAGGATTAGGTAAAGGAACTAATGTAAGTTCATTACCATGAACATGACCCAGAACATCAAATGAATTAAAATAAGCACTAGCTTGAGAAGAACACAAGGTTGAGGAGAAAATAAAGACTTATTGGTAGACTCAAGTTTTTCACATATGTTAAGTACATAATTTACAGGAAAAGAACCAAAGAAGATGATTGTAATAAAAAATCATGAGGATTCGCAATAGGAAATTGATCAGCTACTATAATGTTGAAGGCTTTCGAGATGACTCGAAAGAGGAGTTAGAGGTAGATGTGCTTTGAAAAAAGGGAAAACACTTTTATTTAAGGCAATATGCCTATTGACTGTGACTTTGTTTGTAGAAAAATGAAGATATAATTATCCTATTTGATTTGAAAAATAACCAAGAAAGAAATACTCCAAGGCTTCTCCAACTTATGCTTATTGTAAGCACAAACACAAGGAAAAAAATTGATAATAAAATGCCTTAAGATCATTGTATGAGGGAGCTTTACCAAATAGAAATTCATTGGGGGACAAACTAGAGATGATCTTCAAAGAAATGCGATTTAACAAATAAGTTACAATTCTCATGGCAAAGGACTAATACAGAACACGCATACTAACAACCAACAAAAACGCTAAACCTTTCTCAATAATTCTTCTGTGATGGCTCTCTACATCACCATTTTATTTAGAGGTTTGTGGACAAGTTAGTCTGCATTGAATAACATCTTTGAGAAGAAAAGTGTAAATCTTGTAAGTCTTTTGTGTTTGTGTTGCCATTCCTGTGTGCAAAACATGGAGTTTGATTTAATTTAATTAGTGTATTGTCTTCCTCTAGGAAATTTGGTCACTGATAGATCAATAGTTCACACACACTCTTAGTTAGGTATACTCTATATACGAGCATGTTTACCCATAGCATGATGATGGTTTTTGTATTATGTTTGCTAGGTTGTGTTGTTTATGGTTTTATGTTGTTTTACTTATGGCTCTTTATGGAAAATTACTAGGCAATTTTTTAAAAGAAAAAATCATTTTTAGAGGGCTCGTTGATCTGGATTGCAAACACCTTGTCAACCCTAGCCGATGATGCTATAATGGGTGTTATCCTCATTGAAAAAGTCAACAATGCCTTAGATAACTAAAAAATTCTCTATAAATACTCAATCATTTCTTTGTTGTGGTAATTAGAAAAAATACAAGCAAAGCTCTGCCAAAATTATCTTGTTTTCTATTTTCATTTCACAAATTATCTTGAGTATTAGTTTGGTATTTATAAATCGTGTTTGGGTGAGCAAAACTGTGTTCTTGAGTTGACACTAGTTATATCTATGAGTTTCCAAGATATTATTTTCTAATGGGTTGTGATTGAGATAGCTACCTCATTTTTTTTACACTATTGATCGTTGGTGATTGATCATACTACAATGTGTGGTGTGGCTTCAGAGGAGAGCTAGATATGTGTGTCGAATCGAATTATTACGGATGTAAAAAGCAAGGGTAGCATAGGAAGTTAGGGTAGTGCCCCGATTGATAGAGGTATTTGTATGTTTACTTTTCTATTGAGTTGTATCTGTTTATTCTATTTTAGTAGATTACTTACTATTGAGTGTTGCCATAAGCAACCCGAGGATATTACTACATAGGCAGGGTTTCTATATGCTTTTACCTCATTATATCACCGTGTTATACATGATCTGTTTGTTTGTTAGTACAATCTTAGTCTCTCTCGTGTATGTCCAAACATATGATAGTTTGCCTATGATTGGAAAGCCTTTCTTCTTTTCGTTATTGTATGCTTTATTTTCTTTATTTTTAAGCATTCCTATTATCTTCTCATTATTTTACCTATTGTATTAAATTAATCTATCTACTTTCTGATCTACTTCTATATTACTTCTATTTTCTATTTTCCAGTACTTATGGTTTTGGTGCAAGTCTCTAGGAAATCAATATCTCCTTGCCCTGGTTTTTCACCAAGTGTTGGACTCATTCAATTGGTATCAGAGTGGGTACACCCTTTTTGGACCTAATCACTCTAGTGTTAATTTTATCTAAATCACTTTTTACACACGCGCACTTCTCTTTTGATGGACTCAGGAGAAGGAGACAATATAGGTAGGTTTTCTCTATTCAATGAGCTTTACTATGCCTATTAGAAGTCCTATATGTGAGCTTTCTTGTGGTCACTTGGGGATTGCATCTAGTTTCTGGTCGAAAATGGCTGGAATTATTCAACCAATACCTTCTATGATAACATTATTATTCTTAAACCAATGACTGAATGGATGAAGGAAGAAAGCAAAGAATCAAAGTGGAATAGCAAAGGTTTATATGCTATTATCAGAGCTATTACTCTAGATTAATATAGAATAATCCAAAGATATACCACCTCTAAGCTCGTGTGGGATATTCTAAAGACAAAGCTTGAGGGTACCATTACGGTTAAAAGGTCAAGAATTTTGAAGCTAAAGAGAGACTTTGAGCTTTGTATTATGAGAAATATGACACATTTGACAAATGCTACTCTCCCTTCTCCAACATTATGAACTACACCTACAATATTTGAAGAGCTATCAATGAAGAAAAATAAATTGAAAAGATTATTGCTAGTCTCCCTAACCATTTCCATGCAAAGGTCATGGTTATTAAATCTATATACAAGTCGGGAGAACTCAGTGTCACCAAATTGATTAGTGATCTTCAAGTGTTTGAGCTTCATCATCTTAGTGTCACCAAATTGATTAGTGATCTTCAAGTGTTTGAGCTTCATCATCTTTTCCCCAGACAAGCTCAGATGGCTATTGGAAAAGGAAATTGTATTGCACTTAAAACCACAAAGGTTAGTGTTTCTAGCAGAGAAATGAATATTACTGCTATCAGTGATGAAAGTTTAAGTCTTAATGTAGAAGAAATGAGTTTGTTAGCCCAAAAGTACACCAGATTGTTTAGAAATAAGAATAGCTATTCTAATGGAGTTAAAAGAGATAACTCAAGTAAAAGGGACTTTAGATCAATGAAAAATGATGATGACTATGAAGATGAGTAAAAAAAACATGGAAGGATCTATGTTAGTAAAATTGAGTGCTTTGAATGTGGAAAGCCAAGTCACATAGTTGTAAACTGCTTTTCTAAGTAGAAGCACACAAGTAAGCATTCTATGAAGGTTGAGGTTACTATTTTAGACTATATAAAAGTGCTAATAAGGATGATATTGGCTTCTTAGCCTTCATGGTTGAAAGAATTATTGAAGATCCTCCCATTACACCTTCACAAGGCCATAAAGTTATTGCAGATGATGATGATGATCAAGATGAGCTATTGGACACTTACAATAAGCTCTAGGGAGAACACATAAAGTAGAAAAAAAACTAATAAAAAGTAATTGGAAAGCCTTAAAGATAGAGACCATGAGTTAAGCAAGCGGAAGGTCACTTTTAAGGAAAATAAATCATAGATTAAAAATGATCAAAGTGATCTCACAAACAAGTGTGAGGCCATCCAGAAAAGATATTATGATTTTCAAGAGAAGTTTAATACAAATCTATCAAAGTGGAAGAGTTTGTAGGATGATTTGAATAATTTTGAAACCTTCAAAATGACTTATCTTTATGCTGGTTTTGATCCTTCTCCTACTCAGACTACTGAAGCTACTCACTTGAGGAAGCATGTGATAGTTCTCAAAAGTGACAAAGAGTATTTGGTGTATACTTTGTTTGAGAAAGAAGTAAAACTTGAAAAGTTCCATGACAAAGTCAACATACTCAACAATTCTACAAGTTACCTTGAAATTTTCCTTTAGGAAAAGGAAGATCTAATTAGAGCATTGAAAGATAAGCTCTCAATGAGTGGGAAAGAGCTTGTTGATTCCTCTTTACTTGTGAACATGATGATGTATGGGTCCTAAAAACTAAATGAGATCATCAGTAGTACCAAATATTTTGGTGATAAGAGAGGAATTGGGTTTGAAGAAGGTGTGTCTATATATACTAATGAATTTCCTAAGTTTGTCAATGGTATAACTCTTTACCCTTATCTGTTTATAAGACTTTAACATGGCCATTAAATTGACTCTTGACTATAGTTTGAAACAAAAAAAAATTGAGGTAGTTTGATCTTGGGACTGAAGCATAAAGATCCAAGTGAAATAAGAAAATTCATTTATTATATAGAGAGAAAATATCTCTCAATAGTGGACATATCACGTTGAGCTATCCATAAATTGAGATACAACAAAAGAAAAGGATGAGAAGACTTGACATGATAACTAGAAAAGGGAAATTTGTGTGACTTGGATAGCTTATAATGTTTACAAAAGGTACAACTATCCAATTGAGAATTGATATTACACATATTAACACTAGAGCTAGAACTGTTTCTATTAGAATAAGAAGACAGCCCATTATTTTGAATGGTTTTTTAACTAAAGAGAGATTAGGATGCCCTAGCCTATGATGCCAAGTTCTAGAGAAGCAGTTAAAAGAAATGGTTGAGTAAATAAATAGAAAGATGAAATAACCATGAAATTTGACAAGATATAATCTTGTAAGGCATAAAGACCCTTCTTACTGACTCTTTTTACCTTCATCTTCTTTGACATCAATTCCCTAAACCAAAATGTAAGTCATATTGTACTTGTATCTATGTGTTGGCTTTTTATGTACAAAACACGATGTCTATTTTATTTTAATCAATGTTTTGTCTTCCTTTATGTAAGGTTGCTAACTATGGATGAGTAATGCACACACGCATATAGTTAGGAACACTTTATATGCAAGCATCTTTACATATACTGTGAGGTTGGTTTTCATATTGTGCATGCAAATGAGAGTGTTTCTTTTCAATAAGAGAGTATACGAGTAAGCTGATGTTGTCACTTATGCTTTTAGTTCATTTTAGGTGCAGGTGTTTATGAAAAGTACTCGATAATTTTTGAAATGAAAAAATGTGACTTTTTACCACGTCTCTGCCAAGCCTACCAGGGACTTTGCCACATATGGTGGTGATATGGCAAGCATGTGGAAAATTTGAGCTCTATAAATACCCCTTATTTCTTCTTATTTGGTATCTAGTAAATGTAGTAAAGCTCTATCAAATTGTAATCTTGTTTTTCTATTTTCAGATCACTAATACCTTAAGTGTTGTTCAATATTAGTGATTTATGATTGTGTTAGCAAAATCTTGCTTGTGAGTGTTGAGTACTCGAGATAGTGTTTGTAAATGGGTTATATATGAGCCATATGTTAGCTTAGAGTTGCTTGGATGTAACTATTTATTTATGAAAAACTCATTGTGAGAGTAAGCTAAGTTAAATGCTTTGAGTTCTCATATCTCTTGTTGTGTGTAATAAGAGATAGGTTATTTGAGGTTGAGGGTGGTCTTAAAGATTGGGAGTAGTTACACTTCTAGTTACTAATCTATGGTTTCTGATCACACCACATTGGGTGGTGTTAGCTTTGGAGGTGATTAGGGTTTTTGTGTTGAACTAGGTCATTGCGAAAACAACAAGTAAAAGTAGTAGCAGGTAGTTAGGACGAAAGTCTCAATAGATAGAGGTATTGATGCATTTATTTTCTATTAGAGTTGTAACTATATTATTGACTAGTGGATTGTTTGTTACTAAGTGGTTACTTTAAGAAACCCTAGGATGTTATCACATAGATAGGATTTCTATATGGCTTTACCTCATTATATCTATTATTATGCATAATCTACTATTATGCTAGTATAATTTGAGTTTCTATCATGTATGTTCCATCATACTAGATTTAGACTATGATTATAAATTTTATTTATTTTGAGAAGTTGCATGCTTTATTTCCTTTCCATATAGCATACCTATATCTTTCTAATTATTACTTTTGCTTTTTGATCATGCATTTTTAGAGTGAGTCTCTAAGGAGTCTATATCTTCTTATCATGGTAATGTAGCAAGTGTTGGACTCTTAATTATGATTTTTTATGTAATGCATGATTGCATGTTGTGAAAGTACAATTATCATTTATCGAATATGTTACCACATATGAAGTCTTGAAGAGATTGAAAATCTCTTATAGCTTTTTCGTATATATGACTATCTTGCATACTGTGTAATTTTGCTATGTTTATGCATGATGTTAGCCTGGATATGAGCTTGTGAGACATACTATCATTAGGGTGTTTACTATAATTTCTTCCTCTTCTGTAAGTTGTTTTTTTAGGTGTTGAATTGAATGTTATTTTGTTTTTCCGTTGTGTTAATTGCTCCATTCATATTGTAAGGCCTACTTGGCCAAATTGATATAAAGCTCATGAAGAGATTCCATGGGTTGGTATTTCCTCCCATCATCTAGATCACGATAACCTATTTGAGTTGGAAGAATAATTAATTTTTGTGTAATTGTTCCTTTGCATGGGAATCTTTAATTGATATTAGAGTCAATCACCTATATTTAGGCTTAACCACTTGGGTGCTTGATCTTAGAGCTCTATCTCCATATACACATACCTTGTATATATTGTGCCCCTTGTCTCTAGTGGTGTGGGCTTGTGTTATTCTGTGAGACTGTTATCTCTACGAACCTTTGTTGTTTGTATGTTCCCTCTTTTCTTGTTCATATATATATCTTTCTAACTCTGCATCTTTGTTATGCATAATATGTTAATTGCCCTACTTGTTGCTATTACTGTCCATTTGATCCTTCACTAGTATTCTCTCATCTTAGTTATTTTTGCATGCTCTCATTGTGTTTTTACCTTACTTACTGCTTACTTCTTCTATTACTGTTTGCATGAGCATTATGTCACATGTTTTTCTTCATGTAGTTTCAAATTTTTAGGATTTTATCTCTATAGTTTTGTCATTCATTTTCCATGTCATATAGAATGCATCCCACCTATTTTACTAGGTTTTTTTTCTTGTACCTTGTATGTTGTGGTTTGTTCTATATTAGTTTCCTATTGATTTTTGTCATCTTTTGCATGCTCTTCCTTCTCTTGTGCTCTAGATGTATCTTTAGAGAAAATTGAGGAGTTGTTACAAGCTTGTTTATAGGAGTGTTCACTACTACAAAATGTGTCATTTAAGTCGATATGTAAAGTCAGTTTTTGAAGAAAATTGACTTATAATCAATTTAAAGTCGGTTTGGTGAAAAACCGATGCTATATGTAGCATCGGTTGACACAAAAAACCGACGCTATATACATGGATAGCGTCAGTTGACACGTAAAACCAACGCTACGTCCTACGTGTAGTGTCGATTCTAGGTGTCAACCGACGCTATCTATGTGTAAATTTTTTATTTTAACAGTTTTTAAAATTGAAATTACACAATACAATATTTTTTAGTCAATTATTATTTTATTAATTTGAATTGTTTAAAATTGAATTTAATTAGATATATAGTATAATTTTTTCTTCTTTTTTTTAGTCAATTGGTTTTTAAAATTATATAATTTAAAGAATTTTGTGTATTTGTTTGGATACTTAATTTCATGTACATGTTTTTCATATGTATGTAGTTATCGAATTTGGATAGCATGAAAAACATAATACTGAAAAGTTCTCAAAAAAGGATAAAAGGTCTATAGTTAAAATCTTAAAAAATAATTGACCAAAAAAATAAAAAAAAGTTGTATTGTTTAATTTTAATTTTAAAAAATGTTAAAATTAATAAAAAAAATTCACTATGTAACATCGGTTGACGTGTTGAACCATTGCTACCCACGTGGATAGCGTTGGTTCTATGTGTCAACCGACACTATCCTTGTGTGTAGCATCGGTTGACACATAGAGCCAATGCTATCCATGTGTGTAGCGTCGGTTCAATACATCAATCGACGCTATCCACATGTATTTTTCCATTTCTCTTCTCTCTTCTCCATCAAAAACATCATTTTTAATTTACAGCATCCAAAAAAACTCAAAACCGAGCTCACCTCTCCCACTCTTTCACATTTTCCAACCACCTCTGACCACCATTTACAATACCGTTTAGTGAGTTTTCATCCTCTCCAAATTATCTTCCAAATCCCATATTTTTTTGAGCAAAATACTCAATTTTTATACCCATTTTGCACTTACAAAACACCATTTTTATCTTTATTTTCTTCATTTTGTCACTTCATTTACTTTTGTAAGTATTTCTATTAATATTATGCACGTATTATTCACTTTGCGTTATTTTTTGTATAATTTTTTTATTTATGTATGTTTTGTATTATGCATGTTATTATATGTTTGACTGATTTTCTATAGAAATAATATTTGGATGTTGTGGGTTTGAGGGACTAGAATATTTACCATATGTGGATAAATTTATTTACATAAAAATAATTATATTTAAAAGTAATACAATTTTCAAATGATTAAAATTATAAATTTTTGTATTATGTATGTTTTGGTATATATTCTAATAATTAGGGAATTCATATATAATAATACCTGAAATATATTGATTAGATACATATTTTTTATGAATTCATGAAATTACATTCTTATTTTGAATTTAAATGCATGTAGTTCTTTGATTGGAATAAGATCGGCTATAACTTGCAAATTTTTGATGATTTACAAGAGGAATGTGCAGAACATATGGTTCAAATTATATCATCAAAAGAAGAATTAAGAGAAGATTCTGATGATCTTGAATAGCATATGACAACATAATGCTAAATTTTATAATGCTTTACTTTCTCTATTCATGTGTCTGAAATCCCTTGTTTGATGGTTGTTTATGTACTCATGTATTTAGGGGAATGCATTTTTTTATGGACCTGTTTTTTGCCCAAACTTCATCTCATCTCTCGTGCCTACTTTCCTTATGAAAACCCCCAAGAATCATCATTCTAGTGTAATATCATGAATTCACAAAAAATAACTTATATATGTTAAAAGATTATTAGAAGAGATTACCACATCGACACCCGAGTGATATAATAATAACCTTATCCCTTCGAAATCATATTATCACTTTATTAATCTTTTGTATATAAATATGAAGCTATCTGGAATCAAGTTGATATTTTTAATGCTATAATGAGCTCTAAATATAAAGTCAAGTGTAACTCTGATTTTTTACTTGGATTGGTTGAGTTTTGGTACCCATAAATGCATTACACAGTTGTTCCATACGTTTATAGGCACCAAAACTCAACCAAGCCAAGTAACAAATCGGAGTTACACTTGACTTCATATTTAGAACTCATTATAGCATTAAAAATATCAACTTGATTCCAGATAGCTTCATATTTATATACAAAAGATTAATAAAGTGCTAATATGATTTCGAAGGGATAAAATTATTATTATATCACTCGAGTGTCGATGTGGTAATCTCTTCTAATAATATTTTAACATATATAAGTTATTTTTTGTGAATTCATGATATTACATTCTTATTTTGAATTTAATTATGTATATTTCTTTGTTTGGAACAAGTGGGGCTATGATATGCATATTTTTGATTATTTACAAGAAAAATGGACATAACATTTTATTCAAATTATAACATTAGAAGAAGAATATGATGATCTTGAATAACATAAGACAACACCATGGTAATATTTATTATGCTTTAATTTCTCTATTCATATATGTCTCTGAAGTTTAGATTGCTTATTTGATGGATGTTTACGTGCTTATGTATGTAGAAGAATAAATTGTTATATGGACCAACTTTTTTTTGCCCAATTTTTTGTCACTATGTTGGTGATTCTAAACCAACCAAGCTTACTCTCCTTGAAATAAAGTGGAAATATCACAAAATCCATGACACTTTGACGACATCATTTTATTTGTAATTTAAGTTAAATATATATATATATGTATTGTATATAAATTATTTTTTTATAATAATTTAATTATCAAGTAATTAATTATATTTAATTTTTTAATTATTTGTATTATTATTTAAACTTTGTTAAATAGATTTTGGTTTTTCTATACTATATGTGATCGAATACAAGTTAATAGTAGAGTATAAAATGAGTACAATATGTAAAAAAAATCATTATATATTTTAAAGTCAGTTCACACGTTGAATCAACTTTAAATTTTAAGTCTTACAATTTAAAGTCGGTTTAATGGCCTATTTTGTAGTAGTGGTTTCTCTGTACTATACTTTTTTGGTTTTGCATCATGCATTTGTATGTCATATAGATTATTTAAATGTCTTTAGGACTTTTGACTTACATTCATTGCTATGACTAAACTTGAGTTTGGTTAGCATTCTTGGTGTTTAGGTGTTGACCCTGCCTAAGCATGTCTCTTGTCTCTATGTTGGAACTTGGCCTTTTCTCACATGCTTAGATGTTTTTGTAGCATCCCTTGTTTCTTCACTCTTGAGGGTATTACTTGTGTTGCTCACTAGTTTGTTAGTTTCTTTCTTTCTCTTGACTAGTGATGATGTGAGTGTTGCCAATTATCTCTTTTGAGGCAACTGTGTATAGTTTCTTGCCTTTTCTCTTTTGGAAGATAGCATTGTATAGTTTTTGTTAATGATAGATCTTAACACATGTCCTTGTCTTTTTGGTCTATGATCTTCGTT
Source organism: Hippophae gyantsensis (assembly GCA_030763125.1). NCBI lineage: Eukaryota > Viridiplantae > Streptophyta > Magnoliopsida > Rosales > Elaeagnaceae > Hippophae > Hippophae gyantsensis. The sequence goes on along the minus strand of CM061031.1, from coordinate 53,818,056 downwards.
GAGGCCATCTTTGTCATCTCACTTGTTTGTTATTATGTTACTTGTCTATTTCTTTAAAATTGTGTTTTTTCTTCCTTTATATATATATCGTCTATTATCGTTTGGGCATTCTCTTTCTTTCTTTCTCTTCCCATGACTGTTTTTCATGTTTCTTACTACAAGTATAATAAAGTTAATAAGGACTTTATTGATTTTTAAGTGTCACGCATTTGACTTGAATTGAAATGTGATTTTTATGACATGTATTTTCATTAAGCATATTTATGGCTAAATTCTTGTGTTGAATTTGAAGGGACCTTTTTTTATATATACACATGTCGTGGCTCTTTGATTTGTAGGGATATTTTGAGAAGTTTGTGTGGATTTCTACTTTAATGATTTGTATGACTAGAATAAGCTCTAGAATTCACTTTAGTGTATCTGGAGGCGAAATCCTAGGTACTACTTGGATAGAGAGAGGATTTAGGATTTTTTTTGAATCATTTGAACCTTTCATACCACCATTGTTCTCTTGACCTTAGTTTCCCCTTTTGAGCTATTATGTTATCTCGTTATTTCTTTGCACCTATACTGGCTTAGCACAAATGTTTTTTCTCCCTTGCCTTGTACGACATTTGTTGAATATGTATGTTATGAGAATACGTGTTTTACACTCTTGGTTTCATTTAAAAAAAGAATAATAAAAAAAGGGGGAAGAAGAAATAAGAAAAAGATTTAAAAATGTAGGATATATATAAAAAAAAGGAGAAAGAAATGACGATAAAAATAAGTGTATGAATTATTGAATTTAATGTGTAGCTCCTATAACAACTATGTTGTTGATTGCATTTTAAGAAGAAATTAGCAAATATACCATGTTTGAGGATATTTCTTACTCTCTTAATGTACCAGGCATCAGACTCTTTATTATGATTTGTTATATAATGTATAATTGCATGCTATGAAAGTACAATCATTATTTACCAAATGTATTCCCACATATATGATCTTAAGATATTGGAAATCTCTTATAAATTTTTAGTATATATGACTATCTTGCATGCTATGTGACATTTTTCATGTTTATGTATGCTACTAGCCTAGACAGGAGCATGTGAGGCACACTATCACTAGTGTTTTTACTGTATTTTTTTCTTTCTTTTTATAGATTGTTTTTGTTAAGTGTTGAATTGAGAATGTTATTTTGTTTTTTTGCTGTGTTAATTGCTTAACTCATATTGTGAGGCCTGTTTGGTCAAATTGATATAGAGCTCGCAAAAAGATTCTATGGGTTGATATTTTCACCCCTCATCTTGATCCTGATTACCTATTTGAGTCAGAAGAATAATTTCTTTCGTGTAATTATTCCTACGTATGAGAATCTTCACAAAAACTATGTGGAACAAAATTTCAACAGATACATTATTATCATGAAAATGCTTATTAATAGAGATGAGATTAGAAAAGGCTTTAGAAGCATACAACATATCATTCAAAGAAAGATAACAATAATTTGTGACATTAAGCATACAAAACCAACATGATGAATGAGTATCTTAGCACCACTACCTAGCATCACTTTACTAGAACTAGTGTAAGGCACATAATTCAAATTGAACAAGGTCAGATACAATGTGATGACTAGCTCCAATTTCCAAAAGCCAAAAACAATCGTCAGCAACACAACTACTATAATAGGCGATAAAGGCAAAACAATCATTCAAAGAAGCATCACTATTATCAACTTCTTTAGCAATCATTGCTGAAGGTTGTAATCCTTTATCTCTAAGGTGATCTCTTAGCAAAAAGCATGTCTGAGCCACATGTAACACTTTTCACACACCTAACACACATACCTTTCAGATTGTGACTTCATGAAGTTACCTGTAGTGAACTTAGCACTATGATTATTTGAGTTCTTGGTGGTTTGCAACATAAAGGACTTCGAGTTCCATCACCGTTGACTATAGTTGCTTCTTTCTTGATACTTTCCTTTTGACTAATTTTAACTTGTCCATTCTTGGACCCAAACCTTGCTGCATTTGCATGAAATAATTGAAATTGCTCATAACCTTCATCCATTTGCAAAGATATCTCATACCCTTCCAAAAGAGTGTGAATAGTACCCACAAAGGGAATTGTATCACGCATTTGAATGTTAGTCTTGAAAGATTGATAATGTGATCCAAGATCATTCACCAAATAAAGAAGAAATCTTTATCATTAACCGACTCATCAACAAAAGCTAAGTGCTTGTTATGGTTTTATACTTACTAAGATACTGAGAAACTGGAAGATTATCTTTCTTTATACTTTGCAATGGACCACAAATATCTATGACCTTAGCCTAAAAATTTGGTGAGTAAGACTTATTCCAAAGCTACCCACTACTCTCTAGCATTCATACCACAACTCAAATATCCCAACATACCACTAGTGACTAAGCTATAAATCCATCCTTTAATGATGGAATTTAGTTGATTCCAATTAGAGAATGTAGGAGTGATTGAAGTTCTAAGAAACTTGGGTACGTAGAACAACAAAGGTACCATCTTTTATTCCTTGTAAGCAATAGGGTGTTACATACATGAATAGTTTATCTTTTCATATGAAATATTTTTTTCATCATGCTTCACTGATAAACTAATGTTCATTGATGGGGAAGAATATAAAGTCTGAGCAAGTAAATCTATTTGATTAATAACAAAATTCACATTTCCCACTGGAAAATAATTGGCCAAAGAAGATAATTTAAAAGATTCCGATGAAACAAAATTTGGTGATACTGAAGAACTAATAACAATGATTCTATAGCTTTGATTCACTACACCTTTGTTCATCAAACTACTCAAAAAAGCTTTAAAGCTTGAGCTCTAACACTAAATTCAAAACTAAGAAGACAAAAAAAAAATCAAAAATACCTCTCAATGATTGCATTAGAAAAATAGGAAATTCAAGATTACAAAACTAGAGTTAACAAACACTATTTACATGAGCTTAATGTTACGTCCCGTTCAAATTGTCCCTTAAAATCTAAAGAAATTGTGCTTGCTTAAAGGGTCTAGACTTTTCTACAAGTTACTACATGAGAAAGTTCTAGAGTGGCCTAGAGAAGTCTATATGGAGCTAGAGTTGGATGGACTCAACTTAAGCCTTAAAGACTTTAGAATGTTCCAGAGTATACTAGTATATATTGGAAGGTGTTAGAAGGGGTTGGAATATTCTAGAACATGTTGGATGGTTTATGAAGGATGTATAAGTCTCTAGAAGCTTTCGAAACATCTTAGAACTTGCATGAAGAAACTAGACAATCCTAGAAGACTTTAGAGTTGGCTAGACTTAACTAGAAGGTCCTAGAACCTTGTGGCACATTGTATATAAACTAGAACTATATTCTTGTACATTCTATACATAGAAGAATCTAAAAACTTATGACATAATCTTAAGCTTGGTGCCACACTATAAATAGACCTATTGATCTTCATTTGTAATCATCCTTGGAATCCTTGGGAAATTGTAAGATAACTTCTCTAAAAGCAATACAAAACATTCTTTTCAAACTCTCTTTTGTTCTTGCTTTGCTCTTGAATCCTATAAATCTCTAAGTCTATTTCTAGTCCCTTTGGAGTGTTTCATTCAGGTTGAAAGGCAGGCTTAGTGCAATGGACCGTGCTAAGTGCCACACGATCGCTATTTGAAATTTAGGGTCATGATAGTTGGTATCAGAGCTTTAGGTTGAAGCATTACTATCCTTGGCATAATGAAGAATAGTGCCCCAACTATACCAAGTATGGATGTTCCACCAATGGAACGTAGGTGTGAGGAAGTTCAGAAACCACCAAAGGAGTCTCGAGCCAAGTCAAAAGACATGATTTCTAGCTTAGAAGCACGTGTTGGGAGTGCACAGGATAGCTTAGGGGAGTTGTTCGACTGGGTGGACAACTTGGAGGAACATTGCAATGGCTTAGAGGCCGAGGATGTGGAGATCCATGCAGTAGTCAAGATGTCCCTCAACGATCTAGAAAGTGGGTTAAGGCAAGAGATTGATGGGTTGAAGGCCGAACTTGCCAAGGTACGAGATCTTGTCCAAAGAGAAATTGCTAATGTGTTGCTTAGAGTCAAGGATATGGGTGATGACCTAACTCTTTATAAGCGGGCTATGGCCTCAGGAACTAGCACAACCACCATCATTGAGGCCAAGAAGGTGGATGTTCCCAAGCCAAAGACCTTCAATGGTGCTAGGGATGCTAGGGAAGTTGAGAACTTTCTATGGGGGCTTGAACAATATTTTGAGGCTACTGGCATAACAGACCATGCCAGTAAGATCCAAACTGCTGCCATGTACTTGTTCGACACTACTATGCTATGGTGGAGACAGAGGCATGGTGACGTGCAATGAGAGGTATGCACAATTGAAACCTTTGATGATTTCAAAAGGGAGTTCAAAATCCAATTCTTTCCTATAAATGTTGAAGAGGAGGCAAGGGGCCGATTGCGATGATTAAAGCAAACAGGTAGCATAAGGGACTATGTGAAGGAATTCACAACCTTGTTGCTAGAAGTTCCTGACATATCAGACAAGGATGCATTATTCTTGTTCATAGATGGTCTCCAATTGTGGGATAACCTTGAACTCGAGCAATGCAGTGTCCAAGATTTATCTTTGGCCATTGCGGTTGCAGAGAGCCTTATTGACTACTCCACAAACAAAGAAAGCTCAAAGGTTACAGATAGAAAGTTTGGTGGAGGAAAGAGTGGGGGAGGCCATGCCAAAAGTCAGAGCCACAAAATTCACAAAGAAGGCTCCTCGTTCAAATCGCGAGATAAGGGGAAGGAATGTCCAAAAAGTGGGGGAGGCCATGCCGTGTGACGTGTTTCATATGCAATGGACCGTATTGGGCAAGTGAATGTCCAAAAAGGAAGGCATTGAATGCCTTAGTTGCCTCCACGCATGATCAAGATAGAGGTGAGATGGATGAAGGTGCAAAGATGGGTTCTTTGCGCCTACTTGGTGCATTGCAGAACGCTACGACAACCCCCAAAGGCTTGATGTTAGTGGATGCAACCTTCAATGGGAAGGTCGCCAAAGCGTTGGTTAACACATGTGCATCTCACAAATTTGTTTCACTGGAGGAAGCAAAAAGACTCGGCCTCAAGGTTGTTAATGGAGGAGGATCTCTCAAAGAGGTTAACTCCACAGCACTACCTCTCCAAGGAGTTGCTCGTGGAGTTAAGGCCAACCTTGGTGCTTACTGGCCAAGTGGACTTATCGATGGCACCCATGGATGATTTATCTATAGTATTTGGCATGAAGTTCTTGGACCAGGTTAGAGCTTTTCTTGTCCCGTGCTCAAACTCTATGTGCATTATGGATGGATCGAAGGCTTGTGTGGTACCGATGGAGAGGATCACCAGACCTACTACCCAAGCTCTCTTAGCACTTCAATTCAAGAAGGGATTGAAGAGGGAAGAAGAGAGTTACTTGGCCATCTTAAAGGAGTACAATGATGAGAAGGCATCCCCACAACCAAGCTTACCAGTGGAAGTGCAAGTTGTCTTAGATAAGTTCTATGACGTGATGCCTGAGACATTGCCAAAACGGTTACCTCCAAAGAGGGAGGTGGACCATGAAATTGAGTACAATCCCAGTAAGGCCAAAGTGGTGGTTGATGTTCTAAGTCGAAACGTGGAGTTAGCAACCTTGCGTAGACTAAGTAGTCCCTTGTTGGAAAGGATTAAAAAAGGATTGGAGCATGATGCCCTGGCTCAAAACCTCTTGGCCCTTATCAAGGAAGGAAAGACAAGGTGATTTTGACTGAGTGACAGACTACTCTATGCCAAGGATAATCGCATCTATGTGCCGAAGTGGGGGAACATAAGGAAAGAGCTGATCAAGGAGTGCCACGATTCCTTGTGGGCTAGACACCCAAGAATGAGACGCTCCCTTGCCCTAATCAATTCCATTTACTACTGGCCTTAACTACGGGATGATGTTGAAGCCTATGTGAGGACTTGTCTTATATTCCAACAAGACAAGACAGAGCTAAATGCACCTGGAGGCTTGTTAGAGCCACTGTCTATTGTAGAGAGACCATGGGAGAGTGTCTCGATGGATTTCATCACTTGCTTGCCAAAATCAGAGGGCTTTGGTAGCATAATTGTAATCATCGATCGCTTTAGCAAGTATGCAATATTCATACTTGCCTCAACAGATTTCATTACGGATGAGACGACACAGTTGTTCCTCAAGCACGTTGTGAAGCATTGGGAAATTCCATCCAACATCGTGAGTGATCGAGACCCTCAATTTACTGGGAAGTTTTGGTTGGAATTGTTCAAGTTATTGGAATCAAACTTGAACTTCTCCACAAGCTTTCATCCACAGAGCGATGGACAAATAGAACGTGCCAATGCATTGTTGGAGCTCTACCTCAGGCACTTTGTTAGTGCCAACCAACATGATTGGTCTAAGTTGCTAGATGTAGCTCAATTTTCTTATAACTTGTAGAGAAGTAAGTCCACCATGAAGAGTCCTTTCGAGATCATCATAGGATAGCAACCCATGACTCCTCATGCTTTGGCCACAAGCTATGAAAGAAAGAGTCCTGCTACCTTCAAATTTGCTAAGGCATGGCATGAGCAGGCAGAGTTAGCCCGAGCCTATTTAAACAAGGCATCTAAAAACATAAAGAAGTGGGCTGATAGGAAAATAAGGATGGTTGAATTTTAGGAAAGAGATTTGGTCATTGTCAAATTATTGCCAAGTCCTTGCGCAAGGTTCACAAGAGGTTGGTACAAGAGTATGAAGGGCCATTTCCAGTTCTCAAGCGAGTCGGTGAGGTGTCATATAAACTACAACTCCCTTTGAAGCTTAAAATCTATCCAGTTTTTCATGTAAGCATGTTGAAGCCTTATCATGGAGATGAGGAAGACACAAGTCAGGGATAATCAAAGAGGGTGCCCACCGCAATAGTAACCTCCTTTGATAGAGAAGTGGATTCCATCTTGGTAGATCGCCTAATTCGACATAGGGGTGTACCAAGTTATCGGGGATACTTGGTCAAGTGAAAGAATGCCCCGACATAGAGGCAAGTTGGGAACCTGAAGACTCTTTGTAGCAATTCAAAGATTACATAGAGAGGTTCAAGCTTGAAGGCACGACGAGGGCGTCGCGAACTTGAGTAGGGGAGGGTGTTACGTCCCACTCAAATTGTCCCTTAAAATCTAAAGAAATGGTCCTTGCCTAAAGGGTTTAGACTTTTCTACAAGTTACCATGGGAAAGTTCTAGAGTGGCCTAGAGATGTTTAGAGGGAGCTAGAATTGGATGGACTCAACTCAAGCCTTGAAGACTCTAGAATGTTCCAGAGTATACTAGCATGTGCTAGAAGGTGCTAGAAGGGGTTTGAATATTCTAGAACGTGCTGGATGGTTCGTGAAGGATGTAGAAGTCTCTAGAAGCTTTTGGAACATTTTAGAACTTGCATGAAGGAACTACACAATCCTAGAAGACTCTAGAGTTGGCTAGACTTAACTAGAAGGTCCTAGAACCTTGTGACACATTTTATATAAAACTAGAACTATATTCTTGTACATTCTAGACATATACGAATCTAAAAACTTGTGACATAATCTTAAGCTTGGTGTCACACTATAAATAGACCTATTGGTCTTCATTTGTAATCATCCTTAGAATCCTTGGAAAATTGTAAGATAACTTCTATAAGAACAATACAAGACATTCTTTACAAACTCCCTTTTGTTCTTGTTTCGCTCTTGAATCCTCTAAATCTCTAAGTCTATTTCTAGTCTCTTTGGAGTGTTTCGTTCGGGTTGAAAGACAAGCTTAGTGCAACGGACCGTACTAAGTACCACACGATCGCTATTTGAAATTTAGGGTTGTAACATTAAGTAGTCTTGAGTAATCCTTACATAGATTGTTAATACACATGTAAGCCTTACACATTGAACCTGTTAACACATTACACACGTATGATAATATTGTTTTAACAAACTCTAACTAATTTGCAAAAGCTACACCCTTGTACACTCTATTACGGAGTCTAATTGGGAACGTTTAATATAGAACGATGTGTCAAATTGTTTTTAATAGTAAAAATGATTTATAAGCATGTGTTATTTTATGATTACATATTTTAATATTATTATTTTTGTTAAAAAAACAATTAATAAAATATGACTTTTTCCAATTATTTATAAAATTTAAAAAGCATATTTTTCACGATTTAGTTAAATATCTAAGCTAAAAGTAGCATTAATAATTTTATTTTTAAATAGTTATGAGTTATCTTGCATGGACTTCAATCAAGAATAATTTCCATTTACTTTTTATATTTGCTTTAAATGTAAGTTTTCCTTTCTATCAAACTTCAAACTAGACTATTTTTTCAAGGACAAGCAAAAAAGATGGAGACTAACAATTATTATTCTTGTTAGTTTTAATCAATGGAGGCCGATCCGATGATCCTGCACATTTAACGAATATATATTAAGATCAAACTATAATTTTAATGTAAAGTCAAAGTGTGGCTTGAAATGTGAGGATAAAGTATACAGTCAAACTACTAATATAATTTTTATAATCAATTTAATTTTTAATTTTTAACTTTAATTTTCTTAATTTTATAATTATAATTTTTAATTTTTAAAAAATAAAATAAAAATTATTTAGTAATTAATTTATAGTTTTAATTTTAAAAAGAAGAAATTAAAACTAGTCTTTTCTTTCATTTCTAAATTTCAACAAAATTTTAATTTTAATTTTAAAATTTAAAATTTTAAAATAAAAAATAATTTTTTTTATTAAATATACATAATTTTAAAATTTTAAAAACTTAAAAATTAAAGTATTTATCAAATCAATATTAAATAAATCTCAAGTAAAGGTGAAAAAATTCAAAGATATAAACCAGCAAAACCAGCCTTATCTTAACACGACATCATTTTAAGAAACAGAACTCCTTTACATGCTAAAGACAATGTCACAAGTGGGATAATAGAGTGGAGTTATCTTCGCTTTTTTACTTTTATTAAAATAAAAAATAAAAAAGTAGAGATAAGATAAATAATTAATATTTCCTCGCTTTTTACTTTTATTAAAATAATAAATATATAAAAAGTAAAGATAAGATAAATAATTAATATTAATAAATAATATATAATATGTTGTATACACAACCCGCACAAATGGCACTACTTTTTTTGTCCTAAGATCTATTCTTACCATTACCATAAAAGAGTAACATCTTTTCTTTTTATTTTCATTTATCAAAATATTATTTTTATTCATATCTATAAATCATATGTTAAATATAAAATAAATAATTAAAATTTAAAAATAATTTTAATAAAAATACATAAAAAATTCATAATTAATAACAGATAGGTACTAATTAGTATATTATTTTTAAAAAAAATTACATAAAATTATTATATTTTTTAAACAATACATCAAAAGTATTTTTCTTTTAAAAAATATTATAATGTAGTCTAAATTAATCATAAATATTTTTTAATCAAATATAATTAGTGTAAAAAGTATTAGGTAAAGTTTTTAAAAAATAAAAAATGATAAAATTAATGATTTATAATTACTAATTCTGAGGTGCATTTCATTTTAAAATAAAATCAATAATATATCTTTAAGTAGGGTACTAATAATATATCATTTTATAGCTTTGATATTAATCTAAACTTTTATAAAAAACTAAGATATTATACAAAAATTTTATTCTATTATTTAATGGTGAACAAAAAATCTTATAACTTTAAAAATATATATATATTAATCATAAATTAATAATTTATCATTTTTTTAAATAACCATGTGATAAGTATATGATTATATTTTAGGATGTAATTTTTAAAATTATAAATTAATAAAAATTAGTTAATTTTTTATCTTATAGGATGTAATTTTTAAAATTATAAATTAATAAAAATTAGTTAATTTTTTATCTTAATAAAAATTTAAGGTTAATATTTCAATTTAAACCAATATACACATTTTTTTAAAAGTTATAAGATTTTTATACACTATTTGATAACTATAAAAATCTTATATATTTTTATTTAAAATTATAAGAATCTTAGTCAAAAATATATTTATTAAATATAAATAATTTTAAATATTTTTATAAACGTTCCTTTAAAAAAATAAAAAATTTCCAATAGCATTCTTTTAGATGAAATATTTTTATAAATTATAATTTACCTCAATTTTTTTATTAAATATAATTATAATATTTATAATTTATATTTTAAATTTGGATAAGAAAGAAAGGATCAGACTGAAGATATTTATCAATTAAAATAAAATAAATATATAAAACAACGTTAGTACAGTATTAACGCGTTGCTGGTAAATCTGTGGGCTGCCGCTAGCTGTTCCAGGATATTCGTTGTGTTTATCACTAAGTGAGGTCACCATCATAGCAGATTAATGTGGGATAAGATCAAAAATATTATCTATATATATATATATATATATATATATATATATATAAGACACCACTATATTTTCTAAAAAAAGTTGAAAGTAATTCAGGATTAAATCTAAAAAAAAAAAAGACTTTAAAGTAGAAAACAAGTTCAGTGCAATCATCAAAGCAGCAACAAGTTGAGTGAGATATAGAGCAAATGGGTTCTTTAATGGCAGGTTGGGACTCACCTGTATTAAATTCCAAATCAGGTAATCTTTATTATACACTAATTTAAGTTTACATTACAACTTAATTATGAATTCACACATATTTGAAATTATTATCTTAATTAAGGTGGTATTTATTTTGAAGAAAGAAATGAATAAAACTTATATAGTAACGAAATGTAATTGAATCAGGTGTATACAAGAGGAATAGATCTCTTACTAAAGAAGGGATTGAAGCTTATTGGAGATCAAAGAACAAAACTGTGGAAGAACATCTCAAGGACATCGTTAATTCTCCAAAGGGAAATCAACAGGAGAATATAATTAAGGAAAAATTTGTGAGATCAAGCTCCTTGCCTGAAGGTTACATGGATGTGGATACTGAAACAAGCTTTGATAAGAATGGATGGTAATTTAACATTAATTCACTAAAACAAAAACCCATAATTTTTATGATTAATTTACTTAGGTTATTAAATTTTATGATTAATTTAAAATTAAGTTATTAATTTTTTCCATTTTTTAAATGTGAGGCAGGTGGACAAAGAGCAACTGGGCATTTCTGAATGAACCTCCTCAGTCAGAAGGGGCTCCTAACAACTATGTTGCACAATTCCACGTTGCAAATATGGCATCTACCTCCAAATCAAACTCTGCTCACGGAATCCCAGCTCTATAGTTTCAATTTCTCATTACCATATTTTCTTTTTTCGGTGATACTCCTCTGTCCACAGTTTGTTTGAAAGTGGTATTTATATGTCTTTTGTTTGGTACTAAAATTAAGTTACTTAAGATGTAACCTTTTATATTATCTATTATCACTATTTTTAATTGTAATATATTATATTTATTTTTATTTTTAATTGTAATATATTATATTTATTTTTATTTTTAATATATAATATATTATATCTACGTATATTTGTTGTATTTATTTACCTTTATTTTTAAATATAATATATTATATCTACTTATATTTTTAAATATAATATATTATATCTATTATTTTTATAATATTTATCTCTACTTATAAAAGACTATTGTTAAGATTTATTTAATTAATCGGTCACCATTAGATATTATATATATACACTATTATACTATATGTTTTTGTTCTCGGAATTTTAGCCTCAATTTTTCTTAAAATCAAGACAATAGGGTTTTGGTCACGGTTTAATAAAAATCGAGACCATAATATATATATATATAGCTTCGGTTTTATTAATAATCGTGATTATAGGTTAAATTACAAAAAAATATTTAAATATATATAAATAAATTTATATAACAACGTTTATTAAATAAATGTAATTATAATTAAAATAATAAATTTTTTAATATTTTTAAAACTGAAATAAAATAATATACTATATTGTCATTCATTTAAAAAAATAAAAAATTACTTTACAATTTTTTTTATTTTTCTCTATTATTAATTTAATTTAATGTATTTTATTTCCTTTATAATATATATATATATCAAAAAAAATTCACTTTTTTTTATCTCTTTCTTCTTTTTTCCATTTTTTTCTTTATAATTAAATTCCTATTATTTATATATAGTAATATATAATTTCTAATTAATATATATATATATATATATATATATATATATCATCAACAACAACAACGTATCTCCCATTTTTTTTTCTAAAATATATATCAGTATGTATCATCATTCCCGCATTGCATTAGGGTTTTTTCACTTTTGTTGTTTTAGAATCGCAGGTCTCGCCTTCGACGTTCGCCTTTGCCGCTCTCAATCTCTGGTCCTTCTACCGTCTGCCTTGTCGATCTCAACTCTCAACCCTCTGCCTCGGCTGTTATCACGATTCACGCATTGCATTAGGGTTTTTTCACTTTCGTTGTTTCTAGAATCATAGCTCTCGGTGTCGCCTTTGTCGTTAGTTTTCGCCACTCGCCTTCGCCTCGCTCAATCTCTGGTCTCTCTACCGTCTGTCTTGTCGATCTCAACTCTCAACCCTCTACCTTCTACCTCGGTCGCTCTCGGCTCTCCCTCTAGTTAGTCCTACTCAGCTTCTTACCTTCTTCTTCTTCTTGATCTTATCAGCTTCCCATAGTTATAACTCTTATCTCTAACTCTATGATAGCAAGAAGAGGTGGGATCTTATCATGTGGAAAATTCAGATTAGACAATGTAACTAGGGGATCTTATCATGTGTTCTGCAACTTTTATAATTAGACAATGTATAGGATTGGCACATTTTGTTGCTGATTTTGCAGCAAATGAAAGAGTAATGGTTTTATGTATAAGATCGTAATATTTTGATACTGATTTTGCTGATTGATTAAATTCTAAAACAGAGAACACAACGAAGCAAAGGGAAGGGTAATGGTTTTATGTATAAGATTGTAATATTTTGTTACTGATTTTGCTGATTAAATTCTAAAACAAAACAGAGAACACAATGAAGCAAATGGAAGGGTAATGTGTTTGTTGGTGCTGGTGCGTTACATTATACATTGTCTGTCTACTTGTGAGAAAGCAGAAGATGTAGGAAATGAGGAAGAAATTTCTGGAGCTGGTGTTGGCACTACTACAGAAATAGGCATTAAAGTCGGTTAAAAACCGAACCGACTTTAAATTCATTATAAGTCGTTTTTTTGGAAAAAATTGACTTTACACAGCGACTTAAATACCTCTTTTTGTAGTAGTGTGGTGTCTTTGCGTTGGTGTTAGTCTTGGTGCGATCTTCTTATTTGGTGTTAGTCTTTCTTATTTGGTGTTGGTGCGTTACACTGGTGCTAGTGTTAGTCTTTGGTCTTGTTGTGTTGGTGTAGTCTTGTTGGTGATGGTGATGGTCTTTGGTGCGCGTGCGGCTGTCTGAATCTTTGGTGCTTTGCCACAGTGTTGGTGCTCTGCCATGGTGCGAGTGCTCTGTCTTGGTGCGGGTGCTCTGCCCTGGTGCTGGTGCTCTTCCCTGGTGCTTTGTACTGCTAATTGTACTCATGTCTTTTATTTTATAACAAAAGGGTTATGCTTTTCTTCTTGCTAGGTTTCAGCTTTTGTTATATATTCTGCTATCTTAGTCTTCATTTGAGGTTTCCTATGTTACATACAAGTTAGTGTTATATTGTTGAGTTGTCTTAAGATGAAATGTTTGTTTTTCATTTTTTGTTTTCAACCTACAGGTTGTAACACTAGTCAAAATGACTTTTGAAATGTGAGTGATAGCTTTTTTCTCTTGTTGTGATCCTCCCTTGGCTTTTATGTTTGTTTTTAGTTTTTTCCTTGATGTGTAATCTCAAATTTTTAAAATATTTTTTCTTATGAGAGATATATAGCATGTGTAATACCAATAAGTGCCTTCTTTGCATCAAGTCTTTGGTAAGCATTAAAACACTTGATTATTGTTGGTACTATTTTTATTAAATTGATTTAAATTTCCTTACTACTGGTGCTACGATGTTGGTTCTACTGGTGTTGGCTCTGATGCAGGTGATGCTGTTCTTGGCCGCGTCTTTGCTAAGCGTTGAGCTAGTGTTCTTTGATGGTCTTTGTGTTGGTCTTTGTGTTGTCTTCTTGGTGCCTATGTTGCTAACCTTTGTCTTGTTGGTGTTGTTGATGGCGCTGCTGGTGTTGGTAATTAATACTAAGTTTTTTTCCATGTTTGTAATTAATACTAAAAAGTTAGTCTATAATACTAAGTTTTTTTTGTGTATAATAAACTCTCAAATGTAATTATACTTTTAATTTTAATATAATATGATTTTTAATATTTGAATTAATAAATTTATTGTAATTTATATTGATTTTTAATATTGTAATTACTAATTATTGTATTTTTGTAATTTATGTATACCCTATTGCCTCGGTTATTAGAAAACCGAGGCCATAGGTTATTTTTTCTAATTTATGCATACCCTATGATCTCGGTTATTAGAAAACCGAGGCCAAAGGGTGTATCTATGGCCTTGGTTATCTAATAATTGAGGTCATAGGTACACCCTATGGCCTCAGTTATATGCTAATCGAGGCCATAGATACGCGCTATGGCCTCGGTTATCTAATAACCGAGGTCATAGGTTCATCCTATGGCTTCAGTTATCTATTAACTGAGGTCATAGGTACATCCTATGGCCTCGGTTATTTAATAACTGAGGTAATAGGTACATCCTATGGCCTCGGTTAAAAACTGAGATCATAGGTCATTACTTATGGTTTCTCTCACTTAGGCCTCGGTTCTTATAACTGTGGCCATAGACCTACGGTCGCGGTTAAAAATCGAGGCCGTATGCATGTTTTGTAGTAGTGATATATATGACAATCAAGTGGTTTTTAAGGTATACCATCTCTCACTTGCATTTAAAGCAACCTCTTATCGCAAATCTACCCTAGAATGTGTAAATGAAGCTCAAAGAACTTGGAAGCTAGTCTTAGTAAATGGATTTGCCATGTTCTCTATAGTGGGTATCTTAACTATGGATACATTGCCTATCATTGAATTCTTTGATCTATCTTTTGTGCTATGGAGAATTTATTATTGCAATATAACGCCACAGGCAACTGAGCACTAGCAACCTCATTAAGATCCATCAGGAACTTCATGAGCCAAATGAATTCCTTGGTTGCCTCTTAAGCTAACATACTCAACCTTCATTGTGGATTCCATTATGCATGATTTCTTAATGCTCTTCCACACCATGGTGCCACATCCAAGCATAAACACATATCCAAACATAAATCTACGTTCATTGCAATATGCATGAAAGTTTGAATCTATGTCTTGTCATTTGGGTATTGGCATTTGTTGTGATTGATTAAAAATAATATTGGGTTTGTTAGTCAAAATAAGAGTGTTTAATTTAGAAAGCTTCCCATAATATGGAGGTGTCTAACCTTTTGAATAAAGAATAAGAAAATTAGATAGCTTAATTTTGGTGAATGAAGAAATATTTGACATATGAAATGGGAACTTGAAAGCTATAAATATGACTTTATTTCTTCATTGTTAATAATCTCAAAAATAGAGAAAAATTTGTATGAGAAGTTTTTGAGTGAGAATTTTGTGGGAAAATTTTCTTGGGCTTGTAATTGTTTTTGTCTTTTGGGTTTGAGAAAATTATTGAAAATATAGTTGTAATAATTATTTACATAGTAAGTTTTTTTTGTTGTCTTTTGACAACGAAAGTGG
Source organism: Hippophae gyantsensis (assembly GCA_030763125.1). Lineage (NCBI taxonomy): Eukaryota > Viridiplantae > Streptophyta > Magnoliopsida > Rosales > Elaeagnaceae > Hippophae > Hippophae gyantsensis. Next base: position 53,802,254 of record CM061031.1, on the reverse strand, counting down.
TTTTTTTCCAATTTGGAGTTTCCACTATAATTCTTGTGATTGTATTTTCTATTTCTCTGTTCTTTGATATTTTCTTAAAAAGGATCTTGGGAGGAAAATTTGTGATTATACTATTTTATCCAAATTTCTTAACAGTTGGTATTTTAGAGATAATTTCAAAGAAAGAAGCAGAAAATGTCAGGAGTTAAGATTGACATTGAGAAATTTGATAGGAGAATCAATTTTGGCTTATGGCAAGTACAAGTCAAATATGTTTTGACCCAATACGGTTACACAAGGCGTTAAAGGAGAAACTAGCTCCTGTTATCGGTATTGAGTCTAATAAAACCGACATGAGTGATAGAGATCAAGAAGATCTTGATCTAAGAGCTATAAGTGCAATTTGGCTTTGTTTGGCCAAAAATATTCTTGCAAATGTGCATGGAATATCTATGGCCAAAGAACTCTAAGAAAAGCTTGAAGAATTTTATCAGGTAAAAGGCGTATCAAATCGGGTGTATTTGAATGAGAAGTTTCATACTTTGCATATAAACGAAGGAATTATTATGTTTGACCATCTCATGGTATTGGAAACTATTGGAGTTAAACTTGATGATGAAAATATAGCTTTAAGGCTCATGTGGTCTCTTCTATCTTCTTATGAACACATGAAACCTATCTTGATTCATGGAAAGGAGAAAATAAATTTTTCAAAAGTTACCAGTAAGTTGTTTTCTAAAGAATCAGAAAACAACTGAGTGGTGGAAATAATGTTTCGCCTGAAAACTTAGCATTGGTAGCTGACATTTGGAAGAAAAAGAATTTCATGAAAAAGAAGATAGTGTGTTAGGGGTGGACAATGTAGGCACCTCAAAAGAAATTGTTCAAAGGGTGGTGCTGATTCGACAATAAGCTCAAATATCAACGATGATGCTAATAGTATGTCTGTTTTCAAAGACTATGGTGATGCTCTTTAAAAAGAGCATGTACATCCTTATGGCATGTCGCTAGTCACCAAATATTTTCATGAAAGAGGGTGTGTTACTACTAGCGGGTCCACAAGTTTTCACATGGACATTGGCTTGGTATAGATGTAAGGTGTGTGGTGGAAATGAGTCAATGGCTGAGGAACTCTCGGGAAAACCAAGTGTGAGAGTTGCACCATAAATTTTAGAAAGTTTTTCGACATTAGTCGATGTGAAATACTTAGAATTAATTCTAAGTGGGTGTACTCTTTATGGTAGAGTATGATAATTCTCGGTGTAGAGAATTATGACTATTGGAGTAAATAGTGTTGTAACAATAACTATGTTTATTTTTAATCAAGGTGGAGATTGTTGTGATTGATTAAAAACAATATTGGGTTTGTTAGTCAAAATATGAGGTTCTTAATTTAGAAAAAAAATCATGGAAGATGGCTTCCCATAATGTCAAAAATGGAGGTGCCTAACCTTGTTTGAATGAAGAATAAGAAAATTAGGTAGCCTAATTTTGGTGAATGAAGAAATGTTTGGCATATGAAATGGGAAGTTGAAAGCTATAAATATGGTTTCATTTCTTCATTAATAATCATCCCAAAAATAGATAAAAACTTGTATGAGAAGTTTATGAGTGAGAATTTTGTGGAAAAATTATCTTGGGCTTGTAATTGCTTTTATCTTTTGGGTGTGTGAGAAAATTACTGATAGTGGTTGTAACAATTTTTCACATAGTGAATTTTCCTCTAGTTGTCTTTTGACAACAAAAATGATTTTTCTTCAATTTGGAGTTTCTACTATAATTCTTGTGTTGTGTATTTTCTATTTCTCTGTTCTTTGATATTTTGTTAAGGAGGATCTTAGGAGGGGAAATTTATAATTATATCATTTGATCCAAATTTCCTAACAGTATTTCCGTGTGTTGGATACAAAATCTATGTTTAACTTGGCGTATTTTTCATCCTCTACATGTTGGTCTTTCTTACAAATGTTTTTTTAGAAAAATTTAATTTTTATTACGAAAGTCCGAAAGCTATTATTATTGGGCAACAAAATATTTCTGACAAGAAGATCCTTATGATATTTGTAATTTAATCATAAAAGTAATGTAAGGATTACATAAACTGTAGTGTGTGAACAACGGTTTGAATCTTAGGTTTCCAAATCTTATCTCTTAATAATGATGAACAAGATAGATGGGTATCCTTGCATGATTTTCTTGTTCGTTAAAAACAAATCACTATCAAGAATAACTTTCTTGAGCACTATGAATATGGGTTGAATTTTGTTTCTCACAAAATTCATTTTAATTGTAGAATTTTTGCTCTAAAATTATATGGGCACTACTATAATACATACATATGGTCTCGGTTTTTAATTGTGATTGTAGGTCTATGGTCACGGTTATACAAACTGAGGCCTAAGCAAGAGAGACCATATACTGTTACCTATGGCCTCAATTTTTTAACCGAGACCATAGACATACCTTATGGCCTCAGTTTTTATATAACTGATGCCACAAGACATGTCTATGGCCTTGGTCTTTAAATAACCAAGGTCATATACATACTATTTAACCTCATTTTTTAATATAAATTAAAATAAATTAATAAATTGAGAAAATTAAAAGTCATTATATTAAAATTAAGAATTAAATTACATTTGAGAGTTTTTATATACACTAAAACATAATAAATCCTTACTATAGTTAGCTAATTAAAATGTTTCAAAATACGAAATACATGCAAAAACTTGAATATACTAAAACTTTCCAGTTGGTGCTGGCGTACTGATACTGGTACTCATGTTGGTGCTGGCATGCTGGCGTGCTGGTGCTAGTGCTAGTACTGGTGTTGGTGCTAATGCCTAGTGTCGATGCCAGTGTCGATGCCGATGCTGGTGCTAGTGTTGGTGCCTATGCCTAGTGAGGTGGCAATCTCAAGCAGACAAATGATAGTTACAAAAAATATGGTAGAGTGAAACACGTTTTAGAAAATAAGCACATGGTTCATGGCACATTAGTTGATCCCTAAGTTTAAAAATGTAACTAAGAGTGGAATTCTGTAAAACTTGGTTTAAAAATGCACCATATAACAAAGTGAAGGCACCATTACTAGCTTATTATCTTATTTACTCTTTTAATAAGCTTATTTACTATTTTATATGTAACTCAACTATGGTACTGTCTAACTACCTACATTATTAAATGAAATACTAGCACCATATATATAACACCTATCCTAGTTTAATTTCTAAATACCCAACATATCTTCAAAATAATCAAACAAACATATTTCAACCCAAAAGAAGTAATGTAGCACCTACACATTAGAAGTAAAGTATTCGACAACGAAATTTCTAAAAAGTTACCATACTACAGTGCTCTTCATTATGAATTGGCGATCTTGTTTGGGATTTGTTTTGAATACATATACAAGGAAGTATTATGTTAGGGGATGTCATTAATATTTCTTGATAGAAAGTATGGGAAAGAAACAGAAAACAATTTAATTCTATTGTTCACAAATTTATAGCAATATTTTGAAATGAATATAATTAATGAAGAAGACAAACACAATTTTTTTTTTATCAATGCCCAATACAGTACATAAAGATTAGTTAATTCAATAAATAGGGACAACAAAACCATACCTACAAGAATATAGATTTTAGATAAAAACTATGCTCCACTTTCCATAATAACACTGTTCTTCAATGCCATTTGAGGCAAGCTAAATGTAGGTTTTTTTTAAGTTAAGGAAAATGAATAGAGTGTGTGTTAAATAAAAGTGAAGTGAAGAATCATATACTAAGTGTAGCATCAGTAATAACAAGTGCATCACCCTTAGAAGGGTTGCTCCCTCCTGAAAGCCACAACATGTAGCATTAGAGAAGTAACTTAAAATAAACAAAAAGTCCCAACAAAATTTCTATAAATGGCTCAAATCTGAGAGAAAGAACATAAAATAGAAGAATTAAGCTAAAGCCAAGAAAAGAAAACATTTTTTTACCTGCATGGTCCTCTGCGTGAACATCTGCAACACACGACTATACCACTACAAAGTATAGTATCACTGCAATGGAACAATGTAGGTATGGTTGAACCAACCCACTTTGATATTAGACACATAAAATCTTCAAATAATTCACTCATATTTCTGCTACTATAGATATAGATAGCATGTTTTAGCCATTTTATTGTACAATTGATAAGGGCTAAATATTTCTTCTTCAGGTTATAAAAAAAACTAATAATTCTTCTTTAGGATTCTTAGACACCACACCAACAATTAAAGGTTAGAGTGGACTCCCTTATGATTTGTTCTCACATGGCTTCTGGTAATGTCTTTAATACTAGAATAGCCAGAAAGTGCCATGGTTAGTTCAAACTTGTCCTCTACATTTTGATCACCTATCTCACCTTGTATTCTCCTTTTGTTGTTAGGAAGTAGATAACATGTCTCCCAACCTACGGCCACATGGAACAACTAGGACCAGTTGAGCAAAAGACAAAAAGTTTTCAGTGTCCTAACTTCAAATGTTTTGATAAAGAAAAATGACTTGAATATGTGTCCACTCCAGTACTAGCACCCTAGGCACCAGGTAAAAAGCACCAGGCACTAGCACTAGTACCGGCACCAACACCCCAGCGCAAGGAGGCTTCACATAACTCATTTCTCTAAAGAAACAACCAACCATAATGAACACCAATATTGCTATCAATAGTTCTAGCTTTCTAATATGTTACACAATCACAATTGTAAAGTTAAAAATATAATTTATTAGTTAATTTTGATGGGTAAAAAACTTGAGAGTAATTAACTCTTCCTTTGGTGTTGTCTATTACTTGTTCAAATAAATGCAATATTTTAAATTTTTTTGATGGATAATGAAAACAGTTCAATTCTACGAATATAACCGAGCCAAAGACAATGAATGACATACTTCGCATGTATTAAATTATCATAGCCAAAGACAAGGAGTTTAAAGAATAAATTCCTCATACTCTCTCCATCAAAGACACCAAAAAAGACAATATGACTTTTTATAATGTACTAATTCAAACACGAACCATGATAATGGTAGGGCTATTAATTAAGCACAAACCTTCATAGCTCTTTGTTGGTGTCATTCTCCAATTTTTCAGTGTCTTTAGCAAATTTTGTAAACCCGTTAACTTCTAGAAAAAACCATAGCAAACCTAAAAAGAGTGACAAATATAAGCAAAATGTGAAACTAAGTACAAATAACATAACAACGTAGCAGACATACTGATACAAAAACAACAACTATAGATATACTAGGAAAGAAAGGAAGGAATTCAAAATATGATCATGAGATATTGTGAAGAACAATAAAATAAACTAGTTTTACCTCAACAAAGAGCATAGAGGAAAAGTTTTAAGAATCTTTCTAGCAACTGCAACATTAGCAACAAGCATAAACTCCTCCACCATTTGGTTTACTTCTTAAGCTGATGTAGAAAGGCTTTCCTTCTTTGTCATATAGGTAAACCTTGCACCATTATATAGTTTTGATTGGAACTTTTAGTTTCTTTATTCCCTGTCACCTTGATCTCACTCACCAAGTGGATCTTTTCTCCTATCTGTTTTTGACTTTTTTGCTAATGCATGTTTTGTTTCTATAGGTATGTATCCAAAATTGTCATGATATATTATATTTTTAAGACCAAACTATACACGATGTAGTTCAAGATGTTAATTGAAATGAGGAGAAAGTCATATCCATTAGTTAGGTGATCCACAATAAGATAGTATATATAAAAGACATGAAATGGGATATTCAAAAAACTTATATGAAAAGGAAATTCACCTTCTGTAAGAATGTCAATTCTTCGCTCAACAAGGTAGACAGATTCTCCCCTTTGTGAAGTCTCGTCATCAAGTGGGGTGCTAGGGTGCATTAAATTGGTTACATAAGTTATATCTAGAGAATGGTATTAAAGATGAACACTAGATGATTCACTTGACTTTGAAAATCGTCCATAGAAAACAAAATATGAGAGGATTGAGAATCAAACAAAGATTAGAGCAAGAAAGATCAAGTAGATTAGGCACACAAGAAAGGGAAAGTAACATCAATGTTGGAAGGGGAAACCAAAGAGAAATTAGAGCCCTCAGAAAAATTGTAACACATGCCTCCATTGCACACAGTTAACTTTGTCTACCAGGCATAAAACCTGTTAACTCCAAAGTTCCAATGCCTAATCGAGGACAGTGAGATGGCAAGACGACGAGATGAGGATGGCAACACACGCAAAGAGTGGAGGGCGTGATGAAAACCCTAAAATGATACAGTGTGAGTGCGTGATGGGGAGAAAAGGAAGGAAAAAAAGAGAGCCAAAAAGGGAAAAAAGATGAGGGAAAAGAAAAAAAAAGAGAGGTAAAAAGAAACAAATTGATAGAAAATTTTGGTGTTTGGTGTAAAAGAGAGAAAATTTATAAGATATGTCTATGGCCTCGATTTTTAAATAACTAAGGCCATAGAGTATGTCTATAGCCTCGGTTTTTATTAAACCATGACCAAAACACTATAGCCTCAGTTTTTTAAAAAATACCAAGGCTAAATTCTGAGACTATATGTATGTATTGTAGTAGTGAGTGACCAACCATGAGAGGGAAATTTGGGTCTTTTTAATAGTCTATAATTTGATAAAATTTGGTTAGAAGTAAAACTCATAATTCTACTCTAACAAGGAGTTCTTCACACTGTTAAATTGTGTGCTTGTAATAAAAATATTATCACCTAATTTAGCCTTACACGCCACATTAGGAGTCATAATCTTAATTGTGTTCTACAATTTAATCCTAAAATGTGTAATAAATCCATAAATAAAATAAAATTTGATATTTATCAAAATGTTCTTGCTTTTCACACAAGCATTTAAATACCTACTAAATATTTAAATTTTTATTTTAATATTTTTAATTAATTATTTAGTACATTTAAATAATATTTAATTGACTATTCTAAATTATCATTTTACCCCTACATAAATATTTGACATTTATAATCCTCATAAATGTCCTAATTAATAACAATTCATTCTGATCATTTAAATAACTAATTTCAAATTAATTATTCATAAGCAATGCTAAATCGATCGATCATTGTTAAGGAAAAGATTTGGAAATGGATAGAACTAGTATTTCAAGCTTGATTATAATACTAATACATTAATTAATCTTTTAATTAATTATTAATATTTATCAATCTCATAGTTACTTCACTATAAATTTGAGATACATTTGACTCGAACAGGTGAAATCCATTTGGTCAAGGATGATAGGACTCACGTCTACTCAGAACCAAACACAATATATATGAGTAATCCATTTATAACCATTAAGTGCACCTCAATCATCCATAACTAGTTTTTAATACGATTGAGGTCACTAAGTCCGATTTATCTCCTTTATTATATAATTTCCTTGAGTACATGTGATGCATATAAATTACTTTCTATAAACATGTTATAGATTCACGTAATTATTTAAGCTTTAGATCACTAAACAAGGAAATTTTCACTTAACATCTAAGAATAGACAGAGTGAATTTCACATCTTGTAAGATAACCTTCTAGCCTATAATAAACACAAAGATACTAAGGTACAAGACATCTTAACCCACTACTACGAGTATCATTGAGTAAGTCAAATACTTAGGTGCTTTAACAGGGGGCAACTAAATCTCTCATGATTAAGATCGACCTACACATGGTCATCAAGTGACATATGTAGAAATATTTATGGGGAAACAAATATTAAAAATTTTCTTATATGTCGAGACCAATTTTGTTTAATTTACTATTATACAAGGTATCCCTTAAGAAGATGTCTCCATATTATTACACCAAATATGGGTCACTCTATTTGAGATGGATATGAGTCATACCAGTGACGTTAAATGTCCCTTTTATAAACTTTAATTAATATTCACAAACTACTTTAATTATTTTACTTAAAATCAATCCTCCTATATATATGTTGATATATTGAGTTTCAAGCATACACAATGAATAAGAGATTTTGTAATAATTTATTTGAAGAATATAATATCATATATAAATAAATGAAATTTCCTCAAATTTAAATGCATACTCCTTTGTATTTAGGAATCTATCATAACAATCTCTCACTAGCCTTAAGTAAAGAGGACATGTATTTTAATCCCATTCCTTCTAGGTGACTCTCAAAACCTTTGGTAGGTAGTGTCTGTAAAAGGGTAAGAAAGATTGTTCTCTCAAGCTATCTTCATGATCACTACATATTTTTGATGTATAATATCTCATATTAAATGAAACTTACACTTATATGCTTGCCTCATTTGTGCCTTCTTGTTCTTTTGAGGTAGCCACTACTCCACTATTATCACAGATATATGTGAGTGGTTGGTCTATGTTTAGAATAACTTCCATATCTTCCAAAAGCTTATGGAGCCATATGCATTCTTTTACTACTTCATAAGTAAACATATTTGGCTTCCATTATGGAATTGACTATACAACCTTGTTTCATGCTCCTTCATACTATGACTTCTTCTCTGAGGGTAAATACTAACCCAGATGATGATTTTTGAGAATCCTTATCTTCTTGAACATCAGAGTCTTTGTATCATATAAGGATCAAATTTACACCATAATAGACTACCATATAATTTCTTGTTCTCTTAAGATACTTGAGGATGTATTTGAGTACGACCCATTGATCTACACCAGGCTTGGATTTATATTAACTGATTGTGCCAATAGTATGTTGATTTTAGGATTAGTATACAACATAGCATGCATAAGACGTCCAAATACTGATGCATATATCACTCTTCTTATATCCCCTATCTCTTATGGTGTTTTCAATTAAAGCTTAGATAAGGTAATTCCATGTCTAGTAGGTAAAGTACCTTTTTTTGATCTAGAGCTACTTAGCCATCCACTACTTACTTCTAAAAATAACTCTACACTATTCACATTAGGTAGAATACTATTAATATAAAACAAAAGAAAAAATCACTTTGTCATTCTTAAGGAGTTTGTAAACACAAGGATCATTAAGATCATGCTCAAAATTGTAGGTCTTCACTATTTCATCAAACTAATGTTACATGATCATGAGGTTTGCTTGAGTCCATAACTAGACCTCTTAAGCTTGCAAGCCTTTTTCTCTTGACCTTCCATTACGAACCCCTCTAGTTGGACCATATAAATGGTCTCCTCAAGATAGCCATTGAAGAAAACTATCTTGACATCCATTTTCAAATCTCATAATCAAGAGTTGCTATAAACAAGAGTATTCTAATGGATTTACGCATCGCTACTAAGGAATAGGTTTCCTCAATCAATCCCCTCTTTTTAGATAAAACCATTTGCCATTATCCTAGTTTTTAAAGTCTTCACTTTCCCATCCACTCCTCTTGTCCTCTTATAGAGCCATATGCAATCAATAAGTCAAGCCTCATCATGCTTGTCTACAAGTTCCCAAATGGAGTTAGCATACATTGATTCTATCTCGAGGTTCATATTCATATTCATTTTATCTTTGTCAATATCCTCTACTACTTTTTTATAAGACAATAGGTCATCAATATAATTGTCACAAACAACGACTTTTGCTTGGAACTCTAATTGCCCTCCCTTTACGACAAAGCTATGGTGGATCTTGATAGTGGATTACGATTTCCTACTTTGGTCAAATATCAATATTAATAGATGGCTATTTTTTGTTCTATTATACTCCAATTCATCGAGTAACACTTTATTATAAGGCTTGTTATTGTTCATATAATCATCCTTAAGGATTATGAAATCTGTCGATACAAACTCCTTAGTCTCTTAACTATTCTATATAAAACATACCTCATTTTTTTCTTTACAATATCTAACATGCATAATTCTAACCTTGGTTCCAAATTCCCAACCCTCCTTTGAAGAACTTGTAATCTCAATGTATTCTTTAGTATATATATAACTTTTATAATGATTTTTGATCTATAATATCTCTAAAAAATAACCATATATGGTTACTAAATCAAATCTATTGTAGAAAAACTAAGAAAAAAATTGCAGAACCTACTGTTTCCTCCCATAAAATTTATCCAAAGTTTTCTATATTTTTCTATCTCATGTAACCCAAAAAGAAAACATGTTAACTTATAAATGAGGTTTGGCAAGAAAAGGGTTCATGTAATAAAAATCATCGTGCGTAGTGGCCTACAATATGTAGTGCTTTGCCTAATTTCAAGAAGAAAGGATCACATCACACCAAAACATTTCGCCATTGTTGCTCAACACAAGCTACTTGAAATTGATGTTAAAGAGTGTGGAGTGCAATACGACCCGTGTTGCTTGTTTTCACTTCTTGTTTTTACCCCCTTACAATTGATTGGATCACAGGTAAGCCTTACATGTATTGTTCTTTTATTTTTATAAAGTGAAAATGAGTGCTTTCATGCATAAATCTTTAAGTGTTATCACTTTATCAAATCGATGCTAAAAATATCTGAAAAATAATAGAAAATACCTATGATTTTGAACACATAGATTTTCTTAAATAATGATAAAATCATGCATATTCAAATCTATTTATTACATTTAAGTGAAAATAAATAATGAAATATTAGTATTTTCCAAGCACTTATCATAACAACCAACTTCTTGCTAGCCTTTAGCAAGGAAAGTGATAAAAAACTAAAAAGAATAAATAAACTAAATTAAACTAATATAAATCATTTCCGTAGATTTACATGGTAGCATTTAGCATATACTACAAGTCTTTAAACTCCTATTTTCTCCTAATAGATGAGTTTAAGTCTCGTGCGAGTTTTTAGTAATGATACCCAAAAACATCATAGTAAAATCAAAAAATAAAAGAAATAAAAAAACAAACAATTAACAAATAACAAATTAAAAACTAAAATTAACCAAGTAAAAATGAAAATGAAAAATAATAAAGTAAAAATTAAAATAACAAAAATTCTCTTGCTTTATTCTCTTTTAAGTTCATATTTAAATTTGAAGCATAAGCTAGATCAAAATTCCAAAGGTTCATAGTATATTATAAATATCAGTTGTAAATCACAAATTCATGTTGCATATAAAAAATGTATCAATATTGACTCACCTAATTTAGCTTTAGGAATCTGAATTTACTTTGACTCTAATCCTCCTAAGTTATACTCTCAACACTACATTGATCCTATAGGTTCAAGCCTTCAACAAAGATATATGTGAATAGAAGTTATGTAAAGAAATGAATTAATGAGTTCACATATGATTAAATAAGAAAGGCTCAAGAAGTGGGTAACATTGATCTCATTAAAGGAATTAAATGACAAGATTTATGAAGAAATCATATTACTATTCTATTACATCAATTTAAATCATCAAGCAAAAATGTTAAGTATATGCCCTAGAATGAATGAAAATGAAATGACTTCAAGGGAATTTATTTCCTATTTTTCTTTTGTAATAACCATTCTTAACACTTTGAAGAACTTTTAGATCATAGCATTTAGTTATAATATTCATTGGTCTCTTTTTTATACTTTTTTTAATACTATTATATACATACATACATACATACATATATACACATACACATATATACTTTCTTTTCTTTTTATTAGAGAGTATACTCATGTGCAAATGTGTATTTGATGAGTGGCTATTTTTTGTGTTAGCTTTAGGAAACCACAAATATATGTCGTTTATGAAAGTCATGCATGAATCAAATAGGCATACACATTCAATTTCTACAAAATCATTCGGTGCAAGCTATAAAAATAAGTACATGATACATACATAAAATGTTAAAAATGTAATATTCAAATCTATAGAGATTATCCAACAATATGAATTAATAAGAATAGTGTTTGAAGGAGTAGAAAAATATTATCACTCAAAATAAAAAAGATTATAGGCTTAAAATATTTTCACAATATAGTCTATACTATTTGATTACTAAATACCAATTTTGGGTTTATTTCAATCTCAACAAAAGCATGAAACACAAATTATAACAAAAAGGTTAGTTATCACAATATTCCATGTCATATTTAAGACATCAATCCAACAATGCAAAAGAATAAATCATTTGCTTACAATTAACTAAAAGCATGATAATTTAAAAAAAAATAAAAATGAACATAACTATTCCTAAACCACTAAAAGTAAACCTAAAATAAAAATAAATAAATATAAACACATGTTTAATAAAAAAATTTAAAATGCCTAAATTCATATATAACTTTTCATCCACCCTCAACCTATAATCTACATTGTTCTTAATATATCAAATGTAAATTAAGTATAAAGATAAAGAAGATAAAAGTTACCCATTTACTTTAATTCAATGTGATCAAGTAATGATGTGGTAAGTTAGGTGCATCCATCATCTCAAACAATTTAACCACATTGACAGATTGCTATGTACTTATCACACATCATATCTCAACAAACAGTAATAAATTAAACAATTCTAAATAAAATAATCATGGTTTCACATAATAGGAAATAAAATAGACTAAAATAAAAAAAACTACATAAAATAGAAAATACAATGTAAAATAAAATAACAATGAAAATAACTACAATAAAATAAAGGAAAATAATATTACCTTAAAACTCCCACCAAGCACCATTTTAGCATCTTAGCAAGATGTAGTTGCCATATGGTGCTTACGCTTATACACCTATATGGACTCAATGTGTGCTATGTTGTGTCCTCCTTCTAATTAGGCCATTTGGAAATAATTGGGTAATCACGTAAAGTAGGCCTTTTGATAACTAATTAGAGTTGACATGAAATGGATCACACGGAACAAAACGTATCTGATACCTCTCTATTTGGAAATAATTGGGATTCAATAACTCTACCTCTCCATTTGGTAATAATTGGGTAATCATGTAACTCTATCTCTCCATTTGGAAATAATTGGAATTCAATAACTCTACCTCTCCATTTGGAAATAATTGGGTAATCATGTACAATCCATCCCACCTTGATTGCAGTTTTCTTATTAATAATCTCAAATAAGAGTTAAATAAAAGAACTTTCATTCCAAGAAGAAAAGACTTATAGATTAGGAATTTGTTGTGATAACACTTATGACTCTCTTTCTATATCTTTGCATTTTCATAGGCTTCATCCCTAATCTCTTCAAGCTCACTTACAACTCTCTTTTTATATCATGCTTTTCTAAAGATTAACCACTAAAATCTCATCCCAATGGGTATTTTGTAAATTATGTGTTATGTTCATAAGGCATCATTAAACTTGATTGCCCAGCCCTTCCTTAAAGGGCACATAGTGCATTCCAAAACCCCTTTAATTTTCTTATTACTTGCTTCCACTTGACTGGAAGTTTATGGATGGTAAGGAATAGCCACTTTGTCTATGATGTTATACTTGTTTAGTATCCCATTAAACATTTCATTGCAAAAATGACTCACTCCACCACTAATTATTGCTCTAGCCTTCTCTAACCTCATAAATATTGAATTTGGCCTTCAAAAACTTCACAACAGCAACTAGAATATATTCATTACCAAAAGATAGGGGAAAGAGTCTGATAAATTCAATCTACCATACATCAAATAGTTTAAAAACTAATTATATATCAAAGGCATTTCATTACATTTTCCTATATTACAAGTCCTTTAACATCTATCACAATGCATACAAAACATATAGGCATCCTTAAATAGAGTTGGCTAATCAAATCTAGATTGTAATATCTTAAAGGCCATTTTCTTACCACCAAAATGGCCCTCACAGTGAAATTCATGAGAAAAGCCAAAATTCTCTTATGTTCCTCTTCTGGCACACACCTTTAGATGACTTGATCTCGACCAATCTTGAATAGATAAGGGTCATCCTAGAAGCATTGCCTATAAGAATGTAGAAACCTTTTCTTTTCCTAAAAAAATGTTAGGTCTCAAAATACCAATAGGAAGATAATTAACTTTGTCAACATACCATGGATTTGGACCTACTGAAAATAATTATCTATTAGGAAATATTTCTACAATGTCTTCTTTACTCTCACCTTCAAGAAAATTGAATTCATAAATTAACCTAGACAATGATCAATTACTTCATTTTCATTACCTTTCTTATCTTTGATCTCTTGATGAAATTCTTACAAGAGTAAAACCTACCTAATTAGTCTTAGCTTAGCATTTGGTTTACTTGATAGATGTGTCATAGCAGCATGATCAGAATGCATAATTACTTTAAAACCTACTAAGTAAGACCTAAATTTATCTAAGGAACACACAATAGCCAAGAATTCTTTTTCAGTGATGGAATATTTTATTTGGTCATCATTGAGTGTTTTTCTAGCATAATATATGACATGTAAACACTTATCCACTCTCTATCCCAACATTGTTCCTATAGCATAATTAGATGTATCGCACATTATTTCAAACAAAAGAGAAAAAGGCGCCAAAATAATAAGGGAAGATGTTAATTTATCCTTCAAAATTTTAAAAGTGATAAGGAAATCATTATTAAAAGTAAAAAAAGATATTTTTTGATAACAAATTATATAAAGGAAAACTATAAAAACCTGCATGTCCTAAAAAGCTCCAAATCCCCCTTAACAAATTAGGGGGTGGTTGTTTAGCAATTAACTTAATTTTTGCCTTACCAACCTTAATTATTTTGTTAGAAATTACATGCATATAATTCCCTATTATACCAATGACTTTATTCCCAACTAAGTGTGAAGTTACATTTAATGAAATGTTCTAAATCTAAAGTAATCATTAAATGAGCTTTCAAAAACAAAAACATCGTTCATAAATACCTTAATGAATTTTGAATTTTTTTTATTACAATTCTAATTAACTACAGGGGGTGACAGATGACCAAACATGTTATCACATGTAAATAAAATATGTAGAAATAGAAATTGACACACAAGATTTTTATGTGGAAACAACCTAAGTCAAACTAATGACCTAAGAGAAAAACCAATGATCTACCGGACCACCTTACTATCAACTATGAAAATATGTTCAATTACAAGACTAGGACCTAATCTATACATCATAGATAATGCTCTTAAGTAACCTACATAGAAGCCTCCACTTTTTTTCATAGTCTCTCCCAGAAAAGTGTACAGATCATGTTTAACATTCTGATAAGCTCGAGTCATATGAGTTATCAAACCCATTTAGCTATAACTTGAAACGTTAGAACTATAAAACAAGTGCAAGGTGTGTCCAAGAGTTGATTAAATAACGAACAATCTTATCTAAATGATTTAATAAACTTACAAATAAAAACATCACTAGAAAACCCTACAATAGATGATTAAGCACATGATCATAAATAATGTAGGCTTTTTAATCAATCAATCACAACCATAAACGATTTCATGTATTTAATAAGGAAAAAGCCTATCAAAATATGATTTTGCAAAACAAATTTAGAGAGAGCTTAAGTTACAAAAGTTGATATAGTTTTGGTTAAAGATAACAAAAGGCATTAGGTTGCTTAAATTGAAAATATTGAAGCCCTAATTCTAGGTTAAATTCAAATTACAAATCATTCCATTAAACAATTCATAGAGCAGTTAATAATAGGGGCAATATTGTAATTGGAAAGTTTGGTTCGAGTAAACAATTACGTTATAAGTTAAATCCCTCACTACTGGATCGATCTAGACTGAGCTTGATTGATTGAATCAATAAGGTCAATTGAACAAAACCTTTTTCAATTGTTCTAGGAAACGATTAATAAAACTCAAGATCAGGAAAATCGAATTCAATCATATCTTAATTGATTCAATCCTCGATCGATCGAACCTAAATCTTTGATCAATGTACCCCATATTAAATTAATTTTGAGTGGACTTAAATTATAGTAGATTGATGCTTGATCAATCTACCTCATCAATCAATCCAGATATTTTTTGATTCATCCAATAACCTATATACTAAATATTCCTATATGTCTAATATGAAATCTAAAGTGCATAAAAATAAAAGTATTCCTGAAATATGTTCTTTTGAAGTTCGATAGTTTCTTCAGCTTGAATATTGACATTGTAGGAGAAGCTTAGAAATTAAATTACATTTAAATGTTTGTTCATGAATATTTTCAACACTCATCACCATGTTTGAGAATATTTACATCATATATCTCTAAAATGTGATGGGGATTGCATAACTAGAATGATATCCTTTTGAAAGCGAATGTCCCAAAAGGACATGTGAAGGTGGTATTATCCTAATCCTCTATTGCAATAGGTACATGAGAATAACCTGAAAGACCATCCAAAAAAATAAAATTCCTTCCAAGCTAATCTTTCTAATATCTGATCAAAAAATGGAATAGAAACTTGATCCTTTTTAGTATACAAATTGAGTTTCCAAAAATCTATACCCATCCTATGTCCTATGATTCTCCTAATAGGCATTAATTCATTTTTATCATTTTTAACCATAGTTAATCCAAATTTCTTCTATACCATGTGAATCAAACTAACCCACCTACTATCAACAATTGGATAAATGACTTTTATTTCTACTAGTTTCAGAGTTTCCTTTTTAATCACTTCTTACATGAATGGGTTTAATCTCCTTTGATCCTTTCTCACTAGTTTAGAATTATCATTTAATTTAATCTTATGCATACATATAGCTATACTAATGCCTCTAATATCCTTGATACTCCGACTTATGACCTTTTTTAATTTATTTGGTTTTGGTCAAAATGGATGAAATAATAGCTAGATATGTTTTTTATTTGCTCAAAAATACATATTTTAGATGCTTAGAAAAATCTTTTAGTTCTAGCTTAGGTGGAATGACCTCTTCCCTAGGTGGGATTCTAGGTAGATCTAAGGGTGTACTAGGATCTCTTATTAGTTCAACACTATCTAACAATCCGTGGTACCCCTCAGTTTGCTTATATAAGTCCTTTTCCAACTTTTCAACTGTAAGAGCTATTTTCAGTATGTCTTCCGATCTCTCTTGTAGGGAAGTGTTACGAGAAAATACATCCATAGAATTAATATGAAAACACTTATCAATGGCAGAGATAGAAGGAAGAGATGAAGTGTTAGAAACTTTAAAATGAATAGTCTTTCCTAAGACTATCATTTCAAATTCCCATCTTGGATATCAATAATAGTCTTAGTAGTGGCCATGAATGGTCTACCAAAAAGTATTGTATGTTCCTTGTCTAAGGCAGGGTTTTTCTACATAACTATAACCACAAAGTAAAAAGGTATTATTAATTTTCCTTCTTGTACCAACAAATCTTCAACCACTCCCTTCGGATATTTTATAGATCTATCCGCAAGTTGAAGGGACATAGTTGTAGGTTTCAAGTCCCTTAAACCTAGCTACAAGAAATAGAATATGGGATCAAATTAATACTAGAACCAAAAGCAAGCATTACTTTAGCTACCTTTATATCCCCCATGGTGATGTTAATGATAAAACTTCTTCGGTCTTTCTACTTTGGCGGTAGTTGATGTTGAAGCACAACACTAGCAACCTCAAATACCACAATTTTCTCATTAATATCATACCTCATTTCTTAGTGTTCAATTCCTTGAAGAACTTAGCATAAAAGGGAATATTCTTAATCACATCTAATAAAGGTAAATTTATATTAACCTTAGAAAGCATAGTGAAAAGATCAAGTAATTGCATATCCTTCTTTGATTCTTTCAGTTCGTATGGAAATGGTATTGTTGGCTAGTATGGTTCAGATATCTTTTGTATTTTAGGGACGTTAGTTAACTCTTCAATTATTTCCTCATAAGGTTTATCATGATAGACACTTGTCTCCCTACCTTCTTGGTATACTACATTTTCACCTTCTCTATTACCTACATTAGATAGTAAATCATTAGAAATTTTAGATACAATTTTGTTAACTACCTTCCCATTTCGAAGGATTGTGACATCTTCGCTTTTTTTGCTTAACTGGGTAGCTTTCCTAGTTCTTCCTTTTGTATATGCTTCGCTAGCTACATCTTGAGCTTCAACATTTTTCATTGAAGCCTCTAAGGAATCTTTCCTATTATTATTTATCATTAGGTTATCCCAACTAACTTGAAATTATCTTTTAAAGGTGACCTATAGGGTTGATTTGGTAGGTAAGGTTGGTTTACATATGACCTTTGTATTTGGTTT
This sequence comes from Hippophae gyantsensis, assembly GCA_030763125.1. Lineage (NCBI taxonomy): Eukaryota > Viridiplantae > Streptophyta > Magnoliopsida > Rosales > Elaeagnaceae > Hippophae > Hippophae gyantsensis. The sequence continues at coordinate 53,784,125 of CM061031.1, read as the reverse complement.
TAGGTATATGCTGGGTTATTATTTGGTTTCCATGAGAGGTTAGGGTAATTACAAGTCTTAGAATGATACCCTTGCATAAGATTGGTTTCTTCCAAGATACATGCACTAGAATCACCTATAATAGAACAAATATTAGCACTATGCTCAAATGTATGACAAACTCCACATACCTCTTGATTTTCCATTTTTGAGGCAATAAGGAGTTGCACTTGCTTAGTTAATTTTGCAAGTTGCAATGCCATTTCACTCCTAAAGCCAACTTCATTAACTCCTACTCTTCTTCATATAGCTTCTCAGCTTTTTATGTTGTCTTTTCTCCCTTAGCTTTTCCTACAACATCATCAACTATATACTGACATTGTTGTGTTAGTTCATCATAAAAGAACTAGTTTTGTGACTATAGTACACAACTGTGGTGTAGATATTGAGTTAAAAAGAGATTGAATATGTCCTAAGCTTAATGGAAGGGCTTTCCATCTATTTGGAAGAATGTTTCTATCTTTGCCCTTAAGTTGGTAATTTTTGATGGGAATATAACCTACCCATAATTTTTTTATAAACTATATCCCAAGTAGTTAATGAACCCAGTTGTTGAGTCATGAAGTAAGGCTTAGTAGTATTTTTTAAGTGTGTGAGGAAAACACTTCATCCTAAGCTAATCTTCATTAAGTCTCTTTAGTGGAAATATTTGCACAATAACATTAAAATATATAATTAAATTTAAAGGCTCTTCAATAGGGATACCATGAAACAAAGGAAATATGGAATAATGAATTCTTCCAATTTATAATTCCTTCTAGCCTCTCTCAATTGTATGTAAAATTTAGCATTGCCAATGATTGGCCTTGCATACTCCTTCATCATTTTTTGCTCATCTTCAACATCATCTATGTCTACTTGTACTTGAGTTTGTACCTCAATCTCTTGATTCTCAATGTCCAAATTTGTAAAAAAAAATAATGTATTGATCTTGTAAATGTTACAAATAAAAGGTACAAGTTTCTTTCTGAAATATCTCTTACCTTTCATACACTAAAAATAAAAACAAAAATAAGGTAGTAAAGAACGTCACAATAAAATAAATACTACATAAATAGGAACAAAAACAAAAAACAAAATAAAAATAAGCAACTAAATAAGTGTAAATAGATAAAAATAAAAAGATACAATAAATACAATATATATTATATAAGATACAAGTAATTTATTAGACAATAATACAAGTTAATAAAATGTATTATAAAAAATTAAAAGCTAGTACACAAAAATACTAAAAAAAATAATTAATAAAAATAAATAAAAATAATAAAATAAAATAAAGAATTGAGTTTGTAACTAAATAAATAAAAAAATCAATAAAAGTTAAAATTAAAAATTAAAATTAGTATATAAAAATACTGAAAAGAAATCAATTTAATAAATAAATGAATAAATAACTAAAGTAAATTAAATAAAAAAAAGGTAGAATAAAAACAAAAATATTTTTTAAATTTTTGATTATTTTTAAGATTTTTATTTTATTTTAGATTTTTCAAATTTTTTTAACTTTTGATTTTCTATTTTTTTAAATAAAACCAAATCATGAATACTCTCAAATATTTTTTTAGAATTTGATAATAAAAATTCAAAATACTATTATTTCTCAATTATTGCACCAAAAACTTGATAATCATATTTGTAAAATTTATCATAAGCTCATAATTGTACGAATCACTTTGTAAAAAGCGATAAATATATTTCTAAAGTCGATATATATAGAAACTACGTGATTTTAAATAATTCAATATATCTCTTAAAAATAAATATGAAAAATTAATCTCATTATTTTGTCACGATATTTTTGTTTTGAAAAAGTCTAAATTAATAACATAAAGTTAAAGTATATGAATAGAATTGATTCAAGCAATTCTTGGCCAATAAACGATTATCACTCAATGGAGAATTTATTTATGAGATTTATTAACTTATTAACCATACTTACTTGAAATTAATTAGTTTATTAAATATATAAATTAAAGTTAATTATTTTTTTTCTTTTTTTATATGAAAATATGCTTAAGTAGGAATCAGATTCTTTGTTTATAAAACTAATTAATTCCTTAGGTAAGGATCATCAACTAATTAAATTAAATTATTTTTTATTTCAAAGGAAATAATTAACTATCTAAATCATTACTTTAGGTAGAGCACATAATTTAGGCTCTTATTCAAGGTATTCAAATTTTAAATCTATTATGAAAAATATGTCATTGTTATATTAATCTATAATAAACTTTATAAAAAACTTGAATAAAGAAATAAGCTCAATTTCTTTTATAAAACTATTCACCTAAATTAATCTTTAACAAACATGACAACATAACTGAAAATTATTAGTTACGTATGTAATTAACTATAGTGGATGAATAGGTAATTAATCAAATCATACCAAATTAAAAATTGAACAATGTCCAGAAATACAATGGTGTGTAAATAAAATAAAGCAAAAACAAATAAAGACTTGACACGCGATATTTTAGGTGGAAACAACCTATGTCACAATAATGATTTAAGAAGAAAACCACTAGTCTACCGAACCACCTAACTATTTACTATGAAAGTAATGTTCACCCAAGTAATCTACTTACAAGTCGTCAGTTCTTTCACAGTCTCCACAAGAAATATGTGTATCCGGACCAACATCTTGATAAATTCTAGCCACATGAGTAATCAAACCTATTCAGCTAGCACCTACAATGTTAGCACAATAACACAAGTGCAAAGTATGTCCTAGAGCAAATTTAATAATGAAAAACCATAACTCAAAGATTTAATAAAATATCAGTTTAATCAAAATCAACTAGCAAACCCTAGAATAAAAGATGAAGCACTTGATCATAAAATAAATAGGCTTATTAATCAATAAAAAATTACTACTTAACTTGAACCTAGAAGTGGTTTATCTAAAACCCACAATCATGTCCCTATTTTTAAAAAAATAAAATTTTGAAAATTCATAGGGCATGACTTAAAAAGTATAGGTAGGTAAACATGTCCTACCGGTAAGTTTTTTTGACTTAATGATGTAGGGACATTGAGTTTACTTAAAATAAAATCCCCAAAGTTATGTCTTACTAAGACTTTAAACTAAGCATTGGATGGGAAGCAACCCCTCATTTTAGGTAATTTAATTTAATTTATTTATTTTACTTATTTTATTTTAATTGCATATGAATAATTTTAGAATTTTTAAAACTAAAAATACTTGTTGAGATATTAGAAATTCACAGCGATCTGTTTGTGTAAACTTTAATGATGAGCATGATGGATGCACCTATATTTCTCCATCACTACTTGCACATTTTCAGGAAATAAGTAACTTTTCTTCTCTTTTCTCTTTATCTTTAATTTATAATTATTACATTGAGAACAATGTAAGTTCTAGGTTAGGGGTGGTGAAAAGTTAACATGCTTAATTTTAAAATTTTTAACAATTTTAAAAACTTTTATGTTCATATTTTCATTTTTATTGTGTTTGATTTTATTCTTTTGTGTGTGAGTTAGTAAGTTTTAGAATTTTAGGATAAGTTTTTAAAAATTTTATCAAAAAAAAATTATTATTTATTTAAATCCAATTTAAGTAAATAATTAAGTCTTTTGCATTATTAGATTAATTTTTGACAAAATATCATGGAGTATATGGTAATTAGTTAGTTATTGTCATGACTAATATTTTTTGATAAGGTATTCAAATTATATTAAACTCAAAATCGGTGTTTATGAATCAAATAGTGGAGACTATCCTTACGAGAAATATTTTGAGCCCATTATCCTTTATTCTGAATGATAAATATTATTTTTTCTACTCTAAACACTTTTCCTATTTTTTTCAGTATTATCATATGATCTCTATAGGACTTAGCATTAAATGTCTGGATTTTTACATCTTAATGAAGTGTTATATATTTATTTTTCATTTGCGTAGATTAAATTATTTAAGTAGAAATTGATAGTATATGCTTTTCTTTATTCATGTTTGTCTTCTATTAAAAAAGAGATATATCTAGGGTTACCTATACAAATATAAACAGAAAATCCAATTATTAACCACTCATCTTACCATATAAAAAATGTACAATTTGTACTTGATATTTTTATTTGATCAATTTGATTGATGCGTGAAAGTAATGTATAATATTTTATAAATCCTTACATTTGATTCCTTTCATGAGATCAATGTTAAAATAAAACTTTGAGTCTTTCTTCTTTATACATATGCAAACATATTAGTTCATTTCTATACATCAACTCTTTCGCATATAAATTAGTATGAGTGTTTGAACCCATAGGATTCAGTGTTTTTGAGAGTATTGACTTGTGAGAAATAGAGTTGAAACGAATTCGAATTCATGACACTAAGTTTAGGTGAAATTAAATTCATACATTTTTTATATGAAATATGAAAATAATTTTCAACTAATTATTATAATAAATCATGAATGTTTAGGAAGTTCAAATAATCTATGCTTAAGATTTTAATTATGGAATTTAAAAGAGATTATAAGCATGAGATATTTTTGTATTCCATTTTTTTATTTAATTTTAGTCTGTTTACTTTATTTTAAATTTTATTTTCATTTTTTGTTAATGTTTGTGAGTATCATTACTGAAAACCCTCACGAGACTTAAACTTGTCCAATAGGGTAACTTAGGGGTTTAAAGGCTTGTTGCATATGTTAAATAGATTTATATTTGTGTGATTTTATCATATTTTTATATAAATTTGTCTTTTTAGAATCACACATATTTTTATTATTTTTCAGATATTTTCGTTCAAAAATAATTTAAAGACCTAAAGAAAAATACCAGAGGCAATAAATCACAAATATGTTGAGAAAGAAATGAGAAAAAGTCAAGAAAATGGAAAAATTGGATAAAATGGTTCAAAACGGTCAAAACGGTCAAAAAAAGGTATAAAAAACCCCAATCTACGAGTTCAGCATACCCAGTGCGTACATCTACTAAGTCCCTCATGCACCACGCCGAGCTACGTGCTTGTCATGCCGAGTACCACGCGTGCCAACACTCATCTGTCGCAAATCCCATGTGAGCTAGTGCATGTCCCGTCGTAAATCTTGCCCCACACACGTGCCAACCTGTTCAAATATGTCCAAAATCAATTTTTGAGATATTTTTCCACTTTTTTGGCATTTTCCTAATCTATAAAAGGCTATTCTCCTCCATTGTAAAAATCATCCCTCAAAATCTCTTCTCTCTCTCTCGTTCTTAGTTTTTTTTAGTGTTAAAGCTCATCTCTTTTTGAGAAGAACTAGTTATACCTTTATAGATTTCTAATTTTTGATTCAATAAACGAAAATTCAAATCCCTTTGAGGTTTTTCATCAATAGAATTAGTATCAAAGTTATGTAAGGATTCTTTTCATGTATAACTTTAAAATGAATTCTTTATAATTATTTTTATATTTTATTCTTATATGTTGTTATTAATTTATGTATGATTAAATTTAACATAGCTGGCTATTTGTAAATATGATATAATAATAACGTTGTTATGCTTGTGAAATATTAAATAGGTAAAACATCTTTATAAAATAAATTTATTTTTTTATAAAAAATTTTATATTAAGGATGTTAGAGAGAAATACATTATTTTTCATTAGAAACTTAAATCTAAAAATTAGATTTTGAGGTTTAATTATTCGATCTAATTTAGATTAATGTATTAACAACATATATTCAGTAATGGCTTTAAAACTTGAAAGTTAGTACTTGGATAATTAAATTCTTAGGTTTAATTTGGACACCTTGAATAAAGTTCAAAAAGGTCTAACCCTGCCAAAGGTGGCATTTAAATGGTTCATTTTCAATATATTAGAAAAGATGAATTAATTTAATTAACCAAATCAATTATCAATCTCATCCATAGGTGTTAATTGATTTATTTAATTAACAAAGAATATCTAACCTTAATAAACTTAATTATTATATCCTTAAATACTCCACTGTTATGAATGATAAAAATTTCTATAATTGTTTATCAAATCATAATTATGTTTATTTATTTTTTATTAGATTAGGAAATACAAAAATAAAAATATCATGACAGAATGTTTATGATTTAATTTTATTTTTATAAGTTTGACTAATAAATTAAAAACTACATATATTCCTTCCTTAAATCGACCATGGGAGTATACTTGTCATTTTCTAAAAAATGATTCATGCACTTGCTAGAGTTTTAGAAATATAAAACAAAGTATTTGCAAGATTGGTAATGCTAACTCGATGTCGGTCTTGTGTTCTCATCAAGTTTTTGGCACGTTATTGGGATTTGATTTTGATTCTTCATGTTTTACCAGTTTCGCAAATACTTTTGTTTTATATTTGTAAAACTCTTCCAAGTGCACGAATCATTGTATAGAAATGATAAGTATACTCCCAAGTTCAATCTAAGGAAAGAATATATGTGGTTTTTAATTCATTATTCAAATTTTAAAAACGAAATTAAATCCTAAATTTCCTATCAAGATATTTTGTTTATTTTTGTGTTTCCCAATCTAATAACATGAAAAAAAAACATAGATATGGATTCAATAAACAATTATGAAAATTTGTATCATTTATAATAGTGGAATATTTATGAATATAATAATTAAGTTAATTACGTTTGCTCATATTATTTAGGTTATTAAAGATATAAATTGATATTTATTGATTATCTCTTCTTTATATAAATACCACCTTTGGTGGGGTTATATATTCTTTGTTAATTAAACAAATCAATTAAAACCTATGAGTGAGGTTGATAATTAAATTAGTTAATTAAATTAATTCTTTTTACTAAGAGAGTGAAAATGAACCATTTAAATGCCACATTTGGTTGGGTTAGTTATTGAAAATATGTTATCAATACATTTTCAAATAATAGCTTTTATAAAAACTTTTAAAATAGATTTTCACTCTAACTACCAGGCGATTGTACCAACAAATAAAAGAGTACTACTCTAAATCAAACTAGATAATTAAACCTTAAAATATAATTTCTAGATTTCTTTGTAATAAAAAATAATATATTTCGCTCTAACATCCTTAATATAAAATCTTGAATAAAAACAAGATCAATTTATTTTATAGAAATGTTTTACCTATTTAATTTTTAGAAAGCATAATGAAGTTATCATTATATCATATTTACAGAAAGTTTGTCATGTTAAATTTAATCATAGACAAATTAAATATAACATAAAAGAATAAAACTTAAAAATATCTGTAAAGAATTCATTTTAAAATTATAACTCAAAAGAATCCTTCCAGAATTTTGATGTTAATTCTGTTTTTGGAAAAACTCTAAACGGATTTGCATTTCTATTTATTGAATCAAAAACTAAAAATTTACGAAAGCATAACTAGTTCTTCTCAAAAAGAGAACAACTTTAAAACAAAAAAAAACTAAAAAAAGAAAGCTTTCTAGAGAGAGAAACATAGAAGAAGATGATTTTTACAATGAGAGAGAGGATATTTTTATAGGTGTGGAAAAGTTTAAAAAAGTGGGAAAATATCTCAAAAATTGGTTTTGGATGTGTTTGGACAAACTGGCACACATGTGGGGGCAAGATTTGCGACGGGACGGGCCCTGACGAGCACAAGATTTGCGACAGATGGGTGTTGGCTCTTTTATATGACATGTACGTGGTTGTATATGGTTTGGTGCTAGCGCGTATGGTACTTAGCGTGACATGTGCCTTACTTAGTATGGATTGGGCCATTTTTTACCTTTATAATATTTTTGACTCATTTTTCCAATTTTTCCAATTTTTTACTTTTCTCTCAACATATTTGTGATGCATAACCTTCAGTATTTTTCTTCGAGTCTTTAAATTATTTTTGAACAAAAATACCTAAAAAATAAATATACTTGTGATTATGACAATACAAATTTATAAGAAAATGTGATAAAATCATATAAATATAAATCTATCTAATCAATTAAAGTACATTAAATCATGGTAATATTAGTATTTTTTAAGCACTCATCACCTATTATTACTCTTCACTTGTTGCTTCCATAATAACTTGGTTTGACACACAAACCCGACTGTTCCCCACAACTAACACCCCCAAATATAATGTGAACTGAAACTATAAATCAAGTAACTAAAAGTGTAACAACTTACACTCTCAAGGAACATAAAGTCCAACACTAATATCAAATTGTGTATGGAAGATACAATCAACCCACGTACTCATATATATTATGATTGGATTACTAAACTCACAAAAATGACCCACTCTAAAATATAAGCCTTCCAAAATAATTTTGAAATCAGATACAAATCTCAATGTGTATTTTGGCTAGAGTTTAGCCCTCGAAAATGAGAAAAGAGAAATAAGTAGGGTATTTATTGGGCTCGAAATGCACACCTTGTTAACCATCTTTCCAACCACCTCATCAAGGGTGGTGACAAGGGTGGTAGCAAGGTCCATGGAAAACTTATTGGTGAGGTGCTAAAAATTTGCATTTTTTTTGTTTCCACAAATGCCAAGTACTATACATAAATACCCGCACTTAAATATGCCAAAACCCACATGTAAAAATGTTGGATTACTCACACACTCACTCATCAAAAACCAACTCTCTACCTAGCCTACACACTACAAAAAATAACTTTGTGGTATGTATAAACATGTTTGTATAAAAAGTGTACATAACTGTGTATGTGTGTGTGAATTACTAATCCACAATAACTAACCTTACACAAAGGGAGACATAACATTGAATAAAATAAAACAGACACCATGTTTTGTACATGACTAGCCAACATACAAACATAAGAACAATAGGACTTACAACTTGAAAAAGTTTGTTCCTTTTAGTACTACTCTAAAACAGGTGCAAATGAAGGTTCAAGACTTAGGCTCTTCAAGCACCCCAAAAAGTTAAGAAGTTCCCTATCTAGCAAGAACCAGGAATTATATTGCAAGTTCCATTGGGACTTTGGCCATAAAATAGATTACTACTAAAAGATCCAATAATAAATTGAGCATTGGATACAAAAAGGTTATCTGAAGGACATTGTTTTAGCTAAATGCAATGTATCTCTAACAACCCCTAGAAACCAAGTAGAGGAGTGTGGGCTTTTCGTCCTAAATGAAGTTCGCACCATCTTAGGAGGTTCGGTAGGTGAGGATACCAACCATACTAGGAAAGAACAAGCTAAAGGATTGGCAACCATTCAAGTGGATTATTCATAACCATATTAAGGATAAGAAGCCTAGGATGGTTAGAGAAGGCTTGGCCTTCACTGAAAATCACGTAGCATACCTAGTGAATACATACTATGATGATTTCATTATAACCTTATAGATTTCCAATAACAAGATTTAATGGGTATTGCTAGATATTGGAAGGTCAATGGACATCTTGTTCAAGGATGCTTAGAAGTAATTAAAGCTACAACATCTTCTCATGCGATTGAACAATCCTTTGTATGGCATCTTCAAAAGACCTCTCACCCCAGATGGAAGTGTTGATCTCCTAATTATAATTGGGAAAGTTCGCACTACTAGAACAGTCATTTTTAACTTTAAGGTAATTAACTGCCTATCAACTTACAATGACAACCTAGGACCACTGTTTCTGCATGGTAGGAGAGTAGTATCTTCTGCCTATCACTTGGAACTAAAGTTCTCAATATCAATGAGAATTATGATTGTCTTGGAAGGGTAAAGGGTAGTAAGAACTACTACAAAGTGGGGATTCACCAGGGATAAAAAATATGAGGGGGGCTAGTTAATAGAAGTTAAGTTCAAACCTAATAATTTTTGCTTCATACTTGTAATTTATTTTTTAATGAAGAGTGCTAGGTGTGGTCATGCATGACCAAGTCAACACCAATACCAAAAATATTTAAGAACAAATAAATGACCTAGCTAGCTTGACATTCATGTAATAATCTATAACATAAGTCTCCAAGCACAAAGCACAACCTTACTACTTAGAAAGACTATTACACTAGAATTAGAATTAGCCACTTATCCACAACAACCCTAGCTTTGCATTGAGGCATGATTTCCCTTATGTGCTACTATGGCTTGAGATTGAGAAAACTCCCCCTTTGAACCTAGTATCCATACCTAGCTAAAGTTAGGAACTATACTTTCCTATACTGGATGAAAAAGGGAACTCCTTTTGTAAAGCAATGTAGTGACCATCACTGTACGGGGGCTTGACGTACGATGACATCTAACCATCTTTTTAATAGACAAAGTTCTCTACTGTAAAGGAAACGGGCCCAAAATCCCTTATACATCCATAAAGACATTAGTCCAAGATCCAAATTGGCTCACTAGGATTTTTCAGATCATTTCCTTAATGGATCACTTTCTATGCAAAAATGGAAGCAAGATAAACACCCCTTCAACACCCATAGAGAGTATGATCTAGTATCAAGGTAGTGACCCACTTAGCATTAAACCATTATCTTAATGGATGACTTCCTATATGAAAATGGAAGTGGGATAAACATGCTTCTAACACCTATAGTAATTGTGACTTAGGATCATGACAATGTATACCATTGTCTCAATGGATCACTTTTTGTGTGAAAATGAAAGTGGGATAAACACTCTTTCAATACCCATAGTGATTATGACCCAAGGTCAAGTCATTGTCTTCCATCACTACAATGGATCACTTCTTATGGGGAAACAGAAGTAGGCTCAACACCCCTTCAACACACATAGTGAATGTGATCCAGGATCAAGGTAATAGCACTACCAACCATCATCTTAATAAACTAAGCCATATGCGGTAAAATACGTAGACTTAACACCTATTCAACACCCATAATGATTGAGGTCTAGGATCATGACAACCAAGAATCACAAACCAAATGTCTTAATAAAGTAAGCCTGATATAGAAGAAGGACTTGGGGTTCAACTCTCTAGCACCCATATTGATTGAGATCTAGCATCATGACATTGGTTAGCATAAAATAAGGATACACATGTCTCAATGTACCAAGTCTTGTGCGAAAAATAGCACTACGACATAACCCCTATGGTACCCATAATGATGATGATCTAGGATTTAAACATTAGGGACAAGAAAGGTACACCAAGTAATGAAACACGGCTTGGCCTCCTTCACACCCAGAAAACTCCTCCCAGGAATCAAAAAATTTCACATAATTTCCTAAGAAAATTTAGAGGTCATACTTCCACAAGAATAGGGATCCAAGGAATGGATATTGCTTACCATACTCAAGAAGCCTTCCAAGTAGTGGGCTAAGATATTGGGAGTCTAAGCCACCCATTTTCAAAAACAATTCTTAAAGAACTTGCGAAGACAAGAAAACTTCTCAGGAACTTAGGAAGTTTAGAAAATACTTAAGGAAATTCAGAAGTCCAGAAAAACTCTTAAGGAACTTAGGAAGACCATAAAACTTCTCAGGAACTTACAAGGACTAGGAAAAAGATGGATTAGGAAATTCCAACTCTTAAGGTCATGCTAGTCAATCGATTCAGTCCTAACTGGCTTAGTCTGCCCTTACTTAGGGCTCTAATGATAGGGTAGTATGCATTACATACTTGGAGTGAAAGCTATGGAATAAGATAAGATCTCTTTTTCTTCTCAAGAACATACAAGGACTAGGAAAAATATGGATTCAAAAAAAGGATTAAGAGGAAAAGGATGGATTCAAAAAAAAGTTAGATTCAAAAAAGTGAGAATGGGTAGAAAAGTGTCAAGACTTCAAAGTTTAGGTAAGCCATGTTAGGAAAATGTCATAGTGCTAACAAGAGGTGAATTTTTCTCACCATATCCTACCTAGAGATCCACAAATGATAGGAAAGTGCTTGTCATAATCACAATTGATAAGACCAATTTAATCGCCCAAGTATCGAGGAACAATCGTTGGAAGACAGACCCCTGGTGGGATATCCTATTATTCAATTACCCATCAGTTGCATCAGGCTCTTCCTGTAAGTATGTACCCCCCACATGTGTTCCATTGCCCATTTTTCCAACCATTTGCTGCTACCTAGTTGCCCAACTGGCTAGTCAACGTTGGTTATACGTTAGTCTATGATCCGTCCTACATCATGCGTACCTCGTCCCTTCTCCACCATTTTTCATCTCACCAAGTGTCATATAGGACTCTCCTAGACCTATGCTAGGTTTTGATGCAAAATTTATATTAGATAGCTAGGGCTAACTCATTTTAGTTCCATTTTCAACTTTTGAGAAAATTTTACAAAAAATGACCAAGTGTGATTCTGATATAAGAGTTGCATACCTAACATCAACAAGGAGTTATATGCCTTACACCACTAATAGTCACATGCCTTACCCCAACCAAAATCTAGTGTCATCTCCCAAGGTCAAAAAAAGATCAAGTGTGACCCATTAGGGTTACTAAAGCATTAAGTACGTCCTATGAGGTTAACAAAGACACTATGGTTACATACATTCTCTAACATCTAAAAAATAAAAAGTCAATAACAAGAGATATATTGGTTTCACATCAATAAGAAAAGCAAAAGTTGAAAAGTAAAGTATGGAATACAAAAATCCAAAGTAGGGTGTTGGTATCATTTCTTTAAAAATTCAAATGCTTGTGGAGCTATAAAATAAAAATCCAAGTACGAACACTTTGCATAGAAAAAAAACTATAGAGTAATGTATGAGGCCTAACACCTTAGTCCAATGGTGGTCATCCTTGTTATTGTTTTTTTATAGAACAACATAAATGGGTACCACTTCTACTATTCCTTGAAATTTGGTAGTTGACTAAGGCTTTGTCTTACTCCTAGCATCAATAGAAGTCTAAAAGGTCGTCCTAAATAAGTTTTCAATGCTCTCAAAATCTAATTGCATCGTACTTAGCTATAACTCTAATGTAATTTTTCAAGTTGTGTGGGAGAAGAACTAAATCTAGATAGACCTTCTTGAATCTTCTTTTTGCAATCAAAATCATTAGCCTACAAAACTCATGTGTCAGCCTGAAATTCTTCTAATTGAAGTAATCATTTATTAACTCGTTAGTCATAACTTCAAGATGGGTAGTTAATGAATGGATCTCGTTGGGTACCTCATCCTCTACGGTCACTTTGGCCTAGCGAGTTATTACCATATTTGCTCTTTTTAACTAAGCATACATCCACCCTCTTTTCCCTCTTGTCTCCCATGAACTGATTATGAATTGAAAACACTAGAGGTTGGGCTTTTCTAGGAGAAAACGTGATGTGAAGTCATCTCTACAACATGGATTCATCTACTAAGTGCAACAAAGTAAAACACAATGTACTTACCTTTGGAAAGAGGTGTGCTTAGAGTCTCAAGAATAGATGAGAAAACCTACAATTCCTAGAACACAATCCTTTCAATAATAATCACTCTCTCAAAGCTATTGTCTATAGGAGGTAAAGATAATAGTCTATTGATGAATTTCTACCTCTTGTCAACAAACTTGACTCATTTCCAACAAACTTGGACAAAGTGAGAAAAGTTAGCAAAAGAGAATAAAATAGTAAAGTGGCCTTAAAATTGTAATATGGATCCATACAAATAGCTCACCACTAGGCATAAAGTTAATGGGTGAAGTGCCAAGTTTGAGACATACCATGACATAAGCACTAGTTATAATAAACTATGAAAGACTCCAACCCTTATTAGACTTGGGAAAACCTTCAATGAATCTATGATTATCATATGGCCTAATGCTGAGCTAGCCTTCGTTCCCAGAATGTAGGTAGTATAGTGATTGAAACTCAATCAAGGTGAATTTTTTACTATATTCCTTAAATAAAATGCAGCGTGATAGAAGAAATCTCTAGAAACTAGGAGGAAATTATCATCAGGGAACTCCTAGTCTACTAAGAAATTCTCAAACTAATGGTAGGAATGGAAGCTAGAGACTAGCAAATATAGTGATCTCTCTAAGAGAAGGACTATTAGGAATAACGTTACATCCAGGAAGAATGATTTTGATGTCATCAAGAATCTCAAACATCTCCTATAGCTTATTCACAATGGACTTCATAGTGATTGCCACCATGGAATCAATCTCATGATCAGCCCTAAACTTAGGTTCATAATTTGGTAAATTTTTAGGAATGGAATCATCAAAAATAAATCTCAAAATATCAATGAGAATGATGAGGTTGCGATGAAAAGGGGAGTCAAACTGGGGTCTATAACTAAGATCATCACTACCAAACTAGTCAAATTGCTACCACCAAGAGAAGTGTCTATCAATTCCACATTACCTACTCAACTGGTTAGTTGGTTGGCTGGCATCCAGTCCTTCCAACAATCGGTTGCTTCCAGCCATTGGTGGTAGATCTTATCACTTCTTGGTTGGCTACGTGGCTGGACCTCCTCGTTGGTCTAATGTCCTAACTCCTAGTGGTTCTATATTTTCTCCCATCCTAGCCTACCTATAAGACACTCATTTCCTACCCCTACTTGGTATTAGTCACTTTCATTTGGACTGGTAGTGTAAGTTTTCTTCAAGTTCCTAGATTTCATACAAATTCAAGGTAAAATGAAGAAAAAAGTTAGAAGAATGAAGATATAAATCTACTTACCAAAAGTTGATGAAGCAAGAAATTGTTCTACATAGAGGTCTTACTTTGATTTCATAATGATAGTTATGAGTGAGGTTGAAAGTGATCAGGTCTATATATGGAGTGGTAGGTCCAATCTCAACCTCCCAACAACCCATGATTAAAGGGTATAGGTTGAGAAAAGATCAAGCAAAATAAGGCCCAAAAGATATTAGATATAGTGTCATTGAATCACCATATCTAGGCAAGATAACTAGACTACCTACCCTACTAGAAGTAGCCTACACAACCTAAGGGATGTGTTAGAGAGAAAAATACTAGGTATACATGACCTCATTTAATTGGTCTACGTCAACCTTAAAAATTTGAATGGATACATTCAATGCACAGTTGGTATATCTATTTTAAATTCAAAATGAATATTAATGAGAGAATCCACATTTATTGAAATGTCATTAATATTCTAAATAATTATATATTAATTAATTCAATATTATTGTAAATTTAAATATTAATTAAGTGATATCAGTTATTTGACGATTATGTCATCTATTAAAACCTTTAAATAGTTCCACATAAAATGAAAATATACACATGAATTACCTTTATTAACCACTCATACTCTCTCAAACTCCCTAGTCATATTTTTTTCTCTTAGAAACTAACATCAATATCAAAACGGATACGATACCCACTTGTATCCTCCCTTCTGACATGGTTTTTTTAGTGATGTGTAGATATATGTGTCCAAATAAAGCAACCTAATAGAAATTGGGTTCAACATATAATATAAAAAATTATCTTTATAGTCAGCAGACTATTCCAAGTTTTAAATCATATACGATCCCTAAGATTTTGCTTGAGGTGAGAATCAATCATAAATAAACGGGTCATAAATTCTATATTAAACTCCAATAAGGAGAGTTCTACACAACTAAATAATTCTTTAAACAATTAACAAATAATGTCACAACTATATATATTATTAGGTTTGAGTATGGTCAATAATAAAATAATGGGCATTCATACAAAATAACATACTAGCAAAGATGAAGTGATTTCAAGCATTTGGTTAATAAAATAAATCAAAATATAGGGATATAATAGAATCCCTACCATAACTAGTTATAGTTAAACACCATTAAGGAACCAAGACCATCATTTCAACACTACAAATACATACCAGATTGATCAACAAGTGAACTCAATGCCCTTAACTTGGTAAACTATATGTTATATTATAGCTAAGGCCATAAAAGAAAGAGGCAATCAGAATTTTAAGCCTTGGTAGCAAGAAAAATGGCCATGGCTAAAAATATTCAATGAAAGGGATAACAAAACTTCCCTTGATTCAAAAATACAAGTAAGGCTTCTTAAATGGCACATTGGAAGGAACTTAAAAAGATAACAAAAAGTAAGAAAGAAAAAAGAATCTAGTGTTCACCTTTACGTAGTATGAAGTAGGTCATACTCGATAACTTCTTATAATTAAGTCATTTTGTTACTTTACTCAGACAACTATAATGCTTGCTAGAAAATCAACTTTTTCTACCATTTATTAAACTCAAAGCATTATAGAAACCCCATTATCTACATCAAACCTCATTTAATTAAGTCAATATTTAACATATGAACAAAATATATTATTAACTATTAAAGTTTCTTCTTTTCAAAGTCTTACCTTTTGGTGATGATTTTGAGAACTGATGAACCTGTGTTTATAAACTTGGATGTTACAAAAAGATGAATGAACAGGTGAAATTAGCTGTTGTTGGTTTTGCAAAGTAGTGGTCCTAGTCGACTACTATTATTGGTCGTTAATTGGTGAGTATTATGCATTATGTTGATGCTTTGCTAGGGAACTCTTATGCAATGATCTATATTTGTGGAAAAGTTTGATGAATAGTGTGCTTAGTAGGTGCTGGTGAATGTTGGCTAGGTTGCAAGAAAGTGGATGCTAGGGAAGGTAGTTGTTGGGTAAAGGTGGAAACGGATTTATGCAAAGGTGAAGGTATGAATGAGACTACTTTGTATGAAGATAGAAGCACAAACAACACTAGCTTGTATGAAGGGGGAGGCATGAACATGATTGGTTTACACGAAGGTATATGCGTTAAGGAGATTTGTATTCTTAAAGGTAAAGGACAATGTGGTGATTTTATCTTGCTAATTAACACATTCATGATATGGCCTATAGGATGGTTATAAATTGCTAGGTTAAGCTTAAATTGAATTAGGTTTTCTGTAAAATGGGTGAACAATTAGGCTAGTTTATTGAAAATCGACAAACAATTGGGCCAATTTTAAAAACAACTAGCAAATATTTTTACAAGTAAAGAGCATGTTTTCTAAAGAACCTAGTGAATTGTTTAGGCTAGTTTTCGTAAGCCTACAAATTTTAACTTTTTTCATCAATATTTAATAAATTGGCATAATTTAAGTGTTGAAAAAGAACAATTTTGTAGTACTGGTTTCTTTTCCTTGTTTTTTTTAAAAGGAGTAGAAATTTAGGCACCATATGTTTTTTTTTCATATATGGATAATGACTATAGTTTTCATTGCATCTGTGTTTCTAATTAACATACACTTAAAGAGAGTGTAACATAAATTAAAGGAAGTTTTGTTTCTCTGTTACATGTTTATTGTGCTTAGCCTTTTAATTATTTACCTGTGTAGGGATAGCTTGATAGTATTTAGTTGTCTTTAATTGGGACGTAATGCAAATCACTTCAAAATGATTCACTTAGAAGAGGATTTAAAGGAACTCGAGTCAAGCCATGTGACTTCGAGGGTTATCAGTTTTGAACTGACTAAAGAATAATCTAAATGAATCATTATTCTTGGTAAGAAGGTAATTTTGTTAGAAAGTAATAGAGAGTATTTGGAACTTCCTCTCTTTGAATAAGATGGTAAGCTTGAGATGCTTCGAGATAAGTTAAAAAATATTGGCTATTTTGTTTGATTCATAAAAACTTTCTTAGAGGAAAAGGAAGACCTGATCTGAGCCCTTGGTGAGAAGTTTTCAAAGCTTGAAGAAGAGCTTTACTTATCTAATATTTTAGTACAAAACATTAATGGTAGGTACACATAAGGTAGATGAAATTCTTAACATCAATAAAGCCCTTAGGTATAAACATGATTTAGGTTTTGAAGAATGTATATTTGATCCCTCTTGTGCTACTCCTAAGTTCATAAAGCTAGGAGATGTTAATCCTTGTATGAATACTATCATCGCCATCCAAAAAGGTCAATCAATTACCGCATCTTAGCCTTCCTCTTCGAGTAAGATAAATATATTGGTGATCTATTCCTTCCTAAATCTACACAATTTTCTCATGTTTTTCACCATTATGTTAAACGTGGGCATGTGAAAACTCACTATTAGAAATTAACTACCTATCCTTGTGCGAAATCTAATGCATGTGAGTGCTTCTTCATCTTCCTCACCTCCTCATAATGTTCTCTGAAGTAAAAAAACCCTATTTTTCTCAATCTTTTACTCGTTCGTACTATCTATGTGGTGCTATTAGCCATCTTGCCAGATTGTGTTTAAGATATGTCAAGAATAGTCCTACGAATCCTTCTAATTCTTCTCATCCCTTGTTCTTAAGATGTATCTACCATGGCTCTCCTGAGCATGTTCATTCTTTGTGTATATGCATTGATGGCACATTACTGAAAGGGAAAATCTCTCTAAAAGCTCTACTGGCCGTATGTATGAGACATACTCAATATATTTTTCAAGAATTTCAAATCAAAATAGTTCTCGAATACCTCATACACCACATTCTAATTTGAACTAGAGACTACATTTTGAGTCTGTTTCCCCTCATAAAATCATTTTTTTAATGGAGGGATGTACTTTGATCACTCTTTGTTGTGATCATTGTGTTTACTTGTGTTTTATTAACATAAATCCAAAAATACTTTACTTTGTAAACATCTACACAAATTCAAAAATTTAATTTTTTCACACTCTTTCT
This sequence comes from Hippophae gyantsensis, assembly GCA_030763125.1. NCBI lineage: Eukaryota > Viridiplantae > Streptophyta > Magnoliopsida > Rosales > Elaeagnaceae > Hippophae > Hippophae gyantsensis. The sequence continues at coordinate 53,765,574 of CM061031.1, read as the reverse complement.
CCTTCTCTCTGTATTTTTCTCCTCATATTGTTTTCCGTCTTTTGCTAACCCTCATCAACCCCTTACTATGGTGCTTATTCAGTGTAAATTTTTCCACCTCATCGAGTTCCCCACCGACCACCATAGTGATCAGTTAGTAAGGCTATGGTATCCTATAAAATACCTATTTTCAACCTCCATAGACATTTTTCTTCCCTTAAAACACTTTTTTCCTCTATTCTAAAAAATCTACCTCTTCCTTATCCTACAATTCTAAATAGCCCTCAAAAAATCCATACATAGTAGAGCCCCTTTAGAAGATCCAAAACAACAATTAGAGTCTATGGGCCCATCTTTTCATTGCTTAACCCCTATCATTTTTGAGAGATTTGTGATGAATGATGAGTTTCCTACAATCCATGAAAGGCTTGATTACTTTTCTTGGTTTTATATTTATACTCTTCCTTATCATTAAAACTATCCTTTTTTTTGGAGTTTTTTTTAGTGATTCCCTATATCGCACTCCTCTTTTGTCTACCACATTCTTTTTCAAGGCTGTGAGGTCACCTATTCTCAAGATCATGTCCTTAGGATATTGTCTCTTTTAGAGGTACATAATCCTTCCTTTCCATTCATCTTGTTTAATTTTAACAATCTCATAAATGTCATTATTCCTTAGAAGTTTTTAAAAATCTCCTCTAGCAACATTACTGAGATGGCTAATCTTTTGGCTAGACCTGGCCATAAATATGGTTGTGGTGTTCTTCAGATGAGTGCATCTACATTTTTCATTACCTCAGTGATATTGTAAGTGTTATCATTCACCCTTGTTCTCATTTTTCCTCATTGATTCTTTCTCAAGGTCACTTTTTATATGTCATCCTCAATCGTGAGACTCTTGACGGTATGATCTATAAGACCATTTTATTTTGCTCAACTACTCCTATACTTTCACTCTTCATTATTCTTCATCGATCACTTAGTAGGATGCATCTATTTTTGATGATGTTTTTGGTACCATTTAAGGTAGAAGGCATATATGTACTCTTTATTTTGCTTCTAATTATCCCTCTAATTCTATACACTCTACTCCTTCTTCACAAAGTGTCTCTTATGTTGTTCCTTGTCTATCGATTCTTGTTCCTCCTTATGCATCCTTTCCTCATAATTTATCATTATAGAATGTTTTCTTCCAATACAAGTTTTCTTTAGTTTCTCAGTACTTGGATGCGGTGATTAGAGACCGCATATCTAACACTCAATTACTGACTTTCTTTAGCCAAATATTGATGTAGATTAGTGGGTGCCTTCATAGTTCTTAGTGGTAGCCTCTTTTGCATGGCTATCTAATATCTAATGTTTCTTGTCCTTATGTTTGATAATCAGTTGGTGGTGTTCATGTGTCTCAGCTCCTCTCTACTAGTGCAATTCTGAGTGCTTTATTTAGTGTTGCTCACTTTACCCAGACCAATGCCTCTTTTTAATAGATGATTAACACATCCATCTTTGACTCTCTTAATTAAATTCATATTCCCTTACCTCAGAGGGATGCCATAGCCTCCTCAAGTCAAGCTTCATATGATAATGAGGGTGGGGGAGGTGGAAAGTTCTTATTTTATTGTTATTTTCTTGCTTTTTGTTTTATCTGCTTTTTCCTTTTCAAAAATTCTAAAATTGTACTCCAGTTTTTATTAGAGAAAAAGTTGTGTTGATTATTTTCATAAGTTTATTTATGTTTGTAATGTTTTTTGTTAGCATATGTTGTATTAATTCATGTTTATTACTTTAATTTGTCTTTGCTATTTGTATGAATGCTAGGACTATTACATGTTGTATGCTTTATCTCCCTCATATGAGGGTGTTCTTTTGATGTTTTATGTCCAAAAGGGATAGAAGTTTACTTGCATAACTTATTATTTATTCTATTGCTAATGTTTTTCATGCATGGGATGTGAGTTTAGGATGCTCCGCATCATGGTTACCTTACTTGCATTCACAGAGGGATAGTCTTGTGTCAAGTTAGAAGAGTTGTATTGTATCTCTATAGCATGTTAAGTGTGTTTAGCCTATCAATGTGTTCCTGATTTATATGCACTTTGAGTTAGTGTGTTTTGGGGGTGTTTGGGTTGTGAGGTGATGTTTGTTCATGGGAACAAATGTCTTTAGACCATCTTGAAAGTTGGAGTTCAAATTAAGGCTAATGTGTCAAAATTTTCTCCACTTGATCGATAGAGTCCTTGCTCAATCAATCTAACTATGTCACCGCTTCAACTCGAGAGCACTCAATCGATCTACTTATACTTGATCAATCTATACCCTTCTCTATCCATCTAAATCTTCTTCTTTTTTCTCCAAGGCGTAATGCTTTATTTCCACGGTCAACCGGTATCTCGATCTATCAAACTCTGTTGATCCTAAATATTTCCTAATTTTCTTAGTTTTGCTCCATTCGATCTCTTTTCACCTACATTACCATCTTTAAACATAAAAGAGATCTTTTTAACAATATTCATCTCAAATTAAGACAAATAGCTAGCTTGAAGTGTCCAAATAACTCTAATAGTAAGAATTCCATACGTTGGAATAATTACATAGAGGTTAATTATTCTTCTGATCTAAATAGGCAATCTTGACCTAAATGATGGGGTGAAAATGCTAACCCATGGACACTTTTTGCGAGCTCTATTCTAACTCAATAAAGTAAGCCTCATAATATAAATTAAGTAGATAATACAGTGGAAGAGAAAAATATGCTTAATTCAACACAGCTAAACCAACAAGCAAATAAGAAAATAATAATCTATGGTAAACATACAAGTGACGGTATGCCTTATAGGCTCTTATATATCCAAACTAGAAATATACATAAGCATGGAAAACATCATACAACATATGAATCAAGCATACTTATATGAAAAGATGTAAAGGATTTGCAATCACTTTAAGGCCTTATATGTTGGAACATATTCAGTAAATGATGATTGTGGTCTCACAACAAGCAATCATACATAAAACAACATACCAAAAGAAAGAACCTAACCCTTGGTACATAACTAAGGTGATATTGATTCTTTAAAGACTCACACCAAGCTCATATGTAAGCATATTAATTCCAATCAACAGAAACAAAAATCAGAAAGCTATAGGTATGTTATTGATAACTCCGTGAAATTAGAGTTATTTATCCACTTCTAAACCACTTATTTTCCTTGTTATGTGTTAAAATATCATTAATAAGGTAATCTATGTTTAATATGGCAATGTAGGTGAAAAGATACTAAATGAATCAAAAATAGGCAAAAATGAGAACAAATTAATACAAAATTACAGAGTCAATCGATCGACCAGGAACTAGATCAACCGAATTTTATAACTAGATCGATTGAAAAAGAAGTAGATTAATCAAAAAAATAAGTACATCGATGGAGGGGTCATTGCTCGATCGATCGAGCAGCAAGGATTAAAATGCATCAACCTATAATTAAATCCTAACTTTCAATCTCATCCATTGGATCATAGTAATACGAATCCTAATCTAGTGGAGATCAATTTTAGCCTATTTAAAGCACCATAGTGTGGTAATAAAACCACAAAATTAAGATTAAAAACTCTTATAGCTACCAAGAAGAGAAAAGAAGAGAAAATTCAAGAGGAGATTAAAGGAGACCAGCTTTGTGAAGGATTCAAGAGAAGACTAATGCTACAAATCAAGAGATTGAGCATATCTCTTCTTCTTCTCCTTTCTTTATCAATTGTATTGTCTTTATTTATGAAAAATATGTGCTTTAATAACATAATTATGTCTAGCTAATTTATTAATGTAGGGGTCTTATGAACTCAATATTCTTCATGTGGTGATCTAATATTTTATCCCAATTGTTATTGAAATTCAATTACATTATTTAATCTAATTTTTATGCTATTAATTGTTTGGCCAACAATTTATCTATAAAGACAATTAAATAAATTTGAGAGAATTATTTAATTGTTTGTCTTGATTAAGTATGCACAGTTTCTAGGTAGAGATGTACAATTATTATGTGTGTGATCCATAATCGATGTATTTAATAAGTATTATACAATCTAATTAATATGAGATTGTAATTAGGTTAATTACTATATGGTGTGTAGTGTACTTGAGAGAGAAATGCATGCTAGATTAGATTAAATTGATCGTATAATTGATTACTAATTATATTGGGGAGAATTTTAGTGATTTACATGTTAGGAAATTGGAAGAATAAATATTTATAGATCTTTTTCTCATTTATCTTCATAGTTGTTAAGTCTTGTGATTTAAAATAATTTGTCAATTATTTTTCAACTTTCATAATTTTCTATTGTCCAAATAATATTTGTAATAATTATATTAGTAATCTGTTATTAGTTACACAACTCTTTGTGGGATCAATATCCATACTTGGATACATTATATTACTTGCACGACCCGTATACTTGTAGATTGCATCATGCTGATCAACTACAAGGAAAGAAAAGAAAGCATGCAACAATATAAATCAAATAAGCATTCTAATCAAAGTATAAATCTAGTATGTTTGTATATACTTGATGGAAATTCATATTATACTAACACAACATTAGATCATCCATAACAATAGATATAATGAGATAAATCCACATAAAACCCTTGCCTATGTGGTAACACCCTTGGGTTTCTTATGGAAAGCACTCGGCAACAAACAATCCACTAAAAATAATAAACAGATACAACTTGATAGAAATATAAACACAAATACCTCTATAAATCATGACCCCTTCTCTAACTATCTATTGCTACCCTCACTTGCTATCTATGTAACAACTTGGTTCGACACACGAACCCAACTATCCTCCAAATCCAACACCACATAATGTAGTGTGATTAGTGATCGAAGATCAATAAAGTGAACAAGAATATGAAAAACCAATTATGGGAACTACACTTAACCACAAACCACTAATAACTACTCGTACGAAGTACATTCAACCAATAACCACCAACAAGTAAACATGGGAAATACACTTAACAATGTTCCAATAAATCTAAATGTGGGAAATACACTCAACCTCGAGCATCCACTAGCAAACACTACATCAAGTACTCATCACTCAGGAGTATGATTTTGCTCACTTAGTCATGAATCACCAATACCAAACAAAACTCATGGTAGTAGTGATCTTGAATTAGAAAATTGAAATTTCAATTTGATAGAGCTCCACTATGATTTTTCTCATTAAGAAAGTAAGAAGAAAAGGGTTATTTATAGAAGTCACCCAAGCTAATGGGGTACCTCGCCGAGGGTCTCACAGACCACCCTTTTTGATCACCCAATGAGGGGTCTAATAAGGTGGTCCGACGAGAGATCCAATGAGGCACACATAATTCCAATGTTTGTTTCCATAAATACCCATATACGCAATGAAAAAAATGGTAACAACATCATGCATGTGTGCATTATTGATCGTCAATAACCAATCTTACATATTGGAAGACAAAATACACTAAGTAAAATAAACAACTCCGTGTTTAGCACACAAAAATCCAATAAACACACAAAGGACTACAAGACTTACAAATAGGGTTACCAAATAGCATTAACAAGTAATGTGTTCCAAATTTCTGTACTAGTAACACTTGATCTGGTTAATATGGCTTCTATTCTGATGCTTGTCTCCTTCATCGTCAGATTTCTTGGCTTTCTTCCCTTGTCTCAAGTCTCTTCTACTTGAGGTATCTCTTCTTGTCCCACCAAAATAATTCATCTTACTTCTAAAGAGCTTAATAAATTTCTTGGCAAGAAGTTCCACCTAATTATCCACTATGTAAAATTATCTTTCCTATAAGTGCTATGTAATGATACAGAGGTTTTGTCACACGAATATGCCAAAGGGAAAAAATGTTAGGTTTATAAGTGCTAGCAATATTCATGAACAAAATATCTATATATAATTTTAGTTCTAGGTAAGCCTTTTAAGAACACTTTTCAAACCAAAAGAAGCTATCGAGCTCCAAACGAATACATCTTAGGTATATCTATATTCTTATGCACGTTAGATTTCATATTAGACACACAAGAATATTTTGCTTTTAGGTTACTTGATCGATCGAGATATGTCTAGATTGATTGAGATGAATAGATCAATCAAGAATCGATCTACCTTGATTGAAAAGTCACTGATTTAATTTTTAATTGAAATAAATTGATTAAGGTTTAATGTTCAATCGATCAAGCACTAGATCGATCCAAAAATTGGTAGATCAATCTACATGTCTCAGGATTTATTTTTAATACCTTAGATCGATCGACTTTTTTAGTTCGATCGATTGATCTCAACCTAGATTGATCGAGTGACCAGGTTTTCAACTTTAACCTAATTTTTACTCGAGCCAAACATTTCAATTATCATTTTATCCCTTTTATTTATTACTTTATAAATTTTTAATTAACAGAATAATAATTGGACTTTAACCTAACATTAGGATTTCAATTTTTCATATATAAAGAATCTAATGCTCCATATTTTAATTAACCACAAAAGAATCAATCTTTTAATCTTAAGCTCTCTCTTTCAAACTACTTTGTAAAAAAAAAGATTATATTTCTTTAGGCTTATTTTTTTTAATTAATCTATCAAATATTGATAATTGTGTATGATTAGTTAATAAGCCTATTTAGTTTATGATATTTTGGTTAAATGTTCATATAGCTTCTTTATTTTGCTCTTGATTTATTAGATCAAATAATTGGGTGTGTAATATCATAATTATTTGGTTTGATTATTTATCTTTAAATAAGCTATCTTTATTGAACTTGTGTTTTATCTACTTGTTCTATGGTCTACTAATGATTTTGTTTTTATCTGCAAATTTATTACATCATCTAGCTAGGATTTTTCAATGTTTAATCTATTCTAAGATACACATTTCCCTTGTATTTTTGTGCTAACATTTTAGATGCCAACTGAATGAGTTTGATAACTCGTGTGACTCAAGTTAATTGAAATATTGGTCCTGACTCGAAAACTTTGCTTGTGGAGAATGTGAAGGAAAGAGGAGGCTTATAAGTAGGTTACTTGGAGGCATTACCATGGTGGATAGTTTGAGTTAGGGATGTCCAATAACCGGCTAAAACCGGGTTAAACCGAAAAACCGAACTAGATCGGATCGAACCGAATAGTTTTATAAATAAAATGGTCTGGTCTGGTTTGTATTACATAAAACCGATTTTTAAACGGTCCGATCCAATTATACAAAATTTTAAACCAGTCGGACCGGACCGGATTTAATAAATAATTAAAAAAAATCATTCCTTTACCTATATAAATGCTAAGATATTACACACTTTTAGTTTTCCTCCTCTCTTTCTAACTATCCTTGCGCTATCTTCTCCAAAACCCTAAGCTAAAACTAGTCACCACTTCCATCCCTCTACTACCAACCAGGCACCAACTAACCTCGCCTTGCATCACCTTGCGTCACCTCGCAACCAATAATCCATGGAAAAAATAGGTATGAGTCATATTCATAAGACTAATAGACTCTCTGTAATCACATTTTAAGTTTGTTGGTTGAATTCATCTAGAATTTTTATGATGAAACTTGGTTTTTGTTGTTTTAATGGTGTAGTATTGTTTAGATCTATGTATGAAATATATTTTTATTTGGGTTCTTTATATAGATCTTTGAGATTGATTAAGATTCTAATTTGTTTGATTTTGGTGATTGATTTTTTCTACTACTGAAGCTATACGCTAATAGAATGTGGCTCTGATTTTTTTTATATTCTTATTTTTGTTTAGTATCGGTGTTTTTTATATTTTTCTCTTTTGTTTTTAAATCTTTTAAATGTTTGATCTGTATTCTGAATATTGAATTGTTGAATTATTCTATCGTTTTTGTGTGATTTTCTTAATGACGGTCACATGATCTCCGCCTCCGAGATTGTCTTCTTTTTCTTCTCTGTCTAATATTTTATTGTATTTATGTATTATTAACTGTTCAAAACCGTTAACCAAACTAGACCAAACCATTTGGTCACAACATTTTGGATAGTCAAACGGTTCGATCACAACATCTGGTTTGAACAATATGAAAGGTTCAGTTTGGTTAAAAAAAATTATTCAAAACCGGACCAGACCAGACCATGGACACCCCTAGTTTGAGTCCTAATCTTGTAATCGAACATATTTTCATAGTGGATAATTAGGTGACCTGGTGGACAGGTGTTTTTCCTATAGGTCATTGATGTGACTTAAGTTGTTTCCACATAAAATATTGGGTGTCAAGTTTTATTTATTTTTGCTTTATATTTATTACACATGATTATATGTTTGGTCGCTTTTGAAATTTCAATTTGAAATTATTTGATTAATTACCTATTCATTCCCCTAGCTAATTAGATCTCTAACATAAAAACTATCACATGCTTACAACTAAACACCAACTAAAAATTGAATAAAAAATATATATATGAAAATGACTCACAAGTCATTAACTTGAGCAATTAATGATTGTAATTTGTTAGTAAGCTTATCAAAGTACCCTCAAAAGAATAAATCTTCTTATTCACACCAGCCACCTTAAATGATCCAACCATAACTCTAACGGAATTAAATTCCAAATCAAGGTAGCTTTTCAACTTGTCAAAAAATAAATTCATATATGGAGGACTAGATCTAGAAGTACTAGTTTTTGCACATTGAAAATCATCCTTTTCTTGTCCTCCGTAATCAAGAAAACCAAACCATAGACATCCAACAAAGTATTGTCCTCCAAACTTGGAACATCATTTTGAGATGATGGCACAAAGAAAAATAGTTTAGCAGACTGATCTTGTGATGAAGGCAAAGGGTTACCCTAGGACAAGTTCACTAAGTCATGCATAGCATTAACAATAGAGTTCAACAATGACTTGAGCATTGGAGCACCTTCACCAACAATGATAGTATTGACACAGACTTGAAAGAAATAAACATAATGAGTAAGATACAAATGAGGAAAACAATAAATAAAAAATTTTACAAATAAAAACAACCATCTTTGAAGATAATTTCTTCTCAATGTCATTATATTAGGGATGTAAATTGGAACGCAACCTCAACATCCAAGGGAAAAATTCATAGCCACAAACAATAAACAACCTCCCAATGGCAAGAATGGCTTCATATATCTACGCTTGAAATACAAGCCCAAAATCAAATATATTAAGAAAAACACAATAATCATCATTATGCCCATCTTACAACTACTTTACATTCATATAATTCAGATAACAGACGTGGAAATCCATGTAGTTTCTATTCAAACTACAACACAAGTAATCATATAAAACTTCACCCAAATGACAATTATTAAACCTATCTCAATCAAGTGCAAGTTCTAAAGTAATTTTTTTAATGATTGCATTGTTACCTTTCCCAATTAGACCATGCTCATAAAAGTAAAGCATGTACAACATCAAATTATAGTCAGCGTATGTAATCGAGGTTGAATCACCAACATCTATAAAATTTTCTTCACTATTATAAAACTTCTTATTCTTATCCTACTTCTTCTTATTCTTCTTCTTTTTATGCTTCTTCTTATTCTCTTTATCATCCTTACCACACTTATCACTCGACAAATCGTTCCTTTCTCTAGCATTATCCTCACCACTTCCCAACTCATTAGGAGATTTAAAGAAAGGATTATTGACCATACCAACAAGTGCATCTAGATGACGGATAGAACAATCTTTGGAGAAATACTTTTTTACTAGACAATTTGTTTAGATATTTCAACAACAATAGGATCCCCATAATTCGATGAACACTTCAATCCAATTTGAAAATCTTAACCACTTGCCATCAACCTTAACCAAAGTTCTTTCAAATTCTAGAAAGGGATACACTTCTTCAAAAGAAAACTATGGATAAGCTTTCAATTAAAAAGGATCGGATAAAGCTTAGAAAAATAACAAAGACAAGAGATTTCAAACCTCTTCCATTGAGACTCATTCAAGACAACACAAATCTTCAATAATGCCTTTTCAAGTCGAGAACAACAAGAGCAACATATAGGAAAAACTTGACAAATCATCAAGTACTAGTAGGAAAAAAGGATCATCTTCTAGCCATTGACACTGAAAATAATACAAATGAATAAATGTAAGAATAAACAAGTAACACAATTCTGGAAAAAAAAATAAAGCATAAGAAGACAACAAATAAAAATACAAAGATCAACAATAAAGAAAATCTTACCCCAACAGAAGAATTGTTCCTATATCTCTTAGAATTCCGAGCAATATTAGACAAATCAAGTGAGTCTTGAGAAATTCTCTTACACGTCTTATAAATAATACAATTAACAATTAAAACACATAATAAAAAAAATTTGTGTTAAGGATTGTCACATATAAACACATCCTTACCACAACACTAATGAAATTAAACACAAACAAAACACTAAAAATCAAAAACAAAAAAACAAAAGCAAGAACAAACAGAACAACTACAATACAAAATGAATCAAACAAACTAAAATGTTTGTGATTAAATAACTAAAATATAAAAACTACAAATTAAAAACATCATATATCGAAAAAACAAAAAAATGAATAAATTAACTAAAAAACCACAGAATAAAAACACATAGATATTGCAAAAAATGAATCCTTAAAAATTAAAAAAATGCAACAAATACAAAATGAATTAAAGAAAAAGAAAGCTAGATGATAAAAAAAACTAAAACGAAATCGAAGAACCAAAAAAACCCAAAGAAATCAAAAAACAAGCAATGAAAAAATAACATGAAACCGAAAGAATGACAAAGAAAAGATAAAAATACCTTCATTAATCTACAAATGAATGAACCCTAAACAAATTTGCAAGAAAATGTTGAAAATCAAGAAGATGAGAACTATGAGTAAGGATTGGAGAAGAGATATAAGTGAAGATTGGAAAACATGCCAATCGGCGTGTAAGATATGAGAGTAAAAAAGGAAGGATGTAGGTAATTTTAAATCTCCTAGATGACATCATCCAATGAGATTGGTAAAAGAATGGATTGAGCCTCAAAATCTAGTGGTTTTGAACTCATTTTGTTTAGGTTAAATGTCTTATTTAACCCCTTAATTTAAAAAAAAGTGTTTGCTTGTCCATTTGTCTATAAAAAAAAGTATTGTCCATTTATTTATAAAAATATGTTAGAGAATAGCAAAATTAACTTTCATCTTTTTTTCTTGTTAAATATAACATAATATTATATTGTTCTATACTAATATACATAAAATATTTAATTAAAAATATTACTTAACCTCTTAAAAAAAAATTCAAACTTTAACAAAAAATTTAATAAAACTTAAATAAAATTTTTATTGTCTATACAAAGTGACATATTAGAGACGAAAATTTTATTTATGTTTAGTAGAAATAATTTGTTATAAACATACATATGTCATATATGCTATTATGTTATGTTTAATAAAAATTAAATATAAAATTAACTTTGTCCTTTTCTTTCATATTTTTCATAAACAAATGAACTTAAAAATATGTATATTAAATAATATGATTAAACAACTCTTAAAACCTAAAAAAATGGACTAACATCACACTTTTTCCTAAAATAAGTACCCTTATTTTATAGGAAAATTATTACAATTAATTCAAAAGTAGTTCTATTATCATAGAAAAGTTTACTAATATCATAACAATATTTTTAGTTTTATAAATCTTAGAGTATAATATTGTTAATCAAAATATTTAATTGTTTTTTTATTAGTATACTTTGTTCTAAAAATATCATTTTTTTAATTATTCTTTTTACCAAACGATACTTTTATATAATCTGAACCTGTGACTAAAATTAAAAAAAGAATAAATCTTATATATAAATTACCAATTCTTCTCATTCAATTACACATTAAAATGGGTGGTTTCTTATAACATATTTATGGTAAATACTTTCAGAAATACTAAAGCTTATTCTAATTCTATATAAAGGTATTCGAATTATTTTTCAGTAGAAAGGTACCTATATTTTTATTTTTATTATATATAAGTACCTAATTGAGATCGAAGAATTTCATACCTAGGAACAATTACTCGAAAGTTAATTGTTCTTTCGACTCAAATAGGTAATAGGTTCTAAATGAGGGGTAAAGACGTTACCCATGAAATCTTTTTATGAGTCATCAATTCAACCAAGCTAACCTCACAAACGTGAACTAAGAAACTTACACAGTAGAAGTATAAAACAATATGCTTAATTCAACACAACTAAAACACTCAATAAATAGAAAACAACAATATGCTTTAAATACACTATTGATAGTGTGCATCACAAGCTCTTGTCAAGACTAGCAACATACATATGCATGACAGATAATTAATAGTATGTGAGATGAGAATGCATACTAAACAACAAAGGATTTTCAATCACTTCAAGACTTTATACGGGAAAACATATTTTGTAATTAATTAATAATTGTACTTTCATAATATGCGATCAATCTAAACATAGCAAACCAAATAAAGAGTTTGACAACTAGGACATAACTAAGGTAAGGAGATACAAACTTGCGTCAAATTTACATACACATAATAGTCATAAATAAGATAAATTAATCAAAGAGCATACAAATTAATTTACTATAGTACAAGTTATGACTAGAAAGCTATAAGCATGCTACAAAGAAAGAAAAGAAAGCATACGACAATATATAATAAATTAGCTTTCTAATCAGAGTATATAACTACATGTTAGAACTTATATAAAAGAAAATCAGATTATACTAACATATATACTAATAATGCATAATAACATTATAGAAGTTCAAGACCTGATACACAATTAAGCTAAGGAGATACAAACTCCACAAGGACTCAATTCAAACATGCAAATCATAAGGAGGAAATTGTAAGATAGATAAACATAGCTGAATTACATATAATCAAAGATAGACAATATAATAAGGTAGCAGATATAGAATTTAGTAAATAGAAATAAGATGATAAATATTAAAAGCTATCTAATCAGAGTTTAAACTTTAGTATGTAGGAACACACATCCTTTAAACTCTAATTATACTAGCCACACAATTGAGCATGTAGAACACCAAATATGACGAGGTAAACCCATATATAAATCCTATCTATATGGTAATATCCTTGGGTTGCTTAAAGCAATAATCAACAACAAAAAATTCACTAAACAATAAAACAATTACACTTTGAGAGAAATAAAATCATCATTACCTCTATAACCCAAGATCATTGTCCTAACTGTCTATTGTTTCTCTCGCTTGCTACTTCTGCAATGACTTAGTTTGACACACAAACATGGCTCTCTTTCAAATCCCACACCACCCACAATGTTGTGATTAGTAACCAAAGATTAGTAACGTGAAAAGTAAATAAGAAAATGTTGCACAAAGGCAACCACTAGTTGACACACGACTTAACACACAGAAACCACTTGTAAACATCACCTTGAATACTCTCCACTCACAAGCATAATCTTGCTCATACAATCATAAATCACTAATACCGAACAACACACGAGGTATTAGTGATCCATAAATAAAAAAATGAGATGTCAATTTGATAAAACACTATTACATTTTCTAGATACCAATAATGAAGAAATGAAGGGTATTTATAGAACTCAAAATTGACACCTCGCCAACCACCTCGCCACCACCTGTGACGAGGTCCCTAGTGAGCTTGGTAAAAAAGTGGTAAAAAGTCACATTATATCATTCTAAAAGGTTCCTAGTACTTTCCATAAATACTCGCACCAAAATGAACCAAAAATACAAGTGATAACCTCATCTCATTCGCATGGTCACTCTCTAAAAACCAACACTCCACCTAGCATGAACACTACTAAATCCAACCTTGTGGTGTGTGTAAACACACTTGCATATAAAGTGTTCCTAACTATGTGCGTTTATGTATTACTGATCTATAATAACCAACCTTATATAGAGGAAGACGAAATACTAAGTAAAAGAAAACAAACACTATGCTTTGCAAACGAGAAGCCAATACACGGACATGAGTATAACGGGACTTACAAGGAAGGCTTCACATGTAAGTGTATTATCACTAATTACCTCGCATAATGCTTAGTTTCTTATTACCCACGCGTAACTAATACTTCAATTTATTTACCCACCCTTACCACTTAACCCTAGTGAACCCATCCATACCCACACTTTAAAAAAATAGTAAAAATAGTATAAGGATGGAGACAGATATAAGAAAAAACTGACCAATATACAATTAGAAACAAACTGAGAATCCTCGACTATAAGGTATCATAAGTGTTTTGAATCCATCAAAGGCTACAAGATATTGTATGAAACAAAAAATATAGATTAAAGATTCGTCTGGATCATGCCTTTTTGTTCGTGAATTAATTTCAAGAACAATAAAAAAGGGGTCCGATTATAATGAGTATTACTTTATACCAAAAATATCATTTTTCTAATTTGCTATTTGGCTTTGATGTCATATTTATTATCATGTATATGTTTTGGGTAGTGTGAAAAGAATATAAGACAATGTTGACAGCCTGCTATTTTGGGTAGTGATTGTCGCATATAAAATTGGTTACGGTGGGGAATAGCTGGCCAAAAGAGAGTTATTTGACTCTCAATTAGGACCATGTGCATGTGAGGCCATTGAAATTTTGGATGTTTTGTACAAAGAAAAGTGATAACTTGTCTAATAATATGCTTATTGTGAGACCAATAATATTACGCATGTTTATAATTCTTTATTATTACACTAATTTTGATATTGTTTGGTTGCAAAAAAATTAAATAAAGACTTATTTACAATTATGTTGAAGCACGGAGGAAAGTTTCACAATATAAATGGGTTTCCCAACTACATTGATGGTACAGTGGACTATCTTGATAGGGTAAACATGGATAAATTCAGTATGTTGGATTTGATGGGGTTGTGTGGCAAAATAGAAAACTTAGGGAAGGTTAACTATTACTACAGAGTCCCTCAATCAATGAGTGCAAAAGAAATATGACTTTTAAAATCATATGCATATATATGTGAAATGGTGAAATGTATACCAAAGAGAAGGGAAAGGGGAGTTAGAAATGTTTATAGAAATAGTTCAAGAGCCACTACAATCAATGATACCAAAATAAATAAAGAAGCAAGAAAGACAACAAAGACAAAAAGAACAACAATCTAGTGATGAAAAAAAGGAACTCAAGTAAAAACAATGATGGTGAACTTGGTGTACTCTTACTTCTTTGGTATATTATACATGTGGATTTGCCTAATGTGCAATTTGGACAAGCACATTCCAATGAGCATACAAATGAAGAAGTACAATATACTTAAGTTGAGGCCAATGTGGAAGAAATATAGCCTGTTGTGGAACATAATCCATTGAAAATGAGAGACCTAATGAATAAGAAGTTAGGCCAATGTAGAATAAATATATCTTGTCGTGGAACACCAATCAAATGAAAATGAGGAACCTAATGAAGAAGTTGAGGTCAATTTAGAATAAATGTAGGCTGGGGTGCATTTTAAGCAAGCATGTTTCAATGAACATATGATTAAAGAAGTACAATATATTGAAGTTGAGGTCAATGTGGAAGAAATGTATCCTATTCAAAAACACCAATCACATGAAAATAAGGGACCTAATGAAGAAGTTAAGGCCAATTTGGAAGAAATGTAGCCTGATGTGCAATTTGGAAAAGCACATTCCAATAAGTTTATGAACGAAGAAGAGGTTGGTTTTCAATACCAACCTGAATAACAAGAATTTGATTCTATAGCCACTAAGTAATTTTTCATGTTTTCACAACTCAAATGATTAAAAGCTATATCAATTTGTTGCTAGTATAGGATACACTAGTATGTTGTGTTTCTGACAATGGTTGTGTCATTGACCTTAGCACATTTAGTATAAGTTTATGTGCATAGGTCTATACATGTTTCTCCTATCACTACCATTACCTATTTTTCTATTTTCTTTTTTGTATAACATAAACAACAATGTATGGTCACTTTGCAAAAACCATATGTTTTGCAAGTTTTTTTTAATTCTTATGAAAGAGCTCCAAAAATTATAAAGCAAGTCACTCAAGATTAGGTGCCTTATCTCATATCATGAATTTCATGAGTAAAGAAAGCATTGAAATTTTCATCAATACAAATGCAAGGATAAAACTCCTAGATAAAAACATCCTTAATTGTAGAAAGTATGGGTACCTTTTTGTAAAAAAAAATAGTTTGAGTACCTTTGTAGAATTGATATAAGTTTGGGTATCTCCGTAGGTATTTACCCATTATCATTGCACAAAGTAAGCGTGAAATAGATGCCTATATGTAACATCCAACAAAAGCGAATAGTTGACAAGCAAAGTAAGGAATAGATTATGAAAACAAACACACAATTGATTTTTTTGTGATAAAATAGAGTTAGCAAATAGCTAAGGGATTTATTAGTTAAGATATACATAAATATGAGTCATCTTATATTGAACTACTGCATATAATATCTGATCCACCACAAGGAAGTTACTCATTTACATTAAGAGAGAAAATGAAAGAAATATTGATAGCCTGAAGAAATAAGACCCTGCATACATTCAATATTCATTTCATTCATTGCTTAATTGTTTACAAAAGATTGATTGCATAGTTGATACAGCTCAAAAATACCAGACATTTAAACAACAAAATATAGATTAACCCTAATGTCTTAATAACCATCACCCAAATCAACTCTTCACCAACATTGAAACAGTAGTAAACAAGAAAACCCATAACTTTTTTTCTCTATTTTTTATTTAGTACTTTTCAATTTCTCATTCTATTCCTCAAGCGTGTGGATTTCATCTTCAAGCTTTTCTTAGTTCAAATCAAATCCCTAATCACATATAGGTTGTATCACTCATCCTATCATCTATCCATCTCTAATACACACACCCTGGATTCCTCCTATAAGTTAATTTTGGACACACAACAAACCTTCTATCACAGTTTTTTGAGTTTTTTGGAGTCCATGTCGTTAACACCTTTGCCCCTAGTATAACAACAACATAAATGAATTACTTGGTCAATTTCTATGGACATCGATGAATTTACCTCAAATATTGCAAAGAAATAAAGTTTAGGCACTATCACGAAATAAAAATAGAAAGGGATGGGTTAATTTCATTTTCATTTTTCACGGTGAAAATGAAAATGAAAATAGAAAGATTAGGTTTTTTTTCAAATGGCTTGTCTCTTGCCTTCTTTTTTTTTAGAATGTGGGTATAGGTAGGTTAACTAGGGTTAAGGGTGGATAATTGAATTGAAGTATTTATTTCTATTTTTTCCTAGTTATATATATATATATATATATATATCTTTTTATTTTTGAATTGTTACTCTTTTACAATTCATATATTTTTTTATCTCTATGGACACATAAAATAACTATATTTAAATTATTAATATATTTTTTGATTAAATTTAACAATAATCTTAATATATTATGATAATTTAAAGGTCTAAATTACTATCTATTATTATTGATATTGGTAAAAGTGTACTAATAACTTAAATTAAATTAAAATATTTAATGTGTAAAAATTAAAAATAAAAATAACAAAATAATAAATAAAAAATACTAGCTATCTAAAGTACTTATTTTTATTTTTTATTTTAATTGTTCCGAATTATTAATTAACATCACTATAATAAATAAATTTTCTTAAATCAGATTCCTTCCCCAGCGAAAAGCATCTTGAACCAATTGTAGCTTTTCATTGGATGGCGAATTAACAGAACTGATTACGTACACTCTACGTTTTACCAACCAAATTAAATTTCAATGTCGATCAGCTCTGTTTATTTTATATATTTGACAAATGATTATAGTTTACTCCAACAGGACTGATTTTCAAAGATATCCATATTAAGTTGAAACATGTATGTAAAATAAGAAATAAATATCATTATCGATATATTGAAAAATAATGTTTGGATTGAGTCAAATATTAAGTTGTTTTTTTAAAACATTTTGTGACTTTGGTCAAAGTTATACAAACAAATACAGTCTTATTGTCCCCAAAATAAAATAACCCAAAATCATTTTTCTGTCTCGGAGCTTAACTGTACTGATAGAATCCAGAATGCTATACCTTTAAAATATTTATGTTGTTCGGAAAATTAAAAAATAATTTTGTATATTCTTTTCTTGGGTTTGCTACGAAGAGTAGTTTTCTGAGTTGTGTAAAACTGAGAGCTATGACCCTTTTTTTATAGCAAAAAAAATGAATGTGTGTGCAACGTTCACACAATAATAGCGTTCTATAGTACTTGGTTTGGGTAGATGGAAACAGAACGGAACGGCCAAAAAAAAATACCAATCATAATAATGGAATAGAATAGTCTAGAAAATAACGGTCACAATAATGGAACGAAACAGTAAAAAAAATAACGGTCACAATATAGGTTACTCAGTTTGGATAAGAACGGAATTTCTAAGAATAGGGAAAAATAATTTTAATAATGAAATTTTTTCCAAAAAAAAAAGTGCCACCTTATCTCTCACACGCACTCGCACTCGTGCACGGTCGGACAGGAGGCGACGGCGCGTGCACGTGTGTTTGTGAACCCATAATTACCTAGGTCCTCTCCATTTCCACAAAAGTGGGTGCTCCTTGGGGCCTAATCCCAATTGTAAATCATTTTCTATATAAACCACTCTTAAGAGATGTAGAAAAGCAATGTGGGACAAACATTTTGAGAGAGTACAATTATGCACTTTTTCTCATCAATTTTTTTATTTAAATTCGCACTATTTTCATCGAGCAACCGATCAATTAAAAATATAAGATTGTGTATCAACAAAAGGTGTCTATTGACTTGAATCTTTGCATAATGTTGATGCTTTAGAATATACTAGAGTAACCGGTAGTTTCGAACTCTATCTCTAACAACATTTCACACACAACCTTTCCAAGGTGAAGTTCGAAAATCACATGCTTTACCACCATGCACGTGTATCCTAGTATAGTGAATGCTCTAGTAAATATTTTTCAAAATATTTCATAGGAAACGGCCACACTTTCACATTCACATAGGTGAGTCTATCAAGAGTACTCCTGTAGTTATGTACTCTACTCTATATAGAGTGTAGAACTCATTAAGTATTAATAATTAACTTATCCTTTCTATCACTTTAGGAATTCATGCTTTTAACAATATAGAATAGGACTTTATAATACCATGATTCATCAAATATCACTTCATAACTTATTATTACCCATTGAACTTAATTTTGGGATCTCCAATATATAAGTTGGGTTTCCATCATGAGTCACTCTTTATTCTAAGGAAATTAGTCTAATTCCTTTTAAGGTTTTGAAAACCTTCTCTCTCGCTAATCCTTTTGTCAAAGGATCAGCCATATTTTCATCAATATGTACATGATCCACTCTTACAGCTCTTGTAGAGAGAAATTCTCTAACAATACTATGCTTATGACGTATATGTCGTCTCTTGTCATTTTAATAATAGTTTTGAATCTTTACAATAGTCACAGTATTATCACAATGGATCAGATAGCTAGTATCCTTCTTTCCCATAAAATGATTGATAGGAGTCAAATTATTGCATTTTTGTTATGATTTAAAGGTTGATATTTGTGTGAAAATTGCGTTTTATTTTATTATTTAATCCACAAATGTCATTTCACGGGTATTTCGTGTTTAAAGTGCAATTGTAGGTAAAATCATGATTATGGAGAAGTTTGGGACAAATTTCAATGACCGGGATTGAGTGCAAATAAAAAGAAAACAAAATTTCAAAATTTGGAAGTTCGCCGCCGGCGAGAATATTCCTGCCGCCGGCGAAAACCTTACTAAGAAAATGTTGAAAATCATGCAGGGAGCACGGATTTTGGCAAAACAATCTCGGCGCCGGCCAAATCAATCTCGCCGCCGGCCAAGTACATCTCGCCGCCGGCCAAATACATATCGCCGCCGGCCAAGTGCATCTCGCCACCGGCCACAATAATCCCGCCGCCGGCGAGATTTAGCGGAACCGAAATCGTAAGTTTTCCAGAAATCTCGCCGCGGCGAGAATAACTTCGCCACGGCGAGATTCGTTCGAAAACACATTTTTATGCTGTTTTGTTCCAAAATTGCCCTCCAAAACCCTAGATCTATATATACATTATGATGGAGAAGGAGGGGACGGCAGAAAGGAGAGTTCAAAGGCATTTTTGGAGAAGAGAAGGAAATTTTGGAGAAACTTGAAGGATCTTCATCATTGTTGCTACCAAGCCTTCATCTTCTAGAGTTTTTTCATCTCTTCTCCTTAATTTTTATTTTCTGCAGTTTATTCATATTTGTTATTCATGGATTCAATTGAAATAATAGTTGTTCGTATTTCCGTTATGAACTAATTCGTTTTTGCTAAGGCTATGATGTAGTTAGATCAAGGAAATCTGATTTCTTTTGTTATGGTTATATGAATTCATTGTTTTCAACTCGAGTATTTATTTCCATGCTTAATGCTTTTAAATTTCTGATCAAGATTTAGATGATTTGTTGCATTATATTGAGACCGAGAGGAGATGTGTAATGAATGCTTCTTGTGATAAATACCGTATGTTGAATGCGAGTTTGACACCTAATGCATGATGTATGTGGTTATTCTAGAAATTCCATAAATCGTAATGTGCTTATTTGTGATTAAATCTTCATAGAAATATAGTCGGTTTTCATAGATAAGTAATTCTAATATAACTTGAGAAAGAGTATTAGATAAGTTTGGGTTTTTCAACCATCACTTTTAGCTTTGATTTTCATATAACATGACTTGAAATCGGATTGAATTGATTTAGCGAAATCAAATGCCTTAGCATTTTTAATCATTAGTGAACAACATTTAATTTTGTTATTCGTGTTTAGTTTTATGTTAATTTTCTTTTTAAACAATTTCAACAATTCAGTTTTCAAATAAAATTAGGGTTAGTCAATTTCGGTACTTAGTAACGCCATTCCTTCTGGGTTCGATATCCGTACTTTTGTACACTTTATTACTTGAACGATTCGTACACTTGCGAAAATAAGCATCAAGTTTTTGGCGCCGTTGCCGGGGAATGGTTTGTTTTTATTAATATCGATACTACCTAATCTTAGTTTTAATTTGAAGTTAATTTCCTTTATCTTTCTTTCATTTTTAATTTTGTTTATTTTGCTGTGTTATTTTATAAATATAAAAAAAAAAGTAACTTTGTGTTGTTTTTGTGTTAGTTGATTTTCTGGTTGCAGGATTTTTGTATGAGACGTACAAGAAGCCTTAACCTTCTTCCATTTGATCCGGAGATTGATAGAACATATAGGTATCTAAACTGAGAGAGAAGACGTTCAACCTCAGCTCCTAATAGACAATCAACCATGGATCCACCATTTGTTGAGGGAGGTGGAAATCGTAGAGCTTTGAAGGATTATGCTGCGCCTAATGTTGCTGGAACTATTTCGGGTATAAGGAGGCCAACTATTCAAGCCAATAACTTTGAGATAAAACCATCCTTTATCTAAATGGTTCAATCAAATCAGTTTGGGGGAATGTCAAAGGATGATCCAAATGCACATATTGCTTACTTTCTGGAGGTGTGTGATCTTTATAAGATAAATGGTGTGTCCGAAGATGCTGTAAGATTGAGGGTTTTTCCTTTTTCACTTCGGGATAAAGCCAAGGAGTGGCTAAACTCATTACCACCAGGATCAATTACAACATGGAATGAATTGGTTGTAAATTCTTATCCAAGTTCTTTCCTCCTGCTAAGACAAAGAAAATTAAGGAATGAAATCACATCATTTACACAATATGACCAAGAATCATTGTATGAAACTTGGGAAAGATTCAAAGAAATGTTGAGGAAGTGACCACATCATGGTATACCAATTTGGATACAAGTCTCTACATTTTATAATGGGTTGGTTTCAAACTATCGTGCAATGATTGATCTTTGCCGCATTGGAGCATCTTTGATGGGAAAACACCGGAGGATGCTCATGAGTTGTTAGAGGTTATGGCAGAAAACAACAATCAGTGGCATTCAGAGCGGGTAATTGCAAAAAGACCAACAGTAGTGCATGAAATTGATTCAATGAATGCTTTGTCGGCTCAAGTTGTTGTTCTTTCAAGAAAGATGGATTCTTTGTCCTCCAAATTTGAATCCAAACCAACTGCACAATGTGATTTATGTGGTGGAAATCATGCTAGCATCGAGTGCCAAGTTGGAAATCCATTTGCTTCACCAAATGCTGAGCAAGCAAATTATGTTTCAAATTTCCAAAAACCTCAACATAACCCATACTCGAACACCTACAATCCAGGTTGGAGAAATCATCCAAATTTGTCATGGGGAAATAACCAAGGGGGATTCAAACCGTCATCATCTTCCTACCAACCACAGGAGAAAAAACAAACAAATTTGCAAGAACTTTTGAAAAAGTTCATTGAGGAGACAAGAGCAAATTTCTAAATCAAGAGGCAATCAACAGGGACATCCAAAACCAACTCGGCTTTCAAAGCAGATTTCAGAAAGGTCTCAAGGATCACTACCTAGTGACACAATAAATCCCATAGAGCATGCAAAGGCTATCACATTGAGAAGTGGAAAAGAACTTGAGAATCAGAAGAAATCGGAGAAAAAGATGGAAGAATCTAAAGAAAAGCCATCAAGATCCCAAGATACTCAACCTTCCCCATATGCAAAATATGAGCCTTCTATCCCATATCCTCAAAGATTGAATAAGAAAAAGCTTGATAATCAATTTGATAAATTTTTGGATATTTTTAAGAAATTGCATATTAACATTCCTTTTGCAGAAATGTTGGAACAAATGCCCAAATATGCAAAATTCATGAAGGAAATCCTATCAAAGAAGAGGAGGCTAGGAGATAATGAAACTGTCATGCTAAATGAGGAATGTAGTGCAGTTCTTCAAAGAAAACTGCCACAGAAATTGAAAGACCCAGGGAGTTTTACTATACCTTGTACTATAGGAAGTTGCAATTTTGATAAAGTCCTATGTGATTTAGGAGCAAGAATTAATTTGATGCCACTTTCTGCTTTTCGTGAAACTAGGCACAGGAGAAGTGAAGCCCACTTCAATATCTTTACAATTAGCGGATCGATCGGTGAAATATCCTCTAGGGGTAATTGAGGATGTTTTAATTAAAGTCGGCAAGTTTATTTTCCTGTAGATTTCGTGGTGCTTGACATGGAGGAAGATAGAGAGATACCGTTGATATTGGGGAGACCGTTCCTTGCAACCGAAGAACATTGATTGATGTTCAAAGAAGGAAAGCTCATTCTACGGGTGCAAGATGAACAAGTAACTTTTGATGTTTTTGAAGAAATAAAATCTCCAAGTGATGTACATTCTTGTTTTCAAATTAACACTCTTGACGGTTTAATCTCGGAAACTTATGAGGAGATAACTCCATTGCTACCACTAGAAGCTGGCCTTGTGAAATCTGCAACAATTGAGGAGGAAGATGAGGGGACGAGACAATGTTCTGAATTACTGGCAGCACCTAATGAATATTTATGCAGTGATGGAACATTTAAGGAGTTGGGGACAAATGAAACTCCAACCTCAGTGGTAAAGAATGGAGCCAACAAGATTGAGCTAAACCCAATGCCATCCCATCTAAAAAAAAAAAAAATTCTTACGTTCACCACCGGCGAGGGTAGTTTCACCGTCGGTGGAAAGGAGATCTCTCTTCCCTTTCTTACATTGAGGACAATGTAAGGTTTTGGTTGGGGGTGCGGTAAACGGTAAATCTTTTCTCCCCTTCATTTTTAGTAGTTTTGTTTGTGTGTTTAGTTGTGTTTAATTTTGATTTTCCATTTATTTTTCTGCATTTTGATTTAATTTTTTTTTATTTCTTTATTGTCTTATTTTATTATTATTATTATTATTATTTTATTTGCATTTTACTTGTTTTAATTTGCACGTTGATGATAATAATGTGATTGTGATAACAAGTAGCTGTTAGAAGACATTAAATTTTGCTTTGGTTTAAAGAGAATTTCAAATGTTGATTTTTACCTAGTTGGCGACTCTTTTGGTATGTGGTATGATTTGGTTGATTAGTCTAAATGCTTAGAGAAGTCTTATGTGTGAATTTTGCATGGACATTTTTGTGATCTCAACAAACTCTAGAACTCATTTGAAAACCTCTTGAGGCGAAATAATTTGGAATTGCACTGTTTAGGATATGATGTAGGCCATTTTTGGATCGATTGTGCCATTTTTAGCCTACCTTGTTATCTTTATATCACTAGTAACCTCTTTGAGCCATTTAAATATATTGTTAGCCTTACTTTTCTTTCTTTTTGCCTTATATAACTTACCTTCTATTGAGCCAAAAATATATATATATAATTCCTACCTTATTTGTTAAGAGCACTTAATTTTGAACACAAACTTTTCAAGAGGAATTGGAGAAATCTTCCACATATATTGGAAGAAATTGGTTGGGGGTTATGTCTTTTCAAGAGCAATTAGAGTAAGGATGAAAAAAAAATCATATATATTGGAATAAAGTAGTTGCCTTTTCAAAGAGCAATTGAGTAAAAAAAAAAAAAGAAGAAGAAAAAGAAGAAGAAGAAAGCCTTCACATTCTAGTAAATAAAAGAGTGTTAGTGATGGATGTACTAAGGTGAAAGATTGAGGAAGAACTTTGTTTATCTGTGGAAAAATGGGTTATGATCGGAAGAAACAATTTGGGTTAAATGGTGTTATTCTTTTACTTAATTGGTTGTGTTTAATCTAATAAGTGCCCTTATTTGTATTTTGACACTTCCCGTTCTTTCTTAACCAAATACCTAAGCCTAACATTACAAGCCTCGTAAAGTCCTATTGATCCAAAGTGGTGTATTTTTCTTCATTAGTGGAGAGAGGTTTGAAAAGTGAGCCTATGGAGTTTGAGATTTCACCTTTTTGTTTGTGGATATTGTGCATAATATTATCTGGGCATTATGGCTAATGGTTTGTGGTTTGATGGATGTTTAAGAGTCAATAACAAAAGTGAAATTGGCATTTGAGATTTCTTAAAGCTTAGGTGACATTTAATTATTCTATATGTTGGGTGTTATTTACAATTTTTGAGACATTTGTGCAAGTTATTTGTTATGTGATTTTATTGTTTTAAGTTAGGATAGTTATAAGTAAGATGTTTGTGGGTATCATCACTAGAAGCCCTCACGAGACTACAACTCGTCCTACTAGGGCCACCTAGGGGTTTAAAGGCTTATTGCATACGCTTAATGTAATGTCGTAAATAGAATAAATTTCCTTTGAATTTTTCTTTTAATGTCTCCTTTGAAATTATTCATAGATCGCTTTTCTTGCTAGAGACTAGCAAGAAGCTGGTTGGGGGTTGTTGATAGGAGTCAAATTATTGCATTTTTGTTATGATTTAAAGGTTGATATTTGTGTGAAAATTGTGTTTTATTTTATTATTTAATCCACAAATGTCATTTCACGGGTATTTCGTGTTTAAAGTGCAATTGCAGGTAAAATCATGATTATGGAGAAGTTTGGAACAAATTTCAATGACCGGGATTGAGTGCAAATAAAAAGAAAAAAAAATTTCAAAATTTAGAAGTTCGCCGCCGGCGAGAATATTCCCGCCGCCGGCGAAAACCTTACTAAGAAAATGTTGAAAATCATGCAGGGAGCACGGATTTTGGCAAAACAATCTCGCCGCCGGCCAAATCAATCTCGCCGCCGGCCAAATCAATCTCGCCGCCGGCCAAGTACATCTCGCCGCCGGCCAAATACATATCGCCGCCGGCCAAGTGCATCTCACCGCCGGCCACAATAATCCCGCCGCCGGCGAGATTTAGCGGAACCGAAATCATAAGTTTTCCAGAAATCTCGCCGCGGCGAGAATAACTTCGCCGCCGGCGAGATTCGTTCGAAAACACATTTTTATGCTGTTTTGTTCCAAAATTGCCCTCCAAAACCCTAGATCTATATATACATTATGATGGAGAAGGAGGGGACGGCAGAAAGGAGAGTTCAAAGGCATTTTTGGAGAAGAGAAGGAAATTTTGGAGAAACTTGAAGGATCTTCACCATTGTTGCTACCAAGCCTTCATCTTCTAGAGTTTTTTCATCTCTTCTCCTTAATTTTTATTTTCTGCAGTTTATTCATATTTGTTATTCATGGATTCAATTGAAATAATGGTTGTTCGTATTTCCGTTATGAACTAATTCGTTTTTGCTAAGGCTATGATGTAGTTAGATCAAGGAAATCTGATTTCTTTTGTTATGGTTATATGAATTCATTGTTTTCAAGTCGAGTATTTATTTCCATGCTTAATGCTTTTAAATTTCTGATCAAGATTTAGATGATTTGTTGCATTATATTGAGACCGAGAGGAGATGTGTAATGAATGCTTCTTGTGATAAATACCGTATGTTGAATGCGAGTTTGACACCTAATGCATGATGTATGTGGTTATTCTAGAAATTCCATAAATCGTAATGTGCTTATTTGTGATTAAATCTTCATAGAAATATAGTCGGTTTTCATAGATAAGTAATTCTAATATAACTTGAGAAAGAGTATTAGATAAGTTTGGGTTTTTCAACCATCACTTTTAGCTTTGATTTTCATATAACATGACTTGAAATCGGATTGAATTGATTTAGCGAAATCAAATGCCTTAGCATTTTTAATCATTAGGGAACAACATTTAATTTTGTTATTCGTGTTTAGTTTTATGTTAATTTTCTTTTTAAACAATTTCAACAATTCAGTTTTCAAATAAAATTAGGGTTAGTCAATTTCGGTACTTAGTAACACCATTCCTTCTGGGTTCGATATCCGTACTTTTGTACACTTTATTACTTGAACGATTCGTACACTTGCGAAAATAAGCATCAAGGATCTCAGCTAACAGACTTCTTAACCAACCTACTTCTTCATTAGCATTAGCTAGTGCTATCATTTCAGACTCCATCGTAGATTGAGCCAAAATTTTCTATTTTTTAGACTTTCAAGAAACAGCTCCACCAACAATGCTAAGTATATAACCGCTAGTTATTTTGGAGTCTTCTAATAGGGTGTTCCATTCATCATCGTTGTATCCTTCTAAAAGAGTAGGAAACTTCTTATATTGTAATCCAAGGTTCATAGTTCTCTTAAGGTATCTCATGACCCTTCTAATTGCATTCCAATGCTTTATAGTAGGTTTACTGTTAAAACTACATAGTCGTCCCACAAGATAAGCAATGATGTCTGGCCTAGTGCAGTAAGTAGCATAACATAAGCTACCAATAATGCTCACATACTCAGTTTGTCTAACACTGTCTCCGATGTTCTTGAATAACTTTATACTAGGACCATAAGCAGTACATGCAGGTTTGTAGTTAAAGTAATTATATTTCTTTAAGATCTTCTCAATGTAATGAGATTAATCTAGATAAAGTCCTTTTTCAGACCTAATAATCTTTATACTAAGGATTACACTCGCTTCTCTGAAGTCTTTCATATGAAAATTAGCATATAACAAAATTTTCACATTATTCACAACATGAATATTTGACCCAAAAGTAAGCATGTCATCCACATATAAACATATAATAGTATAAATTTCATTTTTTAATTTATAATAAATGTATTTGTCACTTTCATTTATTTTGAATCCATATGATATAACTAGATTATCAAATTTTTCATGCAATTGATAAGGTGCTTATTTAGACCATAAAAGAGATTTATCTAGTTTACAAACTTTATTTTCTTGACCTGGGACAACAAAGCCCTCAAGTTGATCCACATAATTCTCTTCTTCTAAGTAACCATTTAAAAATGCAGTTTTAACATCCATTTGGTACACTACTAAATCATGGATAGCAACATGAGAGAAAAGCACACGTATGGAAGTTATTTATGCGACTGGTGAAAAGGTATCAAAGAAATCTACATTTTCTTTTGCTTATACCTTTTGGCTACAAGACAAGTTTTTTACTTTTAAATAGTACCATCGGGTTTTAATTTTTTCTTTAGTATTTATTTACATACTATGGTTTTACAACTAGGAGATAAGTTAAGTAGATGTCAAGTTCTATTATACTCAAGACAATCCATTTTTTTTTCATTTATGGCTTTTTCTCATAAGTTGGCATCTAAAGAAGATAAGGTTTTTTGAAAAGTTTGGGAATCTTCCTCTAAGGTATGAGCATAAAAATCAGACCCAAAATCCTTAGAGGTTTGAGCTCATTTACTTCTCCTAATTTTAGTGTCTAATTCTTTATTTTGTTCACTAGTTCTTGTTATGGGTAAACTACTAGAAAATGAGCCCTAACTATTCTTCAATTTAAAGGGAAACCTATGTTCATAGAAGTCATCATCATTTGATTCTATAACTATGTGATCATTTAAGTCATAGAATCTATAAGCTTTATAATTTACAACATATCCTATAAACACACATTCATATGCTCTACTAACAAGTTTATTTCTTTTAGGATCAGGGATCCTAAGATAGGCTAAACAACCTCGAGTTTTAAAACAAGTTAAGTTTATTTTATTTTTCTATTAAGTTTATTTTCAATTTTAGCCATAAATATTTTAAACATGTCAAACGCTTCACTTTTATTTTTCATTAGATATACATAAGTATAGTGTGGAAAGTCATCAATAAAAGTTATAAAATAACGTTTTCTATTTCTTGCTAAAATACAATCAAGTTCACATATGTCAAAGTGTATGAAGTCTACAGGTTCAGATTCTCTAACTACTGATTTATGTAAAGTTTTGGTTATTTTAGCTTGACTACAAAGGGCATATTTTTCAAAATCATTCAAAGATAATTTAGGAATTAGTTCTAAGGTACTCATGTTCTTGATTATGCGTTTTTTAACATGAAAAATTCTAACATGCCAAATATTAAAAGAACTTAACATATAAGTAAAAGAAGAAGCTTTATTAATTTCAACATTAAATTTAAACATGCCCTCAGTGGCGTACCCTTTCCCAACAAAAAACATTATTCTTAGTTATTGTATACAAATCATCCCCTATAGTTTGATTAAAACCATATTTGTTAAGAAGATCGCCCGAAACTAGGTTCTTTCTCATCTTTGGAGTATGTAGAACATCTTTCAAGATGACAGCCTTTCTAGAGGTAAACTTCAATTCTATCTCACAAGTACCAACAACTTTAGTGCAGTAGGAGTCGCCTAGCAACACTTTTTTATCCTCAGACGTAAAATAGGACTTGAACATGTCACGTTCAAAGCAAATATGGCGAGAAGCACCAGTGTCCACATACCACACCTCAGATCCACCAAAAAAGTTGATTTTTGATTTCATAGCAATAAGTTGATCTTTGATAAGGTTCGTCTGTGAGGCAAGACAATTCATGTTCTGACAGTTCCTAGCCAAGTGGTCAAGCCTATTACAACTATAACACATGAATGTGTTATTTCTTGAGGGAGTTGAGGTCAATTCAGTGGAGGATTTATGTTTCTATTTTGGTTGTTACGGTTCTGGCTATTATTACGATTCTAAGTTTTCATGTTTTTTCATTTAGGTTTTAGAATTACAGAAGAGGATTTCTTATTAGCACTGTTGTTTAAGACAACGAGTACCTCATCTTTTTTATTTTATTTTCGGGATTCTTCTTCTAAAGAAAATTCCTTAGTTTTATGTCTAAGTGAATTCTTAAAATATTTTCATACAAGGGTAATTTATCTATAATAACATCAACTTGAAATTGTTCATCTAAAACCATACCTTCAGAAGTTATTTCATGCGCTATCTTATGTGGTTCATGTGATTGAGCTTTCACAGATTTGTCATCAATCATTTGGTACTTCATGTATCTGCTAACATCATACTTTTTTGTTGCAACTTCTTCAATGTCATACTTCTTTTGAAGTGCATCCCAAATTTCCTTAGCTGACTTATGAGAAATAGTCATATAAATCATCAACTAAACTATTAAGAATAAATTTTTAACATAGAAAATCATTTTCCATCCAAGTGTTCAAGCCTTTAGTTGTAGCTTCAGTAGGAGGATTAGGTAGTGTTGGTTTTTCAGTAGTAAGAATAGAAGCGACATTTTTCATGGTTAAGAAAAATAACATCTTTTGTCTCCATCTTTTAAAGTGTAGTCCCTCAAAACAAAATGGTTTGTTGAGATCATCAGTTAACAATTTAGTAAACATGGAAGATAAAAAAAAGCGTCTTAAATTTGTTGAAACAGGTATATAAAAACAAGATATGAACAATATTACCGATATACTAAACAATATTGTTTGGGTCTCTTTAAGACGTTTTGCGGCTCTATCTAAAGCTATGTAAGCAAACACAACCTTGTCATCCCGAGAATAAAACAACCAAAAATCATTTTTTTTGTCTCAAAGCTTCACTACATTGATGGAGTCTAGAATACTACATCTTTAAAATATTTATGTTGCTCAGAAAACTGAAAAACAATTTATATATTCTTTTCTTGGGTTTGTTATGAAGAGCAGTTTCTAAGTTGTATAAAACTGAGAGTTATGACCCTCTTTTTATAACAAAAAAAAAATAAACGTATGTGCAACGTTCACATAATAATAGTGTTTCGTAAGACTTGGACTGAATGGATTGAAAGGGAACAGAACAATAAAAAAATAGCAATCACAATAATGGAACGATCACCTCACACACACACTTGGCTCGACCGGATAGCGATGGCAACGACATGCGTGCGTGTGAACCCATAATTGCTTAAGTCATATCCCCTTCTACAAAAGTAGGTACCCTTGAAGCCCAATCCCAATTATAAATTTTTTTCTATATAAACAACTCCTAACTAAGAAATGTAGAGAAACAATCTGGGCTAAACTTTTTGAGAGAGTAAAATTATGTATTTTTTTTCATTAATTTTTTTATTTAAATTCACACTATTTTTAACATATTATCATTATCATAATCTAAATTTTATTGAAATAATAATTTTTTATTAATTATAATTTTATATAATAATAATGGTATTAAAATATAATTAATATCGAAAATAAAATACATATTTTATTTAATTTTGATAGTCAAAATAATAAAAATTATTATATTAATATTAATACTCGTAAATAAATAATGCAACTTGATATATTTGATGGCTTTGAAATGAAGGCCCATTAATGTGTAAGCAAAGACTAATGGTAGCTGTTTTTGTTTGTTTTAATAATTTAATACCGTACGTTGAAGCAGAAGAAAACAAGACAGATAAAGCTTCTTATGTTTGAGAATTATATCAAATGTTTCACTTATTTTGAAACCCGCCTGGATTATACACTTTTTCAATGATCAGAAAATACTCAACTTTCCTCCTCTTAACTATCTTCACTGTACTGATCCAAACAACTCACCAACATAACAAGAAGTGCATACCAACATGTGGCAATGAACAGTTCCAATACCCATTTGGGTTCTCTGCCGGTTGTCATATTCAGCTAAATTGCTCTGCAACTGGCATACCTAAAATTGGAGATTTTCCAATTTTAGCTTTGAATTCAGAAAGTATAAGAATCAAAATACAACGCAATTGTACTCGTTCCCTTCAAAGCCTCAGCCGACTCTTCGGTAAGCAATATGCTCCAACTTTTCGAAACGCAATTCTCTTACATAATTGCAATACACAAGTTTTGCAATGTGAGATACCTTCAATTTCAGTGATGGCAAGCTTCGGATCTCTGAGTTGTAACCCGAGTAGTAGTATCAGTTGTTATTCGAAGAATACGACTTACTTTATGGACCTTGAGAGTGTCAAGCGAACGCAGTGTCGTTTTGTTTTGTCGTCTATATTAGCTGTGGATTTGAAAAAATCGAAAGAGCCGGTGTCGTTGGATATTGAGGTTGTGGAGTTGGGTTGGTGGCTGCAAGGAGATTGCCAATTTTGTGATAAGAATGCAAATTGTACTTCTGTTATTTCGCCGGATGGAAAGTCCGGATATAGGTGTTCCTGCTACAAAGGGTTCGTCGGCGATGGATATCTGGGCGGCCTTGCTTGCCGGAAATGTTAGTTTTTCTTGCCGAGAGTTAACAATTAATTTTTTATTTTTTAGTTTCCTTTACAAAATTATTTTTTTTCAACGTATTATTAAATCATTAATTAATTAAATGTTTTAAACACAAAAATAACTACATGTTTTCTTGGATTAAAAGTTTTTTATTCTAACTAATTTTTAGTTTTCTATTTATTGTGTTAATTATTAATCCGTTGCATGGTATAATCCTTAATCATCCTCCTCCTTCTTCTTCAATTTATTGATTTACAGTGAAAGATTTGTTTAGTGCTAAGAATAAAAATAATTAAAGTTGTAGTTTCTATTAATTAAAGATATATCTTCTTTAACCTCATCAAATTGCAAATTTTATATCATATACGCAGGCTTAGTATAAAAAAAAAAAAAAAAAAAAGTGGTATTGACTTATCTGCTCCTTTACTCCATTATTATTGTTTGCTTGTATGGTTTTCTTTCTTTTTTTTATTTGTCATTTGTAGTCTTCGAAGGTAAGTGGTCTCAAATAGTCACAAATCATGAAAATCTAAATTAAATTAAAAAAAAATAGATATTAGCTAATAGTGTTATATTAGGATTAACCTCTCCATAATTCAAATTATATATTTAAATATATGTATGATGTATAAAAATTATATGATGATATATTAATTACTCTATCAAGCTTAGATATAAGTTAAAGTAGGGAAGAAAAAAAAAAGATCTATATAAAAATTATTTTGAAAATACCATCCAACCTTGCTAATTAATGGGTACGTAGTACTTATACTTTACCTAATTAAATTTTGAAAATATTCATCCAAATATATTTAGGTAAATCATTAATTTAGAAGTTTGTAGGTTATAAATTAATTTAGAGTAGTTTTATTGTTAGAGTTAGTTTTTGCTATTATCAGAATAAATTTTTTAATTTTAAAATTATATAATCATTAGTTTATGAACATAAATTTATATTATTGTAACATTAATTTTTTTTATTTTAAAAATATCAACTTGCATCCCACTAATAAACGAACTTCCATCCCACTAAAGCAAAGTGTTTTAAATTTTAATTTTTTGATTAGCAATAGTGACAACTTTGATCAAAGAATTTATATGTTAGGTGAGTTCTCAACTGCAACATAAAACAGAATAAATATTAAATTTATACACATTTATATAGCATTGATTATAATATATTAATATGATAAAATAATTTTAAAAATAAAAATGAAAAGTTATATTATATATCACGTCATAATTAAATTAAACATAAATATGCATATAAATTTATTTATATTTAACATTTTTATTAAAACAATTAAGATTAAGTCTTTTGAGTATAGTTTGTATTTGTCCAACTTTGAAATATATGTGTTCGATTGATATCCAACAAAGTCATAAAAGATATTAGTTTAGCGGATTTTGTCAAAGTGAGAAGATATTTTAAGTTGTTTGCATGTCTCAATAATAGGGGAAATATATATATTAGGAATATTTACCCAGCTATTAGGCTTCGTAACATAATTAATTAGGAGTATGTTATTTATAAATTAAATTACTTTTTTATTAGATACTTATTTTTAAAAATAATTACTACTTTTTTATAAAATAATAATAAATTAAAATAATAATTTATATTTGTAATAATATTTTTAAAATACCAGAGTCATAGACTATTAATAACCGGATTACTTTTATTTTATGTATTGAATATTAATATTTTATCATTTCAAATAAATATGTGTTTAAAATTTTAATTTTAATTTTTTTTATAATAATATATACATATTTTAATATTCAACAAATAATATGAATATATGATTATATTCTCTAACAAATAAATATCATACACATTGTATCCCATCCTAATTCTTGATAGATAAAATTTTAGTATAATATTTACAAAATTATATGTATAAAATAAAACTTTATCCTATTTAAATTTTAGATTTTAAGTTTTTAATACCTATTATCTAAAATAAATTCAATAACTTAAACATAATTTTATTAAAATAAGATAAATATAATATCGTAATTTAAAAATAAATACTAATTAAAAAGCAACAAATATATATTATTTATTTATGTATATTATATCTTTATTAGATAAATTATAAATCTATTATTAATAATGAACATGGTTTATAAAAAAAATAAAAATATATATTTATCTTTATTCAATGAAAAAATAATGAAATAAAGGGAGAACTAAAAAGAGTAAATATTATGAAAAAAATAATGGAAGAAAGAGGGACAATTATATAAAAAGTTTTGAAAGAATAAAAAGATCAATGGTAAAAAAAAATAAATAACTTAAATGAATGTCATTGAATTGAAAAATTAAATATTTTTTAAATTTAAAAATTTAATTTTTTTTAATTTATTTTTAATAGCCCATATTCTCTGTAAAATATCAAGCCCTACCTCGTTATCTCATCTAAAGACTACAATAAAATTCACCAAAAAATAGTACTACAATAAATATCGTTTTTCGAAAAAGAAGATTTTATTTTATTAACAAATGTTATAAAAGCAAAATAGATTATTAAATGGATTAATTTTTCATTTACTTTGTTTTGGAATAATAATACTATATAACCTTAGCCCACCACCTTACTATTTTTTTAATCCATATTATCTTCTTACATATGTACTTTTTTATTTTTTACAACTCAATTTTATAGCATTTTGTGAATAAAAAAATAGTAGAAACTCTTATCTTCATGAATAGTTTTTATGATGTTTGTAATCATTAAATATGTGAGAAAAAAATATTACTCACTTTGTTATTTGAATGTGTTTATATGATAAGAAAAAAACATATATATATATTCTTGAAAAAAATATTTTTTAACATAGTTTTTTTTATCATTGTAAACATGTAATTTGTTAATATATGTTATTTATACTTGTGGTGAATAGGTTTGTTTTTGAAAGAATAAGGGATTATTTATAATGATTTTGATTTATGATATATAATTTATTATTAAATAATTAATTTTTTATTTAAGATTTTTTTGTAAAAACAATAGTAAATATTTTTAATAACAATTTCTACTTAGTAATTTTTAAGAAAAAAAATAAAAAAAAACAACCTACAAGTTATTTGATAACCCTTTTTTATTTTTTATTTTTTGAAAAACTTAAAATATAAAAAATTTTATTATTATTATTTATAAATTTTAAGTTTTTAATAATTTTCTTCTTATAAAGTATACATACAAAAGTCATAAGTTTTGATTTATTAAAAATAAAAAAATGAAAAATTAGAAATCTAATTCAAAAATTTTGTTTTTAAAGATTTATGGATCTCTACATATTTTGATAATAATTTTTTAAAAATATAAAAATTAAAATAAAAAATCATTAGTAAATATATTTGAATGAAAAATCAAATAAAAAATCATAAATCAGAAATTAAGATTGTTATTAAACACATTGTTTAAAAATAAATTTTTTTTATGAAAAATGGAAAATATAAAATAATACACACTTTTAAGAAATGAGTTTTTTTTCCTTTTTTTTTTTTTGAAAAAAAAAACACTTTAAGAAGGACACATGTTTTTTTCTTATGCGGTTTGACACTGAGGTAAGAAATATTTTTAATGTCTGGTGGCCAAATTAAAAATACTATAAATGTTCTCCCCTCACTTTTCAATAAATCATTATTTTAAATTACAAATCTTTGCCTTATGTCAAAAATAAAAATTTATTTTATTTTTTAAAAAAACGATATAAAAATAAATGATCTTTGTTTTTTTATTTTTAATCATATTAAAATATTACCTTTATAAATTATATTTAACAATAAATAATAATAACTATAAAATTAATAAAAATTAAAATAAAAATAAAAAAATGTAAAATTTGATACTAATTCTTATATTGTTATTTTTTTAATAATAAAAGAA
The DNA here is from genome assembly GCA_030763125.1 of Hippophae gyantsensis. NCBI lineage: Eukaryota > Viridiplantae > Streptophyta > Magnoliopsida > Rosales > Elaeagnaceae > Hippophae > Hippophae gyantsensis. Next base: position 53,729,630 of record CM061031.1, on the reverse strand, counting down.
CAAAATTAACATTATACTAAATAGTTATAACTCACATTACTGATGACATTAGTGTATTCATAAAAGTTGCTTTGTTTCCAAACCGGCTCTAAATATACTATAGAATATCTAGGGTAACGAACGACTACATGCTTGAGTGCTTGGGTTTATTGTCAAAATGACTAGATGAGCCAAAAAGATTATTATTTCTTTGAAGTTTAAAGTAGGGTTGTTTATCGGATCGAAATCGTTGATTTTATATTCATCGATCCGATCCGACCATCTGCTCGAATAGAAACATCTTAATCCGCAACTGATCTGATCACCTTTCATATCCGCTCAATTCGATCCGTAAACTATTCAGATGACATCCGATCAATCCGATTAATAAACTTAATTAACTATATTTTTTGTATTTTTAAATAAAAAAACATTAAAAAATCAAATAAATATATATTAATTAAATATATATATATATATATATAATTAATTTCGATCGGATCGGATGAATCGTAGTGAAATCCATTATTCGATCCGCACTTAACGGATGAGAATTTTTTTCATCCGATCTGACCATTGGATTGGATTGGATCAAATCGAATGAAAAATCAACGGATCGAATTGGATCAAATCGAATGAAAAATCAACGGATCGGATCGGATTAGATTGATCAAATTTTTTGGACACCCTTAATTTAAACTAACTTAGCTGTATTAATATTCATTGTTTTGGGCTGTTGAAGTTTTTCATTAATTATAATTGTTAGATAAATTGACAAACCATATATAGTTTTTTTATTTAAACAGCTCCGAAATGCAATTTTGTGAATTACTTGATTGGCCGCTGTAGAGGGAAGACAAGGCTAGTCGTTTTAATTGGAGGTAATTTTTCTATTAAACTAAATATGGTAAACAACATATTTTGGTCTACAACTTATACGTTTAAGTTTTCAAAGGATTTAAGATTTGAGCATACGTTTAAGTATTGACAGAATATTAAAAAAGGACTTGAGCATACCAACTTATACGTTTAATTATATAAACATTATTTCTTAAGTTCATTACAAGTGTTCCGTGCATTCTTAATATGAATTCCCCCTCTTACTCAGCCATTGCTTCTGGTGCTTCTTTAATTATGATGAGTTTGGGTCTAATTTGCTGTTTTGTTCGCCGACAAAACAAGTTAAAAGCTAGACACAGCACAAAACGACGTTTATCTGAAGCTACAGGAAACTGCAACATTCCCTTGTATCACTACAGAGAAATTGAGAAAGCTACAAATGGTTTCTCAGAGAATCAAAGGCTTGGAACTGGAGCATATGGAACAGTTTATGCAGGAAAGCTTCAAGGTGACCAATGGGTTGCTATAAAAAGAATTAAGTACAGAGATACTGATAACACTGAGCAAGTCATGAATGAAATCAAGCTCATCTCATCAGTAAGTCATCCCAATCTTGTCCAGCTCTTGGGTTGTTCCATTGATCATGGTGAACAAATCCTTGTCTATGAGTTTATGCCCAATGGAACATTGTGTCAACATTTACAAAGAGAAAGAGGTGAGGGACTTGATTGGCCAATTCGCCTAACCATAGCCACTCATACTGCTCAAGCCATAAGTTACCTTCACTTTGCCGTTAAGCCACCTATATATCACAGAGACATCAAGTCTAGCAATATTCTTTTAGATCATAAATTTAAGTCCAAAGTTGCAGACTTTGGTCTATCTAGACTTGGTATGACTGAAATTTCCCACATTTCAACTGCCCCTCAAGGTACACCAGGGTATCTTGATCCTCAATATCATCAGAATTTTCATCTTTCTGATAAAAGCGATGTGTATAGCTTTGGTGTTGTTTTGGTCGAAATCATAACAGCAATGAAAGCGGTCGACTTCACTCGACCCCAAAATGAAGTAAATTTAGCTGTCTTAGCTACTGATAGAATTGGAAATGGGTGTTTGGATGAGATTATAGATCCATTTCTTGAACCACATAGAGATGCTTGGACTCATTCTTCAGTGCATAAAGTAGCAGAATTAGCATTCAGATGCTTAGCATTTCACAGAGATATGAGGCCTTCAATGATGGAAGTGGCAGATGAACTAGAACAAATTCGAGCAAGCAGATTGACATTCTCTGAAGAAAATACATACATTGCTTCATCAGAGGGGTCTTCTACTTCTTTTTCCTCAAATACAAGTGACAAACCAATGAATGTTAATAAGGAAGAGTTGAAGAGAAGGGTAGTGGTTGTGCCTAATGTTGAGATTGGTAGCCTGAGTTCAATGGAAAGGCTGACAGATGATTCACCAGTTTCTAATCAAGATCCTTGGTTTAGCGAACAGAGCTCACATTCATCAAATAGTTTGCTAGGTAATGCAAGAACATAATTCAGCGAGACAGCCCTGTTGGGTTTTTTGTAGATTCATAAACTTGTGCTCATGGACAAAACGTTATTACTTCTACTATAGTCTTTTGTTTTTGGTTTTTGTAATTCATTTAGTCGTAAACAGAAGAACGTTGAACATCATGTTCAAAGTTTTTTTCCTTTTTTCCTCCCTCACACACACACTCTCTCTCCCTCTCTCTATCTTCATGCCGAAGGTGTAAATAGAAAATGCAAGTTGGTGTTCTCATAGATGTCGCATGTTGCATTGTACACTATTTTTTTTTCCTCCTCTGAATCATAATAACAAGGTTTATTCCATAAGAAGCAAAAGTGAGTAAAAAAGATTGCATATTTATGATTTAACTCATATATGATTCTATGTCACCAGCAAACAAATAAAAACAACAAATAAGTTAAAAGTTAGCCTTTTATTTGTGGAGAGCATGGAGAAAATAAAAAATAAAATAAGGTTAAATATATTATATGATCATCCTTATTTATCTATTGTTGGAGATTGTTGTTATAAAGCTCCTTAATTTAAGGAGCAAATTAAGGAGCAAAACATGGAACAAAACATGGAACAAAACATGGAGCAAAACATGGAGCAAAACAAGGAGTAAAACATGGAGCTTAATTCAAGGAGCAATTCAAGGAACCATTAATTTAAGGAGTAATTCAAGGAGTGAATTTTCCTATAAATAGATGTGTAATTGTAATGAATTAACCATTCAAAAGTGTTCATTCCAATTGAGAGAAAAGCTTAGAGAGCAAAGCTTTTGTGAGAGAAAATTGAGAGTAATTTTCTTGGGTGCAATTTGGTTGTGGGTTGTGAGTGTTGTAATCACCTTGTGTAATTTCTTCTCTTTCGTCCAGAGACGTAAGTAAGATTGACCGAACTCCGTTATCAAATTTGTGTGTTATTTTCTATTCTTGCTTTCTCATAAGTTTGGTTTATCGGAAATTTGCGTTATTTCCCAACAATTGGTATCAGAGCTTTTGGTGGTGATTTCTGTCAATTTCTTACAAGGTTACTATTCACGTGAATAGTGAATTACGTGAATAGTGAAATTTTGTTGACGACATTTGTTCGTTGACGGAGGTATTCTAATACACGGTGGTTTGCAAAAATAGTCAGAAACGATCCGAAGAAAGTCAGATTTGAGTGGGAGCAATGGCCGCAGATGAAGGAAGGGTGAAACTCGAGAAATTCGATGGCACATATTTCGAGTTTTGGAAAATGCAGATAGAGGATTATCTGTATCAAAGAAATCTATATCAACCTCTCTCAAGGAAAAAGCCAGAGGCTATGAAGGAAGAAGATTGGAATCTTCTAGAGAGACAAGCCCTCAGAGTTATTCGATTGACGTTATCCCGTAATGTTGCTTTCAACATAGCAAAGGAAAAGACCAAGGCGGGTCTTATGGCAACTCTCTCCAATATGTATGAGAAGCCATCAGCCTCAAACAAAGTGCACTTGATGAGGCGCTTGTTCAATTTGCGGATGACGGAAGGCACATCGGTAGCTCAACATCTCAATGAACTCAACACAGTCACAACCCAGTTGAGTTCAGTGGAAATTGAATTCGATGAAGAAGTACGAGCATTGATACTTTTGTCTTCTCTACCAGAAAGCTGGAATGCTACTGTCACGGCTGTGAGTAGCTCATCGGGAAGCAATAAGTTGAAATTTGACGATGTTTATGATTTGGTTCTCAGTGAAGAGATCTGACGTAGAGAGACAGGTGAATCGTCAACCTCTTCAGTTTTGCATACAGAGTCAAGAGGAAGAAATTCAACCAAAGGAAATGAACGTGGTAGAACAGACTACCGAGGTAGATCAAAGGACAGGAGGTCCAAATCCAGGCATCCTAATAATTCTCATAACTCGAAGACTATCGAGTGTTGGAATTGTGGAAGAATCGGGCACTACAAAAATCAGTGCAAGAATGCACCGAAGGACAAACAAGTGAAGGCAGAGGCAAATGTTACTTCCATCTCAGGAGGAGATGATGCATTGATATGCTCTTTGGAGAGCAAGGAAGAATCTTGGGTGTTAGACTCTGGAGCATCGTTCCATGCTACTTCACAGAAAGAATTCTTCGAGAAATATGTCCCCGGAAACCTTGGAAAGGTATATCTTGGTGATGATCAACCATGTGCTATTATTGGCAAAGGTGTAGTGAAGATTAAGTTAAACGGGTCTGTTTGGGAGCTGAAGGATGTCAGGCATATTCCCGACCTCAGAAGGAACTTAATCTCAGTGGGGCAGTTGGCCAGTGAAGGCTACACTACGATCTTCCATGGTGATGATTGGAAGATTTCAAAGGGTGCAATGACAGTTGCTCGAGGCAAGAAAAGTGGCACTCTTTACATGACAGCAGAAGCACGTTGTTCAATCACAATTGCAGCAGGCAATGAAACACCAAACCTGTGGCACCAGAGATTAGGCCACATGAGTGAGAAGGGGATGAAGATTATGCACTCAAAAGGAAAACTTCCAGGTCTACAGTCTGTAGAGATGGACATGTGCAAAGATTGCATACTTGGAAAGCAAAAGAGAGTCAGCTTTCAGACAAGTGGTAGAACCCCAAAGAAGGAAAGGCTAGAGCTTATTCACTCAGATGTTTGGGGACCAACAACCGTCTCATCCATTGGTGGGAAACAATACTTCGTGACTTTCATCGATGATCATTCTCGGAAGGTATGAGTTTACTTTCTAAAGCATAAGTCTGAAGTATTTGAGGCTTTCAGAAGATGGAAAGCTATGGTGGAAAATGAGACGGGTTTGAAGATAAAAAAGCTCAGATCCGATAATGGTGGTGAATATGAAGACACCAGATTCAAAAATTTTTGCTATGAGCACGGGATCAGAATGGAAAGAACTGTGCTAGGCACGCCTCAACACAATGGTGTAGCTGAGCGTATGAACCGAACGTTGACAGAAAGAGCTAGAAGCATTCGTATACAGTCAGGTCTACCGAAGCAGTTCTGGGTAGAAGCAGTCAACACAGCAGCTTACTTGATCAACCGAGGCCCATTTGTTCCATTGGAGCATAGAATACCAGAGGAGATATGGAGCGGAAAAGAGGTGAAACTATCACATCTAAAAGTTTTTGGCTGTGTAGCATTTGTGCATGTGAGTGATCAAGGCATGAATAAGCTTGATCCCAAATCCAAGAAATGCACATTCATCAGCTATGGTGAGGATGAGTTTGGCTATCGCATTTGGGATGACAAAAAGAAGAAAGTTATCTGAAGCAGAGATGTGATTTTCAACGAAAGGGTGATGTATAAAGATATGCATAAAATAGATGCCAATGACTCAGAACAGAATGAGTCAGTATTTGCAGATGCAAATGATGTCCCAGATAGTTCCGTAACAGAACCAATTGTAACAAGTCCTCAACCAGATGAACTTGTTGGACGAGCAAGACACAAAGATTTCGACACATCACAACCTCTTACTCCAACTCCTGTATTGAGAAGGTCTTCTCGACCTCATGTGCCCAACAGGAGATACATGAACTATATGTTGCTAACTGATGGAGGGGAGCCTGAATGCTATGATGAAGCTTGTCAGACTCGAGATTCCAGTAAGTGGGAGCTTGCTATGAAAGAAGAAATGAAATCTCTCATCTCCAACCAGACATGGGAACTAGCTGAGTTACCTATGGGAAAGAAGGCACTTCACAACAAATGGGTGTACCGGGTGAAAGAAGAGCATGATGGTTCCAAGAGATACAAAGCATGCCTAGTTGTAAAAGGGTTTCAACAGAAGGAAGGAGTTGACTACACTGACATTTTCGCTCCCGTTGTGAAGCTCAATACTATCAGATCAGTGTTGAGTATTGTAGCCATTGAAGATCTTCATCTGGAACAATTGGATGTGAAGACTGCATTCCTTCATGGAGATTTAGATGAAGAGATATACATGTACCAGCCAGAAGGTTTCTCAGAAAGAGGGAAGAAGAATATGGTGTATAGACTTAAGAAGAGTTTGTATGGCCTAAAACAAGCCCCGAGACAATGGTACAGAAAGTTTGACAGCTTTATACACAAGGGAGGTTTCCAGAAGTGCAATGCTGACCATTGTTGCTACTTCAAGAGATATAGGTCCAGTTATATCATTTTACTACTTTATGTTGATGATATGTTAGTAGCAGGTTCAGATATGGATGATATTAAAAGGTTGAAGCAGCAATTGTCAAAGGAGTTTGACATGAAAGACTTGGGTCCAGTAAAGAAGATTCTTGGAATGCAAATCACAAGAAATAAGAAGAAAAGATCCTTGCAGTTATCTCAAGCAGAGTACATCAATCGTGTTTTGCAGAGATTCAACATAGGCGATGCCAAGCCAGTTAGCACACCCTTGGCCAGTCATTTTCGCCTATCCAAGGATCAGTCACCTCAGACAGAGGAAGAGAGAGAATTCATGGCTAAGGTTCCTTATGCCTCAGCTATTGGAAGTTTGATGTACGCAATGGTCTGTACGAGACCAGACATTGGCCATGCAATGGGAGTTGTTAGCAGATTTATGTCAAATCCAGGAAAAACTCATTGGGAAGCAGTCAAGTGGATTTTGAGATATCTGCGAGGCACCACAGAAAAGTGTTTGTACTTTAGTAAAGGAGAATTAAAAGTACAAGGGTACGTAGACGCAGACTTTGGAGGTGAAGTTGATCACCGAAGAAGCACCACCGGTTATATATTTACTGTTGGAACTACAGCTATTAGTTGGATGTCATAAATACAGAAAATTGTCACTCTATCCACTACAGAGGCTGAGTATGTAGCAGTAACTGAAGCTAGTAAAGAAATGATATGGCTTCAAGGTTTGTTAACTGAGCTGGGATTCAAACAGGAGAAGAATGTTCTGCATAGTGATAGCCAAAGTGCAATACACTTGGCAAAGAATTCAGCATTTCATTCTAGAACCAAGCATATTGGACTTCGTTATCACTTCATCAGATCTCTATTGGAAGATGATGTGTTAATACTGGAGAAGATTCAAGGAAGCAAAAATCCAACAGATATGTTAACAAAGGTGGTGACTATTGACAAACTGAAGTTGTGCTCAACTTCAGTTGGTCTGCTAGAGTAACAAAGACTAGAAAAGCTGCTGCATTGATCGAGGTGTGAAGACAGATTGAAATCAGTCTTCAAGTGGGAGAATGTTGGAGATTGTTGTTATAAAGCTCCTTAATTTAAGGAGCAAATTAAGGAGCAAAACATGGAACAAAACATGGAGTAAAACATGGAGCAAAACAAGGAGTAAAACATGGAGCTTAATTCAAGGAGCAATTCAAGGAACCATTAATTTAAGGAGTAATTCAAGGAGTGAATTTTCCTATAAATAGATGTGTAATTGTAATGAATTAACCATTCAAAAAGTGTTCATTCCAATTGAGAAAAAAGCTTAGAGAGCAAAGCTTTTGTGAGAGAAAATTGAGAGTAATTTTCTTGGGTGTAATTGGGTTGTGGGTTGTGAGTATTGTAAACACCTTGTGTAATTTCTTCTCTTTCAGTAAAAAGATCTACAGCAGGTCCGGAGACGTAAGCAAGATTGACCGAACTCTGTTATCAAATTTGTGTGTTATTTTCTATTCTTGCTTTCTCATAAGTTTGACTTATCGAGAATTTGCGTTATTTCCCAACATCTATGGAGTTTCATAATTGATCATTTATTAAACAAATCTTTTTTCTATTTTCTTAAACACTTTAGGAATGATATCAAAATCCACAATTTGTTTTGGTAACAAAGGTATGGCATACGTTAATAGACAGTTACTCACGTTTATATGCATGGCTATCTTTAAAGAAAATTTAATACAAAAAAAATATACTGTTCCAAGATTTCCAAAATTTGCTTTGATTAGGGATTTAGAATTAAGGGATTGTTTGACCAAATAATTGAAAATTTGTTTTTGTGTTTAAAAACAAAAAAACATTAGGTCATGTTTTACCTATAGACTCAAAAAACAGTTTTTCGTTTATAAAACAAAAAATTATTCCTAAAAACAAATGAAAATGTTTGGCCATATTTTTAAAAACTATTTTCAAAGAAGAAAAAAATTTCTTTTTTCTTTTTTTTTTTAAATTTAAAATTTAAAAGATAATCAAGATTCAGTATATTTAAAACATCTTTTCTTGAAACATAATAGATATCACTAATTATTTGCTAAATTACATGATTTAAAACAATTTGGCCGAACAACATAAGTATATTTTTCATTTTTTAAAAATTTATTAAAATAATAATCAAACAACTCATTATTTTTAAAAACTATAAAAAATTATTTTTAAGTTATGATTTAAAAATAGTTTTTAAAAATAATTTTTGATTTAACCGGCCAAACATGCCCTTAATTTCAAAAATAATTAATATGTTTGGCCATAACTTTTTGAGTTCTTATTTTAAAAAATTATGTGAACTTAAAAACAAAAAAATTAAAAAAACTAATACATGTTTTCACTTTTTTTTTTAACACAGAAAACAAAAATGTCCAAAAAGCTTATATTAGCGCCCACTGATCGAGCTTATATATGTTGCTGTAGATCACTTTTGAAAATTTGTTTTAATGGTACTGTTATATTATCAATCTTAATTTATTTTTAATTGAATGGATATTAATATTATTATATTGTAAATAATTATTATTATAAAAATAATTTATTTATAATATTTTATTTAACAATAATGATATTAAAATATAATTAATATTAAAAATAAAATACATATTTCATGCATTTTTATTATGATAATAATAAAAAATATTGTATCTATTTTAATTTAGCATCACTTTAAGGAATATCAGACACTTAAAACAATTTTGCCAAACACATTGAAAAATATGTTTCTATATTTTTAACTCTTTAGAATATTCTTTTAAAACAATAGCCAAACAACTCTATTTTTTTTAAAAAATAATATAAAGTTGTTTTCTGGTAATTACTTGAAAACAATTTTTAAGAACTGTTTTAAAGTTAAGCACTCAAACAAGCTCTAACTTGTTATTGTAACGATGTAACAATAATAGTTTATTATTAATTATAATTTTATCTAACACTGAAAATAATTTTTTTTTAAAAGCTTATATTTACACCCGACGAGCTTATATATATGTTGTTGTAGATCACTTTTGAAAATTTGTTTTAATGTTACTGTAATATTATCGATATTAATTTTTTTAATTGAATAGATATGTTAAGATTAGTTTGAGAGAGATAGAAGAAGAGAGAATGTTAACTAACTCTTGACATTTTTAAGAGAATTAGTGGTCCCTTAATCATGTACCTAGCTTGTGTTGTTTAGTGCCTTGCACCTATTCTTGTACCTACATGCGCAATCCGTTAGGCTCTATGTAACCAATAATACTTGTATCATTTTTTTTTCTTTTTTGAATCTTTGACCTCAAGGATGAAATTGGAGTATGATTTGGTAAAAATATAAGCACCCACTTCTCACTTTCTCCTTCATCATGCCTTATCCTTTTGTGCTCCGGATCAATATTCTTTATAACTCGGATAATTTCTTTGTCTAAGAATGAACTCGATCTTCTAGACCCCACGTTGCTAGATTTATTTTCCATCAAGTAGTCCAACAAATACAATGTTTTCTGGATAGTAACCTCATCAATAGAATCAACCAAAAATAACACTCCAAGGTTTTTTCTCAAGCAATTTTTCAAGGAATGGTGTGTCCTTAAAACTTGATATACTATATGCAGCAATGTGGTAGATATCTTTCTAGTCCGGCTTCATGTTTTCCACATACTCATCCAAGCTGATCATATCTTCCTCACTTTGGAAGGAGCAAAATCTAAGTACTAGAGCACGATGTTTGTGATTTTCACTATCTTCAATGCAACCCAATTTTAAGTACTTGTCATATTTCTCCCAAAACTTGTTCTAGTCCTCTCTATTCTTACTCATAGATGTTCCCAACAACCAAGTTGAGTTGAGTTGTCCATGACCTAGTTGACATTTTTCAGGGCTGTAACTACTAGCATAACTATATGAGTTACAATCACCTTTTCTCAAGTTGTATACAGGAACTTGTTTTCCAAACCAACCTCCATGATACTTAAGCAAATTAGAACAAATAAGTGCCACACTGTCCAAAATAAATGAGCTAGGCTCCACATTCTCAAATAACATGGACTAAAACGTCTATAAAGCAATTTTCATTCCTCAAATCAACACAAAGTTGTAATCAATGAATTCCAAGAAACTTGATCTCTCTCAATTATTCTTTCAAACACTTTGTGTGTGTCCCTATTATCTCTGTACTTCCCATACAATATCACCAGGTTATTAGCCTCTGAAACTGGATACAACCCATATATAATTTGGACACTATGAGTATGTATAGAAACCAAAGCACATACCATGAGGATGATTAGTGTTAATTCGTACAGTGCCTCCCCTACAAATGAAAAAAATGTTCTAAGTTGCTTCTCTATGTAATGGTTTAAACCAAAAAATTGTTGCTTGGTAGGTATATCCCTTTCATTGACTTATTCATTAAAAGAGACTGAAAGCTTTCTTGTAATTCCATCAACAACATCATAGGCTTTTAGGGTTATAAGATTATGCCTTCAAACAATAGATGTAAGTTCATCTGGAAAAATGTTAAAGCCTACTTGTCGTGCCTCTTCAGGAACCTCTTCCAAAATATGGTGATCAGTGTGACCAACAACATGAATAAACTGATCTACTACTATTTGGAAATAAACAACTCGTAACTTTCCCCTGATTTTCTTCTTTTGCTTTTCTAACCTTAAGTTTTGAAGACTTGTAACTGCCTTCAAAATTGTTGGGGAAGTACCTTCAAGTGGAATACCTGTATGGGTCATCTGGGTATATGTTAGAAGGGCTTCCTGGAAAAGATTGGATCAAAGTTTGGAACGTAGAGTTTTGACCCATGGGTGAGATATAGGTTCTGAAAAGGGAGGGTTGATTGCAGAGATGGTAAGTAGAGGAGTATGCTCGTAGAGCTTAATAGCCCGATAAAGCTCCCTTAGATGACTATATTTGGGTTCTCAAATTGAACCTTCATTAGCGTGAATTGGCTACAGTTGTGCGCAGCGATGGCCAACAACAACTCTCTCACCGCAATAATGGCATAATCCCTTTTTTTTGCTCATGCTTCTCTCGATTGATAGATTGATCCATTGTTAAGGATATTTTTAGAGAGGTGGAAGCAGAAAAGAGTAAGTAGAAGAGATGAAGTTGAGTTCCTTCATGGGCAGGGGATATAGGCCCAAATCCAAGCCCATTACGAGATAGTCTAGCTATAGGAGGAAAACTTGATTCATGGGCCAGTTTTAGAGGCCCAGGTGATGGCGATCCATAAGGCTTTATATTGGTTTCTAAATAAGCCATCACCATTTCTTCGGTTAACCCAAGAATGCAGCTCTCACTAGTTTTGAGATCTATAGGTTGGGATTCCCTCATCACGTATTCCATGGCAGTAGAATAATAACCAAAGGTGAAGGAATCAGTAGATGGAACTTCAAATTTTTGAAGATCTTAGACGAGTTGACACCTTCTAGATGGAAGGAATCCAGTTGTATCTTTTGATCTGATGTGATGTTTATGAATTCAAAGTGTTGGTGTGGGCATAGAGGTTAATTTTGAGAAAATGGATGAGGTTCTAGTGAGCCGTGAGAGACACGAAAAGCTCACAACTCAATCATTATTGCTTATAAGACAACGCCCAGTCGCTCGTTGCTGGACTCAGGTCTTGCTAAGGTGTCAGATCCCTCATCGAAAGACTCTACGTTGGATCGGTTCCAGTTGTCTATGGCTAGAACCAGCTCTGATACCATTGTTAAGATTAATTTCAAAGAGGTAAAATAAGAGATAAAATAAAGAAGGAAGAGGAGCTAGTTTGTATAAATTATGATATATCTCTTTATTGAATTTATTGGGCCTATATATAGCCTTACACACACATAAATTACAAAGGAAATTATACTAAATTTTATGTTAACTAATTCTAACATTTCTAATAGAATTAGTGGTCTCTTATTCATGTGCTTAGCTTGCGTTGCGTCTACTCCTATACTTATTGTGCCATCTGCTCGGTGCTGCACAACTAATAATACTCGTATCAAGATATTAATATTATTATATTATAAATTATTATTGTTATAAAAATAATTCATTAATGATATTTTATTCAACGATGATAACATTAAAATATAATTAATATTAGAAATAAAATACATATTTTATATATTTTTATTAGATAATAAAAGTTATCGTAATTATTTTAATTTGGCAATCTTTAAGGAATGTAACACACTTAAAACAATTTTTCCAAACACATTGAAAAATATGTTTTTATATTTTTAGTTATTTAGAATATTCTTTTAAAACAACCGATAAACAACTCAATTTTGTTTTATAATAATAGAAAGTTTCTTTCTAGTAATGAGAAAACAATTTTTAAGAACTGTTTAAGCAGTCAAACAAGTTATAAATTGTTACAGTAACAATAATAGTTTATTAATAATAATTTTATCAATAGTATAATTAAGTGTAAATAATTGTAACGATGTAATGCATATTTAATTTACTTTTATTATGCCAACTTGTTTAGAGTTGGATTAGGATTAGTATACCTGAAAAATATAGAGTTTTTGTCTATAATGGTCATTTTCTATTCAATAGTTTAGAAATAGGTTTATTTGTGTTTTACTTTAGAAATAGGCTCCTTATGACCCATTCAACAATTAGCAAGTCATTTTTTTTTTGTTTTTTTCCAGTTTTCCATACAACTCTATTTTTCTCTCTCTTTTCTTAATCACCATTTTTTTCATCTCCTTATTTTCTAAAAAAAATCAAAAATAAAATATTCTCTTCAACTAACTTTTAATAAATAATAATTTATATTTATATAATAAAAATATATTTTTTTATAACAAATAAATTATCAAAATTTTATTATAAAATAATTTAAAATAATAATAAATTATAAAATTTAAATTATTAAAATTTTTACTAAAATAAATTATTGACATTTTAAAAAAATAAATTATTTAAGATTAAAAAAATTAAAAAATAGATTACATTATAACACATATCTTTAATATTATTATAATTTTAATTATTATTAAAATAACAAATATTTATTATCAATAATTTAATTTAAGTATTAAAATATAATTAATTAGATATAATTTATATAATTTATTATATTAATAATAAAAATAATTATAATATTATTATATTAGATAATATTTTTCACACAAAATTTGTGATATAATGTTCTATGTTTGTATTGTATATTGTAAAAAGTTGGAGAAAGAGACTTCACAATTTTTTTTAATAATTTAATTTTTATATGAATATTATTTTTTATATCATAATTATAATTATTTATTATATTTAATAATAATGTATTATATTATTTAGGTTATTTTTATTATAATAAGAGAAAAAATTAATGTTATAAAATTTTGCAAAAGCAGCTTATGTAAGTTATAGTTTATTAAAAATGTTATAGTTTTTATGTGATTTAATTTTTTTTTATTATACATCACATTTTTTCTCTCTTTTTTTCATTTGTTTTTTCTAACTCCCATTACATTTTCTCTCTCTCCTTTTTTTTAATTAGCAGTCTATCAATTACGTTTTTTTTAAATAATTATTTTTGTCTTTTCCTTCTCTCTCTTTCACTAATTTCCATAACCTTATTTTTTTAAAATATACCCATTCATCAATTTTTAATAAATAACAATTTATTTTTATTATAAATAAAAAATAATAAAATAATTTATATAAAAATAATAATGTATTATATTATTTATGAATTATCAAAATATTTAGCATATCATTTTCAATATATGTATAAATTTATATTTATTTTATTATAAAATAAATTATTTTTTATTTTTTAAAATAAAAATTTTAATATATGATATGATAAAAAAAATTTATGTATTTAAAATTAATTATAAATTTATAAGATGTTAATATTTTTTTATATTTATAATAATTATGTTTTATAAAATAGAACTAATATATCTTTTTTTTAAATAAAATTAGTTAAAAATTTTGCTTTCAAGTTTAAGGTAAGATTTTGACTATTTTTTTAAAAAATACTACTTATGCCCATTTTTAAACTATTGTCTAAGAGTTGGCTTTTATAGACAAAATCCCAAAAATATATGCAGGATGGTGCGAATTTCACTGGGCAAATCACTATGATGAAACGTGTTAGTTGATGGAATTATAAGTGGAATAGTGTTTGGGTGAAGTCCGAGGCGAATATGGATACGACAAAAAGACACATCGTTTGGAGAAGTTGGAGGAAACAACATGTCGCTTGGGTTGGATTTGGAGGAAATGACGCGTGTTGGGGTTGTCGTGCACGCTAGGCAGATTAAAACGAAATTATTTTGATTTTATTATTTGTAAGAAAATCCATGGAAAGTATAATAATATCTAATATAAGAAATGGTTTTATTGATAGTGAATAAACGAATATTTATAATTTATTTATATAAAAAAAATAAAATTGTAATAATTATAAATAAATATAATTATGAGAGACATGTTCTTGATAACTTATCATTTCCCACCAAGTTGTTGGTGGCTGCTTCCAACTGGTGTATTGGTTGTCATCAGCTGCATCTCAAGTTCTTTAACATTCCTCCTTAAGTTGGAATATATGTTAATTATTCTTAATTTGTTAAGTAAGCTTGAGAATTGTGGAAAACTCAAGAATTTGATAAATATATCTAATGTTTGCTCTAATGTAGAAATATGATAAGTTTTGATCATTCTAGCTTGGATCTTTTCTCTTACTAGATGGCAATCGATCTATATGTGTTTGGTTCGCTCATGAAACACTAGATTTGATGCAATGCGAAGGGCTGCTTTCCCACCAAGTTGTTGGTGGCTGCTTCCAACTGGTGTATTGGTTGCCATCAGCTGCATCTCAAGTTCTTTAACATTCCTCCTCAAGTTGGAATATATGTTAATTATTCCTAATTTATTAAGTAAGCTTGAGAACTGTGAAAAACTCAAGAATTTGGTAAATATATCTACTGGTTGCTCTAATGTAGAAATATGATAAGTTTTGATCATTCCAGCTTGGATCTTTTCTCTTACTAGATGGCAATCGATCTATATGTGTTTGGTTCGCTCATGAAACACTGGATTTGATGCAATGTGAAGGGCTTCTTGATTGTCGCAATATAACTTGGTTGGTTGGGAGTGTTTGATACCAAAATCATCCAAAATGTATCGTAACCAGGTTACTTCGCAACATGCTGCTGCCATAGAGCGGTATTCTACTTCTGTACTTGATCGTGAGACTGTATTTTGTTTCTTAGTCTTCCAAGAAATTAACGAGTTTCTAAGAAACATACAATATCCTGTGGTTGATCGTTGTGTATCTGTGCATTTTGCCCAATCTGCGTCACAAAAAACATTTAGTTGTAATGAACTAGTTGTTGAGAAAAAGAGACCTTGCCCTGGTGTGTTCTTGACATATCGTAGCACTCGTTGAGCTGCTTCCAAATGTAGTTGACATGGTTTGTCCATATATTGACTGAGAATGTGCATGACATACACTAAGTCGGGTCTTGTGATGGTCAAGTATATTAATCTCCCAACAAGTCTTCGATAGGATGTGGGATTACTGATGAATTCCCCTTCAACCTTGTTGAGGGATAAATTTTATTCCATAGGTGAATTGGTAGATTTGGCACCAAGATAACCCATGTCTTCCAATATTTCAAGTGCATACTTGCGTTGTGACAGAACAATTCCCTTCTTGGAACGTGAAACTTTTATGCCCAAAAAATACTTTAATTCACTGAGATCTTTAACCTTGAATTGTCTCATGAGATGATTCTTAGTTTCTTCAATGTCTTGTACATTATTTCCTGTTATGATTATATCATCTACATAGAGAAGAAGAGCAGGGAAGGAATTACCACGGGTTTGGATGAACAGTGAGTGATCATACTTGGATTGGTTAAAACCAACTAGCTTAAGTGTTGTTGATAGCTTGATGAACCATTGTCGTGAGGCTTGTTTGAGTCCATACAAAGATTTGTGTAGCTTACATACTCGTGTTTCCCCCTTTCGTCCAAATCCAGGTGGAAGGGACATGTAGACATCTTCATGAAGATCACCATAGAGAAAAGCATTGTTAATATCGAGTTGTCGAAGATGCCAATTTTGAATAGTAGCAACGGCAAGAAGAAGCCAAAGAGTGACAAGTTTGGCTACTGGTGCAAAAGTTTCTTGGTAGTCAAAACCTTCAATCTGATTGTATCTTTTGGACACTAACCGAGCCTTGTATCGTTCCAGAACCATCAGGATTATACTTGATTTTGTAGACCCATTTACAACCAACTGGTTTCTTGTTTGGAGGAAGTTGTTGAAGCGTCCAAGTGCCATTAGTTTCAAGAGCATCCAGTTCTTGTTTCATGGCAAGCCGCCATTTTGGATCGTTGAAAGCTTTAGCAAAGGTGGTTGGTTCCCTGAGAATGGAAATAGAAGTAGCAAAGGCACGATGTGCAGGTGATAATTTTTCATATGTAAGTACATGAGATAGAGAATGAGAAGTACCTTTGTTATTGGAAGATACTGAGTTAGACGAAGGGAAGGACCGAGAAGACAAGGAAGCTTCTACATGATATTTTTGAAGGTAGCTAGGAACATTAGTGGATCGACGAAGCCTATATGTGACTGGTGTTGGAGGAGTCATGTGTGGTGGAGAAGTTGATGATGGTGTTTCTGGAGATGAATTTTGAAGATGAAGAATGTCTTAGTCAATTGTTGGAAGGATAGATGGTGTATGAGAAAGTGATGTATTTGGATTGGTTGATTGACGAATGTTAGGTATGTCATCATAAATTTTATTTTCTGATGGAGTGAATAAAGTTGGAGTGTTGACAGCGGAAGTAAAATAAGGAAATACATGTTCATGAAAGATAACATCACGAGACACTAAAGTCTTGCTTGTTTCTAGATTGTAGACACGATAACCTTTTATCCCAGATGGATACCCAATTAATATGCATCTATGTGATCTAGCATCAAACTTGGCGGGTCGATCATGATGTGCAGACATAAAGCAAAGGGAACCAAAAACACGAAGATGTTCATATTTAGGAACTTTGTGAAAAAGGATTTCAAATGGTGTTTTCCCCTTGAGAATAGGTGTTGGAGTACGATTTATGAGGTATGTGGCTGTAAGAATGGCATCTCCCCAGAATTGTATAGGGAGGTTGGCTTGGAAGAGTAATGCACGAGCCATATTGAGAAGGTGGCGATGTTTGCATTCAGCAACACCATTTTGTTGAGGGGTAGAGGCACAACTGGTGTGATGCAGGATTCCTTTGCTAGAAAACAACTCGATCATAGAGAATTCTGGTCCATTATCACTACGAATGATTTTAACTCTGGATGCAAATTGTGTTTCAACAAGATTAATGAAGGTGGTGAGAAATGTGTGTGTATCAGATTTGGTGTTTAAGAGATAGACCCATGTGCATCTTAAGTAGTCATCAACAATAGTGAGGAAATAACGTGCTCCATTAAGTGCTGGAATGTGATAGTCACCCCAAATATCAACATGAATTAGTTCAAAAGGTGCTTTTGTTTTGATGGAACTTAAAGGAAATGGATTACGAGTTTGCTTAGCTAGTGGACAAATGGAACAATCACTAATAGAACAAAAAAGTATGTTAATGGAAAGAGAAAGCTCACACAAACTGTTATTAGATAGATGACCAAGTCGTTGATGCCATATATGAGGGTTGGTTGGAGTAGTATTTGAAACAGAGAAACATTCAGCCTTCTTCGAAATAGTCAGGTAGTATAGTCCTGCTTTCTCAGTTCCCATCCCAATCGTCTTCCCCGAGCATTTGTCCTGAACAAGGCACATATTATTAGTAAAGGTGACATGATAAAGTGTAGTTTAAGTTAGTTTGGCTATTGAAACCAAGTTTAATTTGAAGGAGGGAACACATAAGACATTATGGAGTATGAAATTATTGAAAAAATGTACAGTGCCAATATGTGTGACATGGGCAAGTGAATGGTCAGGTAAATGTACATGCCGATTAGTGACTAGAATGGTAGAGCTCATAAGGTTTTGAGAACAGACCATGTGATCAGTTGCTTCTGTATCAAGAATCCAATGCATTTTTGAATGGAAAACATTCGCACAAGATATATTACCTGAAGAAGTAGTCATTTGTCTTACCATGCTACCTGATTTGGCTTGATTGAGAAGTGTAAGAAGCTCATGATATTGAGCGTATGTAAGGTTGTGGTATGGTGTCCTTGTGTTTGAGTTGCTTTCCAGAAGATTAGTATGGTGAGCTTTAGAGGAGAAGCCACAACTTGCATCTTTCTCATCTTCAATTGATCTTTTCTTCCGACACATGTTGATGTAATGTCCATTCAAACCACAGAAATCACATTTGAGGCGTTTTCGGTAGTTTTCATAATTGTGTCCATTGAGACCACAGAAATCACATTTAAGGTAACTTCGAAAACTTTTAGAATTGTGACCGATATTATTGTATCGATTGTACTTGAGATGTGAGTTCATTTGTGGGTAATTTTTGTAAGAATATTGTGTACGAATTTCATTGGTGGTTTTAGACATGATTTTTGAGTGAAAAATTCGAAAAAATGGGATAGGATTTAATGTGTTTTAGACAATAATGACTATTTATAAAATAAATAATGAACTGAAATATGTTTTATCTTATAGAAAATGAGTCAAGGATTACAGAATCGGAAATTTCAGCCGTAGAACCAGTCGGAAAGTGGGTGAACCGACGTCTGGAGTGGCTGGAATGGCGGCTGCAATGGTGGAGCACTGAACCGGATGAAGACCGAACCGGACCGGATCGGATGGAGGACCGAACCGAGTGAATGACACGTCGTTTGCTTCAGCAGCGTGCGAACGACGTGTCGTTGGAGTCGTCTTCTTCAGCAGCTAGCGCGTGTTGGCACGTGTGACTCCGGCGAGGCGTGTGGAATGCCGGTGAGATTAGGGAAGGCGCGTGTGAGCGCATGGAGATGTATTTTGGCTTGAAATTAATTACAGATTGCTTGGATTCTTTTAGATAATATGATGGGATGAAATTGAAATTATTTTGTGAATCGAAATTGATTTTGAAAAAAAAAACAGATTGAGGAAAAAAAGAAAAAAATTTCTCTAAGCTGAATTTTCTGTGAATTATTTCTTATGCTCTGATACCATGTAAGAAATGGTTTTATTGATCGTGAATAAACAAATGTTTATAATCTATTTATACAAAAGAAAAGCAAAATTGTAATAATTACAAATAAACATAATTATGAGAGACATGTTCTTGACAACCTATCCTTTCCCACCAAGTTGTTGGTGGCTGCTTCCAGCTAGTGTGTTAGTTGTTATTAGTTGCATCTCAAGTTTTTTAACATCTAATTCTTAAAATTCAAAAAAATTCAAAAAAACCTATAAATGATAATCTACATGGGCTATTTTTTACACCAGATGGTTATTGATGTCGTAAAGATGGTACACTATTTAGGCTGATTACTTTAAAAAATTATTGATGTATTTTAATTGTTGTCGAAATAAATAATTGATTGTATAATCTTTAGGTTATGTAGTTTCTATACATCGATATTATAGTGAGATAGCTTATCATTGATTAACGTTTTTAGTTTTTTAAATACTAACAACAAGTCTTATTATAAGTTTATGGAAAATTGATTTATAAATTTAACAACAAAATAATATTTTTGATTAAATTTATCAAATTTAAAAATATTATAAATTAAATTGAGTGGGTTAAAAGTTTCAAAAACAAATTTATAATATCTTAAATAAGTTATAAGTTAAATAGATAGATAAAATTTAAATAAATTTACAGGTAAATATAAAAAAATATAATATATATACTACAAAAAGTTCATTCACATGTCACATTTAATATATTATTTAGTATATTATTGCATGTATCAAATAAACGAATCTAATTTCTTTCATCCCATTTTTTTATGAGAACTGGACTTGGACTAAAAAAATATGTTCCAAGAGTCATGTTTCATTTGAACTGAAGTTCTCGTGCATATGATGATGGTTAAGTTCATTAATTCAACCCAGATCACTGCCATAATCGACGTACATAACTAGGTGCATTTAAAGTACTCCTTGAAACTTATTGATTTCCCAACTCCTCAAGCCTTAAACTTCATGTACTCAACTCTGGCGGTTCTTAATGCCTTGAGCCAGCTGCCAACCTCAATGAACTGCATATTTCCTTAAAATTTTACCTTTTTTTTTGTTTTTTTAACTCCAGCAAGGTTCTATTTGCCTCTTCATGTTCCTATTTAAGTGCTTACAACGATAGAGGTAACAAGGATCTTAAAAAATTTGACCAAACAATAAATGTCAATCATAACAAACATATTGGAATTAAAAAATCAATGTAATTATCAAGAAAGCCTTGCCTTGAAAAAACAAAGTAATTTGACCACAAAGCCAAAAGACCAACATATAATTGTTAGCCATATATAAGTCATAAATTTAATGTGTCAAATTTCTAGAACTATACCTAAAAGGAAGTTGTTCCCTCTTTTATTAGTCAAAATTTATCTCTTTTTTTTAGAATCGTTTTAACAATACTATAAAAAAAGTATTTAAACTTTTAAATTTATTTAAACTCGATTTTTAACCGATTTTAATGCTTATTTTTATAACAGTGCGAATTCAAGTTCATATTAAATAGAATCTGATTACTTATTTAGTTATTTTAATTTATATATTTATATATTTATGTCATTTTCATGGATTCGACTCCTTATCTCTTCTAATGGTTTTGGCCCTTTTCAAAAATATTCAGAATCAGAGTTATTTAACTGCAAATTTTATTTGGGATGATATTAAATGGTTATTGTTACTACTACAGTATCTTTTGTTGTTGTTATAATAAAAACATAATATTTGTTATTTTAACAATAAAAATATATAAATTATTTATTATATTTTTATTATTAATTACGTTTTAATATTATATAAAATTATCATTTGCCATCACTCTGTTATATTTATAATCTATAGTATATATTATAAAAAAGGTTTACCGGATATGATTTAATCATTGTAATCATTCTCTTGTTGAAGGTAGGAGAGAACTTAATTAAGGTTTACCGGACATGAGTGTAAAACAGTAATATAGTGCTTTTAAAAGGAAGTCGTAAAATATTTTAATAAAAGTGATCATAAAGCTAACTAAGTTGCCCGACTATGTAATAAATATGGGGAATATATATGCCTTGTTATTAAAATAATGATTTTTAATCTAAAAAATTTAATTTGATTTTAAAAAATATTTAAGGTAATAGAGTTTTGATAATAGTATAATAAAATTTATGATCATAATTTATACATATAATTTCGATATCTATTAATAATCGAGACAATAATATTTGTAAGGATGGAAGAGGAGGCTAAAAGTGTGATGAAGATGGGCATTAGTTGAGTTTGAAGCAAATTATAATAGATTGGGACATTTTATAATTTTTTTAATATTTATGAAGTCTGAATTTTAGGGCTAGCTTAGGGATCTCAATCATGATTCACGTAGCAAGATTTTGGCCACTTGACTTTCGTCTATTCTGCGTATTTCTTTAACATCTTCTTTATTTTATCTCTATTCGATCTTAATTTTTAAATGTTTTTCTTTATGATGCTTAGTTTATTCGGTACAGTTGATTCTAATTTCTTTATAGTCTTGTATCTCTTTGTTAGAATCAATGCTATGTGATATTTTTGTGTTTTGGTAGGTTAATAATTATTACATTTCATTTTATTTTTTCTTGTTAAATTCATCAAATTTGTTTTATTAATTTTTAAGAATATTTAAAAATAAATAAACTTTCCATCACCCATAGATCAAGTAAATTAACTAATGTTGTTAGTTAGAATAAGATTTGAGATTTGGGGTAGAAAGAAATATTGAGTTTGGGAGTCTCTGCTGTTATCACACTCGATTTTTTAATGGTTGTTACATGCAAGTAATTCAATTAATTATTATATTTTCTTGGACAATTTTATTAATTTAGAAAATATTTTAAAAAATCATTGTCAACAAAGGTAGGCATAAAAAAACAAAAATTTCTCCCTAAAGAGTTTAGTCATGTTATTGACGTAGTTGGGTTTCTCTCAGATGGTTAGGTCTGTGTATGTTGTTTGGATTTAATTTTCTTTTATTTATTTATCTATCTATACTTTTGTTGTTAATTATGACCATATTATATAGTGTTATTTTAATTGCTTAACAGGATAAAAGACTTGCTTAAGAGATAGTTAATATTGAGAAGGATACTGAGTTCTTGTACAAAACTACCCTGAAACTCCAAATTCTTTCTAACATTAATCCTTTTTTTATTAATTTTTATCACATTAATTATGATTTTTTTTTCTTTTTCTCATAATGAAGGATTGGCCATTAAAGATTTTTGGAAAGTGGATGATGGAACTATAGTGTTTGTTATTGATCCAACCTTTGGTAAAGTTTGGAAAAAACTGTTTTACGAAATTTATTATTCCTGCATCTTAGCATACTGTTGCATTGGATGTATATGGGTATGATTTGTCAAGATTTTGTGCTATTTTAATTTTAAGCATGCATATGATTAATAATATTCTAAACGAGGCTTTGGCTAAGCTACTCGTTCATGATAAATGTTATTTACCCGATCCTGATGTAGCGCCCGACTCTAATGCCATAATCCAACTACCATAACCTGACTTTCATTTGTTTTACCCAATAATCTTTACACTTTATATAAAGTCATATGTGAACTATTTCTGTATGCACTTCCTGTAATGAAAAAAGTCTTTGTCTCCTCTCTTAGGATTGCATTATATTACATGCACACGTACTAGTGTTAAGTTCTCCGATGAACATGAATGTATGGTTTTTCTATCTCAAATTTTTTGTTATCTTATTTTTTCTATTATCTCCAAATATGATACTCACGAGTGTAGATCTTTGATCTTTTTAATGTAAAGAGAAATAATATTATTGAGTTCGATGAATTTATTCATGTGCTGAGCATATTCTACGTTTATGCTCCTTTAGAAGACAAAATCGACTATAAGTGTTACATATGCAATAGTTTGATCCATGCATTAAATGCAATATGTCGTTAATATATTATTCGATTATATCTCCGAAATTTATTTCAAGTGAGAAAAGATATCTTGCTAAGACCCGTGGCGCAGCCTTATCTCTTTGGAATAAACTTAAAATTGAAATTGATTGCATCTCAAAAGTAAGTTACCCTATATGTAGCTGTGCAACCACACATAAGTTATTCAGTTACTACAAAGGTTGTTGTAAATGTGATGAGAGAGTTATAAGGGATACTATGTATATGAAGAATAAAGATGAGGTGTTTCTCAAAGGATTTCAAAGTTTTTTAATCACTGATAATTTACAAGTGATTCCTATTTCTATTGAAGCAAGTTTTGCTTTGTTTTCTAAGCTTAGTATCACTGATATGAGTAAAATTGAGGAGAGGACTTTTTCCATAAGAACATATTGGTCTGAGGTTAGTTTAGTCATCGTCAAACTCTTTGTTTATTAATGTTTGATATCAGTTTAAATTGACTTGGTTTTGTTCTTTCAGTTTCAGGTGATGGATTTACTTCTCTTCTCTTTGTGGTCAAAGACACCTTTAATTAACTGATGTTATATTAAAGAGTAGAAAAGCATTTGAGCTAGCCAAAGTTGATTATTTGCAATCTACATCTCATAAATCTGAGAAGGATGATTACAAGACTAATAATATATTAACAAATATTTCTGTCAAGGTACTCAAAATCTTCCTCTCTTTTATCATTTCTAACATTAATTGTTGGACTCTATCTCTCCTAGAGACTTAAGTTATTTAATTTTTTTATTTAACATGACTAATATTTCTTTTTCTATCTAATAAATTAGATTATTAATATAAAATATGTATGATTTTTGAACCCTTGAAAATTGTAATACAGGTTATATATCAACAAGGTTATATAATATGACATCAAAGTATGGTACTCAAGCAGAGTTGAAGTATAGAAGCTTTACATGCAAAGGGAATAAAATGAGTTGCAGAAATCGTCATAAATCATAGAGCTCCTGAACAACAACCTAATAAAAGTGATTCTAAGTATTCTGGTAGAACTGGCAACCTAGATAGTGGACTTGACTTTAAATATGCACCAAATATTGATAATCTCAATCCTTAAATTAGACAAGAATTAGCAGATTCGATGAATTAGTTGAAAAGTAGTGAAATTCGGTTTGATGGTTACAGACTTGATCTTGTAAGAGGATTTATAAGGCATGTTTTAGTATATAAACTCTTAAATATAATTGCATTCTTAATTTTAATATAATATGATTTTTAATATTATAATTGATAAATTTATTGTAATTTATATTGAAAAATAGAGTTAATTGAGATGTATATGATCACAATTTAAGTGTAACTGAGACAATAGACAGACCATTTGGTCACGATCTTATTAAAGACCGAAGTCATACACATATCATTTGGTCTCGGTCTTTTATAAGACCGACATCAAATGTATGTCTATTGCCTCGATCTTTTATAAGGTTGTGACCAAATGGTATGTTTATGGTCATGGTTTTATAAAAGATTGAGATTAAATGGTATGTCTATGGTCTCAATTTTTTATAAGACCGTGATCAAATGATATGTTTTTGGCCTCGGTCTTATAAAATACCTTGATTAAATGGCATGTTTATAACCTCGATTAAATGACATGTATAGCCTCGATTAAAAACCAAGACCATATGTAAGAGTCAATGGTCTCTCCCACTTAAGTCTCAGTTTTTATAACCATGGTCATAGATCTATGATCACGGTTAAAAACTAAGACCATATATCAATTTGTAGTAGTATGAGTGTAAATATGTTTATTTATCAAGAAGTCATACTCTAATCATCTAATGCATTAGAGATGAGAAAATTTTGATTTAAGATATTGTAAAGATAATTAGAATACTAAATAGTTTTTATATTCTAGTTTCTTTGCTAAATAAATAAGTAAACACAATTGAAATAAATTTTAGAAATTGTTAAATATCTCAAATAACAACCATTTTGACTATAAATAATAATAGGGAAGCATCTTCTTGAATTGTGCTCTTGAATAATGATTTTCATAACCATAAACTTATTATTATTATTTACTTTTTAAAATTAGATAAATATTAATGCATTGTAAATTTAAATTTAGATAATTATTGATGCATGATACTAATATGAATTTATGGTTAGTCAAGTGAGAGAGAAAGAGAGAGAATAAGAGGAGGATATAGAAATGTATAAAACGATGGGCCTGTGAAAACTTATAAGATAGGAAAATCATTTGATATTTTATTTTACAGTTTTTTTTCTTCTACTTTCTTCCAAATTTTGATAGTTTAATTTACAAAATCATGTCATTTTCATTCAATTAAACTAGAACTTATGCTTGTTCTGTAATGATAGACACCAATTGTGCCTAGTTTTCACAAACAGACACAAATGTTAATTTATACATGTTTTCTCAAAATAATTGCAAAAAAGGAACTTAACAAGTTAGAAGCGTAGTATTGTGATCGACACGTATAACTATTTGAGAAAAATATTTCACATTTCCCATATATTAAACCAAAAGGTTATATAATCTCTTAGAAAAAAACAATGTATCATTTTATCATTCATTTTCATAGAAAAAAATATTTTTTAATACTTTATTTTATTGATAAATAAGATCGAAGAAGATAAAAATAACTTTTTTTTATGGTATTTATCATAAAAATTATGAAAATATTTAATTAATAGTAAAACTTGCGTTATAAAACCAATTGAAATATTAAGTAGATAGTAAAATTTAACTAATAACATTTTATATAATATAAAGGTTTAACTAATACAAATATCCTAATGTGAGGAAAATTTACTACAACTCACCCTAACTATTAATGATGTATTTTTTTTAATAAATACACTATTCACATGCTCATAATTGAGACTCAATCTTAAATCTATTACTTGCTCACATTAGCTTTATGTTTGTTGAGTTACTGCTAAATGTCATTACAGATGTATTTTTTAAATGGGTCAAAAAAGTCATGTTCATATCAATAATAAATAAATATAGAAAAAAAGGTATTAGAAATATTTCAGATTATAAAATTGGTGTCATTTAATCCCTCAAATTCTAAAAGTTGTTTTCTAGTCCCTTTGAAAAAAAGAGATAAATTAAAAACAAATAATATAATTTTGATAGTTTTACTATTAAAATATTATTTTTTGATATTAAGTGATTAAAACATAAACAATTAATAAAAAAATAAGTAAAATTTAGTATGGAATTCTTTAAGAAAAAATCGAATATTTTATCAAAATATTATTTAAATATATATTTTTATTTTAATAAAAAATAAAAATCTAAAAAATATTAAAATAAAGTACTAATAATAACAAAATATTAAATGAATTTTTTGTGATTTTTGTCATATTAACTTTTATTTTACTATTACGAAATGATCTAATTTTAATCAAGTTTTAATCACTTTATAAGAGAGAATAATATTTTAATATAAAAATCAATAAAATAACATTATTTGTATTCAATTGATCATTTTTCTCAAAACTGAGAGACTAGAATACAACTTTTGAATTTGATGTACTAAACATAGATTAATGCTTAATCTTAAGAAGTTAGCCAACACTTTCCTTATAAATATAAATAATATGCTACGTTATACAAATTAAGAAGAATAACATGCATAAAATTATAGGTAAAATATTTTGGAGGTCCTATAATATTTTCCAAATGAGCACATTAGTTCCATAATTATTATGTTGTGTACATTAATTCTCATAATTTTTAAAATGAGTATTTTAGTATTGTAATTTATGTATTAGACACTACTAGTCTTGTTATTACAAAATAAAAATAAAAATTTTTAGTCGTATAATTTATTAAATGTGCACTTTTGTCCAATGAAAAACATTAAAATTGAGCACTTGTAGTACTTACTTTCATCAATAATGAGACTATTAGTGCCCAAATAAAAAATTATGGGACAAAAGTGCTCATTTACATATAATAACATGGCTACTGTGATATTTTCCTAAAATTAAGAAAAGAAATCATGTCGTTATTTTAAGGATCCCCTTAGAACCTTAAGAAAAACAATAATTGGGTCATCACACACACATAATCTCTCTCTTTCTTTCTCTTTAGGCGAGCTTTCTCTCTATTAGTTTTGTGGTGATTCAAAAGCAAGACCAATCATTGGTGGTGCTTCAAATATATCTTGGTCAAATCGAGTTTGGGATCAATTTTCACTAATTGTAAGCCTATCTACTTGAGTTCCTATCAGGTGGATAAGTGTCCATTTTGATAAGTGCTTGATAAACACTCATATTCCCTGATTTTACTTTGATTATTTGGAATGAATAGGTTTGATTATAACATTTTACTTAAATATTTATGCAAATATATCTTTTCTAAATTAGGGAATGTTTGTTATATTTCAAGTTTTAGCTTTGAAAGAGATAAACTTATCAACATACGAAGACATAACACTTTGAGCACTCAAATAGAACACTAAGATATAAAAAAACTATGACATGTAAGCCTTACATCAAGAAACAACCAATACGTAAGGGACACAAGGAAAACTCAAAACAAGCATCGCATGTGTTGCGGTAAAGAATTATTTGTGCCACAGTTGTCAACTCTGGGGAATTCTACTAGGCATGTTAAAAATTTCGTGCCACAACGAAATAAAATGTGTGTCATGGTATAGTCCTCTCGATTTGAATTGCATGAATGTGTTTCACTTTGTCCCCCGATGGGGAAAAAGGCATGCTATGACGTGCATTTTAATTTTCTAATTAAGACCCCTATGTAGTAAGCTTCTTATAAATATATCACATTTGTTCATTAGGTTAGAAACTTGGATAGATTTAATTTAGAACAAGCTCTCATACCTATTACAATGCCATATATAGATACAGGGAGAAAACCTCTCAATTATAAAGAAGATCTAAGGATTTAAAGAAGATATTAATAGCCTATTCAGAGACCTCAAATCATATTTATCAAGAAGAGATAATTTTATTGTTATATCTTTTTATTTCTCTTGATAACCTAATGTCTTTCATAATTGAATTAATTTTTTTTATTTAATAATGATTGGCTAATTATGTAAAATGAAATTTTAGTATTTTTGCTTGCAATGATTGGAAAAATAATTTTATGATTTGAATAAATAAGAGTTTTATTTATTTCTTGTTCATGTTCTTGAAATATTTAATTATAAATTAATGAAAGTTCAAGTCTTAATTTATAGTTAAAGAACATATCTTAAAATTAGGAATTATAAATATCGTGTGTTCTTAGTTTAATTTAATTTCATTATCAATTTTAAGTCTTAACAAGGAAATTGTTCATTAAATGAGATTAAATTAGATGGTCAAAAATATCTTTAATTTCAACTCAAGAAAAAAATAATTGATTAATTGAAAATTGTGTAGACTCGCTATGTGTGGAAGAATTCATTTATTTAAAAAGGAAAAAATTAATAAATATAACTTGTTTGAATCATTTAATTCGTTCTTTCTATGAAGGGTTATGTTTGTTAAATTCCATATTAATCCGTCATCCTAGGTTTAGCTATAGTTTAATTTACTTGCTTTAATTTACTTTCGTTCTTTAGATATTATTTTAATTTAGAATTTGGAGTTCTTTTCTACAAACCGATAATTGAGTGTTTAGGAATTTTTTTCTTAACTATATTAAAAAATAATTTAACTTTTTAAAACTATTGTAATTCCTTCAGTGAACGATCTTGGAAGTATATTTATTGCTTGTTATGAATTATTCGTGGTTTACAAACTTTTATAAAACAAAATTTACGCATCAATTTTTTGGTGCCATAAGGTCAAGTTATAGACTGACCAAAATTTAATCAATGGGACATATGTCCAATTGAATTTATGATGATTTGGAG
Organism: Hippophae gyantsensis; assembly: GCA_030763125.1. Lineage (NCBI taxonomy): Eukaryota > Viridiplantae > Streptophyta > Magnoliopsida > Rosales > Elaeagnaceae > Hippophae > Hippophae gyantsensis. The sequence continues at coordinate 53,700,199 of CM061031.1, read as the reverse complement.
ATCCAATTCGATCCCAACCAATGGGGTCATCGATTAATCAAATTCTAGGTAGTTGGACAACTCTTCAATTTAAATAAACATGTGTCCAACTTAGCTCCATTAGATTGGGATACCAATTGATGAAACTCCAATAAATTGAATAACCATTTGATTCTGTTTGGACATATCAGATGAATGTCATCTCAAAGTTCAATCGAACTTGATATATAAAACATAATGATATTATTATTATATTTAATAAAAAGATATGTGCAAGGCACTATATTTTAATTTAGACTAATATGACACCATCGCATTATATATCCCAAAATTGAATTGTAGAATCTTAAAAAAAGTATAAAACTAAATGTTCAACTATACGGTCATTAAAAATGCATTTTGATTATTATATATTGGGTTAAAATGAAATTTTAAATAATTAATTCTTATTTAAAAATATAATATTTATTATCTAAAAGTAAATTAAAAATAAAATAAGATGAAATATATACAAATTATTCTTCAAAGTATGATAAAATAAATTTTATCTACAATAAAATTAACGTTAACAAGTATGAAGTGTTTCCTCAAGATAAACTTTTTAGATTAATTTCCTTTATTTTTTATTCTATCAAATATGTTGTCTATTACTATAAGTATTTATATATGCATCATTTTTTTATTTGAGACAGTTTTATCATTGGTAAGCTTTGAAGAAACAATCTTATCTAACACTATTACAATATATACATATGGCCTCGGTTTTTAACCGTGACTGTAAGTCTATGGACACGGTTATAAGAACCGAGGCCTAAGTGAGAGAGACCATAGACTGTTACCTATGGCCTGGGTTTTTTAACAGAGACCATAAACATACCCTATGGTCTCAGTTTTATAAAAAACCGAGATCATAGACATACCATTTAACCTCGTTTTTCAATATAAATTAAAATAAACTGATAAATTGTAAAAATTAAAAGTCTTTATATTAAAATTAAGAGTGAAATTACATTTAAAAGTTTTCATATGAACTAAAACATAATAAAGCCTTACAATAGCTAGCTAACTAAAATTTTCCATATGAAATAAATGTAAAAAATTTACTAATATTAATACTAATCAAGTTGTCCACAATTTCCTAAGTCATTGTCAACAAGGCCACTAGAAGTGCTACTAAAAATCTAGTGTTGGTGTTAGTGCTGGCACTAGTGTGATGTTGTTGGTGTACTTATGTGCTGTTGTTGCTGGTGCTCATGCTATTGGTGTGCTGTTGTTGTTGGTGTTCATGCTATTGGTATGATGTTGTTGTTTTTGGTGTGTTAGTGTGTTGGTGTACTGTTGCTATTGATGGTGGTGTATTGGTGTGCTACTGGTGCTAGCATTGGTGTGCTGGTGTGCTGCTATTGTTAGTGCTCATATGTTGTTGGTGTTGGCACTAGTGTGCTACTGTTGGTGTGTTGCTGTGTTGTTGATGAGAATGATTAGGCCAAAGTTGATTTGAGCTCTATGACAAATTGTGATCTTTATACTGAGACTTGTCTATCTTTGTTTCTTAAATATGAGTGTAATAATATTCATCTACACCATCTCTGAGATACATACCTGAACTATAATAAGAAAACCAATAGAAAGAGAAATGTTTCCATCAGTAAGCTAAAACAAGTAATAATTGGAGGATGATGAGTCATAAGATCGACATTATAAATACCTATCTTGCGAAATACTTTGTGGTTTTATTATTTGTAAAACTCTAGCAAGTGCACAAATCATTTTATAGAAAATGATTAGTATACTCCCAAGGTCAATCTAAGAAAAAAATATATATGGTTTTTAATTTATTATTCCAAGTCTTGAAAACAAAATTAAATCCTAAACATCCTGTCACAATATTTTAGTTTGTTTGTTTCCTAATCTAATAACATAAAAATAAATATAAACATAGTTATAAATTCAATAGACAATAATGCAAAATTTTATCATTCATAATAGTGGTATATTTAAGGATATAATAATTAAGTTAATTATGTTTGCTCATATTATTTAGGTTACTAAATATATAAATTGATATTCGTTGATTTTCTTTTTTTGTTATGAAAGTGTCCTTATGCAATGCCCAAATTATTTTGTTTAATATTAACTAAAGCTTTAGGTAGGGTAAAATAATTAGACTTTATTCAAGGTGTCCAAATTAAACCTAAGAATTTAATTATCCAAGTACTAATTTTCAAGTTTTAAAATTATTACTAAAAATATGTTGTCAATACATTTTCGAATAATAATTCTTATAAAAACTTTTGAAATAGAGTTTCACTCTAACTGTCAGGCGATTGTACCAACAACTAAAAGAGCACTACTCTAAATTAGACCGAATAATTAAACCTTATAATATAATTTTTAGATTTAAGTTTGGAATGAAAAATAATGTATTTTTCTCTAACATCCTTAATATAAAATCTTGAATAAAAATAAAATCAATTTTTTTATGGAAATGTTTTACCTATATAATATTTCACAAGCATAAAAACATTATAATTATATCATATTTACAAACATCCAGCCATGTCAAATTTAATCACAGACAAATTAAATACAACATATAAGAATAAAACATAAAAAGATAACTGTAAATAATCCATTAAAATAATACTTTATAAGAATCCTTACAACAGTTTAATGGCTAATTATGTTGATAAAAAACCTCCAAGCAGATTTGCATATTTGCTTATTGAATCAAAAACTAAAAAAATCTATAAAAACATAACTAGTTCTTCTCAAAAAGAAAAGATCTTAAAAACTAAAAACTAAAAAAAAAATTAAAACTTTCTATAGAGAAAGTACTCAGAAAATTGTGTTTTTTACAATGGGAAAAATGTTCGTTTTATAGGTGAAGAAAAGGAAACAAAATGGGAAAAATATTTCAAAATTTGAATTTGGATGCGTTTGGATAGGTTGGCACGTGTATAGGCTCGAAAATCTCAGCAAAAGGGTTGTAGGCGCGCGCGTGTGACTCGGCGCAGATGGGATGCTGCGTTTGGGACTTAGCACGAATGGGCTACTGTGCATGGGACTCGATGCAGATAGGCTACTACACGCGCTGGTGCGCTCAGGATTTCAACCGTTTTGACATTTTTGACCCATTCTGTCCAATTATTTTCCCTCTTTTTGACTTTTCTTAATTTGTTTTCTCAATATATTTGTGATGTATTGCCTCCAATATATTTCTCCATGTCTTTAAGTTATTTTTGAATGAAAATACTGTAAAAACAATAAAAATGCCCGTGATTCCGAAAAAAATATTTATATAAAAATATGATAAAATCATACAAATATAAACTATTTAATCAATTAAAGTACATTAAATCATGGTAATTTTAGTGCTTTTTAAGCACTCATCAAAGGATTAAAATCAATTTTAAAAAAAGTGAGATAAAAATGAGCACTCGTTGAGGGAACAAGCAATAATTAGTTTCTATCCAGTAGTTAAAATATTCTTCACTGCAACTTCAGAATTTGTATGATTCTAATGTACATTAGAAGGACTATTTCTTACCGTCTTCAAAAGAAAAAAAATCACTAAAATAATTAGTAACTTTCAAAGGGAAGGAAAAAAATAAATTACATACATCTGAGAGAGATCAGAGGTTCAATATTCATGAAATTTACCTCCTTCCTCAAGTAGGTATGAGGTTCATAAAGTGAGATTATCCCTAAAAAGCTGCATAATAAGAGTGCTATCCTTATAGGAGTCCTCATTGAGACTGTCAAGTTCAACAATAGCCTCATCAAATGCTTGTTTAGCCAGGTGATAGGCCTTGTAGCATATAATGTGAAGCTGATGAGTCATAAATTCCAAACAAGTTCAACTCAATATATTAAAAAAAATAAAAAACCCTAGAAGTATTTAAATTGAAGGGAATTTGGATAAAGGATGAATGGAGACCTCTCAATGGAGTTAACAATCTCATAGTAGAAAATATGAGAAGTTAAGAGTCAAGCCAAGTCTGATTGGATTAATTGTAGGCAAAACAAAAGAAGCTATACTCAAAGCAGCCTACAGTAGTAGGAGAAAAATCCTATAACTTGACTCATCCATATGACATAGTATCATATATTGTGAAGAAGTAGATAGGGAAGTAACAAAAATAAAGTGTAAAAAGAGCTTGTAGGCTGAATCGGTTTACCTCATAGGCTTTCAGTGATTGATTAGCAACTTCTTTACGTTCATCACCATATTTAAACTCCATAAGATATTGGTAATAATCTCCTTTCCTATGACAAAGACCCAAAAACAAATCACAATCTAAATCTTTGAGACCAATGCAATCCTTAAGGGAAAAATTCTAGATATAATGCAAACAAATATAACTTAAAATTATTAAACCATCACAAGGTAGAACAAAAAGCAATAATTTCTCACATCTTATTGTAGAACACAATAGATTATCTAGTAGAACACATCATATTATAATAATAAAATTAAACATAATCGAACCTATGAAGTAGCATGAACAAATACAAGAAGAATACCCAGAAGTATGAAGCATAAATTTTCATCTTAATTGAAGATGGGCCTTCTTAATTACAAGGAATTAAGAGGAACATAAGAGAAAACCTATATTCTACAACTCAATGAAAAAAGGTTCTAAATGCATAAGAGATATAACTTGGACACAAAATCCACAAAGAATGTACTTTATAGACTAGAGGATGAGAAAAGGTGAGTATGATGATTGAATAGAAACAAACAACTGCCTCCCAAAGCTGGCACTATAACCATTTCTTCAATAGAAAATCGAAGAAAAATAAAATAATCAAAGATGACTTTGAATCTTGAGAGAACCTAAAAAATATAGAAGGTGACTATCGTTCTAGTCGAAATGATGACATTTATTTACAAGTTTTGGTTTCCATCAGTTACCAACTTCACCTCTCAATCTCAATCTTACTTGTATATTGATTTGTAAAGGAAAAATTAAAATCAGATTGACAAAAGAAATACCTTTATCTCAATCAAGAGCAAGCCAAGATAGATCCTGCAACACACCTTCCTCAGATTCACGAATAGATGGACAATAATTGGTGTAGCGATCCATGAACTTAATGGAAGCCAAAATCATGAGCGAGGAAGAAGGTGGTGAGGATGAGCTTAGGGTTTCATCGATGGTAAGAAGGGGAAAATGTGAGTGAGAAAATTATGTGGAAAAAGGAAAAAGAAAAATACGTGCATGCTTGCGAAAAAGAGGGTTGAGGTAAAAAGGGGGAAATTAAAAATGAGAAAAAAAGGGAAAAAAATTGGAGACATAAAAAACATTTGATATAAAAATTTGGTGTGTCATGGTGTAAAGGAGATAAAATACATGAAATTAAATTAATAGAGAAATGAAAAAATTTATAAGTAATTTTTATATTTTTTAAATAAATAACACACACAATATATTATTTGAATTCGTTTTAAAGTTGTTGGAAATTAACTCTATTATTTTAATTATCATCACGGTCATTTAATAATCGTGACTATATAAGTTTTTTTATATTTAAATAATTGTTTTAGTTTAAGTGAAGGAAAAAAAGAGAGGGAAAAGGAAAAAAGGAAAAAAAAGAGGGAAAAAGAAAAAAATTGATAGAAAAATTTAGTTTTTGATGTAAAGAGAGAAAATTAATTAGGTATGTTTATAGCCTCGATTTTTTAAAAATCGAGGCCTCTATGGCCCCAATTTTTAAGAAAATCGAGGCTAAATTTCCGAGACCATATATATATATATATTGTAGTAGTATAATTATCTAATAATAAACTAATTATTATTCGTTATTTTCCATCTTCACCAAAATTATTGGACTTTACTTTAGAAAGCCATTCTTATTAGTTTAATATTTACTAATAATAAAAAAAATGATCTATAAAACATAAATATTATATCATTATAACAATTTTTAGTTTTTTCTAAGATTTACATAAACAAATATCAAATAATTAAAAAGTTATCATAATTAAAAATAATTATTAAATAATTAATAACCTTAAATATTAAAGAGCTGAATCATCGAAATTAATAAAAATTTAGGAGAGTAAACATATTTTATCATAAAAAATAAAAATATTCATTTAGGTTTTGTAATGCTTTGAGTTGTCCTCCAAACTTTTGGCTTTTATATAATATTTCATTTTATAGTTTTGAACATATATTTATATGTTCTTTGTATTCTTACCCCATGTTTGGTTGGAGGGAATGAAATGGAATCAGAATTGATTCCTTCCATTTTGTGTGTTTGGTTGGACGGAATAGGCGGACGGAATTAAATCGATTACTAAAAGAGAAGGAATCACAATTCCTTCTCTCCCCTTTGGTAATCATAATTCCATTCCTATCTAAACGTTTTTTTTCCAATTTTACTCTCACCTAAAATATAACCTTAAATTCAAATCCCAAATTCTTAAACCCAAAATTCCAAAACCCTAAACCCTAAACCTAAAATTTCAAAACCCTAAACCCTAAATCAAAATCCTAAAATCCTAAACCCTAAACCCTAAACCCTAAAACATAAATCTCAAAACCCAAAACCCTAAAACATAAATCCCAAAACCCAAAACCCTAAATCCCAAATTCCAAAACCCTAAACCCTAAAACATAAATCCCAAAACCCAAAACCCTAAAACATAAATCCCTAAACCCTAAACCCCAAATTCCAAAACCCAAAACCCTAAAACATAAATCTCAAAACCCTAAACCCTAAACCCCAAATTCCAAATCCCTAAACCCCAAATTCCAAATCCTAAAACCCAAAACCCTAAACATAAATCCCAAAACCCCAAACCCCAAATGCCAAATCCTAAAACCCTAAACCCTAAATCCAAAATTCTAAAGCCCTAAACCCTTTTTAGAAAAATAATAATTTTAACCCTAAACCTTAACCCACAAATATAACCCCAAATCTTAAATCCCTAAACACTAAATCCCACATCCCAAACCTCAAAACCCTAAATCCTATTTAGAAAATAATAATTTTAATAATATATTTCTTTTTAATTAAGTAATAATTATTTAGAAAAATAATGATTTCAATAATGTATTTTGTCTAACGAAAAAATAGTAATTAAATGACATTATTTGAACTTTACAACATGTAGGGGTATTAAGGTCATTTACAGCTTTTTTCATTCCATTCTAGTGGTAAACCAAACACTGTAATCCTGATTCCGAGCTTGATTACAGTGGTCAAACCAAACAACATTGTTTCCTTTCCATTCCATTCCATTCTGATTCCGAATCCGATTTCATTCCACAAACCAAACGCCACCTTACATGCATAGTTTAAATAAAATAATAATTTACAAAAAAAATATTTTAAATTATGTGGATAGCGTCGGTTGACGTGGAAAACCGACGCTACCCACGCGGCTAGTGTCGGTTCGCCACGTCAGCCGACGCTACCCATGCGGCTAGCGTCAATTTGCCATGTCAACCAATGCTATGCACGTGGACGTAGTATAGGTTGACAGGGAAAACCGATGCTACCTACGCGGCTAGCGTCAGTTCACCATGTCAACCGACGTTACCTATGTGGCTAGCATCGATTTGTCACGTCAACCGACGCTATCCACATAATATATCCATTCGTCTCATTTCTTATGCAGAAACCCAAAAATTTCATTTCTCTTCTCCATTTTCTCCCAAAATCGAGCCACACCCACCCTCTTTCTCAATTTCCGGTCACCTCCGACCACCATTTGCAATGCCATTTTGTGGGTTATATTTCTCTTCTCATTATCTTTCAAAACTACTATTTTTTGAGCGAAATACTCAAATTTTTTATACCTATTTTTCACTTATTCTCACTTACAAAATACCATTTTATTCTTCATTTCCTCCATTTAGTCACTTCCTAACATTCTTGTAAGTATTTCTATTAATTTTACAGTTTATTATTCAGTTTGTTTTATTTTTGTATAAAGTTTTGATTTAGGTATGTATTTTATTTTGCTTGTTATTATATGTTTGACTTATTTTCTGTGAAAATAATATCTAAAATGTTGTGGGTTTGAGGGATTATATATATTTACCATGCGTGGATAAATTTATTTATATATAAATAATTATATTTTAGGCAATTAGTGAATAGATAAAAAGTAATATGTTTTTTAAAAGTTTTAAGAAATTATATTGGTATTAATTAGAGTTATACGTGCTATCTCTTGACTCTTAAAAAAATTATAAATATATATTTATAAACTCAATAATTTAAATAATATATATATATATTAATAAAATTCAAATAATAACTAAAAACTAAGTAGTATTATTATTTTTATTTATATATGCTACTTATGAGTTAAAATGTTAAATATGTTACTATAGTAGCCCTTACTTTTATAGAATGTTATATACGTGTAATTAATATTACTTTTTAATTATGATATAGTAACATGTTTAGAAATTAGAATCAACCAAAGTGATTGGTTTTTATATATTCATGCTGGCATGTTGCTTATTTTTTAATTTGTATAGAAATGAGGTTGTTTGTAACTTTATATTTTCATTCATCCTTTAGGTATAGATTGATTCCCAACTCTAACCCTATTATCCTTCCCAAAGTTATTTATATATAATAATACTTGAAATATATTCATTGGGTACATAATTAATTAATATGTTTAATTAATGTCATTAATAGAAAATGGCCAAATCTTGGATGTCAAAGTGAGAATTGAGTAAGACTATATTTCTGGAGTTGAAAGTTGCATGAAATTTGCTTGTAGAAATAGTAATACTGGAACTAGTATGATTCGATGCCCATGTGTTAAATGTAAAAATGAGCGATTTCATTAATTTGATGAGGTTAAGTATCACCTTATCCGTAATGGTATTCTTTTGAGCTATAAATGTTGGTATTATCATGGAGAAAATATTGATATTAATATTCATAGGGAAAAGATAAATAAGAATGTGAGTGGATTACATACATCTTATTGATGATTTTGGATTTACCCTTGTAAATTTATCCAAGATAAGTCACACTGATGATCTTTTCGCGTTAGCACTTCATGCAAAACAAGTATTTTACGTGAGCGATCAAATTGATCCAAGATGGTCTGTTGTGTTAACGCCTTCACAAAAAGAGTTTTACCATTGTGATGTTGTAGAAGATGATGACTCTATGCTTGATACATTAACCAATATTAGTAATTTCTCAAATAAATTGCCTAATGTATGTGATGATCTAATTGATGATGATGATTCTTCGTTATGGGCTCGAAGTGATTGTGAAGGAATATATGTATACGATTAACAACCTAATTAAACATAACGTATGTTCTATATTGTTGTAATAACTCTTTATATATATGTATGTTCCTAAAATTTTCAATTAATTTATATATTTCTTCATTGTTTGTAGATATATATTTCATGGATTTTCGGATAATAGAGCTTGTAGATCCAAATGATCCATTGGGGTATTTGAAAAGAAAGGGTTGGGCAAATATACCTAATGCTCCACTTAACCCAAATGATAGAATACTTGTTCTATTTTATGCTAATGGTAATCCAATAGGGGAAAATGGTCAACAATTGAAATCCTCTATTGGTCGACTTGCGAAGTCCAGTATACCAATCAATATAAATGATTGGTCTCAGGTTGACGAAGCAGAAAAGTTCAAAATATGGATAACCATTTGTGTAAGTCTCTTATATTTTACAATCAATATATATATTATATCTTTTTTGTACTATATCTAATCTTTTGTATTGTGTTTTTATAGAATCGTTACAAAGTCGATGACAGTTGGAAACTTAAGTGTTATAAGATTGCAAATAAGGCATGGAAGGACTACAAGACTTCCATATTGGTAAGAAATTATGTGTTTTCATATTTGGAACCACTTGATGAGGTAGAGCTCTACAAAATCCCTGAAGGACACCCCTGGATTACACCTCAAGTTTGGAAAGACTTTGTGGATTATAAACGTTCAGATGAATTTCAAATTATTAGGGAAGAACATCAGAATATACAAATGCATAACGGTAATTTGAAATTACATTCTTATTTTGATTTTAAATACATGTAGTTCTTTGGTTGGAATAAGATGGGCTACGATCATCAAATTTTTGATGATTTACGAGAGGAATGGGCAGAACACATGGTTCAAATTATATCATCACAAGAACAATCAGGAGAAGATTCTGATGATCTTGAATAGTATATGACAACATAACGGTAATTTTTTTAATGATTTAATTTTTCTATTCCTGTGTCTGAAGTCCCTTGTTTGATAGATGATTATATGCTCATGTATTTAGGAGAATGTATTGTTTTATGGACCTATATTTGGACCACTCATCTCTCTTTCCTACTTTCCTTATGACAACAATTAGCACTTTATTAATCATTTGTCTATAAATATGAAGTTATCTGGAATCTTTGCTAGTATTTTTAATGCTATAATGAGCTCTAAATATGAAATCAGGTGTAACTTCGATTTGTTTTCTTGGTTTGTATGAGTTTTGATGCCCATGAACATGTTCCATACGTTTAAGGGCAGCAAAACTCACACAAGCTAAGTAAGAAATCGGAGTTATACTTGATTTCATATTTAGAGTTCATTATAGCATTAAAAATACTAATAGATATTTCAGATAACTTCATATTTATAGACAAATGATTAATAAAGTGCTAATATGAGTTCGTTGAAGGGTTATCTCACTCGGATGTCGCTGTGGTAATCTCTTTTTGATGGTAATATTTATAATGATTTAATTTCTTTATTCGTATGTCTCTAAAGTTTAGACTGCTTGTTTGATATATCGATATTTACGTGCTCGTGTATGTAGGGAATATGAATTGTTATATGGATCAGTTTTTTTTGTCTAGTTTTCTTGTCATGGTGATTCTAAGCCAACCAAGCTTACTCGCATCCAATTATACTTTGACGATATTATTTTATTTATAATTTAAGTTAACTATATGTATTGTATATACATTATTTGTTTTTGTAATAAATTTAATTATCAAGTAATTAATTATATTTAAATTTTTAATTATTTGTATTATTATTTATATTTTATTTTTTTATGCTATATATATTGAATATTGAATATGAAAAATGAGAATAAAAATAAAAAAATATTCATAAATGTACGTGTAAAGTCGATTCACCACATGAACCGACTTTACCTGTAGAGTCGGTTCGTCGCGTGAACCGACTTTACATTTTAAATCACTCAATTTAAAGTCGGTTCAACGAACCAACTTTATATTTGTTTAAAGTCGGTTTTTAACCGACTTTAATGCCCATTTTTATAGTAGTGATTATTCTTTAATTGTCTTAAAGAATACTAGATGAGATAATTAAAGATATATGTTTACAAATAATAAGTTACAATAGTTTAATCCTAATTAGACAAGGAATAATCAAATGGTGATAGTTATCAGGTTAATTCTTTAACATATATATTCACGTATGCATAATATAAAAGTATCATCTTATATCTTAAAATTATTAAATGTTATAACAGAGAATCACAATTGAACGCTCTTTTTTCATATAATAATTATTAAAAGAGAGACGGTAGATTTCCAAGACATACCCCAAGGTATTTCAAGTAGCTAATTGTTTATTCATCTCGCAAATTTCATAAAAAACAATCCTATTAGGTATGGACAAAAATCAGTATCATCAAAAATATTATTGTTCCTTCAATATTTATTCCAAACCATATACAGTTACATTATATCTCATTCGATCTATCACAATGGAAGAAACTATGTATAGATGATTCATATGCAAGGAACGAGAAAATGAAAATACCACTAATATGTTCTCCAACATTGACGAGGTCCCATCAGACGATTGTTATTTCATGATTCACATAAACTATAGCTATTAGTGTCAAATACATAATCCTAATAACCACTCAGTCCCTCAACAAATTACCCAAACTATACTTTCTTTCTCAACCGAAGAGTCACAATTGATACCCTCTCAGATCCTTATCTCCACTCCAACACTCATTTCCAATATTCTTTCGGAGCAGTTATCAATTTATGGTCTTGGGAGTTATCAATTTTGCCTTTAATAATAGACTTGCTTCTAATAAAGTAGTAGTGCCTGTGAGTTTGAATATTGTTGCTGTTACAACTTTTTCTGATGATGGAGAGTTTGAAAGGGTTATTAGGGAAATTAATATGGAATCCATTAATGCTATGTTGAAGAAGGTTGATACTAAGAGGTTAATGAGCAATACTAGTGTGACAGACAAGTGTAGTATACGTATGGAGGATTACATATCTCATCAAGGAAAAATATCACATGTTTTTCATAAAGAATGTATTGTTCTGTGGCTTGAGAAAAGTTGATCATGCCCTTGGATCATTGCTATATATATTTACCTATGCATCACTTTTTATTTGGGACAATTTTGTCTTTTGGTAAGTTTTGACAAAAAAATTCATCTAATTGTCCAATAATGACACTATTATTTTACAATGTTATGGATCTTTAGCCAAATTATTGGACTTCACTTTAGAAAGCCATTATTATTAATTTAATATTTATTAATAATAAATAAGGATAAAAAACAGAAAATGTTACATTAATTAATTATAACATTTTTTTTCTAAAGTTCACTTACAAAAAATCATGATGTGACAGAAACAAATATTAAATAATTAAAAAATTATGATTAACCAAAAACATTTATCATATAATAAAAAAATCTTAAATATTAAAGACTTAAATTATCGAGCCTTATCAAATATAAAAGTATTCATCTTAGGTTTTGAAATATTTGGAGCTGCTCTCTACACTTTAGACTTTTATATAATACTTCATTTGTTATATTATCTCTAATTTTAATTGTATGATAACATATTGCCCTATATAAAATTGGTTATATAAGTTTTTAAAAATATTCATAAATTCATATTTATAATTGAAAATTATAAAACCATAATTAAAAAAATTATCAATATTAAATCATATATATTTCTTTTTTGAACAAAAATACTTTGATGAAATTTAAATCAATGATTTCAAATGATGAAAGTGTGAGTTTTGTTATAATACCATTAGTAACATTAAATCATATGTTATTTGAAAAAAGATATAATACATTTTTTGTAACTTATACGTCAAACATATTTAATATTGTTATATATGTATTCTAATAGATAAAGAATACATTCAACAAAAACAATAAAATTAATAATTTTAAACAATACTTATTATATACTTATCCTGATTTTTATAACCATTCATTCTTGTTAATTATTTTTATTTATGTTAAAGTCAACGATAACTTATGTTTTACAAGCAACACTCATCAATTCCACCACCAAGAATATAAGAACTTATTTTAAAAGATAATTCTAAAGCAAGTAGAATTATCATATAACAAAACTATACGTTAATCATGAAAAAATTAGCAATCTTAATTGCTAGTATATATTTATATTTTTAAATTAAATAAATCCAAAAAGAATCCAAATAAAATTATGATTTATATTAATAAACCAATTTAGCCTATGTACATATTACAATACATTATACAGCTATCCATCCTTAATTTTCATCCCAATATATCTCAATGAGGTAATTTCATACATCACATATGGTAGTCAAAAAAAACTTTTTGAACGAAGTCTAATAAATATCTAATTATCATATAAATATGAAAGTAATATAATATACAATTATCCTAATATGATTAAAGCCTAATGATTATTATTCTTTAATTATCTTAAAAAGATAAAAAAACCAAAAATTTATCATTTAATTATCTTAAATGATAATAGAGAAAATAATTAAGGATATGTGAAGACTCACTTTAAGTTTACTATTACTTGAGCAGATCCTATTACATTTTATAATTTTTTTTAAAAAAATCGACATGATGCACCTTGTTATTTTTCTACATTATACCAACCACTATAAAATAGAGTGTGACATCTATGTATTTACAACATCCAAAACTCACTACTCTTATATTAGTCATAAAAGAAAATAATAATAATTAATAAATAACATTGATCTATTATACATCCATAATCGAGTTACAAAACAACCTCTAACATATATAAGTCATCAAGAAATTGAAAAAATATCCTAATATTTAAAAAAAAAGGTGATAAATTATATCATGTAATATTAGTTAACTGATTTAAGTCTCTTTTAAAAATAGTTATCAAGTCTTCAATTAAAAACTAATGATACCTAAGAGAAGAAAAATTAAATGAAATTAGGTAAGTAAAAATATACTTAGTGGGTGACAAACTTAAAAAAACAATAATTATTAATGTACCTATTTAACCTTTAATGATTCAACTATAAAATTAATAAAATTATGACATGAAAATATTCACAAACTGTATTGATAATTTAAGTAATACAAATAACTAAAAATACGTTTATGTAAGTAAACAAATAAATAACTTACATGAAATAAATCATAAAAATAAGGAAAACCTCATCAAACTCAAACCGGGGGAAAGATGATCATGTGTCCATAGATCTTTGCACAAGTAGACAATAATTTTTTAATTAGATGTGTGCTAGTCATATGCGCACAGATAAAGGCCTATTAATTAATTAATTATTTTTTATGTTACTGGGGACAATACTTGTTTGGTGGTTTAAAATTTTTTTTACTAATAAATGTAATATTCTGAAAAGTAAATACTTAAATTAGGATTTAAAACTAACTAATAGCTTCTGAATTGGCATATTACTAATATTATGAAATGTTGCAGCTAAAAGTTGAATACAAACTTCTATGTTCTAATCAAAATCAGTACTTATGTCGTATATTTAAATAAAACATTTGAACTCATGTAAAAGTTAATTTTTGATTTTTTAAACATAAAATATTTATTTTCTAATAAGGAAGAACTAAACTTGTAAAAACTTAATAAAATAAAGTTAAACATCATGAACATTTTTAAATTAATAATAACCAAAAACTTAAGAAATTTGAGAAAAAGATGTCCACTTATTGTACTATATCACTATTCTTGCTTTAGTTGTCCTATCAACTTTGCTTAATCATCATTTCCTATATGACTCATACTTATGTTGAAAATAAAAATAAAAGAACTTACTAAAAGGAAAGGATAGGACTCATCACCTATATAGTTTAGCTATATAACAATTCTATTTTCTTTACAATTCTTTTAAGGTAAGTTCCTCTATTTTGGAATTGGCGGTGGAATTGATGAATGTTGTTTATAAAAGATAGGTTATTGTTAACATTTAACATAAATATAAAAGGAATTTAATTAACAATGAAAGTTTATAAATTATGGACCTAATTAACCTAGAGGAGATGAATAGGTTATTTTTAATTTTTATCAATTTATAACTTAATATCCTAAACAAAGCTACCAGGCATGCAATCGCGTGTAAGAATAAAATGTGGAAATAAAATAATAACACATGATATTTTTAGGAGATATAACCTAGGCCACAACTATGACCTAAGAGGAAACTCACCGGTCCACCAAACCACTTAACTTTCCATTCTGAAAATAAAATGTTAAGTACAAACTCGGTCTTATGTTACCCTCCCAATAATACTAGCCCAATGTACCTTACTTACGAGTCTCTGCTCTGTTTTCACAGTTTCAAATATTAGTTTGACCAGTTTCCAAACCAACGTTCCAATAAGCTTCCGGCCAATCAGATACATTCCCAGATTAACTACAAAATGGTTAGCATAAAAGCACAAGTTCTCATGTGTGTTCTAGAACAGATTAAATAATGAATTATCCTGACTAGATGATTCAAAACATATGTCACTTAAATCAAATCAACTAGTAAATCCTAGAGTAAAAAGATCAAGTACAAGTTCAATAAAAATAGATTCTTTAAAGATTAATAATCAAATCAAATAACTATGATATGACAAAAATAATTATTTGATCTAACAATTTAAGAACAAAAATAAAGAAGAAGCCATAAGAACATATTATCAAAATATCAGGCTTATTAATCAATCTAACATAACCACCAATATTTGATAGATTAACTAAATAAAGAAGCCTAAATAATTACGATCTTATATTTGTAAAACAAGAGAGAAAAATTAAGAAAAATAGAATAATGATCTTGTATGGTTGATTGAAACAATGACAATGGATTTTATTTATAGGAAAATTAAAACACAAAATCCTATGTAATTGATAAATATCTTTTCTATAACAAATAGGATTAGTAATACTCATTAGTTAAGAAGACTCTTATATGATTGATAAATATATTTTCTATTACAAATAGGATTAGTAATACTCACTAATTAAGAAGACTCCTATTTAAATAAGAGTTCTTTTAAAATATAATCATTAATCATGAAGATTTCTATTTAAAAAAGAGTTCTTTTAAAGTATATTTATGCTATCTTTTAGGCTAAAGATTTAAGCTATAATTAAGAGTATATCTTATCTAATATTTTAGCATAAATATTTTAGCAACAAAAATAATTGCAAATTTATAAATATGTTCTATTAAATGCGTGAGGGTAATCTTGTGTGTTATAGTTATAACAAATATACATAAAGTACAACTATTTGAAATTCTGACGTTTCTTCAACTTTGTTTGATAGACTTGATAGCAAGTTTAAAAATAAGTTTAAAGGTAAATATTTTGTCCACAAAAATAGCCAACACTTATAATCCTTACAAACTCCCTCTTTGGCATTTTCATGTGTCAAAACCTCTCTCTCACTACATGACACTTATAGGAATAAGATAAAATACAATGATGTCCTAGACTACATAGTGAAACTATCCTATGGTTCGATGAATCCGTCTTCGCTATAACTTGACATGCTTCTAAGTAATTGAAATGAAATAGGCAAAGCAAACAAAAATTTGGCTTGAAAGCCTCATTTTATATTAGTTCAGTCTACATAAAAATAAGAGAAGTGTAAAGAATAATCATGTAGTGTGCATTCATACCAATCAAGCTTAATTAAATATGTTCTCTCCCTATATGCATAAGAAAATAAAAACATGGAATTAAAACACATTATTATCTCCCCCTTTTTGAAATACGAGAAGGACAAAACATTAGACATAGAAATGAAGCTAAACTCCTCCTATAGATATAACAATGTAAAAACTGAGTAATGTAGAAGTGCAATGTGCTTTAAACTCCCCCTAAGTTTTATGATTCTCTAACTTAAAAACCAATTAAAAATATGTAAATGAATAAAAATCTATTTTTTTTAATTTTCATAAATAGACACATAAGGTATTAAACTCATTTAATCACAAACGAGCACACAACCAATTGAGAACTCATCTTTTTTTTCTTCATTTTTTAACTCAATTTTGATTATCTATTATATAAATAAGCAAGTAGAGTATAAGAGTCAAACTTCACACATATAATGACATATTGACATTTATTTAAAAACATTATATATTTTTAAACTTCACAAATATGCTAATTAAGTCATTTATGATCAATTAAAAAAGACTCAAAAGAAACAAATATCACCTATCATGTGAAATTATAATCAAGTCTTTAATCTCACAAAATAAATTATATCTACAAGTCTTAGATTCAATGCATTAATATTTTCAGACAATTCCTTTTTTTTTTCTTTCTGTAGGCTAGAGGAATTCGTTTATGAGCATTGATGATACCATTAAGTTTAGTTACTTCCAAAGTAGTTTATCCCTTTCTTCCCTAGCTCCTAAACAATCCATGAATAGTTTCTCATAACTCGATACATTAAACATAGACAATAAGAAAGAAGAGTTTACTTCCTTATTTTCTTCATCTGATCTAGAGTCAGAATCATTATGGTGTGATTTGGTAGTTGTAGTGAAGGCACAATAATTAGTGTTATAATCTTCTCAGTTACTAGCATTATCCTTCTAACTTTCTGTGTCACTAAGTGTAGCATTAAATATTTTCCCAAATTTCTTTTTATTGTTTGTACAATCTATAGAAATATGACCAAAGCCCCCATAAGTATAGCATTAAGGACTAGTGAGCTTAATTTTCTTACCATCAGAGCTAGGAGGCTTGATTTTCCTTTACTTTTTGTCCCTCGAACAACTAGATTATCCCTTATTAGATTGATTATTTTGTTGACCCTTCTTTTTCAGAAACTTCTTCAATTTTTATACTAGCGAGACTAATGACTCATCATTCATATCCTCATCACTATTAGAGATGTCCATTTTGGAGCTTTTGAATGCCATATCTTTGATTTTCTTGGGACAATTAAGAATAAGCTCATAGGTTTGGATTGACCCGATAAGTTCATCAATGTTTAGTGTGTCCAAATTCTTACTTTCCTCTATTGTTGTAACTTTCATCTTGTAGTCTACTGTTATGGAGCTTAGGAGTTTGCGTACTTGTATTGGTTGTGGAATTTTCTCACCATGGTTAGAACAAGCACTCATGATATCACAAAAGCGAGCATTGAATTGACCAAAAGCTTCAATGTTGCTCATTTTAATGGAATCAAACTCAGATGTTAGAAATCTCATTTTTGTTTGTTTTACTTGGGAAGTTCCTTTATGAGCAAGAGTAAGTGCATTCCATGCATATTTAGCAGTCTAATAGTCGAAGATGTGACGGAACTCATCCATCGACACTATAACAAATATTGAGTTTAAACCTTTATGGTTTACCTCACTAAGGGTGTGTTCTTCAGTAGTATAGTCTCTTCTTAGATTTATGATTGTTATACCATCTTTTGTTACTAAAGGTGGTTCCCAACCATCAAGAATAACATCCTAGACTTTTTCATCTTGTCTGAGAAAGGCTTGCATGCGAGCCTTCCAGTAAGGGTAATTATACTCATCAAAGAGTGATGGTCTAACGTGTGACCCACCTTCTTTCAATTGGTCCATAAGTAGGAGTGTGTGTCCCTAAGGATTAATTTCACTAAGTGTGTCTAGTGTCAAATCTAATACCAATTGAAAGTTTATAAATTATGGACCTAATTAGCCTAGATTTTAATTTTTTTCAATTTATAACTTAATAACCTAAACAAAGTGGCCAGGCATGTAGTCATATATAAGAATAAAGTGAAGAAATAAAATAATAACACACAATATTTTTAGGTGGAAACAACCTACGCCACAACCATGACCTAAGAGGAAAACCATTGGACCACCTAACTTTCAACTCTGCAAATCAAATGTTCAAGTACAAACTCGGTCTTATACTACCCTCCATAAGATACTAGCCCAATGTACCTCACTTACAAGCCCCTACTCTGTTTTCATAGTTTTCAATATTAGTGTTAGCGATTTTCAGACCAACGTTCCAATAAGCTTCCTACCAATCAGATACGTTCCCAAATTAACTACAAAATGGTTAGCACAAAAACACAAGTTCCTATTGTGTTCTAAAACGGATTTAATAATGAATAATCCTAACTAGATGATTCAAAACATATGTCATTTAAATCAAATCAACTAGTAAATCCTAGAGCAAAAAGATCAAGTATAAGTTCAATAAAAATAGATTCTTTAAACATTAATAATAAAATCAAATAACTATGATATCATAAAAAAAATTATTTGATCTAACAATTTAAGAACAAAAATAAAGAAGAAGTCAGAAGAACATATTGTCAAAATATCATAAACTAATTAGGCTTATTAATCAATCAAATATAACCACCAATATTTGATAGATTAACTAAATAAAGAGGCCTAAAAAATTATGATCTTATATTTGTAAAATAAGAGAGAAAAATTAAAAAGAATAGAATAATGCTCTTGTATGGTTGATTGAAACAATGACAATGGATTTTATTTACAGGAAAAATTAAAACACATAATCCTATGTAATTAATAAATATCTTTTCTATTACAAATAGGATTAATAATACTCATTAATTAAGAAGACTCATATATGATTGATAAATATCTTTTCTATTACAAATAGGATTAGTAATACTCACTAATTAAGAAGACTCATATTTAAATAAAAGTTATTTTAAAATAGACTCATTAATCATGAATATTTTTATTTTAAAAAAAGTTCTTTTAAAGTATATTTTATGCTATCTTTTAGGCTAATAATTTAATCTATAATTTAGAGTATATCTTATCTAATATTTTAGCATAAATATTTTAATTCCAGATTTATAAATATGTGATATTAAATGCGTGAGTGCAATCCTATGTGTTATATTTATAACAAATATACTTGAAGTACAACTATCTGAAATTTTATAGTTTCTTCGACTTTGTTTGATAGACTTGATAACGAGCTTAAAAATAGATTTATAGGTAAATATTTTATCCACAGAAATAACCAACACTTATAATCCTTACAAACAAAAATTAATGGTTATTAGAATCAAGATAAATATATAATTTGTGTAGTTTAAAATAGAAGATTTATTAATTATATTGTTTTAATATATTTTCGAAGCATTAGAGTACAAATATAACATGCTTGATGTGCCAGTTCGAAAAAATGAATTTGGTAATATTTTCAAATAGTTTGAATAAAGTATAATTTAATATGATTTGTCTAATTTGAAAAACATATAATTTAATGTGAATAATCTTTTTAATAAAAAAAATAGAAAAAATGCAATGAATCGTCATTATCTTAAATTTTAAACATATTTAATTGGCGTGATTAAGAATGTTATATATATATATATATATATTTTGCATGTGTTTTGAAAATTTTAATTCTAAATATGAATTTATTAATATTTGTACAAACAAATTTATTCAAATATATATATATATATGCTTTGCATGTATTTTGAAAATTTTAATTATAAATATGAATTTATTAATATTTGTAGAAACAAATTTATTTAAAGAAATTTTTATATAAGATAATCTGTTACCATATAATTAAAATTAGAGATAATACAACAAACTTATATTAGTTTTAAATAATATAATATTCGGTTTTTCTATTTCTATGATGTTTTGAAATGTAGATCAAAATAATTTCACAAACATAAAACTGTTTCAAATTTTATGATACTAAGAATACAAAGAAATATTAATATGTGTTTAAAACTGTAAAATACAATATTATATAAAAGTCAAAAGTTTGGAGTATAACTTAAAGCATTACAAAACCTAAGATGAATATTTTTATTTTCAATGATAAAATATATTTACTTTATTAAAAATTTATTAGTTTCGATGATTCAACTCTTTAATACTTAAGATTATTAATTATTTAATAATTATTTTCGACTAATGATAATTTTTTAATTATTTAATACTTGTTTATGTAAATCTTAGAAAAATATAAAAATTGTTATATTGAATATAATATTTAAGGTTTTTAGATGATTGCTCATTATTAGTAAATATTAAACCAAAAAGAATGGCTATCTAAAGTATAGTTCAATAATTTTGGTAAGAAATATAGGTTTATTATTGAAAAATTTGATAAAATTGTTTCTTGAAAGCTTACAAGGATAAAATTATCTCAAATAAAAAATGATGCATATATAAGTATATATAGTAATGAAATAACATATTTGATAGAATAAAAAATAAAAGGAAATTATAAAAAATAAAGGAAATTAATCTAAAAAGTTTATCTATAAATAAGAAAACACTTCATAAACGTTAATTTTATTACAGATAAAATTTATTTTATCCTACTTTGAAGAATAATTTGTATATATTTCACCTTATTTTATTTTTAATTTATTTTTAGATATTAAATATTATGTTTATATTTTATATAAGAAGTAATTATTTAAAATTTCTTTTTAACACAATATCTAATTATCGAAATGCATTTTTAATGAACATATAGATGAATATTTAGTTTTATACTTTTTTTAAGGTCTTATATTTTAATTTTGGGGTATATAATGTGATGGTCTCATATTAGTCTAAAATAAAATATAATGCGGTTACAATTATCTTTTTATTAAATATAATAATAATACTCTTATATTTAATATATCAAGTTCGATTAAACTTTGACCCGACATTCATCTGATTTGTTCAAACATAATCAAATGGCTATTCAATTGATTAGAGTTTAACCAATTGGTAGCCCAATCTAATGGAGTTAAGTTGTACACATGTCAATTTAAATTGGATAGTTGTTAAACTAGTTAGAATTTGATTGATCGAAGATCCCATTAGCATGGGTCGAATTTGACACATATGCAAATCATCATAAATTCAATTAGACATATATCCAATTGATCAAATTTTGGTTAGTCTACAACCTGACCTTATGGCACCAAATATTTTATGTATAAATTTTGTTTTATAAAAGCTTGTAAGTCATGAATCATTTATAACAAGTGACAAGTATACTTTCAAAATCTATCTTTCAAAGAATTGTAGTAGTTTTAAAAAGTTAAATTATTTTCTAATATTGTTAAGAAAGACAATTCCTAAACACTTAATGATTGTTTTATAGAAAAGAACTCCAAATTCTAAATTAAATTAATATCTAAAGAATGCAAGTAAATTAAACTATAGTCGAACTTAGGATGATAGATTAATATGAGATTTTAGCGAGCATAACCCTTCATAGAAAGAACAAATTAAATGATTCAAACAACTTATATTTACTAATTTTCCTTTTTTTAATAAATGAATTCCTCCTGTCATAGTAAGTCCACACAATTTCAATTAATCAAGGATTTTCTAGCTTGGGCTTGAAACTGTTTAATTGGTAACCTGCGATAAATATATTCTTTAATTATAAATCAAAATATATTCTCATTTAATCAATAACTTTCAGGTTAAGACTTGAAATTTATAGAAGAAATTATATTAAACTCTTATACATTTATACACAACTAAGCACATACTTAATGCTTAATTCTAAGATATGTTCTTTAATTATAAATCAAGACTTGAACTATAATTAATTTATATTTAAATATTTCAAGAACATGAACAAGAAATAAATAAAACTCTTATTTATTCAAACCATAAAATTGTTTTTCCAATCATTGCAAGTAAAAATACTAAAATTACATTTTAAAGAATTAGCCAATCATTATTAAATTAAGATAAATTAATTCAATTATGAAAAACATTAGATTATAAAGAGAAATAAAAGATGTAAGAATAAAATTATCACTTTTTGATAAAAATGATTTCATATCTCTGAATAGCTATAAATATCTTCTTCCAATCCTTGGATCTTCTTTATAATTGAATGGTTTTCTCCATGTATCTATATATAGTAATGCAATGGGTACGAGAGCTTCCACTAAATTAAATATATCCAAGCTTCTAACCTAATGAACAAATGTGATGTATTTATAAGAAAATTGCTGAATAGGGTTCAGAGTTAGAAAATTACAATGCATATCGCGATATGCATTTTTCCCCATTGGGGCGCAAAGTTGAAACACATTCATACAATTCAACTCCAAAGGACCGCACCACTGGACACATTTTATTTCATCATGGCATGAAATGTTTAACATGCCCAGTAGAATTCCTTAAAGCTGACCATTGTAGCACATATAATTCTTTACCATAACATGCAATGCTTGTCTTGAGTTTGCCTTATGCCCCTAACATATTGATTGTTTCTTGATGTAAGGCTTACATGCTTTAGTTTTATTTAGATCTTAGTGTTTTATTTGAGTGCTCAAAGTTTTGTGTCTTCGTATGTTAACAAGTTTACCTCTTTTGTAGCTAAAACACCTGAAATATAACAAAATTTTCGTAATTCAAAAAAAGATATATTTGCTCTAATTTGGTTTAACTTTAACTGGTGCTGACACTAGTTTCTTGATAAGCATTTGTAATGCCTTTAAACATTTATCATCAATTTTGAAAGACATGTCAGATGGAGTCAAATGTACCATTTCTTTGTGTACCATGTGTCACAACTTGGAATCAACATGTGAACAATGGCATATGACACGACACATTGGTTGAAGGGAGCTCTAGATGAAATGATGTGTCATTCAACTAGGGTTCAAGGTTGGACCAAATGATATGTTGTTTGACACACTTTAAAAAAATGACGTATTGGTTGGGCATCGTATGGCTTGCATTGATTCAAAATGGCACTATTTTGGGTTCTCTTTTGCTAAGTAATTCCAAAAAATGTCTATTTAAATCTACATTACCACTTACATCCATATTTTGTTTATAAGTGCATCCTTCTATCAAATAAAATTTTAAAAAAAATCTAAAAAATCCCAAAAATTTAAAATACTCATATTTTCTCATAAGATATAATATAAATAATAATAAAAAATATAAACAATAAAATAAACCTAAATATAAAGTAATTAATAATATATATATATATATATAAATTTGTATTTACAAATATTAATAAGTTCATATTTATAATTAAAAAAATTAGAAGACGTGAAAAACATGTATATTTAGTTAGTATATATATATATATATATATATTGTATTTGTGATGTATTAAAATACATATTTATCAATATTAAATAATGACCCACTTATGGCAAAAGTTAAAGTTTTGTTGCTAACTTACTAGCAATAAACTTCATTTTTGTGTGGCAAAGTCTAAAGTGAATAGCGGTAAAACTTTTGCCATAAATATGGCATAATTAGTAGCAAAAATAATATTTGTCACTAAAAAGATGGAGAGAATTATATAAAATGGAGAAAAAAATGGCGCCAATTCTTGAAACACATTTAGTGGTGAAATTTTAGTGTAACTTAACAAAAACAATTTCCATTAAATTAGGTAATATTTGGTGAAATATTTTATTACAAACGAGATCAAATTAGAGAAGAAATTTATATTTCACCACTTATTGTATATGTTGTGTTAAAATAATAAAATAAATAAGATGGTGATATTATCACAACCAAAATTTTTATTACAACAATATGAATTTATTAATGATAAATTTATTTGATACTAATGACACTAAGATTTAAAACTCGTGCAAAATTTAAGCAATTTTTTTAAAAAATTCACACATAATTTGTTTCTCTTAGATTAACAAAATACAGTTTTAGAATATAATATTATAAAAAATTGAATATTTAACTTTTATTGATTTTCATTTTCCAAATTTTTTATTCTTATATCCAATCTTTTAGGTATTTTACTAAGAATTCACTCATAATTAACTTTATTACATTTTGTGTGGATTGTATAGTAAAACACACAAATTTTGGATATTATAGTACAATATGTGCAAATATATTTAAAATTGTGTGGATTTTAAGGTCTAACCCACAATAATATATATATTAAATAATTCATTCAAATTAACCCATTTGTCGTAGTGAATATGGCATTACTACAAGAATGTTCATTTTCGTCACTTATTTTTCATGAATTTATTAAAAATCAAAGAAAAAATTAAAATTCGTCCTAAAAATCGCCAAAAACATTTCCCCAATTTTATTTTTTTAATTTCACCTATTTAAGTAAATCGGCTCAATTTTTTTTTAAATTTCACTGATTTAAGTATGTGTCCTCTCATTAGTTGCATCACCCTTCCTCTGCTCTATAGTCCATCTCGTCATTGTTCCAGCCACCGTTTATCTCCCTCTTTGTGTAAGAATTTCCTCTTTGGATATCATTGCTTTTGTAAGTCCATTAGAGTTAGTTAATAATGTATTTCTCTGGCAGAGAATGGAAACCAAAGAGTCTAATTTCTTACTTCTCTTCTTTTTTACTAGGTTTTATTATTCAACTTAATTGGCTCTCAAATTTGGGCTTTTTTTCATACTGATCAATATGGTTTCTTTCTTCTCCACACTCAAGTTTTGCTATAAGCTGATGTGAAGAACTATGAAGAAACTTGCAAGTTGTTTATGGTGTAATATCAATAAATTGATCTAAGTCTCTTTTAAATATAGTACTCAACATCCGCAATAAAAAAACTATTGATGCTTGAGAGAAGAAAATTTAAAAGAAAAATTGGATGAATAAGAATACTGGATAAGTTTTAATAAAAATTTATATATTATATATGTATATTAAAACCTTAGCAATGCAAATATAGAACTATAACATTCGTTTACATAAACATATGCTCCAGTTTTATTAAAAATCTAAAGAATAAGAAATAATTAAAAAATATTTACGAAATCAAAATACTATCAAACTTAGGAAAATAATAAGTATTGAATATATCTCTTAAACTTTAATGATTTAACTATTAAATTAATACAAATTATAACATAAAATTATTTACAAATTATATTAACAACTTATAATAATACAAAAAATTGCAAAAATATATTCACACAAGTAAAATAGATAAATAACTTACATGAAATAAATTATAAGAATTAAGAAAACCTCATCAAACTTACACCTAGGGAAGCTAATCATACATATACAAAGCTCTTTGCACATGTAGACATAAATGTTATTATTACATATGTGTTGATTATACGTGCGTAGACATGGATCCATGAATTAATTATTTTTTCTTAAGTTACAATAGAATCTAGAAGAAAGTTGGTCATACATTTAGAGAGCTCTTTGCACACGTAGATGAGAAAGTTTTAATTATATGTGTACTTGTCATACGGCACATATAGGGGCCCACTTTAATTATTTATTTCATATGTTATTGCTAAATTTGGGAGTGCTTGTCTAATGGCTTAAAAAAATAATACTTATTAATGTACATAATATTATAAAAAATAAATACTTAAATTAGGATATAAAGCTGAATAAAAGCTTATAAATCAACGTAATAATAATATTTTAAAATGTTGTTGCTAAAAATTGAATACAAACTAATATGTTCTAATCAAAATCTATACTTGTGTCGTAAATTTGAATAGAACTTATAAATTCACATAAATTAAACTATTTGATTTATAAAATCGTTTGGTTCAATCCTATCCGGTCTGATTTTCCGGTTTAATCCGTTTTGATTATATTTTTGGACACCTCTAGTGAGAAATACTATGAAAATTTTAATATATTATTAAAGCAGTCCAGTCCCGTTCAACCGGCTTAAAAATTAATATAATCAGATCGAACCATTTGAAAAATAGTTTTAATTAATACAAACCGAACTGGACCGTTTGATTTATAAAACCATTCAGTTCGGTTCGATTTTACGATTTAATCCGATTCGGTCCGATTTTTGGACACTCTTAATTTCCTATATGACACATAGTTGTGTCAAAAATAAAAATAGCACCATATAACTAGTTTATCCAATATAAAAGTTAATGGTACTCTAAAAATGCTTAAATATAATTTCTATCTTTGATACTCTTATACTCACAGTCCCAATTTAATAAGGAATATTCTTTAGTCAATTCAACTTACAAGTAAAAAGTTTTAAAACAGTAAAAAAAACTTACTAAAAAGCAAGGTTGAGACTCATCCCCTTGGCAATAAACTTGGGTGAAAAATATATTAAATTCGTCACACACTATCTTCAATCAAACAATCATAACTTTTGGAAAAAATATTCAAAACTATTATTTTTAAAATCCATCACAAAAAATGCATTTATAGATTTCTAAAAAGGTATCACATGATCATTGAGTATCAGTAAAACAATTTTAAATCACCAAATCAAAAGTTGTTGGAACATAGGGTGTATAGATTGATATACTTTCAAACCTACCCTCAGAAAAGTAGGTATAAATTTCAATAAAATTGTTCAAAACTATTTCTATAAAATTATACAAAAGTTAGACATTTCAAGCTTTGAAACAAGATATAATACACCCAATTCTAATTTGTATAACCATTTCAAAACAAAAGAAATACAAATAAGACCATAACAAGAATTTTAGCTCGATTACTAGACAACGCGCTTCGATAAAACAAGTATAAATTTTTGTAGAAAAATAAAAATAACAAACAGTAAACTATTTATAGAACTAGACTTTCCAAGCTTTAAAGCAAGATATAACCCATAAATATAAAATCTGTAAACCCATTTCAAAGTCAAAAAGTGCAGGACAAGCTGAAACAAAATTTTCAATTTTTATGTGCATAGAATATGCTTTGATAAAACTAGTATAACTTTATGTACAAAACTCTAAATGATAAAATGTAAAATTATTATTAAACTAGACATCCATAATTTCTAAAATTGAGTGACTAAAATCCTAAATATTCTAAAAAAGTTCTCAATTTCCATCATAAATTCCTAGAAACGGTTTTCTGAAATATAATAACACAGTTTTTGAGCTTTGAAGTTTTGGCTAAAAGAGTGCCACTTTCTCAAGAAAAATCTTTCAAATCTTTAGGAATATATTCATAAACAGTTCATTCCATAAAGGATGATTCTCCCTCACGAATCATTCATAAAAGATAGCACTAAAAAGACTTGTGGAAAAGACTCGAAGAGAAGATGAAATTTTTACCTTAAACACAATTTGAGGAAGGTTGTAAAGAATATAAGGATACATGGTTGTAAAAGTACTAAAATTTCTTTCTCGTAAAATTTTTCTAAACTATTTAACTCAGGGTATTTTTAGATTTTTCCCTCTATTAGTCCAATTTTCTAAAATATTCAAGAAAACTTGAAACATTTTTCAGAACATCTGAGACTATTCACAAATCAAATTTTCAAATTCAAAGACTACTTAAAACTTTAGAAAATTTAAAACAAAACAAAATAAAATTTCCTCTTAAAAATATTAAATAAGACCTGGTCTCACAATCTTTCCCCCTTAAAATAATTACGTCCTCAAAATTTTAGAATGCAAAGGTTATAAATACATCCTATTTGTTCATTAGGTTAGAAGCTAAAATAGATGTAGTTCAGAACAAGCTCTCATACCCATTGCACTGCCATATATAGATACAGGGAGAAAACCTCTCAATTATAAAAAATATCTAAGGGTTTGAAGAAGATATTGACAACCTATTTAGAATTATGGAATCATTTTTATCAAGAAGAGAGTTTTATTGTTATATCTTTTATTTTTCTTTATAATCAAACTTAGCTCCATTAGATTAGGCTACCAGTCGAGGAAACTCCAATTAGTTGAATAGCCATTTGATTCTGTTTGAACAAATAAAATGAATGTCAGGTCAAAGTTCAATCGAACATGATATATTAAACATAAGGGTATTATTATTATATTCAATAAAAAGATAAGTGTAGGGCATTATATTTTATTTTAGACTAACATGAGAGCATCACATTATATATCCCAAAATTAAAATGTAGGACCTTAAAAAAAGTATAAAACTAAATATTTAATTGTATGTTCATTAAATATGCATTTTGATCATTAGATATTGTGTTAAAACAAAATTTTAAATAATTACTTCTTATTTAAAATTTAAATATAATATTTGTTATCTAAAAATAAGTTAAAAATAAAATAAGGTGAAGATAAACCTTTTAGATTAATTTCGTTCATTTTTTCTAATTTTTATTTATTTAGTATTCAATCAAATATATTATCCCATTACTATATATATTTACATATGCATCATTTTTCATTTGAGACAATTTTATCCTTGGTAAGTTTTGAAGAAACAATTTTATTTAATTATCGTATAATAAACCCATTATTATTCGAGATTTTCCTTCTTCACCAAAATTATTAGACTTAACTAATAATGAACAATGATCTAAAAACCTTACATATTATATTCATTATAACAATTTTTTTTATGATTCACGCAAACAAATATTAAATAATTAAAAAGTTATCATTAATGAAAAATAATTATTAAATAATTAATAATATTAAATATTAATGAATTGAATCATTTAAATTAATTAATATATATATAAGACAGTGTGCGACGCGCACACGTCTTGCTATAAGTCCCCTCCATACTAGCACATCCTTCCGTAAATCCAGTAAGCACTAGCACCCTCCTACTGTAAATCCCACGCGCCAGTACCCCTATACGTACCACTTTTTTCCAAACACAATTAAGACTAATTTTTAAGATTTGTTTTTCACCTTTTAGTCTTTTCCTCACCTATAAAAGGACCCTCTCCCCCATTGTAAAAAATAAAATAAAAATTCTCAACTCTTTCACTCTCTAGCGTTCTCTCTATAAAGCTTTCTTAGTTTTTTTTAGTTTTAAAGTTCTTCTCTTTTTGAGAAGAACTAGCTATGCTTTTGTAAATTTCTAGTTTTTGATTTCAATAAACGAAAATCAAAATCTGTTTGGAGGTTTTCTAGAAATAGAATTAGCATCAAGGTTTTGTAAGTTTTTGAGGTATAATTTTAATGAATTCTTACAACTATTTTTTTTTATTCTTATATATTATATTTAATTTGTCTATGATTAAATTTAACATAGGTGGCTATTTGTAAATATGATATAATAATAACGTTGTTATGATTGTGAAATACTAAATAGGTAAAATATTTCTATAAAATAAATTGATTTTATTTTTATTTAAGATTTTATATTAAGAATGTTAGAGAGAAATATATTATTTTTAATTACAAACTTAAATCTGAAAGTTAGATTTTAAGGATTAATTATTTGGTCTAATTTAGAGTAGTACCTTTTTATTTGTTGGTACAATCACCCGGTAGTTAGAGTGAAGCTCTATTTCAAAAGTTTTTATAAGAACTATTATTCAAAAATGTATTGACAACATATTTTCAGTAATGGTTTTAAAACTTGAAAGTTAGTACTCATATAATTAAATTCTTAGGTTCAATTTAAACACCTTGAATAAATTCTAATTAATTTACTCCGCCTAAAGCTGTGATTAGATGGTTTGTTATTTTCTTAGAATTAAAGCTAAAATTTAATACTTAATTAAATAATAGACTCGCCTAAGGATGTTAGTTAATTAATATTAAATAAAAGAATTATGGATATTATTTAAGTAATATTAAACAAAAGAATTTAGGTCCCGTCTAAGGACACTTTCATACGAGAAAGAGAAAATCAACAAATATCAATTTATATCTTTAATAACTTAAATAATATGAGCAAGAATAATTAACTTAATTATTATATCCTTAAATACTCAACTATTATGAATGATAAAAATTTGCATTATTGTGTATTGAATCCATATCTATTTTTATTTTTATGTCATTAGATTAGAAAACAAAAATCAAAATATCGTGGCAAGATGTTTAGGATTTAATTTCATTTTTAAAAGTTTGAATAATAAATTAAAAATTATATATATTTCATCCTTAGATCAACCTTGGGAGTATATTTGTCATGTTCTATAAAATGATTCTTGCACTTGTGAGAGTTATACAAATATAAAACCAAAGTATCCAAAAGATCAGTATTGCTAATCCGGTGCTGGTTTTGTGTTCATCAGTGGGATTTTAGGTAGATCTAATGGTGTACTAGACTCTCCTATTAGTTCAACAGTATCTAACAATCCATGGCACCCTTCAATCTGCTTATATAAGTCATCTTCTACCTTTTCAACTATAAGAGCTACTTTTAGTTTGTCTTCCAATCTTTCTTGCAAGAAAGTGTTATGAGCAAGTCTATCCATAAAATCAATATGAAAACACTTATCAATGGCAGAGAAATAAGGAAGAGGTGAGGAGTTAGAAACTTTAAAATGAACGATCTTTCGTAAGTTTGTCATTTCAAATTCCAATCTTGGACATAAATAATAGTCTTAGTTTATTTCTTTTTATTTATTATATAGTATTTTTGTGTGTTAACTTGTAAATATTGTATGATATAACATGTATAAAAATATGTTTTGTATTATATATGAAATAGAATGTGTTATATTATGTATAATTTAATCATAAATATTTATTTGTATAAAAATATGTTTGTATTATATATTAGATAGGGTGTATTATAAATATTTATTCTGTATAATTTAATCCTGTATATTTATTTATAAAAAAATGCATTTGCAATATATGATAGATTAGTATATTATAAATATGTATAGTTTATGTATAAATAATTATATGTATCAAAATTTGTATAAAAGTTACTTGTATAGTTTATATTGTAAAATCTATATAATTTTTTTTATTCTTTTCTTTATTTTACTAACTTTATTTTTATTTTACTTTATTTTTTTCTTTTATTTTTTCTTTTGTTTGTTTCTTTTACTTTATTTTTATTTTTATTGTAGAGTATTTATTTTAATACTTAGTGTTAGATTAGTAAAAAAACAAAAAACAAAACAAAAAAAAATCTAAAACTATCTCCAAAATTTCAAAGTTTTTAATCACAATCTCTGATAAAATAAGGTAGTTGCTTTGTTAAATCTAGGTATAAATGTGTTTTCATGCCTTAGTTATTTGACTTGCACCTAGAAGTGGTTTACCTATAACTCACAATTATATCCCTAGTTTTAAGTAAATAAAATTCTAAAAATCTATAAGGTATGACTTAAAAAGTATAGGTAGACAAACTTGTCCTACTTGTAGGTTTGATTGACTCAAGAATGTGGAGACATTGAGATTACTTAAAATGAAATCTCACAAGTTATGTCTTACTAAGACATTAAACTAAGCGCTGGATGGGAGACAACCCATCATTTTAGGTAATTTTATTTTATTTGTTTTATTTATTTAATTTTTGTTGTTTATTTTAGTTTAATTGTATGTGAATAATTTTAGAATTGTTAACATTAAAAAATTTTGTTGAGATGTTAGAAGTTCACAACGATCTGTCAATGTGAACTTTAATGATAAGTATGATGGAAGTACCAACATTTCTCCATCACTACTTGCACATTCTCAAGAAATATGTAATTTTTCTTCTCTTTTCTCTTTATCTTTAATTTACAATTGTTACATTGAAGATAATGTAAGTTCTAGGTTGGGGTGGTGAAAAGTTACCATGCTTCATTTCAAACAATTTAACAATTTAAAAACAATTTATGTTCACTTTTTTTATTTTTATTGTGTTTGATTTTATTTATGTAGTTTAGCAATATTTAGAATTTTAGGATTAGTTTTAAAAAATTTCTCACAAAAATTTATCATTTCTTTAAATCAAATTTAAGTAAATAGTTAAGTCTTTTTCCTTGTTAGATTAATTTTTGAAAACATATCATGGAATTTATGATAATTAGTTAGTTTTTGTCATGACTAGAATTTCTTTATAAGGTGTGAAAATTATATTAAACCTAAAATTGGTGTTTAGGAATCAAATAGTGGAAACTACCCTTGTGAGAAATATTTTGAGCCCATTATCCTTTATTCTGAGTGATAAATATTATTTTTTTCTACTCTAAACACTTTTCTTATTTTTTTAGCATTATTAGATGATCTCTATAGGAATTAGCATTTAATGTCTGGATTTTTACATCTTAACGAAGTGTTATATATCTATTTTTCATTTGCTTAGATTAAATGATTTAAGTAGAAACTGATAGTAAATGTCTTTCTTCATTCGCGCATGAATTCTATTAAAAAAGAGATATATTTATGGTTACTTATACAAATACAAACAAAAAAAATCCAAATATTAACCACTCATCTTACCATATAAAAAATGTACAATCTGTACATGAGTCCACCCTCTAAAAAAATAAATTCTCTTATAAAATAAGAATATAAGAGAAAGAAATAATGGAAAATGAATAGTATAATCTATATACTATAACCCAAAAAGCCTAAATAATTGTGAGAAATGGTTTAATGCAAAAGAAAATATAGAAAGTAATTCCTTAAGAAGTCATTGCATTTTCATACATTTTCTAAAATACATATTACTTGATATTTTTATTTGATGAATTTGATTGATGCATGAAAGTAATGTATAATATTTTATAAATTCTTACATTTGATTCCTTTCATGAGATCAATATTAAAATAACACTTTAAGCCTTTCTTCTTTATATATATGTGAACATATAAGTTCCTTTCTATACATTAATTCTTTCACATATAAATTAGTATGAGTGTTTCAACCCATAGGATTCGGTGTTTTTGAGAGTATTAACCTGTGAGGAATAGATTCGAAGTGAATTCGGATTCCTGACACTAAGTTTAGGTGAAACTAAATTGATACATTTTTTATATGAAATATGAAAATGATTTTCAACTAATTATTTAAATAAATCATGAATGTTTAGGAAGTTGAAATAATCTCTACTTAATATTTTAATTACAAAATTTAAAAGAGATTATAAGTATGAGATATTTTTGTATTTCATTTCTTTATTTTATTTTAGTCTTTTTACTTTATTTTAAATTTTAGTTAACTTCTTATTTTATTTGTTTTCATTTTTTGTTAAATTTTTATAGGTATCATTACTGAAAACCCTCGTGAGACTTAAACTCATCTACTAGGACAATCTAGGGGTTTAACAATTTGTTACATATGCTAAATGCAACTGTGTCAATCCATGGAAATGATTTATAATAGTTTAATTTTTAATTTTTATTTTAGTTTTTGCCGCTTCTCTTGCTAAGGGATTAGCAATAAGTTAGATGGGGGTTATCATGAGTGCTTAAAAAGTACTAAAATTATCATGATTTAATATACTTTAATTGATTAAATAGATTTATATTTGTATAATTTTGTCATATTTTTATATAAATTTTTCTTTATGGAATCACAGGTGACAGGATGTTTAGGATTTAATTTCATTTTTAAAAGTATGAACAATAAATTAAAAACCACATATATTCTTTCCTTAGATCAAACTTGAGAGTATACTTGTAATTTTCTATAAAATGATTCATGTACTTGTGAGAGTTTTACAAATATAAAACCAAAGTATCTACAAGATCGGTATTACTAACCCGATGTCGGTCTTGTCTCATCATCTACTCCTTCTTCTTCTTCACAAAGTATCTCTCATTTTGCTCCTTGTCCATCAATTCTTGTTCCTCTTTCTTCATGCTCTCCTCATCCTTTACCATTAGATATTGTTTTCTTCCACTAGAAGTTTACTTTAGTTTCTCAATACCTGGATGCAGCGATTAAAGACTACACATCTAAAACCTAATTATTGACTTTCTTTAGCCAAATATTGATGTAGATCAGTGAGTGCCTTCATAGTACTTAGTGGTAACCTCTTTCTCATGGCTATCTAATATCTAGTGGTTCTTGTTCTTCTATTTGATAATTAGCTAGTTTTGTGTATATGTCTCAGCTCCCCTCTACTATTGCAAGTCTGACTGCTCTATTTAGTGGTGCTTACCTTACCCAAACCAATGCCTCTTTTTAGTAGATTATTAACACATCCATCTTTAACTCTCTTAATGAAATTCCTCTTCCCTAAGCTCAGAGGGATGTTGTAGCCTCCTCATATCAAGCTTCATCTGATAATGAGGGTGAGGGAGGTGGAAAGTGCTAATTTTATTGTTATTTTCTTGCCTTTTGTTTTATCTTCTTTTTCCTTTTCAAAAATTCTAAAATTGTACTCAACTTTTTATTAGAAAAAAAGTTGTGTTGATTATTTTCAAAAGTTTATTTATGTTTGTAATGTTTTTTGTCTACATGTGTTGTATTATGTCATGTTTATTGCTCTAATTTGTCTTTGCTATTTGCATGAATGTTAGGAATATTACATGTTGTATGTCTTATCTCCCTCATATAGGGGTGTTATTTTGAATTTTTGTGCCCAAAAGGGATAGAATTTTGCTTGCACAACTTATTATTTATTATATTGCTAATGTGTTGCATGCATGGGATGTGAGTGTAGGATGCACCGCATCATGGTTGCCTTACTTGCATTCACTAAGGGATAGTCTTGTGTGAAGTTAGTGAGAGTTTTATTGTATCTATATTGCATGTTGAGTGTGTTTAGCTTATCTATGTGTTCTTGCTTTACATGCACTTTGAGTTAGTGTGTTTTGGGGGTGTTTGGGTTGTGATTTGATGTTTTTTCATGGGAACAAATATTTTTAGACCATCTTGAAAGTTGGACTTCAAATCATTGTCTCAAAATTTGCTCCACTTGATCGATCGAGCCCCAGTTCAATCAATCTAACTATGTCATCGCATCAACTTGAGAGCACTTAGTTGGTCTACTCATACTTCATCGATCGATGATAACTATATGAAAGTAGTCATTCGTGCACTTTTTTACTTAATATTTACTTTTTTTATTAAATAAATAGTATTTTTGGGGCCAAAAATATTAAAATGTAAACTTTTTAGTGAAAGGGGTGAAAATATAATTTTTAGAATTTTTTGAAATTATTTATTGATTTTTTATGAATTTGTAATGCAGAGCCAATAAAGAGCTACCATGTGGTTTGCTAAGTAAGCATAAGAGCTGATTGTGCAAGCCACAAGGACTCCATGTAAGTAGGGACAACGACTCGTAGATCTTCACGTGTGAGGAGGATGAACCACATGCCATGTATCAACACGACATTCAATACGAGTTCTAAGATCGGTGAAACAACACTACCACGTGTCACCATACAATTGCTCCCCATGTTCCCCCCATGCACCACACCATATGTTACCACCAATCACATTTTGCTGTGTGGCATTGACTCAACATGCGTTGACTCGGACAAGTTTCCCTTGACACGCGTCGCACTCTAATTCGCCCAGTAAATTTGTGTACCACGTGCACTACTACAAAAGGGGCATTAAAGTCGGTTAAAAACCGACTTTAAACCAATTTAAAGTCGATTTGCTGAACCGATTTTAAATTAAATGACTTAAAATTTGAAGTCGGTTCAAAGTGTGAACTGACTTTACGTTTAAAGTCAGTTCACGCGATGAACCGACTTTACGTTTAAAGTCGGTTCACGCGATGAACCAACTTTACGTTTAAAGTCGGTTCACACGGTAAACTGGTTTTAATTTTTTTTTTTTTAAATTTACTCATTTTCTATTATATTCAAATAAAAACATGTATTCGAGCAGAGAAAAACCAAAATCAATATAGCAAATAGTTAAAATAATACAAATATTTGAAAAATAAAATATTAATTAATAGTAGAAAAATTACCATGGTTTTGTTCTATTTTATTCAAGATCATCATATTCTTCTCCTAATGTTATAATACAAACCTACATATATAATACAAAAATTTATACACACATAATAACAGAAAAAAATATGAATAATAAGTGCGTAAAATTAATAGAAATACTTACAAAAGTAAATGAAGTGACAAAATGAAGGAAAGGAAGAAAAAATGGTATTTTGTAAGTGAGAAATGGGTATAACTTTTTTGAGTATTTTGCTCAAAAAAATAGAGGATCTAAAAGATTAGTTAGAGAGGAAGAAAACCCACTAACCAGCGCTGGAAATGGTAGTCGTAGGTGGCCAAAAAATGAGAAAGAGTAGAGGATAAGTGGAGGAGGTTTTGGGTTTTTGAGAGTTATGCAATGCTTGGAATAGTTTATGTTTAGGGAAAAAAATAAGAGAAAATAATTTATCCACGTGTGTAGTATCGGTTCCACGTGTCAACCGACGCTATGTACGTGGATAGCGTCGATTCCAGGTGTCAACCGACGCTATGCTACATGGATAGCGTTGGTTCTAGGTGTCAACCGATGCTATGCTACGTGGATAGCATCGGTTCATCACGTTAACCGACACTACATCCACGTGTAGCATCAGTTCAACATGTCAACCGACGCTATGTAGCATCGATTGACGTGGTAAACCGACGCTACGTAGCATCGGTTGACGTGGTGAATCGACGCTATCCACATAGCATAGCGTCGGTTGACACCTGGAACCGACTCTATGTCCACGCATAACATCGGTTCGACACGTCAACCGATGCTACATCCTACGTGGATAGCGTCAGTTCTACACCAAACTAACTTTAAATTCATTATAAGTCGATTTTTTTCAAAAACCGACTTTACATATCGACTTAAATACCCATTTTTGTAGTAGTGGTGTCACATTATGATTGGTTGGTGCTATTCATTTTGCTTGTTTTGATCTCAACCCTTGATCTGAAGTTGATTTGATGGTCCAGATCATATTTGAGCTATATTTAAGCCTCTAATCACCTTATAAACCCTAATGAGTCACCACTATTATTTGCACTACAATTCAAGAGATTGATTGTATTTCTTTTTCTACTCTTTTCTTTATCATTTTTTATATCTTTCTTTATGAAAAATATAAGCTTTATGAACACAATTATGTGTAGTTAATTTATTAATCTAGGGATCTTATGAACCCAATTTTCACCATGTGATGATCTAATATTTTACCCCAATTACAATTTTAATTTAATTATATTATTTAATTTAATTTTTATGCTATTAATTGTTTGGCCAACAATTTATGTATAGAGGTAATTAAATAGATTTGAGAGAATTATTTAATTATTTGTCTTGATTAAATAACATACATAGTTTCTAGGCAGAAACGTATGATTCTTATGTATATGATCCATAATTAATGAACTTAATGAGTAGTATGCAATTCAATTGGCATGAAAGTGTGATTAAATTAATTACTATATGGTATGTAGTTTACTTGAGAGAGGAATACATGTTAAGTTAGATTCAATTGATCATTTAATTAATTGATACTTATGCTGGGTAGATTTTAGTTATTCGCATATTTAGAAAATTGGGGGATTAAGTATTCCTAGATATTTTCTCATATATCTTCTTAGTTACCAAATCTGATTTAATTAATTATTGCTATTTACTTTTAGTTATTTTAATTTTGCTTCCTTAAAATATAAAAAAAAAATTATTTTTTTTAGTTTTAAAATTTAGTTTCTAATAAAATAATTTCCGTAAGAACGATATTTTCTTATCATTATATTATTTTTTACGATACGTATACTTATGTATTCATTGCATACACTTCATGTGTGGTGATCAATCGATATCCTTCTCTATCAATCTAACCCTTCTTTTTTCGCTCCAAGGCATAATGCTCTATTTCCTCAATTGATGGGAATCTAGATCTATCAAACTATGTTGATCCTAAATTTGTCCCAATTTGCTTAGTTTTGCTCCATTTGCTATCTTTTCACCTACATTACCTTCTTTAAACATAAGAGAGATAGTTTTAACAATATTCATCTCAAATTAAGACAAATAGCTAGCTTGAAGTGGCCAAATAACTCTAATAATGAGAATTCTATAAGGGTAACATCATCATATGTGTGTGCATTATTAATCGTCAATAACCAATCTTATACAGAGGAAGACAAATATATTAAGTAAAATAAAAAAACTCCATGTTTTGCACACAAAAAGACAATAAACACACAAAGGACTACAAGACTTACAAATTGGGTTTCCAAATATCATTAAGCAACAATGTGTTTAGGCTTCCCGTACTAGTAACACTTGATTTGGTTAATATGGCTTCTACTCTGATGCTTATCTTTTTCATCATCAGAGATCTTGGATTTCTTCCCTTGTCTCAAGTCTCTTCTACTTGAGCTATCTCTTCTTGTCCCACCAAAAGATTTCATCTTGCTTCTGAAAAGCTTAATAAATGTCTTGGCAAGAAGTGACATCTCTTCTTCAATGGAACTATCATCACTAGCTATAGATTTTCTCTTTTTCTTGTTACTTCCATTACCCTTAGTGGACTTTAGACAATACTCTTGCCTTTATCAGCAATAATTTTCCCTTTCTTAGAAGGAAAGCAATGGATCTCATAAGCTTGGAGATCACCAATCAGCTCATTCATCTTAAGCTCCTCTAGCTTATAGAAAGTTTTGATAGTAGTTACTGCCTCCTATATCGAGGAATGAGACTAGAAAGCACCTTCCAATCTATTTTTCTTTATCAATGGCACAACCCAGGTTGTATAACAAGTTGAAAAGATATGAAAATTTGGCATAGAAGGTGTCGAAAGCTTCATCTTTTTCCTACACCAACTCAATGTCTCTATTTTGACGAATCACCCTTGATATCTTCACCATAGAGGTAACCACATACATCACTTCTAGGATGTCATAAGCTTCCTTTGATATTCAATAGGCTTGGATTCTTCTATACTTATCAGCCTTGACAACTCTAGTGATAGCATTTCAATCAGACTCTTTTCTTTCTACCTTAGTTCATTCAATTGTTGGATTAGGAATTACTATCTTAACAGCTAAGGTTTTGGTGGGATACATCCAACCAATTATGACCTTGAAAAATATATGGTCTCTAAGAAACATTAAGAAGACGTACATCTGGGAATTCCAATAGGCATAATTATACACATTGAATAGAGGAGGTATGTCTACATTACCTCCTCATCGAAATTCATCCTGTGAGTATGAGTGTATATAAAGTAAGAAAGAATAAATCAAAACTAAAGCAGTTAAGCACAAAAGGGTGCACCACCCAAATACCAATTAAAAGAGTCTAAGACCTAATCCTTAAAACCTACCTTGATCATGCAAACAATGCAAACAAACGAGAAAATGAAATAATACACTCATTTAAGCAAGAAGAAAGAAATAACCATAAATATTAAACAATCTTAGATAAAAATATAATATTCAACACACGTGGAACAACAAAATATATATACAAAAAGAAAGCATGTGATAAATATAAAGTAGCAAAGAGAGATAGCATGCGATAGGTAGGAAGCAAAGACAAGGCATGTAATAATCATAAAGCAATAAAAAAGGAAAGACTTTCCAATCACAATTAGATCCTCCAATGTATGAACATATTTGGATGAAATCTTGATTGCAATAACTCAACATGCAATCATACAAACATAACAATATAAAGCGATAAACTCACATAAGATCCACACCTATGTAGTGAAAAATATGAGTTTTAAAACTACCAAATATTTTTCATATTTTCTAACTAATTCTCAAAATACAAAATGGGAGAGTATTTATAGAAAACTCTTGGGCTACCAGACACCTCATCGACCACATCACTAATCAAGTTAGCGAGCCCTCGTTAATCCTATTGGCAGGGGAAATAGCCATCATAGTGAGGATGAATGCCACGAAACCTTGCTAGCCACCTTACCAACCATGAAGGCAAGCACCTAAACGAAGATCTCAATGAGCACTTAAAAACTTTATTTTTGTTTGAAAAATTTGCTAAGTAGTTTTCCAAAAATACCCATAATAAATCAATGCTTAAACACAACCTAACATGCATACTACATGTTCCAAACCCCCCAATGGTGTGTATAACATGCAAATATACTAAGTATTTTGACCATATGAGTGTGTGCGATACTCTTCTGATCGTAACTGACCATACATGAAGAAAGACAAAATGTTAAATAAAATAATACATATTTTGTGTTTTACACATGAAAATGTCAACAAAAGTATTACATGAATTACAAGATTTACATATAATATATAAGTTATAGCCACCAAAATTACATGCATACCTTGTCCAAATCTATTTCTATAAAATTATACAAAAACTAGTCATTACAAGATTTAATACAAGATATAACACACCTAATTCTAATATGTATAACCATTTCAAAAAATATATATATATATATCATAATATAACAATAATTTCAGCTCGATTTTATATAACATGTTTTGGTAAAACAAGTATAACTTTTTATAGAAAACTCCAAATAAGAAACTGTAAAATGTTTATAAAACTAGGCTTGCCGAGCATTAAAAAGAGATAACCCATCAAAATAAAATTTGTAAACCCTTTTCAAAATCTAAAAATACAGATCAAGTTGAAACAAAGTTTTCAGTTTCGATGTGTATAGAACATGTTTTGGAAAAAACAATATAAATTTATGTACAAAATTTTAAATAATAAACTGTAAAATTTATATTAAACTAGACATTCATATATTTTCAAAATAAAATGGGTCGAAGCCTGCAGAAAAATCCCCAATTTCCATTACAAATTCCTAGAAACAATTTTCTTAAGTATAAAACACAATTTTTCAATACTGGAGTCTTGGCGAAAAAGAGTGCGACTATCTCATTGATAAGACATCCAAAATTCACAGAAACTATAACTTTTTTGTCTATGTACTACCAAAGCTATGTGGAACAAAAAGGAAGAGCCATGAATTTAATCTTAGATGTTGCTCAAGGATCATTGAAATTTTAGAAGAAGAGTAATCTTTTATACTCAAAATCTATCCGTTTCCTCTTAAATCAACCACAATTTAATTTAGAAATAAAAAAACTAATTCCTTTTTCCAACCTTAATTGATGGAAGAGATAGTTAAAGCAAGTTACGGAGGAAATAAGATATACACTTACCTCTTGAACCAAGAACAAACATTTCTCGAATCTTCTTGGTTCCACCCAAAAAACAAATTATGAAAGGAAGGATAAGAGGTGGAAATAAATCTGAAATCACCTGTTTTTTTTTGTTCCTTTCTCGCGGCTTGAAGAAGCCTAAAACAAGTTTAAGGGTTCTCAATGGCACAAACGGAGGACAAGTTTCCTCATAAAATAATTAATGTCATAAATTTTTTTTTAGACATGTGTCCCTTTTTTAATCAAGGACAAGTCCTTTGTACCGTTATTACACTATATATGCCTTGATCAAGCTGGCCATTGTGTATCTTATTTAGGTTGCTAAAGTTGATTAAGGAACTACTTGACGTTGATTTGTATTCGTTTTGAAACTGTTATTAAATTTAAAAATACTTGAGTCGGATGTCTAAAAGATGTAACCCAAAATAAGTATTCTTTTTTTATATATGGAGAGTGGTATTATCATTATACTGTAATTTGAATGATGGTTCTCATTAATGCAATTATTTATTTTTCAAGAATTGGAACGAAGTTTACTTAAATTTATGAAATGTATTAAAAACTATTTAATGGTGTTTCACATTTAATATGAATCTAAAGAGATTTAGCGTAATGTTATTACCAAGTGTTGGTAAAATTGCGTAAATCGGCTTTAATTGGGTGCTTATAAATGTATCAATACGAAATTATCACACTCAATTATTATCACACTCAATTATGATCGTAATATATTTGTAAAATATAATATTATTCTTTAAATAAATTTTCTAACCTACAACTTTCGTTATGATTTAAGTTTCATTAGATATTGATAACTTAAATATTATCACTTATCTTAATTGATTTAGTATTTGTTTTATAGGAGTTTTCAAAAAATAATTTAATTTATTTCTTATCTTGATTTTATATTTAAATAGAGATTTGATCTCTACTCTATCATTAATTTGATATTTGTATGTTCGATAAATTATACTTATAATATTGTATTCAAGTGCATGTAATTAGAATTAATTTTTCTATCTACTCTCTACTTTTATTCTCTCCTAATTGTTAATGTATTTCAATTTGGTTCTTTGCCATGTATGTCATATTTACTTGATTATATACCATTTATAATTAACAAATACAATTTTTGTGGTTAATTATTTTATTAATGTCCTTACATTTGATTATAAAGTAAACTACATACTAAATATTTGATTGTATTTTCTTTTTTCGTCTGTTAACATATTATTAACAACTATTACACTACTATTAATAATTACTTACATATTATCAAAACTAATAAATTTTAATTAGTTGTTAGTTTGTATTTTTGCACATATCTAAAATTTGATTTTTTTTTTTAAATTACTATGCTACTCGTACACCTATAATTGACACTCGAATCCTAAATCTACTACATATTCACGTGAGCTTTATGTAATTGAACTGCTCTTGGCATTAAAGATTTTTTTAATTTTTAAAATGGGTCAAATAAGCCATACTCATATCACAAATAAATAAATATAGGGAAAGGGGTATAGAAGTCTCACATATTATAAATTTGATGTAGTTTAATGTCTCAAATTCAAAATTTTATTTTCTAATCTACTATAAAAAAAGGGATAAATCAAATATAAATAATATTATTTTAATAATTTTTTTATTAAAATATTACTTTTTATTGTTAAGTGATTAAAATATGAGCTATTAATAAAAAAATTAAAATTTAATATAAAATTATTTAAGAAAAAGTCGACAGTAATAGGTATTTTAACAAAAAAATTATTTATATATATATTTTTATTTTATTAAAATATGAAAATCTATAAAATATTAAAAAGATATTAATAATAACAAGATATTAAAATTATTATTTTGTGATTTTGTTGTTCATTTTAACTTTCATTTTACCTCCTCAATTGATCCTTTTTCACAAAATTGAGGGTCTAAAAATTTTCTTTTTTTGAATTTGATGTATTAAACTAGACTAAAACTTAATTGGAAGAACTTAGTTAACACTTTTCTCATAAATATGGATAACATATTACGCTATATTAGTTAAGATGGGTAACATGCGTAAACTTTTAGGTAAAAATACCCTGTATTTTTTAACAAATAAAAACATTAGTCATATAATTTTTATGGCATGCACAATATTTCTCTTAATTTTCTT
The DNA here is from genome assembly GCA_030763125.1 of Hippophae gyantsensis. NCBI lineage: Eukaryota > Viridiplantae > Streptophyta > Magnoliopsida > Rosales > Elaeagnaceae > Hippophae > Hippophae gyantsensis. The sequence continues at coordinate 53,656,091 of CM061031.1, read as the reverse complement.
AAATTTGTACTTTAGGATGGTAATTTATAGGGTAGGGACTAGTAGTTCAATTAGTATGAAAAATAAATACTTTTAATCTTATAATTTATTAAAATAAGTTTTTTAGTCAATGAAAAGTCTTATAATTATGCTCTTATAGTGTCTAACTTTCATAAATAATAGAACTAAAGATGTCAATTCAAAAATTATGAGACTAAAATGCTCATTTGTATATAATAACATGACTACTATGACCTTTACAAAAAATTAAGAAAAACAATCTAGTCCTCATTTTTATGATCCCCTTAGAACCTAAGAAAAACAATAATAAAGTTATCACTCTCTCTCTCTTTCTCTCTTTAGGTGAGGTTTCTCTCAGACCAATCATTAGGGAGAGACCGAAGGTCTCTTGGTCAAATCGAGTTTGGGATCAATTTTGAATAATTAGAGGCCTCTCTACTTGAGTTCTTATCAAGTGAATTGATTTTTATTTCATCTCTAGAAGATCAAGTTGTAGATCGATCAAAATGTTATCAATTGGACATATGTTTAATTAAATTTAAGATGATTTGAACATGTGTCCAATTTAACTTAATCTAATAGGGTCATCTATCGATTAAAATCTAACTAGTTGAACTATTATCCAATTTAATTGGATATGTGTTCAACTTAACTCCATTAGATTGGGCTAGCTACCCATCGATGAACCTTTGGTCAACTGAATAGCCATCCCATTATGGTTGACCAAATTAAATGAATGTTAGGTCAAAATTTAATAAACCTTGATATATAAAACATAAGGATATAATTATCATATTTAATAAAAAGACAAATATAAGATATTATATTTGATTTTAGACTAATATGAGATCATTACAGTATATAATTGACTTCAGTTACAAAAAGTATAAAATTAAATGTTCAATTATATTAAAAATGTATTTTGGTACTTAGATATTGAGTAAAACTAAATTTTAAATAACTACTCCTTATTTAAAATATTACTATTATAGTTATTATCTAAAATAAATAAAAATAAAATATGGTTAAAAATATTTAAATTATTTTTCAAAGTATGTAATAAATAAATTTTATCTAGAATAAAATTATAGGCAATACATATGAAGTGTTTCCTTATTTGAAGGTAATTTTTTATGTTCTTATTTTTATTAAAATAAGGAAAAAAATACAGAATACAAATAATTTAACAAAAATTATATTTAAAAAAATCGTTGAAATATGAAAAACAATAAAAAGAAAAAACGTGTAAATGATGGAGTATTTCACCACCAAGTAGAGGTAAAAATACTATAAACTTTAGAAGCTATAATATCAACTATACATTAAAAAAGGCATTTAAGGAATATCAATTTGTTTTAAATCTTACCATTCTAAAAATGAACAGATAATTATAATGACAGTCAGAACCAGAGTATATATTTATTCAAATTAAGAGCCAGCTCATATGTCTTGCGTAGAAGCCTTCAGACGTCGCCCGTACACGCATACGATTTTGTTCGTCAGCCGTACGATCACAGCCAGTCATTAACCTAGCCGTCATCACTTTTCTACCGTTGTTCGCCGTCCACCGTCGTCCATTTCCGCATCCTGCTTTGCGTGCTGCTACCATATCTCCGTTGTTAACTAACTTTTTAATAATATTACAGTATACAAGTTATTTTAGCGCGCGTCCTCCATTATGGTATGTTTAATACTTCATCTCATATTGTTCTATAGGTCCGTAATTTTGTACGATTGGTTGAATTGTACTATACTGAAAGCCACGGAATGGACATTAAAGGATCAATAAAATGTTCCAAATACAAGATATTGAGTGATATGTAGATGTGTCCCATGATACCTTAAAACTTAAGAAAGTCATGCTGCATTATGGGAGTATATCAAATTTTGGCAAGTTTTTACCATTTTTTATTCTAAAATACCTTTCCTTAAGATAAAAATTATTTATATGTTGTAAAATATCTAAATCTCACTATCTAATATATATATATACGCTTAACCAAATAATAATGAACAATGCACCCAAATTAAATTTTTAAGACGTGACTAAACTTTAGCAAAATCTCAATTTTTTTTCTATTATAAGACATCATGTAATAACATAAAAATATTTTCTCGTTTAAAGTATTCAAATCATACAAGCTATACGACTAGTCATAAAAGAAAATATTACTAAATGATAATGGTATCAACCTCTTATACAATTCATAGTCACAAAAATGTCATCAAATAGTTTCTAAAGCATTGATATAACCAAGAAAATATAATAAGTTCTTATTATTATCAAAAGAACGAAATTTTGTATGGTGCAATATCAACGAATTGATCTAAGTCTCCTTCAAACATAGTACTCAAAATCAACAATCAAAAACTATTAATGTTTGAAAGAAGAAAATTTAAAAGAAAATAAGATGAGTAAAAATACTCAGTGAATTAACAAGTTTTAGTGAAAATTTACATATTATATATGTATATTAAAACCTTAGGAATGCGAATATAGAACTATAACATCCATTTATATAAACATATGCTCGAGCTTTATTAAAAATTGAAAGAATTAGAAATAACTACAAAAATATTTACGAAATCAAAATACTCTTAAACTTAGTAAAATAATAAGTATTGAATATCTCTTGAACTTTAATGATTTAAATGTAAAATTAATACAAGTTATAACATAAAAGTGTTTACAAACTGTATTAACAACTTATAGTAATACAAAGAAATGCAAAATATGTTCACATAAGTAAAATAGATAAATAACTTACATGAAATAAATTATAAGAATTAATAAAACCTCATCAAACTCGCACTTGGGGAATTAGTCATACATATACAAAGCTCTTTACACATGTAGACAAAAAAGTTTTAATTACATATGTACTGGTTATATGCGCGTAGATATAGATCTATTAATTAATTATTTGTTTCTTAGGTTACAAATGAATTTGGAAGGAAGTTGATCGTACGTCTATAGAGCTCTTTGCACACACAAATAAGAAAGTTTTAATTACATGTGTATTGTTCATACGTGCACAAATATTGCCCATACTTTAATTATTTATTCATATGTTATTGTTAAATTTGGGGGAAGGTGCTTGTTTGATGGCTTAAAAAAATAATACTTACTAATGTACATAATATTCTGAAAAACTAATACTTAAATCAAGATATAAAGCTGAATAAAAGTTTCTAAATCAACGTAATAATAATATTTTGAAAAGTTGTTGATAAAAATTGAATACAAACTTCTATGTTCTAATTAAAATCTATATTTGTATCATAACTCTAAATAAAACTCCTAAACTCACGTAACAGTTAATTTTTAATTTTATAAATATAAAATACTCATTTTCTAATAAGGAAGAACTTAACTTGTAGAAACTTAAGAGAATAAAATTAAACATTATGAACATTTTTAAATTAATAATAACCAAGTACTTATGAAATTTGAGGAAAAGATGTTCACTACCTACACTAGATCATCGGTCTTGCTTTAGTTATCCTATAGGGTTTATTGAATCATCATTTCCTATATGACCTATAGTTGTGTTAGAAATAAAAATAACACCATATAACTAGTTTATCAAATATAAAACTAAAATGCTAACATATATTTTGATACTCTTACATTCCGCGTCCCAATTTAATAAGGAATACTCTTTAGTCAATTCAACTTACAAGTCAAAAGTTTTAAAATAGTTAAAAAAACACTTACTAAAAAGCAAGTTTGGGACTCATCCCCTTGGCCATAAACTTGGGTGAAAAGTATTTTAAATTCATCACACACTACCTTGAGTCAAACAATCATAACTTTTAGAGAAAATATACAACTCTATTTCTATAAAATTATACAACAATTAGACATTTCAAGCTTTAAACAAGATATAATACGCCCAATTCTAATTTGTATAACCATTTCAAAACAAAAGAAATATAGATCAGATCATAATAAGAATTTTCGCTAGATTTTTAGACAACATGCTTCGTAAAACAAGTATAACTTTTTATCGAAAACTCCATATAACAAACCGTAAAATTTAATCGTAAAATATTTATAGAACTAGAATTGTCAAGATTTAAAACAAGATATAACCCCCAAAAATAAAATATATAAACCCATTTTAAAGTATAAAAATACATGTAAGGATGAAACAAAGTTTTTAGTTTTGATGTGTATAGAATATGCTTTGATAAAGCTAGTATAATTTTCCTTACAAAACTCTAAATGGTAAACCATAAAATTATTATTAAACTAGACATCCATACTTTCTAAACTTACGGTTAGAAGCCCAAATATTCCAAAAAAATTCTCAATTTACACCGTAACTTCTTGGTAATGATTCGAAAGTTAGACCAATCATTAGGGAGAGGCCGAAGGTCTCTTGGTCAAATCGAGTTTGGAATCAATTTCGAATAGTTGGAGGCCTCTCTACTTGAGTTCTTATCAAGTGGATCAATTTCCATTTCATCTCTAGAAGATCAAGTTGTAGACCGACCAAAATTCCTTCAAGTGGACATATGTTTAATTGAATAGATGATTTGAACATGTGTCCAATTCGACTTTATCTAATAGGGTCATCGATCAATCAAAATCTAACTAGTTAGACTACTCTCCAATTTATTTGGACATGTGTCCAATTCAATTCCAGGCTAACTACCAATCGATGAACCTCTGGTCAACTGAATAGCCATCTGATTCTAACCGACCAAATTAGATAAATGTAAGGTCAAAATTCAATAAACCTAATATATAAAACATAAGGGTATAATTATTATATTTAATAAAAAGACAAGTATAGGATATTATATTTGATTATAGACTAATATGAGATCATTAAAGTATATAACTTATTTCAGTTAAAAAAAAGTATAAAATTAAATGTTCAATTATGTGTTTATTAAAAATTCATTTTGATAATAAGATATTGAATAAAACTAAATTTTAAATAACTGCTACTTATTTAAAATATCACTATGATATTTATTATCTAAAAATAAATTAAGAATAAAATATGGTTAAATATATTTAAATTATTTCTGAAAGTATGTAATAAATAAATTTTATCTAGAATAAAATTATAGGTAATACACATGAAGTGTTTCCTTATTTGAAGACATTTTTTTATTTCCTTTTTTTCTATTTTTCTTTAATTTCTTATTCATCAAATATATTTTCTCATTACTATATATATTTACCCACGCATCATTTGGGAAAATTTTCTCTATCGAAAGTTTTGAAGAAACAATTTTATCTAAATGTCCAATAATAAACCCATTATTTTCTAATGTTATTGATCTTCAGAAAAATTATTGAAATCACTTTTGAAAGTCATTATTATTAGTTTAGTATTTACTAATAATAAATAATTATCTAAAAACTGAAAATGTTATATTTGTTATAACAATTGTTTTTTCTAAGATTGACTTATAAATACTTATAATGTAACGGAAACAAATATTAAATGTCTAAAAAGTTATCATTAGTCAAAAAATTTATTAAGCAATCAAAGAGTTGAATTTTTAAACCTAACAAAATTTTAGAAGAGCAAATATATTTTATCTTCAAAAATAAAATATTCATATTAGGTTTTGCAATGTTTTGAGCTGCTCCACACTTTGAACTTTTATGTAAGACTGTATTTTACAGTTTTAAACACATTAATATGTTCTCTGTATTCCTAGTATAATAAAATTTGAATAATTTTTTTATTTTTGTTTAATTATTTTGATCCACATTTCAAGAAATAGTAGAAATTGAAAGGAAATATTTTTAAAAATTGTATTATATTTTTTAGAACTAGTATAAGTTTGTTCTATTATTTCTAATTTTAATTGTAAGGTAACATATTGCCTTATATCAAAATTGATTTATGATGGGTCTAAAATATGTTATCAAATATTTAACCATACATTTTTTTTACTTTTAAAAAAATTAAATTATCTTGATATAAATATAATTGTAAGTAGCGTCATTGAGAAAAACTAATTATTAATTAATAGTTTAAAAATCAAATTATAAAATAACACAATTAGAACAAATAAAATAATCATAAAAGAATAAGAAAATAGAAAAAAATTATAAATATTAAATTATTAAGAGAAATATGAAATGACGTGATTATCCTTGTCATTATATTACAATTAAATTTATTATATTATGATATATTTAGTTTCCAAATACTAAATTTATTGTATAATTTTTAGATCTATTTTCATTTTTATCAATTTTGGTTTTAGTAATTTTAAGTTTACCTAAAATTTCATACTTTTTCTTATTTTGTTATTGAAAATAACTCGGTTATTAATCAATCTAACTCTTGAAAAACTTAGAATTATGATTACTAAATTTAATTCATTTATTGCATTATAATTAAAAATAATAATAATTAAAGTAGATAAAATTGATATTGTTAATAATTTCTAACCTAAAATTTAATTTCAATTGTAATAAAAATTACAATTTCTACTTTAGTTAAAAAATTATCAATTTCACACTAATTTCATAATCCAATAATAAAAATAATTAAATATCAAACCAATTATACACTAAATTCAAGAATTAACATGCTTTGAAATTCAAACATAAAATCAAACACATCAACAAATTAATAATTAAAATTCATTTAAATCATAAAATAATTCATATTAAATCATAATTGAGGCCTTAAAATTACCCATAATAATAAAGAATTGTTTGATAAGACATAAAATTTGACACATATAATAAGTTAACTAAAGATTTCATAATTATAAAGAGAAAGAACGTACAATAATCTTATTGTTTATGGGAAAGTGAAGCCAAATAATTTAGGTCCACCAATCTCTAAACTTGTTCTTGACTTTTTCTTCAAAATTTCCTCAAAATATTGCATTATAAGTTTTCTAATTTTTTTTTATCTATTTTATATGAATTCCTCTCATCATCCTCTTAAAAAATGATGTTTTGTGGGCATTTATATGGGTTTTAAATTGGGTTTTATGATTAGATTAAGTTAGGGCCGTTGAACTTAAATAGAAATTGATAATATATGTACTTTTGTTCTTTATGTATGACTTTTATCAAAAAGAGACATATTTAGGATTACCTAAACCAAAATCAAACAGAAAAGTTATAAAATCAACCACTCATCAAAATCCTACAAAAATGTATAATTTGTACATGGGTCCACTCTCTTAAAATATATTTTGAAAAATATCTTAAGAGAGAGAGAGAGAAATGAATAACATAATATACATACTATGACCCACATGGCCTAAAAGTTGTGAGAAAAGACTAATTATAAAATAAAGTTATAGGAAGTAAATCCCTAAAAATTCATTGCACTTTCTTCATTTCTATAAGGCATATATCTTGAAATTTTTATTTAATGATTTTGATTGAGACATGAAAATAATTTTGTGATTTCTTTACAAAATCCTAAAACATTCGATTCCTTTTATAAGATCGAAGTTATGCACTATTTTTGAGCCTTTCTTCTTTTATAAGTATGCAAACTTATTATTTCATTTCTAAATATAAACTCTATTCACATACGCCTTAGTATGAGTGCTTGAACCCATAGGATTTAGTGTTTTGAGAGTATTGACTTGTAAGGATAGAGTCAAAGCAAATTCAAATTTCTAACATTGAAATTAAGTAAATTCAAATTGAAACATTTTTGAAATGAAGTGAAAAAATGATTTTCAACTAATTATTATTATAAACTATGACTTTTAAGAATTTGAAAATAAATTATGCTTTAGATTTTAATTATGATCTTAAAGAAGATTGAAAAACGTGAGACATTTTTATGTTTTGTTTTATTTTATTTTTAAGTTAATTTTTTACTTTATTTAGTTTTTATTTTGTTATAATTTTAGTTTCTGATTTTTTATTTTTTTATTTGCTTATTTTTGTTATTTATTTATAATTTTTACATTTAGTTCCATGTTTATTGGTGTCATTACTGAAAACCCTCACGAGCTTTAAACTCGTCCACTAAGGAAACCTAGGGGTTTAAAGGCTTGTTGCGTATATTAAATACAACTGTGCCAATCCATGAAAGTGATTTAGGATAGTTTCATTTTTAGTTTTTACCACTTTTCTTATTAAGGGAAGAGGATGGGGAGAAAAAGTGGGTGAAAAAATGATAAAAAATGAAGAAAACGCCGAGTAATGAATGATGATGTCATGCTGGTGTGGGCGCAGCAGCGTGCGCAGATGAGGCGTAGGGGGGCAACGGCACACGCGGGTGGACGCAGACTGAGCACAGGCGCGCATAGAATGGAGAACAGCACGCGTGTTGTTGGGTGTGCTACGTGCGGTGGGCGGCACGGTTGGGCGGCGCGATTTCCTTATTTTTGAAATTTTTGACCTTTTTGACCCATTTTGTCCAATTTTTCCATATTTGTTGAATTTTTCTCATTTATTTTATGAATATATTTGTGATGTATTGCCTCCAGTATTTCTCCTTGAGTCTTTAAGTTACGTTTTTAAGCGAAAATACCTAAAAAACAATAAAAATACTCGTGATTCCGAAAAGATAAATTTATATAAATATATGATAAAATCATATAAATATATATATTTTTAATCAATTAATTTGCATAAAATCATGATAATTTTAGTGCTTTTTGAGCACTCATCAATTGACTAGTAAGAAGTTGGTTAAAGGTTGTGATTAGTGCTTAAAAAGTACTAAAATTACCATGATTAACTACTATCCCACTTCGAAGGATTGTGACATCCTTTACTTGTTTTGCTTGATTGGGTAGCTTCCTTAGTTCCTGCTTTTGCATATGCTCCGCTAGCTACATCTTGAGCTTCAACCTTTGTTATCAAAGCCTTTAAGGAATCTAACCTATGATTATTTATCATTAGGTTATCCCTACTAACTTGAAATTATCTTCTAAAGTTTGCCTATAGGGTTTGGTAGGTAAGTTTGGTTTACATATTACCCTTGTATTTGGTTTTAGGTATATGTTGGGTTATTATTTGGTTGGTAAGGTTGCGAGAGTTTTACAAGTACAACACCAAAGTTTTTGGCACCGTTGCTTGAGACTTGATGTCGTCTCATCAAATTTTTAACACTGTTGTCGAGTAAGGAATAACGTTTTTAAATTATTTATCAAAATTTTGAAAATTTTCTGTGTTTTAAATAATTGTGATTTTTTTAGCTTTAAAAAAAATAAAAATAAATTTAAATTTAAAATTTAAAAATAAATAAAAAAATAAAAACTTTAATTAAATATTTGTGATTTCCTGTTCATAATTTATCATTAGAGATTGTTTTCTTCCACTAGAAGTTTGCTATAGTTTCCCAGTACCTGGATGTAGTGATTCAAGACCATATGTCTAACACTCAATTATTGACTTTCTTTAGCCAAATATTATTGTAGATTAGTGAGCGCCTTCATAGTTCTTAGGGTAACCTCTTTCTCATGGCTATCTAATATCTAATGGTTCTTATCCTTCTATTTGATAATCAGCTAGTAGTGTTTATGTGTCTCAACTCCCCTCTACTAGTGCAAGTCTGACTGCTCTATTTAGTGGTGATCACCTTACCCAAACCAATGCCTCTTTTTAGTAGATGATTAACACATCCATCTTCAACTCTCTTAATGACATTCCTCTTCCCTAAGCTCAGAAGGATGTCGTAGCCCCCTCATATCAAGCTTTATCTGATAATGAGGGTGATGGAGGTGGAAAGTGCTAATTTTATTGTTATTTTCTTGCCTTTTGTTTTATCTTATTTTTCCTTTTTAAAAATTCTAAAATTGTACTCAAATTTTTATTAAAGAAAAAGTTGTGTTGATTATTTTAAGAAGTTTATTTATGTTTGTAATTTTGTTTGTTTGCATGTGTTGTATTATGTCATGTTTATTGCTTTAATTTGTCTTTGTTGTTTACATGAACGTTAGAAATATTACATGTTGTATGCCTTATCTCCCTCGTATAAGGGTGTTCTTTTGACTTTTTGTGTCCAAAAGGGATAGAATTTTGCTTGCACAACTTATTATTTATTATACTGCTAATGTGTTGCATGCATGGGATGTGAGTGTAGGATGCACCACATCATGGTTGCCTGACTTGCATTCACTCAGGGAAAGTCTTGTGTTTACATGCACTTTGAGTTAGTGTGTTTTGGGGGTGTTTGGGTTATGATTTGATGTTTTTTCATGGAAACAAATATTTTTAGACTATCTTGAAAGTTGGACTTCAAATAAATTTTTCAAAATTTGCTCCACTTGATCGATTGAGTCCCAATTCAATCAATCTAACTATGTCATCACTTCAACTTGAGAGCACTCAATCGATCTACTCATACTTAATCAATCGATGATAAATGTATGAAAGTAAAGTCATTAATGCACTTTTTTACTTAATATTTATTTGCTTTATTTAATAAATAGAATTTTTGGGGCCAAAAATATTAAAATGTAAACTTTTTAGTGAAAGGGGTGAAAATATAATTTTTGGGATTTTTTTGAAATGTTTTTGTATTTTTTTATGAATTTTTAACGTAGGGCTAATAAAGAGCTGCCACGTGGTTTACTATGCAAGCATAAGAGCTGATTGGGTAAGCCACATATATGTCATGTAAGTAGGGACAATGAATCATAGATCTTCATATGTGAGGAGGATGAACCGCATGCCACGTGTCAACATGGCGTTCAATATGAGTTCAAAGATTAGCCAAACAACACTACCACCTGTAGCCACACAATTGCTCCCCATGTTACCCTCGTGCACCACACCATCCCTTACCATGAATCATGTTACACTGTGTAGGACTGACTCAGTGTGCGTTGACTCGGACCAGTCTCCTTTGACACACGTCGCACTCTAATTCACCTAGTGAATTTCGTGTGCCACATGTCACATTATGATTGGTTGGCATTGTTCATTTTGCTTGTTTTGATCTCAACCCTTGATTTGAAGCTGATCTGATGGTCTAGATCACATTTGACCTATATTTAAGCCCCTAATCACCCCATAAACCCTATTAAGTTGCCACTATTAACATAATTTATGTGAGTTTTTGGAGCTAAGAAGAGAAAAAATACAAAAAAATTTAAAAGAAGATATAATTTTGGTAGAGATTCAAGAGGAGATTAGCACTACAATTCAATAGATTGATTGTATTTCTCTTTCTATTCTTTTCTTTATCAATTTTTATATCTTTCTTTATGAAAAATATGAGCTTCTTGAACATAATTATGTTTGATTAATTTATTAATCTACGGATCTTATGAACCCAATTTTGACCATGTGATAATATAATATTTTATCACAATTATAATTATAATTTAATTATATTATTTAATTTGATTTTTATGCTATTAATTGTTTAACCAACAATATATCTATAGAGTAATTAAATAGATTTGAGATAATTATTTAATTATTTGTCTTGATTAAATAACATGCATAGTTTCTAGGCAGAGACGTACGATTCTTATGGATATGATCCATAATTGATGAATTTAATGAGTAGTATGCAATTTAATTGGCATGAAAGTGTGATTAAATTAATTACTATATGATGTGTATTTGACTTGAGAGAGGAATACATGCTAAGTTAGATTCAATTGATCATTTAATTAATTGATAATAATGCTGGGTGGATTTTAGTTATTCACATTAGAAAATTTGGTGATTAAGTATTCCTAGATATTTTCTCATATATCTTCTTAGTTACCAAATCTGATTTAATTAATTATTTCTATTTACCTTTAGTTATTTTAATTTTGCTTTCTTAAAATATAAAAACACAAAAATAAATTATTTATTTTTAGTTTTAAAATTTAGTTTCTAATAAAATAATCTCCGTGAGAACGATATGTTCTTATCATTATATTATCTGTTACAATATGTATACTTGCATATTCATTGTATACACTTTATGTGTGGTGATCAATCGATATCCTTCTTTATCGATCTAACTCTTCTTTTTTGCTCCAAGGCATAATGCCCTATTTCCTCGATTGACGGGTATCTAGATCTATCAAACTATATTTATCCTAAAGTTGTCCCAATTTGCTTAGTTTTGCTCCATTTGATGTCTTTTCACCTACATTACCATCTTTAAACATAAGAGATATCTTTTTAACAATATTAATCTCAAATTACGACAAATAGCTAGCTTGAAGTGGCCAAATAACTCTAATAGTGAGAATTCTATAAGGATAACATCATCATGTGTGTGTGCATTATTGATCGTCAATAACCAATCTTACATAGATGAAGACAAATACACTAAGTAAAATAAACAAACTTTGTGTTTTGTACATAAAAAGCCAATAAACACACAAAGGACTACAAGACGTACAAATAGGGTTGCCAAATAGCATTAAGCAACAATGTGTTCATACTTCCCGTACTAATAACAATTGATCTGGTTAATATGGCTTCTATTCTGATGCTTGTCTTCTTCATGATTGGAGCTCTTGGCTTTCTTCCCTTGTCTCAAGTCTCTTCTACTTGAGCTATCTCTTCTTGTCCCACCAAAAGAGTTCATCTTGCTTTTGAAGTGCTTAATAAATTTCTTGGCAAAAAGTTCCATCTCCTCTTCTCTGAGATGGAACTATCATCACTAGCTATAGATTTTCTCTTTTTCTTGTTACTTCCACTAGCTTTAGTGCACTTTACACAATACTATTGAGTTTATTAGCAATCATTTTCCCTTTCCTAGGAGGAAAGCAATGGATCTCATAAGCTTGGAGATCACCAATTAGCTCATTCATCTTAAGCTCCTCTAGCTTATAGAAAGTTTTGATAGTAGTTACTGCCTCCCTATATCGAGTAGGAGACTAGCATGCACCATTACATCTATTTTTATTTATCAATGGAATAACAAAGGTTGTATAACAAGTTGAAAAGATATGAAAATCTGGAAGAATGTGTCGAAAGTTTCATCTTCTTCCTACAACAACTCAAAGTCTCTATTTTGACGGATCACCCTTGATATCTTCACCATAGAGGTAACCTCATGCATCACTTATAGAATATCCTAAGCTTCCTTTGATATTCAATAGGCTTGGATTATTCTGTACTTATCAGCATTGACAACTCTAGTGATAGCATTTCAATCAGACTCTTTGCTTTCTTCTTTGGTTCATTCAATTTTTGGATTGGGAATTATTGTCTTAACAACTAAGGTTTTGGTGGGATAAATCTAACCAATTATGACCTTGAAAAAGATATGGCCTTCAAGAAACATTAAGAAGACCCACATCTGGGACTTCCAATAGGCATAGTTATACACATTGAATAGAGGAGGTATGTCTACAATACCTCCTTCATCGAAATTCATCCTGTGAGTGTGAGTGTGAGTGTATCTAAAGTAAGAAAGAATAAATCAAAACAGAAGCAGTTAAGCACAAAAGGGTGTACCTCCCTGATACCAATTAAAAGAGTCTAAGACCTAATCCTTAAAACCCACCTCGATCATGCAAACAATGCTAACAAAAGAGGAAATGAAATAATACACTCATTTAAGTAAGAAGAAAAAAATAACCATAAACATTAAATAATCTTAGATAAAAATATAATATTCAATAGACATAGAAAAACAAAATATAGATACAAAAAAAAGCATGTGATAAATATAAAGTAGTAAAGAGAGATAGCATACGATAGGCAGGAAGCAAAGACAAAAGGCATGTGATAATCATAAAGCAATAAAAAAGGAAAGGCTTTCCAATCACAATTAGATTCTCCAATGTATGAACATATTTGGATGAAATATTGATTATAATAACTTAACATGCAATCATACAAACATAACAATATAAAGTGATAAACTCACATAAGATCTACACCTATGTAGTAACATACACATGTTGCTTATAATAAGAAATTCATAAGGTAAGCAATTCACAATGTAAGCAAATCAATAGTATACAACCTAATTATGATATTTGCTAATACCTCTCGATAAGTATGAGCATTTTAACTACGTATAGGTAAAATTGTGGTCATATGTAAAAATCTAATGTTTTTCTCAAAAATAACCATAATTGATAAACGTGGAGTGGAAATGGCTATTGTAATATTGAAATTGTGGTTAATCGAAACCTAACAAATACTACTATTATTTTTTTACATACATATAATTACATAGAAAACACACTTTTATTAATAAAACACACAATAATTGGAATATTTAGATTTAAAATTTTATTTACTCTTACTTCTATACTTTCTATTTTACCTAGAAACATGTGATAAATAATTAAAAGATGAAAATTAATGTTAATATTTTAAATAAAAAAGTAAAGTAAGAATTAATTTAACATTTAATTTTTTAAAACTAAATAGTTTTTTGAATAAATGTTTAAAATAAAAAGCATGGTTAAACCGTGAAAAAATTGTTACTCGCTCATAACCTATAATTATTACCCGAATGTATTCGAAACTGGTGTGGGATAGTTATAATTATTAGCATAACCATCAGTGTCCGTTCCCACGCCCAATCCTACATCTCATAGCTCGAAAACCATGCTCAACTGTACCTAAGTTGCCTTTATCTACTGTCTGGATAGTAACTATTGTCCATTCTTGAATATTGCTCTCTTTCGGAGCCCTATCACCACGTGATGTAAATGTGATGTGGTTAATATATGTGAATCAAAGGGTAATGTTAATATCATGCATATGAACCTAAATGCAATCTATGTCTTAGTCATTAATTCAAATTTTAGATGACCCAAATCAAAAATGATTTTCACGAAACACTCGAGAATTACCAATACCAAAAAACCCTCAAAGTATTGATGATAAGGAATCAAGTAATTTTTTTCAAAGTGAAAAATTCGAGTTTTAAAACTACCAATTTTTTTCACATTTTCTAATTAATTCTCACAATACAAAATGGGAGAGTATTTATAGAAAAAATTTGAGCTACCAGATACCTCATCGACCACCACTATTCAAGTTAGCAAGCCCTCGTTGATCACATTGGCAAGAGAAATAGTCACCATAGTTAGGATGAATGCTACGAAACCTTATTAGCCACCTTACCAACCACGAAGGCAAGCACCTCAACATTATTCTAATGTTTGATAAACTGTTATATACACTCCAATTTCTTTAATTTTTCTATAGGAAGTTTCTAATGATTAATTTTAAAATAACCATAATTCTTATTTTTATAATACCTAACAGAACCATCTTATCTCTTTTTAATAACAAGAGATTAAGTAAATAGAATATGTGATGTTAATAATTTTCAAGTTAAATTATATGTTATGTTTTTTTTAATCAGATGAGACTTTTATATCATACTATGATTATAGATCTAAAACTACTAAACTATAGGTTAGCTTCGAGGTTAGTTTTTTGGTGGGGATCATAGGTTGGTTAAAGTTTTAGATTTTCAAAACTATCAAGATAATGTCAACTTGTAAAACAACTCAAAAACTAGCATAACCTATGCTCACCCATTCCGATGGTTGACCATATATCATAGAACTAAATTATAGAGTTTCTTCCAACATTTTTTATTTGGTGTTTCAATTTAGTGAAATGAAAAATAAATATAATAATTTTTATTGAAATATAAAATTATCCATTATTTTTTAGAACAATCAATAATAAAATTAATGGAAACTACTAAAAAAATGTTGCAAGAATGATGTTGAAAAATAAGAAAAATCTAATTAAGGGTACATTACAAATATTTTCTTTTAATTTTATTAAAATAACAAAAATAATTAAGTAAAAGAAAAATTATATATAAAGTGTTGATGTTATCACAATTAAATTTGCTATTGTAATAAAAATATTTTATTAATGATAATTTTATAAAATAATAATAACATTGAAATGTAATTAATTATAGATATATAATAAATAATTTATATATTTTTATTGTGATAATAATAAAAATTAGTATTATAATATTATTATTTTATATTATTTTAATGATTTTTTAAATTTTTTGAAGAAATATATTTAAAATAAAATAATTAAATGAAGATATTTGAGAAATTAAAATATAATACACCAATAACTTATGAGTTACAATTACTTATTTATTTTTTAATTAATGTATTTTTTAAGTTTTATATACCTCAAATTTTTATAATTAAGTCTAACGGCGGTTACTTAACCCAAAAAAAAAAAAAAAAAAGTAACGGCGGCTATACGAAACACAAGTATTTGCTGAAAGTCAAATCACGCCTTCAGAGTTAAATTAGGTATAGGTATTTTTATTATTTTTACAATATATTTATTATTATTTAGATTATTTTTCTGTTAATCTTCAATTGCGTGTTTGTTTTTTCAAATAAAATTAATATCTTATTGTTGTTATAATGCATATTTTATTTTTGCATATAAGTTAGTATATTTGTATATTTTATCTATATATATTTATGTTTATTTTGAACAAAATTAATTTTATCTTTCATAACTATATTTAGTTAAATCTATTACTCTTAATTAATATATATATATATATATATATATATATATATATATATATATAATTTTTTGTTTTATTTTAATTTATTTAAGAGAGTCATAAAACTTACATGAAGTTTCTTTATTTTTAAAAAAATTATTGTTTTTAGCTTTTTGTTTTGATTAATATACTAATATTTTCAGAATATATACTCTCTTTTTAATAATTAAATAGACTACTTGCTTATTGTTTATCATTGATATCTTATAGTTGTTATAATATATATTTTATTTTTAATAGTTTTTAATATGTCATCATATATGTTAGTATATTTATATATTTTATGTACATATATTTTACATATTTTGAACAAAATTAATTTTATCTTTTGTGTGTACATTTGTAGTTATGTTTAAGTAAGTCTATTACCTCTAATTTAATATATATATATATATCAATTTTTATAATTTTTTGTTTTATTTTAATTTATTTAAAGGAGTCATAGAACTTAGAGGGGGAGTTAATTCATTTTTAAAAAATATATTATTTTTAACTCTCTATTTTGATTGTTACTAAGCTTTTTAGAATGTATACTCATCTTTTTAATTATTAAATATACTATTTGTTTGCTCAACTTGTTTATCATTGCTTCATAATTATATATACTTATTCGTATGACAAAAGGGGGAAACTATTCTAGGAAAAGAGTTACTTTGAATTTTTTTTGAAATATTTATTACTACAAAATGTAGCATTTAAGTCGATATGTAAAGTCAGTTTTTGAAAAAAAAACGACTTATAATCAATTTAAAGTCAGTTTGATGTCAACCGACGCTACACACGTGGATATCATCAGTTGACACATAGAACCGACGCTACGTCCTTCGTATAGCGTTTGTTCTACGTGTTAATCGACACTACGTAAAATTATTCGTTTGATTATTTAATTAATTGATAATTATATTGGGGGAATTTTAGCGATTCGCATGTTTAGAAAATTAGGCGATTAAGTATTCCTAGATATTTTCTCATATATTGTTTTAGTCACAAAATCTGATTTAATTAATTATTGTTATTTACTTTTAGTTATTTTAATTTTGCTTGCTTAAAATATAAAAAAAAAACACAAAAAAAATTGATTTTTATTATTTTTAGTTTTAAAAACTAGTTTCTATTAAAATAATCTCTATAGGAATGATCTTTATTTATCATTATATTACTTGTTACGATACGTATACTTGCATATTTATTGCATACACTTTGTGTGTGGCGATCAAGTTTTTGGCGCCGTTACTGGGGATTATAAATATTAGAAATTAATAATTATTATTTTTTTTTAATTTATTTTTTTACTTTTATTTATTTATTTACTTGTTAATTTTTTTTTATTTAGTTTTTATTTAGACATCTTCTTTAGTATTATAGAAACATAGTTGAATCTATTGTATGAGCAGAGTTCGTGAGGAAAAAATCTTACCTTTATATCATAAAATTGAGCGTACTTTTAGATCAATTAGAAAATAACAAGTCACTCAAGAGGAAAAAAATGGCTAATCCATTAAAAATAAATAAAAATGAGCTAAACTTGAACAATCAAATGCTTTTGATGGATGATAGAGATAAATCTATGAATGAATATGCAATACCTACATTGGAAGGGTTGAATCCAAGTATTACATGGCCAAATATTCAAGCTAATCATTTTGAACTAAAGCCAATGATGTTTCAAATGCTACAAACAGTTGGATAATTCAACGGATTACCAATAGAGGATCCTCATCTTCATCTTAGATTGTTTATTGAAGTTGTAGATTCATTTAAGTTGAATGGTATGATAGAGGAGGCATTTAAGCTTATTATTCCCTTACTCTTTGCAAGATCGTGTTCGAGCTTGGATAAAATCTTTGCCACCTGATTCCATTACAACTTGGAATGGTTTGGCGAAGGAATTCTTGATGAAATACTTCCCACTAACAAAGAATGCTTAGGAATGACATTTCTTCCTACCAACAACACGAAGGAGAATCTCTATAATAAGCATGGGAAAGATTCAGGGAAGTTCCCTTATCATGGTATTCCTTCTTAGATTCAAATGGAGACTTTTTAGAATGGTCTCAATGCTTAAACAAGGACTATCGTTGATGCATCGACTAATGGAGCTTTGCTAGCCAAATCCTACAATCAAACTTATGATTTACTTGAGAAAATGACTAGCAATAATTATCAATGGTCAATGGATAGAATGATAGCCACAAGAAGAGTAGCCGGAATGCATGAGGTAAATGATAGCACAACACTTACAGCTCAAGTGTCATGATTGGTTAATCTTTTGAAGGCTCAAAACTTACCAGTGAGTATAAACCATGTCCAATATTCAGGAGTGTCATGTGTGTTTTATGGAAGAGCTCATTTGCTTGATAATTGTACAAATAATCCTGAATCCATTTGCTATGTGGGTAATGTGAATCAAAATAATAATCCATACTCAAACACATATAACCTAGGATGGAGATGATGAGTGCTCAAAAAGCACTAAAATTACCATGATTTTATGCACATTAATTGATTAAAAATATATATATTTATATGATTTTATCATATATTTATATAAATTTGTCTTTTCAGAATCACGGGTATTTTTATTATTTTTCAGGTATTTTTGCTTAAAAATGTAACTTAAAGACTCAAAGAGGAATATTGGAGGCAATACATCACAAATATATTCATAAAATAAATGAGGAAAAGCTAACAAATATGGAAAAATTGGACAAAAAGGGTCAAAAATGTCAACAAGGAGGAAATCGCGCCACCCTGCCGCCCAGCTGCGCTGCCCACTGCGCACAGTAGTTTCCCCAGCCGTGCCCAGCAACACTCATGCTAGCTATCCCTTCCGCGTGCACCCCTGCTCCCGTCCACACGCGCCTACGACCAGCCTGCTCCCATCTACGCGCGTCTATGCCTAGTCTACACCCATCTGTGCGCATCTATGCCTAGTCTACACCCATCTGTGCGCGCCGCTGCCCATATGTGTCCCATCTACGCATGCCACTGCACCCATATGCCCCATATGCGTGCGCTGCCATGCTCACATCAGCATTACGTCATCAGTATGACGTCATCATTCACTACTCCACGTTTTCCCAATTTTTAATCATTTTTTCACCCACTTTTTCTTCCTCTCCTCACCTATAAATACCCCATTCTCTTCACTTCAAAACACATCTTCTCTTCTCTTTCTTTCTCTCATTTCTTAGTTTTTCTAGTTTTTCTTAGTTTTTAGCTTTTCTTAGTTAGTTTTTCTTAGTTTTAGAGTTCTTCTCTTTTTAAGAAGAACTAATTATGTTTTTGTAATTTATTTGATTTTTGATTCAATAAATGGGAGTGTAAATTCTGTTTGGAGGTTTTCCAGCAACAGAGTTAGCATCAAAGTACTGTAAGGATTTTATTTTTCTTTGTAGTTATTTTTTTATGTTTTATTCTTACATGTTATATTTAATTTGTCTGTGATTAAATTTAACTTTACTAGTTGTTTGTAAACATGATATAATAATAACGTTGTTATGCTTGTGAAATATTAAATAGTTAAAAATATCTAAAATGAATTGATTTTATTTTTATTCAAGATTTTTATATTAAGAATGTTAGAGAGAAATATATTATTTTTCATTACAAACTTAAATATGAAAATTAGATTTTAAGGTTTAGTTATCCGATCTGATTTAGAGTAGTGCTCTTTTATTTGTTGGTACAATCGCCCGGTAGTTAGAGTAAAGCTCTATTTCAAAAGTTTTTATAAGAATTATTATCTGAAAATGTATTGACAACATGTTTTCAGTAATGGTTTTAAAACTTGAAAGTTAGTACTCAGATAACTAAATTCTTAGGTTTAATTTGGACACCTTGAATAAAGTTTAAACTATCTAACCCCACCAAAGGTGGCATTTAAATGGTTCATTTTCAATCTCTTATTAAAAGGAATTAATTTAATTAACCAAATTAGTTATCAACCCCACCCATAGGTGTTAATTGATTTGTTTAGTTAACAAAGAATATCTAACCCCACCAAAGGTGTTATTCATATAAAAAAGAGAGAATCAATAAATATCAATTCATATCTTTAATAACCTAAATAATATGAGCAAGCATAATTAACTTAGTTATTATATCCATAAATACTCCACTATTATAAATGATAAAATTTGCATAAATATTTATTGAATCTATATCTATGTTTTATTTTTATGTTATTAGATTAGAAACACAAAAACCAAAATATCGTGACAGGAAAGTTTGAATAATAAATTAAAAACCAGATACATTCCTTCCTTAGATCAACCTTGGGAGTATACTTATCATTTTCTATAAAATAATTCGTGCACTTGCGAGAGTTTTATAAATACATAAAAACAAATTAACGGTAGGATCGACGATGTCGGTTCTGCCCATCAGAAGACAACATCCAAATTTCTCTTGGAGTAACAACAATCAAGGTGGTAATCAATTCAACTGTCAATCATTTCAACCACCTAGTTTTCAATAACCACATCAATCACAAGCCCAAGAGAAGAAGCCACCTACTGAGGACAATACAAATGCCTTAATAGGGATGATGAAAGACTTCATTCAATCAGTAAATACAAAAGTGTCCACTCAAGAGGCTTTAATTCAAAATTTGGAGAACCAAATGGGGAAAATTTCCCAAGCCATAAGCCAAAGGCCACAACGTAACCTTCCAAGTAACACAATTATAAACCCAATAAGAGAAGGGAAAGACCATTGTAGTATTATAGCCTTGAGGAGTGGTAAAACTCTAGAGGGAGATAAGACTCAAAAGGATAAGGAGGAACTGAAAACTAAAATGGATGAAAAGGAAGTTATGGATAAAGAGAGTAATGGAAAGGAAATAATTCAGCCAAAAAAGAGCAATCTCTACAAACCCACTATTCCTTTTCCTCAAAGGCTGCAAAAGCAAAATGCAGATAGACAGTTTTCAAAATTTTTGGAAGCCTTCAAGAAGCTGCACATAGACATACCATTTGCAAAGGCACTTGAACAAATTTCATCTTATGCCAAATTCATGAAGGATATACTATCAAAGAAAAGGAGGCTTTGAGATCATGAAACCATAACCTTGACTGAAGGTTGTAGTGCCATTTTTGATAGAAAACTAACACAAAACTAAAAGATCCAGGTAGTTTTGACATCCCTTATACTATTGGGAACATTAATTTTGGCAAGGCACTATGTGATTTGGGTTCTAGCATTAACCTCATGCCATTATTAGTCTTCTAGATATTAGGGGTTGGTAAAGCCACAGTAACATTGCAGATGGAAGATAGGTCAATTAAAAAACCCTAGGGTATGGTAGAGTATTTTATAGTAAAAGTAGACAAATTAATCTTTTCGGTAGACTTCATTATGCTAGACATGAAATAGGACCATGACATTCCTATATCATACTTGGTCATCCATTCTTAGCAATCGGAAGAGCACTCGTTGATGTACAAAAAGGTGAACTTACAAT
The DNA here is from genome assembly GCA_030763125.1 of Hippophae gyantsensis. Taxonomy (NCBI): domain Eukaryota; kingdom Viridiplantae; phylum Streptophyta; class Magnoliopsida; order Rosales; family Elaeagnaceae; genus Hippophae; species Hippophae gyantsensis. The sequence continues at coordinate 53,634,176 of CM061031.1, read as the reverse complement.
AAGAGTGCAAGATGAACAGGTAAAATTTAATGTGTTCAAAGCAATTAAATTTTCTAATGATGATAATGTCGGTGATTGTTTTCGAATAGATAGCACTGATGAGCTAACCACTAATGTGCTTTATGACATGTGCCCTATTGATGCTTTAGAGTCTGTGCTTTATGACTAACGAATAACATGACACACATGCTGGCGCACAAATTAATGTTATTATTTTAACGACACTTGTTGAATCACTCCCACTTATGACTTTAACACATGATGCTATGAACAAGGACATTAACGTAATAGAGAATAACTCAACTTGTTTTAATTTTGAAAATATGGAATCAAAGGTTGATATTGTGAACTGTGTGAACTTTTTGGAGGACACGCCTCTCATGTGTGTATCAAATATAGTTGGGGAATGTCTTGAAATAAGCTCACGGTTGAAACCATCCATTGAGGAGCAACCAAAATTAGAGCTTAAACCTTTACCTTCTTATCTTTGTTATACATTTTTGGGTGATAACGAGACACTTCCAATCATAATCTCGGCTGATCTAAGTATGGAGTAAGTGGAAGAACTACTAAAGGTGCTAAGAAACTTCAAAAGCGCTATAGGTTGGTCTATTGCCGATATCAAAGGCATAAGACCATCAATATGCATGCACAAAATCTTGCTAGAAGATGGGGCTAAACCCATCAGGGATACACAACGCCGCTTAAATCCCATTATGAAAGAAGTGGTGAAGAAGGAATTTGTTAAGTGGCTAGACATGAGCATTATTTACCCAATATCAGATAGTGAATGGGTAATCTAGTCCAATGTGTACCGAAGAAAGGAGAAATCACTGTGGTGGAAAATGAGTCCAATGAGTTAATACATACTAGGACTATCACGGGATGGAGAGTATGTATGGATTTTTATAAAGTAAATAAAGCTACAAGGAGGGATCATTTTCCTCTCCCATTTATGGATCAAATGCTTGACCGATTAGATGGGCATTCTTTCCTTTACCTTCTAGATGGATACTCTCGTTATAACCAGATTGCTATGGCACCTGAAGACCAAGAAAAGATCATATTCACATGTCTTTATGGAAATTTTGCTTTCAGGAGAATGCCTTTTGGATTATGTAATGCACCTGTAAAATTTCAACACTACATGATGACCATTTTCTCAAACATGGTGGACAATTTATTTAATTTTCTTAAAATATATAAAAAACAACAAATACTAATTTATTAAACTAAAATTAACTAAAAATAGAAAGAACATAGCAATTATAATTAATAAAATAGGTAAAAATAACTATATAAAATACAGTTATCAACTACTCTAAATCAGACCGGATAACTAAACCTTAAAATCTAATTTTCAGATTTAAGTTTGTAATGAAAAATAATATATTTCTCTCCAACATTCTTAATATATAATCTTGAATAAAAATAAAATCAATTCAATTTAGAGATTTTTACCTATTTAATATTTCGCAAGCATAACAATGTAATTATTATATCATGTTTACATATAGCCAACACAGTTAAATTTAATCACAGACAAATTAAATATAACATGTAAGAATAAAGCATAAAAAATAACTGCAAAGAAAATAAAATCCTTACAGAACTTCGATGCTATTCCCGTTGCTGGAAAACCTCCAAACAAAATTTGCACTCCCATTTATTGAATCAAAAAGCTAATAAATTACAAAAACATAACTAGTTGTTCTCAAAAAGAGAAGAACTCTAAAACTAAGAGAATTTAACTAATAAAAACTAAAAACTAAGAAAGAAACTAAGAAAAGCTTAAAAACTAATAAATGAGAGAAAGAAAGAGAAGAGAAGAATGGTTTTTAGGTGTGGTATGAAGTGAAGAGAAGGGAAGGGGGATATTTATAGGTGAGGATGGAGAGAAAAAGTGGGTGAAAAATGATGAAAACGAGGAGTGGTGATTTTTGACGTCAGCATGACGTGGGGCGGCTGTGCGTAGATAGGGCGTAGCTGAGTGCAGGCGCGCGCAGATGGGTAGTAGCTGGGTGCAGAAGGGGCATATGGGCGCGTGTGGAAGGAAAGGCTGAGCGGCTGGGCGGTGCGTTTTCCCCCTTTTTGACATTTTTGACCTTTTCGACCCATTTTGTCCAAATTTTTTTCATTTGACTTTTCCTCATTTATTTTATGAATATATTGCTTCCAGTATTCCTCTTTAAGTCTTTAAGTTACATTTTTAAGCGAAAATACCTGAAAAACAATAAAAATACCCGTGATTCTGAAAAGACAAATATATATAAATATATGATAAAATCTTATAAATATATATATTTTTAATCAATTAATGTGCATAAAATCATGGTAATTTTAGTGTTTTTTGAGCACTCATCACAACCCCCAACCAATTGCTTGCTAGTCCCTTAGCAAGAGAAGCGATAAAAACTAAAGATTAAACTATCCTAAATCACTTTCGTGGATTGACACGGTTGCATTTAGCCTATGCAACAAGCCTTTAAACCCCTAGGTTTCCCTAGTGGATGAGTTTCAGTCTCGTGAGGGTTTTCAGTAATGATACCCACAAACATTGAACTAGATGTAAAAATTAAAAGAAATAAAAATAATCAACTTTAAAAACTAAAATTACAACAAAATCAAAAATTAACTTTTAAGAATAAAAGAAAACAACATATCACAAAAATGTCTCATACTTTTTAATCTCCTTTAAGATCATATTTAAAATCTCAAGCATAAGTTATTTTAATCTTTTTAAACAATCATGATTTATTATAATAATTAGTCGAAAATCATTTTCATATTTCATATCATAAATGTATCAATTTAATTTCACCCAATTTCAGTGTCATGAATCCGAATTCGCTTCGACTCTATTCCTCACAAGTCAATACTCTCAAAACACTGAATCCTATGGGTTCAAACACTCATACTAATTTATATGCGAAAGAGTTGATGTATAGAAATGAACTAAATGTTCACATATGTATAAAGAATAAAGGCTCAAAGTGTTATTTTGACTTTGATCTCATGGAAGGAATCAAATGTATAAATTATAAAGATATCATATATAAAAATTATTTTCATGCATAAATCAAACTCATTAAGAAAAAATTTCAAGATATATTCCTTTTACAAATGAAGAAAGTGCAATGACTTTTTAGGGAATTACTTCCTATAGTTTTCTTTTGTAATTAGCCTTTACTCACAACTTTATAAACAATGTGGGCCATAGTATGTAGATTATACTATATATTCTTTATCTCTATATATTTTTATGAAGATATTTTTCAATATATATCATTTGTTTAGAGAGTCAACCCATGTATAGATTGTACATTTTTTTTTGAATTTTGGGTAATACGGGTCATAGTATGTAGATTATACTATATATTTTTTATCTCTCTATATTTTTCTGAAGATACTTTTCAATATATATCATTTTTTTAGAGAGTCAACCCATGTACAGATTGTACATTTTTTTTTTAGGATTTTGGTGAATGGTTAATTTTGTGGCTTTTCTATTTGATTTGGTTTAGGTAACCCCATATATATCTTTTTTTTGTAGCAGTCATGTATGAATGAGATAAAAGCATATACTATCAATTTCTACTCAAATCATTTAATCTAAGCAAAAATAATAATAAAAAATATAAGACACTCTATTAAGATGAGAAAAAATTCATAAGAAATGTGTTTGGAGTAGAAAAAATATATTTTTCACTCTAAATAAAGGGAAATTAGGCTCAAATTATATCTCACAAAGGTAGTCTCCACTAAAACAAATTCATAAACACCGATTTTGGGTTTAATATAATTTCTACATCTTATCAAGAAATACTAGTTATGACAAAAACTAACTAATTATAAAAAAAAATTACAAAATATTTCATGATGTGTTTTCAAAAATTAATCTAACAGTACAAAAGACTTAACTATTTACTTAAATTTGATTTAAAGAAATGATAAATTTTTGTGAGAACTTTTTTTTTTAAATTCCAAAAATTACTAAATCACACAAAGAAAATAAAAACAAACACAAAAATTGAAAATGTGAACATAAAAAATATATTATTATTATTATTATTATTATTATTATTTCTTTATTAAATTTTTATTTTTTTATAAATTGTTAAATTGTTTTTAAGCATGGTAACTTTTCACCACACCCAACCTAGAACTTACATTGTCCTCAATGTAACAACTGCAAATTAAAGATAAAGAGAAAAGAGAAGAAATATTACCTATTTCTTGAGAATGTGCAAGTAGTGATGGAGAAATGCAGGTGCATCCATCATATTCATCAATAAAGTTCACACAGATAGATCGATGTGAACTTCTAACATCTCAACAAATATTTTTAGTTTTAACAATTTTAAAATTATTCACATGTAATTAAACTAAAATAAACAATAGAAATAAAACAAAATAAAATTACCTAAAATGATGGGTTGCCTCCCATCCAGCGCTTAGTTTAACGTCTTAGCAAGACATAACTTTATGGTGCTAAGGGTTACTCAGCCAAATGCAATCCATTTCAGCAATGTTGTTTGGTTCTTCTAAATAAGGCTTCACACGATGCCCATTGACTTTGAATGTTTTCTGTGTCTTGGAATCCAATAGTTCTACTACTCCATGTGCAAATACCTGAACTATTTTGAATGGTCCATCCCATCTTGATCTCAGCTTTCCTGGAAATAATCTCAAACGAGAGTTAAATAAAAGAAATTTCATTCCAGGGTGAAGAATCTTAGGAACTAGCCTCTTGTCATGATAGCGCTTAGTACGCTCTTTGTATAATTTGGCATTCTCATAGCCTTCGTTCCTAATTTATTCCAACTCATTAAGATGGAGTAACCGTTTTTCTCCTGCTTTATCTAAATCCATGTTTAACTCTTTAATTGCCCAGTAAGCCTTGTGTTCAAGTTCAACTGGAAGGTGGCACGCTTTCCCAAAGATTAACCGGTAAGGGCTCATCCCAATAGGTGTTTTGTAAGCGGTGTGGTATGCCCATAAGGAATCATTTAACTTAAATGCCCAATCCTTCCTTGAAGGACGCACAGTACGTTCCAATATTCCTTTAATTTTCCTATTACTTACTTCCACTAAACTAGAAGTTTGAGCATGATATGGAGTAGCTACTTTATGTGTGATGTTGTACTTGTTTATTACTCCATCAAATATCTTGTTACAAAAATGGCTACCTCCATCACTTATTATGGCTCTAGGCGTTCCGAACCTACTGAATATTAAATCCTTCAAGAATTTAACAACATTACCATCATTGGTTTTAGTGGGGATAGCTTCTACCCACTTGGATACATAATCCACAGTAACCAAAATGTATTGAAAACCATTAGATGGGGGAAAAGGACCCATAAATTCAATCCCTTATACATCAAAGAGTTCAACAACTAAATTAGATGTCAAAGGTATTTCATCTCTTTTGCTTATGTTTCCTGTTCTTTGACATCTATCACATTGTGCACAAAACATATGAGCATCTTTAAAAAGAGTGGGCCAAAAGAATCCAGACTGTAGTACCTTACAGGCTATCTTTTCACCACCAAAATGGCCCCTACAATGAAGTTCATGACAAAAAGTTAAAATGCTCTTATGTTCTTCTTTAGGTACACATCTCCGGATGACTTGATCTTGACCAATCTTGTATAAATAAGGGTCATTCTAGAAATAGTCCTTAATAGTTTTAAAAAACCTTTTCTTGTCCTGATATGAAGTGTTAGGTCGCAAAACACCGATGGCAAGATAATTTACAATATCAGCATACCATGGGTTCAGACCTATTGAAAATAACTGTTCATCAGGAAAGGTTTCAACTATATCTTCATTACTCTCATCTTTAAGATAATTGAAGTCAGAAATCAACCTAGACAAATGGTCAGCTACTAAGTTTTCACTGCCTTTCTTATCCTTGATTTCTAAGTCAAATTCTTGTAAGAGTAAGACCCTCCTGATTAATCTTGGCTTGGCATTTGGTTTACTTAATAGGTATCTTAAAGTAGCATGATCAGAATGCACAATCACTTTAGATCCTACTAAATAAGACCAAAATTTGTCTAAAGAAAACACTATAGCCAAGAATTCCTCTTTAGTGGTGGTATAATTCATTTGGGCATCATTGAGTGTTTTGCTAGCATAGTAGATGACATGCAAACGCTTATCCACGCTTTGTCCCAAGACTGCTCCTATAGCATAATCAGAAGCGTCACACATTATTTCAAAAGGTAAAGACTAGTTTGGTGCCATAATAACAGGGGTAGATGTTAGTTTCTCTTTTAAGGTATTAAAGGTAATAAGGCAGTCATTGTTGAAATCAAAATAAACATCCTTTGATAGCAAGTTACATAAGGGATGACTTATTTTAGAGAAATCTTTAATAAATCGTCTGTAAAATCCTGCATGTCCTAAGAAGCTTCTTATCCCCTTCACAGATGTAGAGGGAGGTAGTTTGGATATCAATTCAACTTTTTCTTTATCAACTTCAATACCCTTGTTTGAAATTATATGTCCTAAAACTATCCCTTGTTGAACCATAAAATGACTTTTCTCCCAACTAAGGGTGAGATTGCATTCAATGCATCTTTCTAAAACCAAAGTCAATTTATGTAAGCAATCATCAAATGAGTTCCCAAAGACAGAGAAATCATCCATGAAAATCTCAATGAATTTTTCCACCATGTCCGAGAAAATAGATATCATGCATCTCTGGAAAGTGGCAGGGGCATTGCATAACCCAAATGGTATTCTTCGAAAAGAAAATGTCCCAAAAGGACATGTAAATATGGTCTTCTCCTGATCTTCTGGTGCTATGGGTACTTGATAATATCCAGACAATCCATCTAAAAAACAGTAAAATTCATGCCCAACTAATCTTTCCAACATTTGGTCAATGAATGGAAGAGGAAAGTGATCCTTTTTAGTATATAAATTTAGTTTCCTAAAATCTATACACATTCTCCATCCAGTGATTATTCTAGTAAGCACTAATTCACTTTTGTCATTTTTAACAACTATTATCCCAGATTTCTTTGGTACCACATGCACTGGACTAACCCACTTACTATCCGCAATAGGATAGATAATCCCTTCTTCTAACAATTTAAGAATTTCTTTCTTAACTACCTCTTGCATATTTGGGTTTAGTCTTCTTTGGGCTTCTCATACAGGTTTAGCACCATCCTCCAAGTTAATCTTGTGCATACACATTGTAGCACTAATGCCTCTTATATCCCCGATACTCCAACCTATAGATTTCTTAAACTGTTTAAGCACTTTGATGAGTTCCTTTTCTTGGGTTTTGGTCAAGGTTGAAGAAATTATCACTGGATAAGTTTCTCCTTCTCCCAAAAACACATATTTTAAGTGCTCAGGTAAGTCTTTCAGTTCAAGTTCAGGTGGATTGGCCTCTTTACTAGATGAACAACTAGGTAGATTTAAAAGTGTACTAGATTTTGTCATTACTTCATCATTGTCTAGTTGTTCAAGGTACCCCTTAATTTCCTCATCTAAATCTTCTTTGACCTCTTCAAGTGTAAGAACAGTTTCAAGCTTGTCTTCTATTCTGGTTTGGAAAAAGGTGCTTTGGACAAGATTATCCAAAGGGTCAACATCGAATATTTCATCGATGGCAGAAATAGAAGGAAAAGGTGAAGAATCAAAAACTTTTAAATGAACAGTTTCTCCTAAGACTGTCATTGTCAATTTTCCATCTTGGACATCAATAATAGTTTTAGTAGTTGCCATAAATGGTCTACCAAGAAATATTATGTGCTCTCTGTCCAATGCTGGATTTTCTTGCATATCCAGAACCACAAAGTCAACAGGTATTATCAATTTGTCTACTTGTACCAACACATCCTCAACTATTCCCTTTGGATACTTAAGAGATCTATCTACAAGTTGAAGGGACATAGTTGTGGGTTTTAAATCTCCTAGATTGAGCTGTAAGAATATAGAGTAGGGCATCAAATTTATACTAGCACCTAAATCAAGCATTGCTTTAGCAACCTTCCTATCCCCCATAGTTATGTTTATAATAAAACTTCCAGGGTCTTTTAACTTAGGGTGTAGTTTGTGCTGAAGTACAACGCTAGAAATTTCTGATACTACTACTCGTTCATTCAGTTCATACCTCTTTTCCTTAGTGTTCAACTCTTTGAAAAACTTAGCATATGAGGGCACATTCATGATCACTTCTAATAATGGTAAATTTATATTTACTTTAGAGAGCATATTAAAAAGATCATAGAATTGCTTATCTTGTTTGGATTCTTTTAACCAGTGTGGAAAAGGTACTTGCAACTGGTGTGGTTCTGTTGTCTTTTGAATTTTGGGGATGTCAGATGACTCTCCAATGAGTTTTTCAGAAGGCTTGTTAAGTTTAACACTTATTTCTCCTTTTTGTGATAGTAGAATATCACCTTCTTTGTTACCTGAACTACAAGGTAAATTGTTAGATATTTCAGGTAAACTGGTATTGACTTCCTTACCACTTCGAAGGGTTCTTACATCCTTTGCTCGTTCTGGTTGACTGGACAACTTTCCTGGTTCTTTCTTTTGCATTTGTTTAGCCAGTTGCCCAATTGTAGATTCAATTCTTTTAACCGAAGCCTCCATGGTGTTCAACCTTTGATTATTTATCAATTGGTTGTCATGACTAACTTGAATAAAAGCATTCAAGCTATCCTCTAAGGTTGGCTTAAACGATTGGGTGTAGACTGGGTAATTGTTTTGCTTCCAATGATGGTTAGGGTGATTATAGGTGTTTGGATGATACCTTTGAAAGGATTTAACTTCCTCCATGGAATCGACACTAGAATCACAAGTACTTGAACAATTATGAGTACCATGCCCAATTGAAAAACACACTTCACACATTTCTTGATTTGGCATTTGGTGGGTAGTGAGAAGTTGCACTTGTTTAGTCAATGCACCAAGTTGCAAGGTTATCTCATTATCGGAGCCAACTTCATTGAATCTTGCTCTCCTTCTAGCACTTCTTTATTGGGAATTAGAACCCAACAGCTCATAAAGATTATAGGCTTCCTCTGTAGTTTTTTCTCCCACAGCACCTCCAGCAGCATTATCAACCATGTATTGACTCTACAGTGTCAAACCATCATAAAAGAATTGGTTTTGTAGTTGCAATGGAAAGCTATGATTATGACATTGAATGAAAAGGAGTTTGAATCGTTCCTAAGCTTCATGAAAGGGCTCTTCATACATTTGAGAAAATGTTGCTATCTTCGTCCTTAAATCAACAGTCTTTTGATGGGAATAGAACCTACCAATAAAAATTTCATATACTTCCTCCCAAGTTTTTAGAGAACCCGACTGTAGAGTAATGAACCATGACCAAGCTTTATCCTTGAGGGTGTAAGGAAAACACCTCATCCTAAGTTGATCTTCATTAATTGCATGTAGTGGAAAGGTTTGGACAATAGCATAGAATTCTCGAATGAAATGCAAAAGGATCTTCATTAGGGACACCGTAAAAGGAAGGCAACAAAGAATAATGAATCTTTTTTAATTCATAATTCCTTGCAGCCTCTTGTAATTGTATGCCAGAAGTTACATTGCCAATGATTGGCATTGTATAGTCTTTCATCATTTTCTGCCTATCTTCAGCATCTCCCATGGTTATTTGTAGTTGAAATTGATCCTCGTCCTATCAACATTTAGCTCTTAAAAAATATAGTAGATATCACTTAGAAAGATTTCTCACTTGACAAAATGTACAGGCTTAAAGCAAAAAGGTGTAGGAAATTTTTTTTTAATGCTAAATTTAAAGAATGGACACAATTTTTGAAATAAACAAATTTATTTCATTTGAATTTTATTACACACAAAATAAAACTAAAACAAAGGAAAATACAATAATGGGTGACCTCCCATGTAGGACTAAAAATTATCGTCTTTTAGTAAGACGTTGCTTGGAGATTGCAGAATGACAAACTCAATGTCTCCTCTTCATTGAATTTATTTTACCCCATTTGACCATCAAATTAGTCTTTGCTTTTATTTTGTAAATGTTCAACTAACTGTTCTACTTGAACTTCCACCTTTTTCATAGAAGCTTCCACAGAATCCAACCGTTGATTGGTTTTGGATTGGTTATCTCTACAAACTTGAATAAAAGAATTCAAGTTGTCATCCAAGGTTGATTTATTGGGAATGCTTCTTGGAATAGGCAGGTGGAATTGTTGGCCTGGCTGATTTGAGCTCTGAGCAAAAGGAGGGTTGTTTTACCTCCAGGAGAAGTTCGGATGATTTCTCCACCCAAGATTGTAGGTATTTGAATTGGGGTCATACCTTGGTCTCTGTTGATATGCTCCCAATACATTAACCTATTCAGGTCCAGCTATTGTTTCTCCTTGATATGGACAGGCTTCAGTACCATGTCCCATGTTGCCATACAAACCATACTGTTCATTATTGGTGTTGGTTTGTGTAGTGAGAAGGGCAACTTGCTTGGTCAGTTGAACAAGTTGTTGTTGAACTTCAGTGCTGGAATCGATTTCATGAACTCCAACTTTTCTCACTCGTGAGCTTTTCTGTTGGGAATTAGCACCCAACATCTCAAAGAGTTTGTACGTCTCTGAGGCAGTCTTTTCTCCCATTGCTCCTCTTGCAGCGTTGTCGACAATGAACTGACATTGTTGTGTAAGTCCATCATAAAAGAATTGGTTCTGCAACTGTAGGGGAAAGCTATGATGGGGACATTGAGTGAGAAAAATTTTGAACCTATCCCAAGCTTCATGGAATGGTTCTCCTTCCATCTGAGAGAAAGTAGCAATCTTTCCTCTCAACTCTGATGTTTTTTGGTGGGAATAGAATTTTCCCATGAATTTATTATAAATGTTCTCCCATGTCATCAAAGAACCTGAGGGAAGTGACATTAACCAAGCTTTGGCCTTATCCTTTAAGGTGTAGGGGAAACATCTCATTCGAAGTTGATCCTCGTTTAGAATACTGAGTGGGAAGGTTTGGACCGTAGCATAGAAGTCTCTAATGAAGGAAAGAGAATCTTCAATAGGGAGCCCATAAAAGGAAGGAAGCATAGAAAAATGAATATTTTTTAAGTCATAATTCCGAGCAGCTTCACCCAGCTAGATAGCGGCAGTTGCCGTGCCAATCACCGGTCTTGCAAACTCCTTCATGGTGGTTTCCTAACATGTTGGTTTTCTGTCATTTCTTTTGGTTCTAGTAAAGGACTAAGGTTTGGTTCTACGTTTGGCTCAAAAACAGGTTGATGGTTGGAATCGAGTATTGTTGACACTTGTTTAAATTTATGAATATTATTTACATATGGTGTAAGGGGGTTTCCTAAGGATCTCCTACCACGCATAGACTATTGAAAACGTAAATTTAAAACTCCTATTAACAAAATAATAACCACACAAAAATTTAGAGAAAATTTACATGGTATTTAATACAAAACACTAAACAAAACTAGTTAAACCCTAAGTCAAATTTATTTATTTAAATAAAACAAAGTTTAAATTTTATTTATTTAATGTTTGTTTTTTAATTTTATTTAATTTTATATTTTTTTACTATTCATGAACGGTAAGTTTTTACTTCAAATTTCAAATTCAAAACACTAATATTTTACTGTTCACGTAAAATTTTTTTTAATTAATTTTTTTATCTTTTATTTTTTAATTTTTTTTATTTTTTTACTATTCATGAACTCTAAGTTTTTTTTTTATGAAATTTGAAATTTGAAATTTTTTTTATTTATTTTTTTACTATTTATGAATTGTAAGTTTTTTTATGAAATTTGTAATTTAAAAAAAAATTATTATTTTTTTATTTATTATTTTATTTTATTATTTACGAACAAAAATTTATTTTACAATTTATGAAAGGTTTATTAAAAAAAATAACAACTATTTACAGCACAATTGTTTTTTTAAATTTTAATAAATAATTTAAAAACGATATTTTTTTCCCAACAACGGCGCCAAAAACTTGATCGGGCAGAACCGACATCACCGATCCTGCCGATACTTTGGTTTTATATTTATAAAACTCTCGCAAGTGCACAAATCATTTCGTAGAAAATGATAAGTATACTCCCAAGGTCAATCTAAGGAAGGAATGTATGTGGTTTTTAATTTATTATTCAAACTTTTAAAAACAAAATTAAATCCTAAACATCCTGTCACGATTGTTTGGTTTTTGTGTTTCTAATCTAATAACATAAAAATAAACATAGATACAGATTCAATAAATATTTATGCAAATTTTATCATTTATAATAGTGGAGTATTTATGGATATAATAAGTAAGTTAATTATGCTTGTTCATATTATCTAGGTTATTAAAGATATAAATTAATATTTTTTTTATTCTATCTTTTTTTATATTAATACCACCTTTGTTAGGGTTAGATATTCATTGTTAACTAAACAAATCAATTAACACCTATGGGTGGGGTTGATAACTAATTTGGTTAATTAAATTAATTTCTTTTTCTAAGAGATTGAAAATAAATCATTTAAATGCCACCTTTGGTGGGGTTAGACAGTTTAAACATTATTCAAGGTGTCCAAATTAAACATAAGAATTTAATTATCCGAGTACTAACTTTCAAGTTTTAAAACCACTACTGGAAACATGTTGTCAATATATTTTCAGATAATAATTCTTATAAAAACTTTTGAAATAGAGCTTCACTCTAACTACCGGGCGATTGTACCAACAAATAAAAGAGCACTACTCTAAATCAGACCGGATAACTAAACCTTAAAATCTAATTTTCAGATTTAAGTTTGTAATGAAAAATAATATATTTCTCTCTAACATTCTTAATATATAATCTTGAATAAAAATAAAATCAATTCAATTTAGATATTTTTACCTATTTAATATTTCGCAAGCATAGCAACGTTATTATTATATCATGTTTACAAATAGCCAAAACAGTTAAATTTAATCACAGACAAATTAAATATAACATGTAAGAATAAAGCATAAAAAATAACTGCAAAGAAAATAAAATCCTTACAGAACTTCGATGCTATTCCCGTTGCTAGAAAACCTCCAAACAAAATTTGCACTCCTATTTATTGAATCAAAAAGCTAATAAATTACAAAAACATAACTAGTTGTTCTCAAAAAGAGAAGAACTCTAAAACTAAGAGAATTTAACTAAGAAAAACTAAAAACTAAGAAATAAACTAAGAAAAGCTTAAAAACTAAGAAATGAGAGAAAGAAAGAGAAGAGAAGAATGGTTTTTAGGTGTGGTATGAAGTGAAGAGAAGGGGGCTATTTATAGGTGAGGATGGAGAGAAAAAGTGGGTGAAAAAATGATGAAAATGAGGAGTGGTGATTGCTGATGTCATTGATGATGTCAGTATGACGTGGGGCGGTTGTGCGTAGATGGGGCGCGCTGAGCGACTGGGCGGTGCATTTTTCCCCTTTTTGACATTTTTGACCTTTTCGACCCATTTTGTCCAAAAAAAATTTCATTTGACTTTTCCTCATTTATTTTATGAATATATTGCCTCCAGTATTCCTCTTTAAGTCTTTAAGTTACATTTTTAAGCGAAAATACCTGAAAACCAATAAAAATACCCGTGATTCTGAAAAGTCAAATATATATAAATATATGATAAAATCATATACATATATATATTTTTAATCAATTAATGTGCATAAAATCATGGTAATTTTAGTGCTTTTTGAGCACTCATCAATAACTAAAATAGAAGTAATTGAGAAACTACTCCTACCTACCAATGTATAAGGAGTAAAAAATTTTCTTGGGCATGTAGGCTTTTATCGTAGATTCATAAAAGATATTTCCCAAATCTCCAAATCCTTGTGTAATCTTTTGGAAAAGGACATGCCTTTCAAGTTTGATGATAAATGTTTAACAGTATTTCAAGTGCTTAAAGAGAGACTAGTGTCAGCACCAATTGTAGTCACAACGGATTGGAACAAGCCCTTTGAATTGATGTGTGACGCAAGTGATTTTTCTATTGGAGCTGTTCTTGGATAGCGAAGAGACAAAAAATTTTGTGCCATATACTATGCAAGCAATACAATGAATGAGGCTCAAATGAATTATGCTGCTAGAGAGAAAGAGCTCCTAGCCATTGTATATGCCTTTGAGAAATTCAGGTCTTATTTGGTTGGAACCAAAGTGACTGTTTACACAGATCATTCTCCAATAAAGTATCTCATGATGAAGAAGGATGCAAAACCAAGATTGATAAGATGAGTGCTCCTTCTACAAGAATTTGACTTGTAAATTCATGATTAAAAAGGAATAGAAAATCAGGTAGCAGACCATCTGTCTAGATTAGAGATGGAAGCAAAAATGGATGATAATATGGTAATTAGGGAATCTTTTCCATATGAGCAACTATTTTCTATAGCCTAAATAGAAGTTCCATGGTATGGAGACATTGCAAATTTTCTTGCCGCCAACTTTCTTCCACTGAACCTCACATGGCAACAAAAGAAGAAGTTTTTCCATGACATTGAATAGTATTTTTGGGATGATCCTTACCTCTATAAAGAATGTGGTGATGGTATTTTGAGAAGGTGTGTCCCTAATGATGAAGTTGAACGTAGCCTTTACCATTGCCATAGCTCAGACTATGGAGGTCACTTTAATAGCTCAAAAACAACAGCTAAAGTACTTCAATCTGGTTATTTTTGGCCTACACTATTTAAAGATGCTTATAATTATGTAAAGGTATATAATAGATGTCAAAATAGGTAATATTTCAAAAAGAGATGAGATGCCTCTAAATAGTATACTTCAAGTGGAATTGTTTGATGTGTGGGGCATCAATTTTATGGGACCATTTCGTCCATCATTTGGCAACCAATACAAACTCGTAGGAGTGGATTACGTGTCAAAGTGGGTAGAAGCCATTGCTAGAAACAAATGTGATGCCAAAGTTGTCATGAAATTTCTGAAGAAAAATATTTTCACTAGATTTGGAACTCCTAGGATCATTATTAGTGATGGAGGAAGTCACTTTTGCAATAAAGCATTTAATTCCTTATTGTCTAAGTATGAGATTAAGCATAAAGTGTCTACCCTTTACCATCCCCAAACAAGTGGGCAAGTAGATGATAACTCTGTGTTTTAGAGTTATTTTGTCCAATTCATTAATTATAATTGCTATGTTTTTCAGGTTTTTAGTTCCTAAATTATTATTTAGTGTTAGTTTTGTAGGAAATTATATTTTTAGAAAAAATTAAACAATTTAAATTAAAAAAAGACTTAAATGCAAATAAAAAATTTTAAAATTTAATTTGAATTAAAAAGAGGGCTTAAATGTAATAAATAAAAATTTGAATTTAAAATTATTTTCTCCACAGAAAGGGAGTCCAATGTACGATATTTATCAATGAGCCTCACACACCATCAGATCATAAATTCAATGGTGAAGATCAGGAGAGTGATATGCAAACACAGAGTGGATGAGTTTTAGTTGCTTTTGCACCATTCGGGGCACAGAGTGGGGTCCATCTTCCTTGAAGTTCGGCACACAGAATGAGGCCCACCTATTTACACAATTGATTTTTCATGAGACACGCCCTCTATCACCCACCACCAGATCAAACGATTGATGGTCCAGATTGTGTGTGCTTTTCACTCTTCCCATAAGAGAGTCACTTGTGGAGTCTAGTTGTTCTACACATCCTAGCGTGCATAATTCTCCTATGACACGGTCCATCGAATCTGCATGCGCCCTCGCGTCTTGCCCAATCCAAAGTTGCCACGTGTCATATTATCCTAACAGCGAATCAGAGCTCGCCATGTGTCATGTGTAGTGTAAAAACAATTCAGAAAATTTCCCACTACCATAGTTCATTCTGCACGATTTTTCTACCCTTTTGTACGCCTCTTTTGAGGAATGTTTTTGATGTATTTTTGGAGATATTGCAGAGGCCATAAATAAGGGGTTATTTTATTGTTGAAAAGAAGGGGGAGAACATACAGAAGCCATTTTTGGCTTTTGTTGTTGTTTTGTTAAGGCAAAATAGAGAAAACGCAAAGAGCGAAGAAGAAGGCAAGGGATGAACTCAAATTTATTGAGGAATCATCAAAGAGTTTCTTCTAATCTTTTTTTTTTAATTTAATTTTCCTTAAATGTCTAAATATTTTTGTATTGTAATTTCAATATTTGCTATGAACTAAATTATTTGTTCTAGGATTGCAATGTAACTTACATTATGAAGCTTGAATTAACTATTTTTGAATAATTTATGGGATGTTTTTAATTTGTTTATTCTATTTGTGCTTAATGCCTTTGATTGTTGGAAGATTAATCAATTGATCTAAGAACCCTAATGAACTTTTTATAAGGAATTTTTGTGTTTTGCTCGTGGATAGAATAACATATATATATATATGAGATAGGAATATACTTTTATTGTATGTGTAGCTATTGAGAATTTTGAGCTTAATGAATCTTGGTAAATTTAATTCTCATAGGAATATAGTGAATTATTTTAGCGAGATGTGTCTATTTGTTATCAGAAGAGACATATGGATAAATTAGGAGTTCTTGGTTGAAAAATTAAATGCGAGAACATAAATCAAGAGAAAATAATATGATTCAAGTGGATTAATTTGGTGAAATTATAATCCTAGAATTTTCTTATATATTGTTAGTTAAAATTAGTTTAGTTAAACTCTATGCAAGTATCGATTGTTTCCATAAAATTAGGTTGAAAAACTTTTAGTACTTAACAAATATTAGTAACAAATCTCCATGGGAACGATATCTTATTTATCACTTATTACTTATGATCGTGTATACTTGCACGTTGATGTTCTCTTAAGAGACCAACAGTAGAGGTATCTAATAGAGAAGTGAAAATAATTTTGGAGAAAACTGTGAACATCTATAGGAAGGATTTGTCACCTAAGTTGGATGATGCTTTATGGGTGTACAGATTTGCATTTAAAACACTAATTGGTACCACCCCATATAAGCTAGTTTATGGAAAGACTTGTCACTTACCATTAGAATTGGAGCACAAAGCATATTGGGAATTGAAACAGTTGAATATGTCAATAGATGCAGTTGGTGAGAAAATAATGCTTCAAATAAATGAATTGGATGAATTACGGTGGAATGCTTATGAAAATTCCAAGCTTTATAAAGAAAAGACAAAATGATGGCGCGACAAAAATATTGTACACCATATCTTTGAACCAGGTTAGAAAGTGTTACCGTACAGCTCAAGACTCAAATTGTTTCTCGGAAAATTAAAGAGTAGATGGTCAGGACCATTTATCATCACTAAGGTAACCAACCATGGATCCATTGAATTTGAAAATAAAGATAAAGATCGATTTATGGTTAGTGGGCATAGGGTGAAGCATTATTATGAAGATCAATTATCAAATGAAACACTTGTAATAACCTTAGTGGATGCACCTTAGAACTTGATAGGACCGTCTAGTCAAGGACGTTAAACGTGACGCTGGTTGGGAGGTAACCCAACGTTATTTACTTATATTTTCATTGTTTTTGTTTTACAGGTGAATAAATATAAAGAGCAATGGTGCAATATGAATGAGCATTTCAGTGATAGATGTGGTTTGCCATGATTAAGGGAGTTTTCCTTCCTTTTACCTTTTCATATTTATATGTTCACATTGGGGAAAATGTGTAATTTAAGTTTGGGGGAGGAAACTTCATTCTCTACATTAATATTCAGTATGCATTTTTAATTTTTAGGGATTTTTTTAAATTTTTAGGTTGTTTTTAATCATGATTTGGGTAGAAATTGATAAATATATGGAAACTAAATGCATGCATGCTTGATATGAAACATATGAACTCAATAATAAAAATTGGTTTTTATGATTAGGATAAGGAATGTAACATATTTGTTAAGATATTTACATTAATCATGTGATATGCTTGCTTGTTTTGATTTGATTGGTTCAAATTTTTATACACATTCATGATTGATTTTGGTGTTCTTATTAAGAGAAAATTTGTAGTGAGTTATACGAGTTGATGAGATCTACCAAGTTTTAGAATCTATTTGATCATCCCTTGAGGCAAAATCCTAAATAGTATTTAGCAAGAGAAATTATTTAAGCTTTATTTGGATCCATTGAGCCTTTC
Source organism: Hippophae gyantsensis (assembly GCA_030763125.1). Classification (NCBI taxonomy): domain Eukaryota; kingdom Viridiplantae; phylum Streptophyta; class Magnoliopsida; order Rosales; family Elaeagnaceae; genus Hippophae; species Hippophae gyantsensis. Next base: position 53,616,053 of record CM061031.1, on the reverse strand, counting down.
AAGCTAACCATTGTTATTATCTTTAGTCACCCATTTGAGCCTAACAAAGAACCATTCATATCTTTAAGCCACATTTAATTCCTAACAAATAAGTATTACCTTTACCCTTGCACCTTTAGCTTGTACGAAAAGGAAAAAAAAGATACAATCATGTGTTATGCTTTAGAGTAAGGTGAAATGGAATGCACCCCATAGAAAAAGAAGCAAAACTTAAAACACAATTATCCCTCTAAAGAATAGGAAAATAGAATTGAAAATAAGTTTGGGGGTGTTGTGAAGTTACCAAAAAAAAGAGAGGAAAGAGATGTGGAATAAAAAAATATGAAAAGAATGTCAAAAGAGGGTGCACTAAAATATCAAGTAAAAGCTCAATTGCAGTTAAAAAGTACACAATGAAAAATAAAAGAAGTTGAGGTGTGGAAAGAGCCTAAAATGTCTTCATTTATCGACCCCTTACCTAAGCCTTACATTACAGCCATGTAAAGTCCTTATTGATCTTGAGCTAAGTGCATATTTATATTAGTGGAGAGAGATGTGAAAAATAGACTTATGAGACTTGTTCTGAGATTGAATTGACTACCATTCTCATATAGGTTGATTTCATGAGTGCATTGGATGATATTATGTGCAGCACACACACACGAATCAATTTTCAAAAACCTTGCATATCCTTGTACTGATGGAACATTGATTGATGAATATGTGAACCTATTTATCATATAATTGTACAAATTTTGAGAGGGATAGTGATAACTGTATTTTATATAGTTATTTTCACCTATTTTATTAATTATAATTGCTAGATTCTTTCTATTTTTAGTTAATTTTAGTTTAATAAATTAGGATTTACTGTTTTTTTCTAAATTTTAAGAAAATTAAATAAAATGTATCGAAAATGCTCTTAATGGTAAATTTTTGTCCAAAAATATAATTTCAAATAAAAGTATTATTAATTGCAATTTACAAAAGTTGAAAATATAATTTAAATTAAAATTGGGCTTAATTTCAATTATTAAAAGTTTAAAATTTAATTTAAATTACAAAAGCGCTGTATTGCAATTAAATAAAGTTTAAAATGTAAATTGAAATATATTTGTGGGTGAAAATATAATTAATAAAAGTAAGTTTTTCTTCGCAGGAGAAACATTCCACGCGGCGTTATCCACGCTCCATCGTGGACCGTCAGATCAACGCATGAACGGTTCAAATGCGCGCGTGCACTTCAACCCGACAAAGGGGAGTGGATGCAGGGAAATTCTCTTTCGCGCGGCTCGGTGCCCGAGTGGGGCCCACCTGCCGCGCAGGCTGGCATGCAGCGTGGGATCCACCGTCTGACGCCGCGCAGACCTGTCCCCCACTTTCGCGCGCCTTTTCCAGTGCGGTTGATCCACGTGAGCCCGGTTTTTACGCGAACCAAAATCTGCCACATGTTGCACTTAATATTTCCGTAAATCATATTCCGACACGTGGCATGTTACAATGAGCGCGACCGCGCTAGATCAAGCCCGTGTTGTAGCCGTTGGCTCCCGTGCGACCATTCATCGTGCGCCCGTTTCCCCTCAACGAATGAGATGCTGCCACGTGTCCCACTAATTGTGTCCGCGAATCAGAACGCGACATGTGGCAGCATGGAAGAAAATTAAAACAGAAACGCGCAGCGTCCCACTCACTTTTTCGATCCAATTTTCGATATAATTTTTTGTCCCACCACGCGTTTAAATTATAATTTTCGCCACAATTTTATGTCCCCCGCGTGGATTTAAATTTAATATTTTATTGATGTATTTTTTTGCTATAAATAGGAGATAGTTTTTAGTTGTAAAAAAGTTGGTTGGAGTAGAGTTTTTGGAGTAGAGTTTTAGTTTTAATTTCGAAAGTTTTTAGAGTGTTTTAGTTTTTTCAGTTTGTAATTTTTATTGTGTTTGTGTGTTGAACGGAAAAACACGCAGAAGCCATTTTTGGCTTTTGTTGTGTTTTGCGTGTGCCAAATATTTGTTTTAAGTGATGTTTTAATTTTATTTCTGCTTCTTCTAATTTTTCTGTAGTTGTTATAATTTTTATTTTTATTCTATGAAGTAATTTAATTTTTCTAGGGTTGCATTTGATCGAAATTTATGAAACTTGATTTTAATTATTTTTGATAGATTTATAAGACGTTCGATTTGTTCGTTTTATTTTGTTCTTAATGCTTTTTGATTATTTACGAATCTTATCAAAACGATCTGTGGCACATGAATAAACTTGAGAAAGGCATTTGTGTGTGTATTGCTCGTAAATAGAATGACATGTATGATGAAGGATAGAAATATACCCTAATTGTATGTGTGACCATTTGAAAACTTAGAACGTAATGAATCTCGATAAATTTAATTTTCATAGAGATATAGTTAATTAATTTAACGAGGTGTGTTTATACGGAGCTCGAAAGAGATGTATGAATAATAAAAAAAGAAGTTTTCGGTTGACAAATTAAATGTACTAAAAAATATAAATCAAAAGAAAATAATATGATTTGAGTGGATTAGTTTGGTGAAAAATTACAATCCTAGATTTCTTTTATTTTCTTATTTTACTTTTTTATTAACCAACGATTGTTTTGGATAAAATCAGAGAGATACAATTTTAGTACTCGACAAACTATAGTAACAATTCCTCGTGGGATCGATCTTTACTTACAAATCTTTATTACTTGTGACCGTGTATGCTTGCACGAGTTCGTGTGTTGAAAAACACGCAACAGATAGTTTTTGTGAAATATGCATGTACTAGTAGAAGTATACTTATGAATGTACTACCCAAGTTATTTTATTTAGTTATACTTGGCTTTACTTGAGAACGAGCAAAGAGTTAAGTTTTGGGGTGTGATGACTCTATGAAAATATAGTCATTAGCACACTTTTTTACTTAATATTTACTTTTTTATTCAATAAATAGTATTTTTTGGGTCAAAAATACTAAAATATAAACTTTTTAATGAAAAGGGGTGAAAATATAATTTTTGGAATTTTTATGGATTTTTAACGCAGGACCAATTAGGAGCTACCACGTGACATGCCACGTAAGCAGAGGAGCTGCGTGTGAGGATGACGAAACACACACCACGTGTCAGTGCGATCTTGAATTCAAGTTCGGAAATCGGTCAACGTGCTGTCCACCCATGTGCCACACCATCCGTTTTTGCAAATCATATTGTGCCACGTGTTGTTGACTCAGCGAGCATTGACTCTGATCGGTCTCTCCTTCCCATGTTGCTCCTTGATTCGCCTAATGAATTTTTGATGTCATTTGTCGCGCTGTGATTGGCTGGAATTGTCAGTTTTGCTTGTTGTGATGTGATGGTCTAGATCACATATGAGCTTTATTTAAGTTTCTAATCACTCCATAAACCCTAATTGGCCTCCATTAGCATAATTTTGGTCAATTTTTGGAGCTAAAAAGAGAAAAATACATAAAAATTCCAGAGATGACACAATTTTGGTGGAGATTCAAGAGGAAATTAATACTACAATTCAAGAGATTGATTATATTTCTTTTTCTACGCTTTTATTTATCAATTTTATGTCTTCCTTTATGAAAAATATGAGCTTTATGAACATAATTATGTGTATTTAATTTATTAATCTAGGGATCTTATGAACCAAATTTTCACCATGTGCTGATTTAATATTTTACCCCAATTATAATTTTAATTTAATTATATTATTGAATCTGATTTTCATTCTATTAATTTTTTGGCCAACAATTTAACTATAGAGGCAATTAAATAGATTTGAGATAATTATTTAATTATTTGTCTTGATTAAATAACATGCATAGTTTCTTGGTAGAGATCTATGATTCTTATATATGTAATCCATAATTGATGAACTTAATGAGTAGTATGCAATTTAATTGGCATGAGAGTGTGATTAAATTAATTACTATATGGTGTGTAGTTTACTTAAGACAGGAATACATGCTAGGTTAGACTCAATTGATCATTTAATTAATTGATAATTATATTGGGGGGATTTTAGCGATTCGCATGTTTAGAAAATTAGGGGATTAAGTATTCCTAGATATTTTCTCATATATCTTTTTAGTCACAAAATATGATTTAATTAATTATTGCTATTTACTTTTAGTTATTTTAATTTTGCTTCCTTAAAATATAAAAACACCAAAAAAATTGATTTTTATTATTTTTAGTTTTAAAATCTAGTTTCTAATAAAATAATCTTCATGGGAAGGATCTTTACTTATCATTATATTACTTGTTATGATACGCATACTTATGTATTCATTGCACACACTTCGTGTGTCACGATCAGATACACACATAGGAGGTGTAGCCTCCAAATAGTTCACATGGTCAATAATATCATCTTGCATAATAAATTCCACAGTTCCATAATTAAAGTTGTGTTGTTTCATAATGAATTTATTTCATTATTCATAGCATCATGTATTAAAGTCTCAAGTTTTAGTGATTCCACATATTTAGCTATGTTATCATAATGAATGTGTGTGCCTAAGTGATTTTTAGGGTCCTCATTAGCATGTGTGTTTACAGAATCAATAAGCACATATTATAAGGCATAACTAGCACACATCTTATGAAGCACATCAGTGCATAGCTCATTAGTAACATTTATCTTAATGCAATTTCTAGTGTTATCATTAGTGAAATTATTCATAGCATCATGTTGTAAGCTCAAGTTTTTGTACATCAGTGAGTGCTCTTTCAGTTGCTAAATATGGATGACCAAGTATGATGGGAATGTCATGGTCTTGGGTTTCTTGATTGACCTATCTACCATTTGCATTGTTAACAAGCTTCATAAAGTGATTCCTTTTCAAATTGTTGAGAAGATGTGATGTAATTTATAAGCTTAGCTGTCTTTGATGGTGAGAAGTACTTTGGTAAGACTTTCTGAGCCAATTGATCCCATGTAGTTATTGACCCAGAAAGTAGTGATTGTAACCAAGCATCAACCTCATCCCTTAGTGAGAAAGGAAACAAGTGAAGGAAAATTGCATCATATGATACATCGTTCATTTTAAATATGTTGCATATTTCCAGGAATGAAGCTAAGGGAAGATTTGGGTCATCGTTAACTAACCCTCCAAACCGATTTGCCCATACCATCTAAATGATACTTGACTTGAGGTTAAAAAATTTCACATGATTCTACAGATATTGATAGATGATTAGGATCCATCTACATATAGGACTATAAAATTCCTTAAAGGTTTAGATCCATCTATATAACCCTTGATTGATCTTGTGTTAATTCTTTCCTTCTTAAGTGAAATAAGGTTCTCTCTACTTCCAGATCAAAAGGAACAAGATGTTCACCTATTAACTTGGGCATACAATAGAAACACTAAAACAAAAACCAAAAGGTCCAAACTTGTATAATAATAACCACAGTAATGACACCAAAAACTTGGTCATGCTAAACATAAGTATACTAGCCATACAAGTAATATAATGTACCTAATTGAGCACCAATATAATTATTACAAATATTATTTGGACAATAGAAAATTATAAAAATTGAAAATAAATGACAACTAATTTTAAATCTCAAAACTCAACATCTACGAAGATATATGAGAAAAAGACCTACGAATCTTAATCCCCCAATTTTCTAAGCATGTGAATCACTAAAATTTTGGCCAAAATAATTACGAACTAATTATATGATCAATTGAATCTAACCTAGCATACATTCCTCTCTCAAGTAAACTACCCACTGTATAGTAATTAACCTAATCACATTCTCATGTTAATTAGATTGCATACTACTCATTAAGATCATCAATGATAGACCACACACATAAGAATCATAAAGCTATGTCTAGGCAATATGCATGTTATTTAATCAATACAAATAATTAAATAATTTCCTCAAATCTATTTAATTATCTCTATAGATTAATTGTTGGCCAAATGATTAATAGCATAAAAGTTAGATTAAATAATATATTTGAATTGAAATAAAAATTGGGGTAAAATATTAGATAATCATATGAAGAAAATTGTGTTCATAAGACCTCTTGATCAATAAATTAACTAGACATATTTATGTTCATAAAGCTTAGATTTTTCATAGATAAAGACATAAAACCTAATAAATAATGGAGAACAATAAGAGATACACTTAATCTCTTGGCTTGTATCACTAATCTTCTCTTGAATTTCTTCAAAAAGTTGTATTTTCTTTAATCTTCTCTTCAACTTCTTCCCTTCTTTTCTCATCTTGGCAATTGTTATGGTTTTCGATTCTTAATTGTGTGTTTAATTTGTGAAATAATGGTGTTAAAAGACCTAATATAGATCATTAGATCATCTCTTAAAATGATCGAGGGGTTGAGGATTAAAGTACAAAATCAATGTTTGACTAGGAATAGATTTGTTTTCCAACATGAAAGTTCTCTACATTGCCATAGAAAAGCATGCCTTGTCATGGTCTCCTATGATCACCAATGAATTTCCAGCTATAGATCTCATGGAACGGTACCAAAAAAAAGTATTTTGTAGCATAGAAAAATGTTTGTCGCAGCATAGTGCCAAGTTTTCCCATTTTTTGACTTATTTTCACTCTGTTTTCCTTCATTTCACCTACATTGACATAACTAAACACAAATTAATTTTTTTTCCATATTTTAACATAAAACAAGGCAAATAAGTGGTTTAGAAATGGATAAGGAACTCCAATTTCATAGAGTTATCATGTTGCATGAGATGTGAGTGTAGGATTATTGTACATGTTATTGCCTAACTTGTATTCACTTAGGGAGAATGTTGCATGAAGTCAGGGAGAGTTGTATACTTTGCATGATTATCAGCTATTGTATTTCATGAGTCATGGAAACAATTTGGTGAATTATGAAAGTATTAATGTTAGCTTGAAAGACTTAATTGATCAAATTGTAACCTAAATCATTTCTCAAGCCAAATACTATTTAATATTTCACCTCAAGGGATGATCAAATAGATTCTAAAATATGGTAGATCTTGTTAACTAGCATAACTCACCCCATATTTTCTTCTAATAAGAACATCAAAATCAATCATGAGAATGTGTATAAAAATATGAATCAATTCAATCAAAACTAGCAAACATATCACATGAGTAATGTAAGTATCTTAATGAGTATGTTATGTTACATATCAAGCATGCATGCATTTATTTTCTATGTATTCATCAATTTCTACAAAATCAAGGTGAAAAAAACATAGAAAATGAAAAAATAAAGTAGAGAGCGAAGTTCCCTCTCCCACACTTAAATTGCACATTATCCCCAATGTGCAAATATGAATATGAAATAGAGTGAAAGGAAAGAAAACTCCCTTAGTCTTGCTAGCCCACATATATCACTAAAATTGCTCGATCTTTGATGTGCCATGGCCCTCCATATTTCTTCACCTACAAAAGAAGAAACATAAAAGTAAAATAATATTGGGTTGCCTCCTAACAATCACCACATTTAACATCCTTGGCTAGACAGTCATATTGGCTCCTAAGGTGCATCCACCAAATTCATCACATACTTTTCATTTGGTAATGGATCTCCATGATATTGCTTTACTATATGCCCATTAACTATGAACCATTATTTTTTTTTGTTCTCTAATTTAGTGGCAACTTGGTTGGTTACTTTAGTGATGGTGAATGGGCCTAACCATCTACTCTTGAGTTTACCCAAAAAAAATTTAAGTCTTGAGTTTAATGGTAATACTTACTATCCTCATACAAAAGTATATCGAACGATTTTCTTATCATGCCATCTTTTTGTTTTCTCTTTGTAAAGCTTGGAATTCTCAAAAGAACTCTACCGTAGCTCATCTAATACATTTATTTTTTGCATCCTTTTCTCACTAGCTACATCCATGGACATATTCATTTGTTTCAACGCCCAATATTCTTTATGCTCTAATTTCACCAGTGGGTGACATGCCTTTCCATAGACAAACCAATATATGTTGGTACCAATTGATGCTTTAAATGCAATTCTATATGCCTATAAAGAATCATCTAACTTAGAGGCCTAGTCCTTTTTAGAATTATACATTGTCTTCTCCAAAATTATTTTCACCTCTCTATTAGACACTATCACTTGCCCACATATTTGGGAATGATAGGGGATAGATACCTTATGCTTAATCCCATACCTAGACAATAAATAATTAAAAGATCTATTGCAAAAGTGACTACATCCATTCCTAATAATAATCCTCGGAATTCCAAAAGTAGTGAAAATGTTTTTCTTCAAAAATATCAGGACAACTTTGGCATCACATTTATTGTTGGCTATGACATCTACCCAATTTGGCATGTAATACACACCTACTAGTATGTATTGGTTACAAAATAATGAAAGGAATGGTCCCATATGTCAATGCCCCAAAAATCAAACAATTCCACTTCAAGTACATTATTAAGGCATATCTCATCTCTTTTTGAAATATTACCTATCCTTTTGCACGATTTTACATAAAGGTAGGTGATGAGTGCTTAAATAGCACTAAAATTACCATGATTTAATGTACTTTAATTGATTAAATAGATTTATATTTGTATGATTTTATCATATTTTTATATAAATTTGTCTTTTTGGAATTGATAAGAGTCAAATTATTGCATTTTTGTTATGATTTAAATGTTGATATTTGTGTGAAAATTGCGTTTATTTGATTATTTAATCCAAAAATGTCATTTCATGGGTATTTCATATTTAAAGTGCAATTTCAGGTAAAATCATAATTTTGGAGAAGTTTGGGACAAATTACAATGAACGGGATTGAGTGCAAATAAAAAGGAAACAAAATTTCAAAATTTGGAATTTCGCCGCCGGCGAAAACCTTATGGAGACTACGTTGAGCAAATCAATCTCGCCGCCGGCCAATGTAATCTTGCCACCGGCCAATGCATTCTCGTCGTCGGTGAAAATCCTACAGAAAGCACGGCAAAAATCTTCCCGAGAGCACAAAATTTGGCAAACTCATCTCGCCGCCGGCCAAATTTATCTCGCCGCCGGCCAAATGCATCTAGCCGCCAGCCACATTATTTGGCCCCCCGCCAAAATCGAAAACCCAAAAAATATTTATTTTCCAGAAATCTCGCCCCAGCGAGAATAATGTCGCCGCCGGCGAGTTTCATCCAAAAACTGATTTTTTTGGTTGTTTTGTTCCAAAATTGCCCCCCAAACCCTAGATCTATATATACAATATGATGGAGAAAGAGGGGGACGACAGAGAGAATAGATCTGAATCATTTTTGGAGGAGAAAAGGCAAATTTTGGAGAGAAAGTTTGGAGAAGCTTGAAGGATCATCACCATTGTTGCTACCAAGTCTTCATCTTCAAGAGTTTTTCATCTCTTCTCCTTAGCCTTCATATTCTGCATTTTATTCAGATTTGTTATTCATGAATTCAATTGAAATAATGGTTGTTCTTATTTCCATTATGAACTAATTCATTTTTGCTAAGGCTATGATGTAGTTGAATCAAGGAAATCTGATTTCTTTTTGTTATCGTTATATGAGTTCATTGTTTTCAAGATGAGTATTTATTTCCATGCTTAATTTTTTAAATTTCTAATCAAGATTTAGATGATTTGTTGCATTATATTGAGACCGAGAGGAGATGTGTAATGAATGCTTCTTGTGATAAATACCGTATGTTGAATGCGAGTTTGACACCTAATGCATGATGTATGTGGTTATTCTAGAAATTCCATAAATCGTAATGTGCTTATTTGTGATTAAATCTTCATAGAAATATAGTTGGTTTTCATAGATAAGTAATTCTAATATAACTTGAGAGAGAGTATTAGATAAGTTTGGGTTTTTCAACCATCACTTTTAGCTTTGATTCTCATATAACATGACTTGAAATCGGATTGAATTGATTTAGCGAAATCAAATGCCTTAGCGTTTTTAATCATTTGTGAACAACATTAAATTTTGTTATTTACGTTTAGTTTTATGTTAATTTGCTTTTAAAACAATTTCAACAATTCAGTTTTCAAATAAAATTAGGGTTAGTCAATTTCGGTACTTAGTAACGCCATTCCTTGTGGGTTCGATATCCGTACTTTGGTACACTTTATTACTTGAACGATTCGTACACTTGCGAAAATAAGCATCAAGTTTTTGGCACCGTTTTCGGGGAATGGTTTGATTTTATTAATATCGATACTACCTAATCTTAGTTTTAATTTGAAGTTAATTTGCTTTATGTGTCTTTCATTTTTAATTTTGTTTATTTTGCTGTTTTATTTTATTTATCAAAAAAAAAGTAACTTTGTGTTGTTTTGTGTTAGTTGATTTTCTGGTTGTAGGATTTTTGTATGAGACGTACAAGAAGCCTTAACCTTCTTCCATTTCATCCGGAGATTGATAGAACATATAGGCGTCTAAACTGAGAGAGAAGACGTTCAACTTCAGCTACTAATAGACAAATAGCCATGGATCCACCATTTGTTGAGGGAGGTGGAAATCGTAGAGCTTTGAGGGATTATGCTGCGCCTAATGTTGCTGGAACTATTTTGGGTATAAGGAGGCCAACTATTCAAGCAAATAACTTTGAGATAAAACCATCCTTTATCCAAATGGTTCAATCAAATCAGTTTGGGGGAATGTCAAAAGATGATCCAAATGCACATATTTCTTACTTTCTGGAGGTGTGTGATCTTTACAAGATAAATGGTGTGTCTGAAGATGCTATAAGATTGAGGGTTTTTCCTTTTTCACTTCGGGATAAAGCCAAGGAGTGGCTAAACTCATTACCACCGGGATCAATTACGACATGGAATGAATTGGTTCAGAAATTCTTGTCCAAGTTCTTTCCTCCTGCTAAGATGGCAAAATTGAGGAATGAAATCACATCTTTTACACAATATGACCAAGAATCATTGTATGAAGCTTCGGAAAGATTCAAAGAAATGTTGAGGAAATGCCCACATCATGGTATACCAATTTGGCTACAAGTCTCTACATTTTATAATGGGTTGGTTTCAAACTATCGGGCAATGATTAATGCTGTAGCTAGAGGGTCTTTAATGGGAAAAACACTGGAGGATGCTCATGAGTTGTTAGAGATTATGGCAGAAAATAACAATCAGTGGCATTCAAAGCGGGTAATTGCAAAAAGACCAGCAATAGTGCATGAAATTGATTCAGTGAATGCTTTGTCGGCTCAAGTTGCTGCTCTTTCAAGAAAAAATGGATTCTTTGTCATCCAAGTTAGAATCCAAACCAACTGCACAATGTGATTTATGTGGTGGAAATCATGCTAGTATCGAGTGCCAAGTTGGAAATCCATTTGCTTCACCAACTGCTGAGCAAGCAAATTATGTTTCAAATTTCCAAAAACCTCAACATAACCCATATTCGAACACCTACAATCCAGGTTGGAGGAATCATCCAAATTTGTCATGGGGAAATAACCAAGGGGGATTCAAATTGTCATCATCTTCCTACCAACCCCAAGAGAAGAAACAAACAAATTTGGAAGAAATTTTGGGAAAGTTCATTGATGAGACGAGAGCAAATTTCAAAAATCAAGAGGCAATCAACAGGGACATCCAAAACCAACTGGGGCAGCTTTCAAAGCAGATTGTAGAAAGGTCTCAAGGATCACTACCTAGTGACACGATAAATCCCACAGAACATGCAAAGGCTATCACATTGAGAAGTGGTAAAGAACTTGAAAGGCAGAGGAAATTGGAGAAAAAGATGGAAGAATCTAAAGAAAATCCATCAAGATCCCAAGATATTCAACCTTCCCCATATGCGAAATATGAGCCTCCTATCCTATATCCTCAAAGATTGAATAAGAAAAAGCTTGATAATCAATTTGATAAATTTTTGGATATTTTTAAGAAATTGCATATTAACATTCCTTTTGCAGAGATGTTGGAACAAATGCCGAAGTATGCAAAATTCATGAAGGAAATTCTATCAAAGAAGAGGAAGCTGGGAGATTATGAAACTGTCATGCTAAATGAGGAGTGTAGTGCAGTTATTCAAAGAAAACCGCCACAGAAATTGAAAGACCCAGGGAGTTTTACTATACCTTGTACTATAGGGAGTTGCAATTTTGATAAAGTCCTATGTGATTTAGGAGCAAGCATTAATTTGATGCCACTTTCTGTTTTTAGGAAACTAGGCCTGGGAGAAGTGAAGCCCACTTCAATCTCTTTACAATTAGCGGATCGATCGGTGAAATATCATCTAGGGGTAATTGAGGATGTTTTAATTAAAGTCGACAAATTTATTTTCCTTGTAGATTTCGTGGTGCTTGACATGGAGGAAGATAGAGAGATACTATTGATATTGGGGAGACCATTCCTTGCAACTAGAAGAACATTGATTGATGTTCAGCAAGGAAAGCTCATTCTACGGGTGCAAGATGAACAAGTAACTTTTGATGTTTTTGAAGAAATAAAATTTCCAAGTGATGTACATTCTTGTTTTCAAATTAACACTCTTGACGGGTTAATCTCGGAAACTTTTGAGGAGAGAACTCCATTGCTACCACTAGAAGCTTGCCTTGTGAAATCTGCAACAATTGAGGAGGAAGATAAGGGGATGAGACAATGTTCTGAATTACTGGCAGCACCTAATGAATATTTGTGCAGTGATGAAAAATTTAAGGAGTTGGGAACAAATGAAACTCCAACCTTAGTGGTAAAGAATGAAGCCAACAAAATTGAGCTAAAGCCAATGCAATCCCATCTAAGAAAAAAAAATCTTACGTTCACTACCGGCAAGGGCAGTTTCACCGCCGACGGAAAGGAGATCTCTCTTTCCTTTCTTACATTGAGGACAATGTAAGGTTTTGGTTGGGGGTGCGGTAAACGGTAAATCTTTTCTCCCCTTCATTTTTAGTAGTTTTATTTGTGTGTTTAGTTGTGTTTAATTTTGATTTTCCATTTATTTTTCTGCATTTTGATTTAATTTTTTTTATTTCTTTATTGTCTTATTTTGATTTTGATTTTTTATTTTAATTTGCACGTTGATGATAATAATGTGATTGTGATAACAAGTAGCTGTTAGAAGACATTAAATTTTGCTTCGGTTTAAAGAGAATTTCAAATGTTGATTTTACCTAATTGGCGACTCTCTTTGGTATGTGGTGTGATTTGGTTGATTAGTCTAAATGATTAGAGAAGTCTTATGTGCGAATTTTTCATGGACATTTTTGTGATCTCAACAAACTCTAGAACTCATTTGAAAACCTCTTGAGGCGAAATAATTTGGAATTGCACTATTTAGGATATAATGTAGGCCATTTTTGGATCGATTGTGCCATTTTAAGCCTACCTTGTTATCCTTAAATCACTAATAACCTCTTTGAGCCTATTTAAATATATTGTTAGCCTTACTTTTCTTTCTTTTTGCCTTATATAACCTACCTTCTATTGAGCCAAAAATATATATATATATAATTCCTACCTTATTTGTGAAGAGCACTTAATTTTGAACATAAACTTTTCAAGAGGAATTGGAGAAATCTTCCACATATATTAGAAGAAATTGGTTGGGGGTTATGTATTTTCAAGTGCAATTGGAGTAAGGATGCAAAAAAAAGAAAAAGAAATCCACATATATTGGAAGAAAGTGGTTGGCTTTTCAAGAGCAATTGAAAAAAAAAAGAAGAAAGCCTTCACATTTTAATAAATAAAAGAGTGTTAGTGATGGATGTACTAAGGAGAAAGATTGAGGAAGAATTTTGTTTATCTTTGAAAAAATGGGTTATGATCGAAAGAAACAATTTGGTTTAATGGTGTTACTCTTTTACTTAATTGGTTGTGTTTGATCTAATAAGTGCCCTTATTTGTATTTTGACACTTCCAGTTCTTTCTTAACCAAATACCTAAGCTTAACATTACAAGCCTCGTAAAGTCCTATTGATCCAAAGTGGTGTATTTTTCTTCATTAGTGGAGAGAGGTTTGAAAAGTGAGCCTATGGAGTTTGAGATTTCACCTTTTTTTTTGTGGCTGTTGTGCATAATATTATCTAGGCATTATGGCTAATGGTTTGTGGTTTGATGGATGTTTAAGAGTCAATAACAAAAGTGAAATTGGCATTTGCGATTTCTTAAAGCTTAGGTGACATTTAATTATTCTATATGTTGGGTGCTATTTACAATTTTTGAGATATTTGTGCAAGTTATTTGTTATGTGATTTTATTGTTTTAAGTTAGGATAGTTATAGGTAAGATGTTTGTGGGTATCATCACTGGAAGCCCTCACGAGACTACAACTCGTCCTACTAGGGCCACCTAGGGGTTTAAAGGCTTATTGCATACGCTTAATGTAATGCTGTAAATAGAATAAATTTCCTTTGAATTTTTCTTTTAATGTCTCCTTTGAAATTATTCATAGATCGCTTTTCTTGCTAGAGACTAGCAAGAAGTTGGTTGGGGGTTGTTGATAAGAGTCAAATTATTGCATTTTTGTTATGATTTAAATGTTGATATTTGTGTGAAAATTGCGTTTATTTGATTATTTAATCCACAAATGTCATTTCACGGGTATTTCGTGTTTAAAGTGCAATTTCAGGTAAAATCATAATTTTGGAGAAGTTTGGGACAAATTTCAATGAACGGGATTGAGTGCAAATAAAAAGAAAACAAAATTTCAAAATTTGGAATTTTGCCACCGGCGAGAATATTCTCGCCGCCGGCAAAAACCTTACGGAGAATACGTTGAGCAAAGCAATCTCGTCGCCGGCCAATGTAATCTCGCCGCCGGCTAATGCATTCTCGCTGTCGGCGAAAATCCTACAGAAAGCACGGCGAAAATCTTCCCGAGAGCACAAAATTTGGCAAATTCATCTCGCCACCGGCCAAATTTGTCTCACCGCCGGCCAAATGCATCTAGCCGCCGGCCACATTATTTGGCCACCGGCCAAAATCGAAAACCCAAAAAAAAATTATTTTCCAGAAATCTCGCCCCGGCGAGTTTCGTTTAAAAACTGATTTTTTTGGTTGTTTTGTTCCAAAATTGCCCCCCAAACCCTAGATCTATATATACAATATGATGGAGAAAGAGGGGGATGGCAAAGAGAATAGATCTGAATCATTTTTGGAGGAGAAAAGACAAATTTTGGAGAGAAAGTTTGGAGAAGCTTGAAGGATCATCACCATTGTTGCTACCAAGTCTTCATCTTCAAGAGTTTTTCATCTCTTCTCCTTAGCCTTCATATTCTGCATTTTATTCAGATTTGTTATTCATGAATTCAATTGAAATAATGGTTGTTCTTATTTCCGTTATGAACTAATTCATTTTTGCTAAGGCTATGATGTAGTTGAATCAAGGAAATCTGATTTCTTTTTGTTATCGTTATATGAGTTCATTGTTTTCAAGATGAGTATTTATTTCCATGCTTAATGCTTTTAAATTTCTAATCAAGATTTAGATGATTTGTTGCATTATATTGAGACCGAGAGGAGATGTGTAATGAATGCTTCTTGTGATAAATACCGTATGTTGAATGCGAGTTTGATACCTAATGCATGATGTATGTGGTTATTCTAGAAATTCCATAAATCGTAATGTGCTTATTTGTGATTAAATCTTCATAGAAATATAGTTGCTTTTCATAGATAAGTAATTCTAATATAACTTGAGAGAGAGTATTAGATAAGTTTGGGTTTTTCAACCATCACTTTTAGCTTTGATTCTCATATAACATGACTTGAAATCGGATTGAATTGATTTAGCGAAATCAAATGCCTTAGCGTTTTTAATCATTTGTGAACAACATTAAATTTTGTTATTTACGTTTAGTTTTATGTTAATTTGCTTTTAAAACAATTTGAACAATTCAGTTTTCAAATAAAATTAGGGTTAGTCAATTTCGGTACTTAGTAACGTCATTCCTTGTGGGTTCGATATCCGTACTTTTGTACACTTTATTACTTGAATGATTCGTACACTTGCGAAAATAAGCATCAGGAATCATGGGTATTTTTTATTACTTTTCATGTATTTTTGTTCAAAAATAACTTAAAGACTCGAGGAAAAAATACTAGAAGCAATACATCACAAATATATTGAGAAAATAAATGAGAAAAAGTCAAAAAGATGTAAAAATTGGACAAAATGGGTCAAAAAGGTAAAAAATGTCAAAAAGGCCAAAATTGCAACGCGCCGAGTCCCGCGCGCAGAGTGTGTAAGCGCATGTGGAATGGCATGGGACTCAGAATGGATTAGATGGTGCACGTGGAACTCGATGTGATGGGTGGATACGCGAAAGGGACCGAGCTCTAATGGGCATATTGCGTGTTTTTCTCGGCACGGCTACGCATGCGATTTTGGCCTTATTGACCCATTTTTTCCAATTTTCCATCATTTTGATTTTCCTCATTTTTTCTCAATATATTTGTGATGTATTGCCTCTAGTATTTTCCTCAAGTCTTTAAGTTATTTTTGAACTAAAATACCTAAAAAACAATAAAAAAATACCCATGATTCTGAAAAGATAAATTTATATAAAAATATGATAAAATCATACAAATATAAATCTATTTAATCAATTAAAGTACATTAAATTATGATAATTTTAGTACTTTTTAAGCACTCATCAGTAGGCATATCTAATAGTGTTGGCCAAAAATAACCAGATTGATGTACCTTAGCTGCTATTTTTGTGCTTCTAAAGTGGCCTCCATAGTCTGATCTATGGTAATTATAAAGAATACATCCAACTTCATCATAAGGGACAAGTCTTTGTAGAGGAAAGGGTCATCCCAAAAATATTATTTTACATCATTGAAGAATTTCTTCTTTTGTTGCCATTTAATTTCCATATTAAATATAATAATATCAATAAAGTGATATTTATGTCAAAAAATTTATTTTTGGTTTGTGTATGTAGTAGACATATTATTTATTGACTATTTTAAAGCGTTTTGGAGCTCTTTAGGAAATTTAAAATTAATTTTTTAATTAAATCCTAAAATATTTAATTATTTTACTTAATAAGAAAATATAAGTAATTAATTATGTCATGCATGTTATATTTTTAGGACTTGATGATAAGTTTTTCTTTAAAATTAATGTGGATATTTATTATAAGCATTAGTATTTTTATTCTTGAATTTGATTGTAATACCAAGTGTTTATATTTGAGAATTGAATTTAAAAGTCACAATAGATATAAAGGTTTCTTGGTGATTTTGGTCTCTTTGGAATAATATGAAATAAGTTGTGTTTTATTTCTGTTTAATTGATTTTTTTCTATTCTTGTAAATGGAAAAAAAATAAAATAAAATGGTATGTTTTGGATATAAATATGTTTTATCATATTCTTGAATGATATTATTGACCCTTTTTTAGGTCTACCAAGTGTTGATCGGGTGATTACCCAAATTAACGTATTCCGTGAGTCGTGAAAACAATTTGGTGAAATATGAAAGTTTTAATGTTATAGAATTTTGATCTATACGAATTGATATTTTTGTGGAGTTAAGAAGAAAAAGTTCGTGATAGGTGTCAAGAGTTCAAGTTGATATTTTTATGTAGAATTATTCCAAAAATTTCTTCTGATATTTAAATATATTAATTATAAAGATGTGAACTTTGATTTTTCTACAAATATTTGAGAAATAATTAGTTTGTAAATATTTTCATAATATTGACAAGTTTAAAAGTTTTAACATTTACTCTATTGTGCATGAGTTTTAAAAGTGTGAAGTTTAGAACTTATATATATAATATAGATATGCAATGAAATATTTCAAAATTTTGGTTTTATGTGCCAGAGATCAATGTGGTAATGGCAAAGTCGAGCATTGTACTTTGAGGTTTGCACATAGTCCTGGGACATGGTACTACATCCTTGGACAAGGATGGTCTATCCTAAGACACGTGATAGTGAGTATGTGGGTCATAATCTTAGGATAGAAAACAACTAGTTATGGGACAATGAACAAGGGATCAAATGTATGTGCATGTATATTTTTCATGTCGATTTTTACTGGTATGATTTGCCACATAGATTTAGTATTTATGTGATGAAAATTTTATTTTTTATCACCCCATGAGGCATTTGGTTTACTTGTAAATGGGAATTTTATAAACTTTGATTTTCTTACAAACATGTTGGTTTAAGTTAAATTTTACTACAATGTGTTCATATTCATATATAATCATTTAAGTAGTAAAATATATATTTATTTTATGACTATTTATGTTGTGAGTTTTATGAGTATTGGCTATTTTTATAGACAAAACATTTTGTTTGTAAATTGTTTTGGCATATTATCAAGTATATCAAGTAAAGCCGAAGAAAACTATCACCCATTGTATTACACTCACGTATTCACTAGCACATGGTCAAAACACTTAGAATTATTATTGGTACTAAAGTTTGCATTAGTCGATCAATCAACTAAGGGTATCAATCAATAAAGATGGTCAATTGAGTTTTGATCGACTTCTGTTGAGTCCCTTTCGAGTTATTTCTACACTTAATCGATCGATCAATTGAGTAATTAACGGGATTTAAAAACATTTTTTAACTTGATCCCTATGTGAAATACCTTATGCCCCTTTGTAATTAAGTGTTTTAAAACCTCATAAGGGTATATTTAAACTTTCCTTAGTGCTTTAGGCTTAAGGCCTCAAATATATATATATATATTCAAACCTTTGGCTTACTTTTATATACCACACATAATATAAAATTTTGAGAACCATTGCCTTAATATTTGTGCTTTATCACTCTACAACTGTTCTTGTCACATTCAAATGAAGGTAATATTAATTGTTAGTATTGATAGAAGAATCATTACCTAGATTACTATTTTATAATATGTTCTAGAAATTATAGTTCCATGTTTACTTATCTATGTTTTGAACTAAGATTAGGAATTTTTTTGCTTATTGAAGTCCATCTAGAACACCTATAGGCACTTGTGATCTTTGTGCTAACACTATATATAGATTGATCCATGAACATGTCTGATTGGTAAGGAGTTAATAAGAAAATTGGTCAGAATCTACTCACACTAATCTTGGAGGCTGTTAAAATAGCGTAGTGGATTGTAAGTAAATTATATATGGGGATTATCTTAGAGAGGGTAGTATAAGATCAAGTTTGTAAGTGAATATTTAATTTTTATAGTGGAGAGATTAGATGGTTTCACGTAGCAATGGTTTTTTGTTTAGATCATTGTTGTGGCCAAGGTTATTTCCACCAAAAATATCTCATATATTATTTTTAAATTATGTACTTTATTATTTACACACGATTGTATATCTTGCTGTAATGTTTAGGTAATAATTTTATAATTTGATAAAATTAAAAATAGCATGTTGAGGGTAAAATAGTTCACACCGTGGGGCGATATAAGAGGTCCATGTCCGCAAATAAATCATAGGCCAACCTATTTAGCATTGAGTTAGTTGATATCCATCAATATCACGTAAATAGCCAATAGGATAAACGACTGACATTTAATCTCTTAATTATTCGATAATAAGATAATTAAGCTAATAAAACTCCAACATTAAGATAAATCTATCACTATGGGTAAGGTTCATTAGTAGGTATATTTTCTCTTATATAAATTCATCACTGCTCACCATTAAACTAAACTTCTTGAAACTATAGAAACTAAGATCTTCCTCTCTCCCTAAATATCTCTTTGCATCTCTCTATATCATAAGAAATAATGACTATCACCTCATTCTTCTAACTACCCAAACTTACTTAGGCATCAATGTGTTCTCTATTCTAATGTTTATAAGAAGTAGAGGTTCATCCAATCATTGGTGCTGAAAAAATAGGTATCAACATCAAGCATTGTCCATGGGAAAGATTATTCTCTACTAGTTGAATCACAAATAGAGAGAAAAACACTTTATAGTGTTGTCTCATATTCTAAACTAGGTAGTCTTTGAAGAAAATTCCCAAATATTCAAAAGAAAACTGCTCCATAAGAAGTTCATTTAGCAAGGTCTCTATAGGCCACACTTTTCTGTCATTTCAAGATGAATCTACTTCTTGACTCAGAAACCCAAGCTTTTACAAGGGACAATGAGGTCCTATATCATGTCTAACGAATCATGAAACCAGTTATATAGGTTTCTAACCCTATACCTCTATAGCAATAATGGGCTCGAGTGAAGAGTCAAAAACAAACATGCATGAAAGTTTGCCTAAACATGATGAAGAATATGCTTCCTACTATCTTGGAACCTCTACCATTGCCATAAGCCCTTAAACCAGAAGATGCCCAGAAAGAATCTTCTAATGCCCATAGCAAACCAAATCTAGTCCATATAAGTACAATCATAGACAGAAGATGTGACCCACCCTAATGAGGTCTAAGTCCACGGGTCAAACATATATGTCAGCCCATAGGGTCCATGAGCTAACGTGCATGCACCATAGACATTACCACCAAATAATGGCTCAATTTTTGACACTACCAAAGAGTGAGGTATCATTGGCTTTCAGACATAAAATCCCAATCAGGCGGCCATCGTGGCTATCCCAAAAGGGACCCCATGTTCAACTTTTCTATCTAATCGAGTGTTCCACTATTTGGTTATAAAAATTCATGCATGCTCTAAATGATTTGAGACCATCATTGGAAAGATCACATGATAAATAGCTACCCTTAAAATTTTCAACTTGAATGGATATTGGAATAGCTCACACATGCCACCACACACTACCAGAGTGAGTAGGCACCACACAAAATATTTCTACACAAAAGCAAGTTCAAACTTGTAAAGTTTACCAAATAGAGATAGAATACAGTTTAGAACTAGTTCACCCACTTTTATGCCTTCTCTAACCAAATTAAAACCAATTTTGAAATCCTTTCGATGAGACAATTCCAATTACTATGTATTCAACAATTTTCGATATACAAACATAAATAAATGGGCAAAAATGTGTGTATGAAGAGATTCTTAACCCATCCATTTAGTCAAAATATATGAAAATAATCTCACACTATTCCATTCATCCAATACATCCAAATAATGTTTTGAAAGATATTATTTGCTCCTTCAGTCATCATCATTATAGTATTTTTAAAGAGTGATTGAATGTTCTTTAAAAAAGAATGAAATAATGAACAAGTTTCAATACTCAAAATGATGAAGATAGATCCCAAGCCATCCTGGGAACACCTCCCAGAGACACATACCCCTGGTCCACTTCCTATATAAGAGAATATTCATATGGAATCTTCCGATGCATATAGTAAAAAAGATCTGAACCTTATCCATATAGAGTTCGACAGATGATGTGACCTACCATGATGGGAACTAGGCCCTATGGCTTGTAATGCATAAGAATTTGATACACAAATTTTGTATACTGTTAAAATCACTTGGGAAAAATCGACAAGCATACTTTCAAAATTGGTCTAAAGAGAAATTACATGGTTTATAAATAATTCAACAAAAATTAAACCTAAACATTTGGTCACAAAGTTTTAGTTTAAAAATATCTAAACTAAAAACAAAAATTTAAAGATAAATTCAACAAACATTAGACAAATAACATTGAACACTCAATGGAGAATTTATGGGGAAAAATAGTTAGTTAGCTATGCTTGCTCAATATTAATTAGGTTATTAAAAATATAAATTCATATCATTGATTTGTTTCTTTCTTGTATGAAAATGTCTCTAAGCGGGGCCCAAATTATTTATTAACAAAAACCAATCAATCTCCTTAAGTGGGACCTACCAATTGATTAATATTAAATTATGATTTAATAGAAAACCATCTAATCATTGCTTAAGGTGGAGAACATAATTTAGACTCTCACTCAAGGTTTCAAAAGTTGGATTTGAGATTGATGTATCTAAGAACTAACTTTCAAATTTTAAAATCAACTAAAAAAATGTATCATCAATATATTTTTAAATTGTAATTCTTATAACATCTTTGAAATAGAGTATAACCAATTCTTATAAAATCTTTGAAATAGAGTATAACTCAGATCCAAATAATGAAATCTAAAATTAAAAACTATTGACTCTAATTCATAACTAGATAATCAAATATTGAATCTAGCTTTCATATTTTATGGTTATTGCGAAAAATATTTGATCAATATATATTTTTGTAACAAACTTTGTAGAATTCTTGAATGAAGAAATAAAGATCAATTTATTTTATGAAATTTTTTACCTACGTTAATATTTTACAAGCATAACAACATTACTAATATGCCATAGTACTTTCAGCATGACATGCTTAATTTAATAAATGATAAATAAATTTAATATAACCTTAAAATAGCACATAAAATCAATCTAAAAATAGAATAAGACATTTGAAAATTATATCTCAAGGCTATCCTTCGAAGTACAGAATTTCAATACTAATCTACTATCTATAAAATCTCCACATATGTTTTCGAAAATGTTTATGGAATTGAAAGAACTACTAAATAATAAAGAAAACTATAACAAAATTCTCAAAGAGAGTTTATCTTAAAATTGAGAAATGTTCTTTAGTTTTGGGGTGTAAAATACAATGGAAGGGGGTTTATATAGGCTTAGAAACATGTGGATCATATGGTCGGGTGTTGTGACATGTGTTCTTTTCACATGCAACATACATTGATTTTGTATGCGTTTGAATCATGATCAGATTGTCCGATGTCATGACACACATTAACCTCTTCCACGATCGGTATTGTTTTGAGCTTCTAGAATCTCTTTTGTTAGTTAACCTTTTACAATTGGTTGGAACATATGTATGGCTTACATATGTTATTCTTTCATTCTTCATGTTTGTAATCGAGTGATTTAAGGTACTATTCTTCAAGTATTTATCAGTTGAATCATTTTGAAGTCCGAAATTCCTAAAAATCAACAAAACATACTTGTGATTCCAAAACAATAGATTTTCTTAACTAATAATAAAATTATGAAAATATAAGTCTATTTTGACACTAAAGTGCATAAAATCATGTTATTTTTAGTGCTTTTCTAAACTATCCTAAACAATTTTTGAAGATTAACATAGTTATATTTAGCATATGCGACAAGCTTTTAAATCCCTACATTTCCCTAGTGCACGAGTTTAAGACTCATGAGGGCTTTTAGTGATGATACCCATAAACATCAAGCTAAATGTAAAAAATAAAAGAAAATAAAAAAAATAACAAATAACAAATAATAAACAAAATTAAATACAAAACTTCTCATGTTTCAGTATCTTTTAAGGTCACAATTAAAATCCCAAGAACAAGTTACAATAATATCGTAAACATTCATATTTTATTATAAAAAATATATCAATATTGATTTACCCAATTTCAGTTTTTGGAATCCAAATTTCTTTCAACTCTAAATCTCAAAAGTCATACTCTTAATATTACACTAACCCTATTGGTTCCATCACTCAAACAATGGTATATGTGAATAGAGTTTATCTAAAAAAATAATCTAATAGAACATAACATTGATCTCAAGAAAGAAATCGAATGAAAAGATTTATAATGAAATCAAATACTATTTTCAAGCATCTTAAAATCATCAAATAAAAATTTCAAATTATATTCCTTTTAGAGATGAAGAAAATGCAACGATTTCTAGGGGATTTATTTCCTAACTTTCTTTATAGCCATTTCTCACAATTGTAGGGATTTTTTTGGCTCATAGTATTTAGTTTTAACAATTGTTTTTATTGTTTTTATTTTGTCTTTCGTTCTCCTTTTTTGGAGATATTCTTTTTTTTAGAGAAAGGACCCATGTACAGTTTGTACATATTTTGTATGATTAGGTGACTAGAAATTTTGACTTTCTTTTGTATGGACTTAAAGAACCCTAGATATTTCTCTTTTTGTGGAAGTCATGCATGAAATATGAAGGTATGCACTTTCAATTTCTACTTAAGTAATTCAATTTAAGCAATAAAAATAAGTATAAGACACTTTATCAGATTTAAAATCCTAGTATTCAATACAAAACCTATAAAGATCATCAAACAATTTAAATTAATAAGAGCGTTTAAAGGAGTAGAAATTTTTTTATTCAGAATGGAAAGATAAAGACTCAAGATATTCTCACAAGGCAATCTTCATTATTTGATTTCAAAGCATCAATTTTGGGTTCATCTCAAATTCAACACTTTATTATGAAATATAAATTATGGCCAAAACTAACTAATCATTATATTACTCCATGATATTTTCAAGAAATTAACATAATAGTGCAATGACTCAATCATTTGCTTAAATTCAATTAAAAGCATGATGATTTTGCAAGAAAAATTTTAAATTAACCTAACATTTTCTAAACTTATAAAAACAAATAAAAGCAAACAAAAAAAATAAAAACGAATAAGTAAAAATACATGTTTAATAATGTAATGTAACTTTATATGAGTGTAAAATTTAAAAATTACTAAAATTTATGTAATGTAAATTCTCTCATCCCCAACCTAGACTTACACTGCCCTCAATGTAATAAATGCAAATTAAAGATATAGAGTAAAAAAGAGAAAAGTTACCATTTGCTGATCATGATAAAGGATTGATGTGAAAATACGGGTGCATCTATAATCTCAGTATTTAAATTTACACAAACAAAATGATATGTACTTGTTACACATCTCAACAAACTATTATATAGTTCAACAATTCTAAATATAAAAAAATTATTCACATTTCAAGAAAATAAACAAATTATATTAAAACAAATTACCTAAAACAAAAGAAAACCATATGAAACAAACATAATATTAAGAAACAAAAAAAGAATCTATAACAACTAAAATAATCAAAATAAAGTTCATAAAACAAACTAAAACAAAATACAAATGAAAATAAAAACCAATCAAAACCTAAAGCAAGTTTGGAGCTCAACCCTATATATCATCTGGTCCTTGATCTTCATGATATCGATGTGATCATTCCGTTGGTGAAAAGATGAAATCATAATCTTGATCCTCAGTTTCCCTTAAATGGCTAGTATCCACCCTATGATGGTTAAGTTGTAACCAATGCATTTCATATAATAAATGGTTATAATTCACCTGATCACAATGTTGTTGATTTGCAAATACAATGTGTTGTAGTGTATGCTTGGTAGTTATTTTCCAAATAAGTCATTCTTTCACCTAAATGTTGAACTTCATCATCAATTTTGTTCTTGATGAAGAAGTGACTTTTCTTTCTCTTTAGGCAATATTAGTACCTGAGGTGAATTCATTAAATTATGCCATATTTAATAATTCATCAGATTGAAACATAACTTCACCTTTTGGGTAAATCACCCCTGCTTTAGAACATAAAGCAGTAATGAGTTAAGGGGAATAAATAACTTAATTGGTGGTTGTTAGCAAACAACTTCATCCTATGGTGAATTATATTTCCAACATCCATATTTTTTTTGATGTTATAGCATATAGTAATATTGCTTACTTTCTAGACATAGAGCTATAATGAGTAGTGGGCATAAGTCTTGAACAACAAGGTAGTGTCATATGCAAGCAACCTTATCCAAATACTTAGCTTCAAATCCCCTAGGTTTCCCACTGGCATAACTCCACTCAGCCCCATTTTCTATTAGGTTTTCTCTTATTGCACCATAATCTCATCAAGTAAGCCTCATACTCACATTGGCCTAAATTCATCAAACCATAATGAGCATTAATATCTAACAACCCAAACATGGCTAGTACATCATGTACTTCAACCATGTTATTGATAGCATTGGGCATATTAGCATAAATTCTCAACCAACATATTTTATAGTAGGTTTCAATTCCTTAACAAACTGTCTCCAAGTTAAAGCTGCCATCACATGAAGAATACCCTCAAATTAGGAATTTGGTCCCATATAAAGGTCCATACCTCTCTCTACTATAAAAAATTTATTTATTTTTGTAGTTGTATCAAATCTTAACTAGAATCAGTACTAGTAAATTTTGCTCTATTATATGCAACAAAACTTCCTGTCTCTTTTTCCTTATTAATTCTATCCCTTCATGATGCCATTTTAAAAATCAAATAAATCTAATCCAAGCGTTCACAAACAAATCTAAATACAAGAACACAATACCAATTGATCCAAAATTTTCCTTACCCCCACTTTGCCCAAATTAGGGTTTGAAAGTCTTTTTAATCCAAAAATAACCCATAAAAATTCAAAGAATTTATTTTAAGACTCAAACTCTAAAAATTTTGAGTACTTGTTTTTATTGGAGAATATGATGATTGAAGAACACCCATTTGAAGAATATGAAGATTTGAAGATTTTTTGATTTGTTTTTTTTTAATTTCAATGAATTGGGTAGGGAAAAGATAGGAATGGAATTTTTTTAAAAAGATTTAAAACCTTATGGAAGAAAGATGTAATTTTTGAGAGTTGTTTTGTGTTTAAGAGGAGAGAAAAATGTAGGGCTTGTGAAGAATATGAGAAAATTAGAGTGAAAATGGTTGTAAAATGCTTTAGGGTTAGTGTTTGAGTATGGCTTGCACATTTTGGGGATATCCAAGTGGGCCCCAGTTCCTAACTACGTAACCTGTTACTTTCACCCTTCATCTCTTGAACTTGGTATCTATCCCTTAAGTACCTTATTAGGAAGCAAGCTGGTACCATCTAGACTAGTAACTTGTGGGAAAATAATATACTCGGGTCATGGCATAGAAAAAAAGAAAACCATGGCATGACCCATTTTACAATCCATGAATTGAAGTAGAAAAACAAGTGCCATGCTCACAATGATTTTTACAAGATCCCCTTTTATACATTATAACTAACTAAAAAAAATGAACACACTTACTTAATAGTAAATAAAATTTCAAAATATATAATTATCCTAATATTAATTAAATTAAATATTACTAAAAATAATTATAATTTAGAAATTTAAAAATAAAAATAACTAAAAAAACCACAAAAATTTATACTTATAACTATAACTAAATAGTTTAAAAATAAAAACAACGAACAAATAAAATAATTTATAACTATTAAATGAAAATAAATTAAATTAAAGCAAAAACACAGAAAGTAATGGGCTACCTCTCATCCAGGACTATATTTATCATCTTTAGTGAGACCTTGCTTAGAGGAATTCATCCTTTAGTAAATTCAATGTCCCTTTGTCATTCAATTAATTTTTGTTCAAACCTTGCAATTGTTCTTTGCCTTATGTCTACAAGTGCTCAACTTGTAACTCCACTATTTTGATGGAAGTCTCCACCGAGTTTGAATTTTAATTAGTTTTAGATTGGTCATATCTACTAACTTGAATGAAAGCATTCAAGTTATCCTCAAGATATGCTTTATTGGGAGGATTTTGAGGCATCTACTCATGGTATTGTTGGCCTTATTGATTGGAGCTCTAGGCAAATAGAGGATTTTTTGCCTCTATGGGAAATTGGGATGATTCCTCCATCCTAGTTTAAAGATATGTAGGGTCATACCTGGGTCTTTCTTGGTAGCTCTCCAATGCATTAACTTGTTCAGGTCCAACAACTAATTCTCCATGGTAAAGATAGGTATCAACAATGTATCCCAAGGTGCTACACAATCCACATTGCTTTTTACTAGTAGTGGTATATATGGGGAGAAGCATAACTTGCTTGATCAGTTAAGCAAGTTGATTAGATTCTTTTGTTCTATATATAGTCTATTCATGGACTCTAGCTCTTCTCACTTGGGAGATTTTTTTATTAGGAATTAGAGATTGTCAGTATCTAAGACAGTCTTTTCTCTTATAGCTCTTCCAATAGTGTTTTCAATGATGAACTTACATTGTTGTGTCAATCCATCATAGAAAAACTTATTATGTATCTATAGAGGATAACAATGATGAGAACATTGAGTAAGGAAGAGTTTGAACTTATCCCAAAATTCATGGAAAGGTTTTCCCTCCTTATAAGAGAAAGTGGTTATCTTTGCACTCTACTCCGATGTTTTTTGATGAAAATGGAATTTTTCCATGAATTTGTTATATAGATCCTCCCAGGTTACTAGGGAACGTAAAGGAAGTGACATCTGCCAAGCCTTGGCCCTGTCCTCTAGGGTGTAGGGAAAACATCATATCCATAGTTGGTCCTTAGTGAGTACATCGAGTGGGAATGTTTAGACTATAGAATAAAAGTCTCTAATGAAAGACATAGAGTCTTCATTAGGAATTCCATGAAAAGAATGGAACATAAAAAAATGAATATTTCTTAATTTATAGTTCCTTGCAGCATTACCCAGTATGATTGAAGTAGTAGTAGTGCCAATTACGAGTCTTGTATATTTCTTCATGGTAGTCTCCTTGGGTCGTAAAATGTCTCCTATGATTATAGATTCAAGATGAGAGACTAGGTCTAGTTCAAGAATTTGTTCAACTAAAGGCTATCGGATCTCAATATCCATCTTTCATGACAATTCTTTAGATTATTTAATGTTATTTATGTTAGGTGTAAAAGGATACCCTATGGATCTCCTACCTCGCATAAATAATAAAAGTAAAATTTTAAAGCACCTCTCAAGTAGAAAAAATAAAAAAGATAAAATAACAAGTATGTTACAAACAATTTATAATAGAAAGAATTTATAATACAAGAAATTTATGATACAAACAAGAATAATACAAGTTTAATATGTAATTACAATAAGTTAGTAATGTGTATCATATAATATTTACATGTTACCACACAAAAATACTAAACAAAATATATAACAAAAAGAAATTAAAAATAAACTAAAAATAAAAAGAGTAGATTTAACATAAATAAAACAAAGGCACCATTTTTTTTAAATCAACTAAAAATCATAATTTAATTTTTAGATATTTGAAAAATAATTTATTTTTTATTTTTTAAATTAAATAAATAAAAATTATGAATACTTAAAAGAAAAAGCTTTTTAAGATTTTTTATAATAAAAATTTAAAAATGCTATTCCTTCTTGGCAACGGCGTAAAATATTTCATTTACAAAACCTTGTTGCACATATTTTGTATATTTTTAAATAGATCGTAAATGCACGAATCACTTTATAAAAAGTGACAAGTATACTTCTAAGGTTGGCCTAAAAAAGAATTACATGATTTTAAAATAATTTAATAAAATTCTTAAAAACGAAAAAATAAACATAAACATTTTGTGACAAAATTTTGGCTTGAAAATATCGAAACTAATAATACAAATTTAAAGATAGATTCAACAAGCATAAGGAAAAAATACTTAACACTCAATGGAGAATTTATATGATAGATTAGTTAGTTAATGGTATTTGTTTAATGTTAATTAGGTTATTAAAAATACAAACTGATATTATTGATTTTCTGTTTTTGTATTAAAATGTCCTTAGTAGACCAAAATTCTTTGTAAATAAAAAAAAATTTAATATCCTTAAATCGAGTCTACCAATTAATTAATATTAAATTATAATTTATTTTAAGAAAATAATAAATCATCTAATCACTATTTAAGGTCGAACACATAATTTAGACTCTCATTCAAGGTATCAAAAGTTGGATTTAAGATTAATGTATCTAATTAAGAATTAACTTTTAGTATTGACACTAATTCATATCCAGATAATCAAATACTAAATCTAACTTTCATATTTTAGGTTTATTATGAAAAATATTTATCAATATTTGTTTTTGTAACAAACTTTGTAGAATTCTTGAATGAAGAAATAAAGAACAATTTATTTTATTAAAATGTTTTACCAATGATAATGATTTACAAGCATAACAACATTACTAATATGTCATAGTACTAAAACATGACATAAATCAATCTGAAAATAGAAGAATACATTTGAAATTTAAACCTCAAAGTTATCCTTCCAAGTACATAATTTCAATACAAATCTGTTATATGATAAAAAAAACTCTAAATATATTTGTCAATACTGTTTATTGAATTGAATGAACTACTAAATAACTAAGAAAACTATAAACCAAAATCTATAACAAAATTTTCAAAGAGAATTCGTTTAAAAAAATTGAGAAATGTTCTTTAGTTTTGGTGTGTAGAATACAAAGGCAGGAGGCATATAAAGGTTTAGAAAATGCTGCAAAAGAGATCAAAATGTGGATCATATGGTCAGGCACCACTGTATGCATTTGAATCACAATTTGATTGTCCCATCCTATGGCACACATTAACATCCACATATGCCCTGTATTGTTCTTAGCTTCTATAACCTCTTTTGTCATTTCACATGTTACATTTGGTTGGAACAAATGTAAGGCTTACATATATTATTCTTTCATTCTTCATGTTTGCAATTGAGTGCATTTAGGTACTATTCTTCAAGTATTTATTAGTTGAATGATTTTAAAGCCAAAAATATCTAAAAAACAACAGTACATATTGATGAGTGCCCAAAAAGCACTAAAATAACCATGATTTTATGTACATTAATTGATTAAAAATACATATATTTATATGTTTTATCATATATTTATATAAATTTGTCTTTTTCGGAATCACGGGTATTTTTATTGTTTTTCAGGTATTTTGGCTTAAAAACGCAATTTAAAGACTCAAAGAGGAATACTTGAAGCAATACATCACAAATATATTAATAAATAAGTGGGAAAAGGTCAACAAACATGGAAAAATTGGACAAAATGGGTCGAAAAGGTCAAAAATGTCAAAAAGACGAAAATCGCGCCCGCCGCCCGCGCCCCACATGCCGTGCAGCGCGCCCGTCGCAGCCTGCCCATCCGCGCGCCCCATCGCGTGGGCACTGTTCCACGCCGCCGAGCTGCGCGCGCAGCGACAGCCCGCGCGCCAGCGCCCAAAGAGCCCTCCGCGCGCCCAACGCCTTTTCGCCCCATTTTTCACGTGCAGCCGCCCTGTGACGTCATGCTGACGTCATTAATGACATCAGCAATTCCAATACGCGTTTTTACATTTTTAAATATTTTTTTAACATTTTTTTACTCATTTTTTCTCTCCATCCTCACCTATAAATACCCCCCTTCCCTTCACTTCAAAACACACCTTCAAAACACACTTCTCTCTTCTTTCTTTCTCTCTTTTCTTAGATTTTTAGGTTTTTTTAGTTTTTCTTAGTTTTTAGTTAATTTCTCTTAGTTTTAGAGTTCTTCCCTTTTTGGGAAGAACTAGTTATGTTTTTGTAATATATTAGCTTTTGATTCAATAAATGGGAGTGCAAATTCCGCTTGGAGGTTTTCCAGCAACGGGAATAGCATCGAAGTTCTGTAAGGATTTTATTTTCTTTACAGTTATTTTTTATGCTTTATTCTTACATGTTATATTTAATTTGTCTGTGATTAAATTTAACTGTGTTGGCTATTTGTAAACATGATATAATAATAACGTTGTTATGCTTGCGAAATATTAAATAGGTAAAAATCTCTAAAATGAATTGATTTTATTTTTATTCAAGATTTTATATTAAGAATGTTAGAGAGAAATATATTATTTTTCATTACAAACTTAAACCTGAAAATTAGATTTTAGGTTTAGTTATCCGGTCTGATTTAGAGTAGTGCTCTTTTATTTGATGGTACAATCGCCCGGTAGTTAGAGTGAAGCTCTATTTCAAAAGTTTTTATAAGAATTATTATCTGAAAATGTATTGACAACATGTTTTCAGTAGTGGTTTTAAAACTTGAAAGTTAGTACTCGGATAACTAAATTCTTAGGTTTAATTTGGACACCTTGAATAAAGTTTAAATGGTCTAACCCCACCAAAGGTGGCATTTAAATGGTTCATTTTCAATCTCTTAGAAAAAGAAATTAATTTAATTAACCAAATTAGTTATCAACCCCACCCATAGGTGTTAATTGATTTGTTTAGTTAACAAAGAATATCTAACCCCACCAAAGGTGGTATTCATACAAAAAAGAGAGAATCAATAAATATCAATTCATATCTTTAATAACCTAAATAATATGAGCAAGCATAAGTAACTTAATTATTATATCCATAAATACTCCACTGTTTTAATAGATAAAATTTGCATAAATGTTTATTGAATCTATGTTTATTTTTATGTAATTAGATTAAAAACACAAAACCCAAAATATCGTGACAGGATGTTTAGGATTTAATTTAGTTTTTAAAAGTTTGAATAATAAATTAAAAACCACATACATTCCTTCCTTAGATCGACCTTGGGAGTATACTTATCATTTTCTACGAAATGATTCGTGCACTTGCGAGAGTTTTATAAATAGATAAAACCAAAGTAACGGGCAGGATCGGCGATGTCGGTTTTGCCCCGATCAAGTTTTTGGCGCCATTGCCGGGGAATGGTATCAAGTTTTTGGCGCCGTTACCGGGGAAGGAATAGCGTTTTTAAATTATTTATCAAAATTTTAAAAACTTTTTGTGTTGTAAATAATTGTGATTTTTTTTTTATTAAAAAATTTTGTTGTTTGTGAAAAGTAAAAAAAAAAAAATTCAAATTTCAATTTCGTAATAAATAAAAAAAAATATAGCATGAATAATAAAATAATTTTGCATTTTGAAATTTGAAGTAAAAAAAAAGTAAATAAATTTTAAATTAAATCAATAAATAAATAAGAATAAAAAAAATAAAAATAATAAAAATAATAAAAATAATAAAAATAATAAAAAAAATAATAAAAATAATAAAAATAATAAAAATAAAAAAATAATAAAAATAATAAAAATAATAAAAATAATAAAAATAATAAAAATAATAAAAAATAAAAAAATAATAAAAAAATAATAAAAAATAATAAAATAAAATAAAATAATAAAAAATAAAATAATAAAAAATCAAAAAATCAAAAAAAAAATCAAAAAAATAAAAAAATTTATTTTAAATTTTTTTATTTTTATTTTTTATTTTATTTTTTGTTGGTTTTTTCTTTTTCTTTTTTTTTTCTTTTACCTTTTTCAATTATTTTTTTTCAATTTATTTTATTTTTTTTATTTTTTTTTTTTGGCTTAATTTTTATTTTTTCTCTTTTTTTTATTTTTCTTTTACTTTTTCAATTTATTTTATTTTTGGTTTCATTTTTTTTTTTTTTCAAATTTTTTTTTAACTACTTTTTTTTAATTTTCGTTTAAGTTAATTAACTTAGGTTTTTAGTAACTTAATTTACTAACTTAATTAATTTAATTTACTAACTTAATTAACTTAGATTTTCATTAACTTAATTAACCTACCTTTTTATTAACTTAATTAACTTAAATTTTAACTTAACTTAACTTAATTAACTTAATTTTAATAACATGAAAAGTAAAGATCTAAGGGAGTTAAATGCAGGAGACTAGTTCTTGGAAGCCTTTGTGCCACTAGTCTTTCCTGGGAACGTTGCTCTGTCTAGGAGGATGGTTTTTAAGGAGCCTTTGCCCCACCATTCTTTCCTGGGAGCACTCTTGGTTAATACTGATTATGTTATTTTAACTTAAAAAAAAAAAAATTTCTGAAACTATCTCCAAAATTTTAAAGCTTTAATTACAATCTAAGGAGTTAGTTGTTTTGTTTTATCTAGGTACAATTGTGTTTTGATGCCTTTAATTATTTGATTTGTACCTAGACATGGATTATCTAAAACTCACAAGCATGTCCCTAGTTTTAAGTACAGAAAAATTTAAAAATCCATAGGACATGACTGAAAAAGTATAGGTAGACAACCTTGTCTTACTTGTAGGTTTGATTGAATCATTGATGAGGGGACATTGAGTTTACTTAAAATGAAATCCCCAAGTTACGTCTTGCTAAGACGTTAAACTAAGCGCTGGATGGGAGGCAACCCATCATTTTAGGTAATTTTATTTTGTTTTATTTGTTTAATTTTATTGTTTATTTTAGTTTAATTATATGTGAATAATTTTTAAATTGTTAAAACTAAAAATATTTGTTGAGTTGTTCGAAGTTCACAGCAATCTGTGTGTATACACTTTCATGATGAATATGATGAATGCACCTGCATTTCTCCATTACTACTTACACATTCTCAAGAAATAGGTAATCTTTCTTCTCTTTTCTCTTTATCTTTAATTTACAGTTGTTACATTGAGGACAATGTAAGTTCTAGGTTGGGGGTGGTGAAAAGTTACCATGCTTAATTAGAAAAGAAAAAAAAAAGATTTAACAATTTAAAAATTAAAAAAAAAAACAATTATTAATTTTTTCTTTTTTATGTTCACATCTTCATTTTTTGTGTTTGGTTTTTTTTTTGTGTGATTTAGTAATTTTGGAATTAAACAAAAAAAAAAAAGTTCTCACAAAAATTTATCATTTCTTTAAATCAAATTTAAGTAAATAGTTAAGTCTTTTGTACTGTTAGATTAATTTTTGAAAACATATCATGAAATATTATGTAATTGTTTTTGATAATTAGTTAATTTTTGTCATAACTAGTATTTCTTGATAAGATGTAGAAATTATATTAAACCCAAAATCGGTGTTTATGAATTTGTTTTAGTGGAGACTACCTTTGTGAGATATAATTTGAGCCTAATTTCCTTTATTCAGAGTGAAATATATATTTTTTCTACTCCAAACACATTTCTTATTTCTTCAAATTCTTAGATGATCTCTATAGGCATTAATATTGAATGTATGAATTTTTTCTCATCTTAATAGAGTGTCGTATATTTTTTATTATTATTTTTGCTTAGATTAAATGATTTGAGTAGAAATTGATAGTATATGCTTTTATCTCATTCGTGCATATTTACAAAAAAAAAAAAGAGACATATCTGGGGTTACCTAAACCAAGATCAAACAGAAAAGCCACAAAATTAACCACTCACCAAAATCCAAAAAAATGTACAATCTGTACATGGGTTGACTCTCTAAAATATACATATATTGAAAAAAAAAAATTAGAGAGATAAAAAAAAAATATAGTATCATCTTCATACTATGACCCACATTCCCTACAAAGTTGTGAGTACAGGCTAATTACAAAAAAAAAAAAAAAAAGATATAGGAAATAATTCCCTAAAAAGTCATTGCAATTTCTTCATTTGTAAAAAGCATATATCTTGAAATTCTTTCTTAATGAGTTTGATTTATGCATGAAAATAATTTTTATATATGATATCTTTATAATTTATACATTCGATTCCTTTCATGAGATCAATATCAAAATAACACTTTGAGCCTTTATTCTTTATACATATGCGAACATATTAGTTCATTTCTATACATCAACTCTTTCGCATATAAATTAGTATGAGTGTTTGAACCCATAGAATTCAGTGCTTTGAGAGTATTGACTTGTGAGGAATAGAGTCGAAGCGAATTCTAATTCATGACACTGAAATTGGGTAAAATTAAATTGATACATTTTTGAAATGAAATATGAAAATGATTTTCGACTAATTATTATAATAAAATCATGATTGTTTAAAGAGATTAAAATAACTTATGCTTGAGATTTTAATTATGATCTTAAAGGAGATTAAAAAGTATGAGATATTTTTGTGATATGTTGTTTTCTTTTATTCTTAAATTAATTTTTGATTGTGTTGTGATTGTTTTTATAGTTTCTTTTTATTTAGTACAATGTTTGTGGGTATCATTATCAAAACCCTCACGAGACTCAAACTCGTCCACTAGGGCAACCTAGGGTTTAACGACTTGTTGCATAGGCTAAACGCAACCGTTTCAATCCACGAAAGTGATTTAGGATAGTTTAATTTTTAGTTTTTATCTCTTCTCTTGCTAAGGAACTAGCAAAAAGCTGGTTGAGTGTTGTGATGAGTGCCCAAAAAGCACTAAAATAACCATGATTTTATGTACATTAATTGATTAAAAATACATATATTTATATGTTTTATCATATATTTATATAAATTTCGCTCTTTCGGAATCACGGGGATTTTTATTGTTTTTCACGTATTGTGGTTTAAAAACGGAATTTAAAGACTGAACGAGCAATACTTGAGGGAATAGATCACAAATATATTAATAAATAAGTGGGAAAAGGTCAACAAACGTGCAAAAATTGCACAAAATGGGTCGAAAAGGACAAAAATGTCAAAAAGACGAAAATCGCGCCCCCGCCAGCCCGGCGCCCCGCCGCATGCCGCGCGCGCGCCCATCGCGGCACGTTCACGCGCGCCGAAGCTGCGTGCAGCGACAGCCCCCGCGCGCAGCGCAGCGCCCCAGCCCCTCCGCGCGCCCAACGCCTTTTCGCCCCATTTTTCACGTGCAGCCCACAGACGTCATGATGACGTCATTAATGACATCAGCAATTCCAATACACGTTTTTACATTTTTTAATATTTTTTTAACATTTTTTACTCATTTTTTCTCTCCATCCTCACCTATAAATACCCCCCTTCCCTTCACTTCAAAACACACCTTCAAAACACACTTCTCTCTTCTTTCTTTCTCTCTTTTCTTAGATTTTTAGGTTTTTTTAGTTTTTCTTAGTTTTTAGTTAATTTCTCTTAGTTTTAGAGTTCTTTCCTTTTTGGGAAGAACTAGTTATGTTTTTGTAATATATTAGCTTTTGATTCAATAAATGGGAGTGCAAATTCCGCTTGGAGGTTTTCCAGCAACGGGAATAGCATCGAAGTTCTGTAAGGATTTTATTTTCTTTACAGTTATTTTTTATGCTTTATTCTTACATGTTATATTTAATTTGTCTGTGATTAAATTTAACTGTGTTGGCTATTTGTAAACATGATATAATAATAACGTTGTTATGCTTGCGAAATATTAAATAGGTAAAAATCTCTAAAATGAATTGATTTTATTTTTTTTCAAGATTTTATATTAAGAATGTTAGAGAGAAATATATTATTTTTCATTACAAACTTAAACACGAAAATTAGATTTTAGGTTTAGTTATCCTGGCTCGATTTAGAGTAGTGCTCTTTTATTTGATGGTACAATCGCCCGGTAGTTAGAGTGAAGCTCTATTTCAAAAGTTTTTATAAGAATTATTATCTGAAAATGTATTGACAACATGTTTTCAGTAGTGGTTTTAAAACTTGAAAGTTAGTACTCGGATAACTAAATTCTTAGGTTTAATTTGGACACCTTGAATAAAGTTTAAACTGTCTAACCCCACCAAAGGTGGCATTTAAATGGTTCATTTTCAATCTCTTAGAAAAAGAAATTAATTTAATTAACCAAATTAGTTATCAACCCCACCCATAGGTGTTAATTGATTTGTTTAGTTAACAAAGAATATCTAACCCCACCAAAGGTGGTATTCATACAAAAAAGAGAGAATCAATAAATATCAATTCATATCTTTAATAACCTAAATAATATGAGCAAGCATAAGTAACTTAATTATTATATCCATAAATACTCCACTGTTTTAATAGATAAAATTTGCATAAATGTTTATTGAATCTATGTTTATTTTTATGTAATTAGATTAAAAACACAAAACCCAAAATATCGTGACAGGATGTTTAGGATTTAATTTCGTTTTTAAAAGTTTGAATAATAAATTAAAAACCACATACATTCCTTCCTTAGATCGACCTTGGGAGTATACTTATCATTTTCTACGAAATGATTCGTGCACTTGCGAGAGTTTTATAAATAGATAAAACCAAAGTAACGGGCAGGATCGGCGATGTCGGTTTTGCCCCGATCACATACCTATGATTCCAAAAAGATAAATTTGTTAAAATAATAATAAAATTATGAAAATATAAATCCTTTTTGACACTAAATTGCATATAAATCACATTATTTTTAGTGAAGCATTCATCTTCCTACCAAATAGAGTTCACCCACAAAGTACAAAGTTTTCCATCGATGGATGCATAAGAAGTGTCACTCTGATCATCCATCCTAGATCGATTAAGAACACCTCGAGTAGCTTCTACCCATTGAAATTTGTATAACCATCTTGAGACCTACATGGAGGGATATTTTGTCTAAGCTAGCCATGTTAGTCTTGTGGTCTCAATAGATAATGGCCTCCCCAGAAATCATCAATACTGATAGTACTAAATAAAACCCTTGGAATACATGAAAACTTCAAGCAATGGAACCGTATATCCACCTTGACATCAAGAAGAACACACTCAAGACTATTTTTCAGTGTCTCTACAATCCATGAGATTTGTAACCCTTTTTTATTAACAAGGACTCCTGGTGGCATTTTCCAATGCATAAAACATGATAATGCCCACTTAAAATTTGCATAGTCTACATTGCTACCTCACAGTTCTCATGATCTATATTGATGCTCCAAAGGCCCACAATCTCACAAATAGATGAGACCAAAGTCAGGTTCAACAATAAAACTACAAATAAAGAAGTACATGGATCAAAGCCAAGGACATATATAATATGTTTGGAAAATTCATGCTAGGAAATAAGGGATGCAACCTAAAATTATACCCTACCAACAAATTGGGTTATGAGAGGCCCAACTATCACATATCATCCAAGGGTGTACATCTCCACATGACTTATTCTAAAAGCAGTTCTTTAAGAGTGTCCCAAAAGTGCACACAAAAATCCACCCAAGTCACATATGAGAAACCTTGGTAAGATCAACATAACCAACCAAGTCAGGACATAGACTCAATGAAGTAACAGGTCATGTCCAACTAAATAACAAAATATGTGTCCACTCACATATCAGAGGTCCAAAATAATATTCCAACTCCTCCAAGATTACATAAGTTCACATGATTCTCTAAAGGCGTACACCTAAAAGATGAGAGTGGACCAAGAAGGCCCCACAATAGCGTTTTAAAAAGGTTTTTCCTATATACACAAGGTCATGGGCTCCTGTCCCCACATATCATCTTAACCAAAAACTATTGGAAGAGAAAATAATGGCACAAGATACCACTCATAAGGAACAACATGAGATAAAAACAATGTCCTCCTATGATAAAAGATCAACAATACTTCACCAACACTTTTTTCTAATAAGAATTTTGATTGTAGGTATTTGGGCCACACTCATCTACACTTGAGGAATTCGACATGGATAGGGGAAGTCTAAACAAAAAAAAGGATTGAGAGGTGTGGACTATAAAAGTTCACATGCTAGTATCTTCCTATTCACTATTCTAATAAATCAAATATCACAGTAACCTTGCAGGTGCACTCTACATCTTTAAGATGGGAATCGACTATTGGAAGCTAGTGCCTATGGTTAAATGTAGGATGCACCATAAATATAGGCTTTATAATCCATACTAAGCCTAATGGTACACTAACAACGAGCAAATTTACAGGCTCTCTATCCCTTATGATGATAGATCCTAACGACAAGCCTTGATTGCCTATGGATAGGCAACATCTACACCTCATGTTCAAGAGTTACCATATCTTGTACACCCCACCATTATGGCCTATGATTAACCTATGGATTGGCAACAACTATGCCCTGGGTTCAAAAGTTACTAAAACTTTTGCACCCTATCAATGCAAACTCAAATTTTCTCACTTTGAGGACCTTATATCTCCAATCCTAGATGTTGATAGAAACCATCAAGAACAAACAGAGTGCAATAGTACTCATGATAGGATGGAATAATCCACTAAGGACTACAAAGGTTTTCTAAGCCTCAAGACCCAATGCTTGGATGACTTGATAAACTCAAGCATAACAAGCAAGGTGTTGGTATACTAGAAACACCCTAGTTCAAACAAACTACCGTGACTTAGAAAAAATGGAAACAAATCACATAAAAGTGACAAAGTCCAAGCACAACCCAAATGAGTACACGATCAAACTGTAAATGACTACACTAGCTAATGAAAACATCACAAACTAGGCCAATATAAGCCTACCAAATGACATATGGATAGACATAGCTCATATGGTCAGGCATGGTACACTTGGCTAGACATGGTACAAGTGGCCAAATATGGCATATGTGGCTAGATATGACACTTGTGGTCAAACATGGTGTATATGGTCTGACATAGAACACATTCATAGATCCACAATTGTCATAATCACCCCAAACTTTCTTCCCAACCAATACCCACCAATGCATACCAACACAAGCAATTATAGATCCTAATAAGGGACAAGCTCAAAGAGTACCTACCATCACAAAACTAATGAGATCACAAATGGACCTCACCAAAAAGTAAAAGAAGTACATGGATGCAACATAAGTATAGAATCATAAGTATATGATTTAAAAGCACACAAAAGCAAAGTAGCGTGGCATATACATATGTCTAAAAGGTCCAAACAAAGGCTTGACCTATAACATCATAATCTAAGGAGGGCCCTCAAAAATTTAAAAGCTCTATGAGCTTTGAAAATATTGAACAGAGGATGACCGTAATGAAATCACAGTGGGAGTAACTAACTCAATATGCAATGAATCTATACCATCTATAATAGAAACTAAATATCATAAAAAACTTGAATAAAAATAAAAGGGCTAGAAGTTATTATCTCTATCCAAAGGGCTATTACCCTCTAATATGACTACTAGAAGGTGCAAACCTTGATAAGTAACTCACACAAGAAGTATAATGCCCAAAGCACATGAAGTTTCCAGATACTTCTAATCTCTAAGATTGACTAAAGTTTGTGAAGCATAGACTTTCAACTAGCACAAACTTTTACCCAATGGGCCACGACGCCTTATCCACTACTTTTCCAGATCTTAACACATCAAGTGTCCTTCTAGAGAATAGACACATCTATTAGTATGCTTTTGCATGTCCACCCTTATCGAGTACATTCCTAAAATGTTCAACCACATGTCTACATTTCAAACAAAGTCAGAGTATGAATCAAGCATTAATTTATTAAATAGACTAGGATATTGGTGCTACTAGAATTTAAGATGATCAAGACATGATCTTCCACCACCTGAACCCCTAAAAATATTCTAGAGCTTTGTGCACCCATGACACTTCATTCCAACAAATGACAAATGCACACAAGTTAGAAAAATAATTAAAACAAAGAAAGGAAAAGTTTGAAAAAGGGTGGATATCTATAAGAGCAGTATTAGAACCCATATACTTATTATGTCTACCAAAAAAGGGTGGTCATGTTATCGATAGATCCTAGAAGGATTTTAGAACCATTATAGTGAATAGTGGTAGGAGGTTCAAATATATTTGAGAACTCTGTGAGCAGATGCCTTATCTCTGGGATGTTTGAATTGGTCTTAGGGCTATCATGCCTGTCTGAGGGAAAATTTTGGAAAAATAGCTCAATGCTTTGTAGCCCATTGCATTCCTTATTAGTCAGAGCTACAATGTTGATTTATTCTAGTCCCTAAAACATATGGAAGGTTCCTCCCATCTTGAAACTTAGGGTGAGCTTCTTATAATCCATCTTAATAGGGCCAAGAGTTTCAAGCCATTGGACTCTTAGGATCACTTGGCATGCTGCAATAGGGAGCACATAGTAATCTATAGTGGAAAGATACCCTTGAATGGAGAGGGTTAGGCTACTGCACTATCCATCACATTCTATCTTCTCACGATTAGCCACTATGAGTTCACGTTTCTTATTCTTTACTATGGTTAAACCAAACTAAGAGATTAAGCCTTAATCAATGAAGTTATATGTACTATCTCCATCTATCAATAGTAGTACCTTTTCATTTTTTAGCTTACCCATAACTCAGTGGTTTGTGTGTGCATAATGCCTACTATGGCATAGAAGGAAATTTCTAGTACCAATTTCTGAGGCTCTTATTATGAAGGGGATTCTTCCATGTCAATTGGGAATTCCTGAGATGAATCTTCAATCATGAATAGCTGAGGTTGCATGCAGCGGTGGTGAGCCACAAACTTCTCATCATAGTAATAACATAATCCCTTGTCCCTCTGTTCATGTGCTTCATGGTTGGTAATTCTTTGAAAAGGCACTGATAGAGTTGTTGAACTTGAGTTCAAACGTTGGTTGGGGGAAGTCCCAACATACCAGCTATAGAGTTAGGTGATTACTTTGGTGGCATTGAATGGGGCTAGTAGAAAGGGAGTTGAGTGGACTTCTTTTGTAACTAATTTCTTTCTTCAATCAGCCTGGCTACTCCAATGGCATCAACCAATGTTCGAGGTTGCTTGATTTTGACATCAATGTGAATTTCATCTCTTAGTCCAACAATGAAGGTGCCAATCATGAATACTTCTTATAATCCATCAACTTTGTGGGAAAGCTTTTCAAAAACTTCCTAATATGTTATGATGCTCGTGGTATGTTTGTGAGGCAAGGCCTCAGAAGGATCCTCGTAATCCATTGGACCAAATCTCAGTTGTGCAGCCTTGGTGAACTCATCCCAGACGAGTAGTCCACAAATTTTGGTAAGCAAGGAAATGCCTTCCATATGAAAGCAAGACAATTGCACTTGTTGGTTAGGTGCATAGTGAACTCAAAATATTGCTTTGTCTTATAAATCCAACTGGTAGGATCTTCATCAGCAAATTTTGGGAAAGAAAACTTCATGTGTGGGTGAGGGTGGTCTGAATTGGATCGAAAAGTGTGTGGATGAGGGTGTGAGGTTTCATCCCTTAAAAATGGGTTAATTTTAGGTGTGTTACGAGATGCACATAGAGCCTGTAGCTCGGTGAGCAGGGCCTGTAAGGTAGCCCCAACTTGGTCGAAGCTAGTCTTGTGTCGTGCAAGAGTTTCCATAACATCATTGCAAAACTCAGCATTGGACTTGTCTCGTGTGTCCATGGCTCTTACACCAAATGTTAAGTATAATTTGAGAAAGGGAACCAAGAAAGAAAGAGAGAGATTTGGTAAAATTCTTCTAGATATCTTATTCATCTTATTGAGGCTATATATTTCCTTGCAAAGGAAAGAGAAAATAGAAAGGAATACTAACAAACTTTGACATTCTAACAATCTACCTTGCTACGCACTAGAACGTGCCAGCATAACCGACTTTGTGCCTACTTGCATACATCTACGCCAAACCTAACTAATTCTATGCACATGGGTAGCCTTAAGGCGTTGCTCATGGTTGCACGTATCAAAGTCATGTACTCTTTTGATGAAAGCTACATGACTCTAGCTACCCTTCACCCATTTTAAATATACCTCTCTTAATATAAAAACATGCTTAAAAGAAAAGAAAAAAATATCTAAGTTGACGTGTTAATACGAGTAATATACGTGATTATACAACTCTGTTTGGCTTGAAGTCCAAGTCCTAATTCATGTTTTGTAGTACACAAAAATTTCCAACATTTTACTTCTACAAATAATTTATTTGACAAAAAATTTGGAATTTTTTTATTTTATCAAAACCATGACCATACGAACATAAGGATAACCCATTACACGAATAAGATTGCTACCCCTAGCAATTCTAGAAAGAAAGAAAAAAAAGAGAGATTTTGCAACACGATTGTCCTAACTCAAGAACTAGAAACCAAATCCACCAAAGTTTTGAAAGCTAAGGTAGCAATGTGTCACGACATTAAATTTCAAAGTAGCAATCGTGCGATACTTAGCATGGCCCGTTGCACTAAGCCTGCCTTTCAACCCTAATGAAACACTCCAAAGAGAATAGAAAGAGAGTTTGTAAAGAATGCCTTGTATTGCTCTAGAGAGAGTTTATCTTACAATTGCCTAAGATTTCCCAAGATGGTTACAAATGAAGACCAATAGGTCTATTTATAGTATGGCTCAAAGCTTAAGGCTATGCCACAACTTTCTAGATCCTTCTAAGTCTGGAATGTACAAGGTTGTTCTAGTTTTATCTACAACATGTCACAAGATTCTAGGACCTTCTAGCCAACTCTAGAGTCTTCTAGGAGTGTCTAGTTTCTTCATGCTAGTTCTAGGATATTCTATAACCTTCTAGAGACTTCTGTTATAGTAAACTTATAGTTAAGAAGATAAACAAAAGAAGAGCAGAGGAGACGCTAGATTTAGGTAAAATTCTCTATATCCTTTCTGATTTTCTAAGTGGCTTTATATACAACCTTAGAATTGATGAAAAAACCCTAACAGATGTTCTGACATTCATAACAAAGAAACCCTAATTTA
Organism: Hippophae gyantsensis; assembly: GCA_030763125.1. Taxonomy (NCBI): domain Eukaryota; kingdom Viridiplantae; phylum Streptophyta; class Magnoliopsida; order Rosales; family Elaeagnaceae; genus Hippophae; species Hippophae gyantsensis. The sequence continues at coordinate 53,572,174 of CM061031.1, read as the reverse complement.
TTCGGTTGTCCCTTTTTCTGTTTTTCTAACTGAATTTGTGTGCCTTCTTCTGCCTCTCTCCTTCGTGCGCGATGATTCTCTCTCCTTCGCACGCGATGATATTCTGGTGAGCATGAGCAGGATGAGTTCGTATCATTCCTCCCTCCCTAGAAGAATCCTTGTCCTCAAGGATGAAGTTTGGATATGTTTTCATAAAATGCCACTCATTTTCCCAACTAGCTTCTTCGATTTGAATGTCTTTCCATTTTACCAAAATTTCTATCTTGGGTCGATATTTTCCTTTTTGGGTCACACGTCAGTTGAGAATGGTTTCAGGTTGGGGAAGAATTTTTGCTTGTTCAGAGACTGGAGGAAGTTGGTTGGAGCTTGCTGGTATTTCCTCTTCGTGTTTTTTTAGCATGCTTACATAAAATACATCATGTATTTGAGAAGCGAGTGGTAGTGCCAGCTTGTAAGCCACTGGTCGTATTCGAGCGATGATTCTATATGGGCCAAAAAAATGAGGAACTAATTTTCTTAATGAGCAGAATGCAACTGATGATTTTCTATAAGGTTGGAGCCTAAGATATACATAATCTCCCTCTTTGAAGATGACTTCTCGTCGATGTCTATCAGCTTGGAATTTCATTCGGTTCTGAGCTTGTAGCAGGTTATGGCTTAATTCTCGTAGTAGGTGATCTCTGGTACGTAGGTGTTCATCCATAGCTAGCATTTGGGTAGTTTTGGGGACATATGTTAGTATGAGAGGAGGTGGAATGTCGTAAACTGCTTTAGAGGGAGTCATCTGTGTTGTGGAGTGGATGGAGGTGTTGTAGCTGTACTCAGCTCAAGGAATCCAATCATACTGTTCCAGTGTGTGGTTGGTCACCTCAGTTTGTCCATCGATCTGAGGGTGGTAGCTAGAGCTCATGCACAATTAGGTTCCTTGTAAACAAAATAACTCTTGCTAGAAGGAACTAATAAACACCTTATCACGATCACTGACAATAGAAGTAGGCATACCATGCAGTCGTAGGATGTTGGACACAAATGTCTTGGCTACATTGGGAGTTGAAAATGGGTGCTTCATAGGGATGAAATGAGCATATTTACTCAAGCGATCCATAATTACCATTATAATTGTATGTCCTTTTGAAGCAGGTAATCCTTCCACAAAATCCATTGAGATATTAGCCCAAATATTCTCAGGTATGGGAAGAGGTTGAAGTAATCCTACTAGTTTCATAGTTTATGTTTTGAACCGTTGGCAAGTGTCACATTCCCTAAGGACTTTCTTCAATGTTTGGCATAGTTTGGACCATGTAAAGCTATTTTTTATGCGTGAAAGGATTTTGAGGAACCCAAAGTGTCCCTCTATTGGGGAAGAGTGGAAATCAGCGATGATCTGAGGTATGATGGAGGATTTAAGGCTCAAATATACCTTGTTGTTTTTAAACCAGACCCCATCTCTTTGTAACAATTTATGAGCCATTGCAGGAGTAGAATTGGCTATCAGGTCTATTTAGAAGGGATCCTGCTGAACTTCCTTCTGTAGTTGTGGCCATTGATCCATTAGTGGCTGAGATATACTTAAGAAGAATAATTCCACTATTCATGAAAGAGAATCGACCCCTTGGTTTTCCTTCCCACGTTTGTACTCAATCTTATAATCATATCCAAGTAGTTTAGGCAACCATCGTGCCTATGCTGGGGTGGTGATGCGCTGCTCCAACAGATACTTGAGGCTCCTCTGATGAGTGAGGATGGCGAATGGTTTTCCTAGTAGGTAAGGACACCATACCCGAATAGCTTTAATGATAGCTAATATTTCTTACTCATAGGTTGATAGAGTCAATGCTGAACCCTTGAGAGCTTGGCTGAAGTAAGCTATTGGCCTCCCTACTTGAGTGAGCATAGCTCCCAACCCGATGCCATTTTTATCAGATTCAATTACAAATTTCTGGGAAAAATTGGGAAGGCTTAAAACTGGTGGTGTTGTTAAGGCCTCCTTCAACTGTTTAAATGAGTTTTCAGCATCTGTATTCCAATTAAACCCTTCCTTGCTCAAAAGAGGAGTTAAGGGAGCTACCAAACTACCAAAATTATGCACAAATTTTTTGTAATAACTAGCTAACCCCAGGAAGCCTCTGACTCCTTTAGATATGGTTGGGGTTGGCCATTCCTTAACAGCTTGGATCTTTGATAGGTTTACAGAGACCCCTTGATCTAAGACCACATGGCCCAAATATTCTATTTGTTTCACCCCGAATTGGCATTTGGTTTCCTTGGCATACAACTTATTGGTGGCTAGAAGTTGAAGGGCTATCTTCACATGCTCTAAATGGTCATCTCTTGATTGGGAGTAGATTAAGATGTCATCAAAGAATACCAGGATGAACTTTCGAAGGTAAGGTTTAAATAGGTCATTCATGAGACCTTGGAAAGTAGCTGGGGCATTAGTGAGGCCAAATGGAATTACTAAGAATTCATAATGGCCTTCATGGGTTCTAAAAGCTGTCTTAGGGATATCCTCCTGATAAACTCGTATTTGATGATACCCTGATCGTAGATCTATCTTGGAGAAAATATGGGCTCTATGGAACTCATCCAGCAGTTCGTCAATCACTGGGATGGGGTACTTGTCCTTAACTATGCAATCATTCAGAGCTGGATAGTCTACACAGAATCTCCAACTATCGTCAGTTTTTTATACTAATAACACTGGCAAAGAAAATGGGTTGTTGTTGTGTCTGATTAACCCAGAATGAAGGAGTTCCTTAACCATCTTCTTAATCTCTATCTTTTGATAATATGGGTAGCGGTAGGGTCTGACATTAACTAGCCCTGCTCCTAGCTTCAGGGGAATACGATGATCTTGTTGTCATTTTGGAGGTAGCTCTGAGGGTAGCTCAAATATATGAGAGAACTCTGTTAATAATTGTCTCATCTTTGGAAAGGAGGACACATCCTCCTATGGTTCATGATCCCATATGGGCAAAATTTGAAGGAACAACCCTATATTCTACAGCTCACCGCATTCCTTGTTGGTTAGGGTTGCACTATTAGTTCTTTGTAAGCCTTGGAATGTATGAGTGGCTCCTCCTATCTTGAAGTTGAGGGTGAGTCTTTTATAATCCACTTCTATTAGCCCTAGGGTTTCAAGCCACTAAACCCCAAGCACTAGCTGGCATGTAGCTACTGGTAGCACAAAATAATCTGTTGAGATTGTATACCCTTGAATTGAAAGAGTAAGGCCCCTACATTGTCCTTTGCATTCATTTTTTTCATGGTTTGCTATCATAACTTCCAATTTCTGATTCTTAGTGATAGGGAAACTAAGCTGGGAAACCAAGGTTTGATCAATGAAGTTATGTGTACTGCCCCCATCTATCAGAACTAGTACTTTCTTATTTTTGAGGTTTCCAATAACTCTAAGTGTTTGAGGATGATTAGTACCTGTTATTACATGAAATGAGATTTCTGGAACCAATTCCTGAGGTTCTTCTTCAGGGTGTTTGATCGGGTAGAATCGACATCGTCGATCCTGCCGTTACTTTGGTTTTATCTATTTATAAAACTCTCGCAAGTGCACGAATCATTTCGTAGAAAATGATAAGTATACTCCCAAGGTCGATCTAAGGAAAGAATGTATGTGGTTTTTAATTTATTATTCAAACTTTTAAAAACTAAATTAAATCCTAAACATCCTGTCACGATATTTTGGGGTTTTGTGATTTTAATCTAATTACATAAAAATAAACATAGATTCATTAAACATTTATGCAAATTTTATCATTTATAATAGTGGAGTATTTATGGATATAATAACTAAGTTAATTATTCTTGCTCATATTATTTAGGTTATTAAAGATATGAATTGATATTTATCGATTCTCTCTTTTTTATATGAATACCACCTTTGGTGGGGTTAGATATTCTTTGTTAATTAAACAAATCAATTAACACTTATGGGTGGGTTGATAACTAATTTGGTTAATTAAATTAATTTCTTTTTCTAAGAGATTGAAAATGAACCATTTAAATGCCACCTTTGGTGGGGTTAGATATTTTAAACTTTATTCAAGGTGTCCAAATTAAATCTAAGAATTTAATTATCCGAGTACTAACTTTCAAGTTTTAAAACCACTACTGAAAACATGTTGTCAATACATTTTCAGATAATAATTCTTATAAAAACTTTTGAAATAGAGCTTCACTCTAACTACCGGGCGATTGTACCAACAAATAAAATAGCACTACTCTAAATTAGACCGGATAACTAAACCTTAAAATCTAATTTTTAGATTTAAGTTTGTAATGAAAAATAATATATTTCTCTCTAACATTCTTAATATAAAATCTTGAATAAAAATAAAATCAATTCATTTTAGAGATTTTTACCTATTTAATATTTCGCAAGCATAACAACGTTATTATTATATCATGTTCACAAATTTCCAGCACAGTTCAATTTAATCACAGAAAAATTAAATATAACATGTAAGAATAAAGCATAAAAAATAACTGTAAAGAAAATAAAATCCTTACAGAACTTCGATGCTATTTCCGTTGCTGGAAAACCTCCAAGCGGAATTTGCACTCCCATTTATTGAATCAAAAAGCTAATAAATTACAAAAACATAACTAGTTCTTCCCAAAAAGGGAAGAACTCTAAAACTAAGAGAAATTAACTAAGAAAAGCTAAAAACTAAGAAAAACTAAAAAATCTAAGAAAAGAGAGAAAGAAAGAGAAGAAAAGAATGGTTTTGAGGTGTGATTAGAAGTGAAGAGAAGAGGGGTATTTATAGGTGAGGATGGAGAGAAAAAGTGGGTGAAAAAATGATGAAAACGTGGAGTGCAATTGCTCAGGTCATTTATGACGTCAGCATGACGTCATGGGGGCAGTTGCGTGCGAAAATGGTCGAAATGGGCAGCGGCGCGCGTGGAGGGCAGTTGGGCACGCAGGGGCACGCGCGGAACTGGGACTGGGTGTGCGCTGATGCGCGCGGACGTGGGGCGTGTTGTGCGCGGCTGGGCGCTGGCGCACGCGGGGCTCGGCGCGGCTGGGCGGCGTGGCAGCGCGATTTTCTCCTTTTTGACATTTTTGACCCATTTTGTCCAATTTTTCCATATTTGTTGACCTTTCCCCATTTATTTAATAATATATTTGTGATGTATTGCTTCCAGTATTCCTCTTTGAGTCTTTAAGTTACGTTTTTAAGTGAAAATACCTGAAAAATAATAAAAACACCCGTGATTCCGAAAAAGATAAATTTATATAAATATATGATAAAACATATAAATATATATATTTTTAATCAATTAATGTGCATAAAATCATCGTAATTTTAGTGCTTTTTGAGCACTCATCAGTGTTCTTCTTCTGGAGTTACGATAGGGTTCTTAGCTAGTTCCTCTATCATAAACATTTGGGGTCACGTGCAACGATGACCTGCTACAAACGTCTCATCACAGTAGTAGCACAAGCCCTTATCTCTTCGTTCTCGTGCCTCCTGATTTGTGATTCTTTTAAAAGTCACTAGTTGGAGGGAGTTGTGTCGTTGTAGAGGTGGGGGTCCCAACACACCAGCATGCGGTTGGTTTGTTGTCTTGGGATTGCTTGTGTAAGATTGGTAACGTGGATTCTGGCCAAATTTCCTTTGTAACTGATTTCTTTCTTCAATGAGCCTTGCTACTCCAATGGCCTTAGCCAAGGTTTTAGGCTATTTGATCTTAACATCGAGGTAGACTTCATCTTTTAATCCAACTATAAAGCATCCTATTAGGAATGCTTCTGGTAGTCCATCCACTCTGTGTGACAATCTTTCAAATGCTTCTTGGTATGTTTCTACATTGGTGGTATACCTTAGGCGAGTTAGAGCTTTTGAGGGGTTTTCGTAATCTGTTGGTCCAAATCTAAGCTGAACCGCGTTAGTGAATTCCTCCCAAGTGAGAAGTCCTTGAAACTTGGTCAGCCAGCGATGCCACTGCAACGCAATACCTTCCAGATGGAAGGATGCGAGTTGAACCTGTTGATCTGGGCTAACATTAGTGAACTCAGAATATTTCCCAGCTCTATATATCCATCCAGTTGGTTCTTTACCAGAGAATCTAGGAAATGAAAGTTTCAAGTTAGGGTGGGGGATGTCTGTGGCTAATCGCGAAGTATAGGGGTGAGGTCGTAGCATTCCTTCTCGTTCGAAAGGGTTAACCTCTGGGGGTTCTGAGTTGCTCGGATTGCCTGTAACTGAGAGAGCATAGTACCGAGGGTTTCCATAACCTCAATGCAAAATTCTACATTAGATTTTCCCCAAGTATCCATGGTCGAACAGCTCTGATACCACTGTTACAGTAAACTTGCAGATAAGAAGATAAACAAAAGAAGAGCAGAAGAGATGCTAGATTTAGGTAAAATTCTCTATATCCTTTCTGATTTTCTAAATGGCTTTATATATAGCCTCAGAATTGATGAACAAACCCTAATAGATTTTCTGACATTCATAACAAAAAACCCTAATTTATTCGGTGGTCCCTTTTCTATTTTTCTAACCGAATTCATGCGCCTTCTTCTGCCTCTCTCCTTCGTGCGCGATGATTCTCTCTCCTTCGCACACGGTGATCTTCTGGTGAGCATGATCAGGACGAGTTCATATCAACTTCCACATCCTTCATGAACCATCCAACACGTTCTATAATATTTCAGCTCATTTTAGTGCTTTCAAGTACATGCTAATATACTTTGGAGCATTTTAGAGTCTTCAAGGCTTGAGTTAAGTCCATCAAACTCTAGTTCTTTCTAGACATCTCTAGGCCATTCTAGAACTTTCTCATGTAGAAGAGTCTAAATCCTTTAAGCAACCACCATTTCTTTGGATTTTAAGGGACATTTTGAACAAGACGTAACAAGTGACACTAGAATCTGCAGCCTTCAACAAAAGCTCTTTAAGCACAAGAGCTTGCTCTTTCATTTTCTTCCCTTCTTCCTTTTCCAAAATGAGTTGCAAACTATGAAGCAACCCACTCTTAGTTATGATCCCATCTTCAATTTTGACACCAATGCCCCAAATACTCTCCACCATCCTTCCAGTCATGTGATGATCCAGAAAGAAAGGCCTCCAAATCATTGAAACCCCACTCGCAATACTTTTATAAATAGAGTTACAACCACAATGAGTCAGAAAAACCCCAACTGACTCGTGTGCCAAAACTTGAGTTTGGGGTGTCCATGAAACTACTTTTCCTTGATATTTTGTCTTCTCAAGAAACCCAATTGGCAATAGGTTCTTAAAATGGTCCTTAAGTGATCAAATAAAATGGATCTCACTCTTAATCAGAACCTCAGCCACTGCTTTGAGTTCATCAATAGGAAATGCCACCACCGATCCAAAACTAACATATGTAACAGACTTAGCTCTCTGCCCATCCAACCATGAAATACACCCTGTTTTGTCCAAACCCACCGGCATGGGCGACGACAATTCCAGAGTGAGAAAAACCACATTCAGTACTTTTTTAAATTTGGTTTCAAGATCTTGATTGAGATCTGGAGGGTTCAACTCAGCAAAAGAATTCAGAACCAAAGTTGTACATAGAGAAGGAGCAAGCAAGTTACCAACTTCACCAAGTGCTTTAATGAATGACGAATCATGGAAATCTTCAGATATAATTTCCTTTGGCAAGTCGGAGAATTTTATTGCAGATAATCCAGGAATAAAATCAAGTGCTCTTTATGAATATGAAACAGTACCAGTTGAAGTAAAATACTATTGGTGAATAACATCAGTAAAAAGATGGGCATAAAAAGAACAAGGCAAAGACATCCAGATTGGGATCCAAGGAACTTGTAATTTAGAAGCAATAACACTAGAGAAGTTACTCAAAAAAAGCATCAAAAAGCAAGCAAGCAATTTTAGAACCAGTTTTAGCCACAGAAATTTCCATCCCTTTTTCGAAGTTGTTAGGAGAGGCTTTATAAAAAAGATCAACTGCCTCTACTGGATTAGTGGTAGAGAGAACATCACCAATAGGGACTCCATCTTCTACATCATAGGCATCGATGTTACTTGGAAGGTTTGATGAATTGTTAATTTTGGATTCTTGGAATAGTGAATTATTGGAGTTTTTCGTATTGAAAAGTGAAAAACGTACCCGAGGAGCTTCCTTTGCAAGTCTACGAACCAGATTAAGCAAAGTTATTGGGTGGCTACCAAATGGGAATGTGAAGACCACAACATGTTGAGACTTATTTGAGATAATTTTAGTCGGTGCCATTTTCGAGTTTGTGTGTTTTCAATGAATAATTTCTTTTAGTAGCTGTTGGAATAGATGAAATTTATAAAAAAAATGATTATTGGAAAAGATGAAGTTTATAAAAAAATGATTGTTGGAAAAGATGAAATTAATAAAAAATTGTAAAGCCTGGTCCTATATTGCTTTTTTACATTATTTAAAAGAGGTATAAATAGTGAAAAGTTGGCAATTGGGACTGGGCCCCAAGGGGCACCCACTTTTGTAGAAGGGGAGAGGACCTAGACAAATGTGATACCACACACGCGTGTCCGACCGACCGACCGTGCCGTGCCGAGCCGAACCGAGTCCGAGTGCGTGTGCGTGTGCGTGAGGTGAGGTGGTATTTTATTTTTTGGAAAAACATTTTTTTTTAAGGAAAATTTTTTCACTTATAAAAATGGTTGTTATATATATATATATTTTTCTTTCTTAGAAAAAACAACCGTTATATTCTTTTATAATATGACCATTATGACCGTTCGTCTTCTTTATTCAGAAAAGAGCCATTGCTCGTATTTACTCACAAAAATGTCTATTATTCATCTTTAATCTGAAAATGGACGTTACTCTTTATTACTCAGAATGGTCGTTACGCTCTTAATTCCCAGACATTACCGTTATTATCATAATTGCAACACGGTTTCTAAAACCTATAAAAAGAGGGCCTCAGCTCTCATTTTGAATATAACAATCTATGCAAACTCAACTCACTACAAAACAATTCTCTCTGCAACTCTAAGTTATTTTTCAGTTTTCTGAGCAACAAAGTTTTTCAGGTGTAGCATTCCGGTCTTCATCAGTGCAATGAAGTTCCGAGACAGAGAAAAAAGATTATGGGCTGTTTTATCCTGGGGACGACGGGGCTATGTTTTCTTGCACAAATTAGGTAGAGCCGTGAAACGTATTAAAGAGAGCGACCTAATCCGCGACTCAACCCAAGTAGTTCATACTAGGTTATCGGTAATATTGTTTCATTACTGTTATTAACAAACTTGTTTCAACAATTTTAAGATAATTTCTATCTACCATGTCTACTGAAATTCTAACTGGTGATCTCAACAAACCATTCCATTTTGAAGGCCTACACTTTAAAAGATGGAGACAAAAAATGTTGTTTTTCTTAACCATGAAAAAATTCGTTTATACTCTTACTACTAAAAAACGAATACAGTCCAATCCTCCTACTGAAGCTATAACTAAGGATTTAGACACCTGGATGGAAAATTATTTTCTATGCAAAAACTATATTCTTAACGGTTTTGCTGATGACTTGTATGATTATTATAACTGTGATAAGTCTGCTAAGGAAATTTGGGAAGCACTTCAAAAGAAATACGACACTGAGGAAGCTGGAACTAAGAAGTATGTTGTCAGTAGATACATGAAGTTTCAAATGATTGATGGCAAATCAGTGGAAGCTCAATCACACGAACCGCAAAAGATAGCACACGAAATAACTTCTGAAGGTATGACTTTAGATGAACAATTTCAAGTAGCTGTTATAATAGATAAATTACCCCCTGCTTGGAAAGATTTTAAGAATACACTTAGGCATAAAACTAAGGAATTTTCTTTAGAAAGTCTTATAACCCGTTTAAGAATAGAAGAAGAAGCTTGAAAGCAAGACCAAAGAGATGAAGTACTCATAGTCTCAAATAATAGTACCAATAAGAAACCCTCCCCTACAAATCTGAAACCTAAAGGTAGAAATATGAAAACTTAGAATCGTAATAATAACCAAAACCACAACCACCAAAATAGAAATAGAAACTATCCTCCCCAGAATGGACCTCAACCCCCTTAAGGAATAACACATTCATGTGTTATAGTTGTAATAGATCTGGCCACTTGGCTAGGAACTACCAGAACAGGAATTGTCCTGCCCCACAGGCGAACCTTACCGAAGATCAACTTATTGCTATGATATCTGAAGTCAATTTTGTTGGTGGATCCGAGGGGTGGTGGGTGGACACGAGTGCTTCTCACCATGTCTACTATGATCGAGACATTTTCAAGTCCTATTCTGATTCTGAGGACAAAAAAGTGCTACTAGGCGACTCCCACTCCACTAAAGTTGCTGGTACTGGTGAGGTTGTATTGAAGTTTACCTCTGGAAAGACTGTCATCTTGAAGGATGTCTTGCATACTCCAGAGATGAGAAAGAACTTAGTTTCAGGCTATCTTCTTAACAAAGCTAGGTTTACTCAAACTATAGGGGCTAACTTATATACTATAACTAAAAATAATATATTTGTTGGGAACGGGTACGCCACTGATGGCATGTTTAAATTAAATGTTGAAATCAATAAAACCTCTTCTTCTGCTTACTTGTTGAGTTCTTTTAATATTTGGCATGCTATACTTTGTCATGTTAATAAACGCATAATCAAGAACATGAGTAGCTTGGAACTAATTCCTAAACTATCTTTAAATGATTTTGAAAAATGTGATTTTTGTAGTCAAGCTAAAATAACCAAAACTTCACATAAATCAGTAGTTAGAGAATCTGAACCTTTAGAATTAATTCATTCTGATATATGTGAACTTGATGGAAATTTAACAAGAAATGGAAAACGCTATTTTATAACTTTTATAGACGACTGTTCAGATTACACTTATGTATATCTAATGAAAAATAAAAGTGAAGCATTTGACATGTTTAAAATATTTATGACTGAGATTGAGAATCAACTTAATAGAAAAATAAAAAGGTTTCGAAGTGATAGAGGCACCGAATATGATTCCAATATCTTCAATGATTCTTATAAAACTCATGGAATCATTCATGAAAAAACTACACCTTATTCTCCTGAAATGAATGGTAAAGCTGAAAGAAAAAATAGAACTTTTACTGAATCAGTTGTTGCAATTTTATTAAACTCTGGTGCTGCTTGCCATTGGTGGGGAGAAATTTTATTAACTGTTTGCTATGTGCTAAATAGAGTGCCTAAATCTACAAATAAAATTTCACCATATGAAATTTTGAAAAATAAGAAACCTAATTTAACTTATTTTAAAACTTGGGGTTGTTTAGCCTATGTTAGGATCCCTGATCCTAAAAGAAATAAACTTGCTAGTAGAGCATATGAGTGTGTATTCATAGGATACACTGTGAATAGTAAAGCTTATAAATTCTATGACTTAAATGATCATGTAGTTATAGAATCAAATGATGCTGACTTCTATGAACATAGGTTCCCCTTTAAATTTAAAAATAGTGGGGGCTCGTCTTCTAGTAGTTTACCCATAACTAGAACTAGTGAACAAAATGAAGAATTAAACACTGAAATTAGAAGAAGTAAACGAGCTCGAACCCTTAAGGATTTTGGGTCTGATTTTTATGCTTATACCTTAGAGGAAGATCCTCAAACTATTAAAGAAGCATTATCTTCTTTAGATGCCAACTTATGGGAAGAAGCCATAAATGATGAAATGGAATCTCTTGAGTATAATAAGACTTGGCATTTAGTTGACTTACTTCCTGGTTGCAAAACCATTGGTTGTAAATGGATACTGAAGAAGAAATTAAAACCCGATGGTACTATTGAAAAGTATAAAGCTCGTCTTGTAGTTAAAGGATATAGGCAAAGGGAAAATGTAGATTTATTTGATACCTTTTCACCAGTCACACGAATAACTTCCATACGTGTACTTTTTTCTCTTGCTACTATCCATGATTTAGTAGTACACCAAATGGATGTTAAAACTGCTTTCTTAAATGGTGATTTAGAAGAGGAAATTTTTATGGATCAACCTGAAGGTTTTGTAATCCCAGGTCAAGAAAATAAAGTTTGTAAACTTGATAAATCCCTTTATGGTCTAAAACAAACACCTAAGCAATGGCATGAAAAATTTGATAATCTAGTTAACTCACATGGATTCAAAATAAATGAAAGTGACAAATGCATATATTATAAATTAGAAGATAACATTTGCACTATTATATGTTTATATGTGGATGACATGCTTATTTTTGGGTCAAATATTCATGTTGTGAACAATGTGAAAACTTTGTTAAGTGCTAATTTTGATATGAAAGATCTCGGAGAAGCGAGTGTAATCCTTGGTATAAAGATAACTAGGTCTAAAAAAGGAATTTCTCTAGATTAGTCTCACTACGTTGAAAAGATCTTAAAGAAATATAATTACTTTAACTACAAACCTACATGTACTCCTTATGATCCTAGTGTAAAGTTGTTCAAGAACACCGGAGATGGTGTTAGACAAACTGAGTATGCGAGCATCATTGGTAGCTTACGTTATGCTACTGATTGCACTAGACCAGACATAGCTTATGTTGTGGGACTACTATGTAGGTTTACCAGTAGACCTAGTGTAGAGCATTGGAATGCTATTGAAAGGGTTATGAGATACCTTAAGCGAACTATGAACCTTGGATTACATTATAAAAAGTTTCTCACTGTTCTAGAAGGATACAATGATGTAGATTGGAACACTTTATCAGAAGACTCCAAAGCAACTAGTGGCTATATTTTTAACATAGCTGGTGGAGTTGTTTCCTGGAAGTCTAAGAAACAAACAATATTGGCTCAATCTACAATGGAGTCTAAAATGATAGCACTAGCCACTGCTATTGAAGAAGTAGGCTGGCTAATAAGTCTGTTAGCTGAGATCCCTTTATGATAAAGACCGATACCAGCTATCTTGATCCACAACGATAGTACCGCGGCTATTGTAAAGATTCAGAACCGTTACTACAACGGCAAGAGACAATAGATACGTCATAAGCATAGTACTATTAGAGAATTTCTCTCTACGGGAGTTGTAAGAGTGGATCATGTACGTTTTGATGAAAATTTGGCAGATCCTTTGACGAAAGGATTACCGAGAGAAAAGGTTTTCAAAACCTCAAAAGGAATGGGATTAATGCCCTTAGAATGAAGAGTCACTTGTGATGGTAACCCAAATTATAGATTGGAGATCCCAAGAAATAAGTTCAAAGGGTAATAACAAGTCATGAAGTGATATGAGATGTATCATGCTATTTTTCAAATCTCATTCTATATTGTTAGAAGCATGAAATCCTGAAGCGATAGAAAAGGATGAGTTAATTGTTAAACTCTTAATGAGTTCTATACTCTATGTGGAGTGAGTACATAGCTACAGGAGTACTCTTGATAGACTCACCTATGTAAATGTGGAAGTGTGGTAGCTTCCTATGAAAATTTTTGGGGCAAAATTTACTAGAGCATTCACTATACTGGGATACACGTGCATGGCCGTAAAGCACGGGCTTTTTGAACTGCACCTTGGAAAGGTTGTGTGTGTGATGATTGTTAGAGATAGAGTTCAAAACTACGAGTTACTCTAGTATATTCTAAAGCATCAACACTATGAAAAGGTTCAAGTTGATAGACACCTTTTTCGCTTATGCACAATCTTATAATTGATCAGTTGCTCGATGAAAATTATTTTTATATAAAATTCAAGTGGGGGATTGTTGGAAAAGATGAAGTTTATAAAAAAATTGATTATTGGAAAAGATGAAGTTTATAAAAAAATGATTGTTGGAAAAGATGAAGTTAATAAAAAATTGTAAAGCCTGGTCCCATATTGCTTTTTTACATTATTTAAAAGAGGTATAAATAGTGAAAAGTTGGCACTTGGGATTGGGCCCCAAGGGGCACCCACTTTTGTGGAAGGGGAGAGGACTTAGACAAATGTGATACCACACACGCGTGTCCGACCGACCGGCCGTGTTGTGCCGAGCCAAGTCCGAGTCCGAGTGTGTGTACGTGTGCGTGAGGTGAGGTGGTATTTTATTTTTTGGAAAAACATTTTTTCTTTTTAAGGAAAATTTTTCCACTTAGAAAAATGGTTGTTATATATATATATTTTTTCTTTCTCAGAAAAAACAACCGTTATATTCTTTTATAATATGATCGTTATGGCCGTTCGTCTTCTTTATTCAGAAAAAGAGTTATTGCTCGTATTTACTCACAAAAATGTCTGTTACTCGTCTTTAATCTGAAAATGGCTGTTACTCTTCATTACTCAGAATGGCCGTTACGCTCTTAATTCCCAAACATTACCATTATTATCATAATTGCCACACGGTTTCTAAAACCTATAAAAAGTGGGCCTCAACTCTCATTTTGAATATAAAAATCTCTGCAAACTCATCTCACTACAAAACAATTCTCTATGCAACTCTAAGTTATTTTTCAGTTTTCCAAGCAACAAATTTTTTCAGGTGTAGCATTCCGGTCTTTATCAGTGCAGTGAAGTTCCGAGACAGAGAAAAAAGATTCTGGGTTGTTTTATCCTGGGGACGACAGGGTTGTGTTTGCTTGCACAAATTGGGCAGAGCCACAAAACGTCTTAAAGAGAGCGACCTAATCTGCGACTCAACCCAAGCAATTCACACCAGGTTATCGGTAATATTGTTTCAGTACTGTTATTAACAAACTTGTTTCAACAGTAGCAGTAGCTAGTGATTACTGAGAAGAGTAGTGCCTTTTTGTCGGTAATATATATATATATTAAAAAGTGCTAGAAGCCACCTTAAATTTTTGAGATATACCTGCTGACAAGTAAATAAGTGGGTGCAACTCAATTCAAACGGGGAGGAAAATCTAAGATTCGAACCAAGAACCTTCCATCCCAAAGGTAACACTATCACTTAGCATTCAGCTCAGTTTTTTTTATCAACTACATGCACTCAAACAGATTTTTGTATGTAATATTTGGGCTTCTTATCTGTGTGATCTTTTAATATCCTTATTGTTTTAAAGTTTTAATTTAGTTCATTTTGAATAATAACTACAAAAAAATAAATTTTTTGTCATGTGCGATAATATATGGCACGAACATTTTCTTGGATGTGAACATTTTTTGACTCCACAATAGCACCGATGTTTCCTAATATCAAAACAAAAATTTTAAAAAGAAGAAAACTAAGAATATCATCTATAAGGTCTATGTTGGATATTTTTATAAACAAAAAATTTGCCACAACACTTAGAATTATATTTTATGTTAAAAGTTACATTAGTCGATAGATCGACTAAGGGTATCAATTATTCGAGATGGCCAATTGATCGAGCATTAGTTGACTCTTGTCAAGTCCCTTTCGATTTATTTTTACATTTACTCAATTGATAGGCCTTCAATCGACTTTGATCGAGTACTTTTCGATTAAATTACTTACACATCAGGGAGCAATTAACAAAATATAAAAATGTTTATAACTTGACTGCTGTGTGAAATTACATAATGCCTCTATTTTGATTAAGTGCTTTAAAACCTTATAAGGGTGTTTTAATATTTTCCATTAAGATCTAGATTTAGGGTATCAAAATGCTTTATATATTTAAACCCTTGCTCACTTTTTTTATACAGATAGAATATATATTTTTGGAGAGTCGTTGTCGTATTTTCCATGTTTTATCAATGTTTCACTATTATGTCAAATTCATACTTTGGTAGTTTTAATTGCTATTATTGATTCATAAATCATTACCTAGATTACTATGTTATTATATGTTCTAGAAATCTTAGTCCCATACATACTGATCTATGTTTTGAACTAGAATTAGGATTTTATTCTTATTGAAATCCATCTAAAATACACACAGACACTTGTGTTTTTTGTGCTAACCCTTTTTGTAGGTTGATCCATGAATGTGTCTAATATGTGAGGAGCTAATAAAAACTTTGGTCAGAATTCACTTACATTAATCTTGTAAGTTGTGAAAATAGAGCAAGGGCTCGTTATTAAAGTGCATTGGCGCATTATCATAAGGCTAGTGGTATAAAGTTGAGTTTGTACTTGAACATTACATTTTTATAGTGGATAGATTAGGTGATCTCATGGATCAATTTGAATAAGATAGAGTTTGTAGAAAAAACAATAAAAATTTAGGCATTATCTGCTTAAAATTAAAATTTTTGAAAATGATGAAATTATGACTTAAAAGAACATAATAAAAACAGAATTATAATTTGAGTGAAATTCTTATCGAACAAAATTCAAAAATCACAATCCCCTAAAATTCTATCTTTTTTATTAAATCTTCTTAATTTATTTTTTTCTTTTTTATATCTTTTTTTAATTAGATTTCTATCTTTTTTATTATTCCTCAAATATATTGTCCCCTATCTCTCTTTCTCTCTCTTTTTTAACTCTAACCATAAACTATCAAAAACAAGGAAGAATGATAGAAATAAGAACAAGACAAAGATGAAAATTTGAGAAAGAACATAAGAAAAGTTATAAACTAAGACACAAGAAAATAGGAAAAATCAAGAAATAAAGAAAATAAAGGATAGAACTCCCATACTAGAATCACGATTTGATACCAAATTACATGAATTTCGAAAGACACTATTACAATACATGTCTTTGGCCTCAAAAATTTAGCCTCGGTTTTTTAAAAATGGAGGCTATAGACATATCTTATCAATTTTCTCTCTTTTACACTAAACACAAAAATTTTCTATCAATTTTTCCCTTTTTCCCTTTTTTTCCCTTCCCTTTTTTCCCTTTCTCTTCTGTTTTTCCCAGCTACACACCCTCTCTTATTTGTTTCCCTTTCATCCCCTCTCTAGCTGCCTTATCTTTTTCCTTCCAACGCGATGGTGAGTGCGATAAAATCAAGGTTTAGCTCTACGAGTGCGAGTTGCAAGCACAAGGGTAGTTAAGTTAGAGAGAAGAATGATAGAGATCTAAGAGAGTAAGAGAAAGCACACCGCAATTTGTAAAAATCTCAAAGTGTGGATGAAGAAAGATGGATGATTACATGAGAGAGATGATAGACCTTAAAACCCTCGTCACTTGGACCCTTGAAAAGAAAGGCATCCTCACCAAGATCTGGGTTTAATTATGGATGAACAACACATGCTTGGACAACATTATCAATAACAAGTTATGATGATGTTAGAGTCATGATGAGGAAGAGTATTGATGATCAAGGCAGGCCTTTTAGCATCAAGCTTAGTGCTGCTACTTATTTTTGCCTTCATATTCTTCCTAAGAGTGTTTTTGATTTCCTTTATGATGATAACTCTAGAAGTCAGGTACTAGATCTCTATTCAGTTTATGTTCACCACAATAATTATAATACTAATAATACTTATCATCTGTTTGTATCTATGTCTCAATGATGATATATTTTCTTTGCAAATCTATTACTCAGTTACTCATGATATTATACATATTATAGTAGGATATCCTTTCAAATAATGGTCTAGTTCAAGAGATGGCACATATAGCTAACGATTTTGATGCAATAAATTGTGTCTCTTTACTTCGCATAAATGTAAGTCTATTGCAAAATCAAATGTCTTAATGTATATTGATATGTAATGTTAACTTAATAGTTTCATTTGGAAAGTGTAGAATGCAAATTTGAATCAGAGCAACATGTTAATGCTTTAGGAGAGTTGTAGTGATTCAATAGGATTATACGTTATATATGTACCAGTTGATATAGTGGCTATGAATGTGGTATTAAGTGGTAGAGATACAGACACATTGATTAAAAATATAAGAAGTACTATGTATCATGTTTGATTCGTATTATTGATTTACAAATTTTCATGGTTTAAGGAAGGGTTTTTTGGTACTAATTTCTTGTTTGCCTAGCGGATGCTCCTAATGAATTCCCTTCCTAGGAGTTGGGAGAGATCATGCCACATCTTAAATTTCAGAACCAACAAGATAGCATTAATGATCAAAGCTTGAAGTTGAAAAGTTAAGTGATTTTGGAGTAAAGTCAAAGTCTAGGCCACCTTTTGCTCATTTTTCAGAAATTTTTGATCCACTAGTTAGTAATGACATATCTTCATATTTACCAGAGTTCAACAACCTCTCAGCTCAACTTGCTCAATTAAGAACCTCTGAGCTTGGAAGTTCACTTGAACTTTCACACTGTATGGGTCAAAGATTTCATGATTTCAATGCACAAGATGAAGGCTTATATTCATACATAAATTTTTTTTGAGTGTAGTGTTGTACTTAGAAACGTATCTTCTCAATTTCTAACCTAATAGTTCTATGTGTTTCCAAAAATTAATTTTGCAAGAAAACCTGTAAATAGTGGTTTTCTAGCTGCTGCAGAGTCTTCCCATATAGATAAGTGAAGATGAGGATAGTGGAGGTCAGGTTTGCAGTTTCTGTGTTTTTGAACTGATTCATATATCTTTATCTTAAGGAAACCCTTCTCTTTACTAAATAACAATTTTGTCAATTCAAGATATGATTTTCTCTTACACTAAGATATTTTCTTTGGCATTTTTTTAACACTATATGTACATTTAATGTCACATTTATTTGATTACTATTTAGGTTGGAACTGAATGAGACAAAGATTTTTATATCACTACTTGAAGATGGGTCTTTGGTAGTTGAAGATGAAGCAATGTTGTCTATTGCCACTTCTCTTTCTATGGATGCAGTGTTGCATTTTCAGTTAGGAAAATATGCTGAGTGTGTTGACTTCTTGAAATAGCTCTTTCATAAGAAGCCAAGGGATCTTAAGGTAATTCTTATGGTTTTTAAATTATGGTTATAGATAGTGACTAGTGATTGTTATATTGTATTTTAGCTGGCAATATTCATGTAGATAAGGATTCAATAGTTTTGATAACTTTAGAATTTTGGTGTCTTAAGATACAAATGAAGCTTTCTTTAATTTAGATGGTCAAGTTTGAAGTTGTAATTTATCTGTGGGTGGTGCAATCATTTTCATTCTCTTAACCAATTGCATTTCCTTTAGCAAAAGATAATGAGGTGTAATCAGTAATTTTTAGGGTGACTTCTTCTTGTAACATCTGTAACTTTTACATCAGCTGCTTGTTTTATTCATGATTATTAACTAGTGAATTCTATGATATATCAAGGTCATTGCATAAACTATCTTTGGAAAAGAGAGGGGTCAGTTGTAATGTTTTGTAGCACTTGGGAGTTCACTAGTAATCCAGGTTTTGGTTACCATTGAATGTTTAAATTATTTATATTTTAAATTCAGTTAATCATCTTATGGAATTAGCATAAATTGCACTATGCTATTTGTTGCTAAAGTTGTAGCAAATTCCCGTTTATGTAATAATTCGTGAAAAATAATACAATTCTTATGACTAATTAAAGATGGAACTAAATTTTATCTCATGTTCATCTGAATGTTTACTTCTATGCAACTTAGAGTTTCCTTCACATTTCTTATGGCTGCTATCACAGATATTCTCTTTTTGTGATACTTTTATACATTTTATATTTTTGGATATTTACACCTCTCAGGTTCTTCATAATATCTCAATTGCGGAGTACTTTTGGGATGGTTGCTCTGATCCAAAGAGATTGCTTGAAGAACTTAATAGAGTCAAAGTATGTTTCCCTTTTAATTTGTTCTATATTTTCTTATGTATAGTCAGTTATGTCCTAGAGTTTATGCTCTGATCCAAAGAGATCGTTGCTCTGATCTAAAGAGATTCCTACTGTTAGTTATGTCCTAGAGTTTATGCTATACTAAATAGTTTTTTAATTGTTTGATTGTATATTCTTTTTGATAATGGATTTCTCTAGCTTATTATTTAAGTAGTACTTTGTGAATCTTATGTAGAGCTTGCAACTGTTGACTTGATAGTATGAAATCCTAGTATAACTGCACTTGGAATTGGAAAATTGAATTAAAAGGTTTGTTTATTTTGACTTGAGACTCAAAGTAATGACTTTTAATTAATATTACTAATTAAGAAGATTTGATTTTGGGGCGTGATAATACCAAAAAACTTTGGATCTACAACGATAAATTCAAGCCACAAATGGCTTTGGTTATTCAGCTTGTTAATGTTTTTATGCACTTGTGTGAAAACTAATTTGTTGACATGATTTTTATGCCTTTTCAGTATGATCCTCCTCAAGATCCAAATGTCTTCATACATAGAGTTGGAAGAACAACTCAGATGGGTAGGCAAGGAAGTGTAATTGTATTTTTATTACCAAAGGTATACTAATTGCCTTTGTATCCATGCCATCTATAGCTTGTTTGTGAATTGGATAATAATGGCTTCTATTTACAATTATTCATATCATATCGATTCTTTTCTATTTTCCTGTCACTCCTAATTTTTTGTTATATGTTTCGTTCAAATACATTTTGGTGCAAAAAAGGATCGTGATGTCATGCAAAAGGCATTTGTTTCTTTTTTCCGTGCCTACAAAGAACATCACTTCTCTTTCTACTTGACAGTCTTAGTGTATTAAAGTTTTTTACAAGTATTTCATATTGTGGAACATTTTAATTAGCTAACTATAGTAATGATTTATTATACTTTAAACTCTCAAATGTAATTTGATAACTGTATTTTATATAGTTATTTTCACCTATTTTATTAATTATAATTGCTAGATTCTCTCTGTTTTTAGTTAATTTTTGTTTAATAAATTAGGATTTACTGTTTTTTCTAAATTTTAAGAAAATTAAATAAAATGTATCGAAAATGCTCTTAATGGTAAATTTTTGTCCAAAAATATAATTTCAAATAAAAGTATTATTAATTGCAATTTATAAAAGTTGAAAATATAATTTAAATTAAAATTGGGCTTAATTTCAATTATTAAAAGTTTAAAATTTAATTTAAATTACAAAAGGGCTGTATTGCAATTAAATAAAGTTTAAACTGTAAATTGAAATATATTTGTGGGTGAAAATATAATTAATAAAAGTTAGTTTTCTTTGCAGGAGAAACATTCCACGCGGCGTTATCCACGCTCCATCGTGGGCCGTCAGATCAACGCATGAACGGTTTAGATGCGCGCGTGCACTTCAACCCGACCAAGGAGAGTGGATGTAGGGAAATTCTGTATCGCGCAGCTCGGTGCCCGAGTGGGGCCCACCTGCCGCGCAGGCCGGCGTGCAGCGTGGGACCCACCGTCTGACGCCGCGCAGACCTGTCCCCCACCTTCGCGCGCCTTTTCCAATGCGGTTGATCCACGTGAGCCCGGTTATTACGCGAACCAGAATCTGCCACGTGTTTCACTTAATATTTCAGCAAATAATATTCCGACATGTGGCATGTTACACTGAGCGCGACCGCGCTGGATCAAGACCGTGTTGTAACCGTTGGCTCCCGTGCGGCAATTCATCGTGCGCCCATTCCCTTCAACAAATGAGATGCTGCCACGTGTCCCACTAATTGTGTCCGCGAATCAGAACGCGACACGTGGCAGCATGGAAGAGAATTAAAACAGAAACGCGCAGCGTCCCACTCACTTTTTCGATCCCATTTTCGATACAATTTTTGTCCCCCACGCGTGTAATTTATTATTTTCGCCACACTTTTTTGTCCCCCGCGTGGATTTAAATTTAATATTTTATTGATGTATTTTTTTTGCTATAAATAGGAGATAGTTTTTAGTTGTAAAAAAGTTTTTGGAGTTTTTGGAGTTTTTGGAGTAGAGTTTTAGTTTTAGTTTTTGAAAGTTTTTAGAGTGTTTTAGTTTTTTTCAGTTTGTAATTTTTATTGTGTTTGTGTGTTGGCTGTGGAACACGCAGAAGCCATTTTTGGCTTTTGTTGTGTTCTGCGTGTGCCAAATATTTTTCCTAGTTTATGTTTTAATTTTATTTATGCTTCATCTTATTTTTCTCTATTTGTTGTAATTTTTTATTTTAATTTTATGAAGTAATTTAATTTTTCTAGGGTTGCATTTTATCTAAATTTATGAAGCTTTAATTTTAATTATTTTTTTTTTGTTAGATTTATAAGACGTTCGATTTGTTCGTTCTATTTTGTGCTTAATGCTTTTTGATTATTTACGAATCTTATCAAAACGATCTGTGGCACATGAATAAACTTGAGAAAGGCATTTGTGTGTGTATTGCTCGTAAATAGAATGACATGTATGATGAAGGATAGAAATATACCCTAATTGTATTTGTGACCTTTTGAAAACTTAGAACTTAATGAATCTTATTAAATTTAATTCTCATAGAGATATAGTGAATTAATTTAACGAGGTGTGTTTATACGGAGCTCGAAAGAGATGTATGAATAATAAAAAAAGAAGTTTTCGGTTGACAAATTAAATGTACTAAAAAATATAAATCAAAAGAAAATAACATTATTTGAGTGGATTAGTTTGGTGAAAAATTGCAATCCTAGATTTCTTTTATTTTCTTATGTTACTTTTTTGTTAAATCAACAAATATTTTGGATAAAATCAGAGAGATACAATTTTAGTACTCGACAAACTATAGTAACAATTCCTCGTGGGATCGATCTTTACTTACTAATCTTATTACTTGTGACCGTGTATACTTGCACGAGTTCGTGTGTTGAAAAACACGCAACATAATTTCATTCTTAATTTTAATATAACGATTTTTAATTTTTTTCAATTTTTCAATTTATTTTAATTTATATTGAAAAATGAGGTCAAAATGGTATGTCTATGGCCTCAGTTTTATAAAAAAACTGAGGCCATAGGTAACGCTCTATGATCTCTCTCACTTAAACCTCTGTTCATATAACTATGGTCATAGACCTACAGTTATGGTTAAAAACCAAGGCAATATGTATGTATTGTAGTAGTGAAGACAAACTTTGAAATTCCACATGGAAGAAAGCAATGTGAACCCAAAAGTATCATAACCTTGAAACCCAACAACAAATTGAGTAAAATCGGCCTCAAGAAGCTAGAATATTAATAATGACCCTCTAGGTGAACAACCCTAGGAACCCACGAACTCAAAGGAATATGAACAATCTATTTGCTAGGAACGTTTTGAAGATGATCATATTATTACCTTAAGGAAACAAATCCTTAACACCCTAACCTTGAGACAACCCAAAGAATGATTACTCCCTTTGATAAGTCAAATTCAAGCATTCAATTTAGAACAAAAGAAGGCAAAGAAAAATTATTTATGAAATAAATTTGATAAATGACATAAGGTCTATCCAAGAGCACATAGCTACTACATTTTTATAACAACAAACCATAAAGAAAAAAACCCTAGATGAAATTCAAACCCCAAAGAAACCCTAGACAAAATGGGCCTATTTAGTGGTGGATTAGGCCTAATTCATTCTTAAAAAATAAAAGAATAAAAAGACTTATGATAAATAAAACATAAGATGCCCTTAATTAACTACAACAAAAATTTCTTCCCAAATTAATGAGAAAATATCTAGGAATACTTAATCCCCCAATTTTCTAAATATGTGAATAACTAAAATCCCCCCAATATAATTATCAATTAATTACATGATCAATTGAATCTAACTTAGCATGTAGTCTTATCTCAATTAAACTACACATCATATAGTAATTTATTTAATCACACTCTTTTGCCAATTAAATTGCATACTACTCATTAAGTTCATCAATTATGGATCACATACATAATAATCATGCATCTCTACCTAAAAACTATGCATGTTATTTAATCAAGACAAATAATTAAATAATCCTCTCAAATCTATTTAATTACCTCTATAGATAAATTGTTGGCCAAAATTATAATAAGACTAAAATATTAGATCATCACATAATGAAAATTGGATTCATAAGATCCCTAGATTTATAAATTAACTAGATATAATTTTGTCAAACTCATATTTTTCATAAAGAAAGACATAAAAATTGATAAAGAAAGAGAGTAGAAGACATACATTCAATCTCTTGAATTGTAGTACTAATTTTCTTTTGCATCTCCACCAAAATTGTATCTCCTTTTGAATTTTTTTGTCTTTTCTCTCTTCTTAGCTCCAAAAACTGACCAAAATTATGCTAATGGTGGCTCAATAGGATTTATGGGGTGATTAGTGGCTTATATATAGCTCAGATGCGATATGTACTATCAGATCAACTTTAGATCAAGGGCTTATATCAAAACAAGCAAAATGAACAACAACAACAACAATAACCAATCACAACGGATAGCATGCATGTTGATTTAATGCCATGCAGCGCAAAATGTTATGCTATAACGGATAGCATGGCACATGGGTGCAATGTGGGGAGCAATTGTATAGACACACGTGGCAATGTTGTTGAACTGCTCTTTGAAGTCGGATCGAATGCCTTACAAACATATGGAACAGGGTTCAACCTCCTCATACATGTCTCTGATTGCATGGCATCTATGTGGCTTATCCTGTTAGCTCCTCTACTTACGTGACAAGCTACATGGTAGCTCCAGATTGGCCCTACATTGAAAATTCATAAAGAATCCATAAAAATTCTAAAAAAATCTCAAAAATTATATTTTCATCCTTTTTTCACTAAAAGTTTATATTTTAATATTTTTGGTCACAAAAATATTATTTATTGAATAAAACAAGTAAATATTAAGTAAAAAAGTCTGTTAATAACTCTACTTTTATAGATTCATCATAGATAATTTGGCGAGACAAAAATATCACAAATCAAAGTCCAAAAAAAAAACATTTCGTTCCCTAAAAATAAGGAAAGAAAACAATCAAATTTGGAATCAAGATAGATTCTTGAAAACGTAAAAAAGGATGAATTTTTTATAGCAATACTTTGTTCTAGGATGATACCCACTAGACATTATAGCACCATTGATAGAGAAAAGGCCATTTTACTATATGAAATCACATAAAAATGTTTATGAATGTTAGAGCTATAATTCAACAAAGAATTAAGTTGTCTGCAAATAGTCATCATTTGGGTTTCTTTTTCCCTTAGCTAATAGTTGCTTCATATAAGAAAGTGGGGATACCCCATTCAAAAGGTGAGATTGTTATAGAACCTGGTGAATTATTGAACATGTCATATTTTGATAAGCTCATCTCTGGTACGAATATTGTTCCAAATGAAAGAAGAGTCATTTCTTTATCAAGATTGTCTATGAAAGAACAATTTCTTATTTTTGGTGTAAGAATGAGTTATATGAAGAATACCAACAAGCCTAATTTATCCAAAGAGTTGCATTCCAAAACCAATAGCATCGTGATCAAGTGGATTATAATCGATTAATATATGAAATGAATTAATTGCAATTAAGTCATCTCGAGGTAGATACAAGTCACATAGGAATACCCAAGTATCCTTATTATGATTTCACTTTTATATCACTAGAAAGATCATGACAACAACAAGAAGAACAATGTCCAAATGATATGGAGGAGGAGATCTAAATTGGATCCAAAATTTTCCTACTTTTTATGTATTTTACTTTGCTTTATTTTTAGAATTTTAGTTTTATTTGTTTTGGATATTGTATTTTATTTTATTTTATGTTAATTAATTTCTTTTATTTCATGTTTTGTGAACATTATTTCGAATTGTTTAATTTTATAACAATATTTTGAAATTTGTAAGAAGAACACAATTTTCTAACTGTGTAATTTATATTCGTAGATGCACCTGTAATTCCATATCAAACTTTTGAATAGGATAAAAAATATGTAACTTTTATATCCATTACTCATTATTTTAATTTTTTCATACAAAATTATCATGTCTTTTTAATTAATTTTAAGATAATGATAAAGTCTTTGCATTGTTAGATTAATTTCAAAAATATCTCATAGAGTAATGTGATAATTAGTTAGCTTTTATCATAAGTAGTATTTTATCATAATATGTTGAAATTGGGATGAATCCAAAATCGGTGTTAAGGAATTAAATAGTAGAGACTACCTTGACAGAATATATTTTGAGTGATGATATATTTTCTACTCTTTTAAACACTCTTCTTATCAATTCTAAATGTTAGTGGATCTCTATAAATCTTTGCATTGAATGTTAGGATTTTTATATCTAATAGAACGTCATTAACTATTCACTTTATCATTCACTTTTAGATATAAAAAGCCACAAATTAGCTATTCACTTTATCATTCACTATATATACAATCTATACATGGATCTTTTCTCTAGAAAATTTATGTATCTAAAAAAAGGAGATAAAGATATTAAAAATAAAAAAAAAAGATAAAAATGAATGGTATAAATTACATACTATGATATAATATCCTTCAAAGTTGTAAGAATTGGCTATATACATAGGAAATAATTCCTAAAGAAGTCATTTGCATTTTTTTAATCTCTTGGCATTACTTGAGATTTTTATTTGATGAATTTGATTGATTGATGAAAGTAACATGTAATTTCTTTATAAAACCCTTTCATTTGATTCCTTTAATGCAATCAATGTGATGTACCACTTTGAGCTTTTCTTCTTTAAATATTGGCAAATTTATTAGTTTATTTCTATACATAAACGTTTTTGCATATACATTTGAATGAGTGCTTAAACTAATAGGATCAGTATTATTGAGTGTATGTGATGACTCTATTAGAGTCATTAAAGCACTTTTTTACTTAATGTTTACTTATTTTATTCAATAAATAGTATTTTTGGGGTAAAAAATATTAAAATATAAACTTTTTAGTGAAAAAAGGTGAAAATATAATTTTTTGGGATTTTTATGAATTTCTAATGCAGGGCCAATCAAGAGCTACCACGTGGCCTACCATGCAAGCAAAAAAGTTTATTGGGTAAACCACATAGATGTCACACAAGTAGGGACAGCGAATCACGTTACACTACGTGTGAGAAGGACGAACCGCATGAGATGTCTCAGCATGGCATTCAATCTGAGTTTGAAGATTGGTCAAACTGCCTTGGCAGATGTCACCATGCGATTGGTCCTCATGTTCCACTAATACACCCTATTTATTTCTACGAATCATGTTGCATCGCGTAGCACTGATTCAATGATCGTTGACTTTAATCGGTCTCCCTTTCCACACGTCTCGCTCCGATTCACCCAATGAATTTCACCTATCACGTGTCGTTCTATGATTGGCTAGCACTGTTAGTTTTGCTTGTTTTTATCTCAACCTTTGATCTAAAGCTGATTTGAATGTCTTGATTGCACATGAGCTATATTTAAGCCTCTAATCACCCTATAAACCCTAAGGGGCCATCATTAGCATAATGTTTGTCAATTTTTGGAGCTAAAGGGGAGAAATATACAAAAGAATTCAGGAGGGTACACAATTTTGGTAGAGATTCAAGAGGAGATTAACACTACAATGCTAGAGATTGATTGTATTTATTATTCTACCATTTTCTTTATCAATTTTTATGTTTTCCTTTATGAAAATATGAGTTTTATGAACATAATTATATGTAGTTAATATATTAATCTAGGGATCTTTTGAACCCAATTTTCACCATGTGATGATATAATATTTTACCCCAATTATAATTTTATTTTAATTATATTATTTAATCTTATTTTTATGTTATTAATTGTTTGGCCAACAATTTATCTATAGAGGCAATTAAATAGATTTGAGAGAATTATTTAATTATTTGTCTTGATTAAATAACATGCATAGTTTCTAGGTAGAGATCTATGATTCTTATGTATGTAATCCATAATTGATGAACTTAATGAGTAGTATGTAATTTAATTGGCATGAGAGTATGATTAAAGTAATTACTATATGGTGCGTAGTTTATTTGAGAGAGGAATACATGCTAGGTTAGATTCAATTGATCATGTAATTAATTGATAATTATATTGGGAGGATTTTAGCGATTTGCATGCTTAGAAAATTGGAGGATTAAGTATTCCTAGATATTTTCTCATATATCTCTTTAGTTTCCTAATCTAATTTGATTAATTATTGTTATTTACTTTTAGTTATTTTAATTTTGCTTCCTTAAAATATAAAAACACTAAAAAATTTCTTTTATTTTTAAAAATTAGTTTATAATAAAATAATCTCCACGAGAACGATATTTTCTTATCATTATATTACTTGTTACGATATGTATACTTGCATATTCATTGCACACACAATTTGTGTGGTGATCAAGTTTTTGGCACTATTGACGGAGATTATAAATATTAGAAATTAATAATTTTTTAATATTATTTTTTATTTTAGTTATTTTTCTTAATTTATTTTTCTCTACTTTAATTTTAATTTTAGTTTACTTATTTTCTTTTACTAATTTATTTATTTATTCTTTAACTTTAATTTATTTAGTTAGTTGTTTATTTATTTATTTTCTATTTAGTTTTTATTTAGACATTTCCTTTAATATTGTAGAAACATAGTTGAGTTTATTGCATGAACAGAGTTCGTTAGGGAGAAATCTTATCTTTAGATCTTGAAATTGAGCATATTTTGAAATCAATTAGAAAACAAGTTATCACCCAATAGAAATGGCTAATCCATTAGAAATAAGCAATAATGAGCTAAACTTGAACAATCAAATGCTTTTGATGAATGATAGAGATAAAGCTATGAATGAATATGCAATACCTACGTTGGAAGAGCTGAATCCAAGTATTACAAGGCCAAACATTCAAGGTAATAAGTTTGAGTTAAAGCTAGTGATGTTTCAAATGCTACAAACAGTTGGACAATTCGACGGATTACCAACAGAGGATCCTTATCTTAATCTTAGATTGTTTATTGAAGTTGTATATTCATTTAAGTTGAATGGTGTAACCAAGAAGGCATTTAGGCTTAGATTGTTCCCTTACTTTGTGCGAGATTGTGCTCGAGCTTGGATAAACTCTTTGCCACCTGATTCCATTACAACTTGGAATGGTTTGGTGGAGAAATTCTTGATGAAATACTTCCCACCAACAAAGAATGCCAAGCATAGGAATGACATTACTTCCTACCAACAATACAAAGGATAATATTTATATGAAGCATGGGAAAGATTCAAGGAATTGCTAAGGAAGTGTCCTTATCATGGTATTTCTTCTTGGATTCAAATGGAAACTTTTTACAATAGTCTCAATGTTCAAACAAGAACTATTGTTGATACATCTGATAATAGAGCTTTGCTAGTGAAATCTTACAATCAAGCTTATGATTCACTTAAGAAAATGACTAGTAATAATTATCAATGGCCAATGGATAGAATGACAGCCATAAGAAGAGTAGCCAAAGTGCTTAAGGTAAATGATATCACAACACTTACAGCTCAAGTATCATCTTTGGTTAATCTCTTGAAGGCTCAAAAACTACTAGTGAGTATTAACTAGGTTCAAAATTCAAGAATGTCATGTGTGTTTTGGGAATGAGCTCATTTTTTTGATAATTGTCCAAATAATCCTCAATCTATACGTTATGTGGGTAATGTGAACCGAAACAATAATCCATACTTGAACACATATAACCCAAGGTGATAATCAATTCAACCATCAATCATTTCCACCACCTATGTGTAGCATCGGTTCTACATGTCAACTGACACTACACACGTGGATATTTTTATTTTTCTCTTCTTTCTTCTCCAGATAGAAACTATTCCAAGTGTTGTAACTCTTAAAAACCCAAAACCTCCTTCACTCCACCTCCAATCTTTCTCATTTTCCGGCCACCCACGACCACTAATTATAGCGCCGCTTAGTGGATTTTCTTCCTCTCCAACTTATCTTTTAGATCCCCTATTTTTTTAAGCAAAAAACTCAAATTTTTTATACCCATTTTCTCACTTACAAAACACCATTTTTTCTTCATTTCCTTCATTTTGTCACTTCATTTACTCTTGTAAGTATTTCTATTAATCCTACGCACTTATTATTCATATTTATTTATTTATTTTGTATATTATGTGTTATTATTTATGTGTGTAAATTTTTGTATTATATATGTTGGTTTTGTATTATATTTATGTTATTATTTTTATTATGTAGGTTTTGTATAAATTTTCATAACGAAATAAATTTATATAATTATGACTGTGATTTAATTAAGGCTGGTTTTTAATTTTTTTTATTTTTGTTAATATGAAATGGGAAAAACACGATTCAACAATATGATGCTCATTAAAAATTTGGGTTTGAAGTAGTATAGTTATTTAAAAAAATATTAATCATCATAAAATTGTTATATAAATTTTGTTTTATATATCTTAAATTTAAAATCAACTCAAATGATGTGACATATTATTATTAGTAATTACAATCAATCTCATATAATTATATTTATGTGTATATAATTGTTATGTTTGGTTTTTATGTATTTATTTTTATATGATGTTTTAATAGATATTCTAATAATTAGGGAATTCATATATAATATTATCTGAAATATATTTGTTGGATACATGTTTAATATGATAAATGTCATTAATTGAAAATGGACAAATCTTGGATGTCAAAGTGTAGAATTGAGCAGGACTACATTTCTAGAGTTGAAAGTTTCTTGGAATTTGCTTGTAGAAATAGTAATAATGAAATTAGTATAATTCGATGCCCATGTGTTAGATGTAATTGATAACACTCATGGGGAAGAGATAAATAAGAATGTGAGTGAATAATATACATCTTATCATAATGTATAGATAGAAAATATGTTTCATGGTGTTGAAGATGAACTACATAAAGATGATCCCAAAACCTTTAAAAAACTTCTAGAAGATGCCAAAAAATCGTTGTATTCGAAATGCAAGAAATACACTTAAATGTCAGGATTGGTTCATTTGTACAATTTGAAGGAAAAAAAATGGTTTTTCTGACAAGGGATTCACAAAATTACTAAATGTACTAATAGATATGTTTCCTAAGGGTATTGAATTGCCATCTTTAGTGTATGAAGTGGAGAAATCTCTTAGTCGATTTGGCATGGAATATCATAAGATTCATGCTTGTCCAAATGATTGCATTCTTTATAGAAAAGAATATGAGATATTAGATGATTGTCCAATGTGTAAAGAATCGAGATAGAAGTATGCTATAAATGAGATAACACCTAAGAAAGGCATGCCCATAAAGGTTCTTTGGTACTTTTCTCCGATTCCTCACTTTCAAAGGTTGTTCAAAAGTAAAGAGACATCAAAGATGTTGACTTGGCATTCAGATAATCGATCAGATGATTGTGTGCTACGTCATCCTTATGATTTTCCAAATTGGTAGGTAGTAGATAATTTATCCCTCAATTTGCATCTGATCCACGCAATCTTTGTCTTGCCATTGTTGTTGATGGAATTAATCCACACAGTTCCCTTAGTAGTAGATATAGTTGTTGGTTAATAATTATGGTAACATACAACCTTTCTCCCTAGTTGTGTATGAAAATAAAATTCATGATGTTAACATTATTGATCTTAGAACCGAAACAATCTAGTGTTAATATTGATGTATATTTGCAGTCTTTGATAGGTGATGGGGCGAGAACCGACATCGCCGATCCTACCGTTCATTTGGTTTTATTTATTTATAAAACTCTCGCAAGTGCACGAATCATTTCATAGAAAATGATAAGTATACTCCCAAGGTCGATCTAAGGAAGGAATATATGTGGTTTTTAATTTATTATTCAAACTTTTAAAAACGAAATTAAATCCTAAACATCCTGTCACGATATTTTGGGGTTTTTGTGTTTCAAATCTAATGACATAAAAATAAACATAGATACAGATTCAATAAATATTTATGCAATTTTTATCATTTATAATAGTGGAGTATTTATGGATATAATAACTAAGTTAATTATGCTTGCTCATATTATTTAGGTTATTAAAGATATGAATTGATATTTATCGATTCTCTCTTTTTTATATGAATACCACCTTTGGTGGGGTTAGATATTCTTTGTTAACTAAACAAATCAATTAACACCTATGGGTGGGGTTGATAACTAATTTGGTTAATTAAATTAATTCCTTTTTCTAAGAGATTGAAAATGAACCATTTAAATGCCACCTTTGGTGGGGTTAGACAGTTTAAACTTTATTCAAGGTGTCCAAATTAAACCTAAGAATTTATTTATCCGAGTACTAACTTTCAAGTTTTAAAACCACTACTGAAAACATGTTGTCAATACATTTTCAGATAATAATTCTTATAAAATCTTTTGAAATAGAGCTTCACTCTAACTACCGGGCGATTGTACCAACAAATAAAAGAGCACTACTGTTGTCTCTTCTGGAGAACATAAAACGTGCAAGTATACATGGTCACAAGTAATAAAATTTGATAAGTAAAGTATCGTTTCCACAGAGATTTGTTACTATAGTTTGTTGAGTACTAAAATTATTTCTCTCTGATTTTATCCAAAACAACCGTTGATTTAGAAAAAGAAAAAAAAAAGTTAACAAAATAAAAGAAATCTAGGATTGCAATTTTTCACCAAATTAATCCACTCAAATCATGTTATTTTCTTTTGATTTATATTTTTTAGTACATTTAATTTGTCAACCGAAAACTTCTAATTTTATTCATACATCTCTTCCGAGTTCCGTATAAACACACCTCGTTAAATTAATTCACTATATCTCTATGAGAATTAAATTCACCAAGATTCTTTACGTTCTAAGTTTTCAAATGGTCACACATAAAATTAGGGTATATTCCTATCCTTCATCATACATGTCATTCTATCTATGAGCAATATACACACAAATGCCTCTTCCAAGTTTATTTATGTACCATTGATCGTTTTGATAAGATTCGTAAATAATCAAAAAGCATTAAACACAAAATAGAACGAACAAATCAAACGTCTTATAAATCTATCAAAAATAATTAAAATCAAAGCTTCATAAATTTAGATCAAATGCAACCCTAGAAAAATTAAATTACTTCATCAATTAAAAATAAAAATTACATCACATACAGAAAAATTAGATGAAGAAGAAATAAAATTAAAACATCTTGTATCATTAATATTTGGCACATGCAGAACACAACAGAAGCCAAAAATGGCTTCTGCATGTTCCAAGTCCAAAACCGAACAATACAAAAATTCTAAACTCTAAAAATTCTCCAAAACTAACTCTTCAAAAAAAAAAACTAAAACTTTCGAAAACTAAAACTAAAAAAACTCTTTAACTCTATCATCTTACCCCTATTTATAACATCAAATCTATATATAAAAAAAATACATTAAAAAATATATTTTTTTAATACACGCGGGGGGGACAGAGAAGTGTGGGGAAAATAATAAATTAAAACGCGTGAGTGGTGAGCCGTGCGTTTCTGTTTTTCTTTTCAATAAACTCTACCACGTGTCGCGATATTATTCATTGAAATAAATAGTGGGACACATGGCAGTAACTCATTGGTTGCGGAAAATGGGCGTATGCAGAAATTGTCGCGCGGGATTGGGGCGCGCGAAACATGGGGGCAACGGCTGGAACGCTTGCGAGATTCTGCGCTTTTGCGTTCACCGAAATGTGCCAAGTGTCTGCTGATGATTCGTTCAAGGGGAAAGTGGGACACGTGGAAGACTTTAATTGGCTGGAGGGAACGATTGCACGTGGTTCAGCCGCACGTGAACACAACCTTTGGCAGACGTGTAACAGACAAGTGGGTCCCACCCTACACGCTGACCTGTGCGGTAGGTGGGCCCCACTGGCACGCCGAGCCACGCCATAGAAGAACTCTGCACCCACTCTCCTTGGTCGGGTATGAATAACACGCGCATATCCTAACCGTTACTTCTTTGATCGGACGGTCCACGTTGTGCGCTTAGACTAGGGCGCGTGGCTTCTTCTCACCTGCACAAAAATTAACTTTTATTAATTGCATTTTCACCAATAAATATATTTCAAATTACATTTTAAACTTTGCTTAATTACAATATAGCCCTTTTTCTAATTTAAATTAAATTTTAAACTTTTAATAATTGAAATTAAGCCCGATTTTAATTTAAATTATATTTTCAACTTTTATTAATTCCAATTAAGCACTCTTTTATTTGAAATTATATTTTTGGACACAAATTTACAATTAAGTACGTTTTTGATACAATTTATTTAATTTTCTTAAAATATATAAAAAACAATAAATACTAATTTATTAAACTAAAATTAACTAAAAATAGAAAGAACATAGCAATTATAATTAATAAAATAGGTAAAAATAACTATATAAAATACAGTTATCAACTACTCTAAATCAGACCGGATAACTAAACCTTAAAATATAATTT
The DNA here is from genome assembly GCA_030763125.1 of Hippophae gyantsensis. Taxonomy (NCBI): domain Eukaryota; kingdom Viridiplantae; phylum Streptophyta; class Magnoliopsida; order Rosales; family Elaeagnaceae; genus Hippophae; species Hippophae gyantsensis. The sequence continues at coordinate 53,537,997 of CM061031.1, read as the reverse complement.
TTAGATTTAAGTTTATAATGAAAAATAATATATTTCTCTATAACATTCTTAATATAAAATCTTGAATAAAAACAAAATCAATTCATTGTAGAGATTTTCACCTATTTAATATTTTGCAAGCATAACAACGTTATTATTATATCATGTTTATAAATAGCCAGCAGAGTTAAATGTAATCACAGACTAATTAAATATAACATGTAAGAATAAAGCATAAAAAATAACTGTAAAGAAAATAAAATCCTTACAGTACTTCGATGCTATTCTCGTTGCTGGAAAACCTCCAAACGGAATTTGCACTCTCATTTGTTGAATCAAAAAGCAAATAAATTACAAAACTGGAGCAAGGTGCGCACGGGAATGAGGAGCTGTGTGCGCGGTCTAGGCGTGCTGCGCACAGCTGGGTGCTGGCGCGCGAGGGTTGTGCGGCTCCATGCGCATTTTCCTCCTTTTTGACATTTTTGACCTTTTTGACCCAGTTTGTCCAAATTTTCCATATTTTTTGACCTTTCCTCATTTATTTATTAATATATTTGTGATGTATTGCTTCTAGTAATCCTATTTGAGTCTTTAAGTTACGTTTTTAAGCGAAAATACCTCAAAAACAATAAAAATACCCGTGATTCCGAAAAAGACAAATTTATATAAATATATATATTTTGAATCAATTAATATGCATAAAGTCAATGTAATTTTAGTGCTTTTTGAGCACTCATCAATAGGTGATTTAAAGATGTTGTGGAATGACAATGTAAATGTTTACGATGCACATAAAGAAGAACACTTTAACTTGAGGCGGTCTTTTTATGAACAATTAACAATTTTCCTGTCTATGGGAACTTATGAGGACATGTAACTTAAGGTTATATGGGATGCCCTATATGTAGTGATGTAACTTCTACAACTTATCTTGATCATGGACGAAAGATTTCTTACAGAAGACATAGAAGAGTTTTGCCATCTAGACACAATTTTATATACCAAAAGAAACCATTCGATGGTGAAAAAGATCATGATCCTACACCCCGACCTTTGTGGTGTTGAGATATTAAGGAAATTGAATGGTATTACATTTAAATGATATGGAAAGATGAAAAGAATAATACTCACTAATGGAGGGAAACAAAAGAGGTTAACTAATAAAATGGGTGAAAATGAAAATGTTACTGAATCAGTAGATCATAGTTGTTGGAGTAAAAAATCAATATTTTGGGAATTACCTCATTGGAAAGTCCTACACATTCGTCACATCTTAGATGTCATGCACATTGAGAAAAATTTATGTGAGAGCTTTATTGGTACATCACTTAATATACTTGGAAAAATAAAGGATGGAATTAAAGCAAGACTGGATTTAAAGAAACTAGGCATACAAACTGAATTAGCACCAAGGGTGGAAAATGATAAGAATCGAACATACTTGCCACCAGAATCATATACAATCTCAACAAAAGAGAAGGATGTGTTTTGTAAATGTTTGGCGGGTGTGAAAGTTCCTGATGGTTACTCATCCAACTTAAGAAATTTTGTGTCTATCATCGATAAGAAACTTTATGGATTGAAATTACATGACTGTCATATCTTAATGAAATAGTTATTACCAGTTGCTATTAGATCAATTCTTCCAAAACATGTTCAATTATCAATAATTTTTCTTTGTTCATTCTTCAATACAATATGCAAGAAATCTATATCAACTGGTGAGTTAAACTCTTTATAGAAAGATGTTGTAGAGAATTTGTGTCTAATTGAAAAAAAATTTCCTCCCTCTTTATTTGATATAATGATTCACTTATTTGTTCATTTAGTTCAAAAGGTTCAATTGTGTAGTCCTACTTATTTAAGTTGGATGTATCCTTTTGAGATATACATGCAAGTCCTTAATAGATATGTAAATAATATAAATTGACCTAAAGGATGCATGGTGGAATGTTACATTACTGAAGTGGCTATTGAGTTTTGTTTTGAATACTTTAGTGGTTGCACTTAAATTGGGAATCCTACGCACAAGTTGTTCTTATAAAATCACATGATCCAAGTAAGTAACCCTATATATGCTTAGTGGAAGTAAGAAATTGTTTATTGATTGCAGTCGATGGTAAAAAGCACACCAAACCATTTTGGTAAATAATAAGTAGGCACAACCGTACATAGAGTAAGTGATGACATGTTCAACCTTTTCATTTAAAATAAAATTAATTTCTATTTAAATATTAATAATATCTAATTGATATATCTTTAATAATATTACAAAATGTATATAAACTTACTAAAGATAGATCCTTGTTATAAGAAAATGGAGGAGAAAAATTATTGTATGATGAACATAAGCGAGAGCTTATTAATTGGTTTTGCAACCATGTATGAGTCACATACAAGAATTCATTAGTACTTCTATGAAATGTTTTAAAAAATTTTTTAAACACATTTCATGTTTTTGTATACATAGATTTGAGTTGAACTCAACAAACCCAATCATAAAATAACAGAAAGTTTAGAATGGCTTGCATATGGTCCAAAATTTTATGTCAAATCATATTCTAGTTTCACAATTAATGGATCAAGGTTTACGACTCAAGCAAGGGACAAAGTCTGAGTAATTAAGAATAGTGGTGTGAAGATGGTTGTACAAACTATGCAATTTTTCAGTTCAAAAGATGGTAATCCTGTACTTTTTGATATAACATATTATGGTATAATTCAAGAAATTTGGGAACTCGATTATGAGGTATTCCATGTAACAATATTCTTGTGTGATTGGGTCAAAGATGTAATCAATTTTGGATATAAAATAGACGATTTTGGATTTACCCTTGTAAATTTATCCAAGATAAGTCACACTGATGATCCTTTCACATTAGCACTTCATGAAAAACAAGTATTTTATGTGAGCGTTCAAATTGACACAAGATGTTTTGTTGTGTTAATGCCTCAACAAAAAGAGTTCTACTATTATGATGCTTTAAAAGAGGATGACATGCTTGATACATTATCCAATATTAGTAATTTCTCAAACAAATTGCCTAAATGTATGTGATGATCTAGTTGATGAAGATGATTCTTTGTCATAGACTCAAAGTGATTATGAAGGAATATATATATATATATATATATATATATATGATCAACAACCTAATTAAGCATAATGTATGTTCTATATTATCACTATTAACTCTTGCATGTTTATATGTTTGGAATTAAAATTGTCAATTAATTTATATTTCATCATTGTTTGTAGATATGTCATGGGTCCTAGGGTACTAGAGATTATAGATCCAAATGATCCATTAGGGCATTTGAAAATAAGGGGTTAGGTGAATATAGATGATGCTCCACTTAACATAGATGATAGAGTACCCATTCTATTTGATACCACTGGTAATCCATTAGGGAAAAATGGACAACAATTAAAATCCTCTATTGGTAGACTAGTGAAGTCCAGTATACCAATCAATATAAATGATTGGACTAAGGTTGAGGAAGTTGAAAAGTTAAAAATAGGGAAAACCATTTGTGTAAGTCTGTTTTATTTTATAACTAATTACATATACTATATCTTTGTTGTATTATATCTCATCATTTGTAGTGTATTTTTACAGAATTGTTATAAAGTCCCTAACACTTGGATGGGAAAGTGTTATAAGATTGCAAGTAAGGAATGGAAGAAATACAAAACTTCTAGATTGGCCAGAAATTATGTGTTTCCATACTTGGAACCACTTGATGAAGCACAACTATATAAAATCCCTGAAGAACACCCCTAGATTGAACCCCAAGTTTGGAAATCTTTTGTGGATTATAGGCATACAAATGAATTTCAAATTATTAAGGAAGAACATCAGAATATATAAATGTGTAATGTTCTTCCTAACTGTATTATGGGTTTTCAAATCCTGAAGTTATACATATAATGATACTATTAAGTTATTAATTTATAAATATTTTTATATTTATTTTCCTCAAATTTAAGTTGATGTTCTGGTTAATAAATTTATTTAATATATGTAGGAAGTTGAATTGGGTAGACCGGTTACCCGTTCTGAATTGTATATAGAAACAATGACCCCCAAAACGAAGAAGTCAAGACAAATATCTAAATAAGGAGAAGAACAACTAAATAAGTTGGTTAGTAATTTAACTTGATAAAAAGTTTGTATGATTTTTGCTAATTGATGTAATAATGTATGATATGCTTGTTTGCTTTATTATTTGTAGAGAGATATTTAAGAACAAATAGCCAGGGGTGAAATAATTGAAAAGCGAGGGAAAGATGCTATATATCATGCATTCGAGCACGAGCATCCTGGTCATGTTAGGGGAGGAAGCCAATATGATGGTTATATGGTGTATTTTAACATTCCAAAACAAAAGCATCAGATGGTCAGTAAGGAGAAGTACTATAAAATTTAAGAAGAACTTAGCTCTTTTAAGGCCTCAATGTTATGTGAGATTGCCACTTTAAAAGAATATCAATCACAAAACATGTTAGGTATGGCAGCATACTACAATCAGGGTATGCCATATTGGCCAGGCATGTAACCATCCATGCCAGTTTTGCCACCATCCATGTCAAGCATGCCACCCATGCTATCTTATTATGCCCAACCTATATCATGTATGAGATATAGTCATCCTATTGGTCCTCCCTTTATGCTAGAAATGCAGATGCAATCAGGTAGTGGTTCATTTTCTCCAATGTAATTTGTACATTCTTACCATCCATCACATCGTGATGAAAATTTTGATGAGAATGTGCTTCCAATAGCTACCCCACATGGGAGTCCTCTATTTGATGAATCATTTGTGGTAAGATTAAAATTTCATGTAGATAGTATATTATTTTTATTTTTTATTATAAATTTTATTTATTATATGTAACGCTTAATTTTGATACTGAATATGAAATGTTTATTGAAACATCCTTCATCAACGGACTTTGTTGCTATTGGAACGGTACAACAATTGAGCGATGATCGAATGATTCATAATCAATATTTTCCAAATTATTGGAAAATAGTAATTGATCAATCATTTCTCTATGATTGTCTACTACTTGTGTCTTGTGATGCTACCACAGTCTAAGAAGCGGTTGGACAATATGTGGCTTGGCCATCAAGTCAAGTTGTGATTAATTTTGACATGGTACTATTGTTTTACTTAAAATAACACTTTTTACTACTCTTATATTATTATTCTTTTATCGTTACTAACATATATAATACTTCTTCTTTAGTCTATTATACCAGAATTAGTAAGTACGGCACATTTAATAGATACAAAGCAAGTATCTCATGGTAAATCTATATCTAGTGGCCAATCATTGTGCACTAAGTCATTCAAGAAGAAGCCATGGGAAATGTATAGTTGTGATTATGCTATAAATTTCAGCAGAAATCTTGGCATTTTGATGACTATTTTTGCGAGGGCATCTAGCATAAATAATGGATGGACTGTGCCACTTCCAATAAAAAATTTTGGTGTAGACATTGGCCAAACTTAAATATCGATTGAGTGCATATTGTAGCTATTTGAATATCAAATGATCGATTTAAGTATAATTCAATTGTGGACAAGATAAGTCCTCAATCACTAAATAACTTTCATTTATGTAGAACATATATAATTATATTTATATTAGCTAATTATTTATTTATATTTCTTTTATATAGGGCATGCTATTATAGACTTTAAGCTAATCACTCATCATATTTAGCAATGTTCTGTGATTCTTCATTTGTCAATCAATATCAAGAAAATGATGTTAACATCAGAGCAAAACAATTATGTGATAGGGTATTAGCACTTAACACAAATCAGAAGTTAATAATTCCTTGGCCACTAATGTTTGAACAAGGCCAAGATCATTAGATATTGGTAATCCTTGATCTATATGGAAATCATGTTTGGTACTATGATTCAGCTTCTATATAAAGATACAAAAGTAGTTATTGAAATGTAAGAGTTATAGTTACCTATTTTTCTCCTAATGTTCTTTGTAATATTTAATAAAAATTAACCTTTATAAACTTTGATAGGGTATGGAAGCTGTGGAACAAGAGCAAGGGCATTGCCCTTAAAAATCTCATAAGCTTATATGAGACAAAGTTATGGTATGTATAAGCGAATATTAATAATTTAATTAATTTTACTATTGAATAATAATGATGTTTGAATATGTAAAATAATGTACACTTGTTTTTTGTAGGTTCCACAACAAAATGATGGAGTCGTGTGTGGTTACTAGGTCATGAAGTTTATAAGAAAAATCATCACAAATATCAAAATTCCAATTAAAGTTGTAGTAATCTATTTTACCAATATACCTTTTTGACATATATGAGTTATTTTTTGTGAATTCAAGAAATTATATTCTTATTTTGAATTTAAATACATGTAGTTCTTTGGTTGGAACAAGTTGGGCTATCACTCATAAATATTTGATAATTTATGAGAGGAATAGGTAAAACATATAGTTCAAATTATATCATCACAAGAAGAATCAGGAGAAGATTCTGATGATCTTGAATAGCATATGACAACATTATGATAATTTTTATAATGTTTTAATTTCTCTATTCCTGTGTCTAAAGTCTGTGCAACTTGTTTGATGAATGTTTATGTGCTCATGTATTTAGAGGAATGAATTGTTCTTGGACATGTTTTTTGCCCAAACTTCATCTCATCTCTCTTGTCTGGTTCCCTTGTATGACAACATCATCGTAGTCATTGGCCAACCAAGTACAGGAAAACCACCAAGAATCATCATTCTAGTGTAATATCATGAATTCACAAAAATAACTTATATATGTTAAAAGATTAGTAAAAGAGATTTCCACTTTGACACCGGAGTGATATGATAATAATCTTATCCCTTCAAAATCATATTAGCACTGTATTAATCTTTTGTCTATAAATATGAAGCTATCTCAAATCAAGCTGGTATTTTTAATACTATAATGAGCTCTAACTAAAAAGTTAAGTGTAACTCCTATTTGTTACTTGGGTTGGTTAATAACCGACTTTAAAAGTTTTTTTTGGCATAGTGATCTCAAGTGTATCCTTCCAAGTATAGATTTTGAATATTTTTTTTTCTGTATTTGGAAAACCTCTAAATAGATTTGCCATTAAAATCCACTGAATGAAAAGAAAACTACTGCATAAACTAAACTATGTTCAACTTTCAAAGTTGAGAGAAGAACTTTGAAACTAATGAAAGAGAAACTTTAGAGAAAAGACTACGAAATTAGTTAAAAAATGAATTGATGGGATTATGAAATACAATGGGGTTGAGAGGCATATAAAAGGTTAAAAATGCTAAAAAAGAGAGAAAATTTGGATCCTATACTAAGACATTACGGCTTACATTTCTTTATGTTGCAACCTGAGCCAACTAGTAATGTGTTTGAATCTAAATCCAATTTTCCTACGCCACAGCACACAAAAACCTTCACTATAGTATGCGTATTGCTATACTTCTAGAAACCCTTTTGTATCTCACACCTTGCATTGGTTTTGGAGAATATGTAAGGCTTACACATGTTATGATTTTATGGTTCATAGTTTCAATGGAGTGCTTCCAAGTATTATTCTTCAAGTGTTTATTAGTGGAATTAGTTTGAAGCTATAAATACTTCAAAACAACAAAAGGTACCCTTGATTCCAAAATGTTAGATTTGCTAAAATGATGATAAAATTATTCAAATACAAATGTATTTTGACATTTAAAATGCATAAAATCATGTTATATTTAGTGCTTTTAAGCATTCATTACAACCTCTAATCAACTTCTTATTAGTCTCTAGCAAAAAAAGTAAAAATTTTAAAAAATAAATTAAACTATGCTAAATCATTTTTGTAGATTGATACGTTTGCATTTAACATATGCAACAAGCCTTTAACCCCTAGGCTACCTTACTGGATGAGTTTAAGTCTTGTGAGGGCTTTGAGAGACGATACCCACAAACATCAAACTAAAATGCAAAATTTAAAAATAAATAACAAATAACAAACTAAATATTAAACGAAAGAAGAAAAATAAAAAATAACAAAGTAAAAAGAATATTGAAACTTCTCATGCTTTACTTTTCTTTTAAGTTCATAACTAAAATCCAAAGCAAAAGTTATTTTAATATTCTAAACATTCATAGTTTACCATAATAGTTAGTTGAAAATCATATTTACAACTAAAATGTATTTACCCATTTCTTACAATTTTGTATGATTTTTGGTTCATAGTATTTATTTTATCCTATTCATTTTTCTCTCTTATTCTTATTTTTTGTTTCTCTCTTTTTATAGAGATATTTTTTTCTTTTTTTAGAGATAGGACCTAATATACAATTAAGTGGATAATTTTGAATTTTCTTTTTGCAGTGGCTTAGGTAAACCCAAATATGTCGCTTTTTGGAAGTAACGCATGAATGAAGAAGGGCATATACTTTCAATTTTTAATTAAGTCATTCAATTTAATCAATAAAAATAAATATGACACTTTATAAGATGTAAAAATCTTAGCATTCAATGCAAAACCTATAGAGATCATCTAGGAATTTAAATTGATAAGAAGAGTGTTTAAAAGAGTAGAAAAAAATATTATCACTCAAAATGGAAAGATAAATACTCAAAATATTCTCATATGGTAATATTTACTATTTGATTTCTAAACACTAATTACGGGTTTATCGCAATTTCAAAATTTTATCATGAAATACAATTTATGAAAAAACTAACTAATTATTACATTACTCCATGATATGTTCAAGAAATTAATCTAATAGTGCAAAGACTTCATTTTCTTTAAATTAACTAAATAACATGATAATTTTACAAGAAAGTTTTAAAAATAAAAATAAAAATCCTAAACCAATAAAAAAAATAAAAGCAAGCAAATAAAAATAAATGAAAATGTGGAAAATGTTGAATATAAAGTTTTAAAATTTGTTCAAATTTATGTAGATGTAAATTTTCTCACCCCCAAACTAGAACTTACATTGTCCTTTTTATATAATTGTAAATTAAAGATAAAGAGTAAAGAGAAGAAAATTTATCCATTCACTAAACATGCTTAAGTATTGATGTCGAAAAGTAGGTACATCCATCATTCCAATCATTTAAATCACACAGATTAAATGATGTGTACTTCTTACACATCCAAACAAAAAATTATAAATTCAATAGTTTTAAATATAATAAACATTGTTCACTAGAAAAGAAGTAAGACAAACTCAAATAAATAAAATGAAAAAAAAACAAACATAATATCCAAAAACAAAAACAATCAAACTAAAGAAAATAATATTAACTACAATGATGGGTTGCCTTCCATCTAACGCTTAGTTTAATGTCTCAACATGACATATCATTATGATGGTACTAAGGATTACATTTCCATATGCACTCAATTTAGGTTGTGTCATGTTCACTTTCTAAATAAGGTTTCACACGATGCCCATTTACCTTGAACATTCTTTGATTCTTAGGATCCATCATTTCTATTACTCCATGTAGAAATAGTTAGGTAATTGTGAATGCTCCACTCCACCGTGATAGTAATTTCCCTATAAATAATATCATATGAGAGTTGAATAAAAGAACTTCATTCCAAGAAGAAAAGATTTGTAACTAGCCTCTTGTCATGATAGCATTTAGTACGCTCTTTGTACAACTTTTTATTTTCATAGGCTTCATCGTAAATCTCTTCAAGCTTAGTGAATTGGAGTAATCAATTTTCTCCTACCTTATTTAAATCAATATTTATCTCTTTAATTTCCCATGAGTTCAATGGGTAAGTGGCATGCTTTCCTAAAGATTAACCAATGAGGGCTCATCATAATGGGTGTTTCGTAAGGCATCATTCAACTTGATTGTCTAGTCTTTTCTTGAAGGGCACACAGTGCATTGTAAAACTCCTTTAATTTTACAATTACTCACTTCCACTTGACCAAAGTTTTGTGGAGGAAATGGAGTAGCCACTTTGTGTGCGATTTTACAATTCTTTAGTACTTCATCAAAAATGTTTGTTGCAAAAATGGATATCTCTATCAGTTATTATTGCTCTAAGTGTCATGAACCTCCTAAATATTGAATACTTTAAGAATTTTAGAACAACATTAGCATCATTACTTTAAATAGGAATAGCTTCTACCCACTTGGACACATAATGAACAATGACCGAAATATATTCATATATAAAAGAAGGGGGGAAAGGACCCATAAAATCAATACCCCATGCATCAAATAGCTCAAAAAATAAATTAGTTATTAAAGGTATTTCATCTTGTTTTCCTATATTACATGTCCTATGACATCTATCACAATGTGCACATAATATGTTAGCATCTTTGAACAAGTTGCCGAGTAAAATCCAAATTGAAATATCTTAATGGCCATTTTATTACTTCCAAAATGGGCAACGTAATGGAACATTGGAACTCATGAAAATAAGGCCAAAATGAACTTAAGTTATTCTTCTGGCACATATTATCAAATTATTTGATCTTGATCAATCTTGAATGGATATGGTCCATCACAAAAGTATTTCCTGTAAGAGTTTAACAACCTTTTCTTTTCCTGAAAAGAAATGTTTGGTCTCAAAATACCAAGAACAAGATAGTTAACTATGTCATCATATCATGGATTTAGACTTACTAAAAGTAATTATTCATCAGGGAAAGCTTCAACCATTTCTTCTTTACTCTCACCTTCAAGAGAACTAAATTCATAAATTACCTAGATTGATAATTAGTGACTAAATTTTCACTTCCTTTCTAATGTTTTATCTCTAGGTAAATTCTTGTAAGATTAAAACACACCTGAGTAATGTTGGCTTAGTATTAGGTTTACTTAGTAGATATCTTATAGCAGTATGATCAAAATGTACAATTACTTTGAAACTATTAAGTATGACCTAAATTTATCTAAAGAAAACACAATAGCCAATAATTCTTTCTCGATGGTGGAATAATTTATTTGGGCATCATTGAGTGTTTGATAACATAATAATGACATGCAAATGCATATTCACTCTTTATCCCAAAACTACTCCTATTACATAGTCAAAAGCATCACACATAATTTCAAATGGGAGAGACTAATTGGGTGCCAAAATAATAGGGGAGGATGTTAATTTATCCTTCAAATTATTAAAATCAACAAGGTAGTTTTCATTAAAATCAAAATTGACATCTTTTGAAAGCAAATTACATAAAGGACAACTTATTTTTGAAAAGTCTTTAATAAATATCCTATACAAACCTGCATGTCCTAAGAAGCTCCTAATCCCCTTAACAGATGTAAGGGGTAGTAATTTTGAAATCAACTCAATTTTTTCCTTGTCAACTTCAATTTCTTTGTTAGAAATTATATGTCCTAACACAATCCCCTGTGGTACCATAAAATTACTTTTCTCCTAATTAAGTGTCATGTTGCATTCAACGCATTGTTATAAAACAAAGATAATTTGTACAAACTTCATAAAATGAGGTCCTAAAAATAGAAAAACCACTCATAAATACCTCAATGAATCTTTCCACCATGTTTGAGAAGATTGACATCATACATCTTTTAAGCATGATGTGGTTTCCTTCTAAAAGAAAATGCCCTAAAAGGACATATGGAAGTGGTCTTCTCTTGATCTTATGGTGCAATAGCTACTTAATAATAACCTACAAGACCATCCTAAAATTAGTAAAATCATGCCCACCTAGTCCTTTTAGCATCTGCTTAATGAATGTAAGATGAAATTCATCACTTTTTTGGTACAAATTTAGTTTCCTATAACCTATACACACCCTTCATCCAATGATTATTCTAGTGGGCACTAATTAATTCTCATAATTTTTTACATGTACTGAACTAAACTACCTACTATGAGTAATTAGGTAAATGACTCCTACTTCTACAAGTTTTAGAATTTTCTTTTTAACTACCTCATGTATGATTGGGTTTACTCTTCTTTAAGCTTCTCTAACGGGTTTAGCATCATCTTCAAAATTGATTTTACTCATACACATAGATGGACTAATGCCTATAATGATCCTGATACTCTAATCTAATGCTTTTTTTAAATTTTTTAAGCACCTTAACAAGTTCATATTCTTTGATTTAGGTCGAAGAGAAAGAAATAATAGCTGGATATCTTCCCTTATCCAAAAAACACATATTTAAGGTGTTTGGTAAATCTTTTAGTTCTAGGTTAGGTGGAATGGTCTCTTCCCTATGTGGGGTTCTTGGTACATCTAATGGTATACTAGATTCTACTATTGGTTCAGTATCATCTAAGAGATCATGGTACCCCTTAGTGTTCTCATCTAATTCCTTTCTTATCTTTGCGATAGTAAGAGAAACTTCTAGTTTATCCTCATTCTATCCTACAGAAAAGTGTTATGTACAAGTATATCCATAGAACCAACATTAAAACATTCATCAATGGTAGATATAGAAGGAAAGGTGAAGAGTTGAAAACTTTAAAATGGACAATCTCTCCCAAGACTGACATTGTTAAATTTCCATCTTTAATATCAATAATAGTTTTGGTAGTGGCCATAAATAGTCTACCAAGATGTATTGTATATTTTTGGTCCAAGGTTGTGTACCTATTAATAGATCTATGTACAAGCTGAAGGGATATGGTTGTAGGTTTTAAATCTCCCAAATCTATCTATTAGAAAATAAAGTATGACATCAAATTTATACTAGCACCTAAATAAAGCATTACTTTAGCTACCTTCTTATCCCTCATAGTGATTTTAATGATAAAACTTCTTAGGTATTTCAATTTTGAGGTGTGCTTGGTGCTAAAACACAATAATAAATACCTTTGATACTACAATTCTTTCACTAAGCTCATACCTCTTTTGCTTAGTACTCAATTTCTTGAAAAATTCAATATAAGAGGGCATATTCTTAATCACTTCTAATAAAGGTAAATTTATATTTACTTTTGAAAGAATATTAAAAATATTAGGGAATTGCTTATCTTGTTTTGTTTCTTTTAGTCGATGTAGGAATGGTATTGGCTACTAGTGTGGTTCAGAATCTTTTGAATTTTGAGAATATTAGTTTACTCCCTAATTCTTATCTCAAAAGGGTTATCATTATTGACTCTTATCTCTCCACTTATAATTTCACTTTCTTTATTATCTGCACTAGATTGTAACTTAGTAGAAATCTCAATTAATATTTTATTAAGTACCTTACCATTTCGAAGGATTGTGATATCCTTTGGTTGTTATGCCTAACTAGGAACCTTTCTTTTTTCTTGCTTTTACATAGCTATGCTTACTGGCCAACTTTAACTTCAACAATTATTATTGAAGCCTCAACGAAATTCAACTTCTAATTATTCATCATCTGGTTGTCTCTACTAATTTGAATATAGACATTAAATTTGGCCTATTTGGTAAGCTTAGTGGGTATGATTGGTTTATATATGGCTTTTGTGCTTGATATTGGACATAGGTTGGGTAATCATTTGATTTTCATGTAAGATTGGAGTGATTGTAAGTGTTAGAACGATACACTTGCATGAAATTGGCTTCCACCAAGGTATTCACACTAGAATCACATTTAATTGAACAATCAATAGCACTATTCCCAACTATACCACAAACTCCACATATGTATTCATTTGACACTTGATAGGTAGTGATGAGGTGCACTTGCTTAGTTACTTCTACAAGTTGTAAGGTTATTTTGTTCCCAAAGCTAACTTTATTAACTCCTACTCTTCTCCCTTTAGAACTCTTTTATTGGGATTTTTTAACCAACATATCATAAAGCTCATAAGTTCATTATGTCATCTTTTCTCCTATAGCTCCTCTTGCGGCATTATCTATAGTGTACTGACACTGTTGTATTAGTCTGTCATAAAAGAACTGGTTCTATAGCTGTAGTGAAAAGCTATGGTGTAGGAATTCGATTAAGAGGAGTTTTAATCTTTCCTATGCTTCATGGAAAGGTTCTATATCCATTTGGAAGAATGTTTTTATTTTTCCCATCAATTTTGTAATATTTTAATGAGAATAGAACCAACCTATAAATTTGTTGTAGACTACCTCCCAAATAGTTAATGAACTCGATTGTAGAGTTATGAACCACGACTTAGCTCTATCCTTAAGTGTGTAAGGAAAACTCCAAATTTTAAAATGGTTTTCATCAAGTTTTTGCAATGTAATTATTCACACAGTAACATAAATTTCTCAAACAATTTTTAAAGGGTCTTCATTAGGGATAATGTGAAATGAAGGTAACAAGAAATGATGAATATTTTTCAATTCATAATTCCTTGTAGCCTATCCCAGTTGTATGCAAGAGCTAGTAATACCAATGATTTGTAATGCATACTCATTTATCATTTTTTTTATATTGAGCATCACTAATATCTACCTGAACTTGGGGTTGTTCCTCATTCTCTTGATAAAGGTACATATTTCTTTGAAAAGTGATTTGAACCCGTACAAGTTTCTTTCTCAAATGTCTCCTTACTTTTTGTACATTAATAATATAAAACATAGATCAAAATAGTAGAGAACTTCATAATAATATATAAGTACTAGCATAAGTTATAAAGAAAAAAAAGAAAATAAACATTGCACATAAGTTAATAAAAGAAAATAAATTAAACCAACAATGAGTTAGTACACATAAATACTAAACAAAAGTAATTAAAAGAAATAAAAGTAAAGTAAAAATAATAATATAAAATAAAGTAAATAAATTAAATTAAATTAAAATTTAAAAGAAAAGAAAAAAATTGACAAAATAATTAAATAAATAAAAGAAAAAAAAATTAAAATTAAAAATTAAAAATACTATTCTTGTTTATCACGTGGGTGGGTAGTTCATTGATAATTCACAAGTGCATGTGATAAGTATATTTTAATTATCGTTGTACTTGTTTCCATGTGTTGGTTTCATTTGTACAAAACATGGTATATGCTTGATTTTACTTAGTTTATAACTTCACCAATATCATTCCAGCAAGTTAGAAAAAATCATAAGAATAAATAATGTGGATGGAAAATTTTATATTTATCCCAATTCATAATTTATTCTTATGACACACCGCGAATCCTGGTGAAAGAGAGGGGTACCTTGGGAAATGTAGACAAAGTTGGTGTATGGCTATCGTTAGCTTATGCCTTAAGGTGTTGGGCAAGGTCCCACAACAAGTACAACCCTCGTGTTTACTTTCCATCATTGAGTTTGGACCTATGGTGTGTATTTATTTGAGAGAGGAATACATGCTAGGTTAGATTCAATTGACCATATAATTGATTAATAATTACATTGGGTGGATTTTACTGATTCATATGCTTAGAAAATTGGAAGATTAAGTATTCTTAGATATTTTCTCATATATCTTCCTAGCTATCAATTCTGAGTTAATTAATTACTATTATTTATTTAAATCTTTTAATCTTATTTTCTTAAAATATAAAAACACAAAAATAGAGTTTTACTTTTCAGTTTTAAAATTAGTTTCTAATAATATAATCTCTATGGGAACGATATTTTCTTATCATTATATTGCTTGTTGCGGTACGTATACTTGCATATCATTGCCCACAAGTCGTATCAATCAAGTTTTTGGCACCATTGTTGGAGACTATAAACTTTAGAAATTAATTTTTATTTTATTTTATTTTTGTCATAATTTTAATTTTAATTAATTAATTTAATTATTTATTTTAAATTTTGAAATCTCCTTCAGTGCTATTAGAAACATAGTTGGCTCTATTGCATGATCCAATTCTGTAAGGGATAAATTTTACCTTTAGATCCCAAAATCGAGCGTACTTTGAGATCAATAAGAAAACAACAAGTTGTCACCCAAGGGAAAAAATGGCTTATCTATTAGAAATTAACAATAAAGCACTAAATTTAAATAACCAGATACCATTAATGGGTGATAGGGATAGAGCTATGAATGAATATGCATTACCAATGTTACAAGGCCTGAATCCAAGTAATAGAAGGCCAAACATTCAAGCTAATTAGTTTGAATTAAGACTAGTGATGTTTCAAATGTTACAAACAGTTGGACAATTCAATGGATTACTAACAATTGATTATCATTTTCATCTCAGATTGTTTATTGAAGTTGGAGATTCATTAAAATTTAGTGGTGTGATTGAGGGATTTAGGCTTAGATTGTTTACTCACTCTTTACATGATTGTGTTCTAGCTTGGCTAAATTATTTGCCATCTTATTCCTTTACAACTTGGAATGATTTGATGGAGAAATTCTTGATGAAATATTTCCCACTAATAAAGAATGGCAAGCTTAGGAATGATGCTACCTCCTACCAACAATATGAAGGGGAATCTTTATACGAAGCATGGGAAAGATTCAAAGAATTACAAAGGAAGTGTCCTCACCATGGTATCCCTCATTAGATCAAAATACAGACTTTCTACAATGATCTTAATGCTCAAAAAAGAACTATTATTGATGCATCCACTAATAGAGCTTTGCTAGCCAAATCTTAGAATCAAACTTATGATTTTCTCAAGAAAATCACTAGTAATAATTATCAATAGCCAATGAAAATAATGGTAGTCATAAGAAGAATAGCCAGAGTGCATGAGGAAATGATATCATGACACTTACAGGTTGAATGTCATCTTTGGAAAATATTTTGTAGGCTTAAGACATAGTAGCGAGTATAAACCATGTCAAATATTCAAGGGTGTCCAATTTCTTTTGTAGGGGAGCTCATTTGTTTGATAATTTTCCAAATAATCCTGAATTTCCATGCTATGTGGGTAATGTGAACTAAAATAATAATCCATAGTTGAACACATATAACCCAGGATGGAGACAACATCCAAATTTATCTTGGAGTAATAACAACAATCTAGGTAGTAATCAATTTAGTCATCAGTCATTTCCACAACTTGGTTGTCAACAACCACAACAATCACAAGCCTAAGAAAATAAGTGATCTATTATGGACAATATAGATGCTTTAATGGGGATGATGAAAAACTTTATCCAATAAGTCAATACAAAAGTGTCCACTCTAGAAGCCTCAATTTGAAATTTAGAAACCCAAATAAGGAAACTAACCAAAGCTATAAGTCAAAGGCCTCAAGGTAGCCTTCTAAGTAAAACAATTAAAAACCCAAGAAGATAAGGTAAGGAGCATTGCAATGCCATAGCCTTAAGGAATGGTAAAACTCTAAAGGAGAAACATGAGACTTAAAAGGATAAGGAGAAAAAGGAAGCTACAAAGGATTAGGAGGAATAAGTGGATAAAAAGAGCACTAGAAAGGAAATAATTCAGCCAAAGAAGAGTAACCTCTACAAACCCACTATTTCTTTCCCTCAAATACTACAAAAGAAAAAGTTAGATGTGTAGTTTTCAAAATTTCTAGATGTGTTCAAGAAGCTACGCATGAATGTACCATTTGTAGATGCACTTGAACATATGCCTTATAATGCCAAATTTTTGAAGAACATTCTATCTAAGAAAATGAGGTCCGAAGATAATGAAACAATAACCTTAATTGAAGGTTGTAGTGCAATCCTTGCTAGAAAAATACCCCAAATATTGAAAGATCTAAGTATCTTTGACAGTCTTTGCACTATTGGTAACATCCCCTTTGGCATGACACTATGTGACTTAGGTTCAAGTATTAACCTTATTCCATTATAGGTCTTCAAGAGATTGGGGGTTGGTAAATCCAAACTCACTTTAGTAATATTACAAATTATAGATAGATCAATTAAGCAACCCCGGGGTATGGTAAAAGATGTGCTCATAAAAGTAGATAAGTTCATCTTTCCAACAAATTTCATTATACTAGACATGGAAGAAGACTATAACATTCCTATCGTACTTTGTCATCCGTTCTTAGGAACTGAAAGAGTACTCATTGATGTATAAAAATGTGAGCTTATAATGAGAGTACAAGATGAGCCAGTAATAGTTAATATTTTCAAAGCATCTAAACCCTCTGATATTGATAATGGTAATGAATACTTTAAGATAAATGTTATTGATCATGAAGATAACTTAAAAAATATTTTAAGTCACCTACACTTGAAACTATTATACCTGATACTATGAACAATGAAGTAAACTCACCAAGAAATAACTTAATCTATTTTAATTTTGAAATTATGGAATATATTATTGATATTATTGATTATGTAAACCATCTGGCGGCTACACTTTGCATGTGTATACTTAATGTTGTTGTGGAATGTTTTGAGATAGGATCTAAGCTCAAACCATCTTTTAAAGGGTTACCAAGGTTAGACCTCATACCTTTACCCGACGATCCCTAATCAAGTGTGCAAGCAAAAGAGTCCAATAGAGAGGTGAAAAAGATGTTACAAATACATAAATTAGATGAGCTACAGTAGAGTTCTTATAAGAATACCAAAAACTAGAAAAATAAAACGAAAATATGTCATGATAAGAGACTAGAGCACTATATTTTTAAACCTAAACATAAAGCATTATTGAATAGTTCAAGACTCAAATTATTTTTGGGCAAACTCAATAGTAAATAGACACAAAGGGATGTACCTTAGAACATGATATGACCGTCTAGTCAAAGATGTTAAACGTGATGCTGGTTGGGAGGAAACCTAATGTTATTTTACTTATATTTTTATTGTTTTTGTTTTGTATGTGAATAAATGTGGAGAGCAATAGAGCAACAATATTGAGTAGTTTCAACGAAAGATGTGGTGTGCCAAGACTAAGGGAGTTTTCTTTCCTTTTACTTTTTCACATTGGGGACAATGTGAAATTTATGTTTTGGGGAGGGAACTTCAATCTATACTTTAGTATTTAGTATGCATTTTAAATTTTTAGGAAATATTTTTCTTTTTAGGATGTTTCTAATCCCAATTTGAGTATAAATTGTTAAATATATAGAAACTAAATGCATGAATGCTTGATATGAAACATGTGAACTCAATGATAAAAATTGGTGGTCATGACTAGGATAAGAAATGCAACATACTAGTTAAGATACTTACATTGATAATGTGATATGACTGCTAATTTTCATTTGATTGATTCAAATTTTGATGTATATGTTCATAATTGATTTTGGTGTTCTTATTGAGATCTACCATATTTTAGAATCTATTTGATCATCCCTCGAGGTAAAATTCATAATCGTATTTAACAAAAGAAATGATTTAGGCCTTATGTGGATCAATTAAATCTGTCAAGCGAACTATTGTTAATAACCTTACTCACCCATTTTATCCTAACAAAAAACCTTTCATTTATTTAAGCGACATTTTTTGCCTAACCAAGAAGAATTACCTTTAACCTTGCACCTTGGCTTATATGACAAGAAAAAATACAATCATATGTTATACTATAGAGTAAGGGGAAATGTAAGGCACCCTATGAAAAAAACTCACAATACAATTATATCTCTAAAGAAAAAAATTAAAATTGAAAATAAGTTTAAAGGTGTTATAAAGTTACAAAAAAGTTGTGCAATAAAAGAATATGAAAAGAATGATGAGATAGGGATACTGAAATTTCAAGTGAAAGCTCAATTATAGTTAAAGAGTGCATGATGAATAAAAAGAAAGCTAAGGTGTGGAAAGAGCCTAAATTTCTTCATTTATCAACCCCTTTCTATGCCTTACATTACAAGCATGAAAAAGCCTTATTGATCTTTAGCTAAGAGCATATTTATTAGTGGAGAGGGATGTGAAAAATAGACTTACTAGACTTGTTCTAAATTTAAATTGATTCACTTGATCATATAGGTTGATTTCATAAGTGCATTGGATGATATCTTATACAACACACAAATGAATCAATTCATCAAAAACCTTGCATATCCTTGTATTAATGGAACGTTGATTGATGAATATGTGGACCTTATTGTCATATAATTGTATGACTATTAAGAGGGATAGTTTTAGCAAAATATGTATGTATTAATATATATATATACTACCCATGTCATTTTATCTAGTTAGACTTGGCTTTACTTGAGGAGAAGCATGTAGTTAGTTTGAGGGTGTGATGACTATGAAAGTAGAGTAATGAGTGCACTTTTTTGCTTAATATTTGTTTGTTTTATTTAATAAGTAGTACTTTTGGGATTAAAAATATTAAAATATGAACTCTCTAGTAAAAAAGGGTAATAATATATTTTTTGGGAATTTTTCAAGAATATTTTGGAATTTTTACTAATTTTTATGTATAACTAATTAGAAGATGCCACTTGGATCCCATGCAAGTGAAGAGGGTCAATCAAAGCACCCCATGAGTTCCCAATGATACAAGCTATACCACTTGTGGACACGGCATTTGTTTTGGGTTTTGACGCATGGCCAACGGGGTGCCATGCATCATCATGCTATTTATCCACTATGATTTGTCCACTTTTTCCACCGGGCTACCATGCAATCCATATCCATAAATCACAGTATGCCATGTGGTGCTGACTCTGTGTACATCCACCATAACTAGTCAACCCTACCACACGTCACGTGCATATTGGTCTGATCTTTCTCTCTTGCCACGTGTCACATTACTACTAGCCAATGCTATTAATTGTTCTTTTTTCAACTCAATCCTTGATCTAAAGTTGATCTAATGATCAAGATTCCATATGGCCCTAATTTAACCCCTTAATTGTCCTAAAAACCCAAATGAGATAAAATTACATATTTTTAATCATTTTTTGGAGTTAAGAAGAGAGAAAAATGCAAAAAAAACACTATCACAAGGAGATACAATTTTTATGGAGATTAAAGAGAAGATTTTGCTACAATTCAAGAGATTGATTGCATTTATTATTTTTCTCCTTTCTTTATCAACTTTTATGTCTAGCCAATTTATTAGCCTATAGGTCTTATGAACTACATGTGATGATCTTATATTTTACCCCAATTATGATTTCAATTTAATTATGTTATTTGATCTGATTTTTATGATATTAATTATATAGGCAACAATTGATCTATATAGGAAATTATATAGATTTGAGAGGATTATTTAATTGTTTCTCTTAATTAAATAACATGTATAGTTTATAGGTAGAGATGTATGATTCTTATGTATGTGATCCATAATTGATGAACTTAATAAGTAGTATGTAATTTAATTAACATGAGAGTGTGATTATGTTAATTACTATATGGTGTCTAGTTTACTTAGAGAGAAAACGTGCCAAGTTAGATACAATCTATCATGTAATTGATTTATAATTATATTTGAGAGATTTTAGTGATTCACATACTTAGAAAATTAGAGGATGAAGTATTTCTAGATATTTTTTCATATATATTCTTAACTACCAATTCTTAGTTAATTAATTACTACTATTTATTTTTAGTTCTTTTAATTTTGCTTTCTTAAAACATAAAAAACATAGAAAAATTGATCTTTTACTCTTTATTTTTAAAATTAGTTTCTAATAACATAATCTCCATGGGAATAATATTTTCTTATCATTATATTACTTGTTTTGAAATGTGTATTTATGTATTCATTACATACCATTCATGTTGATTAATGGCTGGTGAGTTTTGCATTCCGACCACTATAAATACCCCACTCATTTCTCTTCTCTTTACTCATAATTTAGGAACTAAAACTCTATAAAAATTAACTCTGAGATTCATATCTATTGTTTAAATTATTTTAGAGAGCTTACTTGTTTGTTTGGGTCCTTTTGTGGTTGTTATCAAATCATTATCTATGTGAGTATCTGGTTTGACTATATGTCTCCCATACACCATTTGATATTCATAGATGACTGTGTCTCTGATGAGGTCGAGAGTAGATACATTACTAGTTACTGATATATGTTTATAAATTACATTATTTTAGGTGGTGTTGGTTGTGGAAGATAGCTAAGTTTGAGTGTTGAAATAAATCGTTACAAAAATAGCATATATGCATATCATAGGCAATTAGGATAGAGCTCCCCACTGAAAGTGGTAATTAAGATATACTATTTGTTAGAGTTGTAATTGTCTTATTTTTTTGTGAATTATTTGCTGTTGAGTATTTTTCTTAAGAAACTCAAGAATGTTACCACATAGATATAGTCTCTATGTGGGTTTACCTTGTTATATCGCTTGTTATGCATGATATTATGTTGATTTAGTATAACTTGAGTTTTATGTGTGTATGTCTTAACATATTGAAGAATAAACTCTAAGTAGAAAGCATTTATTTTTTGCATGCTTTATATTTAATACATAATATCTGTACATCAAGTTATCTACTTTATCTGATATTATATTTTTTGTATTAGTGTTCTCTATCCTATTTGTACGAGTTAAGGTTGAGTCCTTTAGGAGTCTGCTTCATCTTAATTGTGGACTCTTTCAATTGGTATCAGAGTTGGTACACCTTTTTAGGCTTAGCCACTTTGATGTTGATCTTGTTAACTCATGGGTTTACAGACACACATTCTTTGTGACGGAGTTATGAGAAGTAGGCAATGTAGGTAGGCCTTCATTGTTTTATGGGTTGATCTATACCTATATGAAATCTCAAATGATGGCCTACTTGTTGTCCTAAGGAGACCATGTGTGGCTCCTTGTTCATAATGGTTGGACCTATCCCAATAAAAGCCTACTTGATAATACTGTGATTTTTGAACCAATGAACGGATATGCTAAAAATGAATCTAAGGAGTCCAAATGGAATGATAAGGATTTATTTTCTATCACTAGGGTTGTGTCCCTTGAAAAATATATCAGAATTTAGAGTTGTACCTCATCAAAACAACCATGGGATATCATTGAGATAACTCATGATGGGACTTCTATAGTTAAGAGGTCGCAAAAGCTTAAGCTAAATAGAGACTTTGAATTTTGCATCATGCAAGAAGATGAGACATTTTAAAAATTTTATGCATGGTTCCTTAACATTGTTAATTGTTTTTACAACTTAAGTGGACTCATTAGCAAAGAAAAGAAAATAGAAAAATCATTGCCAGTCTACCTTATTGATTTCATGCTAAGGTTACTATATTTGAGTCAATGTACAAACATAGTAAGCTATTTGTGTATGAGCTAGTTGGAGACCTATAAGTCTTCAAAATAGATCACTTGTTACCAAGGTAGAAACAAACCACTTTTAAGAAAGGTAAGAGCTTGGCTCTCAAAACTATCAAATAAATTGACTCAAGCAAACATGTTAATGTTATGGTCTTTCGTAATGATGTTTATGATCCTGATAAGGAGGAAATGACCTTCCTTTCCTAGAGATTTACTAGGTTCTTTAATAATAAGAAACATACATATAGGATTATAGGAAGAGAAACTTCAAGTTCCAAATCCTCAAAATCTATTAAAGCAAATGAAGACTCAAAAAATGAATCTAAAAAATTAAGCAAAGGAAATTTGAATAAAATCAGATGCTTCAAGTGTGGAAAGCCTAGTCATATTACTACAGCATAGTTTTAGAAACAAAATCGTACGATGAAGTATGCTATGAAAGGTGAGGTTACTCGTTTATATAGTACTAGTCATGATGATAAGTATGACACTAATTTTCTAGCATTTTTTGCCTTTAGTAGTGTCATTGATGCTCCAAATGTTTCCTTAATAGTTCAGGAGGTAACTAATGATGATGATGATAATTAAGATGAGTTTCTTGGCTTCTATAATTCTCTCTTGTTGGAGCACATCAAGTCTCAAAAGAAAAAAAAGGAAAAATTCCTTGGAAAGCCTCTACAAAAAGGATCATGATTAGGCTACTAAAGGAAAAATATTGAGGAAAATAAGTCCTTTATTGATGGCCAAGAAATATATTTGACTAAAAATGTGTGGTTGTACAAAGGAGACATTTGGATACTTGAGAAATTTAATGCAAATCTTTAGGAAGTTAAAAAACTTGAGAAACAGTTGAAGGTTCCCATCTTAAGTAAACCTTCTTAGTAGTTTGTGAGTATTGTTCCATCTTCTAATCAAAATGTTGAGGTAGAAAGATTGAAGAAGAAGATAATAGTTCTAGGGAGTACAAAGGAATACATGGCATACTCTCTTATTGAGAAGGAAACTAAGATTGAATAACCAAATAAGAAATTTTTGATTCTGAACAATCTAGCAAATTATCTTGAAATACTTCTTAAAGAAAAAAAAAGGTTTGATTATTTCCCTAAAGGAAAAATCAAAGTCAGAGAGAAGGAACTAGAGCATCATATCTCTAGTTTGAACAAAATGATGATTGGCTGGAAAAACCTAAATGATATTCTTAGCAACACAAAGATGTTTGGGGATAAGCATAGTATTGGTTACAATGAGAAGGTTTCAAATTCCATGTTGTGTTCAACAAAGTCTTTGAAAGATTCTAATCAAAATGAAAATTGAAGTCAACTGCCACTAAACCAAAAAGGTAAGTTTGTTGTGTTCCTTCAGCTAGATCCTTCTAGTAAGGTGAACCATTCACCTAAGTACTACTTGGAGTTACTCTCCCTCTCTTTCCATGTCAGAATGTAACTATTATGTCTCATTTGAGCATATCAAAGACGGTTGCATTATACACTTGAGATATAGTGTGGAAAGAAACAAATGCACTTCCAAACAACCTTCTAGTTTTGCATATTTGTGTAACTCGATAGGATTTTCAAGAAATAATAAACAAAGAAAACAGAAAGTACCTTATATTCCATATGATCACATGACATAAAAATATTTCTTGAATTAGTTACCCTTAACAAATACCTTAAACTGAGGGATGTTGTTTGATCACTTTTTTGGGTGATCTTTTTGGGGGTTGTTCTATTCTTTTCTCTTATCTCTTTTCATTCTAGTCATTCTTCTTATGTCACCTATTATTTGTTGACATGTTTTATTTATTTATTTTACTTTATTAAAACACAAAAATTAATAAAATATAAATATGTTATATGTATTTGTTGTGTTTGGTGTTATGACACTTCTTGCTTCCCATCCCCATCTTTTTTTGAGACTGTTAAGCAAATAATTATGTCCTACTTTCTTACCTTTTTAAGTTTACCTATTGTTGTGATCTATATTGATTTTTGGTTGAGAGGCTTTTGATATAAATGGATGTGTGGCTGTTCTAAAACGTGGATTCTCTGAAAGGATGTATGATTAATCTCATATGAAGTTTTTATAAAATATCAAAAAAGAGCTTTATTCTACACTTGTAATAAAGTTGTGAATATGTGTGGTTATGTTTGAGAAGTTTGGGTGCATTTCTTACTTTAGTTATTTGTATGTCTCTATAGTTTCTCTCAAAGAAAAATCTTAGGTGCTACTCAGATAGAAAAATGATTTAGGCCATCTTTAGAACGTTTGATCCTTCCTGCCACCTTTGTCTTCCTATCCACAATTTCCACCCTTAAGTCTTTTTGTTATACTTTCATTTCTTTGCACCTACTAGCCCAACTTAAATGTTCAATCCCATTTACCTTGCACTCTTATTGTTAGGTTTCAGCTTTGTCTAGTTGAAAGTTTTTGCTAAGGGATTTTATGCTTCCCTTAAGTTTTTTTAAAAGGGTGAGAAAGAAAGAAAAAAAAGAAATAAAAGAAAGAAAGAAAAATAAAAAGGAAAATGAAAAGGATGAGGTTCAATGATTAAATGTTATTTCACAAATGAAAAAGATCCCTTGTTTGGGAATTCCTTTTAAGAGTTTCAATATTAAATGGTTCAAGGAAAAGATCCTTAGTTTAAAGGATTACCTCTTATGGCTGTAAGGGATGTGCTTAAAGTTAAATTTTGTTTGTCTTAAGGTGTGCCTTTCGTTAAATGTTTCTTCTCTTATACCCAAGCCACAACCTATCTTCGTAAGCTTTCTAAGACTTTTTGATTTCTACTGAGATTGCATTTACAGTAGTGAAGAGAGAAGCTACATGTGGACTTATGAAGTTTGGATAAATTTGAGTAAATACTTCCTTTTGCTTAATTCATATAAACATTTCTTGATGACATATACAATGCATGTTTCCATAAATTATTGGTCATACTCTCAAATGAATGCATTTTGGATTCATTTTCATATGGATGTTTATATTGAGTGGTTTCAACCATTGCCTCAATTTTTGGGTCCAACCTGTGCTACCTCACCACATGGCTTATCAAACACCTTAACAAGGTGAATGGCAAGGTACTTAGCAAAGTCTTACTTTGCCTATTTAAAGAACCCCATAGTGGCTACATTATTCACACCGTAGAATAGCTTCCTACTATTCTTGCTATACCAATTTATCTTACCTTCTTTCTTTTACCAATTATGGCCCCAAAACATTCTAGAATAGTTAAGAAGTCAAAGCATCCTGAGACTTCCAATAATTCAAATAGTGCATTTATTCTTGCTGTGTATCCTGTCAATATTCATGATTTCCTAAAGTCACACAAATTTTTGATACTTTTCTTAACTTTCACTTTCCTCTCTAAATTATTCCTATAATTATGAGTTCATTCAAACATTCTATGCTACCCTATCTCATACTCCTACTACTGAGTTCTCTACTTATTTTGTCCTTAAAAATGTAGAGTTACCTTCTCTTGGGATGATATTCATAAATTTTAATACCTTTTGGTTATTGAGTTACCCTCATTTCTTATCATCTATTTTGGATTTGAAAATGTTACTTCCATCTACCTTTTTTAATTATATTATGAATGCTAGCAATTCCAAAGAAATGGCTATTCAACTTACCAGACTTACCTTATTGCTGGCACCTCAACCCTTAGTTATTTTCTTAATATTGTTGTCAATTTTTCTATTCATACTCGCCCCCATCTTTTTTCTATTCCTTCATGCTAAGGACACTTTCCTTATATGATTATAAACTGTGATGATATAGATCTTATTGGTATGATCTATTGAACTGTTATTTTTCACACTCTTGCTCTACCTTCCTCAACACTTCACTACCCTTATTTGATTTTCAGGTAGGGTTTCACTATTTTTCATAACATTCCTTTCAACTATATAAGTAGGATTGTCCTCCAACGCATTATTTTGTCTAACAATTGTGATTCTTGATTTTCTTCTACTATCCCTTCTTCCTCTTCTTCTATGAACATTTATTAGTCCACTACTTGCAAATTCACTCTTGTTTCCTCTATTCCTTCCATTTCCATATCCTTTGATGTAGAGTCTAAAATCTCTTGTCTTCCATTGTGTCTTAGTTGCAAAGTTTGAATAGGAAAGTTCATAATATGCATAGTTTCCAAGATTTTTCTCAAGGTATTACAGGTTCTTATCATCTTATTCTACCACATTTTCATGGTTCACCTGTTTCTTCTACCTATGTCAAACCTCAACTAACTCTTTTTAGACCTTTTCACTTTGGTCTTTCTTCACTTGGGTCTTTATTTAGCATGTTTACTGAGTATGGTGGACTATTTTGATCAATTTGCAAATAATTTTTCAACCCATAAACTATTGTACCTCATCCTATTGCCCCTTCTAATATTGGACAGTCCTCTTATAGTGGTGTTCAAGGAAATGATGATACTAGGGAAGGAGATGGAGAGTGTTGATCCCATTTTTGTCCTCTTATAGTGGATGCACTTGGTGTAGATGTGTCTTATGGATTTTAGTGTTTGATGTTCTGTTCTTCATGTGAGCTAACAACTTTAGGACACCTTCATGATCATCTCATGTTTGATGAGTGTATGTACCTAGTTGCACATAAGATGGATGCACTTGGTGTATGTTCTATTCTTCATGTTAGCTTCCCGTGTACAAAAGATAGAGTCTATTTTATTTTACTTAATGTATTTGTCTTTCTCTGTGCAAGGTTAGTTATTGCAAATTAATAATTCACTCACACATAGTTAGGTAAAATTTGTAGGCAAGCATGTTTACTTGTCGTTTCTAGCATTTTTTAGGTGTGTGTATTTATTAATCATAATCGACATTTTTGGAAATAGAAATATGAAACTTTTAAGCACTTCACCAATACCCTCACCACCACCCTTGGTGAGGTGGATGGTGTGCACTCTAAACTATATTAACATCCCACTCATTTCTCTTCTAATTACCATCATTTAAGAACTAAAACTTTAACAAAATTAACTCTGACATTCATATCTAATGTTTAAATTATTTTGAAGAGCTTACTTACTAGTGTCGATAATTTTGTTGTTGTTATCAAATTTTTATATGTGTGAGTACATGGTTTGACTATTTGTCTCCCGTATGTGATTTGATATTCATATTGGATTGTGTAACTGATGAGGCTGAGAATAACTACACTACTAGTTACTGATCTATGTTTATCAATCCCACAACTTTTGGTGGTGTTAGCTATGAAGGATAGTTGGGTTCGAATGTTGAACCAAATTGTTGCAGAAGTAGAGTGTAAATTGTAGCAAGAGGCCATCAGGATGGATGTCCCTACCAATAGAGTTAGTTATGATTACTATCTATTAGAGCTGTAACTGTTTCATTGTTTAATGAATTATTTGATGTTGAATGGCTACCTTAAGAAACTTGAGGATGTTACGGCATAGATATAGTCTCTATATGGGTTTACCTCATTATATCACTTATTATGCATGATCTACGATTGAGTTAGTATAACTTGAGTCTTATGTGTGTATGCCTCAACATATTGAAGCATAAACTCTAATTAGGAATCGTTTATTGTTTACATGCTTTATGTATGATATATAATATTTATACATCAAGTTATCTGCTTTATCTGTTACTATATTTTTTCCTGTTATTGTGTGTTCAATAATAGTGTTCTTTGTCATTTTTGTACGAGTTAAGGCTAAGTACTTTTTGAATTTTCTTTCCCTTACCCAGGTAGTATATTGAATTGTGAACTCTTTTGTATACTTCTAAGGTCGGTCTAAAATAGAACTACATGATTTTAAATAATTCAACAAATTATTAAAAATAAAAATTAAACCTAAATATTCTGTTACAAAGTTTGGGTTTTGAAAAATCTAAACTAATGACATAAAATTAACGATAGATTCAACAAACATCAAGAAAATATCATTTGCACTCAATGGAGAATTATTGGACAGATTATTCAATTAATAATGCTTGCTCAATATTAATTAGGCTATTAGAGATATGAATTAATATTATTAATTCTTTATTATTATACAAATAGCACCTATGGACGGTCTACTATTTGTTAATAATTAAAATCACTTAACACCTTCAGTTAGTTCTATCAGTTAATTTTAATTAAATTGTACTACTTTTCTAATAGATTAATAAACCATGTAATTGCCACCTTTAGTTGGGTCTAACAATATAAACTCTCATCAAGGTATTAAAGTTAGATTAACGATTTAAGTATCTTGAAAACTAACTTTTAGATTTTAAATCTATTACAAAAAATATACCGTTAATATATTTTTTAATAATAAATCTTATAAAAATATTTCAAAGATAGCATGACTCTAAATAAGATTTAGATAATTAATCTAATATCCAAGAGAATTACTCCAAATCAGATCCAGGTAATTCACTCCTAAATCTAACTCTTATATTTATTACGAAAAATACTTCATCAATATATTTTTCTTTAATAGATTTCATTTGAATCTTGATGAAGAAATAAAACTTAA
Organism: Hippophae gyantsensis; assembly: GCA_030763125.1. NCBI lineage: Eukaryota > Viridiplantae > Streptophyta > Magnoliopsida > Rosales > Elaeagnaceae > Hippophae > Hippophae gyantsensis. The sequence continues at coordinate 53,508,475 of CM061031.1, read as the reverse complement.
TTCTTTTTATAAACATTTTTACCTAATATCCAATAGTATTTTTAGCCAGACATACTCAATTTAATAAATTATTAGTAAATTAAACATAGTATTCAGAATAACACATAAAATTAATCTAAAAATAAAAGAATACTTTTATACCTAAAGCGTATCATTTCAAGTATTTTTTTTATAAATCTCCAAATAGATTTTCCAATACTCTTTATTGATTTAAAAGAATAATACTACATAAACTAAACTATGTCCAACTCTCAAAGTTGAATCTTACTCTTCATCAAGTATTGATTCAAATTTTGATTTCACTTATGTGATCAACTCTTAGACATCCATCTAACCACAAACATATAATATTCATACTAGATAATCTTATGCATGACATTCATTGGACAATATTCTTAGTCTCTAGATTATGTAAATATGATATGTGTAACTAGTAATCACAAACTCCATAGGCTTACCTTTCAATTAATTATCAACTAATGTATAATGGTCACACTACTTTAGATTAATAGGTGTTTATCAATGTTATAATGGTAGGGTTAGGTAGGGGTTTCTGAAAGAATGGGAAGGTGAATCACAAATATAAAAAATCTTAATTAAATTCAAACACCACCATTTTAAATTCTAAAATAGCTTCATATGTTACCTAACTCATCTAGGCCAGTATTTACCTTCACATCCATAGTTAAGTACACTATAAGTACAATTTCACATTGCATCAAATATCAATAAGCTTTTTTTTCTTATTTTTTTTCCTTTCTTTTCTTTTCTTTCTTTTCTTTCTCTTTCTTATTTTTTTCCTTTTGCTTTTCTCTTCTTCACAATTTTCTTAATAAGAACAAATACAAAATATGATTACTAACCTGCCATCCTTTTAACATTTAAAATTGATTTTTTACAACCCCCAAATCTATTATATTCTATAACTTTTTATGGCTATTGTTAAATTTTACTGAAATTTTCACCATTTCTTCCTAAAGTTTTCATTCCAAACATGTATTTCTTTCAAGTCCTCTTAGAAAGTAGAATGGTAGGAAAATTTGTTTCATTGGCTCATAAAAGGGTAGGTTACAACATGTTAAAGAAAGAAAAGTTTTATAATTCATATAATCTCAAAAGGGATACTAGTGATAATATAAAAGTGGAAAAAGGTTCAAACAGTCCAAAAAAAGGCCTAAATCATCTCTTAATTATTGTGTATTCTATAATTTTACCTTGATTGTAAAGTATATCCTAGAGTTTTTTGAGATCTCGAAGATGTCTATCAAACATTCATACATAAAATAGTCTTAAGTACTCAAATTACTCTATCATTCTTACCACCAACCAAAAGAGTTTCACACTAAGTTCAATCACATTCAAATCCTTTCTTCATTGAAGTAAAATTTAGAGTACTCTATATATTAAATTTATCACAATCATATTTATGAAATTGTGGCTATGAAATTTTTTTTGAAATTTTTTTTATGAAAATTTGTTTGACCTCTTAATAGAAATATAAAAGGTACTTTCCCAACCCTAACTCAAAATCTACATGTCCTCAATGTTCCAATGTATCTAAAAAGAAGAGAGAAAGAGAAAATTTGTCTTCCTTATAGTGGTGAATTGTGGCTATTCTGAGCATTAGGTTCACATTCTTAGTCTATCATATTTATATCGGTTCCAACATGCATTGAGATTTTAAGTGTACCTCACAAATAATAAATCACCAACAAAATTATAAAGAAAAGAGGTATATATAGCTATATATCATAACAATATTTCAAAATAAAAGAAAATAAATAAATAAAACTATATATGATGGGAATGTATCATCCACCCATGGTAATGTCCACATTACCACCTAAAATAAATGAAAATAAGAAGGAAAAATATATGTTAGTAGACTAAAATAGAAAAATCTAAAAAAATAAAATAAAAATTAATTTTTTTAAATAATAAATTTAGTAAAATCTAAAAAGAGGTAAAATAAAAAAAATCTAAGAAAATAAATTAAAAATTAAATTAAGAATCAGTGGGTAAATTGTAAAAACAATCACAGTAACGATGCCAAAAATTTGATGTGAGCTTTGTTGTACTTTGTATCTATGTGTTGGCATCTTGTGTACAAAACACAATATCTATCTATTTTTACTCGTTATTTTGTCATTTTTTATGTAAGGTTAGTTACTGTGGTTCAATAATGCACACCCGTACATAGTTAGTTTCATTTTGTTTGCAAGCATGTTTACACACACCATAGGGTTATTTCTCATAGTATGCATGGAAGGTTGAGTGTTTTCATTTTTGACGAACGGGTTTGTGAGGGAGTTGAAGTTGTAGTTCATTTTTTTACTTCATTTTAGGTATAGATATTTATTAGAATTACTCCACAATATTTTAGCACCTCATCACTACCTTCGACTTTGGCGAGGTGGTTGGCGAGGTCTATGACGAGGTGGCTAGTGAGGTATATGATGAGGTGACCGGTGAGGTGGTTGATTTAGTGTTATGAAGAAGCCCCTCATTAATTGTTTAATTAATTCAAAATTTCAAATAAGTTTGAATTCTATTTTCACTATTGTGTTATGATACTAGTGACATGTTTGAGAGAGTATAAAATGGTGAGGTAGACCATTTATACTAAATTGTAAGGATCTTATTTTGAGAGTGAGCTAAGTTGAATTCTTTGAGTTGTCTTGTCTATTATTGTGTACAATAAGAGAGAGGTTGGTTTGAGTTTGAAGGTGATCCTTAAGATTGTGAATAGTTACACTTTTTGTTACTGATCTATGGTTACTAATCACACCACATTGTGTGGTGTTGGCTATGGAGGAGAGTCGGGTTTGTATGTTGAAATAGGTCATTTCAAAAATATCAAGCCAGAGCAGCAATACGAAGGTCAAAAAGAGGTCCTAATTGAAAGAGATAATATTGGTTTTATTTCTTTTAGAGTTATAATTGTTTATTGCTTAGTGAATATTTTGCTATCGAGTGGTTTCCATAAGCAACCCAAGGATGTTACCATATAGATAGGGTCACTATATAGGTTTACCATGTTATATTGTGTGTTATGTATGCTATGTTGTTATGCTAGTACAATCTGAGTTTAAGGTATGTATGTTACAATATACTAAAAACTTAAACTCTAATTATAAATCCTTTATATTCTTGCCTGCTTTCCCTTTGAATATATATAATATTTGTTATTCAAAGTTATCTTCTTATTCAATATTATTATATGTGGCTTCTACTATACTACTTGCTTAAATGTTTACTAATCTATTTGTGCAAGTTAATATCCAGTCCTTTAGGTGTCAGTATCTCTTTACCCTAATTGTATACCCAATCGTGAATTTTTTCAATTGGTATCAGAGTGGGTGCACCATTTTTGGCTTAACCATTGCTTTTCACACACACACTTTCTCTCTAATGGATTTGGGAAAAGAAGGTATTGTAGGTCAATTTGCTAAATTATGCCTATTGAAAATCATAAATAGGGCCTTCTTGTGGTCTGAAATAGGCCTTGTGTCATTCCTTATTGAGAATAGCTGGAAAAATCCAACTAAAAGCCACCCCAATGATCCTTAGATTTCAAAACTATGATCAATAACTAGGTTGTGATTCCTGGTGAGTTTAGAAGAATATAGAGTTGTACTACCTCTAAGAAAGGATGAGACATTATAGAGACAATTCATAAAGGAACATCTACTATAAAGTGATCCATAATTTTGAAATCAAATAGAGATTTTGATCTATGAATCATGTAGAAGGACATGAATTTTGACATGTTCTATGCATGATTTCAAATATTTTGAACAGTTCATACAACTTGGGTAGACCAATTAGCGAAGAAAAAAAATTGAAAATATCACGCCAGTCTTCCCTACTGGTTTCATGCCAAATTTACCATGATTGAATCATTTTAAAAACATGGTAAGCTTATAGTATATGACTACAAGGGAAAGAATAATTGTCTTCTAAGAAGGGAAAGAATTTGGCTCTTATGACTGCAAAGGAAATGGTCGCAGTATTGATAAAAATGCCACTTTTGTTAATCATGACTATGATCCTAATGAGGATGAGATGGCTTTACTTGAATAGAGGTTTACAAGATTCTTTAGAAAGAAGAAACTCTCCTATGAAAGTATTAGAAAAGATAGTTCAAGCTCTAATGGTTCCAAAATCAGTAAAAGTTAATGATGATTCAAATAATGAATCTAAGAAACCAATCAAAGGGCACTTGAACTAGATCAGATGGTTCAAATATGGGAAGGCTAGTCACATTGCAGAAAATTGTTTTTAGAAACAAATGTGTTCAAATAAGCATACAACAAAAGCAAAGGTTACTGTTTCAGATAGTACTAGTAGTGATGATGAGGATGGCACTAATTTCCTAGCAATCTTTGCTTTAAGAAATGTCATTGATCCTCTGACTATTGCCTCATATGTTCAAGAGGTTAACACTAATGATGATGAAGACAAGCAAGATAAATTTCTTGATTCCTACAATACTCTACTATTAAAGCATATTAAGTCCAAAAAAGCTAAGATAAAGCCTATGGAGAGCCTTGATGAAAAAGAATGTGAGATTGGCATGTTGAAGAAAACTCTAAAGGAAAGGAAGCCTTTGATTGATGGTCAACAAAATGATCTCACAAGTATATGTGAGGTCATTCCAAAGAGATATGATGATTTTTTTGAAAAGCTTAATGCAAATCATGAGAGAGTAAAGAAGCTTCAGGAATAGTTGAAAGTTCCTACTTCAGGTAAAATTACTCAACCTTTTTTCAATTCTAAACCTACTCTTGATTAGAAGAATGATGTTGTATAGTTAAAAAGGTAGATTATTTCACTTGATAGCACAACGGAATATTCAGATTACTCGCTTGGGAAAAAGAAGCTGAGATTGAACAATTGCATAAGAAAGTTAGAATTCTTAATAATTCTACGACATATCATGAATCCTTCCCTTACACTACTACAAAAAGGGGTATTTAAGTTGGTTAAAAATGGACTTTAAACGTAAAGTTGGTTTAACGTGTGAACCGACTTTACATATTTAATTTTTTTTTTAAAAAATTTACTCATTTTCTATTATACTCAAATTAAAACCTATATTCGATCACTAAATAATAGCATAAAAAATAAAATCTATTTAAAAAATAGTTTAATAATACAAATAATTGAAAATAAAATATTAATTAATAGCAAAACAATTACCATGGTGTTGTCCTATGTTATTCAAGATCATCATATTCTTCTCCTCGTGTTATAATAGAAACCTACATATATAATACAAAAATTTATACACATAAATAATAACACATAATAACAGAAAAAATATGAATGATAAGTGCGTAGGATTAATATAAATACTTACAAAAGTAAATGAAGTGACAAAATGAAGGAAATGAAAAAAAATGGTGTTTTGTAAATGAAAAATGGGTATAAAAAATTTGAGTATTTTGCTCAAAAAAATAGGGGAAAGAGTGGAGGAGAAGTAGAGGAGAAGAAAACCCACTAACCGGTGCTAGAATTGGTGGTCGTAGGTGGTTGGAAAATGAGAAAGAGTGGAGGATAAGTGGAGGAGGTTTTGGGTATTTGAGAGTTATGCAACGCTTAGAATAGTTTCTATCTAGGGAAGAAAGAAGAGAAAAGAATTTATCCACGTGTGTAGGGTCGGTTCCAAGTGTCAACCGACGCTACGTCCACATGTAGCGTCGGTTTGACATGTCAACCTATGCTACATCCTACGTGGATAGCATCGGTTCTATACTGAACCAACTTTAAATTCATTATAAGTCGGTTTTTTCCAAAAACTGACTTTACATATCGACTTAAATACCCCTTTTTGTTAGTGAGAAACAACTAGCCCTTTTTACCAATATAGTCAACAATATAATGACTGGTTGCAAGTATTTAAATGAAATCCTCGATAGTGTAAAGATGTTTGATAACAAGAAAGGAATTGATTATAGTGAAGGGGTTTCAACATCCAAAGTGTTTTCTACTAAGTTTTTCAAAGCTTTTGATCAAGATCCAAAATTGAAGTCTATTGCCACCAAAATAAGAGGTAAGTTTATTGAGTCTTTTCAGTTAGATTACTCTAGCAAGGAGAACCCTTCACCTAAGGTTCATACTTCCCATCACTCTATTGATGGTCTACAACCTTGACCTAATGTTATCCCTACTTATCACCACTTTGGTGAACTTGGGCATGTGAGACCTCATAACAAAAAAATTAACTTCTAATCCTCATACGAAACTTAATATGAGCGTCTCTTTTTCTACTCCTTTATGTACAACTCCTTGGATTCAAGGACCCGAATCTCTGACTATACTCTTCAAGCCTATTATCTTTGTGGCATTACTGGTCACCTTGGTATACAGTGTCCTAGATATATGAGGATTTCATCTTGAAGTTCTCCACCTCGTTCACCATTTTATTTTCAACTAGATGTAGCTTCGTAATGGTATTCTTTTGAGTTATAAATATTGGTATTATCATGAAGACTATATTGATAATACTCATGGAGAAGAGATAAATAAGGATGTGAATGGATTATATACATCTTACTAATATAGGCACTCCATACATAATGTACAGACAAAAAATATGTTTCAATTTGTTAAAGATGAACTACATGAGGATGATCCAAAAACCTTTAAAAACTTTTATAAGATGTCGAAAAGTCCTTGTATCCAGAGTGCAAGAAATACACTAAAATGTCAAGATTGGTTCATTTATACAATATGAAGTAAAAATGGTTTTCTCATAAGGGATTCACAAAATTACAAAATGTACTAATAGATATGTTTCTTGAGGGTAATGAATTTCCATCTTCAATGTATGAAGTGAAGAAATCTCTTAGTCAATTTGGCATGGAATATCATAAGATTGATGCTTGTCCAAATGATTTCATTCTTTATAGATAATAATATGAGGCATTAGATGATTGTATGATGTGTGAAGAATCGAGATGGAGCATGCTACAAATGAGACGACAACTAATAAAGGTGTCCCCACAAAGGTTCATTGGTACTGTCCTCTGATTCCTTGCTTTCAAAGGTTGTTAAAAATTTAAGAGACATCAAAGATGCTGACTTGGCATTTAGAGAATCGATCTGATGATGAGATGCTATATTTACCATTGTTGCTGATGGAATTAATCCTATAGTTTCCTTAGTAGTAGATATAGATGTTGGCTAGTAATTATGGTGACATACAACCTTCCTCCCTGATTGTGTATGAAATGAAAATTCATGATGCTAACATTATTGATCTCAAGACCAAAACAACTCGGAGTTGATATTGATGTGTATTTGCAGCCTTTGATAGATGATTTAAAGATGTTATGAAATGATGGTCTAAATGTTTATGATACACATAAAGAATAATACTTTAACTTGAGTGATTCCTTTTATGAACATTTAATGATTTTCCTACCTATGGGACCTTATTAGGACATCCCACAAAAAGTTATATGGGATGCCCAATTTGTAGTGATGTCACTTCTGCAACTTATCTTGTTCATGGACAAAAGATGTCTTATAGAAGACAAATAATATTTTTTCCATCTAGACACAAGTTTAGATACTAAAAAAATCCTTTTGATAGTGAATCGAGACCTTTGCGAAGTGTTGACATAAGGAAATTGAAGGGTATAACATTCAAACACTATGGAAAGATGAAAAAAATAATACTCACCAATGGAGGGAAACGAAAAAGGTCAACTAATAAAAGAGCAAAAAATGAAAATGTTACTCAATTAGTATATCATAATTGTTGGAATAGAAAATCAATATTTTGGGAATAACCTTATTGGACAAACCTACATATTCATCATATGTTAGATATCATGCACATTGAGAAACATTTAAGTGAGATCTTGATTGGTATATTACTTAATATACTTGGAAAAATGAAGGATGAAACTAAAGCAAAATTGGATTTAACAAAATTAGGTATACAACCCCAAGAGTAGAAAATGATAAGAATCGAACATACTTTCCACAAACATCATATACAATGTTAACAAAAGAGAAGGATGTGTTTTGTAAATTTTGTGTCTATGACCGATAAGCAACTTTATAGATTGAAATCACATAACTGACATATCTTAATGCAACAATTATTGCCAGTTGCTATTAAGTTTTTCTTCCAATACATGTTTGAGTATCAATAATTCATCATTTTTCATTCTTCAATACAATATGTAAGAAATCTATATCAATTGGCGAATTAAACTCTTTACTAAAAGATGTTGTGGAGAATTTGTGTCTACTTGAGAAATACTTTCCTCCTTTTCGATATAATGATTCACTTGTGTGTTCATTTAGTTTGAGAGGTTCAATTGTGTTGTTCTACTTACTTAAGGTGGATGCATCATTTTGAGAGATACATACAAGTCCTTTAAAGATATGTATATAATATAAATCATCCATGCATGGTGGAACATTACATTGCTGAAGAGGCCATTGAGTTTTGTTTTGAATATTTTAATGGTTGCACTGAAATTGGGAATCATACACACTTGTTGTTCTTAGAATGTGACATTATCCAAGTAGGTAACTCTATGCTCAGTGAAAGTAAGAAATTGTTCATTGATCGTACTCGACGGGAAAAAACACACCGAATAATTTTGGTAAATAATAATGAGCCACAACTGTATATAGAGTAAGTAATGACAAGTTCAACATTTTCATATAAAATTAAATTATTATTTATTTAAGTATTAATTATGACTATTTGATATATCTTGCATAATATCACAGAATGCATTTAAATATACTAAAGATTGATCCTTGTTATAAAAAAGGAGTATAAAAATGGTTGTATGATGAGCATAAAAGAGAGCTTATTAATTGGTTTCACAATCATGGTGTCACAGACAAGAATTTCTTAGTACTTCTATATAATGTTTTAAAATTTTTTTTTAACAAATTTCATGTTTATATGCATAGATTTGAGTTGAACTCAATAAACCCAATCATAAAATAACATAAACTTTAAAATGGCTTACATATGGTCCAAAATTTGATGTCAAATCATATTCTACTTTCACAATTAATGGTTCGAGGTTTACTACACAAGCAAGGGAAAAAGTATGAGTAAACCAGAATAGTGATGTGAAGATGGTTGCACAAACTAGAAAATTTGCTAGTTCAAAAGATGGTAATCCTGTACTTTAAGATAGAACATATTATAGTATAATTCAAGAAATTTTGGAACATGATTACAAGGTCTTTCATGAAACAATATTCCTATGTAATTGGGTCGAAGATACTATCAATGTTGGATATAAAATATATAATTTTGGATTTACTCTTGTAAACTTTTCTAAGATAGGTCACATTGATGATCATTTCATGTTAACACTTCATGCAAAACAAGTATTTTACATAAGCAATCAAATTGACACAAGATGGTCTGTTGTGTGAACGCTTCCACAAAAGAGTTCTACTATTGTGATGCTTTAGAAGATGATGACATGCTTGATACGTTATCCAATATTAATCATTTGTCAAACAAATTGCATAATGTATGTGATGATCTAATTGATGACAATTATTCTTCGTCATGGACTTGAAGTGATTGTAAAAGAATATATATATACGATCAACAACCTAATTAAACATTATGTATGTTCTATATTATTCTAATAACTCTTATTTATATGTTTGGACTTAAAATTGTGAATTAATTTCTATTTCATCATTGTTTGTAGATATCTCATGGATCCTAGGGTGCTAGATATTGTAGATCCAAATGATCCATTATGAAATTTCTAAAGAAGGGTTGGGCTAATATACCTAATATTCCACTTAATCTAGATGATAGAATACCCATGCAATATTATGGCCAAATTATATCTTCTATGAAATATAGTCATCCTATTTGTCCCCATTTATGCCAAGAATTATGATACATTCAAGTAATAGTTCAATGTCTCCAATGCAATATGTGTATTCTTACCATCCATCACATGAATACTTTGATGAGAATGTCCTTCCAATAGCTACCCCACATGGGAGTCCTTCTCCATTTGATGAATCATTTGTGCTAAGATTTAAAGCTTATGTAGATAGTATATTATTTTTATTTTTTATTATATATTTTATTTATTATACATAACACTTAAAATATTTACAGAATATAAAATGTCTGTTGAAAGATCCATCAATTATGGACTATGTTGCTACAACAATTGAGAAATGATTGAAACATTCATAATCAATATTTACCAAACCATTGGTGAATAGTAATTGATCAATTATTACCTCATCATTGTCCACTATGAGTGCCATCTGATGCTACCACAATCCAAGAAGCTGTTGGAAAATGCGTTGCTTGGCCGTCAAATCAATTTGTGCTACATTTTGATATGGTACTATTTATTTTTATTTAAGATAACATTTTATTTTACTACTTGTACTATATTATTATTCTTTTATTATTACTAACATATATAATACCTCTTGTTTAGTCTATTATACTAGAATTGGTAACTGTGACACATTTAAGAGATGCAAAGCAAGTATCTCATGGAAAATTGATGTCTAGTAGACAATCATCACACACTAAGTCATTCAAGAAGAAGCCATGGAAAAAGTACAATTATGAATATACTATAAACTTCACTAGAAATCTTGGCTTTTTTTATGACTATGCCACTTCCTAGTGAAATATCTAGCATAGACATTGAAAAATAATATATATATATATATATATCGATTGAGTACATATTGCAATTATTTGAGTTTTAAATGATCAATTTAAGTATAATTTAAGTGTGAAAAAGTTGAGTCCTCAATCAACGATAACTGTATTTTATATAGTTATTTTCCCTATTTTATTAATTATAATTGCTATGTTCTTGACATTTTTGGTTAGTTTTAGTTAAATAAATTAATATTTACGGTTTATTTGTTAAGGAATATATTTTTAAGAAAATTAAATATTTTGAATTAAAAAAGTAATTAATTGCAAATTTATGTCCAAAAATATAATTTAAAATAAAAGATTGGTTAATTGTAATTTATAAAAGTCTAAAATATAATTTGAATTAAAATCGGGCTTAATTTTAATTATTAAAAGTTTAAAATTTAATTTAAATTAGATTTGGGCTTAATTGGAATTAAAGAAAGTTTAAAATTTAATATGAATTAAATTTGAGGGCTAAAATACAATTAATAAAAGTTTAATTTTCTTCACAGGAAAAATAGGCCACGTGCACCATCACCAACGCTCAATGCCAACCATTCGATCAAACGACGAACGGCTAGGATGTGCACGTGGTGCTCAAACCCGACCAAAGCAAATAGGTGCAGGTTTCTCGTTCATGCCGCTCGGTGCGCTCAGTGGGACCCACGTGTCTGTGACGTGTCTGCCAAAGGGCCTAATCTCGTGTGACGGGGCTACATAATCTTTATGCACCTATCTATCCCAGCAATGATACACTACCACATGTCTTCAATATTTATGCGGCGAATGAGAAGCGTACATGTGGTACGTGTTGGGTAAACCAAAAGCACGAAAACGGTGCACGTTTCCAACCGCAACTTTGTCTGCCACTTGACCCGTGCGCCATGATTTTGTGCGGGGACATCACCTGCAATCGTTTCCCTCCCCCAATGAAATGTTGCCATGTGTCCGTATTAATCCTTGCAGCGAATCATACGTTGACATGTGGCACACAGATTGAATTTAAAAAATCAGAAACGTTGCCCTCTATTTCATCTTCCACGCGTGTATTAAAATAACAAATTCGATTTACGCGTGGTCACAGAATTTAAGGAAAATGTTTGGGTTTTTATTTTCGATGTAAATTTTTTACCCGCGTAAAAAATTGTATTATTTTAGATGTATTTTTTTAGCTACAAATAGGGGATTTATTGCATAAAGAAGGATTTTTGGAGTTTTGAGTTTTAGAATTTTAGGAGAGTTTGGGGTTGGACTATGGAACACGCAAAAGCCATTTTTGGCTTCTGTTGTGTTCTGCGTGTGCCAAATATTTTGAAGAAGATGAAGTTTTAATTTTCTTAATGTTCTGTAACTGATATTCCTTGACTGCTGTAATATTAATTTTTCTTTATTATGAAGTAATTTAATTTTTCTTGGGTTGCATTTTATCTAAATTTATGAAGCTTTGATTTTAATTATTTTTGAAAGATTTATAAGACGTTCGATTTGTTTATTCTATCTGTGCTTAATGCTTTTGATTATTTACGAATTTTATCAAATGATCTGTGGCACTTAAATAAACTTGGAAGAGGTATTTTTGTGTATATTGCTCATGGATAGAATGACATGTATGATAAAGGATAGAAATATACCCTAATTGTATGTGTGGCCATTTGAGAACTTAGAACGTAATGAATCTTGGTGAATTTAATTCTCATAGGAATATAGTGAATTAATTTAACGAGGTGTGTCTATACGGAGCTCAGAAGAGATGTATAGATAAAATTAGAAGTTTTCGGTTGACAAATTAAATGTACTAAAAAAATATAAATCAATAGAAAATAATATGATTTGAGTGAAATAATTTGGTGAAAAATTGCAATCCTAGATTTCTTTTATTTTGTTAGACAACTCTTTTCTTAAACTTTTTTCTAAATCAATGATTGTTTTGGATAAAATCAGAGAGAAACAATTTTAGTACTCAACAAACTATAGTGACATATCTCCGTAGGAACGATACTTTACTTACAAAACTTATTACTTGTGACCGTGTATGCTTGCACATTTTATGTTCTCTAAAAGAGACAACAATCATTAAATAACATTCAGTTATGTAGAGCATATAATTATATTTATATTACCTAATTATTTATATAATTTCTTTTATATAGGGCATGCTATTATCAACTTCAAGCAAATTACATATCAAATTTAGCAATGTTCTATGATTCATCATTTGTCAATCAATATCAAGAGGATTATGTTAACACCAAAGCTAAACAATTATGTGATATGGCATTAACACTTCAAATAAATCAAAAGTTGATAATCCCTTGGCCACTAAATTTTGAACAAGGCCAAGATCATTGGAGGTTGATAATCCTTGATCTATATGGCAATCATATTTGGTATTATAACTCTGCTTCCATAGAATTGAATAAAGACACAAAAGCAGTTGTTGAAATGTAAGAGTTATAACTACAAATATTTTTTTCTTCTATTATTCTTTGTAATATTAAATAAACAACTAACTTTTTTAAACTTTGATAGGGCATAGAAGCTATGGAACAAGAGTAAGGGAATTTCCCATTAAAAATCACATAAGCTTATATGGGACAAAGTTATGGTATATAGAACCAATTATTAATAATTTAATGAATTTTATTGTTGAGTAATGAAGATGTTTGAATTGACAAATCATGCATAATTTTTTTTTGTAGGTTCCATAACAAAATGATGGAGTCATGTGTGTTACTTTGTCATGAAATTTATGAGCGAAATCATCTCAAATATCAACATGCCAATTAAAGATATGGTAATCTCTTTTATGAATAGACTTTTGTAACATATATAAGTTATTTTTTATGAATTCATGATACTAAATTCTTATTTTGAATTTAAATACATATAGTTCTTTTATTGGAACAAATCGGGCTATGACATGCAAACTTTTGATGATTTATGAGAAGAATGGGAGAAAACATGTTTGAATTTATAAGATCACAGGAAGAATCAGAACAAGATTTGATGAGATTGAATAGTATAGGTATCTTATAATATTTAATGATATTGTAATTAAGTTAAATATGTATATGAATTGTATAATAAAACGTATTTAAAAACTCTTTTTCAACATATTTATTTTTTTGTGTTGTTATATGATCAAACAAATGTAGTGAGGCTAAAAAAATAACCAAAATATGTTTTAAAAGGGTTATAGCATTTTAAGTCAGTTGACACATAGGACTTACTTAAAATTAAAAGTTGGTTCTACCTGTGAACCGACTTTAAATTTGAAGTTATTTCACCGAACCAACTTTAAATCCTTTTTAAGTTAGTTAATAACCGACTTAAAAGTCTTTATTTGTAGTAGTGGCTTGACTGCCTGCTTAAGTGTTTACTATTCTATTGGTATGAGCTAGGGTTGAGTCCTTAAGGAGTCTTATCTTCTTTTGCTAGTTGTGTACCAGATCAAAGACTTTTTCACTTGATACACTTGAAAACACACAAGTATACATGATCAAATTATACAGGTGATAAGGTTGTCAAACTCATGAGGATTGCCAGAACAAATATCAATAATATTATTTTATTAGTAAGTTAGTAAAGGGGTCGGTTCTAAAAATTGTTGTTAAAACATGCTTCGCTAATATGTGATTATGGGACTAACCTTGCCACTAGCCTATTATCTAACCAATTATATCATGAATCAATATTAGAAGTATCCTTGAATTATTAACTCTTGCTTAGGGAAATCTATGCAACTTAGTTAAGACTTCAAATGCATAATTTTCTTACCTTTTAATTTAAGTAGAATACCATTGTAAATCCATCCTAAATCAAAACAATCTAGTCATAGTTTCTTGATAACTCATTCATTGAATTAAGTTTTGAAAAGGAGATGACTAAACTTTGCATGATGATAATTCTTAGTAACCTTTAATGAAGGCATCAACTCTACTCGTCACGTGTCACACAACAATAAGTTACCATTTCAAATAAAAATATTAGTGATTACATAGAAAATAAGAATGAACATAAATCTATTTACTCAAATAAATAATCTTGTAACATCTTAAACTAGCATCAAATATACACACTAAGTAAATTAGTTGATCACTCTAATTCGTACATATATAGTTATGGCATTTAATCATAGAGTCAAACACATCAAAAATAAAGGATTGAATGTAAAAATCATAATAATATTTTATTAACTAAAATCATAGTCTAGTGCTTAGAAGTTGCTCACAATCACATAAATAAATTCTTTAGGCATGGATTCTAAAAGAATCATAATTATAATAATAGATAACAAATAAGAAATATAAGAAGAAGATGAAGAAAATATTAATCAATATCAATGGCTTATTTATTGCTCCTTAATTACTTCTTTGAATTCTTGTTTTTCCTCTTGCCTTTAATTTCTCTACAGACAAACATATTTTTTGTAAATTTCCATGTCAATAATATGTGTTTTTTTTGTTAAACCTAGCTACATATTTAAATGGAAAGAGTTACAACATAATATAATGTGGTTAGGATTAGGGATGTAAAGATATAAAATAATCAAAATTCTCATATGAAAAATCTAGAATAGTTTGTATAGGGATGAACTTGAAATATGGATATTAAGTGCATTTTTGGATCATATGGCACAATGTGTGTCAACTCATACCGTAGTGCCACATTGTTTCCAATTCTATTCAAATTCATACTGAGAGCTTTGTACCACAATGTTCCCTTAATTTGCTCAATTTAATGTTTTGAGCCCTCCTTGATGTAAGATTTGACTAGTCTTTTTTCATCTGTATCTTTTAAGTCCAAACTTCCTAAAGTAAATCAAAACAATCCTATGATTCCAAAAACAAAATTCTCCTAATTAATTTTGATGAATCATAAGATATGCATGCTTTTTAGGCACCTATTAGTCCCTAATAACAATGGCTTGAATTATAGACTGATTATTAGGCGTAGAATAGATAAAAGAGAAAAGGGTTCTAGAGTAAAATCTAAGTATAGGTCATAGTTTGGATTTAAAAAGTATGTGAGATGTTAGTTTTGTAAGAAATAGGGTCATTATAGAAATGATTTTCCTCTTAAAAAGGGTAAATTTTTTGAAACCAAGAGTTAGGTATTGATAGTGAATCAAATTTAATACCATAAGGTTATAAGAGTTATAAAGTAATAGCTGTGAATTCAATTAGGTCAAACACTGATTGGATGAATTCAATTAGGTCAAACACTGATTGGATCTTAGATTCATGTTATTCTATTCAAATGTCACCCTTCAAACATTGGTTTAGTGACCTTAAGGAAGTTGATAGTTGAAGGATCCTTTTAGATGATGACTATGAATGCCAAGTAAAGGGAATAGGATCAATTAGGTTTTCCTTGTTGGGTAGAACTGTTAGAATCCTAAGTGACATGAGATATGTCCCTAAACTATTAAGGAATTTGATTTCACTAGGTACCTTAGATGATTTGGGCTATTCAATTAAGAAGAAAATGGTACTATGAGAGTAATTAAGGGTTCTTTAGTTTCATTGAAAGCTATTATAATCAATGGTCTTTATCTATTGCAAGGTTTAATACTAGATAGCAAGGGAGCAACTACTGTAGTACAACCCTTAGATAGTTCTATGTTGTGACATAGAAGGTTAGGACATGTATGTGATAATGGGCCAAATACTTTTGCAAAATTACTCTATTTGGTAGTAAAGCTTAAGCGATCTTAAGTTTTAGGAACACTATGTGACTAGTAAACAAACTAGAGTTAATTTTTCTAAGGGTAGTTATACTACAAAAAATGCACTTGATTATGTATGCTCTAACTTTTGGGGCCTTAACCTACTCAATCTCTACATGGTAATAAGAAATTCTTGTCCCTTGTAGATGACTTCCCTAGAAAAGTTTGGACTTTTACTTTAAAAACTAAAGATGAAACATTTCTCACTTGTAAATAGTGGAAAGCTTTAGTTGAAAATGAAAAGGGTAAAAATTTAAAACTCTTAGGCTTGATAATGGTATGGATTTCTGTAATGAACTCTTTGACAATTATTATAGATACCAACATATTGGGAGATACAGGGCTGTAGTTGGTATACCTCAACAAAATGGCCTTTGTAAGAGTGAGAAAGTCCACTACCCAGTAAACGACCATGGGAAGGAGTTGATTACTCTTGTAGACTAACTTCTAACTCACAAATAGTCAAAGTAAAGTACTAATACAAAATGATAAATAGAGAAGGAAATAAATCAAACAGAAGAACACGTAGTAAAATTTAATCTTAGTAGAATGGCAACTTAAGTAGAAGCAAGATAAGGTAGGAAAAAATAAATTAAATAGCATATGATAGGGATAGAGTTGTTTTCCAATCATAATAGAATTATGTTTGTACTGACTACAACATGAGAGCATGCAAACACATCAATATAATGAGATAAACCCATATAAACCCTTGCCTATGTGATAAAATCCTCCAATTTCTTATGGAAATCACTCGCTAGAAAAAAATCAACAAAAGAATAAAATAGTTTACAACTCGACAACTCGATAAAAATATACCTCAAATAATACCTTTACAAGTTAGGACATCACCCTCATAGCACTTATGCTGCCCTTGCTAGTTACCTCTGATTCTACTATAATCTAAGTTAAACCTGGTTCTACTTTTAAACCTTATAACCATCAGTCACCAACAGTCAATACATGTCAATCCTAATGGGAGGGATATCCAAGCACTTGACCTGAAAATAGTTTCAGTCTCAGGTGCTAATTTAATTTTAACTAACCCAACCTATATAAAATAGTTTTCATTAAAAACTCTCACCATTGTCTAAAATGGATTTTGGCAAACATGCCAAAAAAGACTAACTGACTTACAAGACTTACAATCCCCCCTTTTGGCATTCCATCCCAAAACAAAAACAACTTAGAAGACTCTCATCTCAAAATGAGAAAAACATGTAAGATGGCCTAAAGAATTTTTTTCTCATAAACAAAGAATGACGTATAAACTATACACACCTAAGCACACTTATACCAAGTGCATCCTTCTTCTTGTGCTCTAACCATCTTCATGAATCAACACATTCACACTATATATCTACACCACTTACACCTTTATCTTACATATGTGATATAACAAATACCAGTGAATGTATCATACAAACCTATGTGTTCTCTAACTAGAAGAACTAGGTGTTACCCTTTACATAGGTAGATATCGATATGCTAAACACAGACAAACATGAAATAGACAAGCATCTGTTCACACAACTCTCATTGACTTCATGCTACAATTTTCCTACATGTACACTAGTCAAGTAGCTAATATTCAGTGTACCTTACAATCACAACGAATGCAACATACAAGAAACCAAGAAATAGTAAGTTGTACAAATAAATTTCTCCCCCTTTTGACACAAAAGGTCAAAGGAACACCCCTACATGAGGGAAAGAAGGCAAAAAATCATACAATAATCCTAACACTTATCCAATTAGTAGAGAAGATTGAAGAAATAACATCAAGACAACACACAACACAAAAACCACTAATAACAAAACTAGGTGCTTAAAACACTAACACAAAATGTTTGATTAAAACTTTTATATTACATTTTAGATTTTCTTTAAAGTAAAAGAGAAAAGTTACAAAAGAACTTAATTCTCTATTGTCTAAGGGAGGGGTAGATGAATTGAATTCTCTATTGTCTGAGGGAAGGGTAGATGAACTGAATTCTCTATTGTCTGAAGGAGGGGTAGATGAATCAAATTCTCTATTGTCTGAGGGAGGGGTAGGATTTTTTTAAGAGAGGAAGGTCTCAAGAAATTGATCAAAAGAACCTGAGGAATCAAGACTACCAAAGTTTTGAAAAAGATGACACAAAGAGTAGATGGAAAATTGAGAAAAGGCACCATAAAAGCTACCAATAGTAGGTCTCACAAAGGGGAAAGATCTTAAAGAGAAAGGTGAACAATGTCTAGAAGGCTGAAAGTTGATCCCTAGAACATGATCACCAAGGCAAGCAAGGAACTATGTTGACATATTTTATACCTATTATGAAGAAACAACACTTTAAACATAGACTCTATTGTAAGTATAAAAAGGAAAGATCTGGACGTAGGAAGGATATGTTAGAAGGGGAAGTCTCAAAAGAAGAATAAGGGAAAACATGATTAGAAAGGCAAGGTATGGACTGAGAGAAGCTATAACAAGATATGGAAGAGAGAGTAGAGTGTGTAGAGATAGAAGCATAATCAAAAGCAAAGTGACAAGCATGAAAAATACCTTTTCCTCTATCAGAACCAACAATATTAGGGAACAAAGAAGCACCCCATTGAGTGATGAAGGAAGGATAATAGAGAATGGAAAGAAGAAAAGTAGTAAAATAATGAGATATGTTCCTATAGATAATGCCAATAAGATCTATAGTTACCCAATTTGGAATAACACAAAGAAAGTGACCATGAGTTGTAGTTTCAAAAGTGAAATAGTGTGACAATGCATGACATTCCTCACAATATCATTGAGATACCAACCAAGGGCAATAGTACTCAACAAAAGTGCTTTGCCACCATAAAAATGATTAGGACATTCCAATATGTTTGCTATCTTAATTAGATCACTAGAAGAAATATTTGAAAACATGTAAGGATGATCTATAAAGACTAGATTTTCAAAAACAACGTAGTGAGTAGAATAATAAAGAGTGATTGCAAAATAAAAATCCTTGGTGCCACTAAAGAGATAGGTTGAAAGAAAAAAGTAGGTAAGTATTTAGAGGATAGAAAAGTGTTTAGGAAGGAAGAAAGTTTTTAGAGATTCTATTGTTTGAATAAGTGAGGGAGATGTGTTTAAAAAGAGAACTACACGTGCTTGCCAACCCGTCATTGTCAATTGGCCTAGGTGCTTGAAAAGCCCAAGGTGATGAGGGTGGCAAGGTTCAACGAAAAGCATAGTGAACAACCTGAAAAAGAAAGAGAAAGAGAGAAAGAGTGACCAAAAAAGGTAATTTGTGAAAAAATAATTTAAAAGAACAACATTTTGTAATTAAAAAAATACAAACGAACACAAAGAAAGGAACATGAACAGAAAAATACACCCAAAAAAATTACATGCTCAAAAGAAAAATAATCATGAGAAAAAGTCATCAAACTGCATCCCTGTATTCAGTAAAGTGTTTACGAGGGACAATAGACATGAAATGAAGTCTCTGGTTGACATGAGGACCTTTTTCTTTGGATACTATTAAAAAAAACTTGAATGATCCATATACATATGGCTATAAGGACTCTAATAAGTATAAGTCCTTTTTACATATGCTTCAAATGCATGACACACCCAAATTAGAGATGCTTATGTGAGCCATAATAGCTACCACCCGAGAAGATAAAGGGAGGTATACAAGGAGGGGATCTCCTAGTTGTGCTTCAAACATAACTAGGACATTGAAATGGCATATACATCTAGAAGAGTGAGAGAAATGGGGTCTCTAAATCCACATCTATGTTTATTTTTTATGTTATTAGATTAGGAAACACAAAAACCAAAATATCGTGAAAGGATTTTTAGGATTTAATTTTGTAATAGCCTCTGTCAACGAGTTGGCTATGTAACTTACGAATCTAATGAATCAAGTTCAACTCCTAACTACCATGAATATACCAAGCTAAGAGGTATATATAGTTTGGGGTATGTTTGGACATGGTACTAATGTTTTCTATTTTATAGGTGATCCCTATCTAGGTACCAGTCAAGAAGTTTATCATGTATGATCCTTACACCAATACCTATAATTCTGGATGAGATCACTCTAATTTCTCATGTGAAGTAAACACTAACTCACCATATGTCTAAAATAAAATGCAAGGCCTAAACCAAAACGAAAATATGCT
Organism: Hippophae gyantsensis; assembly: GCA_030763125.1. NCBI lineage: Eukaryota > Viridiplantae > Streptophyta > Magnoliopsida > Rosales > Elaeagnaceae > Hippophae > Hippophae gyantsensis. The sequence goes on along the minus strand of CM061031.1, from coordinate 53,487,908 downwards.
ACCCTACCTACCTAATGAGCCAACGTTGGAAGACAACTTGAATGCTTTCATTCAAGTATGTCAAGAAAATGACATGAATCATAATCAAATGTTGAACTCTTTAAAGGCATATGTGAAAAGTGTGGAAGGAAATAATGTCCAAATAGCTGAGCAAATGCAAAAACAAGAAAAGGGGAATCTTCCTAGTAAATCTAACCAAGCTCAAACTATGAAAACTCTAAGGAATTGTAAGGTTTTGAATAAAAAATTTCCTAAAATTTCTTGTGATTCAATTAATAATGTAGGAAATATAGGTGGTGTGCAAGTAACACACAAGGAAACATAAATAAAACAATTGCAGAGCCTTCTGAGGGCATCCAAAGAGAGTCATCTAACCCACCTACATTACATAAGATAGTTGAACCATACTAACCAACTATACCATTCCTAACGTAGATGTCAATAGGAATTTCCCTTTCTATTCAAACTTCTTTAAAAAAATAAACACTAAGAAGGGAAAGTATGATGTTAGTGAAAGAGTAGTTGACACAAAAGTTGCTAGTGCAATACTTCAACAAAACCTCCCACCAAAATTGAAAGACCCTTGTTGTTTATTGATATTAATATGGCAGATAAAAAGGTGTTAAAGCTATGTGATACTTAGGGATAAGTATTAATCTCATACTCCATATACTTGCAACTAGGTTTGTGGGAGTTGAAGCCCATAACTATGTCCCTTCTATTAGCTAATATGTCTTTCAAATATTCTAAGGAAGTCTTTGATAATTTTCTTGTATAACTATGTCCCTTTTGATAAATGGACAAGGTCCATGCTAGTCTTCTTGATAAACTATTCATAGCCATAATTAAAACTATTATAGATTTCCATAATGGGAAATTAACTATGACAGTCTTGGGATGGACTATAAGTTTCAAAGTCTTTGATTCCTCTCCAATTCTCTCCTTTTCTATTAGTGATAAGAAGTCATATATAAATTATGTGGAGAAACTTGCTTATAACACCTTTTTGTAGGATGAGATGAAGGACAAACTTCAATATACTTTATCTATTAATAGGATAGAGGAATACTTAAACGAAAAGACTAAGAGGTACCATGAAATTTTAGATATTGTTGAACCAATAGATCCATCTAAGCTAGAGTTGATGGAATTACCTAAGCACTTGAAATATTTTTTTTGGGAGAAGGGATATCTATACAATAATTATTTCATCCACTTTGACCCAAACCCTAAAAACACTTGTTGAAGTGCTTAAGAAATTCAAGAAAGTTATAAGATGGAATATTAATTAGAGACATTAGAGGTATTAGTCTAGCTATACATACACATAAAATTAATTTAGATGACAATACTAAACCTATTGTAGAGGCTTAGAGAAGGATTAACCCTACTATGTAAGAAGTAATGAAAACTAAAATTTTGAAACTCTTAGAGGTAGGAGTTATTTATCCTATTACTGATAGAAAGTGGGTTAATCATGTACACGTGGTACCTAAGAAATCAGAAATTATCATGGTGAAAAATGACAAGAATTAATTAGTTCCTAGTAGAGTCATCATAGGATGGAGGATGTGTATCGACTTTCAAAAAGTTGAATCTATACACTAAGAAATATCATTTCCCCTTCCCTTTATTGATCAAATGTTATAATAGTTAACTAGGAATAACTTGTATTGTTTTCTTGATGGTCTTTCAGGATATTAGCAAGTACCAATTGCACTAGAAGATCAAAAGAAGATCATATTCACTTGTCCTTTCGGGATCAAAAGAAGGGTGCCATTCAGTCTATGCAATGCTCCCACCACATTCCAAGGATGAGTGATGTTTATATTTTTAGATTTGGTGGTGAAATTCATTGAAATATTCATGGATAGATTTTCTAACTTTGAAAACTCTTTTGATACTTGTGTTACATAAATTGATGTTAGTTCTAGAAAGATGCATTGAATCCAACTAAACTCTTAGTTGGGAGAAGTGTCACTTTATGGTTAACAAGGCATTGTGTTAGGACATATTATTTCAAGTAAAGATATAGAAGTTGATAAAGAAAAAATTGGTTTAATTTCTAAATTTCCACACACTATTAATGTGAATGTAATTAGTAGCTTCTTAAGGCATACATGTTTTTTAGGAGATTTATTAAATATTTTTCTAAAATAATTTTTCCTTTATGTAATCTATTAGCCAAGAATGTCTCCTTTGTGTTTGATGATGATTGTCTTATTGTTTTTAACACATTGAAAGAAAAATTAACTATTGTACCTATTATCATGGCACCTAATTGGTCTTTACCATTTGAAATGATGTGTAATGCTTCTAATTTCACCATAGGGAGTGTTTTGTGATAGAGAGTGGATAAACATTTACATGTCATATATTATGATAGTAGAACACTCAATGATGCCTAAATTAATTATTCTTCCACCTGAAGTTATTATACATTTTGATCATGTTGCTTAGATATATTTATTAAGTATAGAGATTGCTAAACCAATATTTATTAGGTAGGTATTTCTTTTATAATAATTTGACTTAGAGATCATAGATAAGAAAGGAACTAAAAATGTAGTAGCTAATCATCTATCTAGTTTAGTTTATGATTTTGACGGAGAAGGAAAAGGATATTGTTGAAACTTTTCCTAGTGAACAACTATTTTTAATTTGCCCAAACCTATGGTATGTTGACATTTTTAATTGTCTTGCTAGTGGTATTTTAAGGAGGAGGAGCATGGGTTCATTATAATTTTTTTTCCATGAACTTCATTGTCAAAGCCATTTTGGTAGTAAGAAAATGGAAATGAAGGTATTACAATCTGGTTTTTATTGACTAACTTTATTTAAATATGCTCATTATTTTTGCATGCGATGTGAAAATTTTTATAGGACTAGTAACATCAAAAAATGTGATAAGATGCCTTTCACAACTAATTTTGTTATTCAAATTTTTAATCTATGAGGGATTGACATGATATGTCATTTTCCTCTTCTTTTGAATATGAATATATTTAGTTGTAGTTTACTACATTTTCTAGTGGGTTGAAGCTATACCTACTAAAACTAATGATGCTAAAAATGTTGTGATACTTTTGAAAGGTGTAATATTAATAGGTTTAGGACACCTTGGGCCATAAATAGTGATGGATAGAGTCACTTTTGTAATAAGCTCTATGATGACTTACTTAAAAAGAATAATTATACATATAAGGTGGCTACTCTATACCATCCATAAAATTCTGATCAAGTAGAGATACGTATTAGGAAAATCAAGGGTATCTTGGAATGGATGGTGCTTTCAAGAAAGGATTGGGCAACCAAATTAAATGATACACTTTGGGCATACTACATAGCTTAAAAGGCACTCCTTAGTATGAGTCCATACCGGTTGATTTTTGGAAGGTGTACCATTTGCTAGTTCAGCTTAAGCACAGAGCATATTTGGAAATCAAGTAATTAAACATGGACCTTGAACAAGCAGGAGAGAAATTATTGTTTCAACTTGATTGGCTAGAATAGATTAGGAATGGAGCTTATGAAAATGCAAAAATCTACAAAGAATACAAAAAGCGTTACTATGAAAAAGGCCTAATACATAAGTATTTTTTAACCTAGAATACAAGTTATTTTATTTAATTCTCATTTTAAAATATTTCTAATAAATTTGAAGTCAAAATGAAGTGGACCATTTCAAGTTGTTCATGTTTTCTCTATAGAGCTACATAATAGATAAAGCCAAAAACTCTAAACCAATTCAAATTCATTGAACATTGTGTGAAGCCATACTTGGAAGGAGTTGTTAGAAAAGAGGGCACTAAATTCATTGAACTACAAAAGCCTTCACCTTTAGTAGCATCTTGCTAAGACATCAAACTAAGTGCTTGGTGGGAGACAAGCCATAGTGTTAGGTATTACTAATTTCTTTTATTTTAGTTTTGTTGTTTTCTTTCATTTATTATTAGTTAATTTTCTATTTGGCCCTTTCATTTCCTTTCTGATTATGTGCATTATTGAAAATATTGAGGATAATGTTTAGTTTAGGTTTGAGGGGTCCAAACCAAACTAAATTCAAAAAATTTCTAATACAAAATCATATTTTTATTTAATTTAAAGTTAACAATTGGATTATTGTGAAAATTAATTTTATTCATAATTTGTGTTTCATGATAAAATGTTGAAGTTGAGATAAACAAGAAATTAGTGTTTAGGAATCAAATGATGGAGACTACTTTGTAGGAATATTTTGAGCCTCTATCTTTCCATTCTGAGTGATAATATGTTTTTCTACTCCTTTAAACACTCTTTTTATTATTATTAAAAGTGTATGCCTATTTCATTCATGCATGAGTTCCAAAAAAAAGAGAGAGATATATGGGGTTACCTAAAGCCAATTTAAAAAAAGAGTCAAATTAACCATTCACCAATCATATAAAATATGTACAAAATTCACATAGGTCCACTATCTATAAAAAAGAAAAGAGAAAGAATATATATAAAAAAAGAGTATAAAAAAGAGAGAAAAATCAAAAGTATAAGCTAAATACTATGACCCATAAATTCTTAAAAGTGTGAGAATTGGTTATTACAAAAGAAAGATAAGAAATAAATCCTCTTGAATTCATTGCATTATCCTTCATCTCTAAAGGCATATACTTGATATTTTTGCTAATGATTTTGATTGAAAATAGTAAGTGATTTCTTTATAAATCCTTTGATCTGGTTCCCTTCATAAGATCGATGTTATGCATTACTTTAAGCATTTTTTACTTTAAACATATGGGAACCCATTAGTTCATTTCTTTAGATAAACTCTATTCACATATATATTTGATTAAGTGCTTGAATACATAGGATCAATGTAATATTGAGAGTATGACTAGTGAGCATTAAATTTTAAGCGAATTTGGATTCCTAAAACTAAAATTGGGTAAATGTATATTGATATATTTTTTATATGTAATATGAATTTTTAATTTTTTCAACTAATTTTTAGAATAAACTGTGATTCATTAGAATGTTATTTTTGTTAATTTTAATTTCTTTTTGTAATTTATCATTTATGTATTTTTGTAATTTCTTTTAATTTTTGCATTTAGTTTGATGTTTATGGATATCATCATTGAAAGCCCTTATAAAACTTAAACTCGTTTACTAGAGTAGCTTAGGGGTTTGAAGGCTTGTTACATATGCTAAACAAAACCGTGTCAATATACGAAATTCATTTAAGATAGTTTAATTTTATTTTCATTTTTTTTTAGTTTTTCACTTTCCCTACTATGGACTAGTAAGAAGCTAGTTAAGAGTTCTGATGAGTGACTGAACTCACTAATATTACCTTATTTATTTGCACTAAAATATCAAAAATGGATTTGTATTTTCATAATCCTATCATTATTTAAATAAACCAATGTTTTATTGTTTTTCAAGTATTTATAGTTTTAAATTGATTAAAAAGATCAACATATAAAAATCATGCTTAAAAGCACTCAATTGCAAAAGGAAACAATACAAGGGTAACATATGAAAGCCATTACATATTTTCCAACAAAGCTTGTAAAGGGTGATGCAAAAAGAAATTGAAGAAATGTAGAATTACGCGGGCTACAATGGTGATTAATGTGTGCAATGATGCAAGTGTCTCGGATCTTAATTGAACACATACAAAATCAAATGTAACCTTATCATCCACTTCTCTCTCCCTTTTGCAGGGTTTTTTAACCAATAAATAAATCCCTTCACCCTCTTGTAAACTTATCCTAGAACAATTAGTTCCCTTCTTTTCTTTAGTTTTCGGTAACTATTGTTGGATTTGTTTTATTTGTAGAATTAGGTAAATCGTTCATTGTATACAAACACAAAAAGAGATCTTCCTAATTGTGTGGGAGGCCCCCAGATTTGGAAAAACTAGTGACAACTTTTTATGTTATCTAAAATCATCTTCCACAAAAGGGGTATTTTACATTATTATATTATTTAAATCTTTGAATAATCTGATTTCTTTTATAGTTGAATTTACTTTTGTTAATTTAACTATGATTGGCTAAATCTGTATATGAGGTTTTAGTTTCTACTTCCAATGATTTGGAGAACAATTTTGTGATTTAAATAAATAAATGCTATGACTTATTGATTTATTTCCTATGCATATTCTTCAAATCTTTAAATCACAAATTAATGATGGGCCAAGTCTTAATTTAAGATTAAAGAAAATATTTTTAGAATTAAGTATTTGCCACAACATCTAGGATTAATTGTGCATAATAAATAAGAGATTATTTTAATTTTATTGATTTCTATAAACTTAAACAGTTAAAAAAATTAATTATAAACTTAAGATGTGAAATTTTTTTATTTATAAAAAAAGAATATATCTGTCTTAGTTATCAATTTTTAATCTCAAGCCTAATAAAGGGAATTTGTCAATCAATTGAGAATTTTGGTATAAATATATTTATTTAAGTTTTCCAATTTATCAATTAAAACCATAGACAAGGAAGAATTGATTAATTGACTGTTATTGAAACTCACTATATTCGTTCTTTCTATGAAGGGTTATGCTAGCTAAAATCTCATATATATCTGTCATCCTAGGTTCGGCTTTATTTTAATTATCACTTTATTTCAATAGTTTTCTTTAAATATAATTTCATTTAGAATTGAAAGTTCTACAAACCATCCAACAACTTATTAGAGTGTTTAGGATTTATTTCTTTTCTTAACTATTGTGGACATGCTGTAAAAAATGCCTAGTAGATTGTAGCTAGAAAACCTAGGGTGCGTCTATACACTAGAGCCAAGGGCAATGCATAGTGTATAGCATGTCACTTTGCAAGTCTATTATCATATGTAAGTTGATACACTAGAAAGTGTGCATTCAATTATAAATATGAAGATATAACTTGTATTCATCACTTGATTGTAATATGCGATTATAGATTGATAAAGTGAGTTGTATAGGTGGTGAAATTCTTGAGAAAGAAAGGCTTGTATAGAAAGCATTTCTTGAGAGTTCATTTTTCATCTTCTATAGATCAAAAGAGAGAAAGATGAGGGGTTATAATTAGTGTAAGGATTACTCGTTACAACGTATGGATCAGAATTGCATTGGTTCTCATGGATGTAATCTTTAGATTAAGGAAGAACCACGTAATAGTTCTTATGTCTTTTGATGATTTTATGTGCCTATTTATTTCCATATTCTATGCTACTTAACAAGGCATTCTTAAGTGCATTTGTGTGTGTAAAGGTGATGGTAGAACTGGCGATTGTTCTAATAATTAATGGTATCAAAGCCTAATTTGAGAAGGTTAAGGAATTGATTTATAGGTATAAAAACTATGGCAAGGAATTGATTTATAAGTATAAAAACTATGGCAATCAAAAAAGAACCAAGGTACTCAAAGAATAGTTTTTCAGTTCTCAAAATTTCTTGACACTATTGGTTTTCTAAAGGGCGTAAAAATGCAAGAAGGTATTAATAGGTAGTACCAAATTTGATTTTGAGAAGTTTGATGGAATGGGTGACTTTACACTATGGAAAAGAAAGATCAAAATGTGTTGATACAATAAGATGTAGACTTGGCTATTGATGAAGTCTTCACTACTAAAACTAAAAAGGAAGATAAGAAGAAAATATTTAAAAAAGAAAGCAACTACATAGAGATATGATTAGGTGATAATGTCCTATGGAAATTCAATATTTGAAGTTTGCCAAAGAAGATCTTGAAAAAAGAAAGCAACTACAATAAGGTTTGAGACCTTATACAATCACAAGAAATTGTCAAATAAGATATTCTTAAAGGAAAGACTTTTTAGTTTCAAGCTTGATAAATCAAAGAAACTTGATTATAATGTTGACCAATTAAAGATGATAATGCCCAATTAGCCAATCTAGACAAGAAGGTTGATTAAGATGATCAAGCAATAATCCTCCTTAATAGTTTACTCGAGTCTTTTAGGGAACTTAAGATAACAAAAAAGCATTGATGGGAAGAACTAAAGCTCAATTTTGTTGTCTCATCTCTAAAATCTTGAGAACTTAATCACAAGAAGCTCAAGAAAGTAGAAGATACTAGAAAGGGTTGTTCATAAGAGGGAGATCAAAGAACATAATTGATGGGTCTAAGAGGAAAAGGAAGTCCAGATCAAAATCCAAAAACAAGAAAAATGACAAGTGCTTTGTATGCCATATGGAAGGCCATTTCAAGAGAAATAGTCCATTAAGAAAAGGGTAAGAACTATGACTTTTAAAATGGGGGTACTAAGATGCAAGTATTGTTCAATAAGGATATAAAAGCTCTAGTTGTTACAACTAAAAAGTATGCCAATGAATGGGTGTTAGATTATGGTTGCACATGTCATATATGCCCTAACAAGAAGTGGTTTAAGGATTTGAATGAAGGATACCATGGGAACAATTAGGAATGTGAAGTGAAAGGTATTTCCTACATTGAGTTTATACTCTTGGAGCACTCAATGTCTTAGGTTACTTAATCAAATTAGAACATGGTACAATAAAGGTACTTAAGGGATCTTTAGTCGTTATGAAGGGATTTAGGCAGTATGCACTTTACATCCTCCAAGTTAAAAAATTTCTTCATCATGGAAATGCTTTGAAAACTTCATCAGAACTTGCTACTACTCTCTGGCACAATAGGCTTGGGCATATTAGTGATAGAGGCCTCACAAAATTGTATAAACAAGGTGTATTGGGACGAGATAAGGTTACAACAATTGAAATTTGTGAAAACTATATATATGGAAAGAAGACTAAGGTAAAATTCATAATTGGCAAGCACACAACACATGGAGTTTTAGATTACATACATGCAGTTCTTTAAGGGCCTTCATCGACACCATCACTAGGTGGAAGTTGGTATTATCTGTGTCTGATTGATGAATAATCAAGGAAGATCTGGATCAATATTTTGAATATCAAGGATAAGAAATTTGCTAAGTTTCAATTCTGGAAAGCTCTAGTGGAAAATAAGACAAGAAAAGAATCAAGGTGCTTAGAATTGATAATGGAATGGAATTTTGCAATTCTGAGTTTAAGAAGTTGTGTGAGAATTATGGTATTCATAGGCACAAGATATTAGTAGATACTCCTCGACAAAAATGATTTTGCGAGATGCATGAATAGAACCATCATGAATAAAGTGAAGTGCATGCTTTCTAACTCTAAACTATCTGAGAGATTTTATATTGAGCTAGTACAAACTTCTATTCATTTAATTAACAAATCACCATCTTTAGTAAATGACTTTAAAATATTAGAAAAGAAGTGGAGTACTGAAAGTCATGTAGATTATAGCAAGCTCAAGGTGTTTGGAAGTTTAGTCTTCACTCAAGTGAATGATGGGAAGCTTCAAGCAAAAGCAAAAATGGTTATTTTTCTAGGCTATATTGATGGAGAAAATAGGTATAGGTTCTGGGATCTAGAAGAAAAGAAGTATTTTAATAGTAGAAATGTGAATTTTGTTGAAAATGCTACTTATGATGAGAAAAATATTGAACCTGTTACTAAGAAAATAAATGTACATAATCACCTTGGCAACTCTAAATCAAATCAAAATATTCAATGGAGATATGATGGAAATAATTTTGATTCAATCAATGTTGATACTGGAGAGTCATCTACCAGTGAACATGAGGATATTACATGAAAAAAATATTAGATTCTTTGGCATTATTTAGTGGCTAGAGATAGACCAAAGAGAGCGACAAACCCATTATTAGTTATGTAATGCTGACTTTATTACTATGTTCTTATAGTTAGCAAAGATAATGATATAATTGGGCCTCAAAATTATGTAGAAGCTATGTGTGGTAGACAAGAAAGATAGTGGGAAGAAGCAAATGATGGAAGAAATGAAATCAATCTCAAAAAATGGCATATGGGTACTTGTAAATATACTATAAAGGAAAGATTGATTGGAAGCAAATGTGTATTCAAAATTAAAGAAGGAATAGAAGGGGTTGAATCAGCAAGGTACAAGGTAAGAGTTATTGCTCAAAGCATTTCACAAAGGGAAGGGATGCATTACAATGAGATTTTTTTGCTTGCTGCCAAGTACACTTCAATTAGAATTCTTTTTTCCTTGGTAATATAATTTGATCTTCATTTGGATCCAATGGATGTGATGACTATGTTCTTACATGGAGAACTTGAAGAAACCATTTATATGAATAAACTAGAGTGTTTCGAGGTTAAGGGTAGAGACGATGATGTTTGTCTCTAGAAAAGACCATTGTATAGACTTAAATAGTCCTCCCATCAATGGAGCAAGATTTTTGATAGCTCTACGATTGAATTGAAGTTTCAAATATATGAGTATGGTCCTTATGTTTGTTTTAGAAAATAAATCAATAGGAACATAGGTTATCTATTGTTGTATGTAGGTGAAATGTTGTTGGCAAGCAAGGATCTTAAATATTTGATTCATTTTGAACTGCTCTAAAACCTGAGTTTGAGAAGAAAGGCTTAGGAAAGGCTAAGAAGATCCTTTAGTGTGGAGATTTCAAGAAATAGAGAGAAAAGAGCATTATTAGTAGCTCAAAATGGATATCTGAAGAAGGTACACAAGAAATTTGGAATGGAAATATCCAAACCAGTTTCAACTCCTTTAGCATTCCATTTTAAACTTTATGTATTACACAAAACTAATCAAGAGATAAAATAAATGAAAAGTGTGCCTTACTCAAGTGCTATTAGTAATCTTATATTTACTATGATTGCAATAAGGCCAGACTTAACACACTCAACCAATGTTGGAAGTAGTTTTATGTCAAAACTTAGGAAGGAACATTTGGTAGGAGTGAAGTAGATCTTAGAGAACCTAAAGAGGACTACAAACTCAACTAAATGGGTAAAGGTAGAAGGATTCACAAATGCAGACTTTATAGAAGACCTTGATCAAGGAAGGTCACTCATTTGTTATATTTTCACCTTATTTGGAATTACTATGTTAGAAGAGCAACTTGTAGTAAATTGTGGCTCTCTCCACTATTGAGGCAAATTATTACATTATATGTACTAAGGAAAATAAAGAAGTTCTATGGATAAAATGATTCATAAGTAAATTGGGGTATCTTAAGAAGCTATTGAAGTAAGGTGTGATAATCAGAGTTTGATCTACTTATCCAGTAATCTAGTGTTTGATCAGAAGACAAAAATATTGTGTAAGGCTTCATTTTGTTAGGGATATTATTAATAGTGGGCTGGATAAAATGACCAAGGTTTTGGTAGAAGAAAATCCTTCGGATATGCTCACCAAGATGGTTACAACAAGCCAAAACTATGCATAAAGCAATGTTAAACAAAAACGAGAAACAATCTAGCATGCATACAAACCAACTAAACCCCTAGGTGAGTGCGTACGTATAATCAATGAAAGTGAAACCATGTGTGTGTAATAGCTATTTTATGTAGAGGAAGATAGAAACACTAAGTAAACAAAATATACTTTGTGTTTTTTGCTCACAGAAATGAGAACTTGACTCCTCTTTGGTTTTTAGTGGCAAAACACTATACAACTAAACAAACTTTCATCTCAACAAGAGACAATCATGCAATATGGTCTAATAAGTTTGTTCCAACGAATAAACAACAACTTATAACCAAGATTCCCTCTAAAATACACCCACTCCAAGTGCTACCTTCTTATTGTGCTCCAACCATCTTCATGAGTCAACATATCGATGTTGGATGTGTGAACTCCATCTCCAATAAACCAACAAGGTCTGAAGCTACCCCAATATCCTACGCACATGAGACAACATATACTAATGAACATATCATACAAATGTACATGTAGCCTAACTAGAATAACTATAGTGTTACCCCTACAATGATAGACAAGGTATAATTAAACATGCAATAAAAAAATAGTTCTTCAACCAACTCCCCCTAACTTCATCATGCACTCCCTATACATGTATACAAGTCAAGAAACAACATACAATGAAATCTATGCACACATTGCTTTCAATGAAAAACACTACAACATATATCGAGTTCTAAAAATAAATTTCTCCTCCTTTTTGACATAAAAATAAAAAGGAGCACCCCTACATGAGGAATAGAAGGCATAAAAACATGTAACAATCCTAACACTCATACAACCATCATAGAAGATTAATGAGACAACAAGAAGATAATACTAAATCATAAAAATCTCAAATAAGAAAACATAGTGTTGAACACAACAACATAAATTTTTTGATTAAATGTTTTCTTATAATAAAATAAATATTTTATTTTATTTTTTTAGAAACAAAAAAGTACAAAAAAAGAAGAGAAGTAAGTGAAAATCCTAGCACTCTTCTCTACCATTTCAATTATCATTTAAGGTAGGGGAATAGGAAGTGCCACCAAGGTCTTTATTGTTTGGGGGAAGAGTAGGGTTTTGCTATGAATGGTGGGTTGGGAGAAACTATTCAAAGGAATTAGAAATTTGACCAAAAGAACATGGGAGCTCAAATCAAAGGTTTTCGAAGAGGAGACAAAAGGAACTAGTAGGAAATTGGGGAGAAGTAGCCTGAGAGGTATCACTATCAGGTTGAATAGAGGATTGAGAACGAAAATATCAAGCAGGAGCAAAACCATGAGGCTGAAGGTCTGATATCATAACACCATTACCAAGACTAGAAAACAATTATGCATAGAGATGATGAGCTTGCTAAAATATTAATAACTCCCTAGGAATGTGCTAAATGTTATAAGAAAAAGAGGAAAACTCCTAATGTAAAAGAGATATCATTGAAGGAGAATTCATGGAGGAAGCACATGGCCTAATAGAAAAAGTAAGATTAGGAGCTAATTGAGAGATGATATGAGAATAAGAAAATGGCAGGTAGATCATATGAAGAAGAAACATTATAAAAGGAAAAGTAAAAAACATGAATAGTATCTTTTCATCTATCAATAGCAACAACATTAAGGAAAGAAGAAGTGCCCCATTGAGTGATCAAGGAATGATAATGAAGAGTGGATAGAGAGAGTGTGAAAAAATAAAAAAGTATGGTCCTTTAGACATACCAATAAGGTCTATAGTTTCCTACTGAGAATAGCATAAAGAAAGTAACCATAAGAGGCAACTATAGAAGTGAAATAAGTACAAATATGCGTTAGTAGCACATAAAGTAATTTCACTACCATTAAAACATTGATTTGAACCTGTAAGAACATTTGACATCTCAAGAAGATTGGAAGCATATATATTTGAAAACTCTTATGTAAGATCCAAAGTAAAGAGATTACTAAATAAAAAAGGGATGATCGAAAAAGATGGGTTTTATACAACCAAAATATATAATATCCTGATGATATCATTTCAAGAAAGTGAAACTATGTCCTCTTAAATCAAAAGAAGTAGAGAAACAAGTAGTATGGTATGGGGTAATAGTAAAATAAAAATTCTGAACAAAGGTGGGATCATAACTATAAGTGAGAGAACACAAAGTAAGCCAAGGAAAGTATGTAATTCTTTCTTGGATGACAGGGTACTCCTTTATCGGTTCTAAATGCTTGTACAAAATCTGAGCCAACCACAAGAGGGACCAATAGATCTAAGATTTTGATCTTCTTCTTCTTCATCATCAAAAACTTATTTTCTTTTAGTTCTTGTAGAAGCCATTGAGTAGTTTTAGGAACACATGAGGTACAAAAATATTTAAGGTAAGGAAGTGTTTAAAATATTTATGGTTTGAAGAAATATGGTGAGACAGTTTTAGAAAGGATACAACTGGAACTCATCAACCACATTGTTTCCACCTCACCTAGGTGCCTAGGAGACCATAGTAAGTGTATAAAAAGACACCCCAACAAGCAACCCAATAAGGGGTGGCAAGGCAAAATGTTAGTGTAACACATTTAAGAGGAGATAAAGCGCGAGAAAAAGCGAAAAAATGAAAATATATAATTTTTTTAAATTAAAATAGAAATAAATAGTCATAAAAATAAACAAGAAAAAAACACTACAATGGAAGGGAGAAGAGAAAGACGTGCTCACAAAAAAACTCACCAGAAAGAGTGATTGAGCTGCATCCCTCTATTTATTAAATTATATATAAGGAGCAAATAACTCAAGGTGTAATCTCTAGTTCACATAGCCATGAGGTGTATGTGGTAGATAAGTCTATGAAAGTAGAGCCATCGGTGTAATATTTTGTTTAATATTTATTCGTTTTAATCAATAAGTAATATTTTTAAGGTTAAAAATATTAAAATATGAACTTTCTAGTGAAAATAGGTGAAAATATATTTTTCAAAAGTTTTTGGGAATTTTTTGGAATTTTTATGATTTTTTATGAATTTTTTAATGCAAGACCAATTAGAAGATGGCATATGGATGCCACAAAAGTAAGTGGAGCCAATCAAAGTGCATTGTATGTATAGTTGACCTGTCTTTGCAATGTGGATATCAGGCACGCATAGGGGATTCAATTGCTATGCATCACATGTATCGAGTGATGTAGGCATTACCACATGTTGCCCAGGCATTCATTTCAAGCTTTACCGAGAATTCAACCGGTATGCCATTCATTGCTATACGATTTGTCCATTCATTCCACTAGTATGCCATGCAATTTGGGTCAACAAATCACACCTCACCATATGGTGCTGACTTAGCATGTGATGACCACGACCAATCTTTCTAACCATGCATCGCACACTAATTCATCCGATGAGTCTCCCATGCCACATGTCACGATCACATTGGCCAATTCTATTTAATTTCCTCTTTTCATCTCATCCCATGATCTAAAGCTGATTTAATAGTCCAGATTCCATTTGAGCCTAATTTAACCCTTTAATTGCTCCAAAAATTGTAAGAGCCAAATTTGATATTTTTATTAGTTTTTGGAGCCAAGAAGAGAGAAAAATATAGAAAAAGTTCCAAAAGAGATGCAATTTTGGTGGACATTCAAGAGGAGATTGGTTCTACAATTCAGGAGACTTATTGTACTTGTTCTTCACCGTTTATAAATTTTCATGTCATTTTTTATGAAAATCTAAGTTTTATGAATAAATTATGTCTAGTTAATTTATTAATCTAGGGGTCTTATGAACCTAATTTTATACATATAATGATATAGTATTTTTATAAATTTTTTGCAATTAATTTTTGGCCAATAATTGATGTATAGAGGCAGTTAAATAAATTTAAATAATTATTTCATTCTTTTTCTTGATTAAATAGAATGAGAGTGTGACTAGGTTAATTACAATATTGTGTGTATTTTACTTGAGAAAGGATCTATATGCTAGGTTAGATTCAATTGATCATGTAATTGAGTGGTAATCATATTGTGGTAATCATATTGGAGAGATTTTAGTGATTCACATGTTTAGAAAATTGAGGGATTAAATATTCTTATATATTTTCTCATATATTTTTGTAGGTGCTAATTTTGAGTTAATTAATTACTACTACTTATTATTAGTTCTTTTGATTTTTCTTTCTTAAACTCTTATATCTTCCTAGATATTACTTGTTTGCACTACGTACATTTTCATATCAATTGAACACAATTCATGTCGATCAAGTTTTTGGTGCCAATGTCGGGAATTATAAACATTAGAAATTAATTTTATTTTAGTTATTTTCTTTATATAGTTATTTATTTTTAATTTTGTCATCTCTTTCACTGTTATAAATATATTTGGCTTTATTGCATGAGCAGAGTCTATAAGAGAAAAATTTTGCCTTTAGATTCTAAAATCGAGCATACTTTAAGATCAATAAGAGAACAATAAGTTGTCACTTAAGTGGAAGAAATGGATAATACATTAGAAATAAACAATAATGATCTAAATTTGAACAATGAGATATCTTTAATAGATGATAGGGATAGAGCTATGAATGAATATGCATTATTTTATCTAAGTATCAAAATCAATTTAATAATATATTACATTTTCACAATGAATTTTAGTGTGTGTGTGAAGTCTTTTCATATTTCATCATATAAAATCTGGATCAATTTATGCAAATATAAAATCAAACAGATATTAATGAAATCATAAATCTCATAAGTTTATTTTTCTTTTCTCTCTCCACTAATGTAGACAAACACAACCAAAAATCAATAGGACTTTATCAAGCTTGTAATGTATGGCTTAGGTAAAGGTAAGACACAGGATGATATTTAGCTCAAATTTTTTCCCAAACATAACATTTTAGGATTGAAAAAGATACCTTCTATCATCATAATAAATAATTCCCAATTTGGAATTTATCATCACATACAATAATCATTTTTTTTATTTTCTTCCTTTTTTTTCTTTTTTTTCTTCCTTTTTTTCTCTTTTTTCGAGTATCCTCTTTTTTCTGATATATCTTTAAATATTTACTAACAATTGTATTATGTTAGTGAGATAAGAAAAATAGATATATCTACACACATACATATATATTTTTTTAAAGGTAGGCTTCTGAAATGAGAAAAGTATATATATAAACTTTGAAGCTCAAAAGGGGTATACTATGGATAATGCATGTGAAGGTAGATAGAAAGGCTCAAATGATACAAAGATGACCTAAATCATTTTTTTTAGTTAAATGTTATCTATAATTTCGTTTCGAGAGAAAATCAAACAAATTCTAAGAACTGTCACACCACAAAAATCAATCGAATTCCATACTCACATAAACCTTCTCTAAATTATCATAGCAACTCAAAAATCAAGACTAGTGCTCATGAATATTTATTCTTGTAAAAATGAAACATACGTAAAAATTATTCATCGCTTAGACAATATTCAAATTTTTCAAAGCGCTATGCATCATTTAAACTGAAGAAATAAAAATAAATCACTATTCTTAGCAAAATATCTTCAATCAACCAAACAAAAAAAAATTTCACAAGCAAGAACATCCAGAAAAGATTTCAATTAAGTTCAATATCTCTACCACCCCCAAACTTAATATACACATTGTCCTCAATGTGTAAAAGTTAAAGAACATATGAGATGGGTTTAAAGAAACTTCCTGGTTTGGTTTGAATGGTTAATCTAAAATGGCTTCATTACCTCCAATTTGCACCTACGAAAAGTAAATGAAATAAAATAACAACATAACAAAATATAAAAACTAATACATGCGAAAATAAAAAAAATAAAAATAAAAAAATAAAAAAAATAAAATAAAAAATATATATAATAATAATAATAAAACACATGGGTTGCCTCCCAAGAAGTGCTTGATTTATAGTCGTCAGCTGGACTTCTTTTTTCCTTGCTTCAGGTTGGGTCATATAACAAAATGGTTGGCTTTGGATGATCGACGTCATCTTCCCAACAAGGTTTGAGTTTTTGTCCATTCACTTGGAGATTCCTTTGTGATTTTTCATCTTTAATCTTAACAGTACCGTATGGATACATTTTGGAAAGAGTGAAAGGTCCTAACCACCTTGATTTTAGTTTCCCTAGGAATAATTTCAACCGAGACTTGAAGAGCAAAACTTTTTGTCCTTGTTCAGAATGTCGATGCAAGAGCGTATTGTCATGGCATCTCTTTGTCTTTTCTTTATAGAGCTTAACATTTTTATATGTTTGTAGACGGAATTGGTCCATCACATTGATTGGAAAACAACGCTTTTTGCAACCGGCTCTTAAGTCTTTATTCAGATTCACAGGAGAAATTGTAGAAGAATCAGTAGTAGAGTTATTTGTAGACCAGCTATCAACTAACTCATTTACTCTATAACAAGCATCAGAATCACCTGGAAATTTCATCGCTTTAAACACTTTTAAAGTTACCTCTTGGTCTTGAACTCTCATAGTAAGTTTCCATTTTTGAACATCAATCAAAGTCCTACCAGTTGCTAAAAATGGTCTACCTAGAATAATAGGGATCTCTTTATCTTCCTCCATATCAAGAATTATGAAATCTGTAGGAAAGATAAACTTGTCTACCTTTACAAGCACATCCTCTATAATGCCTCTTGGGTGTTTCAAAGACCTATCTGCAAGTTAAAGAGTTACAGTGGTCGGTTGTGCTTCTCCTAATCCAAGTCTCTGATAGATGGAAAGTGGCATCAAATTAATGCTTGCATCCAGATCGCATAGAGCTCTACCAAAGAATTTCTCGCCAATAGTACAAGGAATGGTGAAACTTCCTGGATCTTTAAGCTTATGTGGTAGCTTCTTCTGAAGGATGGCACTGCACTCCTCTGTGAGAGCAACGGTCTCAAAATCACCTAACCTTATCTTTTTAGACAAGATTTTCTTCATAAATTTCACATAACTAGGCATTTTCTCCAAGGCATCAGCAAAAGGAATGTTAATATGAAGCTTTTTAAAAACTTCAAGAAATTTGGAGAATTGCTTATCAAGCTTTTGCTTATGGAAGCTTTGAGGAAACATAATTGGTGGAGTGTAAGGCTTGAGACTTTCTAAAACTGGTTTCATCATGTGTTTTATTGATGCTTCATTTTCTTCAGCTCTTTCTTCTCCATAATTTTTTTTTCTGGGCCAATAACTTCAACATTAGGGGTTGGCAAAGAAATGGGCTTAGGTGTTTCTTTTAACTCTTTTCCACTTCTGAGTGTAATTGCCTTACACTGCTCTTTTCCTCCCCTATTAGGATTAGTTTCAATATCACTCGACAAAACTCCCTGAGGGTGGTTGTTGACAACAGTAGCAAGTTGCCCCAATAGAACTTCAAGATTTCTGATGGTAGCTGCTTGATTCTGAAGAATAGTCTCATTATTGGCCATGTATCGAGCAAACATATCCTCCAATGATGGCTTTTTTTCTTATGGTGGAACTTGGTTATGAAAGGCCTGAGGATATGTGGGCTTTATAGAAGATGATGGTCCTTCATTGTTACTCCAGGATAAATTAGGATGATTCTTCCACCCTGGATTGTAAGTATTAACATAGGGATTATTTTGATTGGTTTGATTCCTATTATAGTTGGAAACAAAATTTACAGATTCAGAGTTGTGAGAACATCTCTCACTAGCATGATTTCAACTTGTTTATGTTAGGTGAATAGAGATAAATCTTAAGGAAAAGCTTATGATATATAATTCAACTTTAATAAGAATAGTAATATTTTATAGGACAAAAAAATGTTTCAACTTGTTTATGTTAGATGATTTGATTATTGCTAAGTAATACTACATCACACACTTTAAGCATAATTATTTTATAGTAGCTCTAGCAAAGGGATGATTAGAGATAATATCCAACATTTATTAGAATTTGGAATTGTAATATTGTTGAGCCCTTGAGATAAAATGTCAAAAAAACTTATTCTTTTAATTATGGATGTTGAGTTTGCTCTAGGACTAGTAAAGAATAGATGTAGGGGAATTGGATAAGTGTTATTTTATACACTTTTTTTGATATCATCTCCTTTACAATATATATTTTTTATTATTATAATGAGCTAAAATTATTTATTTTTTATTTAGTGAGAAAATAATTATTTTTATAGATTTTTTGAGATAGTTTTATGATTTTTATAAATTTTTTATAATTTTTATTTGACAGGTTGATGTACTTAGCACAAAATACCAAAAACCTCCCAGCCACCAGTGCATCACTATTCATTCCTAGTCTTTTGTTACAACATATTTCACCTTTATTTATAAATCTTAGTGTGTAATTTTTGTTGCCATGTATTCCTTTGATGCCTATACCTCATGTATTATCAATCCTAATACAACTAAAAAAAGATCAGTTTTCTCAATATAAATACAAAATATCACCCCATAAAATATAGAAAGTATCCAAATTGAGTGAGAATTAAGAGAAGAAATCAAAATAATATAAAGATTATAGAATTAAGTTAGAGGCAACAATTGAGAAGAAGAGGATTCAAGAAGTAATTAAAGACGAATTGTAATATTTAGTAAGATCTATAATATTCTATTCAACTATTTTATTATTAAAAAGTTCTATTTAGTTACGAATCTAGTTAACAAGAGGGGGTCAATAGATAATCAACAAAATGGTGAAAAATTAATTTTTTGTAGTTGACTAGGTCACACCAATGACTTAAGAAGAAAACCATTGGTGCACCAAACTACCTAACTATCTACTATGAAAATAAGATCTGATTCCAAGGCCAAGTCTTATAGTACTACCCACCAAGATAAAGCCCCCAAGTAATCTACTTACAAGCTGCTACTTTCCTTCATACTCTTTATAAGAAAGGTGTTTGGAATGGACCAGCATTCCGATAGCTTGAGTCACACAAGAAATCAAACTCATTCAACCAATACCTAAAATGTTAGTATAATAACACAAGTGGAAATATGTGTCTTAGAGTAGATTCAATAATAAATAACCCTAACTATATGATTTAATAAATATATCAGATAAATAAAATTAACCAACAACCTTTGAACAATCAATTTAAGCACAATTTTAATAAAGATAGTTTCTTTAAAGATTAAAAATTAAACCAAACAAATATGACATGACACACACAATTATTTGATCCAACAATTAAAGAAAAAATAAAGAAGTTATAAGAAAATATAACCAAAATATCATAAACCAAATAGGCTTATTAATCAATCAAATACAACCATTAGTGTTTGATAGATTAACTAAATAAATAAGCCTAAAGAATTATGATTTTATATTTGCAAAATAAGAGGGAGATTAAAATGAAGAGAATAATGATCTTGTATTGTTCAGTGAAATAATGACCAGTGGATTTTATTTATAAGAAAAATTAAAACCCTTAATCCTACGTAATTGATAAATATATTTTTTTATTACAAATAGGATTAATAATACTCATTAATCAATAAAATTCCTATTTAAAGAAGATTTATGTTTAAAGCATTGATCGCAACACAAATTGTGTGTGCAATGAATAAGCATGTATACGTATCGCAACAAGTAATATAATAATAAGAAAAAATCATTATCACGAAGATTATTTTATTAGAAACTAATTTTTAAATCTAAAAATAATAAAAATCAATTTTTTTGGTGTTTTTATATTTTAATGTAGCAAAATTAACATAACTAAAATTAAATAGCAATAATTAATTAAATCAAATTTGGTAACTAAAAAGATATATGAGAAAATATCTAGGAATACTTAATCTCCTAATTTTCTAAACATGCAAATCGCTAAAATCCCCCCAATATAATATCAATTAATTGCATGATCAATTGAATCTAACCTAGCATGTATTCCTCTCTCAAGTAAACTATATACCATATAGTAATTAATTTAATCACACTCTCATTCCAATTAAATTGCATACTATTCATTAAGCTCATCAATTATGGATCACATACATAAGAATCATACATCTCTACCCTAGAAACTATGTATGTCATTTAATCAACACAAATAATTAAATAATTCTCTCAAATCTATTTAATTGCTTCTATAGATAAATTGTTGGTCAAACAATTAAATAATTCTCTCAAATCTATTTAATTGCCTCTATAGATAAATTGTTGACCAAACAATTAATATCATAAAAATCAGATGAAATAATATAATTAAATTAATATTATAATTGGGAAAAAATATTAGATCATCACATGGTGAAAATTGGGTTCATAAGATCCCTAGATTAATAAATTAATTACACATAATTGTGTTCATAAATCTCATATTTTTTATAAACAAAGACATAAAATTGATAAAGAAAAGAGTAGAGAAAGAAATACAATCAATCTATTGAATTGTAGTATTAATTTTCTCTTGAATCTCTACCAAAATTGTGTCGTCTCTTAAATTTTTCTCTCTTTTTAACCCTAAAACCTGACCAAAATTATACTAATGGAGGCCAATTAGGGTTTAGGGAGTGTTTAGGGGATTAAATAAAGCTCAGGTGCAATCTACATCGTCTGATCAGCTTCAGATCAAGAGTTATGATCAAAATAAGCAAAACTGATAGTTTTAGCCAATCACAGCGCGACACTTGACATCATAAATTCATTGGGCAAATCAGGGAGTGACGTGTGGTATGGGAGACCTATCAGAGTCAACACTCATTGAGTCAGCAACACTTGGCACTACGTGATTCATGAGAATAGTTGGCATGGCGCACGAGTGGAACACACGGAGCAAAGATGTGGTGACATGTGGCATGGTGCATTGATCGATTTCCGAACTCATATGGAATGCTGTGTTGACACATGGTGCATGTTTTGTCCTCCTCACACGCGGCACGATGTGATTCTCTCTCCATGCTTGTGTGGCATTCGTGTGGGTTGCCCAATCAGCTCCTCTGCTTTGCGTGGCATGACATGTGATAACTTATGATTGGTCCTATATTAAAAATTCATAAAAAATACATAAAAATTCCAAAAAACCCCAAAAAGTCCTAAAAATTATATTTTCACCCCTTTTCACTAAAATGTTTGTATTTTAATTTTTTTTTCCATAAAAATACTATGTATTAAATAAAATAAGTAAATATTAAGTAAAAAGTGCGCTAATGACTCTATTTTCATAGAGTCATCAAGTATTAATCAAGAAGACTATTATTTAAAGAAGGGTTCTTTTTAAATGGATTCATTAATCAAGAAGACTCCTATTTAAAAAAGAGTTGTTTTTAAAGTAGATTTTAAGCTATCTCTTAGGCTAAGATTTATCCTATAATTTAGGTTATATCTTATCCAATATTTTAGCATATATCTTATCATATATTTTAGCCTATATCTTATTCTTTATCTTAGCCTAAAATTTAGAATATATTTTAAAACAATGAAGCACATTAAAGAATAGACTAATTGATAATTTCATAGATTACCTTGAGTTTAAATAAATTAAAATCCTATTTGCTCAATCGATCATGTCCAAGCTCAATTGATCGAACCAATAAGGTCAATCAATTGAAACTCTTTTTATTAATCTAGCAATGATTAAAATAAATGCAAGATCAAGTAGATCGAACATGATCGATACTCGATCTATCTACCTATTTGATCGATCCAAATACTGTTTGATCGATAGAGCAAACTATATACAAAATGTTCCCATATGTCTGATTTGAAATCTAACATGCATAAGAGCAAAGATATACCTGATATATATTCATTGAAGCTCGGTAGTTTTTTCATCTTGAAAATATTTTTGAAAGACACACCTAAAAACTAAAGTTACATTTGTATATTTTGTTCACCAATATCGCCAACACTCACTTAAACCTTACAATTATGTATTAATTCTAAGTTTTAATTATTGTATGAATTTATTTGATTATTTAAGTGTACAATTAATTAATCAAATTAATTCATCGTCAATGAATTTAGTTCATTGGGTACATAATCGCCTAATCAATTTAAATAATTAGTGATAAATTTCTTGCAATATGAATTAATACTCAAGATAATTACACTGAGCTTGTGCATTTATCCTTGATCCAATTTAATTCTTTAAAAATTAATAATTTTGATATATTAAATTCAGAGAGCATATTCTAGGTTGTCTACTAAAAACAGTTGAATTAATAGCTTGTTTAATTTAACGAATCTATAAGAAGGGGTGAAGATTTTTGCTTTTGTGAATTTCTTTACGTTAGTATAATCAAAGAATAGGAAAATAGGATAGGTTTATGTTGATTTGCAATACATACTAGTGGTGGAAATGATCTTATGATTTATTTATTTGAATATTTAACACAATATATATATATATTAATTTGTTTTTATCTTTATTAATCTTTAATTGTTATATTTAAATTTTAGTTTATAAAACAAAAGATCTATTTTTAATAAATAGAAGTTGGTTTCCAAAATCCTTTGTGGGAAAGACCCTTACTAATTACTAAATAATGACACCTTATGTAATTTAGAGTAATGTTTAAATTAACTGTTCATCTGAACACATATCACACAACATGTTGTCTGTGTGATAAAAATGAATTAACGCATCAAATCACATAAAGCTAAAATAAATGGGTAACTTTTCTATAACTTTACCTTTGATGTACATATGTTAAATTGAGGACAATATAGATTCTAGATTGGAGTGGAAGAAAAGTTATATAAATTTATGCAATTTAAAAAAAAAATAAAACATGTGTTTACATTTATTTTTATTTGTTTTTTTATTCATTTTACTTATTAGGGATTGTTAGGTTTAATTTTAATTTTTTTCATACAAAATTATCATGCTTTTAGTTAATTTTAAGCAAATGATTAAGTTTTTGCACTCTTTGATTAATTTCTTGAACATATAATGGAGTCATATGATAATTAGTTAATTTTTGATATAATTTGTATTTCATGATAAAAATGTTAAAATTATGATAAACCCAAAAATTAGTATTTAGGAATCAAATTATGGAGGCTACCCTTTGAGAATGTCTTGAGCATTTATTTTTTTATTTTAAGTGATAATATTTTTTCTTACTCTTTTAAATAATCTTCTTATCAATTTTAATTGTTATATGATCTCTATAAGTTTTGCATTGAATGCTACAATTTTTACATCTGATAAATTGTCATATCTTTATTTTTATTACTTAAATTGAATGACTTAAGTAGAATTTGAAAGTATATGTTTTTCTTCATTCATGCATGGCTTACCTAAGCCATTACAAAAGAAAAGCCAAAATTAGCCCTTCACCAAATCATACAAAATATATACAAACTGTACATGGGTCCTCTCTCTAAAAAAATTATAAAGAGAGAAAAATAAAAAATGAATAGTATAAACTAATACTATTGCCTAAAAATCCTACAAAGTGACGAGAAAAGGCTAAATACAAAAAGAAAGGTAGAAAATAAATTTTATGGAAGGCATATAACATAAAAAATTTATTTGATGATTTTAATTGATGCATGAGGATAATATGTGATTTTTTATATATCTTTTCATTCGATTCCTTTCATAAGATCAAATGTTACGCATTACTTTGATCATTTTTTTCTTTAAATTTATGCGAATATATTAGTTCATTTCTTTACTTAAAATCTATTCGTATATACCTTTAAATGAGTTCTTGAACCCATAGGATGTGTGATATTGAGAGTATAACTTGTGAGGTTTACAATCAAAGTGAATTCAGATTCCAAACATAGAATCTGGGAAAATTAAAATTGATACATTTTTTATGTGGATATGATATGATTTTCAACTAATTGTTATAATAAACTATCAATGTTTCGGGTGTTAAAATAACTTATGCTTTAAATTTCAATTGTGAAGTTAAAAGAGATTAAAAGCATGAGAAAGTTTTGCTATTTTATTTTGACATCTCTGATTTTAAATTTTTCCTTTGTTAAATTTTAGTTTATTATTTATTTGTGTATTATTTGTTTATTTTTATTTCTTTTAAATTCTTCCATTTTAATTTCATGTTTATAGGCATCATCTTTGAAAGTTCTCATAAGACTTAACTAATCCACTAGGGTAACTTAGGAGTTTAAAGGCTTGTTGCATACGCTAAATGCAACCGTGTCAATCTATGAAAATAATTTTAGGATAGTTTAATTTATTAATTTTTCGCTTGCCTTGCTAGAGACTAGCAAGAAGTTTGTTGAGGTTGTGATAAGTGCTTAAAAGCACTAAATATAACATGATTTTATGCAATTTAAATGTCAAAATAGATTTGTATATACATAATTTTGTCATCGTCTTAGCAAATTTATGATTTCAAAATCATGGGTATTTTTAGGTTCATAATGATTCAATTGATCAACACTTGAAAAATTGTACCTGAAAGAACTCCATTGCAATCATTTAGCATAAAAGAATTACATATGTAAGCTTTATATATATTCCAAAAAAAATGAAAAGGGGTGAAATGCAAAAGGCTTTCTAGAAGCACAGATTAACACATATTGTGGCAAAAGTTTTTATGTGCCATGGTGCAGGATAATCAAATTGAGATTTCAATGCGTTCTAGTCTCTTGTACAACGTAAAACATGGTGTGTGATTATTTGATCCATATTTATTTCTCTTGTACAACGTATTCCTAACCTATAAATACTCCTCCAAATCATTATAAAATCATCTCTTAATCCCTTCCAACTGACTATAGCATCTCTCTCTCTCTCTCTCTTCTTTAGCTTTTCTTTCTTTAGTTTAAAGTTTTTCTCCTAATTTGAGATTCAAGAAATTTTAGTTTATGTTTAGTTTTTTAAAAAAATTTGATTAGGTAACCTCAAACAACAAGGCAGTAATAGGAGTTATCCTAAACTAAGTGATACAAAATTGTTACTAAAATATAGGGGATATTGTGAAGTTTTGTACCTCTTTTGTTGAGAAAGGCACATCCATTCATTTATCTCCTGGGTATAAATCTAATATATATTCTTATTTTTCTATAGACAATGTTGTATTACTTGAATTTGTTATAAATAATTGACTTGTCATTCATTTTTTAACATATTTGGCTTATTATTATAATGGGAATTGTTTTATATCAATATTTTTCTGAAAATTCCTAGACGTAGGAAAAATTACATGAAGCTCAATTGTTCTTCCAACTCAAATGAGTAACCACGACCTAGATAAGGGGTGGAAATGCTAACCCATGGAATCTTTTTGCCAACTCTTTATCAAATCGGCCAAGCAGACCTCACAACAATGGAAGTACAAACTAACATTCTCAACTCAACACAACAAAAATGACTTGTAGTAAGAATGAAGAAACTACAATAAACATGCTAGTGATGGTGTGCCATATAGGCTCCTATCTAGTCAAGCAATATATATAAAAATAATAAACATCACATAACACGTAAGATAGTCATATATACAAAAAAAGCTATAAAGAATTTTTAATCTTTTCAAAACCTCATATATGGGAACATATTCATTAATTGATTATTGTACTTTCACAGCATGTATCATACATTACATAACAAACCATAATATAGACTCCAACATCTAGTACAATGAAAGGGTAAGGAGATACAGACTCCTTAGAGACTTACAACAACAATGCATGATCAAAATGTAGAAGTAATAATTAGATAGCTATAGGCATGTTATAAAGAAAGGAAAGAAAGCATGCAACTACACAAAAAAAGAGCTTTCTAATTAGAATCTTAATATAGTCTAATGGAACATACATGATAGAAACTCAAATAATATTAATACAATAATAGATCATGCATAATAACAAATATAATGAGATAAACCCCTATAGTAACCCTATCTATACAGTAATATCCTTGGGTTGCTTAAGGAAACCACTTAGCAACAAACAATCCACTAAATAATAAATTAGTCATAACTCTAAAAGAAATAAAATTATTATTACCTCTATCAGTTGAGACCTCTCTCCAACTGTCTATTGCTACTCTTGCTTACTTCTTTTTCAATGACCTAGTTTGGCACACAAACTTGGCTTTCCTCCAAAACCAACAGCACCCTAAGTGGTGTGATTAGTAACCAAAGGTCAGTAATATGTAAAGTGAATAAGAAAATGTTACACGAATACAACCACCAGTTGATACATGGCTCACAACCACAAATTCTCCTAACATAAGAAAAATTTGCACGATACTACCGGCTGATACCTGGCTCACATACAATCAACTCAAACACACTATCTCGAATACTTATCACTCATAAGCATGGTTTTTCTCACACAGTCACAAATCACTAATGTTAAACAACAATAAAGGTATTAGTGATTTGAAAATGAAAAAAAATGAGATGTCAAGAGAAACAAGTTTGAGGTGTTAAGAAATGAATAAGGAAGGGGGTTTGTCTAGAAATCCTAGATGTTCACCAACTCCTCACCAACCAACTCACCTAGGTGTTCGGTGAGACCTCAAAAAGTATGTAAAAATTTACTCTTGATGTGCCCCACTGAGTGATTAAGGAAGGATAATAAAAAATGGATAGAGAAGGGGTAGTAGAATGAAATAAAATAGTCTTATAGATCATGCCAACAAGATCGATAGTCTTACTATTAAGTATCACACTAAGAAAGTGTCATCTACACTCAACAATAGAAGAGAAATGGAAGCAAAGATGAATGAGAAGACTCACAATATAATTGATGGAAGGACCAAGAGAATTATTTATTGTTAAGGCACATCCACCATCAGTATGGGAAGGTCCAATTAATCGATCAACCATCTTAGTGATATTGTGCTCAATAACTTGAGAGAATCTAGAAATTTTAGATAATCAAGGTTCTCAAACTCAAAGGGGACGATGGGAAAAGAGAAATTTGGAACATTTGAAAGAGATAATATTCTAAGAACATCACCTCTAGATAAAGTAACACTTTGTCATATAAGAACGAGAATAGTAGAGTGAAAGGGGGATGGGCAGCATAAAACTCCCAAGAAAAAAATTGATAATATGAATTCAAAAATGTATAAGTAGAGATCCAAGAGAAATAAGCAAACCATCCTTGGATAAGATGGAATTCATCGATAATCATAAGGAGCTCATAAATAATACACGCCATACTATGAGAAGGTTCTACAGGCTCTAGCTTCTAAATGGGTGTTTCTTACTCTTTTAGAATGTGTAGGGGCCATTTTGGGAAATATTTAGCAAGTTAGAAGGGTAATTGTTTAGAGAGAGGAGAAGGCAATTAAGTTTGAGGTGTAAAGAAATGAATTAGGAAAGGTGTTTCTAGAGAAATCCTAGACACTTGTTGATCCCTTATAAACCACCTCACCTAGGTGCTTGATAAGACCATGATGAGTGTCTAAACATTTACCCTCAGTGAAGGGGTAGCAAGGTTCCACGAAACATTACAAAAAACCTATGATGAGAGAGAATGAGAGGAAACGAGTGCTAAATTGAAAAATACATGATATTTTTGGTTATTCAAAATAATAAAGATGGGAAAGAAAGAAAAAATAAATATCAAACAAGTAGGGTAAAGTATACAAGGTGTTTTAAGATGGAACATGTAGTCATTAGCAAGGTGCGTATGTTGTGACAAATGTTAGAGTTGATGTGCGATGTGTCCATTGGCTATTGTAAGGTCAGACTATGTATGCAAGTTTGAAGTTTGAGACATCAGTTTCCAAACACATCAGGAGATAATGGAGCTTCTATGATGAGCTTTGATATACTTAGATCAAGTGCTATATTGACAACAAGTGGTGGCACCTTACACACAATTGAGAGTTATGAACCAACTAATAAAGGTATTAGTAGATATTGTCTTTAGTTCAAAACTATTATTTTTCTTTTAATAGTCAATTTATTTTTATCGATTGGTTACCTTATGTAACCCAAGGTTGTTACCATATACGAGTTGAACCTTTTCGTGGGTTTATCCTGTAACATGCTATGTTTTGTATGATCATATGTTGTGAAAGCACAATCATGATTTACTAAATATGTTCACATATTAGAGGTCTTGAAGTGATTTTAAGTCTTTTAGAACTTTACAGTATGTTTTCCAGATTGACATGTTATATGTTTTTGGAATTTTTAATGCATGTTGCTAGCTTCATAGGAGCCTTTTTGGTATGTTGTCACTTGTGTGTTTACTATAAATTATTTTTTCTTATCTAGTGGTTGTATTTATGATGTGTTAAATTTGACTAGAAATGGTTAAATGAAAAAAAATATAAGAAATAATTTTCCAAGAAATCATTTGAATTTTCTTCATCTCCTAAAAGGCATATTGCTTGAAATTTTTATTTGATAAATTTGACCGATGTATGAAAGTAGTATGAGATTTCTTTATAAAATCCTTTCATTGAATTCCTTTCATAAGATCAATATTTATGCAACATTTTGAGCCTTTTTATTCTTTATACATATGCGAACATATTGGTTCATTTATATACATAAAATCTATTCGCTTATACCTTTGAATGGGTGCTTGAATCAATAGGATCAGTTTAATTAAGAGTATGCCTTGTGAGGATAGATTCGAAGCAAATTCAAATTTTAGACACTAAAATTGGGTAAATTAATATAGATACACTTTTGATTTGAATACGAAAGTGATTTTTAAAATATCTATTATAGTAAACCATGATTGTTTAGAATATCAAAATAACTTATGCCATAGATTTTAATTTTAATCTTAGAAGAGATTAAAAAGCATGAGAGTTTTCTTATTCTTTCATCTTTTTACTTTGTTTAAAATTTTTTTTGTTTATATGATGTTTATTTGCTTTAGTTTATTTTTAATTTTTGAATTTTAAATTTGATATTTGTGGGTGTCACATTTGAAAATCTTCATGAGGAAAAAACTCGTCTATAAGGGTAACCTAGGGGTTTATAGGCTTTTTGCATATGTTAAATTCAATCATGTCAATATACGAAAATGATTTAAGATACTTTAATTTTATTCTAGTTTTTGTTTATATATTTTCATCATTCTTGCTAAGAGACTAACAAGAAACTGGTTGGAGTTTGTAATGAGTACTTAAAAGCACCTAATATATCATGGTTTTATGCATATTAAATGATTGAAAGTGAGCAAGATAATAGTAGTAATTCAGAGGATGATGACAATAACTATCGTGCCTTCATTACAACTCCCAAAGCACACAACAATGACTCCGACTCTAACTCAAATTAATAAAATGAGGGAGTAAACTCTACTCTTTTACTATCTAAGTTTAATGTATCAAATTATGATGAATTATTCATAGATTGTCTAGGTGCCAGGAAAGAGAGAGAGAAACTACTTGTTAAAGTAACTAAACTTAATGCTATCATCAATGTTCACAAAACAAAATTCCTCTATCCTAGATAAATATAAAAAAGAGTTGTCTAGACATATTAATGACCTGAATCTAAGTCTTGTAAAAACCAATCAGGAGAACAAAAACTTAGGTAAGAACTTAGTATTGCTAAACAGATGGTGAGGAATTTGGCTATAGATGCTAAAAGATTGACCAAAGTCCTACACTATTGAAAGACAAATGGAGATAAGAGACATCTTGGATACATAGCTAAATAGTCAACACCTTCATCATCAAAAACTCAATTTATAAAACTCATCGTTGCTCTCGTAGGGAAGATAATTTCTACAGCTTATCACTCTGAACAAATTCAGTTTGTTCCCATCTATCATCATTGTGGTAGGAAAATGACACATTAGACATAATTGTAGTTTTATTTATAATTATGATTCTATCATGACTACAAATGTTTCTAGGACACCTCAAAAATTTCCCAAACGTAAAGTTTTTACTACAAGAACTACACCAAAAGAATAACTTAAGAAACTAGTAGCTCAAACTTCCAAAATTAAAAGAGAATAAGTTAAGAAGTTTGAGCTACACTACTTGATGACCCACATAGTGTTTAAAGCTAAATCAAATACTACCTTGTATATTGACAGTGGATGTTCTAGACATATGACTAGGAATCATTCTTTGTTTAAAACCTTTGAAGAATAAAGTAAGCTTTTGTGATGGTAAAACCTTTAAAATTGTTGGGAAAGGCTGCATTAAAATAGATGGTATCTCTAAACTTGATGAAGTTTTATATGTGGAAAGACTCAAGCAAACTTGATTAGCATAAGTCAAATATGTGATAATGATTTCAATGTGAAATTTATGAACAATCAAATCATTATAATAGATTGAAAGGGTGAATGTATGATTAAGGAAATTAGATCACATGAAAATTTTTATTTCATTGACACATCACCCACAATAACATGAAACCTAGCCAGAAATGATTCAACTACCTTATGTCACAAAAATCTAGGTCAAATGAATTTTGAAGATCTTAGGAATGCCTTGGGAATCTCTCCCTCAAATTGAATTTCAAATTTTGTTTAAAAAAAAAAGAGAGAGAAGTACAATCTTTATCTGGCCAACATGGTATTGGACTTACTTAACACTTACATATATATAACCTAATTTGAGTCATTTTGATATTTATTGAATAAATTATTCCATAATTTTGACTTATGCATACACATATTCTTGTACATGTGATGATTGATATTGATATGAACTTATTCATACACTCACAAACACACATATATGCTATGCTTGAAGTTTATGAATTATCTTGAAAAACTTTAGGACGTCAACTAATCTTGACTATAAAATTGTGTTGAGTTCTATTTCTTCCTTTCTAAAATTTTATTGTATTGGGCACCTAGTATTGAGAGGGTTACCTACTATGATGTGTGAAGCTATCATAGTGAGTAGGGAGAGTTGCCTCATAACTAGTGTGAAAGTCATCATGTCATGTTGAGGGCTTGTGCATAAAACAAAATGTGCAAAAGTCGAATGCTTATAAAACTTATACTTGGCATTGTTGTGTCCTTTAGGAGGACATAAAATCGTGCAAGTATACATGGTCACAAGTAATAAAATTGATAAGTCAGTTATCGTTCCCACATATATTTTTTACTATAGTTTGTTAAGTACTAAAATTATTTCCCTCTAATTTTATCCAAACGATCGAAAAGTTGGAAAATATTTAACTAACTATTTTTTGTAAACAACAAATAAATAAGAAAATTCTAGGATTGTAGTTTTCACCAAATTAAATCACTCGAATCATATCATTTTCTCTTGATTTATATTTTTTGTAAATTTAATTTGTCAACGAAGAACTTCTAATTTTATCCATACATCTCTCCTGAGCTCCGTATAGACACATCTCGCTAAATTAATTCACTATATTCCTATGAGAATTAAATTCACCAAGATTCATTACGTTCTATGTTATTCTATCCACGAGCAATTACACAAAAATGCCTCTTCCAAGTTTATTTAAGTGCCACAGATCAATTGATAAATTTTCCAATAATCAAAAGCATTAAACACAAATAGAATAAACAAATTAAAAATCTCATAAATCTTTCAAAAATAATTTATTCAAGCTTCATAAATTTAGATAAAATGCAACCCTAAAAAAATTAAATTATTTCATAACAAAAATTAAAATTACAAAATTGAGGAGTATTTGCTAAAGAACAACACAAAGAAAATTAAAACATTTCTACTCTTAAATTTTTGGCACACGCAAAACACACAGAAGCCAAAAATGGCTTCTGTGTTTACCACCATCCAATACTCCAAACTCTCTAACCCCCTCTTTTCTGGAAACCAATTCCTTATTTATAGCTAAAAAAATACATTAAAAAATACATTTTTTTAGACAGACGGGAGACATTTTACATCAAAAATAATAAATAAAACCTACATGGCAGACAAAACGGTACATCGAAAACAATATTAAAATCTACGTGGAATACAAGAAATATTCTTCAGTAGATGCATGTAAAAAATAAGAAACATCGTATAAATAACCGTGTACAGCGCGCCATTTCTGGATTGTTTTTAATTCAAAATGCATGCCACGTGTTAGTATATGACTGGCTAAAATAAATCACTAAGACACATGGCGAAATTTAATTGGTGGGATGGAAAGCTTGCATGTGGTTGCATCGCACGGGATCATTGTAGGAGAGACATGTGGGTCCCACATAAATAGTTGAAAACATGTGCGTTGATTCTGCGCTTTTGTTTTAACCAACACGTGCCACTTATTGGCTTCGAATTAGCTGCAAGAATATTCAAGACACGTGGAATTTTATGATTCGTTGGAATGACAGGGTGCACGAAGTTTTTGTGGACCACGTCGCATAGGAAATTGCCTATGCAGCAGACATATGAGTCCCACCCTGTATGTTGGCCTGCGCAATAGGTGGGCCCCACTCATCGCTGAGCAACGTGCCACCTAAAAACTTAGGTCCACTCAAGTTTGTTGTGTCTGGCTCCACGCACCTCATCCTAGCCGTTGATTGCCTAATTGGATGGTGCGTGTTGTGCGTTGATGATGGCGCGAGTGGTCTCCTTTTCCTGCGCAGAAAATAAACTTTCCTTAATTGTAGTTTAGCCCTCCAATTTAGTTCAAATGAACTTTTACATTTTTGTTAATTAAAATTAAGCCTTTTTTCTAATTTAAATTAACTTTTACACTTTTGTTAATTGCAATTAAACACTCTTTTAATTTAAATTATATTTTGAGACATTTATTATTTACAATTAAGTCCTTTTTTGATTCAAATTCTTTAATTTTCTTAAAAATATATTTCTTAAGAAACTAACAGTAAATATTAATTTATTCCATTAAAATTAACTAAAAATGTCAAAAACATAGCAATTATAATTAATAAAATAGACAAAAATAACTGTATAAAATACAGTTATCAGGCATCACAAAAAGACAAAGCAAATAGAGGTTAAAAATAAAAAAAGAATGTGCCTCATTTATACAATAAAGAAAAAAATTGAAGTTATCGTTTGGTAGAAATATTTTATTTATTGAAATTGAAGATTTAATTATAATTGTACATGATATGTGAATTTTTTTTCTTTTGAATCTTTCTTGATTTATCATAAATGACTTAATTGGCATATTTATGGAGTTTAAACATATATATTGTTTTTTAGTAATTGTCAATATGTCATTATATGTGCAAAGTATACTTGTGTGCCTTTTCTACTTTACATGCTTATTTATACAATATATAATTAAAGTTTGAGAAAGTAATGACTTCTCAATTGATTGTATACTTTTTTTGTAATTAAATGAGTTTAATACCTTAAGTGACTATTTATGAAAATTAAAAAAAATCATATTTTTATTCATTTTCACCTTCTTATTTATTAACTTTTTACTTTGTTTTTATGTTAGGAAGTCATAGAACTTAGGGATAATTTAAACCATATTGCACTTTTGAATTAATCTATTTTTACATTGCTCTTTTATCTTTAAGGGGAGTTTAGCTCCATTATTTTTCCCAATGCTCTGTCCTTCTCGTATGCCATCAAGAGGAATAGTGTGTTTCACTTTAATGTTTTATTTCTTATGCATATAGGGAGATAACATATTGAGGGTAAGAATGTTTTTCATCATTTTTTCTTATGTTAAGCTTGATTGGTATGAATGCATGCACTACATGATTATTCTTTACATTTCACTTATTTCTATGTAAATTGAACTAATTTACAATGAGACCAAGTTTTCATATGTCTTGTCTTTGTCATTTCACTTACTTACAATCTTGTCAAGTTGCAGCAAAGATGGATTTACCGAACCATAGGATAGTTCCACTATGGAGTCTAGGACATCATTGTATTTTTATCTTATTCCTATAGGTGTCATGTAGTGAGAGAGAGGTTTTTCCATATGAAAATTCCAAAGGGGAGTTTGTAAGGATTAAAAATATTGGCTATTTTGTGGATAAAATATTTGAATGTAAACTTATTTTAAAGCTCCTTATCAACTCTATCAAGAAAAGTCAAAGAAACGTTAGAATTTTAAATAGCCATACTTTAGGTATAACTATTATCACTTTGACACATAGGATTGCACTCATGTATTTAATAGCACATGTTCATAAATATGGAATTCTTTTTGCTATTAAAATATTTATTTAAACTTAAATCAATTTATGAAATTATCAATTAGTTATTTCTTAGATGTGTTTAAATTTTTTTAGGATATGCCTTAAAAATAAATTTTTATAATATATATATATATATATATATATATATATATATATATATATATATATGTAATATTGGTGGTAGTGAAGTGAAAAAGGTAGTCAACATATATATATAGAGTGACGGCAGCAAAGAAAATAATTGGAGCATAAGGGATTAAATAGGTTGGTATTTATTAGTAATTTTGTTTGGTATTTTTATCTTTTTATATCTTCTTATTGATTAGATTTTTACATATTTAGATTAAATAAGTTTGTGTGATTATAATTATTTGACTTGATTATTAAATTTCAAAGAATCTATTTATTATTTAAACTTGTGCTTAATATTTTTGCTCTAGAATTTGATGGTTGATTTGATTTAAGTGACATGTTTTGAATCATTTAGTTACGATTATTCATTATTAAATCTATTTTAGAACTCACATGAACACTTGTGTTTTTGTGCTAACCCTTTTGTAGTTGATTTGTGAATGTATATGATTAGCGGGAAGCTTTTTTAAACGTTGGTTTGAAAACCATTCATGCTAATATTAGAAACTGTGAAAATAGAGTAAGGGCTAGTAAGTAAGGTACATTGGGGAAATATTCTAGGGAGGGTTGCATGTCTAACTATAAATAATATAGGATATTAGTAATGTTGTTATGCTTAAAATATTAAAATAGATTAAATATTTTTTATAAAATGAATTTAAATTTTATTTTTTCATCAAGATTAAAACGAAGTTTCTGAAAGAAAAATGTAACATCCCATTCCTTACAAGAAGTAAAATTTTAGCCAAAGTTATATTTTTACAATTTTTACAATTTTCCCTTAATGAGTAGAAGTTGAAATTTATGAGTTTAACTTTTATGATGTACATGTATATTGGTGATGATAAGACTAGCATCGAGTTGGCAATACCGATCTTTAGGATAGTTTTATTTTATATTTATAGAACTCTTGCAAGGCCGATCTAAGGAAGGAATATATGTGGTTTTTAATTTATGATTCAAACTCTTAAAAACAAAATTAAATCCTAAACATCCTCTCAAGATATTTTAATTTAGTGTTTCCTAATCTAATAACTTAAAAAATAAACATAGATATGAATTCATTAAACAATAATGAAATTTTTTATCATTCATAAGAGTGGAATATTTATGGATATAATAAATAAGTTAATTATGTTTGTTAATATTATTTAGGTTATTAAAGATATAAATTGATATTTATTGATTTTTTCTTTTTTGGTATGAAAATATATTTAGGCAGGTCCTAAATTCTTTTGTTTAATATTAATTAACAAATATTCTTAGGCGGGACCTATTAATTAATTAAGTATTAAATTTTAGATTTATGTCTAAGAAAATTACAAATAATCTAATCACAACTTTATAAGGAGTCCGTTAATTAGACTTTATTCAAGGTGTCCAAATTAAACCTAAGAATGTAATTATTCGAGTACTAACTTTCAAGTTTGGAAACCATTACTGAAAATATGTTGTTAATACATTTTTGAAGAACAGTTCTTATAAAACATTTTGAAATAGAGCTTCACTCTAACTACCAGGCGATTGTACCAACAAATAAAAGAGTACTACTCTAAATCAGACCGGATAATTAAACCTTAAAATATAATTTTCTGATTTAAGTTTGTAATGAAAAATAATATATTTCTCTCTAACATTCTTACTATAAAATCTTGAATAAAAATAAAATCAATTTATTTTGTAGAAATATTTTACCTATTTAATATTTTGTAAGCATAACAACTTTTCATTATATCATATTTACAAATAGCCAACCATATTAAATTTAATCACAGAAAAATTATGTATAACATTTAAGAATAAAACATACAAATAAATGTAAAAAACTCATTTAAAATTATACCTAAAAAGAATCCTTACATAACTTTGATGCTAATTCTGTTTATTGAATAAAAAACTAGAAATTTATAAAAGCATAACTAGTTCTTATAAAAAAGAGAAGAACTTTAAAACTAAAAAAACTAAGCACTAGAGAAAGAAGAGGGATTTTTAGCGATTTTAGGGGTTTAAGGGGTGATTTTTACCATAAGAAAGAGGGTTCTTTATGGATGAGGAAAGGGACCAAAAAAGTGGGAAAATATCTCAAAAATTGATTTTGGATGTGTTTGGACAACCTGGCACCCATGTGGTAGACATGATTTATGGTAGATAGGCATTGGCATGCACCGGCATGCCTGCAAGGGTGTGGGTGGGACATGCGTAGAAGTGTACTAGCACACGCAGGACTCGATGCGAGCATGTGTTAGGCTTGTGCTGGCTATGCGCATAAGACTTAGAATTTTTGACGTTTTTGACTGTTTTTACCCATTTTGTCCAATTTTTCCATTTTTTGAATTTTACTCATTTTTTTCTCAACATATTTGTGATGTATTGCCTCTAGTATTTTTCTTCGAGTTTTTAAGTTATTTTTGAACGAAATACATGAAAAACAATAAAAATATCAATGATTATGATAAGAAAAATTTATATAAAAATATGATAGTCATAGAAATATAAATCTATTTAATCAATTAAAGTACATTTAATCATGATAATTTTAGCTTTTTTTAACCACTCATCATAACTCCCAACTTGCTTCTTGCTAGTCCCTTAGCAAGAGAAGCGGAAAACACTAAAATAAAAACTAAAAATTAAACTATCCTAAATTACGTCCGTGGATTAACACGGTTGCATTTAGCATATGCAATAAGCCCTTATATTATCTGAATCTAATTAAGAGTTACACTCTTAAATCTTTTAGTCTATATTAATTGTATGGTTAGTGTGGGCTTTATTTCAGAGACTTTTTAGACAACTTTTATTGAAGATATATTAACAACATATAGTTTTAAAACCTAAAAGTTTGTTCCAATTACTAAATTCATAAACCTAACCTAAACACTTAGAAGTGAGTTTAAATTTTTAAACCCGATTGAAGGCGCAATTAAATGGTTCACTATCTCATAGAAAAGAAGCATAATTTAATTAAAACTAACTGTTAGACCCAACCGAATGTGGTAAGTGATTTTAATTAATAATAAATGGAAGACGTAATTAATCTTCTATTTTTTAATTTATGAGAGTATCAATAATCTTAATTCATATA
Organism: Hippophae gyantsensis; assembly: GCA_030763125.1. Lineage (NCBI taxonomy): Eukaryota > Viridiplantae > Streptophyta > Magnoliopsida > Rosales > Elaeagnaceae > Hippophae > Hippophae gyantsensis. Next base: position 53,449,431 of record CM061031.1, on the reverse strand, counting down.
TTTAATATCCTACTTAATATTGAACAAGCATAATTAATTAAGTAAGATATCTCATAAATTCTCCATTGCATGATATATGCTTAATTACTTAAATGATTATTAAATCTATATTTATTTTTATGTCAATATTTTAGAAACTCAACCCAAAATAATCTTGACAGGATGTTTAGGTTTTTAATTTTGTTTTAAGAATTTGTTGAATGATTTAAAAAAATATTATTCCTCTTTTGACTGACCTTAGAAATATACTTGTCATTTTCTATAAGTAATTTGTGCACTTAAGAGCTATTTTATAAATTATATAAAAATTGTATGCCTAATTTTGGTAAATAAACTTTTTGGTGTAATTGTCAGGTAAGTAGTAATGGCACTGAAAACTAGTTAACCTTGGCAAGCATTAACTCCAATACAGGTAACTCTTTAACCCAAGGCTATGGAAGCTTAAATTATCTAAAGGATATGTCTAAGGACTCCTGTATGCATTTGAATTTGCTTCCAAGTAAGATAATTTATCCTCATATTCCACTTTCAAATCATAATCATATTGCAATAATAACTTGAGAGAAACATCATGGTAACATCTCTCAAGCTTTTTAGATAATAAGGAATCCATAGTTGAGATGGGTATGCACTCTTCAATCTCCTTAGGGAATTACATGGCATTGAACACATTGAAAGGAACTTGTTCATCTTGAACTCTCATAGTTCATTCACCTTTTCGCACATCAATCGAAGTATGACTTGTTGTAAGAAATGGTCTCCTCAATATAATAGGCACTTCTCGATCCTCCTCATTGTCAACCATAATAAAATCCATTGAAAATTTCAAAAACCATCAACATTATCGAGGGATCTTCATCTTTAAATAGGGGTATTCTTCATTTTCTTCAATCCACAAGAACAAGTAAGTATTCATAATTTTTTTGAATTAATTCTTTAAATTATATTCTCTAAAATTTATGGATAATTTTTTTTAATTTTTAAGAGATCCAAACCCAAATTAGGATAAAGAGGGGTAATGAAAATTTTGAAATATTTTTGTGTTTTTATTTGGATCATTTGTAAACCTCTAAATTTTAGATATTATTAAAATTTTGAAACGACACTAACGAGTGGTAGGAATAGTAAAGTAAAAAAGGTTTCAGCATTGGAAGAGTAAGATAGGGCTAAATTTATGTGTTAAGGCCAAAATATGCTTCAAAAATGTTGCAGAAATGAATAAATGTTTTATATCTGAGGGGGATGGAATTTGATGCTAGACCTGATGAAATTATGGATGTCATAGCAGTTCTAGGTTGGAGAAGGTTCATAAAAAAGCCTAATGCTAATATTGAATCCTTTGTTCGAAAAGTCTATGCAAATGATCTTCATGTTATTGATAATGTAGTAAAAGTACGAGATGTACTAATCCTGTTTGGGCCAAATGTTATAAATGCTAATTACTATTTGGTGAATTATTGGCATAGTGAGAATGGAAATTATTTAAGAGATGTTGATTATACTGCAATAATTGAGACCTTAACTATAAACAGGCTAAATGGATATATGCAAGTTGTAAACATAGAGGATTTGAAGAAAAATATTTGCATAAGATTGTTCACATTTGGCATTACTTTGTGTGTTCAAGATTAATGCCCACCAGACATTATAGTTCCTTTCGTAGAGATAGGGAAATTTTCTTGTATGTAATGGTACTCAAGATGCCTAGAGATGTTGGTAATATAATTCATCGTTAGATAAAGTTATCTACAAACATAGACTATTTTAGTTTCTTTTCCCTCGAGTTAATCAATAGTTTATGTAAAAACGTAGGGATACCTCACTCAAAAGGTGAAGTTATTTTACAACTTGGTGTATTATTGAACCTAACATATTGTGATGAGCTCACATGTAGTATGAATATAGTTCAAAGAGCAATTTAAAAAAAATTGAACTCTAAGTTTTCAAGCTCTTTCCCATGTTCACTTCTAATTTTGATGGCAGTTCTATTAGACTTAAATTTATCGTTTTGTAGTTTAATACACAAAATCTTGAACTTAGCAAAAGATTTTGATTTTTCTCTTATCAATATAGCAGATGTATATTTAGAGAAATCATCAACACTCATCATAATGTATTTTCTCCCACCAATACTGGTAGTCTATATGGGACCCATCAAAGTCATATGTAGGAGCTTAAGAGGTCTCGTTATGGACAGATGTTAATTCTTGTTATCTTGACTCTTAATTTGTTTACAAAACTAACAAAGACCACACACATGCTCAGGCATATTATTTATGGAAGGAAGACATCTAACTATCCTGAGGTTTAAAATTTCCTTCAGGGGCTTGTAGATAACATGTCCTAAACGTTGGTGCAAAAGCCCTTCTATACTGAGACTTAATATAGCACACAAAAAGGATGGTTATCGACACAACAGAAGTTGTCTTGAGACCTGGTACTATTGCTTAATTTGTGTGTAATGGGTAGGTTAGTATATGTATTATAAAGTGGTAATATAATGGTAAAAAAAGATAATTTTCACAAAGATTTTAATATTAGAAATAAATGTAAAAATTAACAAGTATCAATTTTTTATGTTTTGAGTAATCAAAACTAAAGGAACTAATAGTAATGTAGCAAGTAATAATTGAAAGAACTAAGTAAAAATCAAATTTAACTCAAAAAGTGAAATAGTAAAGAAATGGAATGATTTAGATAGCTTGGATCGCAAATGAAATAAGCTGATGTAATGAGTTCAATATTTATGTAGAAATGCATCAAAGTATGCGAGTAACCATAATTCTCTAACTTACAAGGGAATCTTATGAATCTAATTTTTGATTAAACATATTCATATGTAAACAACTTTAAAAATGTCATTGCAAGCACCAAATCTTTTGGGTTATGTGGGATTACTAATTATTCCAATATTAGTTGCAAATTTAACGCTACTTCTTAGGCTTATGTTAAACTCACATCATTCAAGCTTAAACCAACTTCAACTAACCTTTCCAAAATAAATTTCAATCTATTTTCCAATTAATTGATGGTCAAATTACAAATAGGAATCAAATATTAAAATAAAGCTTCAATAACTAACCTATTTTCAGCATAGCAAAGCTTAGATTTCATAAAAGGAAAAACTGCATGAACTTATTCATTCACAATCCTAAGTAAAATTTATTTATCCTATAATCCTACTTAATTTGATTACAAATTCATTGATAAAAATGCTCATAACAAAATCTGTAAATTATAAAGACTAATTTTCAAAAAATTTAGAAAACTTCAACTAAGTTGGCTCTTATCTTAACTTTTCCTTTATTAAACTCTTTGATGAAATTCCTTGCTAAGCTTGCCTAGATTGCCCTTAATCTGGAATTGTTTGCATCTTCCTCAGAGAAGAAAAGATGAAATGGAGTTTTTCAAATCTATTCGTCTATTGTGTGCCATGCCTCTACTCTCTTTCACACATCTCCTCTTCTCCTCTTAATTAATTCATATATTTATAGCTTTGTTTAAGTTAAAACAAAGTAAGGTGCCATTTTCCTCAAAAAAAATAAAAAATGAGTGAGTAGATGTCCAATTTCATCCTTTAAATAACCATTCTCTAGTTGTCCTTAATATTTTATTCTTTTGCTGCTCAAATTCTGGGTGTAGTAAAGCGGTAGCAAAATGTGAACCATTTTTGTTTTTGTTCTCTCTAATCCCTACAAAATAAGCAAATATAATTTCATAAATAAATTTTAAAATATTAATTATTTAGATGAAATACAAGCTAAATTCATATTTTATATTTAAGAGCACTCATTTCCGAAAAGGGACAATTAAAGTCTATTTAAATATATTATGTAGATTTTCCCAACTAAATAAGTAAGCTAATTAAGATAATGTAGTTAATATTAACTCTAATAAATTATAGCTAACAAACCACTAAAAATTAGCATCTTGCTTGCACTTAAGTATGTTAATCTTTTAACACTTATTTATAAACCACAAAAGAACAAGAAAAGTTTTATGTAACTAAGGAAACTTTATAAAAACTAAAATGAAAAACAATAGACAAAAAAAAAACTTTTTCTTAAAGTTAGAAAGAACAACCTCTTATTCATAATCATAATGAATTTTTCACAATGCATGTTAAAACCATCAAGAACTTATGCAAAATACTCCACAATGTGTGTGTGTGATGCTTATTGTTAATCATTTGAGATCCCCAAATCAAGCTATACTTTGATCATTAAGCCTAAATTCATGTCTTTAAAGGTTGACGTTTGACCATTTCTTCACTAACGTAGAAAATTAATTAGCCAAAGATCAAAAGGACCAATTAAGCTTGTAATATAGACCTTGGGTTAAGGTTAGATAAAACATATGTTTGGGCTTAATTCCCACTTATAACGATAACATACTACCAATTTTCTATTGATATTTGATTTTTCAAACTATTTTAACTTAACTTAAAATAAGAAACTACAAATGAACTTATAATGATTTTTTTTTCTTTCATTTTTTTTAGTGAAAAAGGGTGAAAATATAATTTTTGGAATATTTTGAAATTTTTCTAGATTTTTTATGAATTTTTAACATAGGATCAATTAGGAGCTACCACGTAGCATGTCACACAAGTAGAGAAGCTGACTGGGCAAGCCATGTAAGTAGGGACAACGAATCATTTTATGTCGCATGTGAGGAGGACAAATTGTGTGCCACGTCTCAGCACAGAGTTCAATTCAAGTTCAGAGATCAGTCAAACCGCACTACCACATGTCTCTATGGGATTGTTCCCTGCGTTCCACCCATGCACCACGTCATTCGTTTCTGTGAATCATGTTGCACTGTGTAGCATTGACTTAGATTGATCTCCCTTGCCACTTGTCAAGCTTTGATTTTCCCAGTGAATTTTGTATGCTAGATGTCATGCTGTGATTGGTTGGCGCTGCTGATTTTACTTGTTTTGATCTCAACACTTGATTTGAAGCCGATCTGACATTGTAGATTGTACTTGAGCTATTATTTATGCCCTAATCATCCCATAAACCCTAAGAAGCCATCATTAGCATAATGACAAATATAAGCTTTATGGAAACAATTATGTGTAATTAATTTATTAATCCAGGGATCATATGAACCCAATTTTTACCATATGATGATCTAATATTTTTCCCTAATTATAATTGTAATTTAATTATATTATTTAATCTTATTTTTCTGCTATTAATTGTTTGGCCAACAATTTACCTATATAGGCAATTATATAGATTTGAGATAATTATTTAATTATTTGTTTTGATTAAATAACATGCATAATTTCTAGGCAGAGATGTATGATTGTTATGTATGTGATCCATAATTGTTGAACTTAATGAGTAGTATTCAATTTAATTGGCATAAGAGCGTGATTAAATTAATTACTATATTATGTATAGTTTACTTGAGAGAGGAATACATGCTAGGTTAGATTCAATTGATCATATAATTAATTGATAATTACATTGAGGAGATTTTAGAGATTCACATGTTTAAAAAATTGAGGGATTAAGTATTCTTAGATATTTTCTCATATATCCTTTTAGTTACTAAATTTGATTTAATTAATTATTGTTATTTACATTTAGTTATTTTAATTTTCCTTGCTTAAAATATAAAAACACAAAAAAATGATTTTTATTTTTTTTTTAGTTTTAAAAATTAGTTTCTAATAAAATAATCTTTGTGGGAACGATATTTTTTTATCATTATATTACTTGTTACAATACGTATACTTGCGTATTTATTGCACACAATTTGGGTGTAGATCAAGTTTTCGACATCAATGTTGGCGATTATAAATATTAGAAATTAATAATTATTTTCTTTTTTTTGTTAATTTTCTTTATTAATTTTTCTTTACTTTAATTTTAATTTTTCTTTATTTATTTTCTTTTGGTGACTTGTTTAATTAATTATTTTAGTTCATTTATTTTATTTATTTTCTTTACTAATTTTTTTTACTTTAATTTATTTATTTAGTTGTTTATTTTTTTAAATTTTTATTTAGTTTTTCTTTATACATCTCTTTTAGTATTGTAGAAACATAGTTGAGTCTATTGCATGAGTAGAGTTTGTGAGAGAAAAATCTTACCTTTAGATTTTGAAATTGAGAGTATCTTGAGCTTGATTAGAAAACAAGTTGGCACCCAAGAGAAAAAAATAGCTAATCCATTAGACATAAACAATAATGAGCTAAACTTGAACAATCAAATGTTTTTGATGGATGATAGAGATAGGGTTATAAATGAATATGCAATACTTACATTGGAAGGTTTGAATCCAAGTATTATAAGGCCAAAAATTCAAGCTAATTAGTTTGAGTTAAAGCTAGTGATTTTTCAATGCTACAAATAGTTGGAAATTCAGGGGATTTAGAGAATCCTCATATGCATCTCAGATTATTTATTGAAGTTAGAGATTCATTCAAGTTCAGTGGTGTAACATAGGAGACATTTAGGCTTAGATTGTTCCCTTACTCTTTACGAAAATATGCTCGAGCTTGGCTAAACTCTTTACCACCTGATTCCATTACCACTTGGAATGATTTGGCGGAGAAATTCTTAATGAAATACTTTCCACCAACAAAGAATGCCAAGCTTAGGAATGACATTACTTACTACCTATAACATGAAGGAGAATCTTTATATGAAGCATGGGAAAGATTGAAGGAATTGCTAAGGAAGTTTCCTCATCATGGTATTCCTTCTTGGATTGAAATGGAGACTTTTACAATGGTCTCAGTGCTCAAACAAGAACTATTATTGATGCATATGCTAATGGAGCTTTGCTAGCCAAATCTTATAATCAAGCTTATGATTTACTTGGGAAAATGGCCAACAATAATTATCAATGACAACCACAAGAAGCTAGGTCATTTCATGTTTATCCAACAAACTAGATTCAAGATACTTGACTTTGAGGGTAACAACTTCAACACATACTTTAAGATCATTTAGTTCTTCTTTACAATCTTCCAACAAAGACTCCCAAAGAGCCTTTTCATCATCCAAGATACGAATATCTTTCCTCAAATTAGACATAATATCAAAATTATTTTTAAAGGAATTAAGAGTAATTTGAACTTTGTGACCTTTTGATTCCTTGTCTTGAATAGATTTCTCATCTTATAAATGCGAGAAAAACACTTCTCATAGGATAGTTTGAAGTGACTTGATATGATTATCCAATCCCATACTTAAGTTACCAACATCCTTCTCCCCTTCCAAAGTGAGGTTCAATAGTTAACTTGAGAGATGCAAATGCATTTTACCTTTTTCTTTCAAACTTTTGTTAATCTTTATCATACTCTTCTTTAGCTTAACAATTTCATACACAAGTTAATCATAAGACTCTAGAAGAGAAAAATCATCATCATCAATAACATCAGTCCAATAGAAGGTTCTAGAACAAATAAACCCATAGTTATAAACCATCAAATGAGAACAACCAAAAGTACTAACCATAGCTTTTTCAGCAAGAGATGCATCCATTTGAGAGAAACATCCATCATACTTTCTTTCTAAGAAGTCCCAAGATTCCTTGGAGCTAGTTAACTTTGAAAGAAGACTTAGAGTCTTCATAAGTAACTAAGTTGACAATTAATTTTAATCCTTCATAATTAAGATTGATGATATACAGTTCCTCTTTATTCCAATCATCAAGAGGTTTAGGTTCAACAACACCAATTTTTGAAATGTGCGTAGGGCATTTCAATCCATACTTAATCAAGGACAAATGTCATTATTTAATGATCTTGGATAAGAATACATTTGTGGTCTAGGGTAAAAATAATAGATTCTATTACACTAAAGAGGTCCACTAGCCAAAGCTCTCATATCATCCATCATAAAAAATTAATGCAGTTAAATAAATATAAGAGAGGAAAGGATCACCACCAGAGTGGTTAAGTCCAATTTGGTGTACTCTCTCTAATACAAATTAAAAGCATCTAAATTAAAGACTCCACTACACATGTAATGGAATAACAAGGTAGGAGCCATCTCAACCACTACCACCACCAACAACTCAAACTATCAATAATTTTTACTTGGATTTTCTAATTGAAAATTAATTAAAGAGGGAATTTTATAGAAAACATTTCAAGCTCATGGTACTCTCATCGAGGCCTTGTATACCACTCGTTGACATCTCATTGAAGGCTTAATTGAGGGGTCCATCGAAGGTCCATTGTGGCACCAAAAAATGTGATTTTTTCATTTAGAAATTGTCAAGTAATTTTCCACAAATACATGCAAACACAACAAAACAAAAGCCCTATCACTCAACCTAGTATATGCATTACAAAAACTAACCCTATGTTGTGTGTAAACATTTTCACTTGCAAAATGTACCTAGTTGAGTACATGTTTGAATTACACATGAGTACGTCAATAAAGACTCAAAGGACTATAAGACTTACATTCATTCCACTTTGATGGCCAAATGAACAATGTTCTCTAATAATACATACTAAATAAGCTCTACTATATTGGTAATCTCTTGTTTAGCTAACTTAGAATCCAAGCCATGGTGGCTTCTCTATCTTCTCCCAGATTAGCTCTTATCATTTCCACCTTCATTTCTTTATAGTAATCATCTACTATCTTAACCCCTTGATTAATCCTTTATAACTTTTGGTTTAACTCCCTATAGTAATAGCTTTGAATGAACATCTTCCTCATTATAGCCTTAATTTCTTCCCAGTTGTCAATTGGCCTCTCATGGTTGCTTATCCTACTAAGCACCAGCTAATCCCACCAATTTAGTGCATAATCAACAAATTAAATAATGGTAAGTTTTACCTTGTTTCTCTTATGCATAGTTATGACACTCAACAATGTGTTCCACTTTATTCCCCCATTATATGTACAACTTAATGTCATTCATCCATTAGAATTTTAGCATATTCATCTTGATGCTTCCCAAATTTTGATCCACCTCGTCATATGACCAAGGTGGTGGTCTCCAAAAATATCCATTTCCATTTCTTCCTCCACTATATACATATCTCCCTCCAATGGATATCCTTTCTTCCTTTTCCTCAAGGTTTCTAATATCAACCGAATTTGCATCATCAAGATCTTCCTCAACATGGGTTTATCTCTCTATTCCCCTCGCATTGGGAACTCCTTCTAGTGCTCCCTTTTGTAAGGCTATTGTTGTAGTCTTATGTCTTTCCACTCTCTCATTCTAAATGGCCATCACTACAATTATCCTCTCAAATAATAGCTCCTTATCCCATAAAATGAATGTTCTCTTCCTTCTTAACTAGGTGATCTTTCCGTATTAGACATTATGAAACAACTAGCACACATAAAATATATTTGTAATAAGAATAATGCCTCTCACTTTCACATCTTGGGTTTATAACTCAAGTTCATTACTCAAGCATCTTTAGCTCCAAAGCAAACGAAAAACTTTGCCAAGGATTCCAAGTAGTGGAGTTCAACTATCATCAATGGTAGCCCAAAACAACCAAGTAAGTCAACGCACTAAGGAATGATTTTTGATGGAATATGGATTAATGGGATTCAATATAAAAGACTATAATAGTCAAGATATTTTTTTAACACAAAAGTTGACAACAAGATACAAATCGGACTACAATGGTGAGTTTTAATTACATAAAATTAAGGCAAGAAATAAAAAAACTAGTAACAAAATAAAATATTAGAGTTGAATTTTTTATTAGATATTTTATCTTTTTGTTCTTTTAGATCCATTCTCTTTCCTTCTTTTTTCCTTTTAATTAGATAAAAATAGTAACACAAAAAGATTGAACAATGGCATATTTAAAAAATAAGAAACTCAATAACATGAAGTGAAACAACAAAAATAAAAAAAGGATAGGAATCTAAAATTAGAACCTAGGCTATGATTCCAAATGATATGAACCTGTGAACTTGAACCTTGAAACCCATAAACAGAAAGTGTTTTAGAACACTAAGATCAACAACTAAAGACCCAATGACTAATTGAAAACAATCCCAGAAAATCTAATATTTAGATTGATAGTGGCACATTGACTTTATGCATATTATGTACCAAGAGCCAAAGGTGAAAATGATTCTACAAAGGTTACAAATCCGTGATAAATCAATTTGAAAAAGAGAAAAAGAGGCTAAAAGCTCTTAACTTTGATAAAATATCAATATTTATGTCTGTAATTCGTTTTCCCTTTGTAGAGGTCTTTTATACATAAGATGTAAAACCCTAAAAACATTCATAATGAAAAGTAGCCTAAAAAGGTGTAAAACAAAAATCACTAGTGTGACCTACAACCCTATTTTATATATGCCATGGTGATGTATCAAAATCTAGAACCATGACACAAATCCAAGAGGGTCATGCCATGACATGCTTTATTTCATACCATGGCGTACAATCTTTTCTTGAATCCATCGGATGGATCATGCCATGGCTTGTTGTATCCATGTTGTGGCATGCCTTTTTTCTAGAATTAGTACTCTTTTTCTTGGTCAAGCCCTTGCCATGAGTTGTACTCTTTTTGTGGCACACTTTGGCCTTAAATGAACTCTTGAATTGTCCCATAGAGTGCCTCATTGAGGGGCTTAGTCTTAAAGCTTATAGTAAGTTCACTTGAATGTTTCAGTGTTGCTAGGTTCATATTATTCAGGTTCCTTCATATTTTTGGAAGTGATTGTGCTAGGTTAGGAACTGTAGATACAATCATTTCAGTGGTGAAATCTGTAAGTATTTGGGCTTAATTATTGTTCGAGGCTAATATTTGATATTGTATTTTTTTTGTTTCATTGCATATTTCATCATTCATCTAGAAGCATATGGTTTATGAAGTAATGCTTTTATAAGATATTAAGTGAGCACTCTGAGGTTGTGAGCCTCGAAGTATGGATGCAACTTCTCTATAGTTGTTACTTTTTCCAAGGGTAACTTCTCTAATATGAAATAATATTGATGTAGGTTTTTGCTTAGTTTCTTTAGCATATGAAAAAGTTATAAGTATGCTTCTTTTAAGGTTTCAAGTGCTCGTGATTTTATATGGAATTATAGTAATTCTTAGAGTTTCCTAGGAGATCAAGTATACCATTAGTTTGAGATTGTATTGTTGTTTTATAAGGATTTTTATGAGTGACTTTGGAGGATGTTGGCAATAATCCTAATCCTTTGTCAGCTAGGCATGCAACCTATGCAAATTAAGATTAAATAAGTAGTGGGAATCCCACATAGTTATCCAATTGGGCAGGAAGAGGAGTTCCTTTGACTGTAGAACTTTAGAGTGGATGATGTAGCAGATGCTAAGAGTTGATATGCTCCTATCTGGGGATAGATGTTGTGTTATTTAAGAAAATAGGATTATAGAGACTTTCATTGGCTCTCAAAGTTGATTGCTTAAATCCATTATGGTCCCTAAGGTATTGATATCATTTTACAGGCCTATGGAGCTCTTGTAATATGTGAAAGAGCTATCCTTGGTTGATATGTGACTTATTAAAAGCTATGAAGATCTCTCTATTAGTGTCAATCATGTTCTAAGAATATCAAGATTCATCTTTCCTATTGTTAGGAGATGTATGACATGGTTATATAGATATAAAAAACCTTTGTCTCTATCTAGAAGCCTCTTGGGAGCTCCTAATACTCACTAAGATTATTTCTAAGGATCCTAGGTATTCTTAGGAAGTTAAATAATATGAAAGGTTGTTGTACATTTTTACCCTCTATGGATTGCCCCATACTTCAAAGCTTCTTAGGGAGACTCTCAACAGTTCTAAGTATTTTTTTCTACAATTCCTATTATCTTTTTGTGATCAATATTTTTTTACCATGCCAGTGCTTTTTTAGTCACTTAGACTTTCCTTTTTTCGAAATTATGTTGAGTGATCGTACTATTTTGCCTTCTCACAAAAGGTACGTGGGCTCTTGTGATGGTACTTCATGTAAATCTCTCCACGTTCAGCCCTTGATAATTCTTTAATGAGTTCTTAAAAAACACTAAATATAATGTAATTTTATACACTTTAAATGTTAATATAGATTTGTACTTGCATAGATTTATTACTATTTTAGCAAATTTATCTTTTCGAAATCATGGGAATATTTTGTTGTTTTTCAGGTATTTCTAGTTTCTAAATAATTTAACTAATCAACCTTTGAAGAAAAATATCAAAAAACACTCCTTTTCAACTTTCATGAGTAAAAGATAAACATATGTAAGCTTTACATATGTTTCAAACAAAGGTAAAAGGTGTACATCAAAAGGGGCTTCTAGAAATTTAGAGGAAAACAGGCCATGGTGTGGTATTAATTATATGTGTAGTGGCATAGGACTAATGGATCAAGAAATAATGCATATACACTATCTCATGCCACGGTACATAATCAATGTATGCCTTGGCACTCAACTATATGATCCATTTTTCTCTCTTTTCCTCTACTATAAAATGGACTCCTAAACCTTATTTATAAATCATTTCTCCACTCCATTTTTAGCAAAATTTCACAGTTTCTCTCTTGTTTCTTTTCTTTCATGGTTTTAAATTTTCTCTCAATTTGTGAGTTAAACATAGTTTAGTAGTAGTTTTCCTTTAAATTCAAATAAATAGTGTTTGTAATTTTATTTGGAGGTTTTCTAAAAGCAGAAACGATATGGAAGTTATATAAAGGATACACCTAAAGTATAATTTAAATATATTCTTTTCAAATTAACTTTTATGTGTTGTTTTGATTGCTATGTTTAATTTATTGATAATTTATTGAATTATGCCTATTTGGCTAAAAAATACTATGGGATATTAGTAATATTGTTATTCTTATGAAATAATAAAGTTGGTAAAAATACTACGGGATATTTGACTAAGCATTTTTCATAATAATCAAGAGTATTAGATTTATGATTTAATAAACTAAATCTCATTTAGAGTGGTGCTTTTATGTCTTTGATGTATATCAACTGTATAGTTAGATTGAAAATTCTATTTCAATGATTTTTGCAAGAAACAATATTCAGAAATATATTGACAACATTTTTAGTAGTAGTTTTAAAATCTGAATTTTAGTTTCTAGATACTTATATATATCATTAACCTAACTTAGACATCTTGATAAGAGTTAAAATTATTGGCCCAACCAATTGTGATCATTAAATGATTTGTAATTTCTTTGAAAAAGCATGATTTAATTAAGAATTAACATGTCGGCCCGACCAAAGGTGGCAACTTCAGGTTTAATTAATAAATAATCTTGTTCCTACCTTAGGATACTTTATTTCAAAAAAGAAGAAACAATATTCTTAATTTATATCTTTAATAACCTAATGTATATCGATCAAACATAACTATCTAAATAATTTATCCCATTTCTATATTAAATGTAAATGTTTATTTGCCTATTTTTTGTCGAATATCTCTTGACTTTTATGTCATTACATTAGATCTTTAGAAACCAAACTTTGTGATAGAATGTTTTGGTTTAATTTTCATTTTTAATAATTTCTTAAATTATTTAAAAACTATTTGATTTATTTTTAGAAAGACTTGTAAGTATATTTATCAATTTTACCAAGTGATTCATGAACTTGCAAGCTATTTTAAAAATATAAAACTCGAGCTTCAAATTTTTGGCCCCATTATTGGGGAGGAATAGTATTTTTAAAATTTTATAATTAAAATCTTAAAAACTTTTTGAGTAGTAAATATTGTTGTTTTTATTTGAAATCTTAAATATCTAGGTTTAATTAATAACATTAAATATTTTAAATTCTAAAAATTAAAAAATTAAAAATAATTAAAAAATTACTTTTCTTTTCTTTTATTTATTTAATAATTTTATCAACTTCCTTTTTCAATTATTTTAAATTTTCTTAATTTTTTTCTTTTATTTATTTACTAATTTTTATTTCATTTTATTATTATTTTAGTTACTATGTGTTTAATATTTCTGTGCATAAATATGTAATATTTAACGTACTAATTTGTTTATCTTATCTTTTTAACTAACAAGTGATTTTAATTTTTGTTTTTAAAGTTCATGGGAGATATGAAGTCCTTAAAGTACTCTCTCACACTTTACAAAAATAATGTTAATAGACATAGTAGACTATCAAGGAAGTTGGACTTTGAGATCCCATAGCTTTTAATTCAACAAATCTTGAACTAGACCTACACCCTACATTTGAACTAACAAATATGGGGAAAATCCACAAATTAGGGAGACCACTATAAATGAGACTACTACTGCCTCAATCCAATTGGTTGGGACTACTCAAAATTATAAATTGAGAAATATTAATTTTTCTATGTTACCTTCTTTGAATGGACCACCTAATGAAAACTTATCTTTCATTAGGGACTTGCATTCCATAGTCCAAACTTTCCTTTATAGTGTACTCACCAAGGACCACCTCAGAATGTGGTGTTTCACCTTCACCCTCAAAGATAGGGCCAAGGCTTGGCTGATGTCACTTCCCTTTGATTCATTTTAATAATAAATTTATGTTAAAATTATATTCCCATTTGAAAACACCAATGTTGAGAGTAAATACTGCTACTTTATTTGAGATTAAGGTGGAACCTTTTCAAGAAGTTTGGGATAGGTTTAAGATCTTCCTCAGTTAATGCCTCTATCATAACTACACTTTGAACTAAAGAATTACTTTTTTTTTATGGATTAACACAATAATGTTAGTTCATCATTGGAAACTATAGGAGGTGCGATGGGAGAAAAGATAGTATCAGAACTTATAATATCTTTGAGATGTTTCTTGATAATTCCCAATAGAAAACCTCTCAAGTGAGGAGAGCTAGAGTCCATGAAATAGACTCCAATAATAATGTACAAATGTAACTTTTAAAATTATCAAGAAGAAGAAAATGTTAGACCTAAACAGGTCAATGTATTGGGGGGTTACCAAACAAGATCCAAGTACAATCCTAATGCAAATACCTACATCCTAAGGTAGAAGAATAATCTCAATTTCTCCAATACGCAAAACAATCCTCCATTCACCCAAAGCTTAACTCAATAGGGCTAGCATTTCCACCAATAATTACCCAGGAATCCTTCTAGAAAACCAATTCTAGAGGATAACTTGAATGCATTCATTCAAGTGAGCAGAGACAACTAATCAAGAACAAATCAAGGGTTGGACTCTATGAAGACTTCAATCAAGAAGGTGAAAGTACAAAGGGAACAACTACGTGAGCATTTACAAAGCAAAGTAAAGAATAGGTTTCAGGTTATAAAAGCAATTGAACGCAATGATGTTTAGACAACGAGCCTATAAAATGATGAAATGCCCCATGCAATGTCTCACTAAAGAAGATATATATAGTCCTAGATGAGAGGTAACCCATTATTTTATTTTAATTTATTACTTTAATTTAATTTATTTTCATTTCATACATAAATGTTATTATTTATTATTTATTATTTTAAGCATAGATTTTTGTTGTTATTTTGTTAATGTTTTAAATATAAAATATCATAAAAAAGGGAGAGTAACGTTAAACTTAGTGTAAAGAATAAAGTGATGCACATCGCTGCATGCTTTTAACTATGTCGTGACATTGGGGTTTCTGACTAAATTGAAGAGAATATCAATGGCTCGTGCCACGGTCTGCATAGTTATTTTGGATAGAAATACCACCTATACTTGTTTTTCACTAAAATTTCTTTCATTTTCTCTCATCTTATTCCCAAATCCTATTTTTTTATCTCCCATAAAACACCACAATTCTCTCAAGAATCAGAATTTTCTTCCATTATCTCCCAAATCATTTCTTATAAATCACTTTCCTAATCATTTCCTAGCCATTCCATTAAATGTTTTTGGAAAAACCATCATATTTTCAACAAATATTCATCTCCTTCAAGGGATGTTCTTCATTTTATACATCCTCAACAACACATGTAAATCAAAATTTTCTATATTTTTTTAAAATTCACTGAGTTTTTATGAATTTTATTGGATTATTAAGAGTTTCAAACCCTAATTTGGACTAAGAGTGGTACGAAAAATAATTTAGTATAATTTATTTTGTGTTATTTTTATTTGAATTATGATAGAACCTCTACAATTTAATTAATGTTAAATTTTTAAAGTGGCACCTAAAAGGGGTCAACATGATAAAGGGTAAAGGGTTATAACTTCTAAGGATTATAATAGAGAGAATTTTCTACTTATGAGGACAAATTAAGGTTTGAAAAAGTAGTGTAAATGAAAGAAAGGTTTTATAGTGGAAAAATGGAATTTGATTAGGGGCTTAATGCCCAATTTGAGGGATTTTATGAGGTTATGTTAGCATTAGGATGGAAAATGTTTGTTAAGAAACCAGATACTGCTATGGAATCACTTGTTTGGGAATTTTATGCAAATGTTCCTGATGTTGTCAATAATATGATTGAAGTATGGGGTGTACTAGTCCCAGTTAGGCCAGTTGATAATGCTTAGTATAATATAATCATTATTGGTTAAGATGAATATGAGGTATATTTGGAAAATGTAGATTACACTACTGTAATAGAATGCCTAGCAATTGAAAGGGATTAATGGGGTTATACCAGTGGGAAACCTAAGGGATTTAAAGCAAGTATTTGGATAAGGTTGCTCACATTTGGATGCTTTATGTGTACAAGACTAATGTCCGCCAGACATTATTGCTCCACGGATAGAGAACGTGCAATATTACAATATATAATAATATCCAAAATGTCTATGGATGTAGGAAATATAATTCATCATAGGATTAAGTTATTTGCTAACAGTCATCAATTGAGTTACTTTTTCCCCAAGCTATTCAATGCCTTATAGGTATAACTCACTTAATAATGGTTACAAATTAACCATCTCCGGGTGGATACAAGCCATTTAGTAGCAACCAAGTATCAATATTATGATTTCACCTTTATACCTCCAGATAAATCACTATAATAACATGAAGAATAAGATTTAGATGACATGGAAGACTAAGCTCCAAATTTGTTTTAGAGTTTTATGAATTTGAAAATTTTTGTATTTTGTTTTATTATATTTTGATAACTATAGTTTAATTGCTTTCAATTTTGAATATTATGTTTGCTTTTGTTTTATGTTGTTTCTTTTATTATGTTTCCTACCATATGAATATTTTTTAGAATTATTAATTTTATAACACTTTGTTGGAATTTGTAAAAAGTACATAGTATTCTATCTGTATAAATTTAAATGTTTGAAATGATGGATGAACTTGCCATTCTACATCAACACTTGAGCATGTTAAGAAAATCAGTAACCTTTCTATTCTTTATTCTTTATCTTTAATTTGCAATTTTTACATTATAGGAAATATAAGTTTTAGGTTGAGGGTGGGAAAGGCTAGATCTTTATAAATTTGAGCCAATTTATTTATTTTTATTAAACATGTATTCACATTTTAAATTTTTTTTTATATTTTCACTTTTTTTTTATATTTTCACTTTTTTTTGTGTGCTATTATTTTAATTGGATTAGGAATTTTAATACTTAAAATTTTTCTTTCATAATTGTCATGTCTTTTATTTAATTTTAGGTAAATGATTAAGTCTTTATATTGTTAGATTAATTTCTAGAACATATAATGGAGTAATGTGATAATTAGTTTATTTTTGTCATAATTTATATTTCATGATAAAATATTGAAATTTCGATAAATCTAAAATTGGTATTTAGGAATGAAATAGTGGAGACTGTCTTCTGAGAATATTTTTAGCCATTATCTTTCCAATTGAGTGATAATATTTTTTCTATTCTTTTAAACAATCTTCTTATCAATTTTAAGATGTTAAATGATCTCTATAGTTTTTGCATTGAATGCTAAGATTTTTACATCTCATAAAGTGTTATATATTTATTTTAATTGCTTATATTGGATGACTTAAGCTGAAATTGGAAGTATCTACCCTCCTTCATTTATACGTGACTTCTAAAAAGAGACCTATATGGGGTTACCTATGCCAATAAAAAAATGACAAAAAATTAGCTACTCACCATATCATACAAAAATATGTACAAACTGTACATGGGTCTTCTCTTAAAAAAAGTGAGAAAAAGAAAAATAAGAAAAAAGAGAAAAAATGAATTGCATAAACCAAATACTATGACCCAAATATCCTATAAAGTTCTAAGAAATAGCTAAATACAAAAGGAAGAGAGAAAATAAATCCTCAAAAAGTCATTGCATTTCTTCATCTCTATAAGACATATAACTTAAAAAATTTATTTTATGATTTTGATTGATGATAAAAGTAGTATTTAATTTCTTTATAAATCCTTTTGAAGATTCCCATATGAGGGAACAATTATAGAAACGTCAATTGTTCTTCCAACTTAAATAGGGAATCAAGACCTAGATGAGGAGTGAAAATGCTAACCTATTGAATCATTTTGTGTGCTCTAAATAGATTCAGCCAAGCAAGCCTTACAACATGAGTTAAGCAATTAGCACAATTGTAGTACAAAGCAATATACTCAATTCAATACACAATAAAAACAACCAGCAATAAGGAAGAACTAAATGTAGTAAAAACACTAATAACATTATACCTCACAAGCTCTTATCCAGACTAGCAGTAAACATATGCAAGGAAAAACACTAATAGAAAGTGAGATAAGAATTCAAACTAAACAAAAAAAGGATTTCTAAACACTTCAAGACTTCATATATGGCAATTTATTTCGTAAATGATGATTGTACTCTCATAGCATGTGATCAATCTGGATAATAAACCCTAATAAAGAGTCCAACACCTAGTACACATCAAGGGTAAGGAGATAAAGACTCCTTAGAAACTCAAAAAATTTGTATATTGATAAAAGGCATATTATACTAACACATAATCTAATCATGCATGACTATAAAGAAAGAAACCAAGACTTGGTACACAATCAAGTTAAGGAGATACTGGTTGCAAACAATATAAAGATAAACTCTTGGGAAATAATCAAGGCTATAGTAAATATAATCACAGATAATAGTATAAAGCAAGAGGAATATTCTAGAGTCAGAAAGATGGCAATCAATAATAAAATATTTCTAATCAGATTCAAGAGTCAAAAAGATTGAAATAAATAATAAAGTTAAGATTTCTAATCAGAGTTTAAACATTAGTGTGTGGAAACATACACCATTTAAACTTTGATCATACTAACTCCACAATAGAGCATGTATAACACTAGATATAATGAGGTAAACCCACATAGAGCCTTTATCTATGTCGTAACATCCTCGGGTTACTTAAGGTAACCACTGAACATCGAAGAATCCACTAATCAATATAATAGTTACAACTTTGAAAGAAATAAAACCAATATTAGCTTTACTAGTTGAGACCTCCATCCTAACTACCTATTGCTACTTTTACTTACTACTTCGACAATGACATGGTTTTAGTCACGAGCCTAGCTCTCCTTCAAAGCCCACACCACCAATTGTGATGTGATCAACAACCATAGACTAGTAACCATAATTGATATAACTCACACTCTTGAGGACCACCCTCAAACTTAAGTAACTTATCTATTATTGCACACAACAATAGATGTAAGAACTTAAAGCATTCAACTTAGCTCCCTCTCATAAAGAAATTCTCAAAACATCAATAAAATAGTCTTAAGCATGCACAACTTAAGAACATTATTGTACACTAACTAGCAAACACCATCTCGAGTACTCGCAACTCATATGCATAGTTTTTTTCACACCATCATGAATAACTAAATAAAAAAACTCAACATTTTAATGATCCAAAAATAGAAAAAATGAGATGTCAATTTGACTGAGCTCTGTTGCATTTTTTCTAAGTACCAAATAAGAATAAATTGGGGTATTTATAGAGCCTCGAATGGCCACCTTTCCAACCACCATTACAGGGGTGGTGGCGAGTATGGTGATGAGCTTGATGA
The DNA here is from genome assembly GCA_030763125.1 of Hippophae gyantsensis. Classification (NCBI taxonomy): domain Eukaryota; kingdom Viridiplantae; phylum Streptophyta; class Magnoliopsida; order Rosales; family Elaeagnaceae; genus Hippophae; species Hippophae gyantsensis. The sequence continues at coordinate 53,429,519 of CM061031.1, read as the reverse complement.
TGAGCTTAGTGGTGATGAGCTAAAAATGATATTTTTTTCATCCCAAGAATGTCGAGTGAATTCCACAAATACCTATACACAAAAAGAACCAAAAATAAAAGAAAAAAAGTTAGCCAACTTCCACGCTCACTCGTCAAAAACTAATACTCTAGCTAGAATACACACTAGAAAAACCAACCCCATGGTGTGTGTAATATGCTTGCATACATAGTGTATCTAACTATGTGCATGTGTGAACTACTGATCCTTAGTAACCATTGTTATATAGAAGAAGACAAATACACTAAATAGGAATAAAAGAGACATTGTGTTTCTCACGATGGATAGTCTAAGAATAGCTAACATATAGCACAAGAAAATACTATCTATATACAATAAAAATATGTAAACTACACAATCTACATTGAACACAAATGTGCAAACTACACAATCTTCATGCAACACAAATATGGAAACTCCCTCAAAATATATGAAACACTCCCTATAAGTGTATGCATATTAGATTAACATAACATAGTGTAGAATACACTTACCATCCCATACAAAAAATATCATGTTAATGCAATGCATAAACAAATGCAAGTTGTGCACACATCTCCCTTTTTTTGAGAAGAAAAGTCAATGCAAGCTCACATAGGTGTGCAACATATCACACCACTATATGAAGTAGAGACATTAAATAGAAATGAAATAATCATAACACTCATGCAACATAGAAAAGAAGATTAAAATAGACATAAAAAGAAGTAGCATATGTAGTCAAGTGATAAATACAAAGAATCATATAGAGACAATAGCAAGATAATTGCATGTAACGAACAACAACCTAAAGGATAGACAAGTCAAGAATAGTGCAGACAGAAAATATCTCCCTAATACAATACATAGCATAGAGCCTTACATCTATATGTGATGTGGTAGGGTATAAGGGGCTTTATAGTATGCATATAACAAATTGACATGATGGGTGGTCATACACCAATGGTAGATAAATGTGTTAATGAATATGTAAGAAGATTTGACTAGGAGTCCAACTATCTTCCAAGTTGTTAGACTTCTAGTGACCCAACAATCGTTCCTTAAATATCAATGCCACTTAAAATTTTCAGCCAATCCCTAAGAAGGAGTTGACTATGAGTCCAAATCTCTTCCAAGTTGACACACTTTTACTGCTTCAACTATCTTCCCCTAACAAGACTTGTGTGATTTCAATCCTATAACCTCACCCCATACTATGCAGACACATACGAATAAACTTCCCAGTCTAACATATGCTAGGTATTCCAACGATAAATACCAGGCTATCATCTACAAGTGATATATATACACATTGTAAGACACATGAAGTAAGAGTTTGTAAATAAGGCATTCCACAAGTCATGCTAACAACCCTATTTATGTAAGATTCAGAAAAAGTGATGTAAAGAATAAGAGAGCATCACAAGAACATAACAGCATAATATAAACCTATTAATAGAGTAAACAAAAGGGATGCCAAAATACAAGACTATCTTTGAAACCACGTAAATGATACACACCTTTCCCTCTAAAAGTATGCATATGAGGCAATAAACATGTTATGCTACCTACTCTCAAAAATCATGTAGCACACACAATAGTAAGAAACATAAAGTTGTGCACAAACACTTCTTCCCTTTTTTTAAGAATAAAAGAGCAAAATGATACCTTTATATGAGGAAGAGAAGTTAAACAAAAATAAGATGTAAAAGGAGAAGTAGATGGAACAATTTTAAAGAATAAGAGTGACTTTAGATTAAGTAATGCACTTAACATAAAAATTCAATCCATGATGCATCCAAGAATGGATATGACTAAAAGATTGATTTCATGCTCAGTGTATGGTGTGCATAATATGTTTACTATATATGTCATCAAGAAATGCTTATGCAAATCAAGCAAATTGAAATATAGACTCAAATTGATTAAGTGTAGGCTTAAATGAAAGCAATAGGTCTTTCAATGCTTGTAATAATAGCCTGAGGTTTGGGTAGAAGAGAAGAAAAATTTAAAGAAAGGGACACAATTAGACAACAATACGTTCACTTTTTGCATAGAGATCACAATCGTAAGTGACAATCCAATAAACTTGGAATCTTTTCCTCTTACTTCTCAATTTTGGAGCACTCATAATTTTCCCAAACAAGGGATCTTTTTCCTCTTTCTTTTTTTTAAACTTATTCTTTCTTTCTTATTATTTTCTTTTATTTCCTTTCCAAACTCTTTCCTTCAAGCTCAAGAGTAATACAAAGAATCCCAACACAAATAAGTTGAACAAGTAGAAGTTGAGACTCAATAAAAGGATAACCAGGTAAGTGGGATTCATTATTGGAGCTAGGCTAGTATATGCAAAGAAATGAAAGTATAACATAAAAGCTCAAGAGAGGAAATTAAGGATAAGAAGATAATAGAGACAAGAAGGATGGAATGGTTAAAATGTGGCCTAAATACTCTTTCTATCTAAGTAGCACCTGTTGATTTTACCTCGAGAGACACTACACATGGATTCTATAGGTAGTTAGAGGTATACAAATCATTTAAGTAATAAATCCACATAAACTTCTCAATAATATCTATACAAATTCATAACATTAAGACATGTGCAAGAAAAAGTTCATTTCAAATAAAATACAAAAATTTAGCCATACATACGTTCAAAAATACACATATAAAGACAATTTAGTCAAAAGCATGTAAATCATATATCATCAATGGTCCCTTTAAAATTCATTTTACAAGCAAAAAGATAGTAGGATAGAAGAATGGGTAGAACTATCATAGGAAGAGAAAGAAAGAGAGTGTCAAAGGAAAATACAATAAACTAGCAAGATAACAAGGATGGCTTTAAAGTTGATCATAGGCAAAAAGGATAAGGTTGTACATCAAGAAAGATTAATTGTAAAAACTATTATAGTGAAACACTCATATACTCAACAAAGTAACACACCTCAGTTTTTTCCATAAAGATACCTCTAAAGAGTAAGAGAAAGAAGAGTAGGCAAAATAATCTATGCATGTTTAGTGATTATATAGGTTTATATTTGCTTATTTTATTATCATTTTATGCAAATTTATCTTTTCAAAATCATGGGTATATTTTGTTGCTTCTCAAGTATTTCTTGTATCAAAATAATTCCACTTGAAGAATTATACTTTAAGCATCCATTACAACTTAGAAGATTAAAAGAAAACATTTGTAAGATATTGCATATGTTTTAAAATTAGAGAAAGGAAATACAAGGAATTCAGGGTTACAAAGTGATGCACTTTGAAGTGTGTTACGGTATGAAATTATTGTGAGCCACAGCTCGAGGCCAAAGGAAAGAATCATATGCATCCAGATATGATGTAGGTCATTGTGTGCAAAACATTATGTATCATGACGTGGAGATAATGGATTCTTCTCAAACCGTGTATAAGCTGTGTATTTTGCTATATGGAAAAATTGTATGTTGTAACACTAGGTTAAAAAATCCAGTTTGTCCTTTTGTTCTCACTCTATAAATAAGGCACTATTTCTTTTGTAAAATATACACTATATCCCATCATCTATCTTCTAGCTAATTTCTTAAATTTCTAAGCTTTGTTTAGCTTTCATTTTTGTAGTTTAAAGTTCTCTAAATTTAGATTTGAACAAAGTTTAGTTTATGTAATAGTTTTAATTTTAGTTCAATAAACATTGTGGCAATTATGTTTCAAGGTTTTCTCTAAAAGAATTTTTTTGAGGTATATTTAAATATAAAATTTTCAAATTATATCTAAATGTTGTTTTATATGCTATTTGTTTAATTTATTGATCATTTATTAAACTACGCATAATTGGGTATAAATAGTATGAGATATTAGTAATGTTGTTACACTTGTGGAATTTTAAAATAGATTAAACATCATCATAAAATGAATTAGGTTTTATTTATTTATCAAGATTAAAATAAAGTTTGTAAATAAATAATATATTGACCAAGTATTTTTCATAATAAATAAGAGAGTTACATTTAAGACTAAAAATATATGAATCTGATTTAGAGTAATGCTTCAAGATATTAGATTTGCATTATCTAAAAAAGATATTATGACGATATGTCATTAATAATACCAAATACAAGAATCATAAACCAAACTTAAACACCTTGATGTAAGATTAAATTATTAGACCCAACTGAAGGTGGTAATTAAATAGTTCACTATCTCTTAGAAAAAATGATAATTTAAGTAAAATTAACTACTAGAATAGACTAAAGGCGGTAAGTGATTTTAATTAATAATAAATGGTAGACTTAATTAATCTTCTACTTTCAATAATATAGAGAATAAATAATCTTAATTCATATATTCAATAACTTACTTAATATGGAGCAAGCATAATTGACTAACTAATACATCCTATAAATTCTCCACTACATGATAAAAGTTTTATTTCATAAAATTTTATTAAACCTATCTTTATTTTTAGGTCATTAGTTTAGAAACTCAATCAAAAACAATCATGATAGGATGTTTAGATTATTTAATGTAGATATACTTACCAAAGAAAGATCCTAAATAGTGTTGCTTTAACAAACCCAATGTTAGATGATGCCCAGCCAATGCATCATTCCACTAAAGACATTTCAGTTGGTGCTTCTTCGGCCTGGTCAGCCAAAAAAAATGTCAATTTGTCCATAGCTACATCAACCAACACATCGCCTAATTTGACTTGTTCACATACTAATCAAATTACTACACATATGGTTTGCCGACGAATTTCCATTTGACTTCATCCGATGAATATGACTTAGTATGACCATAAAACCTAATTTAAACCCATATAAATACTCATGAATATCCATTTTGAAGAGAATAATGAGCAAATTTTAAATTAGAGATAAAGTTTAGGGTAATTATTTTAGAGCATCTTGACTAGGCTTTAAAGAGAAATTCAATAATAAGTTTAGTGACTGGTGTAGCTAACTTATTTGGCTTATCTTTCTTATCAAATCAATAAGATTTTGATATATTCTTTCCCTTTATAGTTATGAATTATTTAGATATCTTTTTGTATGTATTAAATTTTCTTTCCAACTAAAAAATTTATTGGGATTATTACTAATTTCAACACTAAATTATAATTTGTTTAATTTCATGTTTAAATGTCAAAGCATGCTAATTCTTGAATTAGGTGTATAATTAGTTTTATATTTAGTTTTGTTTATTGCAAGATTAACAAGTTAGTATCAAATTGCTAATTTTTGTAATTAAAGTAGCAAGTTCTAATTTTTTTTATAATTAGAGTTAAATTCTTAGGTTAGAAATTGTTAATGATATTAATTTCATCAAATTTAGTTGTTACTTTTTTATTGTAATGCAATAAATGAATTAAGTCTAGTAGTCATAATTCTAGGTTGATCATGAGTTGGGTTAATTAATAACCAAGCTGTTATCCAATTATAAGGTAAGAAAGAGTAGGGAATCTTAGACAAAAATAAATTCCTTAAACTAAAATTGCAAAAACCAAAAAGGGATGTTAAAATTTTATAATAAATTGAGGAGTTGAAACTCAATGGATCATAGCATGATTAATTTAATTGTAATCTAATATTAAGGATAATCTCTTAATCATATAATCCTCTTATTAATCTATTTTTTAATTGTTTTCTATTCTCTTATTCTTTTATGTTAGTTTATGTTTCTATAAAAATATTCAAAACCTCACATTGATAACTCTATAAAAGTAGAACTATAAGTGGCTAGGTTCTTTATTTGGGGGTTTGGATAAACTAGCCACGAAACCATTTGATTAATTTTATTTAGTTGAAAGATTTCCTCTATTGACAATTGATTTAATGCTTTTGATCTTAATGCTTGAATTTTTTGGCTAACAAATTATATGATTTGAGATTCATGCCCTAGCTTGACAATGTAGGTTTTTCTTTGAATTAGACATAGAATTATTATTACATGACTTGAAATAATATGACAATATGAATGATGAATGTGTGACTTGATGTGATCATAATTGATGTGTGAATTAAATACCATGACAATGTGATTGTTTGCATATAATCCTAAAGAATGCTTCACAAAGATTCCTAGGCATAGAAGATCATGTAGCCAATTAATTTAATAGAAAAATTAAACAACAATATTTGATATTGCATGTGGAGTGGTTTGAGGATTCATAGATACAAAGTCTCCAAATATTATTTGCTTCATCTTTATTTGTATTTTTGAATTAATTATGGATTTAATCATTAGTTTAGAGAATTTTTTTTGTAACTCGCTTAAATAGTATTGTAAATACTACATATTAGAACTTAGTTATAAAAACAAATAACTCCCCATGTGACGATACTCGTATTTAACACACTTTATTACTAAGATGACCCATACACTTGTTGAATCGCTAGCAAATTTTTGGCATCGTTATTGGGGAGTGAGTTACTTTGTTTTAGTTTTGTGTATACCCAACTAGATAAGTACAAATATTGAAACTTTTGATCTTGAGATTGAAAAAATTATTCATAGGTCAAAAAGAGAAATACTACACAAAATTTTGCTTGGGGACATGGAAAACTTAAAGTCACATTCGGACATCATCCTCACTAAATATCTTCATAGTACCATAGGTAGATGGGGTTCAATCATCCTATATTATACCCTCTATTAATGCAAAAAAAAATTTGAATGAAAACATATTGTGATTCAAATGGTACAATCAAATAAATTTAGAGGGCTAGATAGAGAGGATCCTAACTCAAAGTTAGCCACATTCTTTGAGCTATGTGATACGTTCAAGATGAATGAAATTTTAGAAGATCTATGGCATCTTCAATTGTTCCACTTCTCACTTAGGAATAAGGAAAAGGCATGGATAATTACTTTACCTATAGGATCCATCTCCACTAGAGATGACTTAGCCTAGAAATTCTTAAATAAATAGTTTCCACCTTCAAAGATAACTAAGATTAGGAATGCTATCACTTCCTTCCAAAATATGATGGGGGATATTTCTATGAGGCATGGAAATACTTCAAAGAGTTATTTAGACAATGCCCACATCATGTATTCCTTCATGGCTACAAATCCAAACATTTTATGGAGGAATATTAGTGTAAACAAGAACTATTCTTGATGTAATAGCTGGAGGTGCTTTAATGAACAAAGGCACATCGTTCATTGAAATGAATTAAAAGGTTGGTAGAAGATGCTATATTCAAGGTAGATAAATTCATCTTTCCTATTGATTTTATTATGCTAGATGATAAGTGTCTCAAAAGTACTAAATATTACATGACTTATTTACAATTCAATGTCAAAAATAAATTTTTATTTGCCTAATTTTATCATTAATTTAGTAAATCTATATTTTCAAAATCATGGATATTTTTGTTATTGTTTAAGTATATCTAAGATACCCTAATTGTTTAATCAATAATACCCTGATTGGCATGTCTCCATACTATTTATTGTTTCACAAAGCTTGTCATCTACTAAAGGAAGTGGACCATAAGAATTTTTGGCTATAAATAAATTGGATTTGAGAAATAATTAGGGCCACAAAGAATGTTGAAACTAAATAAACTTGATGAAATTAGGTTGCCAGGATATGAAAGTGCTATGATTTACAAAGAAAATACTAAGAAATGGCATGCCAAGCTCAATTATTCCTCTAAAGGAAAAGAAAATAGAATTGAAAATAAGTTATTGTGAAGTTACAATAAAAAAAGAGAAAAGAGATGTGGACTAAAAGAATAAAAAAAGAATAACAAAAGATGGTGTACTAAAATATCAAGTAAAAGCTCAATTGTAGTTAACAAATGCATGACAAATAAAAAGAAAGCTAAGGTGTGGAAAGAGCCTAAATGTCTTAATTTATCGACCCTCACCCAAGCCTTACATTACAAGTTGTTTAGCAATCAAATAGTGGAGAATACCATGTGAGAATATTTTGAGCCTATTACAGTTCCCTTTTAAGAGATAATATTTTTATACTCCTTTAAACACTCTTATTACCAATTCAAATATTAGATGATCTCTATAGGTTTTGCATTGAAAAAGCATACAACTATTTCATTCATGCATGTCTTCAATATATATATATATATATATTGGGTTCCCTAGATATATATGGGTTCCATCAAGCCAATATAAAAAAATAGAAAATTAGCCACTCACCAAATAATACAAATATATATATGGTAACCAAATCGTACAAATATGTATATGGGTCCACTCTCTAAACAAAATTGAGAAAAGAGAAAAATGAATAGTATAAACTAAATACTAAGATCAAAAAATACTTCAATGTTGTAAGAAAGGCTATTACGAAAGAAAAGAAAAATAGGAAATAAATCTCCTTGAAGTCATTTCATCATCATTCATCTATAAAGGTATATACTTGATTTTCTTACTTGATGATTTGATTGATACATGAAAATAGTATTTAATTTCTTTATAAGGCCTATGATTTCAATCTTATCATAAGATCAATGTTATGCACTATTATGAGCCTTTCTTCTTTAAACTTTTGTGAGCTCACCAATTCATTTCTTTACATAACTTCCATTTGCATATAACTTTGATTGAGTACTTGAACCTATAGGATCGATGTGATATTGAGAGTATGACTTGTGGGGATTAGAGTCTATGCGAATTCAAATTCCTAGCACTGAAATTGGGTGAGTCCATATTGGTACATTTTTGATGGGGAATATAAATTTGTGATTTTCAACTAATGTTGTAATAAATTGTGAATCTTTGGGATGTTTATTTATCTAATTTTTTAGATTCAATTATGAACTTAATTTTGATGTTTGTGGGCATCATCACTAAAAATCCTCACGAGATTTTAACTATCCACTAAGATAACCTAAGGATTTATTTAAAATTGTATTGCCTATGTTAAATGAAACCATGTAAATCTACATAAATGATTTAGGCTATTTTAATTTATTTAAGTTTTTGTTTTTAGCTTTTTGCTTTCCTTGCTAGAGACTAGCAATAAGCTAGTTGAGGGTTGTAATGAGCTCTTGAAAAGCACGAATATTACCTGATTTATTTGTACTTAAATGAAATGAAAATATTTTTATTTGTACAATTTTATCATTATTTAAGCAAATCTATGTTTCTAGAATCATTGGTATGTTTTGTTATTTTTCAAGTATTTTTGGCTTCAAAATTGGTTAAAGTGATCAGCATATGAAGATTCAAATCTAAAGCACTCATTTTTTAACTTAGAAAAATAAAAGAATAAAATATACCTAGCTTATATGTAAATCCAGCCAGTTGTAAGGGGTGAAATAATAAGAAAAGTGAAGACAAGCAGATCAACGTAGGCTATAGCATGAATTAATATTTACCATGGAACAACCTTCCCTTGAATAGATTCAAGCTTACAAAAAGTGATGCAAGTGGTGGAGAAATATGGGCCACGATGTGTGCTAATACCTCCTTCATGATCCTCTTTTCTCTCTTCTCCCTTAGCAAAAGAAACATACCTTAGCTTCTATGTTTTAACACACCAAACTTAGCAAACAATTTTGAGTTTTAGAAACAAATTCTCTCCAAATTTTGTTTTACTTTCTTTAGTTTTATGTAGTAGTTTTGATTCGATAAGGTAGATATTTTTGGAGGTTTTACAGTTGATGGATTGATATATAAGCTATCAATAAGAAAACATCTATGGTATTAATTTTGATTAAATTATATTATTTACAGATTTAATTTTATGTATCTTTCTAAATGCTATTTTTAATCTACTAACCATTTATTAAATCTGAATATGTCTAACAAATTGTGATAATGAGATTTTAGTTTTACTGATATGTTTGTGTAGTTTATTTAAGTGAATATTTTTAATAATAATTAAACAAATTATTTTCTATTTCAAAATATTTTGTAAGATCTATTGCTTAATAAATACATTGACAACATATTTTTCATAATACATTTAAAATATGAAAGTTATGTTTTGAAAACATGAATCTAAAATCTTATTTAGATAGCTTGAATAGGAGTTTAAATTATCGGCTTGATCGAAGGTGTTTAGTGATTTAATTAATAACAAAAAGTGATCCGACCGAAGGCGCTATTTATACATATAAGGGAAAGTTAATAATCTAAATTTATATTTCATTAAGCTAATTAATTTTATTAAACATAATCAACTAGCTAAATATCCCATTAATTCTCCATTGAGTCTTAAATGTTTATTTCATGATATTTGTTGAATCCATCCTATTTCTATGTTTAATTTTATGTTAATAGTTTAGACTTTTAAAAATCCAAATATCATGACATAATGTTAATGATTCATTTTTGTGCTTGTTTTTAAGAAGTTTGTTGAATTATTTAAAACCACATAGTTCCTCTTTAGACCAACCTTGGATGTACATTTATCTCTTTTTACAAAATAATTCTTTCACTTGCAGAATAGACTCTGGTACTAAAATGTCTATGCAACTTGCAGAATTGGCCTAGCAAGTTGCACTTCTTACCACTCAGAACACTCAAAATAGAGAAGCATATGATGTGTGTAGTAGTTATTGGCATGGTTCTAACATATATCCTTATAAAAGAGAACCAATTATAGGACTTGAATAAGTGAATGCAATGAAGGGTTATCGACATAGACTTAGGAAGGTCTCGTATGCAAGAATTACAATCAATGGTGAAGAAATAATCCAAATTTCTCTTAGAGGGCAAACAACCCTACCTATACCCAAAACCCATACCATATGTAAGGCCAATAATACTACCAAAAAATCCCACATAATCCTCCAAATAAACTAACTTTAAAGGTTAACTTGAATGCTTTCATTCAAGTCAACAAAGGCAACCAATTTAATAGTAATCGAATGTTGGATTCTTTGGAGACATCAGTAAAATGGATTGAAGTGCAAGTGGGGCAACCTATTGAGCATTTACAAAAGCATGTAAGAGAAGAGTTTCTTAGTCAAAATGAACATGTGAAGGCTATTATTGGCTTTTATAAGGATGATTAGCTAGAAGTTGAATTCCTAGAATTTAATAAATATTTACATAATGATTTAGAGAACATAAGCAATTCCAAAGCCACCACAAAAGATCCTTCAAGCATTAATTCTATATTCTTTGTACTTGTAGCAAGGAGTGGATGAGCCGAAACCCATAACCATGTTCATATGATTGGCTGATAAATCTTTAATTTATCCAAAAGGTACTGTAAAGAACTTAATGGTACAAGTAAATAATCTTATCATATCTGTACATTTTGTAATTGCAAATGAGCAAGAAACCCTACAATTGGAGAATGAGCACCGTGTACTTCTTGGTAGGCCATTCATGGCCTTAACTAAGACAATTTTTAATGTCCACAATAAGAGTGTCTCAATGATAGTCTTGGGAAAGATTGTACATTTTTAAGCACATACTGACACAAACTCATTGACAAGGGGGACATTGAGTGAATTAAGTTCTATAAAGTGTAATCCTCCCAATTAGCATCTCACTAAGGTGTTAAACTAATCTCTAAATAGGAGTTACCCATTATGATTTTTTTTCTTTTTTTTCTATTTCTTTTTGTTTTTATTTGTTAGTTATATTTGTTTTTGTTTTATTTTTTTATTATGTTTTCTTTTGTTTTAAATTTAATGTATTTTATTTTATTTCTATTTTTGTAAACAAAGTTATGTTATTTAGAACTGTTAATTTTATGACTGTTTGGTAATGTGTTATTCATGAGAAGTAAACAGTTTTTCTCCCTGTATGGTAGAAATTGAGTAAGATGATGGATACAACAAGAGTAAACACATGACCATACTTAATCACATTGCGCTATTACCACTACTACAAAACCGGGTTTTAAAGTCAGTTCGCTAAACGCACTTTAAATGGAAAGACTTAAAATTTAAAGTTGGTTCATGCATTGAATCGACTTAAAAATTTTTTATACATATTTTACTCTTTTTATACTTTAATAAGAACATATATTCGATCGTATAATAGCAAAAAAAACCAAAAATTGTTTAACAAAGTTTAAATAATACAAATAATTGAAAAATTAAATATAATTAATTACTTAAGAATTAAATTTATTACAAAAAATATTTTATATACAATACATATATATGTATATATTTAACTTAAATTACAAATAAAATGATGTCCCTTTTATCATGGATTTTGTGATATTTCTAGTTTATTTCAAGGAGAAGAAGCTTGGTTTGCTTAGAATCACCAGCATAGTAACTAGGAAACTAGGCAAGATATCGATATGAGATGGAGTTTAGCCAAAAACTGCTTGTCCATATAACAATTCATTCCTCTAAATACATGAGCACATAAACATCCATCAAACAAGCATCCCAAACTTCAGAGACACAAGAATAGAGAAATTAAAATATTATAAAAAATTTCATGCTATTTTCCTATATTCTGTCCATTCTTCTCGTAAATCATCACAAATTTGCATATTTGACTTGTTCCAACAAAGAACTATGTGTAATTAAATTCAAAATAAGAATGTAATATCATGAATTCACCAAAAATAACTTATATATGTTAAAACATTAGTAAAAGAGATTACCACATCGACACTAGAGTGATATAATAATAACCCCCATAGCCCGCCTTGTTCCAACAAAAGAACAATATGTAATTAAATTCAAAATAATAATGTAATATCATGAATTCATAAAAAATAACTTATATATGTTAAAAGATTAATAAAAGAGATTACCACATCGACACTAGAGTGATATAATAATAAACCTCATAGCTCGACTTATTCCAACCAAAGAACTATATGTAATTAAATTCAAAATAAGAATGTAATATCATGAATTCAAAAAAAATAACTTATATATGTTAAAAGATTAGTAAAGAGATTACCATATCGACATCGGAGTGATATATAATAATAACCATATCCTATTGAAATCATATTAGCACTGTATTAATCTGGAATGAAGCTGGTATTTTTAATGCTATAATGAGCTCTAAATATGAAGTCTAGTGCAACTCCAATTTGTTACTTGGGTTGGTTGAGTTTTGGTGCCCATATACTAATACATTTCTATTTCCTCGAGGTGAACCAATAATTACTCTTGAAGATATGATGATTCTTGGTAGTTTTCCTATACTTAGCTGGGCAGTGACTACCATGATGTTGTCATACCAAGGGAACTAGGCAAGAAATATGAGATGATATAATTTAAAGCAAGAAAATAGGTCTATATAACAATTCATTCCACTAAATACATGGGCACACATAAACATCCATCAAACAAGCTGCCCATACTTCATACACAGTAATAGAGAAATTAAAGCATTATAAAAATTACCATGATGTTGTCATATGCTATTTAAGATCATCAGAATCTTCTCCTGATTCTTCTTGTGATGATATAATTTAAACCATATGATCTGCCCATTTCTCTCGCAAATTATCAAAAACTTGTGGGTCATAGCCCGTCTTGTTCCAACCAAAGAACTACATGTATTTAAATTCAAAATAAGAATGTAATTGGATGAATTCACAAAAAATAACTCATATATGTTACAAATGTATATTGGTAAAAGAGATTACCACATCTTTAATTGAAATTTTGATATTTGTGATGATTTTACTCATAAACTTCATGACATAGTAACCACACATGACTCCATCATTATGTTGTGAAACCTACAAAAAACAAGTGTATATGATTTTCCATATTCAAAAATCTTTATTATTCAATAGTAAAATTAATAAAATTATTAATATTCACTTGTACATACCATAACTTTGTACCATATAAGCTTATGAGATTTTTTAAGGGCAATGCCCCTACTCTTGTTCCAAAACTTCCATGTCCTATCAAAGTTTAAAATGGTTAGTTTTTTATTAAATATTACAAAGGACAATAGGAGAAAAATAGCTAGCTATAACGCTTACATTTCAACAACTACTTTTGTATCTTTACTCAATTCTATGGAAGCTAAGTCATAGTACCAAACATGATTGCCATACAGACCAAGGATTACTAACATCCAATTATCTTGGCCTTGTTCAAACTTTAGTGGCCAAGGGATTATCAACTTCTGATTTCTATTTAGCGTTAATGCCCTATCAAATAATTGTTTAGCTCTAATGCTAACATCTTTCTCTTGATATTGATCGATAAATGAAGAATCATAGAACACTACTAAATGTGATGAGTGATTATGTTGAAGTCGATAATAACATGCCCTATATAAAAGAAATATATATAAATAATTAGATAATATAAATACACACATATATATGTTCTACATAAATGAAAATAATCAATCATTTGATATTCAAATAACTACAATATGCACTCGATCGATATATATGTTTGACCAATGTCTACATCAGAATATTCTATAGGAAGTGGCACAGTCCATCCATCATTTATGCTAGATTCCCTCACAATAATAGTCATCAAAGTGCCAAGATTTCTACTGAAGTTTAAAGCATAATAATAACTATACTTTTTCCATGGCTTCTTCTTGAATAACTTAGTGCATGAGGATTGGCCACTAGACAGATTTACCATAAGATACTTGCTTTGTATCTCTTAAATGTATCATACTTACTAGTTCTGGTATAATAAAATAAAGAAGAAGTATTATGTATGTTAGTAACAATAAAAGAATAATAATATAATAGTAGTAAAAATGTGTTATCTTAAGTAAAAAAATAGTTCCACATCAAAATTTATCACAACTTGACTTGACGGCCAAGCCACATATTATCCAACCACCTCTTGGATTGTGGTAGAATCATAAGGCACAAGTAGTGGATAATCATGGAGCAATGATTGATCAATTACTATTTGCCTATGATTTAGCAAATATTGATTATGAATCATCCGATCATTGCTCAATTGTTGTACAGTTCCAATAGCTACAAAGTCCATTGATGAAGGATGTTTCAGTAAACATTTCATATTCTATAAAATATTTAAGCGTTACAAATAATAAATAAAATATATAATAAAAAATAAAAATAAAATATTATCTACATAAAATTTAAATCTTACCATAAATTATTCATCAAATAGAGGAGGACTCCCATGTGGGGTAGCTATTGGAAGTATATTCTCATCAAAACATTCATCGTGATGTGATGCATGGTAAGAATACATAGATTGCATTAGAGAAAATGAACCACTACCTGATTGCATCTGCATTCTTGGCATAAAGGGAGGACCAATAGGATATGTGGCATGCTTGGTATGGATGGTGGCATGAATGGCATGGATGGTTGCATGCCTGGCCAATATGGCATGCCCTGATTATAGTATGCTGACATGCTTGACATATGTTATGATTGATATTATTTTAAAGTGGCAATCTCACTTAACATTGAGGGCTTAAAAGAGTTGAGTTCTTCTTCAATTTTATTGTACTTCTCCTTACTGACCATCTAAGGCTTTTGTTTTGGAATGTTAAAATACTCCATATAACCATTATATTTGCTTCCTCCCCTAACACGAATAGGATGCTCACGTCCAAATGCATGATATATAGCATCTCTCCCGGGCTGTTCGATTATTTCACCTCTGGCTATTTTTTCTTGAACAATTCTCTACAAATAATAAAGCAAATAAACATATCATACATTATTACATCAATTAGCAAAAATCATAAGGACTTTGTATCAAGTTAAATTTCTAACCAACTTATTTAGTTGTTCTTCTCCTCGCTTAGTCATTGGTCTTGACTTCTTCCTTTTGGGGGTCTTTGTTTCAATGTACAATTCAGATCGGGTAACCGGTCTACCCAATTTAGCTTCCTACATAAATTAATTAAATTAATTTATTAACCATGACATCAACTTAAATTTGAGGAAAATAAACATAAAAATATCTATAAATTAACAAAAATTAATAATACCATTCTATATCTAACTTCAGGATTTGAAGACCTCCCAGTACGGTTAGGAAGATTATTGTAATTTGTATATTCTAATGTTCTTCCTTAATAATTTGAAATTCATCTGTACATCTATAATCCACAAAGTCTTTCCAAACATGAGGTATAATCCAGGGGTGTCCTTTAGGGATTTTGTATAGTTATACTTCACCAAGTGGTTCCAAATATGGAAACATATTATTTTTTGCCAATCTGGAAGTTTTGTATTCCTTCCACGCCTTATTTGCAATCTTATAACACTTTCTCTTCCAAGTGTTAGGGACTTTATAACGATTCTGTAAAAACACACTACAAAAGATGAGATACAATACAAAAAAAATATAATATATGTAATTAGTTATAAAATAAAAGAGACTTACACATATGGTTTTCCATATTTTGACCTTTCCAGCTTCTTCAACCTAAGTCCAATCATTTATATTGATTGGTATACTTGACTTCATAAGTCTACCAATAGAGGATTTCAATTGTTGGCCATTTTCCCTTATTAGATTACTAGTAGTATCAAATAGAATGGGCACTCTATCATATAGGTTAAGTGGAGCGTCAGGTACATTCGCCCAACCCCTTCTTTTCAAATGCCCCAATGGATCTTTTGGATCTACAAGCTCTAGTACCCTAGGATCCATGAAATATCTACAAACAATGATGAAATATAAATTAATTGATAATTTTAAGTCCATACAAATATATAAACATCCAAGAGTTATTAAAACAATATAGAACATAGATTATGTTTAATTAGGTTGTTGATCGTATAACTATATTCCTTCATCATCACTTCGAGTCCATGATGAAGAATCATTGTCATCATGTAGATCATCACATGCATTAGGCAATTTGTTTGAAAAATGACTAATATTGGATAATGTATCAAACATATTGTCATCATCTTTTAAAGCATCACAATGGTAGAACTCCTTTTGTGGAGGCGTTAACACAACAGACCATCTTGTGTCAATATGATTTCTCAAGTAAAATACTTGTTTTGCATGAAGTGCTAATGTGAAAGGATCATCAATGTCACTTGTCTTGGATAAATTTACAAGGGTAAATCCAAAATCATCTATTTTATATCCAACAATGATAACATCTTTGACTCAATCACTTAAGAATACTATTTCATGGAAGACCTCATAATCGAGTTCCCAAATTTCTTAAATTAGACCATAATATGTTCTATCAGAAAGTATAGGATTACCATCTTTTGAACTAGCAAATTGCATAGTTTGTGCAGCCATCTTCACACCACTGTTCTGATTTACTCAGACTTTGTCTATTTCTTGAGTCATAAACATCGATCCATTAATTGTGAAACTAGAAAATGATTTGACATCAAATTTTAGACCATGTGTAAGTCATTCTAAACTTTCTATTATTTTATGATTGGGTTTGTTTAGTTCAACTTGAATCTATGCATACAAAAATATGAAATGTGTTTAAAGTAAAGTTTTAAAACATTGCATAGAAGTACTAATGAATTCTTGTATGTGACACTTACATGGTTGTGAAACCAATTAATAAGCTCTTGCTTATGTTCATCATACAACCATTTTGCTCCTCCTTTTATTTTTTAATGAGGATCGATCTTCAGTAAGTTTAAATGCATTATGTAATGTTATTAAAGATATATCAAGTAGATATCATTAATAGCTAAATAAATAATAATTTCATTTTAAATGGAAAAGGTTGAACCCGTCATCACTTACTCTATGTAGAGTTATGCCCCATTATTATTTACCAAAATGATTCGGTGTGCTTTTTCCTATCGAGTGTGATAAATAAACAAGTTCTTAATTTCACCAAGCATAGGGTTACCTACTTGGATCATGTGACATTCTAAGAACAACTTGTGCATAGGATTCCCAATTTCAGTGCAACCACTAAAGTATTCAAAACAAAACTCAATGGCCTCTTTAGCAATGTAACGTTACACCATGCATCCTTCAGGTTGATTTCGATTATTTATAAATCCTTTAAGGACTTGCATGTATTTCTCAAAAGGACACATCCACCTTAAGTAAGTAGCACCACAAAATTGAAACTCTCGAATTAAATGAACACACAAGTGAATCATTATATCGAAGAAATGAGGGAAATATTTTTCAAGTAGACACAAAGTCTCTACAACATCTTTCTGTAAAGAGTTTAACTCACCAATTGATATAGATTTCTTGCATATTGTATTGAAGAATGAATAAAGATGAATTATTGATAATCAAACATTTTTTGGAAGAATTGATCTAATAGCAACTAATAGTAACTGTTACATTAATATATGACAATCAGGTGATTTCAATCCATAAAGTTTCTTATCAGTGATAGACAAAAAATTTATTAAGTTGGATGAGTAACCATTAGGAACTTTCACACCTACCAAACATTTACAAAACACATCCTTTTATTTTGTTGACATTGTATATGATGTGGGTGGCAAGTATGTTCAATTCTTTTCATTTTCCACCCTTGGTGCCAATTCAGGTCATATGTCTAGTTTCTTTAAATCCAATCTTGCTTTAATTCCATCCTTCGTTTTTCCAGGTATATTAAGTAATGTACCAATCAAGATCTCACATAAAGTTTTCTCAATATGCTTGACATCTAAGATGTGATGAATGTATAGGTCTTTCCAATAAGGTAATTCCCAAAATATTGATTTTTTATTCCAGTAACCATGATTTATTGATTCAATAACATTTTCATTTTTACCCTTTTTATTAGTTGACCTCTTTCATTTCCCTACCTTAGTGAGTATTATTTTTCTCATCTTTCCATATTGTTAGAATGTCATACCATGCAATTGCCTTGATATCACAACACCACGCAAAAGTCGGGGTGTACGATCATGATCTTCTTCACCATTGAACGGTTTCTTTTGGTATCTAAACTTGTGTCCAGATGGCAAAAATATATAAGAAATATTTCGTCCATGAACAAGATAAGTTACATAAGTGTCATCACTACATATAGGGCATCCCGTATAACCTTTTGTTGCATGTCCTCAATAATGTTAACATCATGAATTTTCTTTTCATACACAACTAGGGAGGAAGGTTGTCTGTTACCATAATTACTAGCCAATAGCTACATCTACTACTAAGGGAACTATATGGATTAATTCCATCAACAACAATGGAAAGACAAAGATTGTGGGGATCATATGCAAATTAAGGGGATAAATTATCTACTACTTTCCAATTTGGAGAATCACAAGGATGACGTAGCACCCCATCATCAGATTGATTATTTGAATTCCAAGTCAACATCTTTGATGTCTCTATACTTTTGAACAACCTCCGAAAGCGAGGAATCAGAGGAAAGTACCAAAGAACCTTTGCGGGCACGCCTTTCTTAGGTGTTGTCTCATTTGTAGCATACTTCCACCTCAATTCTTTACACATCTTACAATCATCTAATGTCTCATATTCTTTCCTATAAAGAATGAAATCATTTGGATAAGCATGAATCTTATGATATTCCATGCCAAATAAACTAAGAGATTTCTTCACTTCATACATTGAAGATGGCAATTCAATACCCTCAAGAAACATATCTATTAGTAGATTTAGTAATTTTGTGAATCCCTTGTGAGAAAAACCATGTTTTTCCTTCACATTGTACAAATGAACCAATCCCAACATTTTAGTATATTTCTTGCATTCTGGATACAACAGTTTTTTGGCATCTTCTAGAAGTTTTTTAAAGGTTTCAGGATCATCCTCATGTAGTTAATCTTCAACACCATGAAACATATTTTCTATCTATACATTATGATAATATGTATATAATCCACTCACATTCTTATTTATCTCTTCCCCATGAGTATTATCAATATTTTCTCCATAAGAATACCAACTTTTATACCTCAAAAGAATACCACTACAGATAAGGTGATACTTAACCTCGTCAATATCATGAAATATCTCATTTTTACATTTAACACACAAACATCAAATCATACTAATTTCATTATTACTATTTCTACAAGCAAATTCCAAGAAACTTTCAACTGCAGAAATGTAGTCCTACTCAATTCTACACATTGACATCAAAGATTTTTCCATTTTCTATTAATGACATTAAGCATATTAAATATGCATATAATCAATATATTTTAGGTATTATTATATATGAATTCCCTTCCCTAATTATTAGATTATATACCAAAACATCATATAAAAATAAACACATAAAAACCAAACATAACAAATATATACACATAAATATAATTATATGAGATTGATTGTAGTTACTAATAATAATATGCCACATCATTTGAGTTGATTTAAAATTTAAGATATATAAAATAGATTTTATATAACAATTTTGTGATGATTAATATTTTTTAAATAACTATACTACTTCAAATCATAGATATTTTAATGTGCATCATATTGTTGAATCATGTCTTTCCCATTTCATATTAACATAAATAAATAAATTAAACACCAACCTTAAATCACAGTCATAAATATATATATAAATTTATTTTATTATGAAATACTTATGCAAAACCTACATAATAAAATAATAACATACATAATACAAAAATTTATACACATAATATACAAAAAATAATGCAAAGTGAATAATAAGTGCGTAGGATTAATAGAAATACTTACAAGAGTAAATGAAGTGACAAAATGAAGGAAATGAAGAAAAAAAAGGTGTTTTGTAAGTGAGAAAATGGCTATAAAAATTTGAGTATTTCACTTAAAAAATAGGGGATCTGGAAGATAATTTGGAGAGGAAGAAAACCCACTAAACGGTGCTGGAAATGGTGGTCGTAGGTGGCCAGAAAATGAGAAAGAGTGGAGGAGGTGAAGCTCGGTTTTGGGTTTTTGGGTGCTGTAAATTAAAAATGTTATGTTTGATGGAGAATAAAGAAGAGAAAAGGAAAAATCCACATGGATAGCGTCGGTTGACATGTTGAACCGACACTACACGAGGACGTAGCGTTAGTTCTACATGTCAACCGATGCTACACACGTGGATAGCATCAGTTAACATGTAGACTGATGCTATGTATAGCATCGATTGACGTGTTGAATTGATGCTACATGTAGGACGTAGCGTTGGTCCTACGTGTCAACCGACACTATCCACGTTTATAGCTACGTCCTATGTATAGCGTCGGTTCAACAGGTCAATCGACATTATACGTAGCATCAAGTTTTCATCGAAACCGACTTTAAATTCATTATAAGTCAGTTTTCTCCAAAAACTGACTTTACATATCGACTTAAATGCCACATTTTGTAGTACTGTACAAGTGGGTAACTTTTTTTCCTTTCTTCTTTATATTTCATTTATACTTGAAACATTGCGGACAAATTAGATTCTAGGTTAGAATGAAGGAAAAGGTACTTATGAAATTTTGCGTTTTAAATTTTATTAAACATTTGTTTGCTATTGTTTAGTTTAGCTAGGGATATTTAGGTCCTATAAAAAAACTAATACAAGATTATCATACTTTTAATTGATTTCAAGTGATTAATTTGGTTTATGGATGGTTTGTTTGATTTCTTAAACATGTTCGTAGATTATTATAAGAGTTAGTTATATTCATAATTTTTGTTTCATTCTTGGATGTTGAATATAGACACACAATCATTCATCCTTGACTTCTAGAAGTAATAATATATATATATATATATATATATATATTCCCTTAGGAAAAAATGGGAAATAGAGCCAAGAGCCACTCACCATAACACATATATGTATATGGGTTCATTCTCTCTCGAAAAAAAGAGAAAAAATAGTATAACTATATACTATGACCCTAAATTCTTGAAAGTAGGAAAGGGATATAGTTATTACCAAAAGAAAAAAAGGAATAACCCCTTGAAGTCAAAAGCATTTTCATTCATCTTGAGGCATATACTTAATATTTTTCCTCAATGATTTTGATCAAAGTATTATATGAGTAATAAGATGACTTCATAATCCTAACATTTCATTCAATTCATGATGTCCATGTTATGAACATTTGAGCCTTTCTTGTTTATCATATGTGAACCTTTTTTCTTTATTATTTAAATAACTTATGTTCGCATATACTTTGTTGACTATTTGAACCTATAGGATCAGTTTCAAATTGAGAGTATATCTTGTGAGGATGAGTAAAAGAAAATTTGGATTCTTAACACTAGCTTTGGGTGAGTCAATGTTGATATGTTCTAGAAATGGGACATAAATTTCTGATGTGTAACTAATTCAAACGATGAACTTTGATCATTTGAGATGTTGGATGAGCTTGTGCTTGAGTATTTAATTATGAATTGAAAAGAAACTAAAACATGAGAATTTTTATAGTTTTGTTTTTAGTTTTGTTATGAACTTATTTTATTTTTAGTTTTTGCATATTAAAATATTTATAAGTATCATCGCTAGGGATTTAAAGGCTTATTGTATATGCTAAATACAAGCATGTTAATCTAGTAAAATGATTTAAGATGGTATAGTATAGTTTACTTATCATTTGTTTTAGGTTTTTAGGTTGCTTTACTTGCTAGAGGCTAACAAGAAGTAGGTTGGGAGTTGTGACAAATGTTTGAAAAACACTCATATTTTTTTATTTTACTACTCTTAATTGAAATGAGTAAGCTTGATTATAGCATTTTATTTGATTTTTTATGCAAATATATCTGTTAGAAATCATGGACATATTTTGTTGTATTTTTGGTGTTTTTTGCTTCAAAATAGATAAACATGTTAACACACAAAGAGAATACACATGGAGCACTAAAATAGCATCCTAGAGCTAAACCCTTACCCTTAACCTCCCTTTTAGATATGCCCCCCCCAAAAAAGATCAAGAAAGGACATAGATCCTTTAGTAAGGCAAGAGTAATTAGTTGTGTTGTTGCATCCTCCTTCCCCAAAATCTGCATCTATCATTAAAGAGCAATCCTTATTGATTGATGAACTCCCCTTCATTTGATATAGGTTTTCTTACTTATCTTCACTCTCCTTGTAATTTCTTTCATATTATTTTGATCCTCCTTTTCTTTAAGAGTTTTACTCCCATGTTGACGCACTTGTGCTTTTTATACCTCTTTCATTCCACAAAGAAGTAAAGTCATGCTCTGTGGAGATGATGTTATTAGGATCTTGTCTCTCCTAGATGTTCAAGACCCTTCCTTTCATGCATCCCTTTTTCTAATTTTAAAATATCATCAGTGGTGATTTCTCTGATAAGTTCCAAAACATTTCTTCTTGCAATCTCATTATGATGGCTAACATGTTAGCTAGTCTTAAACTTGAGTACTAAGTAGTACCCTTAAATTGAAAGAAATTTTACTTGCTCAACATCTTAATATTGTGAGTGCTTATGTACATCCTCATTTTCACACTTCCTAGATGACACTCTCTTAAGGTCAATTTCTTTGTGCCATTCTAAATAATGAGACTATAGATCTACTAGGATAGAGCTTTAAATAAAAAAGAGTTTGTATTTAAATTTATGTTGAAATTAGAATAAACAAAATGAATATACCTTGTATCTTTGTATCTTGATGTTTATAATGGGCTGTAAGGTTATATCATAAGATGTTTAATCCACTTTGTCTATACGCAGATGCTAGATAGTAGTTTCTGTATTTAGCGATCCAAAGCTTGAACGACTGTACACAATCTATAATATAATTATAGATATTTATTCATATGTATCAAGATTACTCAAAGAGAAGATGTAATAGATGAGAAAATATGGACTTAATGACCTTAATCATATTATGAAATGGTTATGGAATATTGAGTTACACTTAATGGTTATATCAATGGATTACTCATATACATTGTGTTGGGTAAATAATAGCTATGATATTCAAGATTTTTGAGCCTCATGTTTATAGTAGGGTAACTGTGAGATTAATAAATACTAATAATTAGTTAAATGGTTAACTAATATATAAATACTTTATTTAAACTTGAATTCATAGTTTCATCAGTCCCCTAGTCTGTTCCATAATAACAATTGAATGAATATGTAATGGTAAAATGGTAATTTGGCATAGTCAAATTAATCCAATTAATTATTAAATAATATTTAGTTTGATTAAATATTTATTTGAATTAATTAAAATATTAAAATATACACTTTAAATTTTTGGTAGTCATTTAGATACTCGTGGGATAAGATGGACATTTTAGTATTTATCAAATTGGATTTATTTTTGATTAATTAGTAAAGGAATTTTAATTTAAATCAAATTGTAGCATATAATTAAGAGTAGGACTCCTACATGTAGTGTAGGTAAGGTTAAAATAATGGGAATGAAATTCTCATTAAAGTACAAAATTTGATTGTGTGTAAGATTTCTAATTGGAGATCATTTAAGGATCCTAATCCAAATCAAATAGTTCAAATAGAGATTATATAAATACATTGTATTACACCTTCATGTGTCTCACCAATATACATAGCAACTTAATAGAATTGTCTAGCATCAAATGAGAGAACATTGAAAAAAAAAACTCAACCAATAGCCATAGTGATTAAAAAGGTGTTCTTGATAGAAAATATTATTCTTTAATAATAAACTTCATGCAATAAGGGGTTCTAGTTAGAGAACTAGAAGCATGTTTTGATTAGCTTGATGTTTGCAAGGATTCCCACCAATAACTTTCTAGTTCATTAGGAGATAAGGCTTGGAAGTCCAAAGGTTTCAACCATTTGTTTAATAGCTATAAAAGTATATTTCATATTCTAAATTATTATAATTAAATTACTAATATCATAAGGTCTTTTTTGAAAAATAATTTTTTTTTTCAATACCAATTGCTTCTGCAATTTTCGTTGTTAAAAATTAGATTTTTATAGAAAAAGAATTTTCAAAACCAACATGATCTTTGGCGTGATCTATAGGACCATTATTTTACACTATACTACTTTTACTCTCTCTACTTGTTATCCTTGTCTAATCACCTACTGGGATGCATCTATATAATGTGGTCTTACAGGAAATAAGATCATTATAGCCCAATTGTGTCCCAAAAATTTCTCTTTCTCCTTCATCTACTCTTGTACACTTTGAACCATCCTCTTCTTCTTGTTAGAATGTCTCTATGATTTTTCTATGTCCTACTATTCCTATTCATCTTGATTTTTCTCCTCCTCTTAGTTATCATCAGTTAAACTCTCTCAAGTTATGTAGAAGTTGGACTCGATCGACAAAAGATTGTTAATAGTAATTAAGGATCATGAATTTTATAAATAGACATTGTTCTAGATCAATAATCATCAATTCAGATTGTAATTACTGATTCCTATACATGGTTCTCCATGGTCCACTATCTTTTGCCCCTCCATCAAATAGAAGACTAGTGGTGGTGTTTTTCATATCCTTCCTAGAAGTACCAACCTTAGTTCTTTTACAATGTGTTCATTTGCCATAGACCTCTACCCCTTTCTACTAGTGTTTAACTCTATTGCAAAATATTGACCCTTCTTCCAACTATTAGGAGTTTAACATTTGGACTCACTAAGCATCCTCAAATGATGAGGGAGATGAAGGAGTTGATTCATGATGTTTTCTACTTATTTTCATGTATTTCTTTTTGATTTACTATTGACCTTTTATAAAATGTATTGTAATCAAAATTTCTCTTAATGAAAATTATGTGTTTGTTTTTAGTGTTGCATTTATCTTTCAACATTATGTTTGTTTGTGTTCAACATGTTTGTTTTCATGATTTCATTTGTATGCTTGTGTTGAATACATTGTGACTATTGCTTTAATATATTTATGTTGTATGTATGAGTGGCTAGGACTATTGCATGTATATATACCTTCTTTCCCTCTTGTAAAGGTGTTTCTTTGATTTTCTATGTCAAAAAGGGGGAGAAAATTGTTTGCATAACTCAGTGATTACTGCATAGGCCTTTTCTATTTTGCATTGGATGTTAGTGTAGGTTTGAAATATATTATTTTTTTCTAACTTGCATACAAGTAGGTGGAGTGTAGCATAAAGTCATGGGGAGTTGTTTCAATTGTGCTATATTGTGTTGTTTCTATGTTGAATGTTTGATTGTGCTTAGCCTATCACTGTGTACCTATTTAGGGGTGACCCGATAGTGTTTGGTTAGATTATATGTTGGTCTCCATTATATCTTCATGAGTACATGTTGTTTTATGTGTAGAAGATAGTGGTGTAGTTGACGAATGTGAAGCTCAGGAGGAGCTATAGTTCAAACATGTGTCATGGAGTGTGCATCAAGATAGATGTCTTGATTCATGAAAATGGATAGAGCATAATAAGAAGGATGCACTAAAGGTAGCTGTGTCAAGGGTGTTTGGGTTGAGAGCTAGAGTTTGTTCATGGGAATAAACTTCCTAAGGTGATCATACATGAATGTATTATGCACTAATGTTATGTTTGTATTAGTTGTGAAGTCATTTTCCATAGAATGCCAAAAAGGGATATTATTAGTCTTGTAATTGTTATTGTGTCTTTGTTAGCATTCATATGTTGGAAAACATTGAGTCTATATTGTTCTTCATAGTGTTTTATCATCCTCTATGTATGGTCAATTAGTGATGATGGTTTAATATTACACATACACATATAGGTGAAATAATTTGTATATTTTCATGCTACAAACACCACCGAGGGTTTGGAACAAGTTGCTGACATACATGGTTGTGCTTATGCTTGAGTTCTTTTTGTGTTGGTTTTTGGGTATTTAAGGAAAAAACTTCATGATTTTTTCAAACGAAAATAAATTTTTAGAGTTTAGAGGTGCTCGCCCAAATGGTTGGTGAGGTAGTTGGCAAGACGCTATTTAAGTTTTATGACTATTATCCTTGTCCTAATAGTTATTTTTCTTTTTGATGTAGTCAACGAGGATTTGCCAAATTAGTTAGCAAGGTGGTCGACAAGGTACCCGGTAGCTCAAGAGTTTCAGTAAATTACCAAAATTTTGAAAAATAAAATTACGTAGAAATGTAGGAAAATTATTTTAGTTTTGAAACTCTATATTTTCAATTTGATAGTTATTTTAAAATTCTATGACAACAATACCTTTAGTGGATTTTGGTATTGGTGATTTGTCGAGGATCTTGCAAAAATTGTTTTTTGGGTTCGGTTAATTAATACCAAGATGTAGCTTTCATTAAGGTATATTTAATGGGATTGCTTTTACCTTAGGATTTTAGAAATACTGACCGTTTGTGATTGTGCCACGCCTCATTGTGGTAATATTGAAGATAAGAGCCAAGTTCAATGATCAGATCATAGTTACTGTGTAGACAGCAGAGGAAGCAACTTAGATGCTATTGAGTGTGGTGCTCCAATTGTGAGAGGTATTTGCTAATATCATCTTTAGGTTGTGAACTATTAATTTTCTTTACATAGTGAATTACTTATTGTCTAGTGGTTGCCTTAAGGAACTAGTTGATGTTACCTTATAAGTATGGATCCTACGTAGATTTACCACATTATATTTCCTTGTTTGAATGATCACATTTTGAGTTAGTACAATTAAGGTTTTATCTGAATGTGCTCATACATAGGAGAATCTAATTTTAATTGGATAGCTTTTATTTCTTCATTACTTTAGCTTTTTCACATGCTATCTATCTTTCTTTTCTACCTATTGTATGCTATCTTCCTATTCTGCCTATTGTATGCTATCTTCCTATTCTGATTTATAACTAATGCATGCTTTCTTTCGGTATTTTTATTATGATGACAATATTGGTTATTAAACTATCTATTTGGTTTGTTTAATTTATGTGGCTATTTCTTTCCTTTGAATATTTGCCTTTATTGTTTAAGTGTTTACCTATTTTCATTGTTTCTAAGATTTGGGTGAGTCTTACGGAGTTAATATTTCCTTTCCACAATTGCATATAGGGTCTCAGACACTTTCCATCATTCTTTATTGATACCAAATTCACTTCAATATAAACCTAAGGCTAAACACTTGAATATCATACCTTATATTTATCCAATCCAATGTATTTGAGTAACACATTGATATAATCATTAGGTGTAGATCAATCCTCTATAGCTTGTTTGTAATATGATTGAGGTCATTAAATCTATTTTACTTCATCTATTACATGTTCTCCTTGAGTACCTATTATACATATGAACAACTATCTTTAATTGTATTATAAATTTCATAGAGTTATCCACACTTTGAATCGGGAAATAATGGAACTATTATCTAACATTTGCAAATAGATAGAGTGGATTCCATAAACAATGAGATACCAATATATAAGGTATCTTAGCCCAACGGTTTGGACATCAATGAGTAAGTCAAATAACATATTGCTATATCAAGGGGCTAGCTAAATCATTTAGTATTAAGATCTTTCCACACTGGTCATAGAGTCACGATAAAAATATTTGAATAAATAGATATTAACAACTAATATGTCTTGTCCAGTTTTATATAATCAACTATTATACAAAGTGACTCCAACTAGATGTATCCACATTAGTGTCCTCGGATAAGGATCACTCCATGTGCAATTGATATGGGTCTTACCAATGATGTAATTAAAGACCCTTTTAAACTTTAATTAATGGTCCCACACTAGTTTAGCTATTTCACTTAAACTCAAATGTCCTTATATATACAATGACATACTGTGTTTAAGCATGCCCAAATAATCATAGAATTTTCATACTTTATTTGAAGAATTAAATAACTAATGCAAATAAATGAAATTTACTTTTATTTATTCTAATATTTGCAATATTTAAACATAAATACATTTGCAATAGGGCTCATAACTAACAATTTCCCACTAGTCATTCAAAATATGGAATACATTTTTTATACCCATCACCTCTATGTGACCCTAAAACTCTTAGTAGGTAGTGTCTTTGTAAATAGGCCTACAAGGTTGTTGTCATAAACTACTTTTATCCATGCTACATCTCCTTGATACATGATCATTTGGTTTAAATAATACTTGCATTCAATATACTTTCCTCGTTTGTGGATTCTTGGCTCTTTTATGTTTTACCACTACCTCATTATTATAACCATAAAATGTGAATAGCTCATCCATATTTGATGCACCTTCCAAATCTATCAAGATCTTACAGAGCCATATGCCTTTCTTTGTTATTTCACAAGGTACAACATATTCAACTTCCATTGTCAGAATGGCTGTACTACCTAGCTTTAAACTCATCCACAATATGGCTCTTCCACCGATGATAAAAACCAACCTATTCAAAGTATTGATGAAACCAAATTTAGGAAATAACTTCAAACTAGAAATCTTATTTTACAAATTGTAAGAGTTTTCACATATTTTTTAATTAATTTCCAAATTTCCAAATTTAAGGGTATCTATAAAAGAAATTTGGGATTCAACCACCTTACGGATAACCTTGTTAAGCTCTCACTAACCACCCCAATTAGGATAGCAGTAGTTACAGCAAGGATAATAGCCACAATGCCTCAATGGCCTCTCGTTGACTACTTTGCGGACTAGCTCAACAAGCCACTCCATGAGCCCATAAAAGTTTTTTTTCTTTGTTTGAAAATTTCACCAAGTAGTTTTCCACAAATAATCCAAAGTACAAACACAACTTAATGTATAAACTACATGCTCACAATACCCTGATAGTGTGTGTAATATGAAAATATACAAAGTGTTTTAACTATGTGAGTTTGTTTAATATGGAGCCATCGATAATTGACTTTATATAGAGGAAGATAAAGCACTAAGTATAATAATACATACTCGATATTTTGCACAACATAATTCTAACAAAGACATAAGATGAAATAAAAGAGTTACATAAATAATACCCTATAATAAATGCTTTAATAGATCTACTCAAGGGAAATTTATTCTAACAATTAGAGGAGTTTCCAACCGTAGTCTAAAAACACCCTAAATAATCCCTACGAACGAACAATCTAAATTCCTTCAAAAGGGTCAAATATAGGGCTGTACATCAGGACAGATGGAAGAGCAAACATAGTAATATTGTAGAGCTACCCCAATTCAGGTATCATATGTACAAGTAGAGAAAAGGGACGTAGTTACCCATGATTACACACAAGGAAAACTTTCTTAATATGGCCTTATTTAAGAGGCTAAGGTTCAGCAAACTAAGACCCCCTTCCTCTAATAGTCAACAACAATCTCACTAAGAAACTATCTATTTTTTCTTACTAAAATAAATTTCATACTATTTTCATTAGATCGTCCAAGATTGAATTTGTCCATATGCATATCTAAATGGAGTGGATGAACATACTCTGAATAACCAAAGATATCAAGCATCTATGTCCTACCAAAGAGAGGGTGAGACCTCTCCACACTTCTATTCCTACATTAATTTTATTTATTAATCCTTAAGACCAACATTTTGTTAGAGCCCCCTAAAATAAGGTGACTCTAAAGTATGAAAAAGAGGCACCCCTAGTGTGCATACCAATAGTTTCCCAAAAGAGTGGGGATATGAGTCTGAGGTATTTCCTTACCAAAGTAAATGAAATATTTATCCAAGTTGACCACTTGACCCAAAATATACCCATATGATTGAAAAGCCTTAACTAGGACTCATAGATTTAGTGAGTAGGCCCGACCAAAGATGAGAATATCATCAGTATACAAAAAATAAATGGGTACAATATAGCCTCTAAGTGAAGAAATTGGATGAAAATTCCTTCTATCACAAAAGACCTACGATATTTGCTAAGAAAATCCATTGCAATACTAAATAAAAGTGATGATAAAGGATCCTTCCATAATATTCCACTATAGCACGAGAATAACCTATAGGTGAACAATTAACTAAGATCAAGATTGAAGTTGAAGTAAAAAGATCTCGAATCCAACCCAAAAAGATATCATCAAGCCTAAAGTACTATATCAAATTTAAGATAAAGTCCCATTGTATGGTATCAAAAGCCTTACAAATATCAATTTTGAGAGCTATATTACCCTCTTGACTAGAGATCTATAATGCTTTGAAGCATGCCGAAGCACCAAGTATACAATTGCCAATGTTTCAACCCTGGATAAACCCTAATTAGTTATGGAATAAGATATGGGAACAAATGTCTCCTAAACACCCAGTAATAATCTTTATGGTTAGCTTAAACATAAATTTTCCTTGAGGGATTGGTCTTTATTCGTCAATTGTGCTTTCATGTGTGTTTTTAGGTATGAGGATTATAAATTGGAGTTCATGCCCAAATGCATTTAAACCATTCTAATATAGTCTTAAATTACCCTCATTAAATATATAACAATGATGTCCTAGTAATACTGAAAGAATTTACCCATAAGGCTATGCAACCTAGAATCCTTCAAGTGGGTCCATGTAAAATATTATGACACGTATTTCCTTTGATTATGGTATGCTACATAACTTTTCATTATCAATAGAAGTGACAAAGGGAGGCCCAATCAACTCCATCATGGTAGTGTCTAGAGTGACACAAACTTGGGCAAAAACAAGTTGCTTATATTATCCAAAAATATGATTGGCTATCACTTCTAAGTCTTGTGTAACATATCCATTGATTTCCAAATGAATTGATGGATTTTATGGTTTTAGACTTCAAAGGATCAGTAAAAAAAAATGCAGTATTTATATTCCCATCCTTTAGCCAATTAGGCATTTTTCTCTCTCTTAAAAAGATATCTTACTAATGCAATAGCCTATCCAAATTAGCATGTGCATCATATTCTAGTTGAAGAAGTTTCTCTAAAAAGTAATCTTCATAATACCACTTTGTATGTCAGTGAGAGTAGCCAAATTGACTTCAATATTGTTATTCAAATTACAAAAAACCTCTCTATTTAAAACATTGGGAGCCTTAAGCTTACTAATAATAATTCCCATGGAAGTAGTGTGGGCATATGTCGATCAAGTGACGTACTAAGGCAAGAAGACTTGGGTGCTCAATCCATATACTAAGAAATTATAATGGAGAAGATTGCTAACGTGGATTTCACTAATCTCATATATACATTGAGGGTAACAATGTAGCTAATCATTTAGCCTCTATGGTTCCTTGTATCTGTATCGCAACATGGTCATGGGATGCCTTATGATTCAATAGTACTTTCAATTTTTGGATGCTAACAACAGCCTTATCTATAGGTTTTGTGGATTGATTTGTCCATTTAATTTCTTTATACTTAATAACATTTGTAGTTAAGGGTTTGATAATAAGAGTGTTAGAAAGGTGCCAATTCCTTGTTGGGATATCCCTTTGCACCTACCATTCTTATCACTCACAATCTTTCATTAATAAATGCAGAAGATATTATTACAAATAATCGTGAACGATTTATGCATTAAAAGCCCAGGTCACTACTTAAGAAACATAAAGTACTATTCATATATACTCTTGATTAATAAAGTGCAAAATAGTTGCAATAAATAACTAGATCTTCTCGTATCACTAGACTTCCTCCTATTGATTCCAAACCAACCAATAATCTTCCTTTCAGGAATGGACGAACAGATGTGCACGGACAGTTATACTAATAGTCATAATCATCCTACACTTGTTTCGAGTACATTTGGGTAATAACCGTTGGTTATGAGTGGGTAGCAGCTTCCAAACAATTTAATCATGCTTCTTATTTTTTAACATTTATTCAAAAATGTATTTAGTTGAAGAAATTAAATGTTAACATAATTTTTATTCTAATATATTATTTAAAATGACACGTATCACATGTTTTTGAGTAAAATAAAAAATTTAAAAATAAAATTCAATCTAATTAATCTAAGTATATGTTTTAGTATTAAAAATGTATTTTTCTGTATAATTATATATATATATATAATAATATTAGTACATATTTAATTTTAATTAATCATAATTTCGATATTATAATAACTATCCTCACTCTATGTCATATCAATAACGATTATTTTTGAAAAAAAAAAGCATTAAATTCGTAACGTTTTTGTAATATTTTATAACAATCTCTAAAATTCAGTAATAAAAATATTTATATAGTCTAAGTTTGAAGAATATTATTTTTTATAATTTTCTTAAATGGTTGAATATAAATATCTCCCAAAGATTATCAGTAGAGTTTTCTTTCTTTCTTTCTTTTTTAGTTTTTGTCGAGAGTGGAATAATTGAACCTGTGTTGAACAATAGGGCTAGTACTTTTCTAACTTTTGGTATAGTAACCCTCCCGAACTTTCAAAATAAACCAACTATCTATAGTTAATTATATTATAAAATCAATTATCATAAGATAATGTTATTATTGTAGTACTTGATAAAAGAGTTTTAAGAATGGTGATTAACAATTGCAAATTGTCCAAAAGTAAAAGTAAATTAAGTTTTAATGACAACCAGGACCTTTATAAAAACACAAAAAACGATTGTCACATAAAATTTTGAAAACCCCAATGACTCTCATAGTAAATATTTACCATGATACATGTTTAACTACAATTATCCTAATAAGCTAAAATATGATCGTCATCAAAAGTTATCAATAATAAAATTAATTCAGTTTATAAATACGGTTGGTTTGAATGATCGTCCAAAAAAAATTTAATTATTTTTAATAATAATTTTATTTTGTAATTAAAAAAATATTATTTCATTACATACAAAGCAATAAATAAATTTATAAGGAAAAAATATTTTTTAAGTCAAGAGGGGACACTATATAAAAATGCTTGATCATGATGTTTTATTTTCTTCCAAAGATTTTAAATAAGCATTAGGTCCATTATTCAAACAAAAAACAGTGGTTATTCCTAACATGTGCAGGAAAAAGGGAAACCTACATCATCATAAGAAATGTATATATGATATCCACTATATGCTGGCAATATGAGTTGAAACTTATTACAACTTTTATCAGTAGAGTTTTCTTTTTTTCTTTCTTCCTTTTTAGTTTTTGTCTTCGATAAGGATATATATATATATATATATATATATAATGTTTGGAGAGTGGAATAATCGAACCTGTGTTGAATAAATAGGGCTAGTACTTTTCTAACTTTTGGTATAGTTACCCTCCCGAACTTTAAAAATTAATAAACCAACTATCGACCCATGACTTTATGACACATGCAACATAGCTAGTAAGTTATAAAATTGTCCTATTTAGAAAAATTGACAACAAAATGAAAAATCAACACATATATTCCGGTGAAAGAGCAGTAACAAAGTTATGTCCCAACTGATCATGAATATGAAGAGTACACAAAATTGTAAGAACTTAAAAGAAGAAGAATAATAACAAAACAAGGATAGAAGATGAGTTTTAAGTTTAGTTGAAAGCCATAGAAAAATCGACAAGAAATTCCTAACATCCATTGAAATATGGTTGATTCTAAGCTCCGGATTCAGTCCAAATTGAACTTATACCTAGTTTAGCTTAAAGTCATAGAGAAAT
Organism: Hippophae gyantsensis; assembly: GCA_030763125.1. Lineage (NCBI taxonomy): Eukaryota > Viridiplantae > Streptophyta > Magnoliopsida > Rosales > Elaeagnaceae > Hippophae > Hippophae gyantsensis. The sequence goes on along the minus strand of CM061031.1, from coordinate 53,395,227 downwards.
CAGTCAGAAATTTCTAATATCATATAAATTTTATAAAACTTGAAAAAAATTAATGAAAATTTTAATATCATATTACACTATAATGTGGTTCAAGATATTATTTGAATTGAGAAAAATTAGATAATATTAAACAACATATCGATCACGAAACGAAACAAAAACATAATAATATTTAGTATGGCTATTTAGCACACAATTTTATATAACATCTATGGATCTAACTAATAAATTTGAAAATGCTTAAACATCTTAATATTTTATTTTTATAAAAAATAAATACAATAAGTGCTGGAACTGAATCAATAACTTAAATTAATTGGGAGTGTCCAATAAGTAATATATAAGATATTCTCAAAAATATGAATACTAAATATGTGAAAAAACTAAAAAAAAGGGAGATTGCATACAAAGCAATAAATAAATTTATATGGAAACAATATTTTTTAAGTCAATAGGTGACACTACAGAAATGCTTGCTCGTGATGTTTTATTTTCTTTTTAGGTTAAATGGATCACTTTGTATTATAATGACATTGATAAAAAAATGTACCAATGTACTAGATCTATGCCAAGTTTAGCTCAAAGCTATAGAAAAATCAACCACAAATTTCTTGACATTCAAAGAAATATAGATATTTTTAGGTTTCAACAAAATTAACAATTTCGTTGATAAAGAAAAAAAAAGAATTTTATTTAAAAAAATGGTAATTAATTTTTGATATCAAACTACACTTTAATGTGTTTCAGAATATGATTTGAATTGCTCAAAAATATAAAAAATATAAAAAAAAACAAATACAAATTAATACGCAATATTTGGATCACAATAAATAAATAAAATTTAATATGACTTATAAATAGATATTTGACTTGATCTGTTGAGTCTCATGTGTATCCAATCCAATTCGTCATATCAGGGCACGACATATAATGGATTAAACAAAACAGGTATTATCTATTTTATTATAAACTGTTGATGGTAAAATTAAACAGGTAAATTTGGGTCACCATTTAGATACCTTTTTTAACTATTATTTTCTTTTTTTAGTTTAATCACTTAATCAACTATAACATTTAGTAATATTTTCTCTTTGGGGTTAAAAGCACTCCACAATTCACATAATTTTACTAATTATTTAGCAGATATTTTTTATTTTAATTTTCTTATAAATAAAGTTGGATTTGGTGTGTTTCATATCATATATATTATTATTACAAATATTACTCAATAATTTTTTTATTAAGACTTTTTAAGTTTATTAATTTTACGTTAAAGTTCATCACTTATGATGAATTTTTTTTTATCAAATTGCTATTTTTCTAAAAAAAATTGAATTTTACCAAAAAGATTACTGAAAATTAAGTAGTATTACAAGAAAGAATGTTAAAGATTTACTTTGTAATCTAGTTAGATCTAATTTAATTTTTGTTAATTATAATCATTTTAAATAATTATATACTTAATATTTTCAATTATACGTGGTTCACATAAAAATATATTATATTTTAAATATAAAAACGCAAAAAGTTATATATATATATATATATATTCAAACTATGTAGAGGTTGGGTTTTTTTTTTTTAACCATGGATATTAACCCAACCGATCCCATATAACTTGAAATGTTTAGTTTAAATTACACCAAATGTTAGTCGATTGAATTTGGTTATGAGTGAAACCAAACTGTTATCATCTCTATGGCTTTGGCAGTTTGGAGGGGTTGGACGGTAGCTAGCTTAAATTAGAGAAGTTTGAATATTCCTTGTATTTGTTTGAATAGGATAACTCCATAAAAAAAAAAATAACATGGAATTATGAGTTTCGATCAAGGTAGGTGTGCAAGAAATGTCTGATCCTATTCAACGTATTTGTACTTCATTCACTACTAACTTTTAGATGTCAAGCACCTTATACTCCAGGAATAGGTTTGTTAACGGAACATGTCGGGCTTAGAGATCACATCACTATTTTTCATATTTGATTTAGAATTTATCATTCATTTTTATTTATAATCATTATAGAGACATATTAAAGATCTTCAATAGGAAACAAAGACCTCCAAATAAGGAACAGGGATTTAAATAATATTTTAAATATCATTTTTAGTTTTTTATTTTAATTGTAAAGGAAAATTTATTAAAAAAATAAATCAATAATAAATATTTTGTAATGAAAAATAATTTTTTGAGTGAATAAAAAGTTAAATAATAAACAACATTTATGTGAAATAAAAAAATATAAATTATATGTAACAATAAATACATAATTCTTTTATATTAAACTACATTGATAAAAAAAATTGGTATAACCTAGTTTGAAATAATAATAATAAATTATAAATTATAAAATTTTAGATTTTTAAAATTTAAATATACAATTTAAATAATTTTTATAATAGAAAAATTATTGATGTTTTAATATAATAAAAATATAACTTAAAGATGAAATATAAAATATATAATGTATTACTTATGATTAGTTTGAGTTTAATTGTAATTAAAAATATTTAATTTTTATATATTTTTTAAAATACGTTATATAGTTTCGGAAAACGGGATAAATAATACAATCTTCGTTGTTACCCCACCTCATATTAAAAAATATAGATTCTCATTTCGCATTCCCCGTTCTTTATTTGTTGTTCCCATTATTGTCTCCAACCTGATAATCCCAATAAGGATTTGGTCCCATCATTTCATGAGGTGTGTATATAGTTTCGGAAAACGGGATAAATAATACAATCTTCGTTGTTACCCCACCTCATATTAAAAAATATAGATTCTCATTTCGCATTCCCCGTTCTTCATTTGTTGTTCCCATTATTGTCTCCAACCTGATAATCCCAATAAGGATTTGGTCCCATCATTTCATGAGGTGTGTGCGGCGGCACATTAAATCATTCACGATGGCACGCTTTTCTTTTGTTGAAGTTTTCTTGTCTCCTTACACAATGATTGGTTCTTGAAGTAAGGTTTACATTCCTTAGTCTTTTTATCCCTAGTATGCTATTTTAGTGCTAAGTATTATCTTTGTGTGTTAACATGTTTATCTATTTTGAAGCAAAAAACACCTAAAATACAACAAAATATGTCCATGATTTCTAATAGATAGATTTGCATAAAAAATCAAATAAAATGTTATAATCAAACTTATTCATTTCAATTAAGAGTAGTAAAATCACAAAGTACTAGTGTTTTTGAAGCACTTATAAGAACTCCAACCTGCTTCTTGCTAGCCTCTAGCAAGTAAAGCAACCTAAAACCTAAAATAAATAATAAGTAAACTATACTATACTATCTTAAATCATTTTTCTAGATTAACGTAGTTGTATTTAGCGTATACAATAAGCCTTTAAACCCCTAGGTTACCCTAGTGGAAGAGTTAAATCTTGTGAGGGCTTCTAGTGGTGCTACGTATAAACATCTTATGTAAAAACTAAAAATAAAGGAAGTTAATAATAAAACAAAAAACAAAATTATAAATATTTCAGTTTCTTTTCAATTCATAATTAAAGACTCAAGTACAAGCTCATCCAACATCTCAAATGATCAAAGTTCATCGTTTCAATTAGTTACACATCACAAATTTATGTCCAATTTCTAGAACATATCAACCTTGACTCACCTAAAGCTAGTGTTAAGAATCCAAATTTGTTTTGACTCATCCTCACAAGATATACTTTCAATTTTACACTGATACTATACGTTCAAGTAGTTAACAAAGTATATGCAAACATATGTTATTTAAAGAATAAAGAAAAAAAAGGTTTGCATATGTTAAATAAGAAAGGGTCAAATGTACATAATATGGATCTCATGAATTGAATGAAATGCTAGGATTATGAAGACATCATATTACTCACATAATACTTCGATCAAAATCATTAAGGAAAAATATCAAGTATGTGCCTCAAGACGAATGAAAATTCTTTTGACTTCAAGGGGTTTTTTTTCTTTTAGTAATAGCCATATCCCTAATTTCAAGAATTTAGGGTCATAGTATTTAGTTATACTAGTTTTCTCTTTTTTCTTTCAGACAATGGACCCATATATATATAGATATATCTTTGTGTGTATGTGTGTGTTATGGGGAGTGGATTTTGGCTTTCTTTCCCATTTTTCCTAAGGGAACACCATATATATATTCTTACTTCTAGAAATCAAGGATGAATGAAGATAGACACACAATCTTAGTTTCTACTCAAATCAGTCAATCTAAGCAATGAAAATAAGTATATGATACTTCATTAGATCTTTAAAATCCTAAAATTCAATGAAAAACCTATAGGGATTATATAATAATTTGAAATAATAGGAAAAATATAAAAGAGTAAAACAAATATTATCACTCACCATAAAATGATATAAGCTCAAAGATATTATAAGGTAGTCTCTACTATTTGATTCATGTACACCATATTTGGATTCATTTCAATTTCAACATCCAAGCTTGAAACATAAATTATGAATAGAACTAACTCTTATAATAATCCATGAACATGTTTAAGACATCAAACAAACAATCCATAAACTAAATTAATCACTTAAAATTAATTAAAAGCATGATAATCTTGTATTAATTTTTTTATTGGACCTAAATGTCCCTAGCTAAACTAAACAATTGCAAACATATGTTTAGTAAAATTTAAAATGCAAAATTTCATATATAACTTTTCCCTCCCTCTAACCTAGAATCTACATTGTTTGCAATGTTTCAAGTATAAATGAAAGATAAAGAATAAAAAGAAAACAAAAGTCATCCATTTGTAATAGCGTAATGTGATTAAGTATAGTGACGTGTTTACTCTTATTACATCCATCATCTAACTAAGTTTTTACCATATAGAGAGAATCACTATTTACTTCTTAGGATTAACACATTACCAAATAGTTATAAAATTAATAGTTCTAAATAACATAACTTTGTTTACAAAAATAGAAATAAAATAAAATAAAATACATCAAATTGAAAACAAAAGAAAACTTTATAAAAAATAAAATAAAAACAAATATAAATAACAAATAAAAAAGCATAAAGAGTTAACTCCTATTTACATATTATTTTAACGTCTTAGCCAAATGATAATTGGGGAGATTACACCTTTTAGAACTTAATTAACTCAATGTCCCCTTTGTCAATGAATTTGTGTTAATATGTTCTTGAAAATGTATAGTCTCTCCCAAGACTATCATTGATACACTCTTATTATGGACATTAACAATATTCTTAGTTAAGGCACCGAATGGCCAACCAAGAAGTACAAGGTGCTCCTTGTCCAATTGTAGGATTTCTTGCATATCTACAATTATAAAATGTACAAGTACGATAAGATTATCTACTTGTACCATTAAGTTCTTTACAATACCCTTTGGATAAATTAAAGATTTATCAGCCAATTGTATGAACATGGTTTTGAGTTTCGGCTCACCCACTCCTTGCTACAGAATAAATAATATGGTATTAAAGCTTCAAGGATCCTTGGAGGTGGATTTAGAATTGCTTATGTTCCCTATGTCATTATGTAAATATTTAAAAAATTCTAGGAATTCAACTTCTACCAACTCATCCTTATGAATGCCCATAATAGCCTTCACATGTTCATTTTGAATGAGCAACTCTTCTTTTGCTTGCTCTTGCAAATGCTCAGTAGGTTGCCCCATTTTCACTTCAATCAACTTTACAGATGCCTCCAAAGAATCCAACGTTCAATTACTTTTAACTTGGTTGCCTTTGTTGACTTGAATGAAAGAATTCAAGTTATCCTTTAAAGTTGGTTTATTTAGATAACTATGTGGTATTTTTTGGTGGTATTAGTGGCCTTGCATATGGTGTGGGTTTTGGGTATAGGTAGGGTTGTTTGCTCTTTAAGAGAAATTAGGATTATTTCTCCACCATTGATTGTAATGCTTACATAAAGGTCATTCCTAGTCTATGTTGATAACCTTCTATTGAATTCACTCGTACAAGTTCTTTAATTGGTTCTCTTTAATAAACAAACATGTCATCACAGTGCCAAGAACTACTGCACACATCATATGCTTCTCTTTTTGTAGTGTTCTGAGTGGCAAGAAGTGCAACTTGCTAGGTGAATTCTACAAGTTGCATAAACATATTAGTATCAGAGTCTATTCTGCAAGTGTAGGAATCACTTTGTAAAAAGCGACAAGTATACTTCCAAGGTCGATCTAAAGAGAAATAAGGTGGTTTTAAATAATTCAAAAAAATTCTTAAAAATAAGCACAAAAATAAAACCTTAACATTTTGTCATGATATTTGGGTTTTGAAAAGTCTAAACTAATTACATAAAATTATACATAGAGATATAGGATTGATTCAATAAATATCATGCAAATAAAAATTTAACATTCAATGGAGTTTAATAGGATAATTAGCTAGTTGATTATGTTTGATAGAATTAATTAGGTTAATGAAATATAAATCCAGATTATTGACTCTCCCTTATATATATAAATAGCACTTTCGGTCAAATCACTATTTGTTATTAATTAAATCACTAAACGCCTTTGATCAAGGTGATAATTTAAACTCCTATTAAAGCTGTCTAAATTAGATTTTAGATTCATGTTTCTAAAACATAACTTTCATATTTTAAAAATGTTATGAAAAATATGTTGTCAATATATTTATTCAATAATAAATCTTGCAAAAAATTTTGAAATAGAAAATAATAGTTGTTTAATTATTATTAAAAATATTCACCTAAATAATCTATATAAACATATCAACATAACTAAAATCCCATTATCATAATTTACCAGACATGCTCAGATTTAATAAATGATCAGTAGATTAAAAATAGCATTTAAAAAGATACATAAAATTAAATTTGTAAATAATAGAATTTTATCAATATTAATACCATAGATGAATTATTATAGATAGCTTATACATCGATCCATTAGTTGTAAAACCTCCAAAAATATCTACCTTATTGAATGAAAACTACTACATAAAACTAAAGAAAGTAAAACAAAATTATGAGAGAATTTTTTTTTAAACTCATAATTGTTATCTAAGTTTGGTATGTTGAAATAAAGAAGATAAGTCGTGTTTATATAGCTAAGGGAGAGAAGAGAAATGAGGATCATGAAAGAGGTATTAGCGCACATCATGGTCCATATTGCTCCACTGCCACCGCCTGCATCTGTTGAAATAAGTAAATGAAAACAATGTAGGAACAATATTACTGATAATCTGAAATGAACTGCTTGGGTAGAGTCGCGGACTAAGTCACTCTCTTTAAGACATTTTACAGCTCTACCCAAAATTGTGCAAGGAAACATAGCCCCGTAGTCCCTAGAATATTTGTTGTCTATCTCAGAACTTCACTACACTAATGAAGACCAGAATGCTACACCTATGAAATTTTGTTTTTTGAAAAACTCAAGACAATTTAGGATCTTTTTATTTTTCTTTCTGAGAGCTTTTTCTTAGTAAGAGATGTTTGGAAATTATTGTGTTGAAACAGAGAGCTGAGGCCCTCTATTTATAGGTTTGAGAAAATGTGTGGCCATTATGACAATAATGGTCATGTTTGAGTAAAGAAAAGTAACGACCATTTTCAAAGTAAAGAAGAATAACTATCATTTAACAAATATTTCTCGGTAAAGAAAAATAATGGCCATTTTCTGAGTAAAGAAAATAACGGTTATTTCTATGTAAAAATGTAACGACCATTTTCTGAGTGGAAAAGTATTTTAAAAAATATTTTCAAAAAATAAAATGCCACCTCACTTGACACACGCACACGCACTCAAACTCTGTTCGGCATGACATGGTTGTGCCCGCGCATGTATGATATCACATTTGCCTAGGTACTCTCCCCTTCCATAAAAGTGGGTGTCCCTTGGGGCCCCAACCTAATAGCCAATCCTTTTCGATTTATACACCTCTAAATTGATGTAAAATAATAGTGAGAGACAAGGCAAAAAAATTGGCATAAGTTGTTTTATAAAATTTTAGTTTTTTTCCAACAGCATCCTCCACTTGATTTTTATATAAAAATAGTTTTTCATCGAGCAACCGATCAATTAACAGTATAAGATTGTGCATAAGTAAAAGGTGTCTATCGACTTGAACTTTTGCATAGTGTTGATTCTTTAGAATATACTAGAGTAACTTGTAGTTTTGAACTCTATCTTTAACAACATTACATACACAACCTTTCCAAGGTGTAGTTCAAAAAGCCCATGCTTTACGACTATGCACATGTATCCCAGTATAATGAATGCTCTAGTAAATTTTTCCCAAGAAATTCATCCTTTTTCTATCGCTTTAGGACTTCATGCTTCTAACAATATAGATGGGACTTCAAAATAGCATGATTCTTCTCATATCATTTTATGACTTCTTATTAATCATTGAACTTATTTCTTGGGATCTCTAGTCTATAAGTTGGGTTACCATCACGAGTGACTCTTCATTCTAAGGGCATTCTTCCCATTCCTTTCAAGGTTTTGAAAACATTCTCTATCGGTAATCCTTTCATCAAAGGATAAGCCAAATTTTCATTAGAATATATATAATCCACTCTTATAGCTCCTGTAGAGAGAAATTCTCTAATAGTACTATGATTACGATGTATTTTTCGTCTCTTTCCATTATAGTAACGGTTATGAATCTTTGCAATAGCCATGGTACGATCGTAGTGGATTAAGATAGTTGGTATCAATCTTTCCTATAAAGGGATCTCAATTAACAGACTTCTTAACAAGCTTGCTTCCTTACTAGCAATAGCTAGTGCTATAATTTTTAGACTCCATTGTAGATTGAGCCAATATTGTCTATTTTTTAGACTTCCAAGAAATGGCTCCACCAGCTATACTAAATATATAGCCGCTAGCTACTTTGCAGTCTTATGATAAAGTGTTCCAATCAACATCAATATATCTTTCTAGAACAACGAGAAACTTTTTATAATGTAATCCAAGGTTCATAGTTATCTTAAGGTATCTCATAACCCTTTCAATACCATTCTAATGTTCTATACTAGGTCAACTGGTAAACCTACATAGTAGTCCCATAACATAAGCTATGACTAGTCTAGTGTAGTTACACTAGGATCATAAGGAGTACATGTAGGTTTGTAGTTAAAGTAATTATATTTCTTTAAGATCTTCTCAATGTAATGAGATTGATCTAGAGAAATTCCCTTTTTAGACCTAGTAATCTTTATATCAAGGATTACATTCGCTTCTCCTAGATCTTTCATATCAAAGTTAGCACTTAACAAAGTTTTCACATTATTCACAACATGAATATTTGATCCAAAAATAAGCATGTCATCCACATATAAACATATAATAGTGCAAATGTCATTTTCTAATTTATAATAAATGCATTTGTCACTTTCATTTATTTTGAATCCATGTGAGATAACTAGATTATCAAAATTTTCATGTCATTGCTTAGGTGCTTGTTTTAGACCATAAAGGGATTTATCTAGTTTACAAACTTTATTTTCTTGACCTGGGACAACAAAACCTTCAGGTTGGTCCATATAAATTTCTTCTTCAAGGTCACCATTTAAGAAAACAGTTTTGACATCCATTTGATGGATAGCAGCAAGAGAGAAAAGTACATGTATGGAAGTTATTTGTGTGATTGGTGAAAAGGTATAAGATAAATTTACATTTTCTCTTTGCCTATACCCTTTGACTACAAGACAAGCTTGGTGCATCCTATGGTTTTGCAACCAGGAAGTAAGTCAACTAAATTCCAAGTTCTATTATACTCAAGAGAGTTCATTTTATCATTTATGGCTTCTTCCCATAAGTTGGCATCTAAAGAAGAAAATGCTTCTTTAAGAGTTTGAGGATCTTCCTTTAAGGTATAAGCATAAAAATCAGACCCAAAATCCTTAAGGGTTTGAGCTCGTTTACTTCTCCTAATTTTAGTATTTAATTCCTCATTTTGTTCACTAGTTCTAGTTATGGGTAAACAACTAGAAGATGAGCCCCCACTTTTTCTAGGGTTACCTATACAAAAACAAATAGAAAAGCCAAATATTAACCACTCACCCTACTATATAAAAAAATGTACAATCTGTACATGGTTCCACTTTCTAAAAAAATGGATTCTCTTTTAAAGAAAGGAATATAAGAGAAAGAAAAACAAATAGAATGAAAGAAAGGAAAATGAATAGTATAATCTAAATACTATAACACAAAAAAAAAGTCTGAACATTTGTGAGAAATGGTTTAATGAAAAAATATATATAGGAAGTAATTCCCTATGAGCTCTTTGCATTTTCCTACATTTTCTAAAAGGCATATTAGTTGATATTTTTATTTAATGAATTTGAGTGATACATGAAAGTAATGTATAATATTTTATAAATCCTTACATTTGATTCCTATCACGAGATCAATGTTAAAATAACACTTTGAGCCTTTCTTCTTTATACATATGCGAATATATTAGTTCATTTATATACATCAACTCCTTTGTATATAAATTAGTATGAGTGTTTTTGAGAGTATTGACTTGTGAGGAATAGAGTTGAAGCGAATTTGGATTCTTGAAATTAAGTTAGGGTGAAATTAAATTGATACATTTTTTATATGAAATATGAAAATGACTTTCAATTAATTAATTATTATAATAAATCATGAATGTTTAGGAAGTTAAAATAATCTATGATTAAGATTTTAATTATGAAATTTAAAAGAGATTATAAGCATGAGATATTTTTGTATTTTATTTCTTTATTTTATTTTAAACTTTTTAGTTTATTTAAAATTTTAGTTAACTTTTTACTTTATTTTAAATTTTATTTAACTTTTTACTTTATTTTAAATTTTAGTTAACTTCTTATTTTATTTTGTTTTCATTTTTTGTTAATATTTGTGGGTATCATTACTGAAAACTGTCATGAGACTTAAACACATCCACTAGGGCAACCTGGGTGTTTAACAACTTATTGCATATGCTAAATGAAATAATTTCAATCCATGGAAGCGATTAGGATAGTTTAATTTTTAGTTTTTATTTTATTTTTTACAATTTTTCTTACTAAGGGACTAGTAAAATGCTAGTTGGGGGTCGTAATGAGTGCTTAAAAAGCACAAAAATTATCATAATTTAATGTACTTTAATTGATTAAATAGATTTATATTTGTATGATTTTATCATATTTTTATATAAATTTGTCTTTTTCGGAATAGTGGGTATTTTTTTTGTTTTTTTAGGTATTTTCATTAAAAAAACTTAAGGACTCAAAGAAAATAACTGGAGGCAATACATCAAAAATATGTTGAGAAAAAAATAAAGAAAATTCAAAAGGATGGAAAAATTGGACAAAATGGGTCAAAACGGTCAAAATTATCAAAAACATCAAAATTCTGGGAGTAGTCGCCCATTCATGCCAAAGTCTTGTGTGTACCAATGCGTGCATGCCCACATGTCCAGCATATACCTAACACACCACTGTATGCAACAAGCACACGCCCTCATACGGCTAGTGCATGCATAGTACACGCTCACACGAGCATAGCCAACACAGGCCAGTATACACCGCGATAATTTTTGCATGTGCTAGCATATGCCCGCACCAACACATACTCGTACCATGTCCCATGAGTGCCCGCGCATGCCAAACACCTATTTTCCATAAAACTCATTCCCCATATGCATGCTAGCCTATCCAAACATGTCCAAAATCAATTTTTGAAATATTATTTCAGCTTTTCTGGGCTTTTCCTCACCTATAAAAGGACCCTCTCCCCCCATTGTAAAAAACACACAACATTCTTAGTTCTTTCTCTCTCTAGAAATTTTTCTTAGTTTTTTTAAATTTTTAGTTTTAAAGTTATTTTTTTGAGAAGAACTAGCTATGGTTTTATAATTTTTTAGTTTTTCATTCAATAAAGGGAAAATGCAAATCCATTTGGAGGTTTTCCAGCAACAGAATTAGCATTAAAGTTCTGTAAGGATTCTTTTGAGGTATAATTTTAAAATAAATTCTTTATAGTTTTGTTTTAGGTTTTATTCATATATGCTATGTTTAATTTGTTTGCGATTAAATTTAACATGGATGACTATTTGTAAATATGATATAATAATAATGTTGTTATGTTTTTGAAATATTAAATAGGTAAAACATCTTTATAAAATAAATTGATTTTGTTTTTATTCATTATTTTATATTAAGGATGTTAGAGAGAAATATATTATTTTTTATTACGAACTTAAATCTAAAAGTTAGATTTTAAGGTTTAATTATTCGGTCTCATTTAGAATAGTGTTTTTTTATTTGTTGGTACAATTGCACGGTAGCTAGAGTGAAACTCTATATCAAAAGTTTTTTTAAGAACTATTATTCAAAAATGTATTAACAACATATTTTCAATAATAGTTTTAAAACTTGAAAGTTAGTACTCGGATAATTAAATTTTTCTGTTTAATTTGGACACCTTGAATAAAGTTTAAAATGTGTAACCATACCAAAGGCGACATTTAAGTGATTCATTTTCAATCTCTTAGAAAAAAAAGAATTAATTTAATGTACAATCTTAAAAAGAGATATCTAGGGTTACCTATACAAATACAAGCAAAAAAGTCAAATATTAATCATTCACCTTACCATATAAAAAAATGTACAATCTGTATATGGGTCCACTCTCTAAAAATATGGATTCTCTTATAAAAAACGAATATAAGAGAAAGAAAGAAAATATAGAAAGAAAGAGAGGAAAATGAACAGTATGATCTATATATTATTACCCAAAAGCCTAAACAGTTGTGAGAAATTATTTAATTACAAAAGAAATTTATAGGAAAAAATTCTCTTAGAAGTCATTGCATTTAATTTTCCTACACTTCTAAAAGAAATATATCTTGAAATTTTTTCTTAATAAGTTTGATTGATGTATGAAAATAATATATATGAGATCTTTATAATTTATACATTCGATTCCTTTCATAAGATCGAAGTTATGCACTATTTTTTAGCCTTTATTCTTTTATAAGTATGTAAACTTATTAATTCATTTCAAAACATAAACTCTATTGGTATACGCCTTAGTTTAAGTGCTTGAACCTATAGGATTCAATGTTATTGAGAGTATTGACTTGTGAGGAATAGAGTCGAAGAGAATTTGAATTTCTGACACTAAGTTTGGGTGAAATTAAATTGATACATTTTTTATATGAAATATGAAAATTATTTTCAAATAATTATTATAATAAATCATGAATTTAACAAGTTGAAATAATCTATGCTTAAGATTTTAATTATGAAATTTAAAAGATATTATAAGTATAAGAGATTTTTGTATTTCATTTATTTGTTTTATTTTAGCCTTTTTACTTTATTTGAAATTTTACTAAACTTCTTATTTTGTTGGTTATATTTTGTTTTCATTTTTTTGTTAATGTTTGTGGATTTCATTACTAAAAACCCTCACGAGACTTAAACTCATCCACTAGGGAAACCTATGAGTTTAATGGCTTGTTGTATATACTAAATGCAACCATGTAAATACACAGAAGTGATTTAAGATAGTTTAATTTTTAGTTTTTATTTTAGTTTTTATCGCTTCTCTTGCTAAGGGACTAACAAAAAGCTGGTTGGGGGTTGTGACAAGTGCTTAAAAACCACTAAAATTACCATGATTTAATATAATTTAATTGATTAAATAGATTTATATTTGTATGATTTTATTATATTTTTATATAAATTTATCTTTTCGGAATTAAGGGTATTTTTATTATTTTTTAGGTATTTTCGTTCAAAAATAGCTTAAAGACTCAAAGAAAAATACTGTAGGCAATACATCACAAATATGTTGAGAAAAAATGAGGAAAAGTAAAAAAAATGAAAAAATTGGACAAAATGGGTTAAAATGGTCAAAAATGTTAAAAATGCTTAGTCTTGCACAAGCTAGCACATGCCTGCGAAGAGTCTTGCACGCACGCCCAACACACGCCTCGAGTAGCTGGCACATGCCCAACACATGCCTGCACTGAGTCCCGCGTATGCTAGTACATGCACACGCTTGTCCTCTGTGCCCCCATGCACTCCAAATGCATATCTACGGCAAATCTCACCCCCTACACTCATGCCAACCTGTCCAAACGCGTCCAAAATAAAATTTTGAGATATTTTCCCACTTTTTTTGCCATTTTTCTCATCTATAAAAGGACCCTCTCCCCCATTTTACAAATCAATCCTCCAATACCTCAAAACCCCTCAAATCCCTCAAAATATCTTCTCTCTCTAACTTATTATTCTTTTATGGATATCTATTTTTTTATTCAATAAATGGAAATGTAAATCCATTTGGAGGTTTTCTAGCAACAGACTTAGCATCAAAGTTCTGTAAGTATTCTTTTAAGGTATAATTTTAAAATGAATTCTTTAGAGTTAATTTTTTGTGTTTTATTCTTATATGTTATGTTTAATTTGTCTGTGATTAAATTTAACATGTTTAGCTATTTGTAAATATGATATAATAATAACGTTGTTATGCTTGCAAAATCTTAAATAGATAAAACATTTCTATAAAATAAATTGATTTTTTTATTCAAGATTTTATATTAAGGATGTTAGAGAGAAATATATTATTTTTCATTACTACTAAAAATTAGATTCTAAGTTTTAATTATCCAAACTAATTTAGAGTAGTATTATTTTATTTATTGGTACAATCACCCGGTAGTTAGAGTGAAACTCTATTTCAATAGTTTTTTATAAGAACTTTTATTCAAAAATGTATTAAAAACATATTTACAATAATGGTTTTAAAACTTGAAAGTTAGTACTCGAATAATTAAATTCTTATGTTTAATTTGGACACATTGAATAAAGTTTAAAATGTCTAACCTTACCAAATGTGGCTTTAAATGGTTCATTTTCAATCTCTTAGAAAAAAATAATTAATTTAATTAACTAAATTAATTATCGACCCTACTCATATGTGTTAATTGATTTGTTTAATTAACAAAAAATATCTAACTTCACCAAAGGTGGAATTCATATAAAAAAGAGAGAATCAATAAACACCAATTTGTATCTTTAATAACCTATATAATATGAGCAAACATAATTAACTTAATTATTATATCCACAAATACTCCACTGTTATGAATGATAAAAATTTACATAATTGTATATTGAATCATATCTATGTTTATTTTTTTGTTATTAGATTAGGAAATACAAAAATCAAAATTTCTTGACAATACTACTACAAAAGTGGTTATTTAAATCGAGATTTAAAGTCATTTTTTGGTTAAAATCGACTTATAATGAATTTAAAGTCAATTTGTTCAAAAACTTACATAAAATGAATTGAAAAAACGTAGAATGTAGCGTTGGTTAACACGTAGAACCGACGTTACATGTAGGACATAGGGTCTGTTCTACGTGTCAACCGACACTACACACATGGATATTTCCTTTTCTCTTCTTTCTTCCCTAGACAGAAACTATTCCAAGGGCATTATATCTCTCAAAAACCCAAAACCTCCTCCAATCTTTCTCATTTTTTGGCCACCTACAACCACCAATTCCAGAGTCGTTTAATAGGTTTTCTTCCTCTCCAACTTATCTTCTAAATCCCCTGTTTTTTTGAGAAAAATACTTAAATTTTTTATACCTATTTTCTCAATTACAAAACACCATTTTTTCTGTATTTCCTTCATTTTGTCACTTTATTTACTCTTGTAAGTATTCTATTAATCCTACGCACTTATTATTCATATTTATTTATTTTTGTATATTATGTGTTATTATTTATGCGTATAATTTTTTGTATTATATATATAGGTTTTGTATTACATGTATGTTATTATTTTTATTATGTAGGTTTTGTATAAATTTTCGTAATGAAATAAATTTATATATTTATGACTGTGATTTAAGGTTGGTTTTTAATTTATTTATTTTTGTTAATATGAAATGGAAAACACATGATTCAATAATATGATGCTCATTAAAAATTTAGGTTTGAAGTAGTGTAGTTATTTAAAAAAATATTAATCATCACAAAATTGTTATATAAATGTTTTTTATATATCTTAAATTTGAAATCAACTCAAATGATGTGGCATACTATTATTAGTAATTACAATCAATCTCATTTAATTATATTTATGTATATATATTTGTTATGTTTGGTTTTTATGTATTTATTTTTATATGATTTTTTGATAGATATTCTAATAATTAGGGAATTTATATATAATAATATTTGAAATATATTGGTTAAATACATATTTAATATGCTTAATGTCATTAATAGAAAATGGACAAATCTTGGATGTCAAAGTGTTGAAAGTTTCTTGTAATTTGCTTGTAGATATAGTAATAATGAAATTAGTATGATTCGATGAATATGTGTTAAATGTAAAAATGAGCAATTTTATGATGTTGACAAGGTTCAGTATCACCTTATCCGTATTGGTATTCTTCTGAGTTATAAATGTTGGTATTATCATGGAGAAAATATTTATAATACTCATGGAGAAGAGATAAATAAGAATGTGAGTGGATTATATATATCTTATCATAATGTACAGACATAAAATATGTTTAATGGTGTTGAAGATGAACTATATGAGGATGATCCCAAAACCTTTAAAAAACATCTAGAAGAAGCCAAAAAACTGTTGTATTAAAAATGCAAGAAATACACTAAAATGTCAGGATTGGTTCATTTGTACAATGTGAAGGCAAAAAATGGTTTTTTTGACAAGGGATTCACAGAATTACTAAATGTACCAATAGATATGTTTCCTAAGGGTATTGAATTTCCATCTTCAATGTATGAAGTGAAGAAATCTCTTAGTCAAATTGCCATGGAAAATCATAAGATTCATGCTTGTCCAAATTATTTCATTCTTTGTAGAAAAGAATATGAGACATTAGATGATTGTATGATGTGTAAAGAATTTAGATGGAAGCATGCTACAAATGAGACAACATCTAAGAAAGGCGTGTCCGCAAAGGTTATTTGGTACTTTCCTCCGATTGCTCACTTTCAAAGTTTTTTCAAAAGTAAAGAAACATCAAAGATGTTGACTTGGCATTCAGATAATCGATCTGATGATGGGGTGCTACATCATTCTTATGATTCTCCAAATTGAAAAGTAGTAGATAATATATCCCCTTAATTTGCATCTAATCTGTGCAATCTTTGTCTTGCCATTGCTGATGGAATTAATCTACATAGTTCTCTTAGTAGTAGATATAGTTGTTGACCAGTAATTATGGTAACATACAACTTTCTTCCTTGGTTGTGCATGAAAAGAAAATTCATGATGTTAACATTATTGATCTCAAGATCAAAACAACCCGATGTTGATATTTATGTATATTTGTAGCCTTTGATATATGATTTAAAGGTGTTGTAGAATGATGGTGTAAATGTTTATGATGCACATAAAGAAGAACACTTTAACTTGAGTGGGGTCCTTTTATGGACAATTAATGATTTTCCTACCTATGGAAACTTATGAGGACATGCAACTAAAGGTTATATGGGATGCTCTATATGTAGTTATGGAACTTCTATAAATTATCTTGTTCACAGATGAAAGATGTCTTATAGAAGACATAGAAGATTTTTCCATCTGGACACAAGTTTAGATACCAAAAAAAAATGTTCGATGGTGAAGAAGATCATGATCCTGCACCCCTGAAATTTGCGAGGTGTTAAGATATTAAGGCAATTGATTGGTATGACATTTAAACAATATGGAAAGATGAGAAAAAGAATACTCACTAATGGAGGGAAATGAAAGAGGTCAACTAATAGAAGGGGTGAAAATGAAAATGTTACTGAATCAGTAGATCATGGTTGTTGGAATAAAAAATCAATATTTTGGGAATTACCTTATTGGAAAGACCTACATATTCGTCACATCTTAGATGTCATGCATATTGAGGAAAATGTATGTGAGAGCTTGATTGGTACATTACTTAATATACCTGGAAAAATGAAGGATGGAATTAAAGCAATGCTGGATTTAAAGAAACTAGGTATATGACCAGAATTGGCACCAAGGGTGGAAAATGATAAGAATCGAACTTACTTTCCAGCAGCATCATATACAATGTCAACAAAAGAGAAGAATGTGTTTTGTAAATGTTTGGCGGGCGTGAAAGTTCCTGATGGTTACTCATCCAACTTAAGAAATTTTGTGTCTGTCACCGATAAGAAACTTTATGGATTGAAATCACATGATTGTCATATCTTAATGCAACAGTTATTACCAGTTGCTATTAGATCAACTCTTCCAAAACATGTTTGATTATCAATAATTCATCTTTGTTCATTCTTCAATACAATATGAAAGAAATCTATATCAATTGGCAAGTTAAACTCTTTACAGAAAGATGTTGTAGAGAATTTTTGTCTAATTGAAAAATAGTTTCCTCATTTCTTCGATATAATGATTCACTTATGTGTTCATTTAGTTTGAGAGGTTCAATTGTGTGGTCCTAGTTACTTAAGGTGTATGTATACTTTTGAGAGATATATGCAAGTCCTTAAAGGATATGTAAATAATAGAAATCAACTTAAAGGATGCATGGTGGAATGTTACATTGCTGAAGAGGCCATTGAGTTTTGTTTTGAGTACTTTAGTGGTTGCACTGAAATTGGGAATCCTATGCACTAATTGTTCTTAGAACGTCACATGACCAGAGTAGGTAACCTTATACTTGGTAGAAGTAAGAAATTGTTTATTGATCATAGTTGATGGGAAAAAGCACACAGAACCATTTTTGTAAATAATAAGAAGGCACAACTATACATACAGTAAGTGATGACATGTTTAATTTTCTATTTAACTATTAATGATATCTAATTGATATATCTTTAATAACATTACAGAATGCATATAAACTTATTGAAGATCGATCCTCATTATAAAAAAAACGGAGGAGAAAAATGGGTGTATGATGAACATAAGCAAGAGCTTATTAATTGGTTTCGCAACAATGTAAGGGTCACAAACAAGAATTCATTAGCACTTGTAGGCAATGTTTTAAAACATTGTTTTAAACACATTTCATGATTTTGTATGCATAGATTCGAGTTGAACTCAACAAACCCAATCATAAAATAACATAAAGTTTAGAATGGCTTACACATGGTCCAAAATTCGATGTCAAATCATATTATAGTTTCACAATTAATCAATCAAGGTTTACAACTCAAGCAAGGGACAAAGTCTGAGTAAATCAGAATCATGGTGTGAAGATGGTTGCATAAACTATGCAATTTGCCAATTTCCTATACTTTCTGATCGAACATATTATGATATAATTCAAGAAATTTAAGAACTCGATTATGACGTCTTCCATGAAATAGTATTCTTGTGTGATTGGGTCGAAGATGTTATCAATGTTGTATATACAATAGACAATTTTGGATTTTCCCTTGTAAATTTATCCAAGATAAGTCACATTGATGATCCTTTCATGTTAGCACTTCATGCAAAATAAGTATTTTATGTGAGCGATCAAATTGACACAAGATGGTCTGTTGTGTTAACGCCTCCACAAAAAGAGTTCTACCATTATAATGCCTTATAAGATGATAACATGTTTGATACATTTCAAACAAATTGTCTAATGTATGTGATGATCTAGTTGATGACGATGATTCTTCGTCATGGACTCGAAATGATTGTGAAGGAATATATATATACGATCAACCTTATAATTAAACATAATGTATGTTCTATATTACTCTATTAACTCTTGCATGTTTATATGTTTGGAATTAAAATTTTCAATTAATTTCTATTTCATCGTTGTTTGTAGATATTTCATGGATCCTAGGGTACCAGAGATTGTAGATCCAAATGATCTATTAGGGCATTTGAAAAGAAGAGGTTGGGCAAATATACCTGATGCTCCACTTAACTCAGATGATAGAGTACCCATTCTATTTGATGCTACTGGTAATCCCTAAGGGCAAATATACTTGTGAAGTCAAGTATACCAATCAATATAAATGATTAGACTAGGGTTGACGAATCTAAAAAGTTAAAAATGTTGAAAACCATTTGTGTAAGTCTCTTTTATTTTTATAACTAATTGCATATATTATATCTTTTTTGTATTATATCTCATCTTTTGTAGTGTGTTTTTACAGAATCGTTATAAAGTCCCTGACACTTGGATAAGTAAGTGTTATAAGATTACAAATAAGGCATGGAAGGAATAAAAAACTTCCAGATTGGCCAGAAATCATGTGTTTCCATATTTGGAACCACTTGATGAAGCACAACTATACAAAAACTCTAAAGAAAACCCCTGGATTGAACCCCAAGTTTGGAAAGACTTCGTGGATTATAGGCATACGGATAAATTTCAAATTATTAGGGAAAAACATCATAATATAGAAATGCATAATGTTTTTCCTAACCATACAGGGAGGTCTTCAAATCTTGAAGTTAGACATAGAATGGTATTATTAAGTTCTTAATTTATAAATATTTTTATATTTATTTTCCTCAAATTTTAGTTGATGTCCTGGTTAATAAATTTATTTAATTTATGTAGGAAGCTAAATTGGGTCGACTAGTGACCCATTCTAAATTGTATATAAAAACAAAGACACCCTCAAAACGAAGAAGTCAAGACCAATGATTTAACAAGGAAAAGAACAACTAAATAAGTTGGTTAGTAATTTAACTTGATACAAAGTCCTTATGATTTTTTTCTAATTGATGTAATAATGTATGATATATTTGTTTTCTTTATTATTGGTAGAAACCTATTAAAGAACAAATAGCCATGGGTGAAATAATCGAACAGCTAGAGAGAGATGCAATATATCATGCATTCGAATGTGAGCATCTTGGTCGTGTTAGGGGAGGAAGCCAATATGATGATTATATGGAGTTTTTTAAAATTCCAAAACAAAACCCTCAGATGGTCAGTAAAGAGAAGTACTATAAAATTGAAGAAGAACTCGAGTCTTTTAAGGCCTCAATGTTAAATGAGAATGTCACTTTAAAAGAATATCAATCACAACACATGTCAAGCATGACAACATACTACAATCAGAGCATGCCATATTTGCCAGGCATGTAATCATCCATGCCAAGAATGCCACCATCCATGCCAGACATGCCACCCATGCAATCTTATGGTGCCCAACCTATATCCTATATGGGATATAGTCATCCTATTGGTCCTCCCTTTATGCCAGGAATGTAGATGCAATCAGGTAGTTATTCATTTTCCCCAATGCAATATGTGCATTCTTACCATCCATCACATCATCATGAATGTTTTGATGAGAATGTACTTCCAATAGCTACCCCACATGGGAGTCCTCCTCTATTTGATGAATCATTTGTGGTAAGATTTAATGTTTATATAGATAGTCTATTATTTTTACTTTTTATTATATATTTTATTTATTATATATAATGCTTAAATGTTTTACAGAATATGAAATATTTGTTGAAACATCCTTTATCAGCAAAATTTATTGCTATTGGAACGGTACAACAATTGAGTGATGATCGAATGATTCATAATCAATATTTGCCAAATTATTGGCCAATAGTAATTGAACAATCGTTATTTCATGATTGTCCACTACCTGTGCCTTCTGATACTACCACAGTCTAAGAAGCGGTTGGACAATATATGGCTTGGCCGTCTAGTTAAGTTGTGATTAATTTTGACATGGTACTATGTTTTTTACTTAAAATAACACTATTTTTACTATTATATTATTATTATTCTTTTATTGTTACTAACATATATAATACCTCTTCTTTAGTCTATCATACCATAATTAGTAAGTGCGGCACATTTAAGAGAAACAAATCAAGTATCTCATGGTAAATCTATATCTAATGGGCAATCATCGTGCACTAAGTCATTCAAGAAGAAGCCATGGAAAAAGCATAGTTATAATTGTGCTATAAATTTTAGTAGAAATCTTGGCGCTTTGATGACTATTGTTACAAGGGCATCTAGCATAAATGATGGATGGATTGTGCCATTTCCTATAAAAATTTCTAGTGTAGACATTGGCCAAACCTATATATCGATCGTGTGCATATTACAGTTATTTGAATATCAAATGATCAATTTAAGTATAATTCAAGTGTGGACAAGGTGAGTCCTCAATCGGTAAATAACTTTCATTTATATAGAACATATATAATTATATTTATATTAACTAATTATTTATATATAATTCTTTTATAAAGGGCATGTTATTATTGACTTCAAGCTAATCACTCATCACATTTACCAATGTTCTATAATTCTTCATTTGTCAATCAATATCAAGAGAAGGATGTTAGCATTAGAGTTAAACAATTATGTGATAGGGCATTAAAACTTAACACAAATCAAAAGTTGATAATCCCTTGGGCACTAAGGTTTGAACAAGGCCAAGATAATTGGATGTTGGTAATCCTTGATCTATATGGCAATCATGTTTGGTACTGTGACTCAGCTACCATAGAATTGAGTAAAGATACAAAAACAGTTGTTGAAATGTAAGAGTTATAGCTAGATATTTTTCTTCTATTGTTTTTTGTAATATTTAATAAAAAAACTAACCGTTATAAACTTTGAAAGGACATGGAAGCTGTGGAACAAGAGTAGGGGCATTACCCTTAAAAAATATCATAAGCTTATATGGGACAAAATTATGGTATGTATAAGCGAATATTAATAATTTAATTAACTTTACTATTTAATAATAAAGATGTTTGAATATGTTATATAATGTACACTTGTTTTTTGTAGGTTCTACAATAAAATTATGGAGTCATGTGTGGTTACTTTGTCATGAAGTTTATAAGCAAAATCATCACAAATATCAAAATTCCAATTAAAGATGTGGTAATCTCTTTTACCAATATACCTTTTTAACATATATGAGTTATTTTTTGTGAATTCATGAAATTAAATTCTTATTTTGAATTTAAATACATATAGTTCTTTGGTTGGAACAAGTCAGGCTAGACCCGTAAATTTTTGATGATTTAGGAGAGGAATGGGAAGAACACATGGTTCAAATTATATCATCACAAGAAGAATCATGAGAAGATTCTAATGATCTTGAATATCATATGACAACATCATGGTAATTTTTATAATGCTTTAATTTCTTTACTCCTGTGTCTGAAGTCTGGGCAGCTTGTTTGATGGATGTTTATATGCTCATGTATTTAGGGGAGTGATTTGTTAAATGGACCTATATTTGCCCCAAACTTCATCTCATATCTCTTGCCTAGTTCCCTTGTATGACAACATCATGGTAGTCGCTAGCCAGCCAAGTGTAGGAAAACCACCAAGAATGATCATTCCGATGTAATATCATGAATTCACAAAAAATAACTTATATATGTTAAAAGATTAGTAAAAGAGATTACCATATTGACACTAGAGTGATATAATAATAACCTTATCCCTTCAAAATCATATTAGCACTGTATTAATCATTTTTCTATAAATATGAAGCTATTTGGAATCAAGTTGGTATTTTTAATGCTATAATGAACTCTAAATATGAAGTCAAGTGTAACTCCGATTTGTTACTTGGGTTGGTGGGGAAAAAAAAGTTGTTCCATAAGTTTATGGGCACCAAAAATCAACCAATCCAAATAACAAATCGGAGTTTCACCTAACTTCATATTTAGAGCTCATTATAGCATTAAAAATACCAACTTGATTCCAAATAGCTTCATATTTATAGACAAAAGATTAATACAGTGCTAATATGATTTCGAAGGGATAAGGTTATTATTATATCACTCCGGTGTCGATGTGATAATCTCTTTTATTAATCTTTTAACATATATAAGTTATTTTTTATGAATTCATGATATTACATTCTTATTTTGAATTTAATTACATATAGTTCTTTGGTTGGAACAAGTGGGGCTATGATATGCAAATTTTTAATGATTTACGAGAAGAATGGAAAAAACACTTTGTTCAAATTATAATATCAGAAGAAGAATCTGATGATCTTGAATAACATAGGACAACACCATGGTAATTTTTATAATGCTTTAATTTCTCCATTCCTTTGTCTCTAAAGTTTGGACTGCTTGTTAGATGGATGTTTACGTGCTTATGTATTTAGGGGAATTAATTATTATATGGACCACCTATTTTTTGCCCAGTTTCCTAGTCACTATGCTGATAATTCTAAGCCAACCGAGCTTCCTCTCCTTGAAATAAAGTAGCAATATCACAAAATCCATCACAAAAGAGACAACATCATTTTATTGTATACAAACTATCTATTCTAGAGGCATCAATTTTGAATTTAGAAACCTCAATAGGGCAACTTTACTTGGCCATAAATATACCAGTTGTATATGAACTTTAACATATACCATCTTAGTTTTACTAAGAAAAAGAGGCATGGAGATAATGAAACAATAAGCTTGATTGAAGGTTGCAGTGCCATCCTTGCTTGAAAAAAACCCCAAAAATTTAAAGATTTGGGAAAACACTATGTGACTTAGGTTCAAGCATTAACCTTATGCCATTTTGGTCTTCAAGAGATTAAGGGTTGGTAAAGCCAAAACCACTTCATAAATATTACAAATGGTAGATAAATCAATCAAGGGACATTGAGGTGTGGTAGAAAGTGTTCTATTAGACAAGTTTATCTTTCCTATGGATTTCATTAAAATAGACTTGTAAAGGGACTGTAACATTCTTACCATATTTGGTCATACATTCTTAGCAATCAAAAGAGCACTCATTGATGTACAAAAAAGTGAGCTTACAATAAGAGTGCAAGATGAACAAGTAACATTTAATGTGTTCAAAGTAATTAAATATTTTGATGTTGATATGATAGTGATTGCTTTAGGATAGATGCTACTGATAAACTAATTGTTGTCTCTTTTGGAGAACATAAAACGTGCAAGCATACACGGTCACAAGTAATAAAATTTGATAAGTAAGTTATCGTTCCCACGGAGATTTGTCACTATAGTTTGTTGAGTACTAAAATTATTTCTCTCTGATTTTATCCAAAATACTCGTTAATTTAGAAAAAGTTTAAAAAAAGAGTTATATAATTATATAACAAAATAAAAGAAATCTAGGATTGCAATTTTTCACCAAATTAATCGACTCAAATCATATTATTTTCTCTTGATTTATATTTTTTAGTACATTTAATTTGTCAATCGAAAACTTCCAATTTTATCCATACATCTCTTCCGAGCTCCGTATAGACACACCTTGTTAAATTAATTCACTATATTCCTATGAGAATTAAATTCACCAAGATTCATTACGTTCTAAGTTCTCAAATGGTCACACATACAATTAGGGTATATTCCTATCCTTCATCATACATGTCATTTTATCCACGACCAATATACACAAAAATACCACTTCCAAGCATTAAGCACAGATAGAATAAACAAATCGAACGTCTTATAAATCTTTCAAAAATAATTAAAATCAAAGCTTCATAAATTTAGATAAAATGCAACCCTAGAAAAATTAAATTACTTCATTAATTAAAATTAAAATTACAGCAGTTAAGAAAAATGAGATGAAGAACAAAAAGAAAATTAAATCATTTCGGATCGTAAATATTTGGTACACGCAGAACACAACAGAAGCCAAAAATGGCTTCTGCGTGTTCCACAGCCAACCCCTAAACACTACTAAAAATCCAAAACTCAAAAACTCCCAAAAACTCATAAATACTATCCCCTATTTATAACATCAAATTTCTAAAATAAAAATACATTTAAAAATATATTTTTTTAATACACACAGGGGACAACTAAGTATTGGGAAATTAATTTAAAAATACGCGTGGGGGATAAAATTGTATCGAAAATGAAAAACTGGGTAAGGTGCGCGGCTCTATCTTTTCTAATTCATGCTACCACGTGTCGGCACCTGATTCACTGAAAGTAATGGTGGGACACGTGGCAGCATATTATTGGGAACCTAGAAAGGGCTCACGAGAGAGTATTGCACGGGATAAGCGGCACCGAGAAGTGGGGGACAGCTCCTGAGACGCGTGCGAGATTCTACACTTTTGCGTTCATCGAAACGTGCCACGCGTCATCTCATGATTCGCTGAGGGGGAACGTGGGACACATGGCAGAATTTAAATAGCTGGATGGAACGATTGCACGTGGTTCGGCTGCACGGGATCATAACCTTTTGCAAACGTGTAACGGACACGTAGGTCCCACCCTACGCGCCGAGCCGCATGAACTTGAAATCCCGCGTCCAATCTCTTTTGTCGTGTCTGTTCTCATGCGCCTCATCGCAGTTGTTCGTTACCTGATTGCACAGTTGGTGATGCGCGATTGTGATTGAGCGCGTGGCCTCTTTTTCCTACACCGAAAATAAATTTTCTTAATTGCATTTTGACCCACAAATTTAATTTAAATTACATTTTTAAACTTTCTTTAATTACAATTAAGTCTTTTTCTAATTTAAATTAAATTTTTAAACTTTTAATAATTAAAATTAAGCCCAATTTTAATTTTAATTATATTTTTGACTTTTCTAATTTGCAATTAAGTACTCTTTTATTTGAAATTATATTTTTGGATATAAATTTACAATTAAGTACGTTTTCGATTAAAATTATTTAATTTTCTTAAAAATATATTTCTTAACAAATAAACAGTAAATACTAATTAATTTAACTAAAATTAACTAAAAATGTAAAGAACATAGCAATTATAATTAATAAAATATATGAAAATAACTATATAAAATACAGTTATCACTAACCATTGACGTGCTTTATGACATGCACCCTAGGGATTCATTAGAGTATGTGCTTGTTAATTCTACAAACATACATGCTAATAAATACCAAGACACCTACGTAGGCACACATTTATATTGATAACTTAACAAAACTTATTGAATTGCCCCTACTTAAAATATTAACACAAAATCATTTTCTATTTCAAGATTTTTACAAAATTTATTATTGAAAATATGTTGATAATATATTTTTCATAATAGATTTAAAATATTAAGATTAGATTTTAGATACATCAATTTACATCAAATTTAGAATTATTTTCTATTTCAATGATTTTTACAAGATTCATTATTGAAAATTTTATTGAAAACATATTTTTGCAATAGATTTAAAATATAAAATTAGGTTTCTATACATGAATCTAAAATCTAATTTAGATAGCTTGATAGGATTTAAATTGTTCCCAACCGAAGGTGTTAAATGATTTTATTAATAGCAAATAGTAACCCGACCAAAGGCACTATTTATACATATAAAGAATAATCAATAATCTAGATTTATATTTTAATAACGTAATTAATTCTATCAAACATAATCAATTAGCAAAAATCCCATTAATTCTCCATTGATTGTTAAATGTTTGTATGCTTGATATTTGTCGAATCCTTTTTCTATCTTTAATTTTATGTTATTAGTTTAGATTTTTCAAAACCAAAATATCGTGATAGAATGTTCAGGTTTTGTTTTTATAATTGTTTTTATGAAGTTTGTTGAATTATTTAAAATCATAGTTCTTGTTTCAAAACCCAAATATATGAGGTTTTTATAAATGTACAGAATTTGACTATCAAGTTTTTGGTATTGTTGTATGGAAAAAATAGTGTTTTAAATTTTTATAATAAAAAATATTAAAAAATTTTGTTTTGTAGAGTTGTTTAATTTTAAAAAAATCAAGAAATAGAAAATCAAAATTTCAAAAAAAATTAATTTAATTTAATTTATTCACATACTTAATTATTAACTCAATTCTTTTTAATTTTTATTTTATTTTATTAGTTTTACTTTAGTTTATTTTAAATTCCATTTTGTTAAATATTTTGTTTAGTATTTCTGTGTACTAACATATATGTCTTGTATGTAAACATGTTGTAATTATTTATTTAACTTATAAAATAAATTAAATGTATTATAAATTATTTGTATCATAAATTGTTTGTATTACAAGTTATATGTATAAGAAATATTATATATTATTTATTTTATTTTAGTTACTTTTATTTTATCGCTTATTTTTAAGTACCTAGCTTACGTAGTTGTTTATTTTAAATTTTTTTTCTTTGTTCATACTTCTAAAAGTACTTATTTTTAAGTTCTCTACTATAATGATTTTTGTTTTTATTAGTGTATAAAAAGTAAGAGAACTTTGGGAAAAAGAACCTGTACTTTAGACTGTTAACATCTACTAGATCATTTTTTAAGAAAGTTGGACATTGACATTCAAAACGAGGAAATAAAATCTCAAGTGCAATTAAACATGGATGATGCTAGAGATATGTAGAAATTGATGAATGAGTATGCAAGACCAATCATTAGCAATGCTATTTCTTGCATATAACTGGAAGAGGCTTTAAAGAATTTTGAACTAAAACGGATTCACTATTCCATGTTACCTTCGTTTTATGGTATCCCTATTGAAGACTCTTTAAACTCTATTAGAGATTTTTATGCTATTGTGGAAACATTTCCACTACAGAGAATTAATGAAGACCATTTTAGGTTGTAATATTTTGCTTACACACTCAAGGATAAAGCTAAGTGTTGGCTTATGCCTCTATAATTAGGTTCATTAACTACTTGGAAGGTAGTGTAGAAACAATTTATGAGTAGGTTCTATTCCCATCAAAAGACTACCAACTTAAGGCCCAAGATAGTAACATTATTCTAAATGAATAGAGAGGTCTTCTATGAAGCTTGGGATAGATTGAAACTCCTTTTGATCAAATGCCCACATCATAGTTATAAAACCAATTATTTTTTAATGGATTTACACAACAGTGTGAGTACATTGTTGATAATACGATAGGGGGACTATGCAAGAAAATATTACTGAGTAAACTTATGAGCTATATGAGTTATTGGTTACTAATTCCCAGCAAAAAAGTGCTAGTGGAAGGAGAGAAACGATCAATGAAGTTAGCTCTAAGAATGAAATGACCTTGCAACTTGTAGAGTTATCTAAGCAAATGAAACTTCTCATTACACAAAAAATCCAAATCAAGAGGAATGTAGAGTTTGGGGTACATTTGGGCATAATGCCAACGTTTTGTCTTAATGAGACATAAGATTAGCATCAGGTTAGCATGCAATACCGATCTTGCAGATACTTTTGTTTTATTTTGTAAAAATCTTGCAAATGCACCAATCATTTTATAGAAAATGACAATTATACTTCCAAGGTAGTTCTACGGAAGGAATATATGTGCTTTTTAATTTATTTTTCAAACTTTTAAAAATGAAATTAAATCCTAAATATCCTCTTACGATAATGCAAATTTTTATCATTTATAACACAGGAGTATTTATGGATATAATAATTAAGTTAATTATACTTGCTCATATTATTTAGGTTATTAAAGATATAAATTGATATTTATTGATTCTCTCTTTCTATATGAATACCACCTTTGGTGGGGTTAGATATTATTTGTTAATTAAACAAATCAGTTAACACCTATGGGTAGGGTCGACAATTAATTTGGTTAATTAAACTAATTGCTTTTTTCTAAGAGATTGAAAATGAACCGTTTAAATGACACCTTTGGTAGGGTTCGACATTTTAAACTTTATTCAAGGTATCCAAATTAAACCAAAGAATTTAATTATTCGAATACTGACTTTCATGTTTTAAAACCATTACTGAAAGTATGCTGTCAATACATTTTCGAATATAGTTATTATAAAAACATTTGAAATAGAGTTTCACTCTAACTACTGGGCGATTGTTCCAACAAATAAAATAACACTACTTTATATCAGATTATATATTTAAACCATAAAATTTAATTTTTAGATTTAAGTTTGTAATGAAAAATAATATATTTCTCTCTAAAATCCTTAATATAAAAACTTGAATAAAAAATAAATCAATTTATTTTATAGAGATGTTTTATGTATTTAATATTTTGCAAACTTAACAAAGTTATTATTAAATCATATTTACTGAAAAACATCTAAATAGATTTTTATTTTCATTTATTGAATCAAAAAATAGAAATCTATAAAAGCATAACTAGTTCTTCTCAAAATGAGAAGAACTTTAAAACTAAAAAAACTAAGAACTAGAGAGAGAAAGTTAAAGAGAGAGAGAAGTTTGTGATTTTTGGAATGATATTTCAATGTGAAATAGGGTCATTTATAGATGAGAAAAAGGCCAAAAAAGGTGGAAAAATACCACAAAATTTGATTTTGGATGCGTTTGAACACGCTTGCACGCGTGTAGGGGTGAGATTTACTTCAAACAGGCGTTGGCACACGTGGGACAAGTGCGGATGTATGATGGCATATGTCGGACTCGACACGAGTATGTACAAGGTGTACACGCATGCGGGACTTGGTACAGGTATGTGCTGGCGCACACAAAACTTACCATTTTTGAAATTTTTTACCATTTTGACCGATTTGGTCTAATTTTTCCATTTTTTTGATCAAATTCTCATTTTTTCAATATATTTGTGATGTATTACCTCTAGTATTTTTCTTTGAGTCTTTAAGTTATTTTTGAATGAAAATACCGGTAAAATAGTAAAAATACTTATCATTCTAAAAAGACAAACACTACTACAAAAAGGGGCATTAAAGTCGATTCACGCGATGAACCGAATTTAATTATTATTATTTTTAATTTACTCATTTTTTATTATAATAAAATAAAAACCTATATTCGAGTAGAAAAAAACCAAAATCAATTTAGCAAATAGTTCAAATAATACAAATATTTGAACAATAAAATATTAATTAATAGCAGAAAAATTATCATGATTTTGTTCTATTTTATTCAAGATCATCATATTCTTCTCCTGAGGTTATAATACAAACCTATATATATAATACAAAAATTTATACACATAAATAATAACACATAATAACAGGAAAAAAAAGAATAATAAGTGCGTAAAATTAATAGAAATACTTACAAAAGTAAATGAAGTGACAAAATGAAGGAAAGGAAGAAAAAATGGTGTTTTGTAAGTGAGAAATGGGTATAAAGTTTTTGAGTATTTTGCTCAAAAAATAGGAGATCTAAAAGATTAGTTATGGAGGAAGAAAACCCACTAACCGGCGCTGGAAATGGTAGTCGTAGAGTCAGTTGACACTTGGAACCGACGCTACGTCCATGCATAGCGTCAGTTCGACACATCAACTGATGCTACATCCTATGTGGATAGCGTCGGTTCTACATTGAACTGACTTTAAATTCATTATAAGTCGGGTTTTTTCAAAAACCGACTTTACATATCGACTTAAATACCCATATTTGTAGTAGTGAAATTTATATAAAAATATGCTAAAATCATATAAATATAAATCTATTCAATCATTTAAAGTACATTAAATCATGGTAATTTTAGTACTTTTTAAGCACTCATCACAACCCCCATTGAGCTTCATGCTATTCCTTTAGCAAGAGATGCGGTAAAGACTAAAATAAAAACTAAAAATTAAAACATCGTAAATCACTATCGTGAATTAACACGATTGCTTTTAGCATATGCAACAAGTCGTTAGACCCCTAGGTTGCCCTAGTGGACTAGTTTAAGTCTCATGAGGGTTTTAAATAATGATATCTACAAAAATTGAACTAAATAAAACAATCTTTAAAATAAAAAAATAGAATAAGTAATTAGTCGAAAATTTCATGCTAAAAATTTCATTTAAGTTTTATAATTATAACCTTTATGCATAGATTATTCTATTTTCTTAAGCATTAATGATTTACTACAATAATTAGTAAAAAATTACTTTCATATTTTAATCAAAAATGTTTTGTTTTCACTTCACCAAATTTCAATGTTTGGAATCTGAATTCACTTTGACTCTACTCCTCACAAGTCAATCTCTCAATTCACTGAATCCTATGGGTTCACCTACTCATACTAAGGGATATGTGAATATAACTTATATTAAGAAATGAGCTAGTAAGTCCACATACTTATAAAAGAAAAAAGGCTCAAAATAGTGCATAACTTTTATCTCAAGAAAGGAATTGAATGTATAAATTAGAAAGATATCATATATATTATTTTCATGCATGATTCAAACTCACTAAGAAAGAATTTCAAGATATATTCCTTTTAGAATTGTAGGAAAAATAAATGCAATGAATTCTAGAGGAATTATTTCCTATATTTCTTTTGTATTAACCAACTCTCGCAACTTTTTAAGTCTAAAAAAGTCATAGTATATAGATTATACGATATATTCTTTATCTCTCTCCTTTTTTAAAGAGAATTTTCAACATATTTTTTTAGAGTAGTCTCATGTACAGATTGTACATTTTTGTAGGATTTTGGTGAGTGGTTAATTTTGTTTCTTTTCTATTTCATTTTGGTTTAGGTAAACCCATATATGTCACTTTTTGGTAGAAATCATGCATGAATAAGATCAAAGCATATACTCTCAATTTCTACTTAAATCATTTAATCTAAGCAAATGAAAAATAAATATACGATACTCTATTGAGAAGAGAAAATTCATACATTCAATACTAATACCTATAGAGATCATCTAAAATTTTGAAGAAATAGAATAAGTGTTTTAAGGAGAAATAAAATATTTCACTCACAATAAAGAAAATTAAGGCTCAAATAATATTTCACAAGGGTAGTCTACACTTTTTGATTTCTAAACACCGATTTTGGGTTGATTTCATTTCAACATTTAATCATAAAAGAAACATGATTGCAAAAGACCTAATCATTGCTTAAACTTAATTTAATATAACTTACTAATTATCATTGCTTAAACTTACTAATTATCATATTACTCCAAGATATGTTTTTTTAAATTAATCTAATAATACAAAAGAATTAATCATTACTTAAACTTGATTTTTAAGACATGATTATTTTTGTGACCAAAATTTAAACACTACTCTAATTTACCTAAACACACAAATAAAGAAAATAGCACACATTTATATAAGAAAACAAATAAATTAAAGGAAACAATTAATATGAAAATGCACAACTAAATAAGAAAAATAAGGGCACATTGTTTATAAAAATTTTAAATTTGGCCTAATTTGTGTAAATTTTAAATTTTACCACCCCAACCTAAAATCTACATTGTCCTCGATATAATAAATACAAATTTTAAAAAGGGAAGGGATATAAAAGTTATTGAATTGCTTTATGTGTGAAGGATTTTGATGTAGAACTCTAGTCGCATCTAACATCATATTTGAATCATACAAATAGGTACTCTAACACATCTTAACAAGCAATTATTTTATGCAATAAAATAACCTTACCATGATGGGTTACCTATCATCCAACGCTTAGTTTAACGTCCTAGCAAGACACATCATTATGCTGCTTAGGATTACTTAGCCAAATGCAATCAACTTTGGTAGTGTTGTGTGGTCCTTCTAAATAAGGCTTCACATGATGCCCATTGACTTTGAATGTTGTTTGTGTCTTGGAATCCAATTGTTCTACTACTCCATCTTAATCTCAATTTTCCTGGAAAAAATCTCAAATGAGAGTTAAATAAAAGAACTTTCATTCCAAGGTGTAGAGTCATAGGAACTAGCCTCTTGTCATGATAACACTTAGTATGCTATTTGTACAGTTTGGCATTATAATAGTCTTTGTTCCAAATTTCTTCCAACTCATTAAGATGGAGTAATCATTTTTCTCATTCTTTATCTAAGTCCACGTTTAACTCTTTAATTTCCCAATAAGCCTTGTTTCTAGGTCAATGGGAAGGTGATACGCTTTCCCAAAGATAAACCATTAAGGGTTCATCCTAATAGGTGTATTGTAAGCTATGCGGTATGCCCATAAGGCATCATTCAACTTAAATGCCTAGTTCTTCCTTGAAGGAACCACAATGTGTTCCAGTATTCCCTCAATTTGCCTATTACTTACCTCAACTAAGCCAGAAGTTTGAGTATGATATGGAGTAGCGACTCTATGTGTGATATTGTTCTTTTTCAATACTCCATCAAAGATTTTATTACAAAAATGGGTACCTCCATCACTTATTATAGCTCTAGGCATTCCAAACGTACTAAATATTGAATCCTTCAAGAAGTTTACAACAAGATTAGCATCATTGGTTTTAATGGGGATAGCTTCCACCCACTTGGATACATAATCCACAAACAAAATATATCGAAGACCATTGGATGAGGGAAAAGGACCCATAAAGTAAATCCATCATACATAGAAGAGTTCAACAACTAAAATAGATTTCAAAGCAATTTCATCACTTTTGCTTATGTTACTTATTCTTTGACATCTACTTCATTTTGCAAAAACCATATTAGCATCTTTAAAAAGAGTAGGTCAATATAATCTAGATTGTAATACCATACCAGCTATCTTTTCGCCACCAAAATGGCCCCTATAATGAAGTTCATGAAAAAAATTCAGAATGCTCTTATGTTTTTCTTTAGGTACACTTATCTAGATGAATTGATCTTGGCCAATCTTGTATAGATAAGGGTCATCCAAGAAATAGTTCTTGATAGTTTTTAAGAACCTTTTCTTGTCATGATATGAAATTTTTAAGTCTCTAAACACCAATTGCAAGATAGTTTACAATATCAACATGCATGTGTTTGGACCTATTGAGAGTAACTATTCATTGGGAAAGGTTTCAACTATATTTTCATTACTCTCACCTTTAAGAGAATTGAAGTCTGAAATAAACCTAGAAAAATGGTCAGCTACTAATTTTTTAGTGCTTTTCTTATCCTTGATTTCTAGGTCAAATTCATGTAAGAGTAAGATCTACCTAATTAATCTTGGCTTGGCATTCAATTTTCTTAATTGGTATCTTAAAGTAGCATGATTAGAATACATAATCACTTTAGATCTTACTAAATATGATCTGAATTTGTCTAAAGAAAACACTATAGGGAAGAATTCCTTTTCAGTGGTATTATAATTCATTTGGGCATCATTAAATTTTTTTCTAATAAAGTAGATGACATGCAAACACTTATCCATTCTCTATCCTAAGATTGCTCCGATAGTATAATCGAAAGCATCACATATTATTTCAAAGGGTAAAGACTAGTTTGGTGCTATAAAAACAGAGGTAGATGTTAGTTTCTCTTTCACGGTATTAAAGGCAATAAGACAATCATCATTGAAATCAAAATAAAAATCTTTTAATAACAGGTTACTATGGGACGACTTATTTTGGATAAATATTTAATTAATCATCTATAAAATACTGCATATCCTAAGAAGCTTCTTATCCCCTTAATAGATGTAGGGCGAGGTAATTTTGAAATCATTTCAAATTTTTCCTTATCAACTTCAATACCTTTGTTTGAAATGATACGTCCTAACAATATATCTTGTTGAACCATAAAATGACATGCCTCCCAACTAAGGGTTAGATTGCATTCAATGCATCTTTCTAAAACTAAAATCAATTTATGTAAGAAATCATCAAATGAGTTTCCAAATATAGAGAAATCGTCCATGAAAACCTTAATGAATATTTCCACCATGTCTGAGAAGATAAACATCATTCATCTTTGGAACTTGGTGGGGGCATTGCATAATCTATATGGCATTCTTCGAAAAGCAAATGTCCTAAAAAGGCATGTAAATATGGTCTCTTCCTGATCTTCTGGTTCTATGGGTACTTGATAATATCCAAACAATCCATCTAGAAAATAGTAAAATTTGTGAATAGCTAATCTTTCCAACATTTGGTCAACTAATGGAAGAGGAAAGTGATCCTTTTTAGTATATAAATTTAGTTTCCTGAAATCTATACACATCCTCCATCCAATGATTATTCTAGTGGGCACTAATTCACTTTTTTCATTTTTAACAATTGTTATCCCTGATTTCTTAGGTACTACATGCACTAGACTAACCCATTAACTATCAATAATAGGGTAGATAATTCCTTCTTCTAACAATTTATGAATTTCTTTCTTCACCACCTCTTGCATGTTTGGGTTTAGTCTTCTTTGAGCCTCTTGTACCGGATTAGCACAATCATTAAAGTTGATCTTATGCATACACATTGTAAGAGTAATGCTCTTTATATCCCTGATACTCCAACCTATGGCTTTCTTAAACTTCTTAAGGACTTTTATAAGTTCCTTTTCATGAATTTTGGTCAATGTTGAAGAAATTATGGCTGGAAAAGTTTCTTCTTCTCCCAAAAACACGTATTTTAAGTGCTTAGATAAGCCTTTGAGTTCAAGTTCAGGTGGATTGGCCTCTTTACAAGAAGGGGAAATGGGTAGATTTAAGAGTGTACTAGATTGTTTCATTAGTTCATCACTATCTAGCTGTTCAAGGTACCCCTTAGTTTCATCATCTAAATCTTCTTTAACCTCTTCAAGTGTAAGAATAGTTTAAAGCTTATCTTCTATTTCGGTTTGGGAAAAGGTACTTTGGACAAGATTATCCAAATGGTCAATATCGAATATTTCATCGAGGGCAGAAATAGAATGAAAAGGTGAAGAATCAAAAACTTTCAAATGAACAGTCTCTCCTAAGAATTTCAGTGTCAAATTTCCATCTTGGACATCAATAAGAGTCTTGATAGTTTCCATAAATGGTATAATAAGTTGCATTGTGTGCTCTCTATCCAAGGCGGGATTTTCTTGCATATCCATAACCACAAATTCAACAGGTATTATCAGTTTGTCTACCTGTACCAACACATCCTTAACTATTCCCTTTGGATACTTAAGAGATCTATCTACAAGTTGAAGGGACACAGTTATAGGTTTTAAATCTCCTAAATTAAGCTGTAAGAATATAGAGTAGGGTATCAAGTTTATACTAGCACCTAAATCAAGCATTGCTTCAGGGACCTTCCTATCCCCTATAGTTATGTTTATGATAAAACTTCTAGGGTCTTTCAACTTATGAGGAAGTTAGTGCTGAATTACAGCACTAGGAATTTCTAATACTACTACTCACTCATTAAGTTCATACCTCCTTTTCTTAGTGTTCAAATCTTTGAAAAACTTAGCATAGGAGGGCACATTCATGATCACTTCTAATATTGGTAAATTGATATTTTTAATTAGAAAGAATATTAAAAAGATAATAGAATTGCTTATCTTGTTTGGATTCTTTCAACCGGTGTGGAAAAGGTACTTACAAATGATGTGGTTATGTTGTCTTTTGAATTTTGGGGATGTGAGATGACTCCCATATGAGTTTTCTTGAAGGTTTTTTAAGTTTAGCACTTGTCTATCCTTTTTGTGAGACTAGAATTTCACCTTCTTTGTTACCTAAACTACAAGGTAGATCTTTAGAGATTTTAGGTAAACTAGTATTGACTACCTTACCACTTCGAAGGGTTATTATATCTTTTGCTTGTTCGTGTTGACTGGGCAACTTTCCTGGTTCTTGCCTTTGCATTTATTGAGCTAGTTTCCCAACTTTATTTTCAATCCTTTTAACCAAAGCTTCCATAGTGCTCAACCTTTGATTATTCATCAATTGGTAGACATGACTAACTTGAATAAAATCATTCAAGTTATCCTCTAAGGTTGGCTTAAAAGATTGATTTTATGGGTAAGGTTGGTTTTTATTTAGCCTTAGTGTTTGACATTAGGTATATGCTTTGTAATTGTTTGGTGTTCAATGATGGTTAGGGTGATTATTAGTGTTTGGATGATACCTTTGAAAGGAATTCACTTCTCCATGGCATCCACAGTAGAATCACAATTATATGAACAATTATCGGCATTATGCCCAATTAAAAAACACACTTCACTCACCTCTTGATTTGGCATTTGGTGGGTAGTAAGAGGTTGCACTTGCTTAGTCAATTTAGCAAGTTGCAAGGTCATTTCATTACTAGAGCCAACTTCAATGACTTATACTCTCCTTCTTCTAGTACTTCTTTATTGGGAATTAGAACCCAACAGCTCATAAAGACTATAGATTTCCTCTGCGGTCTTTTCTCCTATTGTACTTCTAATAGAATTATTGACCATGTATTGAATTTGTAGTGTCAATCCACCATAAAAGAATTGGTTCTGTTGCTATAATGGAAAGCTATGATGATAAAATTGAATGAAAAAGAGTTTGAATCTTTTGCAAGTTTCATGAAAGGGCTCTTCATTCATTTAAGAAAACATTGATATCTTTGTCCTTCGATAAGTAGTCTTTTGATAGGAATAGAACCTATCCATAAAATTTGCATAGACTACCTCCCAAGTTGTTAGAGAATTCAACTGTATAATAATGAACCATGACCAACCTTTATCCTTCAGGGTATATGGAAAACACCTCATCCTTAACTAGTCTTCATCAATTCTCTACGGTGGAAAGGTTTTGACAATAGCATATAATTCTCTAATGAAATGCAAAGCTTCTATATTAGAGATACCATTAAAGGAAATCAACAAAGAATAATAAATCTTTTTCAACAATTAGCTCCTTGCAGCCTCTTTCAATTGTATGCTAGAAGTTTTCATTGCCAATGATTGGCATTCAATAGTCCTTCATCATTTTCTACCTATCTCCAGCATCTCCATGGCTACTTGTAGTTGAAATTGATCTTCCTTCTTTTGCATATTAAGATCAAGCTCCTACATTGAAAATAGTAGAACTCTCCAGGAAAGATTTCTCACTTGACAAACTGTATAGGCTTAAAGAAGACAAAAGACGTAGGGAACCTAATTTTTTTTTTGTTTTTTTAGATAAAATCTAAGTTAATTAAGTTAATAAATGAAGTTTTCTTGTAATGATAAATTTAAAGAATGGACACAATTTTTGAAACAAAATGAATTTCTATTATTTCACTTGAATTTTATTACACACATTCTTAAAATAAAAACAAAACAAACTAAAATAAAGGAAAATACAATAATGGGTGACCTCCCATTTAGGACTAAAATTTATCATCTTCTAGTAAATATTTCTTGGAGATTTCAAAATAATACACTCAATGTCTCCTCTTCATTAAATTTATTTTATCCAATTTGACCACTTAGTTATTTTTTGCTATATTTTTGCAAATGATCAGCTAATTATTCTAGTAGGACTTCAACCTTTTTGATAGAAGCTTCCAAAGAGTCTAACAACTGAATTTTTTTAGACTGATTTTCTCTGTAGACTTGAATAGAAGAATTGAAGTTGTCCTTCAAAGTTGGTTTACTAGGAAGGCTTCTTGGAATGGGCTAGTTGAATTATTGGCCTGGCTAATTTGAGCTTTAAACAAAATGAGGGTTGTTTTGCCTTCAAGAAAATTTGGGATGATTTCTCTACCGAGGATTATAGGTATTTGAATTACAGTCAAATCTTGGTCTCTAGTGATATGCTCCCAAAACATTAACCTATTTAGGTCCAACTAGTGTTTCTCCATGATATGGATAGGTTTCAATACCATATCCTATGTTGCTAGACCAAGAACAATGTTCATTATTGGTGTTGGTTTGTGTAGTGGAAGGGAAACTTGCTTTGTCAATTGAACAAGTTATTGTTGACCTTCAATGCTGGAATCTATTTCATGAACTCCAACACTTCTCACTTTTGAGCTTTTTTGTTGGGAATTCACACCTAACATCTCAAATAGGTTGTACGTTTTTAAAGTTGTCTTCTCTTCCTTAGGTCCTTCGGGAGCATTGTTGACAATGAACTAGCATTACTGTGCCAGTCCATCGTAAAAAAACCGGTTCTACAACTGCACGGA
This sequence comes from Hippophae gyantsensis, assembly GCA_030763125.1. Classification (NCBI taxonomy): domain Eukaryota; kingdom Viridiplantae; phylum Streptophyta; class Magnoliopsida; order Rosales; family Elaeagnaceae; genus Hippophae; species Hippophae gyantsensis. The sequence continues at coordinate 53,355,588 of CM061031.1, read as the reverse complement.
AAAGATGTGATAAGGGCATTGAGTGAGGAATAGTTTAAACCTATCCCAAGCTTTATGGAATGGTTCTCCTTCCATCTGAGAGAAAGTCACAATATTTTCTCTCAACTTTGATCTTTTTAGTGGGAATAGAATTTTCCTATGAATTTGTTGTAAACGTCCTCCCAGGTTATCAGAGAACTTGGAGGGATTGACATCAACCAAGATTTGGCCTTGTCCTTCAAGGTGTATGGGAAACATCTTGTTCTAAGCTGATCATCATTTAGAATACTGAGGGCGAAAGAAAATCTTTATTAGGCAACCCATAGAATGAAGGAAGCATGGAAAAATGAATGTTTTTCAAGTCATAATTCTGAGCACCCTCACCAAGCAAGATAGAGGTAGTTTTCATGCCAATTACAGGCCGTGCAAAATCCTTCATGGTGTTTTCCCTAAAATATGGGTTTTTTCCCTTTTCTATTGGTTTCGGTAAAGTATTTAGGTTTGGTTTTGTGTTTGTCTCAAAAATAGGCTGATGGTAAGAATCTAGCCTTATAGACAAATGTTTAAATTTATGAATATTCTCTATGTATGGTGTAAGAGGGTTTCCTAAGGATCTCCTACCATACATAGACTAGTGAAAGTGTAAATTTAAAACACCTATCAATTAAAAAGGAAAAGAATAATAAAATAACTTTACAAAAATTTAGAGAAAATATACATAGTATTTAATACAAAAATACCAAACAAATAAGTTAAGTTAATCTCTAAGTTAAATAACATAATCAGTACTAACCAAGAGTGCTCTCAAGAAATAATGGTGAGACAAAGCCTCCTTAAAAACTATTCTCCTAGATAGAGCAATGTTTCTACGAAAGAATAGTAGCACAGAGGCTTCGAAGAACTTGTCTCCTAGATAGAACTCTCTTAAATCTTTACTTTTATTACTATAACAGAGATAGGTTTGTTTAAAAGAAATTTTAGTTTTTTGAAATTTTTAAAAAAATAAAAAAATTAAAGTTTTAATTTTTTATATATTTATATATTTATATTTTTTTTATTAAAAATAAGAAATTAAATTATTTTTAACAAAAAATAAAAAAATCACAATTATTTTCAACACAAAAAAGTTTTCAAAATTTTGATAAATAATTAAAAAACGTTATTCCTTCCATGGCAACGACGCCAAAAATTTGATGAGACACAAGATCGGTATCGGGTTAGAAATACCGATATTGCAGATACTTTAGTTTTATATTTGTAAAACTCTTGCAAATGCACGAATCATTTTATAGAAAATAACAAGTAAACTCGCAAGGTCGATCTAAGGAAGGAATATATGTGGTTTTTATTTTATTATTCAAACTTTTAAAAATTAAATTAAATCCTAAATATCTTATCACGATATTTTGATTTTTTTCGTGTTTCCTAACATTCATAACAATGGAGTATTTATCATGCAAATAAACTAATATTGATGAAGTGTTCATAGATTATGTGAAATGCAAGGGGGAAGTAGATAAACTAAATGAAAAACTCAAATCCATTGAAATGAACTCGTCAATTATAGGAAAATAATAAATTGAACACACTGAATGTGTTAATATTTTGAGTTCAAGTCCTGCAGATATTAAACAAGAAAATAAGAATCTTATGCAAAAACTTGAATAGTCAAAAGAAGTTATGAAGAGGTTAAATGTTAGTGCTAAAAGGCTAAACAAAATTCTAGATTATGGAAAACCTATTGAGGATTCAATGTCATCATCTTCAAAAACAACTAAGTTTGTAAAACCCTCCAACCCTTATTCTTTACAGGCTATAAGGATAGCTTCAACATCAAATACTATGGTGGTATGGCCTTCTAACCCTATTCCTAGGGTTACTCATTATACACAAAGAATACTTTCATCTATGGTTGAAAAATCTTTTAAGTTTATGCATGTCTATCATCATTTTGGTGAGAATGGTCATATAAGGCCCAAGTGTAGATATTTTGATAAATGCTCCTAAAGGTAATAATACCTTAAATGCTTCACATTGTAGGATTCATAACCATCATTCATCATTACATGTTGCATCATATTATAGGATGAATGGAAATTATGGTAACATGTTTAAAAATCCTCCAAGAAAGCATGAAGTTGTTGGCTCAAAGAGGTAAGTTAAATTCAATCCATTTAATTCTAAGACTAATTATCATTATCCTATCATGCATGTTGCATCTTCATTTAGGATGAATGGAAATTCTAAAGGTAAGTCCAAGAATATTCCAATGACAACTAAGGTAGTTTATTTCCAACCCAATGATATAAAGAAACCAAAATTCAAGAAAGTATGGGTTAGGAAAGATTGTCTTTGTCGTGTCACTTGACTATTGTTCTTTATTGTTTCACCAAGATAATTTTTTTGCAAGTTTAAGTGACCCTAGGTGAACATATTTAGTTTGAATATTTTTTATTGTTTTTATTGATGTTTCTTAGTTAAAAAAAACTAAAAACAAAAAAGAGAAGTATAAATGCTTTAAAATTGACATGATCATTACATAATTCATTCACACATATTTTGATTGGTTACACATTATACAAAGGATATTTTGAATTTTTCATTTAAATATTTTTCACATATGATTATCAATGTTGATATGAATTTACTCAAATACTCACAGGACACATAAGTACATCATGCTATAAGTTATAATTAATTATGTGAGATTTTAGGGCATGAAATATTCTAGAGAATGAAAATTAAGGTTGAACTCTATATTTCATTGTATAAAATGTCGCTATAGAGAGAATCCTAGTTTCGAGAGGGCTACCTAATGTGGTGTGGGAAAGCTATCATAGTGAGTGGAGAGGGCTACCTCACAATTAGTGTGAAAGTCATTATACTAAGTATATTGGTTTGTACATATTTCCTTAAAAAATAATTATAATAATATTAAAGGAAAAGGAAAAATAGGAAAGCTTTTGCATTTACATAAGAAAAAAATAGCCACAATTGGTTATGCAAAATGAAAATATATAACCAATCCCTTACACAAAAAATTAGTGCAAGGGGGGAATACCAAAGAAAAATAGATTAAATTTCTCACTTAGTAAGTGAATTTTATTTTGCGCAAGTATAAATTCAACTACAATTTTTTATGATAGGGGATATTCCTTATTTTGAATCTTTCATAACTGATCATATACGAACTAATTGACAGCAATTGACATCCTATAATAGATCAACCACATATTTTACTTTTGATGATTGTCAATATGTCATCATATATGTTAGTATGTTTATGCATCTTGTCTACTTATATGTATGTCATTCTACTTATATTTATGTTGTCAATGGATAGTCACACTTTGACCAAAATTAATTCATAATTTTTGCATACTGTTGTAGTCATGTTAGCACTCTCAATTAAATATATATATCATTTTTATAATTTTTTGTTTTATTCTAATTTATTTAGAGGAGCCCTAGAATTTTGAGGAAATTTATTCATTTTTGGAAAATATTATATTTTTAGCCCTCTATTTTGTTTGTAATAAGTTTTTAAGAATATGTATTACTATTTTTAGTCACTAAATACACTACATGCTTGCTCAACCTATGTCTTTGTTTCATGACTATATTGTTTATTCGTATGAAAAAAAGGGGGAGAAAAATTGAAACTTTAGTTAAAAACTCTACAAAAAAGGGAGAGCTAATTTAGGAAGAGAGATATTTTAAAAATACATTTTGGAGATACTACATAGAGGGGGGATTGTGTTTTTTAATTTCTATCTATTTATTACTCACTCTTATGAATATTCTTCCTTTCTTTATTAGTATATTGATAAGTACTTAAAAAACACTAAAATTACCATGATTTAATGTATTTTAATTGATTAAATAAATTTACACTTATATGATTTTATCATATTTTTATATAAATTTGACCTTTTAGAATCACGATTATTTTTATTGTTTTTTAGCTATTTTCATTTAAAGGTAATTTAAATATTCGGAGAAAAATACTAGAGACAATACATCACAAATATGTTAAGAAACAAATGAGGAAAAGTGAAAAAATTGGACAAAATTGGACAAAATAGGTCAAAAAGGTAAAAAACAACCCAAGCCGTTGATGGTCGTACACGCCCCCACACATTCCATGTCGAGTCTAGCCCACCGTGCCAAGTCGTACATATCCACCGAGTCCCATGCACACCAACTCTATTCTAGCCGCAAAATAGCCTCTTCTTCATCCATAGAAAGACCATTTCCCTCATTATAAAAAGAATCCCTCAAGATCACTGAAAATCCCTCAAATCTCACATTTCTCAACTCTTCACTTTCTCTCTCTAGAAAGCTTTCTAAATTTTTTTTTAGTTTTAAAGTTCTTCACTTTTTGGGAAGAACTAGTTATGCTTTTATAAATTTCTAGCTTTTGATTCAATAAACAGAAATACAAATCCGTGTGAAGAACTTGTTTGTAAATATGATATAATAATAGCGTTGTTATGCTTGCGAAATATTAAATAGGTAAAACATTTTTATAAAATAAATTGATGTTGTTTTTATTCAAAATTTTATATTAAGGATATTAGAGAGAAATATATTATTTTTCATAACAAACTTAAATTTGAAAATTAGATTTTATGTTTTACTTATCCGGTCTAATTTAGAGTAGTGTCATTTTATTTGTTTGTACAATCACCCGGTAATTAGAGTAAAACTCTATTTCAAAAGTTTTTATAAGAACTATTATTCGAAAATGTATTTATAACATATTTTTAGTAATGGTTTTAAAACTAGAAAGTTAGTACTCAGATGGTTAAATTCTTAGATTTAATTTGTATACCTTGAATGTTTAGTATAGTTTATTCAATTTTGTTTCTTTTTGTATAGTCATTTTATTTTTCTTTACTTGACAGATGTGTTTAAACTTTAGTTTTATGTAGTCTAAGCAAGGTAGGAGATCCTTAAGGCATCCATTTACACCATACATAGATAACATTAATAAACCTAGGAAAGTATCAAGATATTGAAACTTTGAAACTTTTCAGCCTAAACCTAAACCAAACACCGAACCTAACCTTGAATCCTTATCCAAACTCTTAAAAATGGGGGATCACCTACTAGCTAGAGAAACTACCATAAAGAAATTTACAAGGTCAATCATTGGCACTACAATTGCCTCAATCCAACTAGATGAGGTAGCATAGATTTATGACTTGAAAAACATTCATTTTTTCATGCTTCCTACATTCTATTAGCTCTTTAATGATGATTCTCTTTCCTTCATTAGGGACTTCTATGACATAGTCCAAACCTTCCCCCTTGCTATTATAAATGAGGATGAAATTAGAAAATGGTGTTTCCCCTACACCTTGAAGGACAAGACCAAAGCTTGGATGATGTCACACCCTCTAGGTTCTTTGATGACCACGGAGGAAGTTTACACCAAATTCATGGGAAAATTCTATTCTTACCAAAAAACATCTGAGTTCAAAGAAAAGATTGCCACTTTCTCTCAGATGGAAGGAGAACCATTCCACGAAGCATAAGATATGTTCAAATCATTACTCATTCAATGCCCCTATCATAGCTTCCTCCAACAATTGCAAAATCAATTCTTTTAAGATGGACTTACGTAGTACTGCAAATTCATTATCGGCAACGCTGTTATAGGAGCTATGGAGAGAAGACATCCTCAGAGAAAAACAACCTCTTTGAGTTGTTAGGTGCTAATTACTAACAAAAAAGCCCATGAGTGAGAAGATTTGGGGTTCATGAAATCAATTCCAGCAATGAAAATCAATGACAACTTGTTCAATTGACCAAGCAAGTTTCCCTTCTCATTACGTAGACCAACACTAATAATGAACATTGTGGTTTGTGTAGCAACATAGGACATGGTACTGAAGCTTGTCCATATCAAGGAGAAACACTAGTTGGACCTAAACTGTTTAATGTTTTGGGAGCATATCAATAAAGACCAAGATTCGACCCCAATTCAAATACTTACAATCCTGGGTGGAGAAATCATTCCAAATTTTCTTGGAGGCAGAACAACCCTCTTTTCGTCCAAAGCTAAAATTATCCAGGCCAACAATTCCACCAGTCCATTCCAAGAAGCCTTCCTAGTAAACTAACCTTAGAGGATAACTTGAATTCTTTTATTCAAGTCTTCAGAGATAACTAGTCTAAAACTAATCAACTATTGGACTTTGTGAAAGCTTCTATCAAAAAGGTGGAAGTCCAAGTTGAACAGTTAGCTGAGCATTTGTAAAAATAAAGCAAAGACTAACTTAATGGTCATATTGAATCAAATAAATTTAATGAAGAGGAGACATTGAGTTTTCATTCTTAAATCTCTAAGGAACGTCTTATTAGAAGAATGATAAATTTTAGTCCTAAGTAGAAAATCACCCATTAGTGTATTTTATTTTGTTTTAGTTTGTTTTATTTTTTTTATTTTAAGAATGTGTGTAATAAAATTCCAATGAAATAATAAAAATTCAATTGTTTCAAAAATTGTGTCCATTCTTTAAATTTACCTTTACAAAAACATTTAACATAGGTTCCCTGCATCTTTTTTCTGTAAGCCTATATATTTTGTCAAGTGAGAAATCTTCCTTAGAGAGTTCTACTATTTTTCAATTTAGGAGCTACATATTGATACGCAAAAGGAGGAGGATCAATTTCAACTACAAGTAGCCATGGGAGATGTTGGAGATAGGAAGTGAAAACTTAGTAGCTGACCATTTATCTAGGTTGATTTCTAACTTCAATTCTCTTGAAGGTGAGGGTAATAAAGATATAGTTGAAACCTTTCTTGTTGGATAGTCTTTTTGAATAGGTCCAAACCCATGGTATGTTGATATTGTAAACTATCTGCCCATTGGTGTTTTGAGACCTACACTTTATATCAGGACAAGGAAAGGTTCCTTAAAAATATCAAGGACTATTTCTAGGATGAACCTTATTTATACAAGATTGGTCAAGATCAAGTCATCCAGAGATGTGTACCTAAAGAAGAACATAAGAGCATTTTGAATTTTTGTCATGAACTTCATTATAGAGTCCATTTTTGTGACAAAATAACAGCCCATAAGGTATTACAGTCTGGTTTCTTTTAGCCCTTCTTTTTAAAAGATGCACATATGTTTTGTGCACATTGTCATAGATGTCAAAGAACATGCAACATATGCAAAAGAGATTAAATTCCTTTGACATCTAATTTAGTTGTTGAACTCTTCTATATATAGGGGATTGACTTTATGGATCCTTTCCCGTCATCCAATGGTCTTCAATATATTTTGGTTGTTATGGATTATATATCCAAGTGGGTAGAAGCTATCCCCACTAAAACCAATGATGCTAATGTTGTTGTAAAATTCATAAAATATTCAATATTTAGCAAGTTTGGAATGCTTGGAGCTATAATAAGTAATTGAAGTAGCCATTTTTGTAACAAAATCTTTGATGGAGTACTGAAAAAGTACAACACATACATTAGTTATTCCATATCATCATCAAACATCAGGTTTAGTGGAAGTAAGTAATGGGCAAATCAAGGGAATACTGGAACACACTATATCCTTCAAGGAAGAACTTGGCATTTAAGTTGAATGATTCCTTATGGGCATACCGCACAACTTACAAAACACCCATTGGGATGAGCCCTTACTAGTTAATCTTTTGGAAAGCATGCCACCTTCCCATTGAACTCAAACACAAGGTAGGCTTACAAGGCAATTAAAGAGTTCAATATGGACTTAGATAAAGTAGGAGAAATATTGTTACTCCATCTTAATGAGTTGAAAGAAATTAAGAACGATGCCTATGAGAATGCCAAATTGTACAAAGAGCGTACTAAGTGCTATCATGATAATAGGCTAGTTTCTAAGACTCTACACCTTGGAATGAAAGTTCTTTTATTTAACTCTCATTTGAGATTTTTTCCACAAAAATTGAGATCAAGATGGTATGGACCATTCAAAATAGTCCAAGTATTTGCATATGGAGTAGTAGAACTATTGGATTTCAAGACAAAAACAACATTCAAAGTCAATGGGTATCACATGAAGCTTCATTTAGAGAGACCACACCACACTGCCAAAATTGATTGCATTTGGCTAAGTAATCCTTAGCACTATAATGATGCATCTTGCTAAGATGTTAAACTAAGCGTTAGATGGGAGAAAACCCATCATGGTAAAGTAATTTTATTTTTTAAAAATAATTTAGTTTAATTTATTAATTTTTTTATTTTATGGGCACTTTGTTCATTGTTTTGCATAAAATAATTACTTGTTAAGATGTGTTAGAGTACTTGTTTGTACAATTCAAATATGATGTTGGATGTAACTAGCATTCTACATCAAAATCCTTAACACATAAAGCAATTTGGTAACTTTTCTACCCTTCCCTTTTTACAATTTGCATTTATTACATTGAGGAAAATATAGATTTTAAGTTGAGGTGGTAAAATTTAAAAGTTACACAAATTAGGTAAAATTTAAAAAATTTATAAACCATGTGCCGTTATTTTTCTTATTTAATTGTGTATTTAATTTCATATTAATTGCTTCCTTTAATTTATTTGTTTTCTTTTATTTATGTGTGTTATTTTTTTAATTTGTGTGTTTTGGTAAATTAGAGTAGAGTTCAATTTTTTGTCACAAAAATAATCATGTCTTAAAAATTATGTTTAAGCAATGATTATGTCTTTCTGCATTATTTGATTGATTTCCAAAAACATATCATGAAGTAATATAATAATTAGTAAGTTTGTGTCATAACTTATATTTTATGATAAAATGTTGAAATGAAACGAACCCAAAATCAGTGTTAAAGAATCAAATAGTGGAGATTACCCTTGTGAGATATTATTTGACCCTTAATTTACTTTATTCTGAGTGAAATAGTTTCTTTCTACTCAAAACACTTATTCTATTTCTTCAAAAAAAAAATATGATCTCTATAGGTATTAGCATTGAATGTATGAATTTTTTCATCTTAATAGAGGGTCTTATATTTATTTTTTCATTTTCTTAGATTAAATGGTTTAAGTAGAAATTGATAGTATATGTCTTTATCTCATTTATGCATGACTTCTACCAAAAAGAGACATATCTGAGGTTACCTAAACAAAAATCAAAGACAAAAACCACAAAATTAACCACTCACCAAAATCCTACAAAAATGTACAATATGTACATGGGTTCACTCTCTAAAAAAATATGTTGAAAAATATCTTAAAAAAATAGAGAAATGAAGAATATATAGTATAATCTGCACACTATGACCTTTTTAACCTTAAACAATTGTGAGAGTAGGTTAGTACAAAAGAAATATAGGAAATAATTTCCATAGAAGTCATTGCATTTATTTTTCCCACACTTATAAAAGCCATAGATCTTGAAATTTTTGCTTAATGAGTTTGATTGTTGTATGAAAATAATATATGATAACTCTATGTTTAAGAGTTACTTTGTCCAATTTATTAATTTCAATTTCTATGTTCTTAAGGTTTTTAGTTATTTTTTAAGTTTCTAAATTATTATTTGGTGTTAGTTTTGTAAAAAATTATATTTTTAGAGAAAAGCAAATAACAAAAGTTGAAATTTAAACTTTTTTTTAGTAGAAAATGAGTCGCACGCTCGGATGAACAACGCGCATCACCCATCATCAAATGAAACGATGAACGGTCCATATCGTGTGTTCTCCACTCTCCATGCAAGAGAGTCATAGAGTGGGGCCCAACCTGTCTGCACAATTGGCATGTAGAGTGAGGTCCACCTATCTACACAGTCCAACACGTAGAGTGGGGTCAAGCCGTCTACACAACCTAGCGTTCGGAAGTCCCTATAACATGGTCCCCCAAAGCTCCATGGGCCCTCGTGTCTTGCCTAGCCTGCATATGCCACATGTTTAATTCTCCTACCAACGAATCAAATCTCCCCACGTGTCATACCTAGTGTGAAAAAATTCTAAAAAATTCTCTAGCAGCTTAGCTCATCTTTTGTGCTTCTTTTAAATTTCTCTTTGACACACAAAAGTGTGTGTGTGATTTTTTTTGAAAAAAAAACAAAAGAGAGCAAAGAAATAGAACATGCAGAGAGGCCATTTTTTGTTGTTGTTTTGTTACTGAGAAGAATAAAGATAGAGCAATTGTGTTATCACCATGATCAAAGGCGTTTAGTGATTTAATTAATAACAAATAGTGATCTCACCGAAAGCGGTATTTATACATATAAAGGAGAGTCAATAATCTGGATTTATATTTCATTAACCTAATTAATTCTATCAAACATAATCAACTAGCTAATTATCTTATTAATTCTCCAATAAGTGTTAAATTTTTATTTGCATGATATTTGTTGAATCAATCCTATATCTCTATGTTTAATTTTATGTTATTAGTTTAGACTTTTCAAAACCCAAATATCATGACGAAATGTTAAGGTTTTATTTTTGTGCTTATTTTTAAGAAGTTTGTTGAACTATTTAAAACCACCTAGTTCCTCTTTAAATCGACCTTGGAAGTATACTTGTCGCTTTTTACAAAGTGATTCTTGCACTTGCAAAATAGACTCCGGTACTAATATGTCTATGCAACTTGTAGAATTCACCTAACAAGTTGCACTTCTTGCCACTCAAAACACTCCAAAAAGAGAAGCATATGACATGTGTAGTAGTTCTTGGCACGGTGATGACATGTGTCTTTATTAAAGAGAACCAATTACAGAACTTGAACAACTGAATTCAATATAGGGTTATCAATATAGACTAGGAATGACCTTTATGCAAGCATTACAATCAATGGTGGAGAAATAATCCTAATTTCTCTTAGAGAGCAAACAACCCTACCTATACACAAAACCCACACCATATGTGGGGCCACTAATACCACCAACAAATACCACATAGTTATCTAAATAAACCAACTTCAAAGGATAACTTGAATTCTTTCATTCAAGTTAACAAAGGCAACCAAGCTAAAAGTAATTGAATGTTTGATTCTTTGGAGGCATCTGTAATATTTATTGAAGTGCAAATGGGGAAACCTACTGAGCATTTGCAAGAGCAAGCAAGAGAAGAGTTGCTCATTCAAAATGAACATGTGAAGGCTATTATGGGCTTTCATAAGGATGAGTTGGTAGAATTTGAATTCCTAGAATTTTTTAAATATTTACATAATGATATAGGGAACATAAACAATTCTAAATCCACCTCCAAATATCCTTGAAGCTTTAATTCCATATTCTTTATACTTGTAACAAAGAGTGGGTGAGTCGAAACTCACAACCATGTTCATACAATTGGATGATAAATCTTTAATTTATCCAAAGGGTATTGTAAAGAACTTAATGGTACAAGTAGATAATCCTATCGTACTTGTACATTTTATAATTGTAGATGTGTAAGAAACCCTACAATTGGACAAGGATCACCATGTACTTCTTGGTTGGCCATTCCTGGCCTTAACTAAGAATATAGTTAATGTCCATAACAAGAGTGTATCAATGATATTCTTGGGAGAGACTATACATTTTCAAGCACATATTGACACAAACTCATTAACAAGGGGGACATTGAGTGAATTAAGTTCTAAAAAGTGTAATCACCCCAATTAGCATCTGGATAAGACGTTAAACTAATATGTAAATAGGAGTTAACTCATTACGCTTTTTTATTTATATTTATTTTTGTTTATATTTGTTAGTTATATTTGTTTATATTTTATTTTTAATAACATTTTCTTTTGTTTTAAATTTGATGTATTTTATTTTATTTTCTTTCTATTTTTGTAAACAATGTTATGTTATTTAGAACTATTAATTTTATAACTATTTGGTAATGTGTTATTCCTGAGAAGAAAATAGTGATTCTCTCTGTATGGTAGAAACTGAGTTAGATGATGGATGCAAATGGGTGACTTTTGTTTTCTTTTTATTCTTTATCTTTCATTTATACTTGAAACATTGCAAACAATGTAGATTCTAGGTTAGAGTGAGGGAAAAGTTATATATGAAATTTTTCATTTTAAATTTTATTAAAAATATGTTTGCAATTGTTTAGTTTAGCTAGGAACATTTAGGTACAATAAAAAAATTAATACAAGATTATGATGCTTTTAATTAATTTTAAGTGATTAATTTAGTTTATGGATTGTTTGTTTGATGTCTTAAAAATATAAGAGTTAGTTCTATTCATAATTTACGTTTCAAGCTTAGATGTTGAAATTGAAATGAATCCAAATATGGTGTACATGAATCAAATAGTAGAGAGTACCTTATAATATCTTTGAGCTTATATCATTTTATGTTGAGTAATAATATTTGTTCTACTCTTTTATATTTTTCCTATTATTTCAAATTATTTGATAATCCCTATAGGTTTTTCATTGAATTTTAGGATTTTAAAGATCTAATGAAGTATCATATACTTATTTTCATTGCTTAGATTGAATGATTTGAGTAGAAACTAAGATTGTGTGTCTATCTTCATTCATCCTTGACTTCTAGAAGTAAGAATATATATATATATATGGTGTTCCCTTAGGAAAAAAACGGGAAAAAAGCAAAAAACCACTCCCCATAACACACACATATATATATGGGTCCATTCTCTGAAAGAAAAAAGAGAAAGAATAAAAAAAGAGAAAAACTAGTATAACTAAATACTATGACCTTAAATTCTTGAAATTAGGGATATAGCTATTACCAAAAGAAAAAAAAAACCTTGAAGTCAAAAGAATTTTATTCATCTTGAGGCACATACTTGATATTTTTCCTTAATGATTTTGATCGAAGTATTATGTGAGTAATATGATGTCTTCATAATCTTAGCATTTCATTCAATTCATGAGATCCATATTATGCACATTTGAGCCTTTCTCATTTATCATATGCAAACCTTTTTTTTCTTTATTCTTTAAATAACATATATTCACATATACTTTGTTGACTACTTGAACTTATAGTATCAGTGTGAAATTGAGAGTGTATCTTGTGAGGATGAGCCAAAGCAAATTTGGATTCTTAATAATAGCTTTGAGTAAGTCAAGGTTGATATGTTCTAGAAATTGGACATAAATTTGTGATGTGTAACTAATTGAAACCATAAACTTTGATCATTTGAGATGTTGGATGAGCTTGTACATGAGTCTTTAATTATGAATTGAAAAGAAACTGAAACATTTATAATTTTGTTTTTTTTTATTATTAACTTCTTTAATTTTTAGTTTTTACATATTAAGATGTTTATAGGTATCATCACTAGAAGCCCTCACAAGATTTAACTCTTCCACTAGGATAACCTAAGGGTTTAAAGGCTTATTGCATACGCTTAATACAACTACGTTAATCTAGGAAAATGATTTAAGATAGTATAGTTAGTTTACTTATTATTTATTTTAGGTTTTTAGGTTGCTTTACTTGCTAGAGGCTAACAAGAAGCAGGTTGGAGTTGTGACAAGTGCTTGAAAAACACTCATACTTTGTGATTTTACTACTCTTAATTGAAATGAATAAGTTTGATTATAACATTTTATTTGATTTGTTTATGTAAATCTATTTGTTAGAAATCATGGACATATTTTTTGGTATTTTAGATGTTTTTTGCTTCAAAATAGATAAACATGTTAACACACAAAGATAATACACTTGGAGCACTAAAATAACATACTAAGGCTAAAAAGACTAAGGAATGTAAACCTTACTTCAAGAACTAGTCATTGTGTAAGGGGACAAGAAAATTTCAACAAAAGAAAAGCGTGCCATCGTGAATGATTTAATGTGCCGCTGCACACACCTCATGAAATGATGGGAACAAATCCTTATTGGGATTATAAGGTTGGAGACAATGATGGGAACAACAAATGAAGAATGGGGAATGCAAAATGAGAATTCATATTTTTTAATATGAGGTGGGGTAACAACGAAAATTGTATTATTTACTTTGTTTTCATGATCGATATGTTGCTTAGTATTATCTAATTTTTTCTAATTCAAATAATATCTTGAATCACGTTATAGTGTAGTATGATATTAAAATTTTCACTAATTTTTTTCAAGCTTTATAAAATTTATATGGATATTAGAAATTTCAGATAAACTAGGTTATAAGTTCAATTTGGGTTAGATTAGGAGCTTAGAATCAACCATATTTCAATGGATGTTAGGAATTTCTCATCCATTTTTCTATGGCTTTTAACTAAATTTAAAACTCATCTTCGATCCTTGTTTTGTTATTGTTTTTCCTCTTCTAAGTTTGTGTACTCTTCATATTCATGATCAGTTGGGACATAACTTTGTTACTGCTCTTTCATCGGAATATGTGTTGATTTTTCATTTTGTTGTCAATTTTTCACTTTGTTAGTGCTCTTTCACCGGAATATATGTGTTGATTTTTCATTTTGTTGTCAATTTTTCTAAGCTATGTTGCATGTGTCATAAAGTCATGGGTCGATAGTTGGTTTATTAATTTTTAAAGTTCGGAAGGGTAACTACATATACCAAAAGTTAGAAAAGTACTAGCCCTATTTATTCAACACAGGCTCAATTATTCTTATAATCATGTCCGATTCCCTTTCCCTGCACATGTTTAGGAATAACCACTGTTTTTTGTTTGAATAATATTGGACCTAATGCTTATTTAAAATCAGAGGAGGTACAATATTTACAATGACAGTCTTTGGGTTTTTCAAAATTTTACATGACAATCGTTTTTTTGTCATAAAAACTTAATTTACTTTTTCGTTTGGACAAATGATATTTACTATAGTTTTGTAAATGGTTAATCAGCATTCTTAAAAGTCTTTTTCAAGTACTACAATAATAACATTATTTCATGACACGTGATTTTATAATGAACTAGATATGTTGCATGTGTCATAACGTGATGGATCGATAGTTGGTAATTAACTATACCAAAAGTTAGAAAAGTACTAGCCCTATTTATTCGACACAGGTTCAATTATTCCACTCTCCAAACATTATATATATATATCCTTACCGAAGACAAAAACTACAAAAAAAAAAGAAAAGAAAGAAAACTCTGCCGATAATCTTGGGGAGATATTTATATTCAACTATTTAAGAAAATTATAAAAAATAATATTCTTGAAATTTAGACTATATAAATATTTTGATCACTAAAATTTAGAGATTATTATAAAATATTACAAAAATATTAAGTTCATATCATAAAATTTTATAAAATATTACAAAAATATCATCAACATAATCATTAACAAAAATTAACCATAAATTATAAATATATCGTTAATATTTTATATCGACGTAATCATTAACAAAAGTTAATCATAAATTATAGGTATATTGATAATATTTTATAACATATGTAAAGTTTAATGATTGGAATTAATAAAAAAAATATCGATAGTATTTTTGTAATATTTATGAAATTTAATAATATTAAAATAATAAATAAAAATTCTATAGCATATTAATTATAAAAAACCTAGATTTAGTGATAAATAATATTGAATGGTTTTTTATTGGATGACATTCAACCTTGAATAATTTGACAGATCTAAACAATTATAATTTAATTTAATTGATATTTAATTAGACAATACTCAAAATAAATAATAAATTAAATGTTTTTTTAATAATTAAAATATACTACATATACGTGATCATATTTTTGTAATTGCAACCATTTGTTGTTCTCTGAATAATGTATCATAATTTGGACCGTTTGACGCCATGCGCATGGAATCTACTAAAAGTTGTGATAAGTTTCGACTCAAATTGCAAGCATATAATGGATATCATATATATATTTCTTATGATCATCATGTCGGTCTCCCTTTCGCTGCACATGTTAGGAATATAACAACCTTTTTTTGTTTGAATAATGGAACTAATGTTTCTTTAAAATATGAGGAAAGACAAGAAATGAACTAAATAGAGGTAATTTAACTGTCAACAATTAAAATTATGAATTTTTATAAAAATTTGTGGTTTGTTTTTCTTTAGCTTTGAGCTAAACTTGACATGGATCCAGTTCATTGGTACTTTTTTTTTATCAATGTCATTATAATACAAAATGATCCATTTAAGAAGAAAGAAAATAAAACATCATGAGCAAGCATTTTTATAATGTCTCTTATATATTGACTTAAAAAATATTTTTTCCATATAAATTTATTTATTGCTTTGTATGCAATGAAATATTATTATTTTTTAATTATAAAATAAATTTATTATTAAAAATAAGTAACTTTTTTTTGAACAACCATTAAAATCAATTGTCTTTATAAATTGAATTAGATAACTTTTGATTACGGTCGTTTTTTAACTTATTAGGACGATTGCAGTTAAACATGTATCATAGTAAATATTTACAATGAGAGTCATTGGGTTTTTCAAAATTTTATGTGACAATCGTTTTTCGTTTTTTAGCTCATATTAGACTTATTTCTATTTAAATATAATGATTCGAACTTAAAAATTTTAATATGTTCTAATAATTTTCGTGTTATTAAAATATATATTATTTTATAATTACACCTCTTTACTTAGCACAAGTTTTATACTACTATAAAATTTAAAAAAATAATAAAAGAAAGTAAAAAAATTGACAATCACAATAATATAATTGATTATGAAATTATAAAACTTGAACAAATTTAAATTTAAATTATACCAATAATAAACACATACTTAAATACGTAATTTATTAAAATATTAAAAATAAATATTAGTAAATTTATTTTAATCAAAGCTATAACATTATTATTATTAACTAAAAAAATGACATTGAATTAATGTTTTAAATAACTTTTAAGGTAATTATCAATATTTTAAATATTAATAATTAATTAATAAAAAAATAGAAATCTTAAATAAATTATATAATAATTAAAAAGTTAAAGATAATAGTAATTAGTATTATAAAATATATGGATAATTATTTTTAAAAATTTATAAGTCTTAAATTAAAATTATATAATTGTTTAATTAGTTCAATTTTAATAATTTAAATTGTATTCTATATCCCTTAATTTCAATTGCTTTGTTTCCCTTCTTTTTTGTGTACGAAGAAAGTGACGTATCAAGAAAATTTATAAATTTCTCAAGGGACTAATGACTATCAATTCCATGTCATTATTGATTCTAAAAATCAATAATGGTTAATCACCATTCTTAAAACTCTTTTTCAAGTATTACAATAATAACATTATCTCATGATACGTGATTTTATAATATAATTAACTATTGATAGTTGGTTTATTTTGAAAGTTCGGGAGGGTGACTATACCAAAAGTTAGAAAAGTACTAGCCCTATTGTTCAACACAGGTTCAATTATTCCACTCTCCAAACGTTTATATATATATATATACCGAAGATAAAAACTAAAAAAAAAACTCTACTAATAATCTTCGGGAGATATTTATATTCAACGATTTAAGAAAATTATAAAAAATAATATTCTTCAAACTTAGACTATATAAATATTTTTATTATTGAATTTTAGATATTGTTATAAAATATTACAAAAACGTTACAAATTTAATGTCTTTTTTTCAAAAATAATTGTTATTGATATGATATAGAGTAAGAATAGTTATTATAATATCGAAATTATAATTAATTAAAATATAATATGTATTAATACTATTTTTTATATACAAATAATTATACAGAAAAATACATTTTTAATACTTAAACAAATACTTGGATTAATTAGATTAAATTTTATTTATTTTTATTTTTAATTTTTTTTATTTTACTCAAAAACATGTGATGCATGTCATTTTAAATAATATATTAGAATAAAAATTATGTTAACATTTAATATTTTCAACTAAATATATTTTTGAATAAATATTAAAAAATAAGAAACATGATTAAATTTTTTGGAAACTGCTACCCACTTATAACCAACGGTTATTACCCAAATATATTCAAAATAAGTGTAGGATGATTATGGCTATTAGTATAACTGTTTGTTCACATCCGTTCGTCCATTCATGAAAGGAAGATTATTGGTTGGTTTGGAATCAATAGGAGGGAGTCTAGTGATATGAGAAGATCTAGTTATTTATTGCAATTATTTTGCACTTTATTGATCAAGAGTATATAGGAATAGTACTTTATGATCTCAAGTAGTGACCTGGCCTTTTAATGCATAAATCGTTCACGATTATTTGTAATAATATCTTCTGCATTTATTAATGAAAGATTGTGAGTGATAAGAAACGTAGGTGCAAAGGAATATCCCAAAAAGGAATTAGCACCTTTATAACACTCTCATTATCAAACCATACAATGGGACTTTATCTTAAATTTGATACAGTACTTTGGGCTTGATGATATCTTTTTGGGTTGGATTCGAGATTTTTTTGCTTCAACTTGAATCTCGATCTTAGTTAATTGTTCACCTAGAGGTTATTCTCGTGCTATAGTGGAATATTATGGAAGGACCCTTTATCGTCACTTTTATTTAGTATTACGTTTGTGATAGAAAGAATTTTCATCCAATTTCTTCACTTAGAGACTATATTGTACCCACTTATTTTCTGTATGCTGATGATATTCTTATCTATGGTCGGGCTGACTCACTAAATCTACGAGTCCTAGTTGAGGATTTTCAATCATATGGGTATATTTTGGGTCAAGTGGTCAACTTGGATAAATATTTCATTTACTTTGGTAAGGGAATACCTCATACTCATATCCCCACTCTTTTGGGAAACTATTGGTATGCACATTAGGGGTGTTTCTTTTTCATACTTTAGAGTCACCTTATTTTATGAGGCTCTAAGAAAATGTTGGTCTTAAGGATTAATAAATAAAATGAATGTAGGAATAGAAGTGTGGAGAGATCTCACCCTTTCTTTGGTAGGACATAGATGCTTGATATCTTTGGTTATTTAGAGTATGTTCATCCACTCCTTTTAGATATACATATGGACAAATTTAATCTTGGATGATCTAATGAAAATCATATGAAATTTATTTTAGTAAGGAAAAATAGATAGTTTCTTAGTGAGATTGTTGTTGATTGTTAGAGGAAATGGGTCTTAGTTTGCTGAACCTTAGCCTCTTAAATGAGGCCATATTAAGAAAGTTTGCCTTGTGTGTAATCATGGGTAACTACATCCCTTTTCTCTACTTGTACACATGATACCTGAATTGGGGTAGCTCTACAACATTACTATGTTTTCTCTTTCATCTGTCCTGATGTACAGCCATATATGTGACCCTCTTGAAGGAATTTAGATTGTTCGTTCGTAGGGGATTATTTAGGGTGTTTTTGGACTAAGGTTGGAAACTCCTCTAATTGTTAGAATAAATTTCCCTTGAGTGGATCTATTAAAGCATTTATTATAGGGTATTATTTATGTAAGTCTTTTATTTCATCTTATGTCTTTGTTAGAATTATGTTGTGCAAAATATCGAGTATGTATTATTATACTTAGTGCTTTATCTTCCTCTATATAAAGTCAATTATCGATGGCTCCATATTAAACAAACTCACATAGTTAAAACACTTTGTATATTTGCATATTACACACACTATTAGTGTATTATAAACAAGTAGTTTATATGTTAAGTTGTGTTTGTACTTTGGATTATTTGTGGAAAACTACTTGGTGAAATTTTCAAACAAAGAAAAAAAACTTTTATAGGCTCATGGGGTGGCTTGCTGAGCTAGTCCGCAAAGTAGTCAACGAGAGGCCATTGAGGCATTGTGGCTATTATCCTTGCTGTAACTGCTACTATCCTCATTGGGGTGGTTAGTGAGATCTTAACAAGGTTATCTGCGAGGTGGTTGAATCCCAAATTTTTTTTATAGATACCCTTAAATTTGGAAAGTTGAATCCCAAAACATGTGAAAACTCTTTCAATTTGTAAAATAAGATTTCCAGTTTGATGTTATTTTCTAAATTTGGTTTCATCAATACTTTGAATAGGTTGGCTTTTATCATCGGTGGAAGAGCCATACTATGGATGAGTTTAAAGCTAGGTAGTACAGTCATTCTGACAATGGAAGTTGAATATGTTGTACCTTGTGAAATAGCAAAGAAAGGCATATAGCTCTGTAAGATCTTGATAGATTTGGAAGGTGCATCAAATATGGATGAACTATTCACACTTTATGGTTATAATAATGAGGAAGTGGTAAAACATAAAAGAACCAAGAATCCACAAACGAGGAAAGTATATTGAATGCAAGTATCATTTAAACCAAATGATCATTTATCAAGGAGATGTAGCATGCACAAAAGTAGTTTATGAGAACAACCTTGCAGGCCTATTTATAAAGACACTACCTACTAAGAGTTTTAGGGTCACATAGAGGTGATGGGTATAAAAAATGTATTCCATATTCTGAATAACTAGTGGGAAATTGTTAGTTATGAGCTCTATTGCAAATGTATTTGTGTTTAAATATTGCAAATATTAGAATAAATAAAAGTAAATTTCATTTATTTGCATTAGTTATTTAATTCTTCAAATAAAGTATGAAAATTATATGATTATTTGGGTATGGTTAAACACAGTATGTCATCGTATATACAAGGACAATTAAGTTTAAGTGAAATAGCTAAACTAGTGTGGGACCATTAGTTAAAGTTTAAAAGGGGTCTTTAATTGCATCATTGGTAAGACCCATATCAATTACGCATGGAGTGACCCTTATCTGAGGATACTAATGTGGATACATCTAGTTGGAGTTACTTTGTATAATAGTTGATTATATAAAACTAGATAAGACATATTAGCTGTTAATATCTATTTACTGAGATATTTCTATATGTGACTCTATGACCAGTGTGGAAAGATCTTAATCCTAAATGATTTAGCTAGCTCCTTGATGTAGCAACATGCTATTTGACTTACTCGTTGATGTCCAAACTGTTGGGCTAAGATACCTTATATATTGGTATCTCATTGTTTATGGAATCCACTCCATCTATTTGCAAATGTTAGATAATAGTTCCATTATTTCCCAAGGAGAGCGAATCTAAGTAAGAAAACCTTTATCAAATAGAGGGGAGTTCATCAATCAATAAGGATTGCTCTCCGATGATAGATGCAGATTTTGGGGAAAGAGGACGTAACAACACAACTAATTACTCTTGCCGCACTAAAGGATCTATGTTCTTTCTTGATCTTTTTTCGGGGGCCATATTTGAGAGGGAGGTTAAGGGTAAGGGTAAGGGAAAGAATCATTTTGGAAGTGGGAGTAAAAATGTTGGTGGCATATACAAATTCTCATTTTCCATTAACCATTGTTCATTTGTTGTTCTCATCGTTTTCTCCAACTTGATAATACCAATAAAGATTTGTCCTATTTAGAAAAATTGACAACAAAATGAAAAATCAACACATATTTGGTGTGAGATTATCATAAACACGTTAAAAATGTATAAGAACATATTATGACATTCGAAAAAATAGAGTAAAATGGTGTTATTATTTTTAAAAATAATAGATTTCTATTGAATAATTGAAAATGTATCTTATTGATTATAATTTGGTATCTGATTCCTAAAATTAAGTTAAAAATAGTGAAAATTGAAAATGAATGATTCCTAAATAAAACATAATGGTAGATGTATAAAAGTAGGGTGAAGAATTTAGTTGGTCCACGAACCATTATTTTATTGATAGAAAAGTCTAAAAAAAGCATTAACATTTTTGTCCCACTACTTTTAAAAGTTAACACTTAAATCTCATTTTATTTTTTTTTTGTTTTCCATGTCAATACTTTAACGTCATAATCAAAGGTGTCACTCACATAGATCTTCATTTAATCCAAATTAAGGTTAACTACAAATCAATAATTTTAGAAATTAATGTTTTAGGGTTTATGTTAATGTCAACAGCGAATGTATTTGATTATTTTAGATAGGTTAAACCTTAATTAGGGGTTAAATTAATGTCTACATAAGTCATACAATGAATTTTAATGTTAAAATGATCTGACAAACCTAAAAGATAAAATTAGATTTAAGTTTTAACTTTCAAAAATTTGAAGTGTAGTCAACTTTGTTTTGTTTTGTTTTGGGATCTTTCGTCAATGATGGCATAGCTTGCGACCAATGAAATGGCTTATAAAAGTATTTAGTCAATAGACTAAACTTTTAAGAGAGTTGTTTTTCAAAAGCCTTTAATATCAAAACTATAGAACATGTGTTCGGACTCCAATAACCTAATTGTTAAGTTTTAAGTAATGGGTTTGCATGGAATATATCACTTATATTTATGCATAAGAGATTGATAGATGTATAAAAATAATATTGATCATTCTACTTATATATGAATATATTGATTTTCCAACATCCCTTAACACTTAAACAACGAGAGAAAGTAAATTAATAACATCATCTATTAGTTATTTAAATAGGAGCACTTAGGTTTACTAAATATTATTGAGATAAGTTTAGTACATTAGTTTTGAAAAAGTGATACCATAGGTACAAACGGTTAATTTTTATCTATTTCTTCAATTTTCTTCTATTTTTCACAAACTTTATTTATGAAAAATGCTTCACCAAAGCAAGTATTCACGTTAAAATTCTGTTTTTCAAATCAAGTTGGAAAACAAAATTTAATAGCTATTAAACATAAGTGCATTACTTTATTCTTGTGCTCTAATTTTTTTAAGCTCCTTACTAACAAAAATAATCAGTATACCTATGTGCTACTGTTAGAAAAACTATTTACAAAACTTGTCTTCACATTTTTTTACTGATGTTCATGTATTCATTTAAAAACATATTTTCCTACGTTCTGGGAAATAAATCAGTATACCTATGTGGTCTAATGTATGTGATACAAATAAATCTTTTTTTTTTAATCATAGAAATGATCAAATGCATAAATAAGATGATCTTGATGACTTCACTGTACATCTGGGAGTGTGTGCCACAGAAGGACAAAATAAACTGAAATCAATTAAATATTAAGTCACTGAAATTTTTATATATGAGTTAGCTTTAGTGCATAAACCGAACATCTTGATATTTCCATGTAAAACTTGCTATATGTCATTGTACATTTGATCAACTTTTCAAACATTCAAAATAAAATAATAATAAATAACGTGAATACAGAAGAAGACAAATATATGGAGCTTATAAATACGATAACATCTGAAGCTATAGCTCATATCCCTTACAAAACAGAATAAACTAAAGTGAGAAATTAGTTAGTAATGGGAACCACCAATACATCAGATTTCCTATTTTGGTTCTCTACTCTTTGCTTGTCCCTATCCTTTCTTCTATTGCTAAAACGATTAAACAAGAAACAAACCAAAAATTATAAGCTACCACCAGGACCAAAAGGATGGCCTATAATAGGAAATATGTTAGAACTAGGAAGCTTACCTCACTTAAGCCTCTATAACCTTATTCAAAAATATGGTCCAGTTGTTTGGTTGAGGCTTGGTTCTTTAGACACTATGGTCATACAATCAGCCAAAGCTGCCGAACAATTGTTCAAAACTCATGATCTCTCTTTTGTTGACCGCAAGTTTCCTGAATCAACCAAATCTCACGACTACTACCAGGGTTCAATGGCCTTTGGTTCATATAACTCTTATTGGAAATCCCTTCGTCGTCTATTTTTAACAGAGATTATGACCGCTAAGAGAGTGAATGATACATCTGGGCTTAGACAAAAGTGTGTGGATGACTTGATCAAACAAATAGAAGAGGAATCTGCAACTAAAGTTGCAAAAGGTCAGTCAGCTGGTGAGGTTAGCTTATCAAACCATTTCTTTCATATGTCCTACAGCTTTGTTGGCAATGTTGTTCTTTCAAAGGATTTGAAATTGGATTCTGAGTCCAAAGAAGGACAAGAGTTTTTTGTTTCCATGAACAATATAATAAAGTGGATGGGCAAGCCTAATGTTGTAGACTTTTTACCTTTCTTGAGGTGGTTAGATCCTCAAGGCATTAGGAGACAAACTGATCGAGATGTTGCAAAGGCTATGAAACTAGTTTCTGGATTTGTGAGTGAGAGGATTGACGAAAAGAAATCAGGTGTTAAACCACAGAGAACAAATCCAGACTTTTTGGATGCCATGTTGGATTATAAAGGAGATGGAAAAGATGGTCCTCTAAAGTTCTCTGACCATAAAGTCAATATATTTGTAATGGTAAGTCTAATTTAACATAGATTTCATGTATATGTTTATAAAAAAAAACTATTTAAAATACATTCATTTCATAATTTTAACTTGTGCTAATAGTTTCATTTCATAAAAAAAGTTGTTTAAATGACCATATAACAAATACATATAAAATTTCACGTTAATAGAATATCCTACATTACACAAACAATATGATGTTTATAGTTTTCTAACATATATATGAATACATATTGATTAGTTTCAAACATCTTACACAATCAAGATGAACATGTATTAATTGTATTATTAATTAGTATTAATAATAATAATTATATAGGACTATCATCACTCATATTATATTATCTAATTAAAATTGTGTCATAAATATTTGTAGGAAATGTTCTTAGCAGGAACAGATACAATGAGTATAGTCATAGAGTATGCAATGGTAGAACTGTTTAAGAGCCCCGAAGCAATGAAAAAGGTAAAAGCAGAGCTTGATGAAATAGTTGGACCATATAGGAAGGTTGAAGAAAATGACCTTGATAATCTCCCGTATTTAAGAGCTGTGGTAGATGAAACCATGAGATTACATCCTCCAGGCCCCTTATTAGTTCCTCGAAAGGCGACAAATGATGCTGAGTTTATGGAGTATTTTATTCCAAAAGATACACAAGTTTTTGTAAATGTATGGGCAATTGGGAGAGATCCAGAATCATGGGGAGATGACTCTTTGTCTTTCAAACCTGAGAGATTTTTAGGGTCAAATGTTAATTATAAAGGTCAACACTTTGAGTACCTTCCTTTTGGAGGTGGTAGAAGAATTTGTCCAGGCTTGCCTTTGGCTCACCGTTTTGTACCATTACTTTTGGCCTCAATTCTCCACTATTTTGATTGGAAGCTCCCTTATAATATGACTCCTGATGATATAGACATGAATGAGAGGATAGGAATATCTTTGAAAAAGCTTCTCCCGCTCGAAGCAATACCCACAAAGCGTATTCTCATTTGAAAGAAGTTGGCTTTTTATGTTGTTCTAGTTAACTAAATAAGAATGTTACTTTAGTATTCTTATTTAATATGATAAGAAGAACATGCATGTTTATGGCACATGTACTACTTGTTTTTATGTACGACTCTACCTGATTACTACTAAATAAAGGAGAGATAAGTTGATATATGCTATTTTGTTACTTTTTACCTGCATTTTCTCTTGGTCAAAGGCTTAACTCCATGATTCATTTTTAAATGTTGTCATACTTTCCACTTTGGCTTATCAATGGTATTGTAAGTTAGACTATAATTTAGTGACACTTCGATCCGTTTTCTGTTTGTTGTGTTCTTCACATTGATGTGACTTTGATCTTGTAAAACATGGGACACTTATAAGGTGGAGTCAAATTCACTACGATACTTAAATCAAATTTGTAATTTTGATAGAGAATTCAGCAAAAATTCATTACGAGAAGTTTAGGCCTACATGATAAATGAATTGTGAAGGTGTATTTATAAGTTGAGGTGATATGTACTTGCAAGATATATTTTTGTTACGTCTTGCATTTTTGAAAGGGGAAATATCCTCTAAGCAATATTGTTCAAATTATGGATAAGATTTCATATTTGAAAAAATAGTAATTTGTCAACTAACGCTTAGTTATCCATAGACAATTTTGTTGTACATAATCATTTAGTTGTCTATATTCATTTTAATTGTTCATAGTTGTCCATAGCTATCACAGTAGTCCATAGACAACTTTGCTTAGCTATTCATAGTTGTCTACAGACAACTTTGTTGTCCATATTCATAAGTGTCCATAGATAACTTTACTATCCATATTCATTGTCAATAACTGTCCATATTTATTTCATTTATTTCGGAATTTGTTTCCACCTATAGAATTATTTTGTACAATCTATAAATAGAGAGAAATCACAAAACCAAACTATTGGGTCATTTTCATATAACATTTTTGACTTATTTATTACATAATTAATATTTATTAATAAGAGGATAATTACATTATTCAAGAATATGTTTTCTAATTTTCAATTAAAACTAAATGATGTCTGTTCACTAACAACATGGTAATTATATGTTGAATAGGACAATTAACCAATCAATTGATGATTTAGTACAATGGAATCTTGTAATGTGTACATGATATATTTTACCGTAATATCCACCCCCTAAGCATTTGGGATCAAGGAGTGTTGAAATATTATGGATCAAAACTACTCACAAATCAAAAATACTCAAGAATAATTTTCTAGCAACTCTTAAAAACTCTCAAACTTTTATTTCTTATTTCTTAAACTTGATTGAGATATGTTACATAGCAAAGGATGCAAGGTATTTATACTATAATATAATTAATACAAGCCACACAATATAAAGCTAATACTCACTCTAATCATCACACACAACTCATCTTCTTACCTACAATCCAACTCAACCTCCATTAGTTGTCTCACAACTTAGCATCTTACCTACAATCTAACTCAACCTTCACTGGCTATCTTACAACTCATCATCTTACCTAATTTCTTGAACTATTATGGAAGCTTTCTCAAGTTGAGCTTCCATTTGGTTGGACTCCATTTTGGGCTTTAAACAAGTTTTATTTTCAACACTCCCTCTTAAACTTTTTTTATGAGACCAAGCAAACTCCTTATCCTTACATAGTCTTCAAATTTCAGTGGCTTGGTAAAGATGTCTGAAACTTGATCATGTGACTTGACATACTCGACTTGTACATCCTTTCTGGCGATGCACTCTCTTATATAGTGGTAGTGAGTATCAATGTGTTTGCTTCAATCATAAAAAATAGGATTTTTGGCTAAGGCAATGGTTGACTTGTTGTCGACATAAATTTTGTTCGCTCTTCTTATGTCATGTTAGCTCCTTCAACATGTTTCTCAACCGAATTGCATAGTAAACACAAGAGGTAGCTACTACATATTCTTCTTCACAGCTAGACAAGGTGACAAACGGTTTCTTTTTTGACATCTATGTAAAAGTAGTATCTCCCATGAAAAACACAAATCTAGAAGTGTTTTTTCGATGGTATATATCTCCACCAAAAATTCTATCACTATATCCAACAAGCTTGTAATCATTAGAAGCCGAATAGAATAAGCTAAGATCAATTGTACCTTTTAGATAGCATAGGATTCTTTTTGCAGGTTTGAAATGGGTGATTGTCAATTTCTCTGTATTGCTTATAATCAATCCAATAGCATACAGGATGTCAGGTCTTGTGCACATGAGATAACACAGAATTCCAACTAGACTTTTGAAAAATATTAGATCCATACTTTCACCATCTTCATGCTTGGATAGTTTGATTCCACATTCCACTGGTGTGTTGATCGGCTTGCAATTGTTCATCTTGAACTTCTTTAGTATCTATATTGCATAGCTTTCTTAAGAGATGAAGATGCCTTCTTCCTTTTCTTCATTTCAATTCCAAGGTAGTATGCCATTAACCCTATATCTGTCATTTCGAATTCTTGGGTTATCACTTTCTTAAATTCTTCAAATAGCTTCGGATTACTTCCAGTGAAGATGAGATCATTTATGTATAGGCAAACAATCAAAATATTGCCATTTTCAATCTTGATGTAGAGTTAATATTCATAGGGACACTTGGTGAAGTTGTTCTCCAGAAAGTACTTGTCGATGTTGTTATTCCATGCTCTTGGTGCTTGCTTCAACCATAAAGAGATTTCTTCAACTTTAACATATTCTCTTTGTTACCTTTTGCTTCATAGCCTGATGGTTGCTGAATGTAGACTTCTTCTTCAAGGCCTCCATTTAGAAATGTAGATTTTACATCCATTTGATGTTTCTTCCATTTACTTTGAGCTACTAATGAAATGATTAGTCTTATAGTCTCTAATCGAGCAATAGGAGCAAATACCTCATCATAGTCAATTCTAGCCTTTTGACTATATCCTTTTGCTACTAGTCGTGTCTTGTGCCTTTCAATCTCTCCCTTAGCATTCCTTTTTGTCTTGTACACCCATTTGACACCTATTTCCTTGTGTCCTTTGGGAAGTGAGGTGATTTCCCATTTTTCGTTCTTCTCAATGGTCTGGAATCATTGTCCATTGCATATCTCCACTTCTTCTCTTGTATTGCTTCTTCAAAGTTTATTGGTTCACAGTCGACAAAGAGATAGAAAAGTGTAAGATTTTTTAATCGTTTGGTTACCTTATAAAGATCTTGAAGACTTCATGTGCATGGAACTTATCTTTCATCTTGACTTCCATTTAATGATGATGAAGGTAATGAGTCTCCTTGAGTGGTTGATATTGGTGAAGTAGGTAGAGTTGTAAGCTCTTGTTGAGGTTCACCTAGTTGCTCCCTCATTGTCTACCCATCTTCTTTAAACTGAGGAAATAAATTGAAGTTACCTACATGAGAGTTAAAATCCCATTCTCCTTTTTCGTCGAATACCACATCTCGACTAATCACAATCTTCCTATTGTGTAGATTGTACAACTTTTAGCCCTTTGAATTAGCATCATAGTTGATGAAGATAAAACTCTCACTTTTATCATCAAGCTACGTTCTTCTCTCATCCAATACATGAACATGGGCTATACTCCCAAAGACTCTTAGGTGGGAAATACCAGGCTTTCTTCCATTCTATGCCTCTTGTGGTGTTTTCCCCCATACACTTCTTGTTGGAGATCGGTTTGACAAGTAAATTGCACATGCTACTACTTCTACCCAAAATTCCTTGGGTAGTTTCTTGCTTTTGAGCATGATTCGTGCCACATTGAGGATTGTTCTATTCTTTCTTTCAACTACACTATTCTATTGGGGGGATCTCAGTACTGTAAAGGATCTACAAATTCCATTTGCTTCACAGAATTCTTGAAACTCCCCAGATGTAAATTTTCCATCTTGGTTGGATCTTATGGATTTTATCTTTCTACCGCTTTCTCTCTCCACTACCGCTTTGAACTTTTTGAATACTTCAAAAACTTTTGATTTCTATTTCAAAAAATATACACAGGTTTTTCTTTAAAATCATCAATGAAAAGAAGAAAATAGTTACTATTATTGAGAGAGCTAGGCTTGATCGATCCGCACACATCAGTATGGATTAGCTTGAATGGCTTATTGGCTCTTGAGTTTGACTCCTTTGGAAATCTTTTTTTGAATTTCTTACCAAGTAGACACCCTTCACAAAGTTGATCAAGATGGTTAATGCAAGGTAGTCTCTTCCCTATCTCCTTCTCAAACAGTAGCTCCAATCCTCAAAAATTAAGATGCCCAAATCGAAGATGCCATAGCCACGATGCATCTTTGTAGTAGGCTTTCAGACACTTTGCAATTTCATTTTGTATGTTGATCAAGAACATTCTATTCTTTGACATCGGCATGTTAGCAATGAGGTTATTCTTACCATATTTTATAAAAAGATTACAATCGTTCATATAAATATCAAAACCTTTTTCTAGCAGTTGTCCTGAACTTAAGATGTTACTTTTCATATTGGGGACATAGTAAACATTGGAAATAAATTGATGTCACCCATCTTTCATGCGAATAAGAATGTTACCTCTTCCTTTCACTGCTACGTTAGAATCATCTCCAAATAAGACATTTTCGCTTACTGACTCATCTAGCTCCACGAACATGTCTTTCCTTTCACACATATGGTTTGTTGCACCACTATCAAGATACCAATAATTTGGTTGACCACCATCACCTGCCTTCCATGATAGAAAAATAATTTATTTCTCATTGGTCTTCTCTTCCATATAGTTGATTTTCTCATCTACTCTATTATTGGGAGCTCCACATTCTGAAGCATAATATCCAAACTTCTAACAATAATATCATTGAACTTGCGATTTGCAATATCTTGATTTCATATTGCCTCTTCCACAACCTCGTTTTGAGCTTTCCCCTATCTCAAAGTTGTTGGAATTTTTGTTGTAATTTCAACCTCATCCAAGACCACGGCTTCCACCTCGTCCATGGCCTCTACCTCTGCCTCGGCCACGTTGGTTTCT
Organism: Hippophae gyantsensis; assembly: GCA_030763125.1. Lineage (NCBI taxonomy): Eukaryota > Viridiplantae > Streptophyta > Magnoliopsida > Rosales > Elaeagnaceae > Hippophae > Hippophae gyantsensis. Next base: position 53,325,473 of record CM061031.1, on the reverse strand, counting down.
AACATTGCCTTGGCTATCATGCTTATCCTTTAATTACATCTTGAAGAGTTTCTCAGTGACCCCTTGCTTCTTCTTATGCTTTTCTTTATATGCTTGTAATGACCCATTGAGTTCATCAATGGTCATTTCTTCCAAATCTTTTGTCTCCTCAATCATCATGATGATGTGTACAAATTTGGAATCTAATGAGTGAAGTATCATTTCCATTATTTTGACATCTTCTAACATCTCACTATTTCTTTTCAATTGATTAGAAACAATTATGACTCTCGAGAAATAGTCAAAAATAGATTCAGAAGCTTTTATATGTAGAGATTCAAATTCACCTTTTAATGTTTGGAAACGAACCTTCTTCACTTTCTCAACTCCTTTGAAAGAGACTTGAAGCTTATTCCACTATGCTTTAGAAGATGTTGCATCCAAAATCTTCTCAAACCCATCATCATTTAAGGCTTGATAGATAAGGAAAATGGCTTTCTCATCTCTCTTTCTCAAATCCTTCAAAGATTCTTTTCACACTTGCATTAGAGTAGCTTCATCATTTGGCTAACTTAAGCCTTTCTCTATAACTTCACATACATCATGTGCATCCAAAAGAGCCTTCATCTTGATACTCTAATTATTATAGTTGTCATTGTTGAGTGTTGGGACTTGAAACGATGTCATGCCTCCACTTGACATAACTCTCAATATAGTGAGAATTTTTAAATTCTGATTGCACAAATGGATTCAAAACGTCAAAAGACCTTGGGAAGAACTCTGGGGAAAAATATGAAATTTTCAATCAATGCCCAAAGTCAACCTTTTTGGACAACGGTGAACGCTCGGTCAACAGGCTTCACGACTCAGTCAACTTGGCTAGACTAAGTTCCAACTCGATTAACTTGGGATGATTATAGTTGTGCCAGATTTTTCTTGTCAAGAGCTTCGATTTGATATACAATAGTATATATTTCCAACTATAGTTTCACTTTGATACTAATTTGTTGGAATATTATGGATCAAAACTACTCACAACTCAAGAACACTCAAGAACAATTTTCTAGTAACTCTTAAAAACTCTCAAACTTTTGTTTCTTATTTCTTAAACTTGATTGAGATATGTTACATAGCAAAGGATGCAAGGTATTTATACTATCATAGAATTAATACAAGCCAAACAATATAAAGCAATACTCACTCTAATCATCACACACAACTCATATTCTTACCTACAATCCTATCAACCTCCATTAGTTGTCTCACAACTCAGCATCTTACCTATAATCCAACTCAACCTACACTAGTTGTCTCACAACTCATCATCTTACCTAATTTCTTAAACTACCATGGAAGCTTCCTCAAGTTGAGCTTCAATTTGGTTGGACTCCATTTTGGGCTTTAAACAAGTTGTATTTTCAACAAGGAGGTCTATCTATCTGGCCAAGATACACAGGGAGATCAAATAGTGTATGACATATTTGCTTTTATTTTGGTAGCTGATAACTCAATTTTGTTGTAAAGGTAGCATGTCTAAGCTTTGAAGCTTTCCAATGGTATATTCCATTTCTGAATCTTGCCCTTGATGAGGGAGATACGATTGTGAGGTAGAACACAGAGAATTAGATAAAAGAGATGATAATATACACAAAAAGAAATAAATTTTAGATAAATTAAGTTTATGGAAAATAGGAATCAGGGAAGATAGAACAAATGTTTTGGAGAAAATGATATTTGAATTTATAATTCGAATATAAGGAATAATTACAATTTTAGGTACTATTTAAGGGATTGAAAATAACAAACTAAATAATTATAAATTAATTCATAAAATCCTAAATAATAATCATTAAAATATTAATATTAATATAAATAATAATACATATTTAAAAATAAATAAATAATATCTTATGAGATAATAATTTCAATATAGATAAATCTTAAAATAATAATTATCGATTATATTTTATATCATTTTTTTAGTTATAAAAAAACTCAACTCCTAAAAAATTGTAAAATATAATTGAATATATGAATTTAATCTAAGAGATGTCTAAAATTCATAAATGAAAGAAGCATATTCATTTAGATTCCAAGAAATCATGTCAATTTTTTCTATAGTAATTATGTCTATAGAGACTCACTTGCAATTTTCAAACCCTTTCATAGCCTATAAACTTTTCATGAGTGAATGCTATCTTCCCTTTTCTTAATCTTAAAGGATTTATTCATGAGTGTTTGAAAAACATTGAAAATATCATAATTTATACATACTTTAGTGTCAAAATAGCTTTGTATTTACATAATTTTGTTATTATTATTTTAGTAAATCTATGTTTTAAAAATTACATATATGTTTTGCTATAATAATTTGGAAAGATTCTTTTTCAATTTCATCTTGGACCATTTTAGAAGATTTTGTGCTTGAAAAGAATAGGACTATTGATAAACTGCTTTAGAACCAACACAAAAGGTTAATTGTAAAACTGGGTTCCAACATAACAAGTATAATGACCATTAAAATCATAATCATGTGGAAAATATGTGGAAGAAGATTGATATCTATAAGTACAAGTATCATATCCATATAAAGATTATGAGTATCATAGTTATATATGAAAGTATGATTTTTTTCTCTTAGAAACTTTCATAAACATTTTTATTGTTAGAAACTCTTTTTTTTGGCACAATTTGTTTGTGTTGCTTGTGATGGTGGCTATAGTAGAGGGTGCCAATGCATGGAAATGACCAACCGGTGGGTTCTGGTGGTAAGTAGGTTTGTTGCAGTGATAGAATAGACTAGGCTATAGTGAATCTATGTGGCACCATGGGTAGATCAGGTGCCTAATTTTTGTGGTGGTTGCTTGGTTCATCTCGGGATGGGGATAGGTAGGGGTAGGTCTTACCAATTGGTATGATGGACAGTGTGGTAGGGAGTAAGTTTGTATTGGTTGCATGGGATTGGGTAGAGTTAGAAATGGCTCACATGTAAGAGGGAATGCCAATGCATTTTTTGAAATAATTTATTTTTTTACTAGGTGACTAGCAGTGAAGTAAAGGAGGCTTCCAATCATGATTTAGTAAATTTTTTCTCCACTTCTTTTACAAAAGGATATTGAGAGAGTTTAACTATAGTACTCATAGGTATGCGAGCAATGCCAAACCTATTTAACATTTAAAAAGCTCTTTGGTATAATTTTATTGAGAGAAAAAGCTTCCATCTTTTATTTGCTTAACTTCAAGGATCCAAAAATGATGTCATCAATGTACACCAGTGTGATGAAAACTTAACCTTTGTTTCTTGAGACAAATAGAATTTTGTCACCACCTTCTCTCTAAAAAATTTTATTAAGGAGAAGCATAGTATGACACTCATACCAAGCTCATAGAGCTTGCTTTAAACCATAAAAGGTTTTCTTTATTCTTACATCAAGATCTAGAAAGTGTGGGTCTTCAAAAAAGCTTTGGGTTGTTTGATATAAACTTCCTCTTTTATTACACTATTGAGAAAGGAACTCTTCATATCCATCTAATGCAACTTAAATCCAAAGTAATTAGCGAAAAAAATGAGTAATCATATAGACTCAAGACAAGAATCTAGAGAAAATGCTTCTTTGAAGTTGGTACCTTCTATCTGAGTGTAACCTTGAGCAATTGGCCTAGGTTTATTTCAAGCAATCACTCCATTTTCATGCTTTTTATTCCTGTACAGCTAGCATATACCTATGATATGTTTATCTTTTAGTCTGGGAATAAGATACCAGACGTTATTATGTTGGAATTGGGTAAGTTCCTCCTACATGGAGTTGACCCAATGTATGTCGTATAGGGCTTCCTTAACACTTTTAGAAAGGATGGTATATAAAGAAGACATATAGTTCAAAGTCTCCTATATCTGACATCTTGTTTTGACATCACCTTCAACATTACCTAGGAATTTGTTAGTGAGATTCTTTGCCTATTTAGGTAGATAAGATTATTTATATTCATCTTCTTTCTCATCTTCAGTAGTATATGGGGCTCAACTAGTGTTATATAAAAGGAGAATTAACATTATTAGTGGCATTCTTAGAAAACAAATCACTAAAAAATCACTATCTTAAGATTCAATCAATTTAGTAGCTCCAAAGTAATCGATGATTACATTAATAGATTCCATACCAATCAAAATTCTTAGATTGTAGACATAAATTGTAGACATAGTAGGCATAACTATTGCTTGAATATCCCAAAAATATTCCAAGATCACTCTTAACTTTAAACTTGTCCAAATTCTCTCAGTCTTTGAGAATGTAACAAGTGCTACCAAACATGTGATGGTGTATGACATTGGCCTTCTTTCTATGCATAAGTTCATAAGATGATTGACACAAGCTAGGTCTCAAAATGTAACAATTCAAAGTGTACCAGGAAATGTTTGATAAACATTATTTTGACCTATTATTTGCTATGTTTTCAAGTACTTATTTTATATTTATTTTACTTTTATCCTGTTTTGGAGGGCATTTTTTTGTTTTGCATATTAAAGTACTGTTAGAATAATATTGGATAAACATAGGATAGAGTGAAAATGGGGTAATTAAGGGCAATTCACATAAGTCAAAACGAACTAGAATGTTAAAGATCAGAAATTCTATGCATCCCATGGCCTAGAAATATTTCATGTAGTGGAAAAGGGCTCTCGAGTACCAAGTGGAGATTTTGGGATTTCAATGCACACCATAGCCCAAAAAATTCATGTCACATCACAAGCCTCATGGATACAAGTTTTTTTTTTGAAGTTCTGTGCATGCCGCATCCCAAGTTATCTTATGTTGTAGTACAATTCTCTCTAGTTACGCCATGATGCAGATTATGCACTTATTTTACCCTAATTTTAGCCTATGTATATATCCTGAAATCTTCTTAAATAGATATCAAGAATCTTATTAAGTTACCAGCTCCTATAGCCATTCCACCATCCACAATATATAGATAATGAGAGAAAACCTTCCAATTATGAAGAGGATCCAAGGATTTAAAGAAAGTAGTGACAACTTATTTAGAGATTTGGAATCGTCTCCATCAAGAAGGGATATTTTTATCTTTTTATATTCTTTTTCTCTTTGTATTCTGATGTATTTTGTAGTTTAATTAGTTTTTGTTAATTTAATTATGATATAATGGTTCTTGTACAATGGGATTTTAGTATTGATTCGAGTGATTGGAATAAAAATTTCATGGTTGGAATAAATAAAAGTTTTAGATCTATTTCTTGTTCATATTCTTCAAATCTTTAGTTATAAATTCATAATAGGACAAGCATTTATTTATAATTAGAGAAAATATTTTAGAACTAAGTATTAGAAATGTTATATCTGCTTGGTTGTGCATGATTGAATAAGATGTTAATTTAATTTTATTGATTTGTATTAAATTAGATAGTTAAAATTATCTTCGTTATGAATTAATGATAGGCTAAATCTTAATTTATAATTAAAAAAAATATTAATTTAAGTTTACTAATTAATTAATTTCAAGCCTAGCCAACAAAGTTATTAATTAATTGAGGACCATGATTTATATACTTTTCTTAGTTTTCCAATTAATCCATTTCAAACTTGACCAAGTAAGTCATTGATTAATTGTGGGGACTCATCATGATTATAGGGTGTTCACTTATTTTAAAGGGAAAGATCAATAAATCTAACTTTTTATTTAAATCATTTAATTCATTCTTTTCATGAAGGAACATGAAAGCTAATTTTTCATATTTGTTCATCATCTCTTTATTTGAGATCATTTAATAATTAAATTAATTCTGGATTGTTTCTCTTAACTGCTTTAGAAATAACTTGACTTTAGAAAATAACTTGACTTTTTAGTCTCGGTCTCGGAGTAACTTATAATTAGTTTGCTAGTGGTTTGTGCAACCAAATAAAATTTGTGAATAAGATTTTTAGCCCCATTGCCATTGTATTCACATGTTATATTGTTTATTTGTTTTCTTTGTTATGCTTTTCATAATTTATTTTTGTGAATTTGTTGACATTTTTTGTTTTTTTTATTTCAATTATTCTATTTAATATCTATTTTTATTTCTTTTCTTTTCTTTATTTTTCTTTTAGTTTTTTATTTTATTTTTATTTCTTTTGTTATTTTTTTTGTTTGTGGTATACTTTCTAGTATTATTTGTTGTTTTTGTTAGTATATGTAAGGCAAGAAATCCCTTGGTAATCAACTTGTACCTTTCATAGACAACTTCAACATATCCAAAAAGCACTTAAGTAGGTTGGATATCGAAATCTAAGAGCCACCATAAGAGCTTAAACAAGAACTTGTAAATAAGGGAGATGCTTTACCAAGGGGGATAAGAACGAAGGCGTATGCAAGGCCAATCATTGGCACTACTACTGTCTCTATAATTTTAGCGGAGGTAGACAGGAATTGTGAATTAAAAAATATTCATTATTCCATGTTTCCTTCCTTGTATGGAATTCCTAGTAAACTTCCTTTGTCTTTTATTAGATATTTTTGCTCAATTGTAAATACATTCCCTTTGTTAGGTCTTAATGAAAACCATTATAAAATGAGATGTTTCCCATATGCTCTCAAAGATATGGCTAAGGTTTGCTAATGACTCTCCCACCAGGTTCCCTGATAACTTGGGAGGGAGTCTACAATAATTCATGGGAAAGTTATATTTTTGTTAGAAAACTATTGATTTGAGAATCAATTTTGCCACATTTTTCTCAAATGGATTCTCCAATGGAAGGAGAGATATTCCATGAAGCTTGGAATAGGCTCAAATTAATTCTCACTCAGCGGCCACTTCACCACTACCTACTACAACTGCAAAACTAATTATTCTATGCACTTCATGAATGGTGGAACGTTACATTGCTAAAGAGGCCATTGAGGTTTGTTTTGAATACTTTAGTGGTTACACTTAAATTGGGAATCCTACACACAAGTTGTTCTTAGAACGCCACATGATCCAAGTAGGTAACCCTATGCTTGGTGTAAGTAATAAATTGTTTATTGATCGCACTCGATGGGAAAAAGCACACTGAATCATTTTGGTAAATAATAATGACGCATAATTGTACATAGAGTAAGTGATGACAGGTTCAACCTTTCCATTTAAAATGAAATTATTTTTTAGTTAACTATTAATGATATCTACTTTATATATCTTTAATAACATTACAAAATGCATTTAAACATACTGAATATAGATCCTCATTATAAAAAAAGGAGGAGAAAAATGGTTGTATGATGAACATAAGCGAGAGCTTATTAATTGGTTTCACAACCATGTAAGTGTCACATACAAGAATTCATTAGTACTTCTATGCAATATGTTAAAACTTTACTTTAAACACATTTCATGTTTTTGTATGCATAGATTCAAGTTGAACTAAACAAACCTAATCATAAAATAATAGAAAGTTTAGAATGGCTTGCATATGGTCCAAAATTTGATGTCAAATCATTTTCTAGTTTCATAATTAATGGATCGACGTTTACGATTCCAGAAAGGGACAAAGTCTAACTAAATCAGAATAGTGGTGTGCAAATGGTTGCACAAACTATGCAATTTTCCAGTTCAAAAGATGGTAATCCTATACTTTATGATAGACCATATTATGGTATAATTCAAGAAAGTTGGGAAATCGATTATGAGGTCTTCCATGAAACATTATTCTTGTGTGATTGAGTCAAAGATGTTATCAATGTTATATATAAAGTAGATGATTTTGGATTTACCCTTGTAAATTTATCCCAGATAAGTCACACTGATGATCCTTTCACGTTAGCACTTCATGCAAAGTAAGTATTTTACGTGAGCGATCATATTGACACAAGATGGTCTGTTGTGTTAACACCTCCACCAAAAGAGTTCTATCATTGTGAAGATTTAGAAGATGATGACCCTATGCTTGATAAATTATCCTATATTAGTTATTTCTCAAATAAATTGTCTAATGCATGTGATCATTTAGTTGATGACGATGATTCTTTATCATGGACTCAAAGTGATTGTGAAGGAATATATGTATATGATCAACAACCTAATTAAACATAATGTATATTTTATATTATTCTAATAACTCTTGGATGTTTATATGTATGGACTTAAAATTGTCAATTAATTTATATTTCATCATTATTTGCAGATATTTCATGGATCCTAGGGTAACAGAGCTTGTAGATCCAAATGATCCATTGGGGCATTTGAAAATAAGGGGTTGTGCGAATATACCTGATGCTCCACTTAACCCAGATGATAGAGTACCCGTCCTATGCACAAGTTGTTCTTAGGACATCACATGATCAGAGTATGTAACCTTATACTTGGTGGAAGTAAGAAATTGTTTATTGATCTTAGTAGATGGGAAAAAGCACACCAAACCATTTTGTACATAATAAGGAGGCACAACCGTACATAGAGTAAGTGATGACATGTTTAACCTTTTCAATTAAAATAAAATTATTTTCAATTTAACTATTAATGATATCTAATTGATATATCTTTAATAACATTACCTAATGCATATAAACTTACTGAAGATCGATCCTTATTATAAAAAAAGGAGGAGAAAAATGTGTGTATAATGAACATAAGCGAGAGCTTATTAATTGGTTTCACAACCATGTAAGGGTCACATACAAGAATTCATTAGCACTTCTATGCAATGTTTTATAACATTGTTTTAAACACATTTCATGTTTTTGTATGCATAGATTCAAGTTGAACTCAACAAACCCAATCATAAAATAACATAAACTTTAGAATGGCTTACATATGGTCTAAAATTTGATGTCAAATCATATTATAGTTTCATAATTAATCAATCGAGGTTTATGACTCAAGCATGGGACAAAGTGTGAGTAAATCAGAATAGTGGTGTGAAAATGGTTGCACAAACTATGCAATTTGCCAATTTCCTGTACTTTATGATAGAACATATTATGGTATAATTCAAGAAATTTGAGAACTTGATTATGAGGTTTTCCATGAAATAGTATTCTTGTATGATTGGGTCGAAGATGTTATCAATGTTGTATATAAAATAGACAATTTTGGATTTACCCTTGTAAATTTATCCATGATAAGTCACACTGATGATCCTTTCACGTTAGCACTTCATGCAAAACAAGTATTTTATGTGAGCTATCAAATTGACACAAGATGGTTTGTTGTGTTAACGCCTCCACAAAAAGAGTTATACCATTATAATGCTTTATAAGATGATGACATGCTTGATACATTATCCAATATTAGTCATTTCTCAAACAAATTGTATAATATATGTGATGATCTAGTTGATGACAATGATTCTTCATCATGGACTCAAAGTGATTGTGAAGGAATATATATATATGATTAACCTTCTAATTAAACATAATGTATGTTCTATATTACTCTATTAACTCTTGCATATTTATATGTTTGGAATTAAAATTGTCAATTAATTTCTATTTCATCATTGTTTACAGATATTTCATGGATCCTAGGGTACTAGAGATTGTAGATCCAAATGATCCATTGGGCATTTGAAAATAAGGGGTTGGGTAAATATACCTAATGCTCCACTTAACCCAGATGATAGAATACTCGTTCTATTTGATGCTACATGTAATCCATTAGGGGAAAATGGCCAATAATTGAAATCCTCTATTGGTAGACTTGTGAAGTCAAGTACACCAATCAATATAAATGATTGGACTCAGGTTTACGAAGCTAAAAAGGTCAAAATATGGAAAACCATATGTGTAAATCTCTTTTTATTTTATAACTAATTACATATATTATATCTTTTTTGTATTGTATCTCATCTTTTGTAGTGTGTTTTTACATAATTTGTATCCCTAACATTTGGAAGAGCAAGTGTTATAAGATTACAAATAAGGCATGGAAGGAATAGAAAACTTCCTAATTGGCCAAAAATAACGTGTTTCCATATTTGGAACCACTTGATAAAGTAGAACTATACAAAATCACTGAAGGACACCCCTGGATTACACCTCGTGTTTGGAAAGACTTTGTGGATTATAGATGTAAGGATGAATTTCAAATTATTAGGGAAGAACATTAGAATATACAAATGCACAATATTCTTCCTAACCATACTAGGAGGTCTTCAAATCCTGAAGTTAGATATAGAATGGTATTATTAATTTGTGTTAATTTATAAATATTTTTATATTTATTTTCCTCAAATATAAGTTGATGTCATGGTTAATAAATTCATTTAATTTATATAGGAAGCTGAATTGGGTAGACCGGTTACTCAATCTGAAATGTACATTGAAACAAAGACCCCCAAAACGAAGAAGACAAGACCAATGACTAAGAAAGGAGAAGAAAACCTAAATAAGTTGATTAGTAATTTAACTTGATACAAAATCCTTATGACTTTTTCTAATTGGTGTAATAATGTATGATATGTTTATTTGGTTTATTATTTGTAGAGAGTTGTTCAAGACCAAATAGTTAGGGGTGAAATAATCAAACAGCCCGGGAGAAATGCTATATATCATGCATTTGAACGTGAGCATCCTGGTCATGTTAGGGGAGGAAGCCAATATGATGGTTATATGGAGTATTTTAACATTCCAAAACAAAATCCTCAGATGGTCAGTCAGGAGAAGTACAATAAAATTGAAGAAGAACTCAGCTCCATTAAGGCCTCAATGTTAAGTGAGATTGTCACTTTAAAAGAATATCAATCACAACACATGTCAAGCATGTCAGCATACTACAATCAGGGCAAGCATATTGGCTAGGCATGCAAACATCCATGCCAGTCATGCCACCATCCATGCTAGGCATGCCAACCATGCAATCTCAGGGTGCCTAACTTCTATTCTGTATGAGATATAGTCATCCTATTGGTCCTCCCTTTATGGTAGGAATGAAAATACAATCAGGAAATGGTTCATTTTTTCCAATGTAATTTGTGCATTCTTACCATCCATCACATCACATCACGGTGAACGTTTTGAAGAGAATGTACTTCCAATAGCTACCCCACATGAGAGTCCTCCTCTATTTGATGAATCATTTATGGTAAGATTTAAAGTTTATGTAGATAGTCTTTTATTTTTAATTTTTATTATATATTTTATTTATTATTTGTAACGCTTAAAATTTTTACAAAATATGAAATATTTGTTGAAACATCCTTCATTAACAGACTTTGTTGCTATTGGAACTGTTCAACAATTGAGTAATGATCAGATGATTCATAATCATCATTTTCTAAATCATTAGAGAATAGTAATTGATCAATCATTGCTCAATGATTGTTCACTACATGTGCCTTCTGACGATACCATAGTCAAAAAGGTGGTTGGACAATATGTGGCTTCACCGTCGAGTCAAATTGTGATAAATGTTGACGTGGTACTATTTTTTACTTAAGATAACAATTTTTTACTACTATTATATTATTATTCTTTTATTGTTACTAACATACATAATACTTCTTTTTTAGTTTATTATACCAAAATTAGTAAGTGCGGTACATTTAAGAGATAGAAAGCAAGTATCTCGTGGTAAATCTATGTCTAGTGGCTAATAATCGCTCACTTAGTCATTCAAGAAGAAGCCATGGAAAAGTATAGTAATGATTATGCTTTAAACTTCAACAGAAATCTTGATGTTTTGATGACTATTATTGCGAGGGCATCTAACATAAATGATAGATGGATTGTTCCACTTCCTATAGAAATTCTGGTGTATACATCGGTCAAACATATATATTGATGTAATGCATATTATAGTTATTTGAATATCAAATTATTAATTTAAGTATAATTCAAGTGTGGACAAGGTGAGTCCTCAATCAATAGTTGATAATTTTCATTTATGTAGAACATATATATGTATATTTATATTAACGAATTATTTATGTATTTCTTTTATATAAGGCATGTTATTATCAAATTCAACATAATCACTCAACAAATTTAGCAATGTTTTATGATTCTTTATTTTTCAATCAATATCAAGAGAAGGATGTTAGCATTAGAGCTAAACAATTATATGATAAGGCATTAACGCTTAACAGAAATCAGAAGTTGATAATCCCTTGGCCACTAAAGTATGAACTAGGCCAAGATCATTAGATGTTAGTAATCCTTGATATGTATGGCAATCATGTTTGGTACGTACTATGACTCAACTTCCATAGAATTGAGTAAAGATACAAAAGTAGTTACTGAAATGTAAGCGTTGTAGCTAGCTATTTTTCTTCTATTGTCCTTTGTAATATTTAATAAAAAAACTAACCATTTTAAAATTTGATAGGGCATGGAAGCTGTTGAACAAGAGTAGGGGCATTGCCCTTAAAAAATATCATAAGCTTATATGGGACAAAGTTATGGTATGTACAAGTGAATATTAACAATTTTACTAATTTTACTATTGAATAATAAAGATGTTCGAATATGGAAAATCATGTACACTTGTTTTTTGTAGGTTCCACAACAAAATTATGGAGTCATGTGTGGTTACTATATCATGAAGTTTATGAGAAAAATCATCACAAATATCAACATTTCAATTAAAGATGTGGTAATATCTTTTACCAATATACATTTGTAACATATATGAGTTATTTTTTGTGCATTCACGAAATTACATTCTTATTTTGAATTTAAATACATGCAGTTCTTTGGTTGGAAAAAGACGAGCTATGACCCATAAATATTTGATGATTTGCGAGAGGAATGGGCATAACACATGGTTCAAATTATATCATCACAAGAAAAATCAGGAGAAGATTATGATGATTTTGAATAGCATATGACAACATATGGTAATTTTTATAATGCTTTAATTTCTCTATTACTATGTATGAAGTTTGGGCAGCTTGTTTGATGGATGTTTATGTGTGCTCATGTATTTAGTGGAATGAATTGTTATATGAACCTATTTTTTTCCCAAACTTCATCTCATATCTCTTGCCTAGTTCCTTTGTATGACAACATTATAGTAGTCACTGGCCAGCCAAGTATAGGAAAACTACCAAGAATCATCATATCTTCAAGAGTAATTATTGGTTCACCCCAAGGAAATACAAAAGTATTAGTATATAGGCACCAAAGCTCAACTAACCCAAGTAACAAATTGGAGTTACACTTGATTTCATATTTAGAGCTCATTATAGCATTAAAAGTATCAGCTTCATACCAGATTAATACAATGCTAATATGATTTCAAAGGGATGTGGTTATTATTATATATCACTCTGATGTCGATGTGGTAATCTATTTTACTAATCTTTTAACATATATAAATTATTTTTTGTGAATTCATGATATTACATTCTTATTTTGAATTTAATTACATATAGTTCTTTGGTTGGAACAAGTCGGGCTTTGAGGTTTATTATTATATCACTCTGGTGTCGATGTGGTAATCTCTTTTACTAATCTTTTAACATATATAAGTTATTTTTTATGAATTCATGATATTACATTTTTATTTTGAATTTAATTACATATATAGTTCTTTAGTTGGAACAAGGTGGGCTATGGGGGTTATTATTATATCACTCTAGTGTTGATGTGGTAATCTATTTTACTAATCTTTTAACATATATAAGTTATTTTTGGTGAATTCATGATATTACATTCTTATTTTTAATTTAATTACACATAGTTCTTTGGTTAGAACAAGTCGGATATGTAAATTTGTGATGATTTATGGGAAGAATGGACAAAACATAGGAAAACAACATGGTAATTTTTATAATGTTTTAATTTCTCTATTCTTACGTCTCTGAAGTTTGGAATGTTTGTTTGATGGATGTTTATGTGCTGATGTATTTAGGGGAATGAGTTGTTATATGGACAAGCTATTTTTTGCCCAAACTCCATCTCATCTCGATCTCTTGCCTAGTTTCCTAGTTACTATGCTGGTGATTCTAAGCAAACCAAGCTTCTTCTCTTTGAAATAAAATCGAAATATCATAAAATCCATGACAAAAGAGACATCATTTCATTTGTAATTTAAGTTAAATATATATATATATATATATATATATATATATTGTATATAAATTATTATTTTTGTAATAAATTTAATTCTCAAGTAATTAATTATATTTATTATGTGATCGAATATAGGTTCTTAGTATAGTAGAAAAAGAGTAAAATATGTATAAAAAATAATTTAAAGTTGGTCCAATGCGTGAACTGACTTTAAATTTTAAGTCTTTCCATACCGACTTTAAAGCTCGATTTTGTAGTAGTGGTAATAGCACAATGTGATTAAGTATGGTCATGTGTTTATTCTTATTGTATCCATCATCTAACTCAATTTTTGCCATACAGAGAGAATTATTGTTTGCTTCTCATGAATAATACATTACCAAACAGTTATAAAAGTAATAGTTCTAAATAACATAACTTTGTTTACAAAAATAGAAATAAAATGAAATAAAATACATTAAATTGAAAAAAAATAAAACATAATAAAAAATAAAATAAAAACAAATATAACTAACAAATAAAAACAAAAATAAATATAAATAAAAGAAAAAATCATAATGGGTTAAATCCTATTTAGAGATTAGTTTAACATCTTAGCGAGATGCTAATTAGGGGGATTACACTTTATAGAAATTAATTCACTCAATGTCCCCCTTGTTAATGAGTTTGTGTTAGTATGTGCTTAAAAATGTACAACCTCTCCCAAGATTATCATTGACACACTCTTATTATGGACATTAACAATTGTCTTAGTTGAGGCCATGAATGGCTTACAAAGAAGTACACGGTGCTCCTTCTCCAATTGTAGGGTTTCTTACTCATTTGTAATTACAAAATGTACAGGTATGATAAGATTATCTACTTGTACTATTAAGTCCTTTACAATACCTTTTGGATAAATTAAAGAATATAGCATTAAATCTTGAAGGTCTTTTGAGATGGCTTTAGAATTGCTTATGTTCCCTATATCATTATGTAAATATTTATAAAATTCTAGGAATTCAACATCTAGTAAATCATCCTTATGAAAGCCCGTAATAGCCTTCATATGTTCATTTTGACTAAGCAACTCTTCTCTTACATGCTTTTGCAAATGCTCAGCAGGTTACCCCACTTGCACTTCAATCCATTTTACTGATGTCTCCAAAGATTCCAATGTTTGATTACTTTTAACTTGGTTGCCTTTGTTGATTTGAATGAAAGCATTCAAGTTATCCTTTAAATTTAGTTTATTTGGAGGATTATGTGGCATTTGTTGGTAGAATTATTGACCATGCATATGGTATGGGTTTTGGGTATAAGTAGGGTTGTTTTCCCTCTAAGAGAAATTTGGATTATTTCTCCACCATTGATTGTAATTCTTGCATAAGGGTCCTTCCTATGTCTATGTTGATAACCCTCCATTGCATTCACTTATTCAAGTCATGTAATTGGTTCTCTTTGATAGGGACATATGTTAGCACCATGCCAATAACTACTATACACATCATATGCTTCTCTACTTGGAGTGTTCTGAGTGGCAAGAAGTGAAACTTGCAAGGTCAATTCTACAAGTTGCATAGACATTTTAGTACTAGAGTCTATTATGCAAATGCAAGAATTATTTTGTAAAAAGAGATAAGTGTACTTCCAAGGTTGGTCTAAAGAGAAACTATGTGGTTTTAAATAATTCAACAAACTTCTTAAAAACAAGCACAAAAATGAAACATTAACATGTTGTCATGATATTTGGATTTTTAAAAGTCTAAACTATTAATTATGAGTGTTCAAAAAGCACTAAAATTACCATGATTTTATGTACATTAATTGATTAAAAATATATATATTTATATGATTTTATCATATATTTATATAAATTTGTCTTTTTCGGAATCACGGGTATTTTTATTGTTTTTCAGGTATTTTCGATTACAGGAGGCAATACATCACATATATATTCAAAAATAAATGAGGAAAAGTCAATAAATATGGAAAAATTGGACAAAATGGGTCAAAAATGTCAAAAGGGAGGAAATCGCGCACGCAGCCGCCCAACGTAGCGCAGCGCGCCCATCACGCCCGGTCCCGCACGCGCTCGTGCCCATCATGCCCGGTCCCGCGCGCACTGCATTCCCTGTCCACGCGTGCCCCTACGCACCCCTGCTCCAGTCCGCGTGCACCGCTACCCATCTGCGCCCCAATCTGCGTGCAGCAGGCCCTACATCAGCATGATGTCATAAAATGATGTCATCATTCACTACTCCACATTTGCATCATTTTTTATCATTTTTTCACCCACTTTTTCTCCCCATCATCACCTATAAATACCCCCATTCTCTTCACAACTAAACACACCTAAAAACACATCTTCTCTTCTCTTTCTTTCTCTCATTTCTTAGTTTTTCTAGTTTTTCTTCGTTTTTAGCTTTTCTTAGTTTTAGAGTTCTTCTCTTTTTAAGAAAAACTAGTTATGTTTTTGTAATTTATTTGCTTTTTGATTCAATAAATGGGAGTGCAAATTCTATTTGGAGGTTTTCCAGCAACAGGAATAACATCAAAGTACTATAAGGATTTTATTTTCTTTACAGTTATTTTTTTATGCTTTATTCTTACATGTTATATTTAATTTGTGTGTGATTAAATTTAACTTTGCTGACTGTTTGTAAACATGATATAATGACAACGTTGTTATGCTTGCGAAATATTAAATAGGTAAAAATCTCTAAAATGAATTGATTTTTCTTTTATTAAAGACTTTATATTAAGAATGTTAGAGAGAAATATATTATTTTTCATTACAAACTTAAATTTGAAAATTAGATTTTAAGATTTAGTTATCCGGTCTAATTTAGAGTAGTGCTCTTTTATTTGTTGGTACAAACGCACGGTAGTTAGAGTGAAGCTCTATTTCAAAAGTTTTTATAAGAATTATTATCTGAAAATGTATTGACAACATGTTTTCAGTAATGGTTTTAAAACTTGAAAGTTAGTACTCGAATAATTAAATTCTTAGGTTTAATTTGGACACCTTGAATAAAGTTTAAACTGTCTAACCCCACCAAAGGTGGCATTTAAATGGTTCATTTTCAATCTCTTAGAAAAAGGAATTAATTTAATTAACCAAATTAGTTATCAACTCCACTCATAGGTGTTAATTGATTTGTTTAGTTAACAAAGAATATCTAACCCCACCAAAGGTGGTATTCATATAAAAAAGAGAGAATCAATAAATATCAATTCATATCTTTAATAACCTAAATAATATGAGCAAGCATAATTAACTTAATTATTATATCCATAAATACTCCACTGTTTTAACAGATAAAATTTGCATAAATGTTTATTGAATCTATATCTATATTTATTTTTATGTCAATAGATTAAAAACCATAAAACCCCAAAATATCGTGATAGGATGTTTAGGATTTAATTTCGTTTTTAAAAGTTTGAATAATAAATTAAAAACCACATACATTCCTTCCTTAGATCGACCTTGGGAGTATACTTATCATTTTCTATGAAATGATTTGTGCACTTGCGAGAGTTTTATAAATACATAAAACCAAATGAACGGTAGGATCGACGATGTCAGTTCTGCCCTATCAAGTTTTTTGCGCCGTTGTCGGGGAATGGTATCAAGTTTTTGGTGCCATTGTCGGGGAAGGAATAACGTTTTTAAATTATTTATCAAAATTTTAAAAACTTTTGGTATTGTAAATAATTGTGATTTTTTTTATTTAAAAAAAACAAGAAAACCAAAAAAAAACTTAAATAAATTTTAAATAATAATAATAATAATAATAATAAAAAAAATCAAAAAAATCAAAATCAAAAACTTGATTTTCAATTTTTTTTTATTATTTTTTTTCTTTTATCTTTTTCAATTATTTTTTTGTTTGAATTTTTAATTTATTTTTTTCCGTTTTTTTGTTTTTTTCCCTTTTTAATTTTTTTTTATTTTTTTTGGCTTAATTTTTATTTATTTTTTATTTTTTTATCTTAATTTTCGTTTAACTTAATTAAGTTAGGTTTTTACTAAATTTTCATTTAAGTTAATTAACTTAGGTTTTTAGTAACTTAATTTACTAACTTATATTAATTTAATTTACTAACTTAATTAACTTAGATTTTCATTAACGTAATTAACCTATCTTTTTATTAACTTAATTAACTTAAATTTTAACTTAACTTAACTTAATTAACTTAATTTTAATAGCATGAAAAGTAAAGATCTAAGGGTGTTCTGTCTAGGAAACTAGTTCCTGGAAGCCTTTGTGCCACTAGTCTTTCCTGAGAACGTTGCTCTATCTAGGAGGATGGTTTTTAAGGAGCCTTTGCCCCACCATTCTTTCCTGGGAGCACTCTTGGTTAATACTGATTCCTTATAGGCATACCACATAGCCTACAAAACGCCCATTGGGATGAGCCCTTATTAGTTAATCTTTGGGAAAGCATTTCATTTACTAGTTGAACTTGAACATAAGGCTAATTGGGCAATGAAAAAGATAAATATGATGTAGATAAAGTGTGAGAGAAGTGGTTATTCCAACTTAGTGAGCTTGAAGAGATTATGGATGATGCCTATGAGAATGAAAATTGTACTAAGAGCTATCATGACAAAGGCTTAGTACATAAGTATTTTCTTCCTAGGATGAAAGTTGTTTTATTTAACTCTTGTGTGAGATTATTTCCAAAAACATTGCAATCAAGGTGGTATGAAAAATTAACAATTACCAAAGTGTTTCCATATGGAGTTGTATAATTGATGGATCTCAAGAACCAAACAAATTTAAGAGTAAATGAGCATTGTGTGTTGCCCTACTTGGAAAAAGGATACAATTCACCGATCATTTAATCCATACAATTTTACGAGAAAATTACCTTATGAAAACTACATTTTACTAAGACATTATAAATGGCGCTCGATGGGTGGGCACCCATTGTTGTAGGTAGTATTGTTTTATTTTATTTTATTTTAGTTTGTTTTGATTTCTTGTTTTTATCTTTGATTTATAATTAGTGAAATTTTTTTTATTCCATTTTTTCTTTCTTATTTATATGAAACCATGTTTATTTTATTTATAATTGTTTGTTGAGATGTGTATATGTGAGAAGTACACAATGTTCTATCTATGTGGTTAAAATGTATAAGATGATGGATGCACCTAATTTTCGACATCAATTATTGATCATGTAGAGAAAATGGTTAAATTTTCCCTTCTTTATCTTTTTTTTTAATTTACATTTGTTGCATTGAGAATAGTATAGATTCTAGATTGGGGGTGAGGGAAAAGTTACATTATAAATTTGGGCAACTTTTAAATTTCTTATTAAACACATATTTACATTTGAACTTATTTTTATTAATTTTTTATTAGTATAGGGATAGTTAGATTCAATTTTCAATTTTTTTCTTGCAAAATTATCATGCTTTTAATTAATTTTAAAGCAACTAATTAAGATTTTTATGCACTATAGGATTAATGTCTTGAACATGTTATAGAGTAATATAATAATTAGTTCTTTTGTTTGTCATAATTTGTGTTCCATGATAAAATGTTGAAGTTGAGATAAACCCAAAAATTATTGTTTAGCAATCAAATAGTGGAGAATACCATGTTAGAATATTTGGAGCTTATTACAGTTCCCTTTTGAAAGATAGTATTTTTATACTCTTTTAAACACTTTTGTTGTCAATTCAAATATTAGATGATCTCTATAGGTTTTGCATTTAAAAAGCATATGACTATTTCATTCATGCATGTCTTCAATATATATATATATATATATATATATATTGGGTTCCCTAGATATATATGGGTTCCATAAAGCCAATATAAAAAAATAGCAAATTATCCACTCACCAAATAATACAAATATATATATGGTAACCAAATCGTACAAATATGTACATGGGTGCACATACAAATATGTACACGGGTCCACCAAACTTAGATAACAATTCTGAGTTTCAAATACAAATTCTCTCATAATTTTGTTTTACTTTCTTTAGTTTTATGTAGTTGTTTTGATTCGATAAGGTAGATATTTTTGGAGGTTTTATAATTAATGGATCGCTATATAAGCTATCTATAAGAAAACATCTATGGTATTAATTTTGATTAAATTATATTATTTACAGATTTAATTTTATGTATCTTTCTAAATTCTATTTTTAATCTACTAACCATTTATTAAATCTGAACATGTCTAAAAAATTGTAATAATGGGATTTTAGTTTTATTAATATGTTTGTGTGGTTTATTTAGGTGAATATTTTTAATAATAATTAAACAAATTATTTTCTATTTCAAAAAATTTTGCAAGATCTATTACTGAATAAATATATTGACAACACATTTTTCATAATCCATTTAAAATATGAAAGTTATGTTTTGAAAACATGAATCTAAAATCTTCTTTAGATAGCTTGAATAGGAGTTTAAATTATCGGCTTGATCGAAGGTGTTTAGTGATTTAATTAATAGCAAATAGTGATCCGATCGAAGGCGCTATTTATCATATAAGGAAAAGTCAATAATCTAGATTTATATTTTATTAACCTAATTAATTCTATCAAACATAGTCAACTAGCTAAATATCTCATTAATTCTCCATTGAGTCTTAAATGTTTATTTCATGATATTTGTTGAATCCATCCTATCTCTGTGTTTAATTTTATGTTAATAGTTTAGACTTTTAAAAACCCAAATATCATGACAGAATGTTAATGTTTCATTTTTGTGCTTGTTTTTAAGAAGTTTGTTGAATTATTTAGAACCATATAGTTCCTCTTTAGACCAACCTTAGCAGTACACTTATCTCTTTTTACAAAATAATTCTTGCATTTGTAGAATAGACTCTGGTACTAAAATGTCTATGCAACTTGTAGAATTGACCTTGCAAGTTGCACTTCTTGCCACTTAGAACACTCCAAGTAGAGAAGCATATGATGTGTGTAGTAGTTATTGGCATGGTGCTAACATATGTCTCTATCAAAGAGAACCAATTACATGACTTGAATAAGTGAATGCAATGGAGGGTTATCAACATAGACATAGGAAGGACCCTTATGCAAGAATTACAATCAATGGTGGAGAAATAATCCAAATTTCTCTTAGAGGGAAAACAACCCTACTTATACCCAAAACCCATACCATATGCATGGTCAATAATTCTACCAACAAATGCCACATAATCCTCCAAATAAACTAACTTTAAAGGATAACTTGAATGCTTTCATTCAAATCAACAAAGGCAACCAAGTTAAAAGTAATCAAACATTGGAATCTTTGGAGACAATAGTAAAATGGATTGAAGTACAAGTGGGGAACCTGCTAAGCATTTGCAAAGGCATGTAGGAGAAGAGTTGGTTAGTCAAAATGAACATGTGAAGGCTATTACGGGCTTTCATAAGGATGATTTACTAGAAGTTGAATTCCTAGAATTTTATAAATATTTACATAATGATATAGGGAACATAAGCAATTCTAAAGCCATCTCAAAAGACCTTCAAGATTTAATGCTATATTCTTTATACTTGTTGCAAGGAGTGGGTGAGCCGAAACCTATAACCATGTCCATACAATTGGCTGATAAATCTTTAATTTATCCAAAAGGTATTGTAAAGGACTTAATGGTACAAGTAGATAATCTTATCATACCTGTACATTTTGTAATTACAAATGAGAAACCCTACAATTGGAGAAGGAGCACCGTGTACTTCTTGGTAAGTCATTCATGGCCTCAACTAAGACAATTGTTAATGTCCATAATAAGAGTGTGTCAATGATAATCTTGGGAGAGATTGTACATTTTTAAGCATATACTGACACAAACTCATTGACAAGGGGGACATTGAGTGAATTAAGTTCTATAAAATGTAATCCCCCAATTAGTATCTCGCTAAGATGTTAAACTAATCTCTAAATAGGATTTAACCCATTATGATTTTTTTCTTTTATTTCTATTTATTTATTTTTTATTTGTTAGTCATATTTGTTTTTGTTTTATTTTTTATTATGTTTTCTTTTGTTTTCAATTTAATGTATTTTATTTTATTTCTATTTTTGTAAACAAAGTTATGTTATTTAGAACTGTTAATTTTATAACTATTTGGTAATGTGTTAGTCATGAGAAGTAAAAAATAATTCTCCCTATATGGTAGAAATTGAGTTAGATGATGGATAAAACAAGAGTAAACACATGACCATACTTAATCACATTGCTCTATTACCACTACTACAAAACCAGGTTTTAAAGTCGGTTCGCTGAACTGACTTTAAATGGAAAGACTTAAAATTTAAAGTCGGTTCACGCATTGAACCGACTTTAAATTCTTTTTTTATACATATTTTACTCTTTTTCTACTTTACTAAGAACCTATATTCGATCGCATATTAGCAGAAAAAAACCAAAAATTGTTTAACAAAATTTAAATAATACAAATAATTGAAAAATTAAATTTATTACAAAAAAATAATTTATATACAATACATATATATGTATATATTTAACTTAAATTACAAATAAAATGATGTCTCTTTTATCATGGATTTTGTGATATTTCCAGTTCATTTCAAGGAAAAGA
The DNA here is from genome assembly GCA_030763125.1 of Hippophae gyantsensis. Lineage (NCBI taxonomy): Eukaryota > Viridiplantae > Streptophyta > Magnoliopsida > Rosales > Elaeagnaceae > Hippophae > Hippophae gyantsensis. The sequence continues at coordinate 53,302,939 of CM061031.1, read as the reverse complement.
AGCATGGTTTGCTTAGAATCACAAACATAGTAACTAGGAAACAAGGAAAAAGATCGAGATGAGATGGAGTTTGGCCAAAAAACAGCTTGTCCATATAACAATTCATTCCCCTAAATACATCAGCACATAAACATCCATAAAACAAACATCCCAAACTTCAGAGACGTAAGAATAGAGAAATTAAAACATTATAAAAATTACCATGTTGTTTTCTTATGTTTTGTCCATTCTTCTCGTAAATCATCCCAAATTTGCATATCCAACTTGTTCTAACCAAAGAACTATGTGTAATTAAATTCAAAATAAGAATGTAATATCATGAATTCACCATAAATAACTTATATATGTTAAAAGATTAGTAAAAGAGATTACCACATCAACACTAGAGTGATATAATAATAACTCTCATAGCCCGCCTTCTTCCAGCTAAAGAACTATATGTAATTAAATTCAAAATAATAATGTAATATCATGAATTCATAAAAAATAATTTATATATGTTAAAAGATTAGTAAAAGAAATTACCACATCGACACCAGAGTGATATAATAATAAAGCTCATAGCCCGTCTTGTTCCAACCAAAGAACTATATGTAATTAAATTCAAAATAAGAATGTAATATCATGAATTCACAAAAAATAATTTATATATGTTAAAGGATTAGTAAAATAGATTACCACATCGACATCGGAGTGATTTATAATAATAACCACATCCCTTTGAAGTCATATTAGCATTGTATTAATCTGGTATGAAGTTGATATTTTTAATGCTATAATGAGCTCTAAATATGAAGTCAAGTGTAACTCCAATTTGTTACTTGGGTTAGTTGAGCTTTGGTGCCCATATACTAATACTTTTGTATTTCCTTGGGGTGAACCAATAATTACTCTTGAAGATATGATGATTCTTGGTAGTTATCCTATACATGGCTGGCCAGTGACTACCATGATGTTGTCATACAAGGGAACTAGGCAAGAGATATGAGATGAAGTTTGGGAAAAAATAGGTCTATATAACAATTCATTCCACTAAATACATGAGCACACATAAACATCCATCAAACAAGCTGCCCAAACTTTATACACAGTAATAGAGAAACTAAATCATTATAAAAATTACCATGTGTTTTCATATGCTATTCAAGATCATAAGAATCTTCTCCTAATTTTTCTTGTGATGATATAATTTGAACCATGTGTTATGCCCATTTCTCTCGCAAATCATCAAAAATTTATGGGTCATAGCCCGTCTTGTTCCAACCAAAGAAGTACATGTATTTAAATTCAAAATAAGAATGTAATTTCATGAATTCACAAAAAATAACTCATATATGTTACAAATGTATATTTGTAAAAGAGATTACCACATCTTTAATTGAAATGTTGATATTTGTGATGATTTCGTTCATAAACTTCATGATATAGTAACCACACATGACTCCATAATTTTGTTGTAGAACCTACAAAAAACAAGTGTACATGATTTTCCATATTCAAACATCTTTATTATTCAATAGTAAAATTAGTAAAATTATTAATATTCACTTATACATACCATAACTTTGTCCCATATAAGCTTATGAGATTTTTTAAGGGCAATGCCCCTACTCTTGTTCCACAGCTTCCATGCCCTATCAAATTTTAAAATGGTTAGTTTTTTATTAAATATTACAAAGGACAATAGAAGAAAAATAGCTAGCTACAACGCTTACATTTCAACAACTACTTTTGTATATTTACTCAATTCTATGGAAGTTGAGTCACAATACGTACCAAACATGATTGCCATATAGATCAAGGATTACTAACATCCAATGATCTTGGCCTAGTTCAAACTTTAGTGGCCAAGGGATTATCAACTTTTGATTTATGTTAAGCGTTAATGCCCTATCATATAATTGTTTAGCTCTAATGGTAACATCCTTCTCTTGATATTGATTGACAAATGAAGAATCATAGAACATTGCTAAATGTGATGAGTGATTATGTTGAAGTCGATAATAACATGTCCTATATAAAAGAAATATATATAAATAATTCGATAATATAAATATACATATATATGTTCTACATAAATGAAAATTATCAACTACTGATTGAGGACTCACCTTGTCCACACTTGAATTATACATAAATTTTTCATTTGATATTCAAATAACTATAATATGCACTACATCAATATATATATTTGACCGATATCTACACCAGAAATTTCTATAAGAAGTGGAACAATCCATCTGTCATTTATGCTAGATGCCCTCGCAATAATAGTCATTAAAGTGCCAAGATTTCTGCTGAAGTTTAAAGCATAATCATAACTATACTTTTTCCATGGCTTCTTCTTGAATGACTAAGTGCGCGATGATTAGCCACTAGACATAGATTTACCATGAGATACTTGCTTTCTATCTCTTAAATGTACCACACTTACTAATTTTGGTATAATAAACTAAAGAAGAAGTATTATGTATGTTAGTAACAATAAAATAATAATAATATAATAGTAGTAAAAAAGTGTTATCTTAAGTAAAAAATAGTACCACGTCAACATTTATCACAATTTGACTCGACAACTAAGCTATATATTGTCCAACCATCTCTTGGACTATGGTAGCGTCAGAAGGCACATGTAGTGAACAATCATGGAGCAATGATTGATCAATTACTATTCTCTAATGATTTAGAAAATATTGATTATGAATCATCTGATCATTGCTCAATTGTTGAACAGTTCCAATAGCAACAAAGTCTGTTAATGAAGGATGTTTCAAAAAATATTTCATATTCTGTAAAATATTTAAGCGTTACAAATAATAAATAAAATATATAATAAAAATTAAAAATAAAAGATTATCTACATAAACTTTAAATCTTACCACAAATGATTCATCAAATAGAGGACTTTCATGTGGGGTAGCTATTGGAAGTACATTCTCATCAAAACGTTCACCGTGATGTGATGGATGGTAAGAATGCACAAATTACATTGGAAAAAATGAACCATTACCTTATTGTATTTTCATTCCTAGCATAAAGGAAGGACCAATAGGATGACTATATCTCATACAAAATAGAGGTTAGGCGCCTTGAGATTGCATGGGTGACATGCCTAGCATGGATGGTGGCATGACTGGCATGGATGTTTGTATGTGTGGCCAATATGCATACCCTGATTGTAGTATGCGGACATGCCTGACATGTGTTGTGATTGATATTCTTTTAAAGTGATAATCTCACTTAACATTGAGGCCTTAAAGGAGCTGAGTTCTTCTTCAATTTTATTGTACTTCTCCTTACTGACCATCTGAGGCTTTTGTTTTGGAATGTTAAAATACTCCATATAACCATTATATTGGCTTCCTTCCCTAACATGACCAGGATTCTCACGTTCGAATGCATGATATATAGCATCTCTCCCGGGTTGTTTGATTATTTCACCCCTGGCTATTTGGTCTTGAACAACTCTCTACAAATAATAAACCAAATAAACATATCATACATTATTACATCAATTATAAAAAATCATAAGGATTTTGTATCAAGTTAAATTACTAACCAACTTATTTAGTTGTTCTTCTCCTCGCTTAGTCATTGGTCTTGACTTCTTTGTTTTGGGGGTCTTTGTTTCAATGTACAATTCAGATTGGGTAACTAGTCTACCCAATTCAGCTTCCTACATAAATTAAATGAATTTATTAACCATGACATCAACTTAAATTTGAGGAAAATAAATATAAAAATATTTATAAATTAACACAAATTAATAAAACCATTCCATATCTAACTTTAGGATTTGAAAGCCTTCCAGTATGGTTAGGAAGAATATTGTGCATTTTTATATTCTAATGTTCTTCCCTAATAATTTGAAATTCATCCTTACATATATAATCCACGAAGTCTTTCCATACATGAGGTGTAATCCAGGGGTGTCCTTCAGTGATTTTGTATAGTTCTACTTTATCTAGTGGTTCCAAATATGGAAACACATTATTTTTGGCCAATCAGGAAGTTTTGTATTCCTTCCACGCCTTATTTGTAATCTTATAACACTTGCTCTTCCAAATATTAGGGATAACGATTATGTAAAAAAAACTACAAAAGATGAGATACAATACAAAAAAGATATAATATATGTAATTAGTTATAAAATAAAAAGAGATTTACGCATATGGTTTTCCATATTTTGACCTTCTCAGCTTTGTAAACCTGAGTGCAATCATTTATATTGATTGGTACTATATCATCTGGGTTAAGTGGAGCATCAGGTATATTTGCCCAATCCCTTCTTTTTAAATGCCCCAATGGATCATTTGGATCTACAATCTCTAGTACCATAGAATCCATGAAATATCTGTAAACAATGATGAAATAGAAATTAATTGACAATTTTAATTCCAAACATATATATATGCAAGAGTTAATAGAGTAATATAGAGCATACATTATGTTTAATTAGAAGGTTAATCGTATATATATATTCCTTCACAATCACTTCGAGTCCATGATGAAGAATCATCGTAATCAACTAGATCATCACATATATTAGACAATTTTTTTGAGAAATGACTAATATTGGATAATGTATCAAGCATGTCATCATCTTATAAAGCATTATAATGGTAGAACTCTTTGTGTGGAGGCATTAACACAACAAACCATCTTGTGTCAATTTGATAGCTCACACAAAATACTTGTTTTGTATGAAGTGCTAACGTGAAAGGATCATCAGTGTGACTTATCTTGGATAAATTTACAAGGGTAAATTCAAAATTGTCTATTTTATATACAACATTGATAACATCTTTGACCCAATCATACAAGAATACTATTTCATGGAAAACCTCATAATCAAGTTCTCAAATTTCTTGAATTATACCATAATATGTTCAATCATAAAGTACAGGAAACTAGAAAATTGCATAGTTTATGCAACCATCTCCACACCACTATTCTGATTCACTCAGACTTAGTCCCTTGCTTGAGTCATAAACCTCGATTGATTAATTATGAAACTATAATATGATTTGACATCAAATTTTGGACCATGTGTAAGCCATTCTAAACTTTATGTTATTTTATGATTGGGTTTGTTGAGTTCAACTCAAATCTATGCATACAAAAACATGAAATGTGTTTAAAATAATGTTTTAAAACATTGCATATAAGTGCTAATGAATTCTTGTATGTGACCCTTACATGGTTGTGAAACCAATTAATAAGCTCTCGCTTATGTTCATCATACACCCATTTTTCTCCTCCTTTTTTTATAATAAGGATCGATCTTTAGTAAGTTTATATGCATTATGTAATGTTATTAAAGATATATCAATTAGATATCATTAATAGTTAAATTAAAAATAATTTTATTTTAATTGAAAAGGTTAAACATGTCATCACTTACTCTATGTACGGTTGTGCCTCCTTATTATGTACAAAAATGGTTTGGTGTGCTTTTTCCCATCTACTGCGATCAATAAACAATTTCTTACTTCCACCAAGTATAAGGTTACCTACTCTAATCATATGACGTTCTAAGAACAACTTGTGGATAGGATGGGTACTCTATCATCTAGGTTAAGTGAAGCATCAGGTATATTCACCCAACCCCTTCTTTTCAAATGCCCCAATGGATCATTTGGATCTACAAGCTCTGTTACCCTAGGATCCTTGAAATATCTGCAAACAATGATGAAATATAAATTAATTGATAATTTTAAGTCCATACATATAAACATCCCAGAGTTATTAGAATAATATAAAATATACATTATGTTTAATTAGGTTGTTGATCATATACATATATTCCTTCACAATCACTTTGAGTCCATGACAAAGAATCATCGTCATCAACTAAATGATCACATGCATTAGACAATTTATTTGAGAAATAACTAATATAGGATAATTTATCAAGCATAGGGTCATCATCTTCTAAATCTTCACAATGATAGAACTCTTTTGGTGGAGGTGTTAACACAACAGACCATCTTGTGTCAATATGATCGCTCACGTAAAATACTTACTTTGCATGAAGTGCTAACGTGAAAGGATCATCAGTGTGACTTATCTGGGATAAATTTACAAGGGTAAATCCAAAATCATCTACTTTATATATAACATTGATAACATCTTTGACTCAATCACACAAGAATAATGTTTCATGGAAGACCTCATAATCGATTTCCCAACTTTCTTGAATTATACCATAATATGGTCTATCATAAAGTATAGGATTACCATCTTTTGAACTGGAAAATTGCATAGTTTGTGCAACCATTTGCACACCACTATTCTGATTTAGTTAGACTTTGTCCCTTTCTGGAATCGTAAACGTCGATCCATTAATTATGAAACTAGAAAATGATTTGACATCAAATTTTGGACCATATGCAAGCCATTCTAAACTTTCTATTATTTTATGATTAGGTTTGTTTAGTTCAACTTGAATCTATGCATACAAAAACATGAAATGTGTTTAAAGTAAAGTTTTAACATATTGCATAGAAGTACTAATGAATTCTTGTATGTGACACTTACATGGTTGTGAAACCAATTAATAAGCTCTCGCTTGTGTTCATCATACAACCATTTTTGTCCTCCTTTTTTTATAATGAGGATTGATATTCAGTAAGTTTAAATAAATTTTGTAATGTTATTAAAGATATATAAAGTAGATATCATTAATAGTTAAATAAAAAATAATTTCATTTTAAATGGAAAGGTTGAACCTGTCATCACTTACTCTATGTACAATTGTGCCTCATTATTATTTACCAAAATGATTCAGTGTGCTTTTTCCCATCGAGTGTGATCAATAAAAAATTTCTTACTTCTACCAAGCATAGGGTTACCTACTTGGATCATGTGACGTTCTAAGAATGACTTGTGTGTAGGATTCCCAATTTAAGTGCAACCACTAAAGTATTCAAAACAAAAATCAATGGTCAATTTAGCAATGTAATGTTCCACCATTCATGAAGTGCATAGAAGAATTAGTTTTGCAGTTGTAGTAGGTAGTGGTGAAGTGGCCACTGAGTGAGAATTAATTTGAGCCTATTCCAAGCTTCATGGAATGTCTCTCCTTCCATTGGAGAATCCATTTGAGAAAAATGTGGAAATTTTGATTCTCAAATCAATAGTTTTCTAACAAAAATATAACTTTCCCATGAACTTATTGTAAACTCCCTCCCAAGTTATCAGGGAACCTGGTGGGAGAGTCATTAGCAAACCTTAGCCATATCTTTGAGAGCATATGGGAAACATCTCATTTTATAATGGTTTTCATTAAGCCCTAACAAAGGGAATGTATTTACAATTGAGCAAAAATCTCTAATAAAAGACAAAGGAAGTTTACTAGGAATTCCATAGAAGGAAGGAAACATGGAATAATGAATATTTTTTAATTCACAATTTCTATCTACCTCCGCTAAAATTATAGAGGCAGTAGTAGTGCCAATGATTGGCCTTGCATACGCCTTCGTTGTTAACCCCCTTGGTAAAGCATCTCCCTTATTTACAAGTTCTTGTTTAAGCTCTTATGGTGGCTCTTAGATTTTGATATCCAACCTACTTAAGTGCTTTTTGGATATGTTGAAGTTGTCTATGAAAGGTACAAGTTGATTACCAAGGGATTTTTTGCCTTACATATACTAACAAAAACAACAAATAATTCAAAGCACTAGAAAGTATACCACAAACAAAAGAAATAAAAATAAAATAAAAAATAAAGAAAAGAAAATAAACAAAAATAGACATTAAATTGAATAATTGAAATAAACAAAACAAAAAATGTCAACAAATTCACAAAAATAAATTATGAAAAACATAACAAAGAAAACAAATAAACAATATAAACTGCAAATACAATGGCAACGGGGCTAAAAATCTTATTCACAAATTTTATTTGGTTGTGCAAACCACTAGCAAACTAATTATAAGTTACTCTGAGGCTAAAAAGTCAAGTTATTTTCTAAAGCAGTTAAGAGAAACAATCCAAAATTAATTTAATTACTAAATGATCTCATATAAAGAGATGATGAATGAATATGAACAATTAGCTTTAATGTTCCTTCATGAAAAGAATGAATTAAATGATTTAAATAAAAAGTTAGATTTAATAATTTTTCCTTTTAAAATAAGTGAACACCCTATAATCATGATGAGTCCCCACAATTAATCAATGACTTACTTGGTCAAGTTTGAAATGGATTAATTGGAAAACTAAGAAAAGTATATAAATCATGGTCCTCAATTAATTAATAACTTTATTGGCTAGGCTTGAAATTAATTAATTAGTAAACCTAAATTAATATTTTTTTAATTATAAATTAAGATTTAGCCTATCATTAATTCATAACGAAGATAATTTTAACTATCTAATTTAATACAAATCAATAAAATTAAATTAACATCTTATTCAATCATGCACAACCAAGCAGATATAACATTTCTAATACTTAGTTCTAAAATATTTTCTCTAATTATAAATAAATGTTTGTCCTATTATGAATTTATAACTAAAGATTTGAAGAATATGAACAAGAAATAGATCCAAAACTTTTATTTATTCCAACCATGAAATTGTTATTCCAATCACTCGAATCAATACTAAAATCCCATTGTACAAGAACCATTATATCATAATTAAATTAACAAAAACTAATTAAACTACAAAATACATCAGAATACAAAGAGAAAAAGAATATAAAACGATAAAAATATCCCTTCTTGATGGAGACGATTCCAAATCTCTAAATAAGTTGTCACTACTTTCTTTAAATCCTTGGATCCTCTTCATAATTGGAAGGTTTTCTCTCCTTATCTATATATTATGGATCGTGGAATGGCTATAGGAGCTGGTAACTTAATAAGATTCTTGATATATATTTAAGAGGGTTTCAGGATATATACATAGGCTAAAATCAGGGTAAAATAAGTGCATAATCTGCATCGTGTCGTAACTAGAGAGAATTGTACTGCAACATAAGATAACTTGGGATGCGGCATGCACAAAACTTCAAAAAAACATAACTTGTATCCATGAGGCTTGTGATGTGACATGAGTTTTTTGGGCTATGGTGTGCATTGAAATCTCCACTTGGTACTCGAGAGCCCTTTTACACTTATGTGAATTGCCCTTAATTACCCCATTTTCACTCTATCCTATGTTTATCCAATATTATTCTAACAGTACTTTAATATGCAAAACAAAAAAATGCCCTCCAAAACAGGATAAAAGTAAAATAAATATAAAATAAGTACTTGAAAACATAGCAAATAATAGGTCAAAATAATGTTTATCAAACATTTCCTGGTACACTTTGAATTGTTACATTTTGAGACCTAGCTTGTGTCAATCATCTTATGAACTTATGCATAGAAAGAAGGCCAATGTCATACACCATCACATGTTTGGTAGCACTTGTTACATTCTCAAAGACTGAGAGAATTTGGACAAGTTTAAAGTTAAGAGTGATCTTGGAATATTTTTGGGATATTCAAGCAATAGTTATGCCTACTATGTCTACAATTTATGTCTACAATCTAAGAATTTTGATTGGTATGGAATCTATTAATGTAATCATCGATTACTTTGGAGCTACTAAATTGATTGAATCTTAAGATAGTGATTTTTTAGTGATTTGTTTTCTAAGAATGCCACTAATAATGTTAATTCTCCTTTTATATAACACTAGTTGAGCCCCATATACTACTGAAGATGAGAAAGAAGATGAATATAAATAATCTTATCTACCTAAATAGGCAAAGAATCTCACTAACAAATTCCTAGGTAATGTTGAAGGTGATGTCAAAACAAGATGTCAGATATAGGAGACTTTGAACTATATGTCTTCTTTATATACCATCCTTTCTAAAAGTGTTAAGGAAGCCCTATACGACATACATTGGGTCAACTCCATGTAGGAGGAACTTACCCAATTCCAACATAATAACGTCTGGTATCTTATTCCCAGACTAAAAGATAAACATATCATAGGTATATGCTAGCTGTACATGAATAAAAAGCATGAAAATGGAGTGATTGCTTGAAATAAACCTAGGCCAATTGCTCAAGGTTACACTCAGATAGAAGGTACCAACTTCAAAGAAGCATTTTCTCTAGATTCTTGTCTTGAGTCTATATGATTACTCATTTTTTTCGCTAATTACTTTGGATTTAAGTTGCATTAGATGGATATGAAGAGTTCCTTTCTCAATAGTGTAATAAAAGAGGAAGTTTATATCAAACAACCCAAAGCTTTTTTGAAGACCCACACTTTCTAGATCTTGATGTAAGAATAAAGAAAACCTTGTATGGTTTAAAGCAAGCTTTGTGAGCTTGGTATGAGTGTCTTACTATGCTTCTCCTTAATAAAATTTTTTGGAGAAAAGGTGGTGATAAAATTCTATTTGTCTCAAGAAACAAAGGTTAAGTTTTCATCACACAGGTGTACATTGATGACATCATTTTTGGATCCTCGAAGTTAAGCAAATAAAAGATGGAAGCTTTTTCTCTCAATAAAATTATACCAAAGATCTTTTTAAATGTTAAACAGATTTGGCATTGCTGACATACCTATGAGTACTATAATTAAACTCTCTCAATATCCTTTTGTAAAAGAAGTGGAGAAAAAATTTACTGAATCATGATTGGAAGCCTCTTTTACTTCACTACTAGTCGCCTAGATATCTCTTTTAGTGTTAGAGTGTGTACTAGATTTCATGCTAGTTCTAATATTCTCATCTCGTTGTAGTCAAAATAATCAACAAGTAAGTCAATGGGACATCATAATTTGGTATATGGTATCCTTGTGACACTACATCGGAATTGGTTATTGGATATGCATTGATGTTTATTCATGGGAACAAACATCTTTTATATCATCTTCGTGATCGTCTCATGTTTGATGTGTGTATATACTTAGTTTTGTAGTGTTTTGACATGGAAAACAAAAGGGGAATAATGTAAATCTAGTAAGTCCTTTGAGTCTTTGTTGGCATTCTCGAGTGCAAAACAAAAATTCTATTTATCTTACTTAGTGTGTTGTCTTCCTTGGTGTAAGAATGGTTACTGATAATCAATAATATATACACAGACTTATTTAAGTACAATTTATGTGTGACCATGTTACACACACCATGGGGGTTGGTTTTCATAGTGTGAATACTAGATTGAGTATTCGTGATTTTGGTTTATTTTGTTTGGAGTTATTTATGAAAAATTACTTGGGAATTTTTTAAAGCAAAAAGTCACATTTTTTAGGCTCACTTACTCGTTGCTTACCCTGATTGGCAAAGCATTAACAATTAGTTTTCTTATCTGGGTAGTGGATTATCCTTATTAGGGTGGGATCGGCAAGAGGTTCGATAAGGCACCCAGACAGTTGAAAATATTCTATAAAACTACCATCTCTATTTTTTCACAATTCAAAAAATCTAATCGATGCCCAATTGAAATTTTTCATGTTTTTAATTCCATTTCACAAATCATCTGAGTGTATTTTAGTATTATACATATTTATGTGAGAAAAATTTTGTTTGTAGGATGGGCTTAGATATATCTTTGAGTGTACTCATGGATATCAATCTTCTTCCATATATTTTCCACATGATTATGATTTTAATGGTCATTATACTTGTTATGTTGGAACCCAATTTTACAATTAACCTTTTGTGTTGGTTCTAAACCAGTTTATCAATAGTCCCATTCTTTTCAAGCACACAAATCTTCTAAAATGGTCCAAGATGAAATTGAAAAAAGAATATTTCCAAATTATTATAGATGGAGTTCAAAGGATATAGAAATATATACATCGACTTCAACCAAAATTAACTTATATGAAGCACTACTTAACTAAGATTAATGATGACCGCCAAAATCGTGAGATGTATTAATGATGCACAAGAACTTGATACATAAATTTTGCTTATTATTAAATATCTCGCAAACACACGAATCACTATGTAAAAAAGTAATAAATATACTTTCAAGGTCGGTCTAACGAGGAATTAGTTGTTTTTAAATAATTCATCAAAGTTCTTAAAAATGAAAAATATCCTATTTGTCATAAAGTTTTAGTTATGAAATATCTACACTAATAATATAAAGTAAAAGATATATTTGATTCATTAAGTATGAGGTAGATAAACATTTAGTTATTCAATGGATAATTTATGGATATATTAGTTAATCAATTATGCTTACTCATATTAATAAGGTTATCAAATATATGCATTGATATTACTGATTTTTCCTTCTTTTTTTTTACAAACATATCCTAAGGTGGAGATCAATTTCATTGTTGATAAATATCAATTAGTCATTTGGTAGGGACAGTAAATTATGGTTTATTTCTAATAAATTAACACACCACTGAATTGATACTTTTTGGTGGGGATATCAATTTGAACTCAAATTCTAGGTGGCAAAGTTGGATAGAAAAATTGATGCATATGAGAACTAACTTTTAGATTTTAAAATTTACTATAGAATATTATCGTCAATATATTTTTAAGTTATAATTCCTATAAAAATCTTTGAAATATAGTATAACTCAAATCCAAATAATCAAAAATAAAATCTAACAGTATTGACTCAAAACTAGATCGAGATAATCAAATCATAAATCTAACTTTCATATTTTAAGCTTTTTACAAAAAACCTTTCCTAAATATATTTTTCTGTAAAAAACTTTATATAAATCTTGAATGAAGAAATAAAACTTATTTTATTTTATAAAAATATTTACCTACTTTAATATTTCACAAGCACAATAATATTACTAATATCCCATAATATTTTCAATCGAACATGCTTAATTTAATTAATGATTGGAAAATTTAATATAGCATTAAAATAATTCTAAAATTAAAAGAATACAATTAAAATTAATACCTCAATTTTATCTTCAAAATATAGAATTTTAGTAATAATCTATATCTAAAAAATCTCCAAACAGATATGCCTAAACTGTATATTGAATCGAAAGTTACTACTATATAAGCTAAAGCTTCTTCAACTCTCAAAATTGAGAGAATAACTTTGAAACTAAGAAAACTAAAACTAAGAAAAAGAGAGAAGAGAGAACTGAGAGAAATGATTTTCAAACATAAGAGGATAGGTCTATTTTTAATTGATAACACACAGTGAAATAGAGAAAAATGTGGATCATTTGGTTAGGCACCATGGCGCACATTTATCCTCACCATTACATGCATGAATCTCACGATCTAATTGTTTTGTGTTGCGGCACATAATAACCTCGTTGCAGCCCACGATGTTTTTGTGTGTCTTCAATTTTCTTTGTATATGGTGCTTTATATTTGGTTGGAATATATGTATGGCTTACATATGTTATTCTTTTATTCTTCATGAATGCAATTGAGTGCTTCCAAGTACTATTTTTTTAAGTATTTATCAATTGAATAATTTTTAAGCCAAAAATGCCTGAAAAATAGCAAAACATACATGTAATTTCCAAAACATAGATTTACTAAAATAATAATAACAAAATTATGTAAATACAAAGCTATTTTGACACTAAAGTATGTATAAATTATGATATTTTCAGTGTTTTTCACACTTATGAATAAATCCTTTAAGATTAAGAAAAGGGAAGATAACATTCACTCATGAAAAGTTTATAGGCTATGAAAGGGTTTGAAAATTGCAAGTGAGTCTCTATAGACATAATTACTATAGAAAAAATTGACATGATTTCTCGGTATCTAAATGAATATGCTTCTTTCATTTATGAATTTTAGACATCTCTTAGATTAAATTCATGTATTCAATTGTATTTTACAATTTTTTAGGAGTTTAGTTTTTTTATACCTAAAAAAATGATATAAAATATAATCGATAATTATTATTTTAAGATTTATCTATATTGAAATTATTATCTCATAAGATATTATTTATTTATCTCTAAATATGTATTATTATTTATATTTATATTAATCTTTTAATGATTATTATTTAGGATTTTATGAATTAATTTATAATTATTTAGTTTGTTATTTTCAATCCCTTAAATAGGACCTAAAATTGTAATTATTCCTTAGATTCAAATTATAAATTCAAATATCATGTTCTCCAAAACATTTGTTCTATCTTCCCTGATTCCTATTTTCCATAAACTTAATTTGTCTAAAATTTCCTTCTTTTTGTGTATATTATCATCTCTTTTGTCTAATTCTCTATGTTCTACCTCACAATCGTATCTCCCTCATCAAGGATAAGATTTAGAAATGGAATATACCATTGGAAAGCTTCAAAGCTTAGACATGCTACCTTTACAACAAAATTGATTTATCAGCTACCAAAACAAAAGCCAATATGTCATACACTATTTGATCTGGCCCTGTGTATCTTGGCCAGATAGATAGACCTCCTTGTTGAAAATAAAACTTGTTTAAAGCCCAAAATGGAGTCCAACCAAATTGAAGCTCAACTTGAGGAAGCTTTCATGGTAGTTTAAGAAATTAGATAAGATGATGAGTTATGAGACAACTAGTGGAGGTTGAGTTGGATTATAGGTAAGATGCTGAGTTGTGAGACAACTAATGGAGGTTGATTGGATTGTAGGTAATAATATGAGTTGTGTGTGATGATTAGAGTAAGTATTGCTTTATATTGTTTGGCTTGTATTAATTCTATGATAGTATATATACCTTGCATCATTTGCTATGTAACATATCTCAATCAAGTTTAAGAAATAAGAAACAAAAGTTTGAGAGTTTTTAAGAGTTGTTAGAAAATTGTTCTTGAGTGTTCTTGAGTTATGAGTAGTTTTGATCCATAATATTTCAACACTCTTTGATCCCAAATGCTTAGGGGGTGGATATTACGGTAAAATATATCATGTACACATCACAAGATTCCATTGTACTAAGTCATCAATTGATTGGTTAATTGTCCTATTCAACCTATAATTACCATGTTTTTAGTGCACATACATCATTTAGTTTTAATTGAAAATTAGAAAACATATTCTTGAATAATGTAATTATCCTTTTATTAATAAATATTAATTGTGTTATAAATAAGTCAAAAAATTTGTATGAAAATGACCCAATAGTTTGGTTTTGTGATTTTTCTCTATTTATAGATTGTACAAAATAATTCTATAAGTGGAAACAAATTCCGAAATAAATGAAATAAATGTGGATAGTTATGGACAATGAATATGGATAGTAAAGTTATCTATGGACACTTATGAATATGGATAGCAAAGTTGTCTGTAGATGACTATGAATAGCTAAGCAAAGTTGTCTATGGACTGTTGTGCTAGCTATGGACAACTATGAACAATTAAAATAAATATGTACAATAAAATTTTCTATGGACAACTAAACCGTTAGTTGACAAATTACTATTTTTTCAAATATGAAATCTTATCCATAATTTGAATAATATTGGTTAGAGGATATTTCCCCTTTCAAATATGCAAGACGTAACAAAAATATATCTTGCAAGTACATATCACCTCAACTTATAAATACACCTTCACAATTCATTTATCATGTAGGCCTAAACTTCTTTTAATGAATTTTTGCTGAATTCTCTGTCAAAATTACAAATTTATTTAAGTATCGTAGTGAATTTGACTCCACCTTATAAGTGTCCCATGTTTTACAACATCAAAGTGTCACTAAATTATAGTCTAACTTACAATACCATTGATAAGCCAAAGTGGAAAGTATGACCACATTTAAAAATGAATCATGGAGTTAAGCCTTTGACCAAGAGAAAATGTAGGTAAAAAGTAACAAAATAGCATATATCAGCTTATCTCCCCTTTATTTAGTAGTAAGTAGGTAGAGTCGTACATAGAAACAAGTAGTACATGTGCCATAAACATGCATGTTCTTCTTATCATATTAAATAAGAATACTAAAGCAACATTCTTCTTTAGTTAACTAGAACAACATAAAAAAGCCAACTTCTTTCAAATGAGAATACGCTTGGTGGGTATTGCTTCGAGCGGGAGAAGCTTTTTCAAAGATATTCCTATCCTCTCATTCATGTCTATATCATCAGGAGTCATATTATAAGGGAGCTTCCAATCAAAATAGTGGAGAATTGAGGCCAAAAGTAATGGTACAAAATGGTGAGCCAAAGGCAAGCCTGGACAAATTCTTCTACCACCTCCAAAAAGAAGGTACTCAAAATGTTGACCTTTATAATTAACATTTGACCCTAAAAATCTCTCAGGTTTGAAAGACAAAGAGTCATCTCCCCATGATTCTGGATCTCTCCCAATTGCCCATACATTTACAAAAACTTGTGTATCTTTTGGAATAAAATACTCCATAAACTCAGCATCATTTGTCGCCTTTCGAGGAACTAATAAGGGGCCTGGAGGATGTAATCTCATGGTTTCATCTACCACAGCTCTTAAATACGGGAGATTATCAAGGTCATTTTCTTCAACCTTCCTATATGGTCCAACTATTTCATCAAGCTCTGCTTTTACCTTTTTTATTGCTTCGGGGCTCTTAAACAGTTCTACCATTGCATACTCTATGACTATACTCATTGTATCTATTCCTGCTAAGAATATTTCCTACAAATATTTATGACACAATTTTAATTAGATAATATAATATGAGTGATGATAGTCCTATATAATTATTATTATTAATACTAATTAATAATACAATTAATATATGTTCATCTTGATTGTGTAAGATGTTTATAACTAATCAATATGTATTCATATATATGTTAGAAAACTATAAACATCATATTGTTAGTGTAATGTAGGATATTCTATTAACGTGAAATTTTATATGTATTTGTTATATGGTCATTTAAACAACTCTTTTATGAAATGAAACTATTAGCACAAGTTAAAATTATGAAATGAATGTATTTTAAATAGTTTTTTTTTTATAAACATATACATGAAATCTATGTTAAATTAGACTTACCATTACAAATATATTGACTTTATGGTCACAGAACTTTAGAGGACCATCTTTTCCATCTCCTTTATAATCCAACATGGCATCCAAAAAGTCTGGATTTGTTCTCTGTGGTTTAACACCTGATTTCTTTTCGTCAATCCTCTCACTCACAAATCCAGAAACTAGTTTCATAGCCTTTGCAACATCTCGATCAGTTTGTCTCCTAATGCCTTGAGGATCTAACCACCTCAAGAAAGGTAAAAAGTCTACCACATTAGGCTTGCCCATCCACTTTATTATATTGTTCATGGAAACAAAAAACTCTTGTCCTTCTTTGGACTCAGAATCCAATTTCAAATCCTTTGAAAGAACAACATTGCCAACAAAGCTGTAGGACATATGAAAGAAATGGTTTGATAAGCTAACCTCACCAGCTGACTGACCTTTTGCAACTTTAGTTGCAGATTCCTCTTCTATTTGTTTGATCAAGTCATCTACACACTTTTGTCTAAGCCCAGATGTATCATTCACTCTCTTAGCGGTCATAATCTCTGTTAAAAATAGACGACGAAGGGATTTCCAATAAGAGTTATATGAACCAAAGGCCATTGAACCCTGGTAGTAGTCGTGAGATTTGGTTGATTCAGGAAACTTGCGGTCAACAAAAGAGAGATCATGAGTTTTGAACAATTGTTCGGCAGCTTTGGCTGATTGTATGACCATAGTGTCTAAAGAACCAAGCCTCAACAAAACAACTGGACCATATTTTTGTATAAGATTATAGAGGCTTAAGTGAGGTAAGCTTCCTAGTTCTAACATATTTCCTATTATAGGCCATCCTTTTGGTCCTGGTGGTAGCTTATAATTTTTGGTTTGTTTCTTGTTTAATCGTTTTAGCAATAGAAGAAAGGATAGGGATAAGCAAAGAGTAGAGAACCAAAATAGGAAATCTGATGTATTGGTGGTTCCCATTACTAACTAATTTCTCACTTTAGTTTATTCTGTTTTGTAAGGGATATGAGCTATAGCTTCAGATGTTATCGTATTTATAAGCTCCAAATATTTTTCTTCTTCTGCATTCACGTTATTTATTATTATTTTATTTTGAATGATTGAAAAGTTGTGACATATAGCAAGTTTTACATGGAAATATCAAGATGTTCGGTTTATGCACTAAAGCTAACTCATATATAAAAATTTCAGTGACTTAATATTTAATTGATTTCAGTTTATTTTGTCCTTCTGTGGCACACACTCCCAAATGTACAGTGAAGTCATCAAGATCATCTTATTTATGCATTTGATCATTTCTATGATTAAAAAAAAAGATTTATTTGTATCACATACATTATCATCCAACGTAGGAAAATATGTTTTTGAATGAATACATGAACATCAGTAAAAAAAAGTGAAGACAAGTTTTGTAAATAGTTTTTCTAACAGTAGCACATAGGTATACTGATTATTTTTGTTAGTAAGGAGCTTAAAAAAATTAGAGCACAAGAATAAAGTAATGCATTTATGTTTAATAGATATTAAATTTTGTTTTCCAACTTGATTTGAAAAACAGAATTTTAACGTGAATACTTGCTTTGCTGAAGCATTTTTCATAAATAAAGTTTGTGAAAAATAGAAAAAAATAGGAGAAATACATAGAAATTGTCCGTTTTTACCTATGGTATCACTTTTTCAAAACTAATAGACTAAATTTGTCTCAATAATATTTAGTAAACCTAAGTGCTCCTATTTAAATAACTAATAGATTATGTTATTAATTTACTTCCTCTCGTTGTTTAAGTGTTAAGGGTTGTTGGAAAAGTAATATATTCAGATATTAATAGAATGGTCAATATTATTTTTATACATATATCTATCTCCCATGCATAATTATAAATGATATATCTCATGCAAACCCATTATTTAAAACTTAACAATTAGGTTATTGGAGTCCGAACACATGTTCTATAGTTTTGATATTATGTTAAAGGTTTTTGGAAAACCAACTCTCTTAAAAGCTTAGTGTATTGACTAAATATTTTTATAAGCCATTTCATTGGTCGCAAGCTATGCCATCATTGACGAAAGATCCCAAAACAAAACAAAACAAAAGTTGACTACACTTCAAATTTTTGAAAGTTAAAATTTAAATCTAATTTTATCTTTTAGGTTTGTAAGATCATTTTAACATTAAAATCCACTGTATGATTTACGTACACATTAATTTAACCCCTAATTAAGGTTTAACCTATCTAAAGTAATCAAATACATTCGTTGTTGACATTAACATAAACCCTAAAACATTAATTTCTAAAATTATTGATTTGTAGTTAACCTTAATTTGAATTAAATGAAAATCTATGTGAGTGACACCTTTGATTATGACGTTAAAGTATTGACATGGAAAACAAAAAAAAATAAAATTAGATTTAAGTGTTAACTTTTAAAAGTAGTGGGACAAAAATGTTAATGATTTTTTTAGAGACTTTTCTATCAATGAAATAATGGTTCGTGGACCAACTAAATTCTTCACCTACTTTTATACATCTACCATTATGTTTTATTTAGGAATCATTCATTTTCAATTTTCACTATTTTTAACTTAATTTTAGGAATGAGATACCAAATTATACTCAATGAGATACATTTTCAGTTATTCAATAGAAATCTATTATTTTTAAAAATAATAACACCATTATACTCTATTTGTTCGAATGTCACAATATGTTCTTATACATTTTTAACGTGTTTATCATAATCTCACACCAAATATGTGTTGATTTTTCATTTTGCTGTCAATTTTTCTAAATAGGACAAATCTTTATTGGGATTATCAAGTTGGAGAAAATGATGAGAACAACAAATGAACAATGGTTAATGGAAAATGAGAATTCGTATATGCCACCAACATTTTTACTCCCACTTCCAAAATATTTATTTCCCTTACCCTTACCCTTAACCTCCCTCTCATATATGGCCCTTGAAAAAAGATCAAGAAAGAACATAGATCCTTTAGTGAGGCAAGAGTAATTACTTATGTTGTTGCGTCCTCCTTCCCCCAAATCTGCATCTATCATTGGAGAGCAATCCTTATTGATTGATGAACTCCCCTCCATTTGATAAAGGTTTTCTTACTTAGCTTCACTCTCCTTTTACATTCTTTCATATTATTTTGATCCTCCTTTTCTTCAAGAGTTTTACTCCCCTATTGATGCACTTGTGCTTTTTATACTTCTTTCATTCTACAAAGAAGTGAAGTCATGCTCTGTGGAGATGATGTTATTAGGATATTTTCTCTCCTAGATTTTCAAGACCCTTCCTTTCATACATCCCTTTTTCTAATTTTAAACTACCATCAGTGGGATTTCTCTGATTAGTTCCAAAACATTTCTTCTCGCAATCTCACTGTCATGGCTGACATGTTAACTGGCCCTAAACTTGAGTACATTGGTAGTACCCTTAAATTGAAAGAAAGTGTACGTGCTCACCATCTTAATATTGTGAGTGCTTTTGTACATCCTCATTCGCACACTTCCTAGATGACACTCTCTTGAGGTCAATTTCTTTGTGCTATTCTAAACAATGAGACTATAGATATATTAGGATAGAGCTTTAAATAAAAAAGAGTTTGTATTTAAATTTATGTTGAAATTAGAATAAATAAAATGAATATTTCATTTATTTCATATACTATTTTATTCTTCAAATAAAACATAAAAAGTTTTGATTGTTTATATCTACTTAAAAATCAGTATGTCATCATATATACATAAGGATTGGTTTTAAGTAAAATAATCAAATTTTTGTGATGATTAATTAAATCTTATATCATGAAATCTTTAATTAAGTCACTAGTATGACCCGTATTTATTTGGAATGATGTGACCCTTATCGGGTTGACTGATTTCGAGATATTTAGTTGTGGGTACTTTTATAATAGCTAGTTATACTAGACTGGACCAAGCATATTAGAAACACTATTAATACATGTTTAATCACAGTTGTTTTACTATAAAACTCAATCACTAGATGCGGGCAATCTTAATCCTAAGTGATTTAACTGGTCTCTTGTTGTAGCACCATGTTATTCGACTTACTTGGTGATGCTTGAAGTGTTAGGTGAAGATACCTTGTATCTTTATATCTTGATGTTTATAATGGGCTGTAAGGTTATCTCATAAGATGTTCAATCCACTTTGTCTATATGCAGATGCTAGATAGTAGTTTCTTTATTTAGCGATCCAAAACTTGAATGACTCCACACAATCTATAATATTAATATAGATATTTATTCATATGTATCAAAGGTACTCAAGGAGAAGATGTAATAGATAAGAAAATATGGACTTAATGACCTCAATCATATTATGAAATGGTTATGGAATATTGAGTTGCGCTTAATGGTTATATCAATAGATTACTCATATACATTGTGTTGGGTAAATAATAGCTATGATATTCAAAACATTTGAGCCTCGTGTTTACAGTAGGGTAACTGTGAGATTAATAAATACTAATAATTAGTTAAATGGTTCATTAATATATAAATACTTTATTTAAACTTGAATTCATAGTTTCATCAGTCCCTTCCATAATAACAATTGAATGAGGTTGTTTATTAGGACATTTTATAATAGTCATAAATATCAAATAAATATGTAATGATAAAATGGTAATTTGGCATAGTCAAATTAATCCAATTAATTATTAAATAATATTTAATTTGATTAAATATTTATTTAAATTAATTAAAATATTAAAATATATATTTTAAATGTTTGGTAGTCATTTAAATACTAGTGAGATAAGATGGGCATTTTAGTATTTATCAAATTGGATTTATTTTTGATTAATTAGTAAAGCAATTTTAATTTAGAATCAAATTGTAGCATATAATTAAGAGTAGGACTCCTACATGTGGTGTAGGTAAGGTTAAAATAATGAGAATGAGATTCTCATTAAAGTACAAATTGTGTGTAGGATTTCTGATCGGAGATCATTTAAGGATCCTAATCTAAATCAAATAGTTCAAATAGAGACTATATAAATACACTATATTACTCCTTCATATGTCTCACCAATATACATAGCAACTTAACTAAATTTTCTAGCATCAAATAAGAGAACATTAGGAAAACAAAACTCAACCAATAGCCATAGTGATTAAAAGGTGTTCTTGATAGAAAATATTATTCTTTAATAATAGACTTCATGTAATAAGGGGTTCTAATTAGAGAACTAGAAGCATGTTTTGATCAGCTTGACGTTTGAAAGGATTCCCACCAATCACGTTCTAGTTCGTTGAAGATAAGGCTTGGAAGTCCAAAGGTTTCAACCGTTTGTTTAATAGCAATAAAAATATGTTTCACATTCTACATTATTATAAATAAATTACTAATATCATAAGGTCTCTTTTGAAAAAAAATTGTTTTTTTTCAATACCAATTACTTCTGCAATTTTCGTTGTTAAAATTAGATTTTTACAGAAAAAGAATTTTCAAAACCAACATGATCTTTGGCGTGATCTATAGGGCCATTATTTTATACTATACTACTTTTACTCTCTCTATCTGTTATCCTTGTCTGATCACATATTGGGATGCATCTATATAATGTGGTCTTATAGAAAATAAGATCAGTATAGCCCAATTGTGTCCCAAACATTTCTCCTTCCATCCTTCATCTACTCTTGTACACTTTGAACCATCATCTTCTTCTTGTTAGAATGTCTCTATGATTTTTCTATGTCCTCCTATTCCTGTTCCTCTTGCTTTTTCTCCTCCTCCTAGTTATTATTAGTTAGACTTCTCTCAAGTTATGTAGAATTTGGACTCGGTCGACAAAAGATTGTTAATAGTAATTGTGGATCATGAATTTTATAAAGAAACATTGTTCTAGATCAATAATCATCAATTCAGATTGGAATTACTGATTCCTAGACATGGTTTTCCATGGTCTACTGTCTTTTGCCCCTCCATCAAATAGAAGACTAGTGGCGGTGTTTTTCATATCCTTCCTAGAAGTACCAACCTTAGTTCTTTTACAATGTGTTCATTTCTCACAATTTCTCACAGACCTCTACCTCTTTCTACTAGTTTTTAACTCACCTGCAAAATATTGACCCTTCTTCCAACCATTAGGAGTTCAACATTTGGACTCACTAAGCATCCTCAGGTGAAGAACTATTAATTTTCTTTAGCTAATATCATCTTTAGGTTAGGAACTATTAATTTTCTTTACATAGTTAATTACTTATTGTCTAGTGGTTGCCTTAAGCAACTAGTTAATGTTACCTTATAAGTATAGATCCTATATGGATTTACCATATTATATTTCCTTGTTTGAATGATCACATTTTGAGTTAGTACAATTAAGGTTTTATCCAAATGTGCTCGTACATAGGAGGATCTAATTGTAATTGGAAAGCTTTTATTTCTTCATTACTTTAGCTTTTTCACATGATATCTATCTTTCTTTTCTACCTATTGTATGTTATCTTCCTATTCTGCCTATTTTATGCTATCTTCCTATTCTGATTTATGACTAATACATGCTTTCTTTCTGTATTTTTATTATGATGACACTATTGGTTAAAACTATCTATTTGATTTGTTTAATTTATGTGGATATTTCTTTCCATTAAATATTTGCCTTTATTTTTTAAGTGTTTACCTATTTTTATTGTTTCTAAGATTTGGGTGAGTCTTGCGTATTTAATATTTCCTTTCCACAATTGCATATAGGGTCTTAAACATTTTCCATCATTCTTTATTGATCCCAAAGTTACTCCAATATAAACCTAAGGCTAAACACTTGAATATCATGCCTTATATTTATCCAATGTATTTGAGTAACACATTGATATAATCATTAGGTGTAGATCAATCCTCTGTAGCTTGTTTGTAATATGACTTAGGTCATTAAGTCTATTTTACTTCATCCATTACATGTTCTCCTTGAGTACCTATTATACATATGAACAACTATCTTTAATTGTATTATAAATTTTATAGAGTTATCCACACTTTGAATCAGGAAATAATGGAACTATGATCTAACATTTGCAAATAGATAGAGTGGAACTATTAGCAGATCCTGGTCTAATTTGATATCAGAGCCATCTAAGTTGAAAAAGATAGTAGAATTATCTTATAATCCTAATATTAAAAGAGACTTTGAGGTACTAGAACTTCGATGAGCAGCGCAGAAGTAAGTCCCGAGAGAGGCAGTGGTAAGACGCGTGAGACTTTGTCTGATCCTATTAAGGTATTCTCTAATATTTTGCAATGGCAGGATTAGTAAGATCATTCTCTAGAAATTCTACTTCTTCATCCTCCAGCACTAGCTCTAATTCTATAGCTAGATCTGCAAAAAATAAAGAAGTAATAAATATAGAAAATATTGAACAAGATTTAGCTAACTCGAATGTTCCTAAAGTAGGAACTTCACAAGTCTATAATAAGGGTAGCTTTCTTTTTAAATCTAACTATATAATAAAAATAGTAGAAGAAACGTTTCCTTTAGCTAAAGAGTCTTTAGATTTAAGCTTGTTATCTCAAGATCTTATAGATCAACATAAATAAAAATATAATTATTTGTATATTGGTTTAGTACAGATTGCAGTTAAACTCTTCCTAGAGAAGGTCTTAATAATTCAGTTCTTATTTGTGTCAGAGATAAAAGACACAATCGGATTAAAGATTCAATGTTGGGATGTATTGAATCCTCCTTAAGTTCATGACCAATATATTTTAATTGTTTCCCTAATTTCTCTATATGCATTAAAGATGCAAATGTTTTAAGATGTTTAAAGGTAGATGTGCAAACACATGGTTTCGACATGGAGGAAGGAACCAGTAATGTTGCTCTTATATATAGAGTATACTTCAAAGTCATGAACACTATCTGCCCAGACATCAACTTAAGATCTCTTATCAGAGATAAAAGAGGAGAAACAACACTATTTTAAACAAATAGTGAAAAGACTAGATTGGCTACACCTAAAAGGTTAGCATGGGATAAAATTACTCTTCCAAAAAGCTGGTTGATACAACAAGAACCTAAAAAGGTTAAAACCCCTCAAAATATTGAAGTCGATCAAATAATAGAACATGAAGATGGCTCAGTAGAAATCATGTTTCACTCAATAAGAAAAGTAAGAATATATGAGTCAAGACCATCAACTACAAGCAATCGATTTTCAAACATTTCGAAAAGATTCTCAAATGTCTCTATAAATTTCGCAAGAGAAACCAATTTTGAAGGAACTCAGATTCTTCCTAAGGGAATAAACTTACCAGTTTATCAAAATGATGGATCTAAAAGATCTGAAACAATAGAAGAAAGATCTAATAGATCTGAAGATCAGACGGAAAGACTAATGAGTCCGACACTCTCAGATATGGGATACAAATCAAACACTAGGTTCCAGAGTGTTATGGTGTTACGAAAACCATCATTTAATGAATCTCTAAAAGAGATGTTTTATGATCCATAAAATTCTGAAAAAAGAAAAATATTTTATTCTCTAAATAGAGAACAACAAAAAATGTTCTATGAAAAGTATAAAGCATTCTTAAAATATGCTGAAAAGAAGAATAGAGAAGAAGAATTAAATTTCTTCAACTTTATCATCAAATATTCTGAAAAGAATGGAATCATAATTCCTGAAGTTTACAACCTTGAAAAGGTTCATCAAACATATACCTTAGAATCTGGTGAAAAAATAATGGTAGCCCATCCTTCAGAAGCAGTCATTAAGATATCAGAAAAGGTACAAGCAGTTCCTTACAAAGGAAACTCAACAAAACCAGAATTACAAGCCACAGACGAATCTATGAATCAAGTTATAGAACAAGGAAATTACACCAACTTATTCTTACAAACTGTTGGGAATCAGTTAACAAGAATTGAAAAATTGGTTCAAAAGCAGACTAAAAGTTTGCCATCTACTTCTAAGAAAGAAGTAAAACAAGCCTTCTTTAAACCTATTCCAAAATTCAAATTAAGAAAAGAAGATAACTCAGAATTCTTAAAAGAATTACTAGAAAAAATGTCTAAATTAGACACTACAGATAGAGGAAAATTTGTATGAATGCTCGAAGAAGATCTAAATGAGATCTCTGAAAAAGAAGTAGATTAAATTTATCAATATCTGAAAGAATCTTACGCAAATGGTTCTGTAGAAATAAATAAATTGGAAAAACCAATTCCAGTTTATAAAGCAAAAGCCTTATTATCCTAGGCAATCTCCAGTCGATTTGCAAATCGAAGAAGAACTACCCAGTAGAATAGTATATTCTAGTAGTACCATTCAAGAATGGAGTATTGACAGACTATCTGAATATCAAGTTATTCGGGTAATTAAAAATATGCTTATGTATGCAACTGCAATCAAGTTTCAAGGAAACTCAGATAAACAAGCAGCATTAGCAATAATAGCTGGCTTTGTTGGACAGTTACAAGGCTAGTGGGATACTCACTTAGGTCCTCAAGAACGTTATACAATTCTTAGATCAATTAAGCAAGAAGTAAATGAAAATGGTGATGTTCTCGAAATAGAAGACACAGTCAACACACTGGTCTACACAATATTATTGCACTTTGTGGGATGTACAACTTTGCAACAAGACAGAAGTCATGAACAGCTTATAAGCTTAAGATGTCCTACGATGTCACATTTTAAAT
This sequence comes from Hippophae gyantsensis, assembly GCA_030763125.1. Taxonomy (NCBI): domain Eukaryota; kingdom Viridiplantae; phylum Streptophyta; class Magnoliopsida; order Rosales; family Elaeagnaceae; genus Hippophae; species Hippophae gyantsensis. The sequence goes on along the minus strand of CM061031.1, from coordinate 53,276,341 downwards.
GGTATAAGGATGTTTTCTTCTCTAAAGCTTTCACAAGAGAAGACTCTAATAGTGACTTCTGGAAAGAAAGATTCATTGTAGGGTTACCTACCCTATTTGCTGATAAAATTCGTGCAAGACTCCGAGCCAAGCATGGTGATTCCATACCCTATGGTATGTATACATTCGGAGAATTAGCCGCTGAAATAGTGGTATAAGGATTAGAATTTTGTACGGATATGAAGCTCAAAAGACAAGTGGACAAAGAAAGAATCCAAAGCAAGTAAGCCTTAGGAGACTTGTATCAAAATATCCTTAAAGAATAATCCCAAAAGAAAGCCCATAAATCCCAAAAGGCTTACAAAAAACCGTGGTTTAACGAATCAAGAACTTATCCTTCTAAAAGAAGAAAAAAATCTAGAAGATTTTATTGGACTAAAAAGCCCAATAATGAAGCCCGATTTACTAAAACTAAAATACCCACTTGTTATAAGTGTGGAGAGCAGGGACACTACAACCCAAATTGCAGGATTCAACAAAAGGTCAATGAATTAAATATTGATGAGAAACTTAAAAATCAGTTTCTATAAATACTCTTAACAGAGCAATCTTCCGAAGAAGAAAATTATGAAAAAGATTATAGTAGATCCTCATCTTCCTCATCTCAAGAAGATGAATCAAGTCAAGAAGACTATGAATGCGATTACTATAAAGCCATCATTAAAATGAATGGTTTGGACTTAAATGTCTTAACAAAAGAGGAAAATTTCATTCTGGACAATATAGACAAAATTCAAGATCTAGAAGAAAAAAGAAAAACCTTAGCAAAATATATAAAAGTTGCTAAAGAAGAAGTCCTTCAAAGAAAAAATCAAAAGGGATTACAAGCTCAAATATAGCGATAACAGCAACAATATTCCTTCAATGAAATCCTTAAAAGGGTTAGGAATACTCTTCCTGAAATTCAGGAACCAACAGTAAGTGATCTCAGACAAGAGATTAATCAAACTAAAAAAAGATCTTAAAGATCTAAAAACAAGAGTTCAGATCCTTGAACTACAACAGTGTGTCCAAACACCGCTCATCTCTGAAAATGAGATAGATAATAGAGAAGAGGATTTTGATGATCTCTTAGAAGAGGTCCCAACAATTCCTACTAATAAGAAGAAAGAAATCCTCAAAGAGGAGGAAGACTCTAACACATAATTTGCTGATATGTACTTTGTTAACTCCTTAGACAGAGTCATGAACCACAAATGGTACTCAAAAGTGACCATTGTGTTCAACAAAGAATATTCTTTCAAAGTAGAAGCCCTAATAGATAGAGGAGCTTATCTAAACTGCATTAGTGAGGGCATTGTACCTACCAGGTATTTTACAAAAACCACTCAAATATTAAATACTACTAATGGTGGAAGAATGCCTATACATTATAAGCTTTCCAATGCAGTTGTATGTAATAATGGAGTATGCCTAGAAACTACATTTTTATTAAGTAAAGAATTATCAAGAATGGTAATTCTAGGCACACCATTCATCAATATGCTATATCCTTTCAAAACCACTACAGAAGGGATCAAAACAAAAATTGATGGATATCCTATTATTTTCAAGTTCACAAAAGAACCTCAGATACATGAAGTAAATTACCTCAAAGGTAAGATTACTGAAAAAGAAAAATTTATTTTTTCCTTAAAGGAAGAAATGAATTTTAAAACAATTCAACAGAAGATTTTCTCTAAAGAAATACAAAAGAAGATCCAATCTCTCAAAGAGAAATTTGAAAAGGAAATATGTGCTGAAATCCCTAGTGCATTTTTGGGAGAGAAAGAAACATGTGGTAGAATTGCCATATGAACCTAACTTTACAGAGGCCCAAATCAATAGAAAGGTCAGGCCCATTCAAATGAATGAAATACACTTATTCATATGTAAGCAAGAAATAGAAGACCTTCTAAAAAAGAAGTTAATAAGGCCCAGTACTTCTCCTTGGTCCTGCCTAGCATTCTATATGGAGAATAGTGCTGAAATCGAGAGAGGAGTTCCCAGACTCGTAATAAATTATAAGCCCCTAAACAAGGTGCTTAGATGGATAAGATATCCATTACCCAATAAAAAAGACTTACTTAGTCGATTAAACAAAGCTCTAGTATTCTCTAAATTCGATATGAAAAGTGGATACTGGAAAATACAAGTAGTAGAAAATGATCGCTACAAAACAGCATTTACTGTTCCATTTGGGCTTTACGAATGGAATGTTATGCCATTTAGGCTTAAGAATGCCCCAAGTGAATACCAGAGAATTATGAATGATATTTTTAACCCTTATTTAAGGTTCACTATTGTCTATAGTAGATCAACACTGGAAGCACTTAGAAGTGTTTTTTAAAACGGTTAAGTCCAATGGGCTTATTGTATCATCTAAAAATATGAAGTTATTCCAGACCCAAGTAAGGTTCTTGGGCCATAACATAGAACAAGGGCTTATAAGTCCTATCGAGAGATCAATAGTCTTTGTAGAAAAATTTCCGGATGAAATAAAGGAAAAAAAGCAGTTGCAAAGATTTCTAGGGAGTCTTAATTATATTGCAAATTTTTATAAAACTCTTGCACAAGACGCTATCCCATTATTTCAAAGATTAAAAAAGAATCCTCCAGAATGGAATACAACTTGCATAACAACTTTCCAAAAAATCAAGCTTCGAGCTAAAGAGCTCCCATGCCTAGCTTTATCTGATCCCGAAGCTCCAAAAGTAGTGGAGACTGATGCTTCAGAGATAGGCTATGGAGGCATTCTAGAGCAGAAAATGCCTATAAAAGAGGTCTTAATAAGATATACCTCAGGCACCTGGAAACCAGCTTAGAAAAATTATTCTACAATAAAAAAAGAAATATTGGCCATTGTAAAAGTGCTAAATTCCAAGACGACCTTCTAAATAAGAAATTTTTACTTAGATTGATTGTAAAAGTGCTAAAGAAGTACTTCAGAAAGACGTCAAAAATCTAGCATCAAAACATATTTTTACTAGGTGGCAAGCCATCCTATCTATATTCGATTTTGATATTGAATATATTAAGGGGGAAGAAAACTCACTCCCAGATTTCCTCACCTGGGAATACTTACAAGGCCATGAAGAAAACAAATTATCTTCAGGCACTGAAGAAAGAAAAGGCTCCTCAAAAGGAATACGAATGGCATAAGATCACTCACAAATCTATCATCTCAGTTGAAGATGAAGATATGGCCAAATCACCTGAACAAGTAGCTAATATATATCTTAAAGATAATTTACCAGCAAATACCACCCCTAAATCCAGGGAATATTTTGAATTAATCTTAAAAGAAACTAATTCAGTTGACATAATTCATAATATGAGAAATTCTCATGAAATTGCTTACTCAACTTTTAAAGTAAAAAATATTTTATCTAAATTAGATTGGAATTCTAACTTATTTGTTAGAGAAAGATTTAAAAATAAGCGAATGAATCCAGTCTCATATGACTATTTTGACTACATACAGGCGTGGGAAAACACGCTCTTTTATCAAAACTCAAAGAAAACCCATATGTGGTTTATCTAGTTTTTAACAGGAGATCATTATGCCTTTAATGATTTTCCTACTTGGTTCAGAGATTGGTTCTCATTTTTCGGACCAACTAAAGATATATTTCCTCAAAAGGTTTTAGAAGCCTTTATATTATTTGAAGAGTTTAATTTAAACTCTACCAAAAATGAAGATCATTCATTATTGTTCTTCTTTGCATTATATAAAGTCCCATGGATATGGAAATGGGATTATGCAGTAACTCATTGAGACGAAATCTATTGTCTTATAAGACGATCAAGGGGAAGATGGTAGGATAAAACTCCACTAGAACAGTTTGATAATATTAAAATTATTGAATTATTCCAAGCACTTAAAGTGAAAGAAACTACTGGCCCTAAACCACTTAAGGGTAAAACTAAAGTAGAAATTGTTATAGAAACCCTAAAGGAAAAGGGAAAAAGTGACGAATATATCTCTAAAAAATTAGAGAAATTATGTTCTGAAGAAGAAGAAGAAAGCTCCACAAACTCTAATGAAAGATTAGATCTAGAGCCTTTTGAAAGTGATTTATAGATGGTCAACTCGAGCTAAAAGCCAAGCCAACCACCCACTAAAGTAAGTGGCCGACATCAAAGGGACCCACAAAGCACTCTGGACGGACGACTACAAAACTTAAACAGTGAGACACCACTAGAAGAAATGGTCCATTCTTCACATGGGAAAGCATATGCTTTTGAGAAAAGTCTTACCAGACTTATCTTGTGAATTATTGTAATTTTGTTTTTAGATGAGCCTCTTTATCTATATAAGGCTCTAAAACTTCTAAGGAAGGCATCCGAATAATTTCATAATTTTCTCTTTTTAAAATTCCGCTAGTACTCTCTGTAATATTTTGTGACTATTATCCTTGTCCTAATTGTTATTTTGCTTGTTGATGTAGTCAATGAGGGTTTGCCGAATTAGTTAGAAAGGTGGTCGGCAAGGTACCCGGTAGCTCAAGAGTTTCAATAAATTACCAAAATTTGGAAAAATAAAATTATGTATAAAATGTAGGAAAATTATTTTAGTTTTGAAACTCTATATTTTCAATTTGATAATTATTTTAAAATTCTATGACAACAATACCTTTAGTGGATTTTGGTATTGGTGATTTGTCGAGGGTCTTGCAGAAATTGTTTTTGGGTTCGGTTAATTAAAACCAGAATTAATACCAAGATGTAGCTTTCATTAAGGTATATTTAATGGGATTGCTTTTACCTTAGGATTTTAGAAATATTGACCGTTGGTGATTGTGCCACACCACATTGTGGTAATATTGAAGATAAGAGCCAAGTTCAATGGTCACATCATAGTTACTGTGTAGACAATAGAGGAAGCAACTCAGATGCTATTGAGTATGGTGCTCCAATTATGAGTGGTATTAGCTAATAAAATCTTTAGGTTAAGAACTATTAATTTTCTTTACATAGTGAATTACTTATTGTCTAGTGGTTGCCTTAAGCAACTAGTTAATGTTACCTTATAAGTATAGATCCTATGTGGATTTACCACATTATATTTTCTTGTTTGAATGATCACATTTTGAGTTAGTACAATTAAGGTTTTATGTGAATGTGCTCATACATAGGAGGATCTAATTGTAATTGGAAAGCTTTTATTTCTTCATTACTTTAGCTTTTTCACATGCTATCTATCTTTCTTTTCTACCTATTGTATGTTATCTTCCTATTCTGCCTATTGTATGCTATCTTCCTATTCTGATTTATGACTAATACATGCTTTCTTTCTGTATTTTTATTATGATGACACTATTGGTTAAAACTATCTATTTGATTTGTTTAATTTATGTGGCTATTTCTTTCCTTTGAATATTTGCCTTTATTGTTTAAATGTTTACCTATTTTCATTGTTTCTAAGATTTGGGTGAGTCTTTCAGAGTTAATATTTCCTTTCCATAGTTGCATATAGGGTCTTAAACATTTTCCATCATTCTTTATTGATCCCAAAGTTACTCCAATATAAACATAAGGCTAAACACTTGAATATCATACCTTATATTTATCCAATCCAATGTATTTGAGTAACACATTGATATAATCATTAGGTGTAGATCAATCCTCTATAGCTTGTTTGTACTATGACTTAGGTCATTAAATCTATTTTATTTCATCCATTACATGTTCTCCTTGAGTACCTATTATACATATGAAAAACTATCTTTAATTGTATTATAAATTTTATAGAGTTATACACACTTTGAATCGGGAAATAATGGAACTATTATCTAACATTTGCAAATAGATGGAGTGGATTCCATAAACAATGAGATACCAATATATTAGGTATCTTAGCCCAACAGTTTGGACATCAATGAGTAAGTCAAATAACATGTTGCTACATCAAGAGGCTAGCTAAATAATTTAGGATTAAGTTCTTTCCACACTGGTCATAGAGTCACATGTAGAAATATTTGAGTAAATAGATATTAACAGCTAATATGTCTTATCCAGTTTTATATAATCAACTATTATACAAAGTAAATCCAACTAGATGTATCCACATTAGTGTCCTCAGATAAGGGTCACTTGATAGGGCAGAACCGACATCGCCGATCTTGCCGTTACTTTGGTTTTATCTATTTATAAAACTCTCGCAAGTGCACGAATCATTTCGTAGAAAATGATAAGTATACTCCCAAGGTCGATCTAAGGAAGGAATGTATGTGGTTTTTAATTCATTATTCAAACTTTTAAAAACGAAATTAAATCCTAAACATCCTGTCATGATATTTTGGGTTTTGTGTTTTTAATCTAATTACATAAAAATAAACATAGATTCAATAAACATTTATGTAAATTTTATCTGTTAAAACAGTGGAGTATTTATGGATATAATAATTAAGTTAATTATGCTTGCTCATATTATTTTGGTTATTAAAGATATGAATTGATATTTATTGATTCTCTCTTTTTTATATGAATACCACCTTTGGTGGGGTTAGATATTCTTTGTTAACTAAACAAATCAATTAACACCTATGGGTGGGGTTGATAACTAATTTGGTTAATTAAATTAATTCATTTTTCTAAGAGATTGAAAATGAACCATTTAAATGCCACCTTTGATGGGGTTAGATAGTTTAAACTTTATTCAAGGTGTCCAAATTAAACCTAAGAATTTAATTATCCGAGTACTAACTTTCAAGTTTTAAAACCACTACTGAAAACATGTTGTCAATACATTTTCAGATAATAATTCTTATAAAAACTTTTGAAATAGAGCTTCACTCTAACTACCGGGCGATTGTACCAACAAATAAAAGAGCACTACTCTAAATCAGACCGGATAACTAAACCTTGAAATCTAATTTTCAGATTTAAGTTTGTAATGAAAAATAATATATTTCTCTCTAACATTCTTAATATAAAATCTTGAATAAAAATAAAAATCAATTCATTTTAGAGATTTTTACCTATTTAATATTTCGCAAGCATAACAACGTTATTATTATATCATGTTTACAAATAGCCAACAAAGTTAAATTTAATCACAAACAAATTAAATATAACATGTAAGAATAAAGCATAAAAAATAACTGTAAAGAAAATAAAATCCTTACAAGATTTGATGTTATTCCCGTTCTTTGGAAAACCTCCAAGCGGAATTTGCACTCCCACTTATTGAATCAAAAAGCTAATAAATTACAAAAACATAACTAGTTCTTCCCAAAAAGGGAAGAACTCTAAAACTAAGAGAAATTAACTAAAAAAAGCTAAAAACTAAGAAAAACTAAAAAATCTAAGAAAAGAGAGAAAGAAAGAGAGAAGAGAATGTGTTTTGAGGTGTGTTTAGAAGTGAAGGGAAGAGGGGTATTTATAGGTGAGGATGGAGAGAAAAAGTGAGTGAAAAAATGTTAAAAAAATGTAAAAACGCGGAGTGCAAATGTTGAGGTCATTGATGACATCAGCATGACATCATGGGGGCGGCTGCATGTGAAAAATGGGGCAAAATGGGCGTCGGCACGCGCAGAGGGCAGCTGGGCGCGCAGAGGCGCGCGCGGAAGGGTAGGTGCTGCGCGTAGGGGTGCGCGCGTGAACAGTAATGGCGCGCGAATCTGGGGCAAGGCGCGTGCGGGTCTGGGCATGCTGCGCGCGACTGAGCGTTGGGGCGCGGCGGCGTGATTTCTCCTTTTTGACATTTTTGACCTTTTTGACCCATTTTGTCCAATTTTTTCATATTTGTTGACCTTTCCCCATTTATTTATTAATATATTTGTGATGTATTGCTTCCAGTATTCCTCTTTGAGTCTTTAAGTTACGTTTTAAAGCCAAAATACCTGAAAAACAATAAAAATACCCGTGATTCCGAAAAAGACAAATATATATAAATATATGATAAAACATATAAATATATATATATATATTAATCAATTAATGTGCATAAAATCATGGTTATTTTAGTGCTTTTTGAGCACTCATCACAACCCCCAACCAGCTTCTTACTAGTCCCTTAGCAAGAGAAGCGATAAAAACTAAAAATTAAACTATCCTAAATCACTTTCGTGGATTGAAACGGTTGCATTTAGCCTATGCAACAAGCCTTTAAACCCCTAGGTTGCCCTAGTGGACGAGTTTGAGTCTCGTGAGGGTTTTCAGTAATGATACCCACAAACATTGAACTAAAAAAATCAAAAGAAACAATAAAAACAATCAACTAAAATTACAACAAAATCAAAAATTTAAATTTTAAGAATAAAAGAAAACAACATATTACAAATATGTCTCATACTTTTTATTCTCCTTTAAGATCATAATTAAAATCTCAAGCATAAGTTATTTTAATCTTTTTAAACAATCATGATTTATTATAATAATTAGTCGAAAATCATTTTCATATTTCATGTCAAAAATGTATCAATTTAATTTCACCCAATTTCAGTGTCATGAATCAGAATTTGCTTCGACTCTATTCCTCACAAGTCAATACTCTCAAAACACTCATACTAATTTATATGCGAAAGAGTTGATGCATAGAAATGAACTAATATTTTCGCATATGTATAAAGAAGAAAGGCTCAAAGTGTTATTTTGACATTGATCTCATGGAAGGAATCAAATGTATAAATTATAAAGATATCATATATAAAAATTATTTTCATGCATAAATCAAACTCATTAAGAAAAAAAATTCAAGATATATGCCTTTTACAAATGAAGAAAGTGCAATGACTTTTTAGGGAATTATTTCCTATATCTTTCTTTTGTAATTAGCCTTTACTCACAACTTTGTAGACAATGTGGGTCATAGTATGTAGATTATACTATATATTCTTTCTCTCTATATTTTTCTGAAGATATTTTTCAATATATATCATTTTTTAGAGAGTCAACCCATGTACACATTGTACATTTTTTTTTGAATCTTGGGTAATGCGGGTCATAGTATGTAGATTATACTATATATTCTTTATCTCTCTATATTTTCCTGAAGATACTTTTCAATATATATCATTTTTTTAGAGAGTCAACCCATGTACAGATTGTACAATTTTTTTAGGATTTTGGTGAGTGGTTAATTTTGTGGCTTTTCTGTTTGATTTGGTTTAGGTAACCCCAAATATATCTTTTTTTTTGTAGCAGTCGTGCATGAATGTGATAAAAGCATATACTATCAATTTTTACTCAAATCATTTAATCTAAGCAAAAATAATAATAAAAAATATATGACACTCTATTAAGATGAGAAAAAAATTCATACATTCAATGCTAATGCCTATAGAGATCATCTAAAAATTTGAAGAAATAAGAAATGTGTATGGAGTAGAAAAAATATATATTTCACTCTGAATAAAGGAAATTAGGCTCAAATTATATCTCACAAAGGTAGTCTCCACTAAAACAAATTCATAAACACCGATTTTGGGTTTAATATAATTTCTACATCTTATCAAGAAATACTAGTTATGACAAAAACTAACTAATTATCAAAAACAATTACAAAATATTTCATGATATGTTTTCAAAAATTAATCTAACAGTACAAAAGACTTAACTATTTACTTAAATTTGATTTAAAGAAATGATAAATTTTTGTGAAATGTTTTTTTTAATTCCAAAAATTACTAAAATCACACACGGAAAATAAAACCAAACACAATAAAAATGAAAATGTGAACCTAAAAAATTATTATTTTTTTATTTTTTTATTTTTTTTTAAATTGTTAATTTTTTTTTAAATTAAGCATGGTAACTTTTCACCACTCCTAACCTAGAACTTACATTGTCTTCAATGTAACAACTGTAAATTAAAGATAAAGAGAAAAGAGAGGAAATATTACCTATTTCTTGAGAATGTTGCAAGTAGTGATGGAGAAATGCAGGTGCATCCATCATATTCATTACAGTGTATACAGATATATTGTTGTAAACTTCTAACATCTCAAAAAATATTTTTAGTTTTAACAATTTTAAAATTATTCACACGTAATTAAAGTAAAATAAAAAATAGAAATTAAACAAATAAAATAAAATTACCTAAAATGATGGGTTGCCTCTCATCCAGCGCTTAGTTTAACGTCTTAGCAAGACGTAACTTGGGGATTACATTTTAAGTAAACTCAATGTCCCCTCATCATTGAGTCAATCAAACCTATAGGTAAGACAAGATTGTCTACCTATACTTTTTCAATCATGCCCTATTAATTTTCAAATTTTTCTGTACTTAAAACTAGGGACATGCTTGTGAGTTTCAGATCATCCACATCTAGGTACAAATCAAATAATTAAAGGCATCAAAACACAATTGTACCTAGATCAATCAAAACAACTAACTCCTTAGATTGTAATTAAAACTTTTAAAATTTTGGAGATAGTTTCAGATTTTTTTTTTTGTTTTTTGGTTTTTTTAAGTATAATACCTAAGTTAAAATAACATAATCAGTATTAACCAAGAGTGCTCCCAGGAAAGAATGGTGGTGCAAAGGCTCCTTAAAAACCATCTTCCTAGACAGAACAACGTTCCCAGGAAAGACTAGTGGCACAAAAGCTTCCAAGAACTAGTCTCCTAGACAGAACTCCCTTAGATCTTTACTTTTCATGCTATTAAAATTAAGTTAATTAAGTTAAGTTATGTAAAAATTTAAATTAATTAAGTTATTGAAACTCTAACTTAATTAAGTTAAGTTAAGTAAAAATCTAAGTTAATTAAGTTAATGAAAATGTAAGTTAATTAAAAGCTAAGTTAATTAGGTTAATTTAAATAAAAATTTAAGTTAATTAAGTTAATGAAAATCTAAGTTAATTAAAAAGCTAAGTTAATTAAGTTAGTAAAAACTTAAGTTAATTACGTTAAATGAAAATTAAGAGAAAAAAACATAGTAAAAAATAATAATAAAATAAAAATAAAATAGAATAAAATCAAATTAAAAAAGGAAAATAAAATAAAATAAATAAAATTAAAAAAATTAAAAAAGGTAAAAAAAATAAAAATTGAATTTTTTATTTTTTATTTAAAAAAAAATAAAATTAAAATTTAAAAAACTTAAAATTAAATAAAAATTAAAAAATAAATTTTTTTTAATTTTTTTAATTTTTTAATTTTTTAATTTTTATAATTTTTTTATTTTATTTTATTTTTTATTTAAAATTTATTTAAGTTTATTTTTATTTTTATTTTTTTAATTTTTTTAATTTTTTTTAATTTTTTATTTATTTTTAATTTTTTTTTACTATTCTTGAACTGTAAGTTTTATTTTATTTTTTATTTTTTTATTTTTTTTAATTTTCCTTGTTTTTTTTATTATTATGAAATTTGAAATTTGAAATTTTTTTTTTTGTTTTTTTTTGAAATTATTTTAATTTTTATTTATTTATTGTTTTTACTATTTACGAACAACAATTTTATTATTATATATTTATTATTATTATTTTTTTATGAGAGAAAAAAATTATTTTAATTTTTATTAAATTTTTGTTTTTATTTTACTATTCACAAACAACAAAAAAAAATTTAATTTATTTTTTTTTTTTAATCAAAATAAAAAAAATCACAATTATTTACAACACAAAAGTTTTTAAAATTTTGATAAATAATTTAAAAATACTATTCTTTCCTCGGCAACGGCGCCAAAAACTTGATAGGGGCAGAACCGACATCGCTGATCCTGCCCGTTACTTTGGTTTTATTTATTTATAAAACTCTCGAAAGTGCACGAATCATTTCGTAGAAAATGATAAGTATACTCCCAAGGTCGATCTAAGGAAGGAATGTATGTGGTTTTTAATTTATTATTCAAACTTTTAAAAACGAAATTAAATCCTAAACATCCTGTCACGATATTTTGGGGTTTTGTGTTTTTAATCTAATAACATAAAATAAACATAGATTCAATAAACATTTATGCAAATTTTATCATTTATAATGGTGGAGTATTTATGGATATAATAATTAAGTTAATTATGCTTGCTCATATTATTTAGGTTATTAAAGATATGAATTGATATTTATTGATTCTCTCTTTTTTGTATGAATAACACATTTGGTGGGGTTAGATATTCTTTGTTAACTAAACAAATCAATTAACACCTATGGGTGAGGTTGATAACTAATTTGGTTAATTAAATTAATTCCTTTTTCTAAGAGATTGAAAATGAACCATTTAAATGCCACCTTTGGTGAGGTTAGACAGTTTAAACTTTATTCAAGGTGTCCAAATTAAACCTAAGAATTTAATTATCCGAGTACTAACTTTCAAGTTTTAAAACCACTACTAAAAACATGTTGTCAATACATTTTCAGATAATAATTCTTATAAAAACTTTTGAAATAGAGCTTCACTCTAACTACCGGGCGATTGTACCAACAAATAAAAGAGCACTACTCTAAATTAGACAGGATAACTAAACCTTAAAATCTAATTTTTAGATTTAAGTTTGTAATGAAAAATAATATATTTCTCTCTAACATTCTTAATATAAAATCTTGAATAAAAATAAAATCAATTCATTTTAGAGATTTTTACCTATTTAATATTTCGCAAGCATAACAACGTTATTATTACATCATGTTTATAAACAGCCAGCAGAGTTAAATTTAATCACAGACAAATTAAATATAACATGTAAGAATAAAGCATAAAAAATAACTGTAAAAAAAATAAAATCCTTACAGAACTTCGATGCTATTCCCGTTGTTGGAAAACCTCCAAGCGGAATTTGCATACCTATTTATTGAATCGAAAAGCTAATAAATTACAAAAACATAACTAGTTCTTCCCAAAAAGGGAAGAACTCTAAAACTAAGAGAAATTAACTAAGAAAAGCTAAAAACTAAGAAATCTAAGAAAAGAGAGAAAGAAAGAGAGAAGAGAATGTGTTTTGAGGTGTGTTTAGAAGTGAAGGGAAGGGGGGTATTTATAGGTGAGGATGGAGAGAAAAAGTGAGGAAAAATGTTAAAAAAATGTAAAAACGCAGAGTGCAAATGCTGAGGTCATTGATGACGTCAGCATGATGTCATGGGGGCGGCTGCATGTGAAAAATGGGGCGAAACGGGCATCGGCGCGCGCGGAGGGCAGCTGGGCGCGCACAGGCGCGCGCGAAAGGGCAGGCGGTGCACGCAGGGGTGCGTGCGTGAACAGTAATGGCGCTTGAATCTGGGGCAAGGTGCGCGCACGACTGGGTGCTGGCGCGCGCGCGACTGGGCATTGGCACGCGCGGGTCTGGGCGTGCTACGCGCGGTTGAGCGTTGGGGCGCGGCGGCGCGATGTTCTCCTTTTTGACATTTTTGACCCATTTTGTCCAATTTTTCCATATTTGTTGACCTTTCCCTATTTATTTATTAATATATTTGTGATATATTGCTTCCAGTATTACTCTTTGAGTCTTTAAGTTGCGTTTTTAAGCCAAAATACCTGAAAAACAATAAATGTGCATAAAATCATTGTTATTTTAGTGCTTTTTGAGCACTCATCATCACTCCATGCGCAATTGATATAGGTCTTACCAATGATGCATTGAAAGACCCCTTTTAAACTTTAACTAACAGTCCCACACTAATTTAGCTATTTCACTTAAACTCAATTGTCCTTGTATATACGATGACATACTGTGTTTAACCATACCCAAATAATCATAGAATTTTCATACTTTATTTGAAGAATTAAATAACTAATGCAAATAAATGAAATTTACTTTTATTTATTCTAATATTTGCAATATTTAAACACAAATACATTTGCAATAGGGCTCATAACTAATAATTTCCCACTAGTCATTCAGAATATGGAATACATTTTTTATACCCATCACCTCTATGTGACCCTAAAACTCTTAGTAGGTAGTGTCTTTGTAAATAGGCCTGCAAGGTTGTTCTCGTAAACTACTTTTGTGCATGCTACATCTCCTTGATACATGATCATTTGGTTTAAATGATACTTGGATTCAATATACTTTCCTCGTTTATGGATTCTTAGTTCTTTTATGTTTTACCACTACCTCATTATTATAACCATAAAGTGTGAATAGCTCATCCATATTTGATGCACCTTCCAAATCTATTAAGATCTTACAGAGCTATATGCCTTTCTTTGCTGTTTCACAAGGTACAACATATTCAACTTCCATTGTCAGAATGACTGTACTACCTAGCTTTAAACTCATCCATAGTATAGCTCTTCCACCGATGATAAAAACCAACCTATTCAAAGTATTGATGAAACCAAATTTAGAAAATAACTTCAAACTGGAAATCTTATTTTACAAATTGAAAGAGTTTTCACATGTTTTTTAATTAATTTCAAATTTCCAAATTTAAGGGTATCTATAAAAATATTTTGGGATTCAACCACCTCAATGAGGATAGTAGCAGTTACAGCAAGGATAATAGCCACAATGCCTCAATGGCCTCTCGCTGACTACTTTGCGGACTAGCTCAACAAGCCACTCTATGAGCCCATAAAAGTTTTTTTTCTTTGTTTGAAAATTTCACAAAGTAGTTTTCCACAAATAATCCAAAGTACACACAACTTAACGTATAAACTACATGCTCACAATACCATCATAGTGTGTGTAATATGAAAATATACAAAGTGTTTTAACTATGTGAGTTTGTTTAATATGGAGCCATCGATAATTGACTTTATATAGAGGAAGATAAAGCACTAAGTATAATAATACATACTCGATATTTTGCACAACATAATTCTAACAAAGACATAAGATGAAATAAAAGACTTACATAAATAATACCCTATAATAAATGCTTTAATAGATCCATTCAAGGGAAATTTATTCTAACAATTACAGGAGTTTCCAACCGTAGTCCAAAAACACCCTAAATAATCCCTACGACCGAACAATCTAAATTCCTTCAAAAGGGTCAAATATAGCGTTGTACATCAGGACAGATGGAAGAGCAAACATAGTAATGTTGTAGAGCTACCCCTATTCAGGTATCATATGTACAAGTAGAGAAAAGGGACATAGTTACCCATGATTACACACAAGGAAAACTTTCTTAATATGGCCTCATTTAAGAGGCTAAGGTCCAGCAAGCTAAAACCCACTTCCTGTAACAATCAACAACAATCTCACTAAGAAACTATCTATTTTTCCTTACTAAAATAAATTTCATATGATTTTCATTAGATCGTCCAAGATTGAATTTGTCCATATGTATATCTAAATGGAGTGGATGAACATACTCTAAATAACCAAAGATATCAAGCATCTATGTCCTACCAAAGAAAGGGTGAGACCTCTCCACACTTCTATTCCTACATTCATTTTATTTATTAATCCTTAAGACCAACATTTTCTTAGAGCCTCCCAAAATAAGGTGAATCTAAAGTATGAAAAAGAGGCACCCCTAGTGTGCATACCAATAGTTTCCCAAAAGAGTGGGGATATGAGTCTAAGGTATGCCCTTACCAAAGTAAATGAAATATTTATCCAAGTTCACCACTTGACCCAAAAGATGCCCATATGATTGAAAAGCCTCAACTAGGACTTGTGGATTTAGTGAGTCGGCCCGACCCAAGATGAGAATATTATCAGCATATAAAAAATAAGTGGGTACAATATAGCCTCTAGGTGAAGAAATTGGATGAAAATTCCTTCTATCATAAAAGACCTACGATATTTGCTAAGAAAATCCTTTGTAATACTAAATAAAGTGACAATAAAGGGTCCTTCCACAATATTCCACTAGAGCACGAGGGTAACCTCTAGGTGAATAATTAACTAAGATCAAGATTCAAGTTGAAGCAAAAAGATCTCAATTCCAACCCAAAAAGATATCATCAAGCCCAAAGTACTGTATCAAATTTAAGATAAAGTCCCACTGTATGGTATCAAAAGCCTTACGAATATCAATTTTGAGAGCTATATTACCCCCTTGACTAGAGATCTAGAATGCTTTGAAGCATGCCGAAGCACCAAGTATACAATTGCCAATGTTTCAACCCTGGATAAACCCTAATTAGTTATGGAATAAGATATGGGAACAAATGTCTCCCAGACACCCAGTAATAATCTTTATAGTTAGCTTAAACATAAATTTTCCTTGAGGGATTGGTCTTTATTCATCAATTGTGCTTTCATGTGTGTTTTTAGGTACGAGGATTATAAATTGGAGTTCATGCCCAAATGCATCTAAACCATTCTAATATTCTTAAATTACCCTTATTAAATATATAACAATGATGTCCCAGTATTACTGAAAGAATTTACTCATAAGGTTATCCAACCTAGAATCCCTCAAGTGGGTCCATGTAAAATATCATGACATATTTCCTTTGATTATGGCATGCTATATAACATTTCATTGTCAACAGAAGTGACAAAGGGAGGTGCAATCAACTCCATCATGGTATAGTCTAGGGTGACACAAACTTGGGCAAAAAAAAGGTTGCTTATAGTATCCAAAAATATGATTGCCTATCACTTCTAAGTCTTGTGTAACATCTCCATTGATTTCCAAACGACTTGATGGATTTTATTGTTTTAGACTTCAAAGGGTCAGTAAAATAGTGTAGTATTTACATTCCCATCCTTTAGCCAATTAGGCATTTTTCTCTCTCTCAAAAAGATATCTTACTAATGCAATATCCTATCCAAATTAGCATGGGCATCATATTCTAGTTGAAGAAGTTTCTCTAAAAAGTAATCTTCATAATGCCACTTTGTATGTCAGTGAGAATAGCCAAATTGACTTCAACATTGTTATTCAAATTACAAAAAACCTCTCTATTCAAAACATTGGAAGCCTTAAGCTTACTAATAATAATTCCCATGGGAGTAGCGTGGGCATATGTCGATCAAGTGACGTACTAAGGTAAGAAGACTTGGGTGTTGAATCCATATACTAAGAAATTAGAATGGAGAAGATTGCTCACGTGGATTTTACTAATCTCATATATACATTGAGGGTAGCGATGTAGCTAATAGTTTAGCCTCTATAGTTCCTTGTATCTGTATCGCAACATGGTCATCGGATGCCCTATTATTCAATAGTTCTTTCAATTTTTGGATGCTAACCACAATCTTATCTATAGGTTTTGTGGATTGATTTGTCCATTTAATTTCTTTATACTTAATAATATTTGTAGTTGAGGGTTTGATAATGAGAGTGTTATAAAGGTGTCAATTCCTTGTTGGAATATCCCTTTGCACCTACCCTTTTTATCACTCACAATCTTTCATTAATAAATGCAGAAGATATTATTACAAATAATCGTGAACGATTTATGCATTAAAAGGCCAGGTCCCTACTTGAGAAACATAAAGTACTATTCCTATATACTCTTGATCAATAAAGTGCAAAATAATTGCAATAAATAACTAGATCTTCTCATATCACTAGACTCACTCCTATTGATTCCAAACCAACCAATAATCTTCCTTTCAGGAATGGACGAACGGATGTGTACATACAGTTATACTAATAACCATAATCATCCTACACTTGTTTCGAGTACATTTGGGTAATAAACGTTGGTTATAAGTGGGTAGCAACTTCCAAACAATTTAATCTAGCTTTTTATTTTTTAACATTTATTCAAAAATATATTTAGTTGAAAATATTAAATGTTAACATAATTTTTTATTCTAATATATTATTTAAAATAATATGCATCACATGTTTATGAGTAAAATAAAAAATAAAAAATAAAAATAAATAAAATTCAATCTAATTAATCCAAATATTTGTTGTAGTATTAAAAATGTATTTTTCTGTGTAATTATTTGTATATAAAAAATAGTATTAATACATGTTCGATTTTAATTAATCATAATTTTGATATTATAATAACTATTCTCACTCTATGTCATATCAATAACGATTATTTTTGAAAAAAAAGACATTAAATTTGTAACATTTTTGTAATATTTTATAACAATCTCTAAAATTCAGTAATAAAAATATTTATATAGTCTAAGTTTGAAGAATATTATTTTTTATAATTTTCTTAAATCGTTGAATATAAATATCTCCCGAAGATTATTAGTAGAGTTTTTTTTTTAGTTTTTATCTTCGGTATATATATATATAAACGTTTGGAGAGTGGAATAATTGAACCTGTGTTGAACAATAGGGCTAGTACTTTTCTAACTTTTGGTATAGTAACCCTCCCGAACTTTCAAAATAAACCAACTATCGATAGTTAATTATATTATAAAATCACTTATCATAAGATAATGTTATTATTGTAGTACTTGATAAAAGAGTTTTAAGAATGATGATTAACCATTATTGATTTTTAGAATCAATAATGACATGGAATTGATAGTCATTATTCCCTTAAGAAATTTATAAATTTTCTTGATATGTCACTTTCTTCGTACACAAAAAAAATGGCAACAAAGCAATTGAAATTAAGGGATATATAATACAATTTAAATTATTAAAGTTAAATTAATTAAATAATTATATAAATTTAATTTACGACTTATAAATTTTTAAAAATAATTATCCATATATTTTAGAGTAATAATTACTATTATCTTTAACTTTTTAATTATTATATAATTTATTTAAAATTTTTATTTTTTTATTAATTAATTAATTAATTATTAATATTTAAAATATTGATAATTATCTTAAAGGTTATTTAAAATAGTAATTCAATGTCTTATTTTTTTAGTTAATAATAATAATGTTATAGTTTTGATTAAAATAAAATTTAATAATATTTATTTTTAATATTTTAATAAATTACGTATTTAAGCATGTGTTTATTATTGGTATAATTTAAATTTGTATTCGTTAAAGTTTCATAATTTCATAATCAACTATATTATTGTGATTGTCATTTTTTTACTTTCTTTTCTTATATTTTAAATTTTATAGCAGTACAAAACTTGTGCTAAGTAAAGAGGTGTAATTATAAAATAATATATATTTTAATAACACGAAAATTATTAGAACATATTAAAAATTTTAAGTTCGAATCATTATATTTAAATAGAAATAAGTCTAATATGAGCTAAAAAACGAAAAACTATTGTCACATAAAATTTTGAAAAACCCAATGATTCTCATCGTAAATATTTACTATGATACATGTTTAACTACAATTGTCCTAATAAACTAAAAAACGATAGTCATCAAAAGTTATCAATAATAAAACCTAATTCAGTTTATAAAGACTATTGTTTTTAATGATAGTCCAAAAAAAAATTATTTATTTTTAATAATAATTTTATTTTGTAATTAAAAAAATAATATTTCAATACATATAAAGCATATGTAAAAAATATTTTTTAAGTAAATAGGAGACATTATAGAAATGCTTGCTCATGATGTTTTATTTTCTTTGTTCTTAAATGGATCCATGTCAAGTTTAGCTCAAAACTAAAGAAAAACAAACCACAAATTTTTATAAAAATTCATAATTTTAATTCTTGACAGTTAAATTACCTCTACTTAGTTCATTTCTTGTCTTTCCTCATATTTTAAAGAAACATTAGTTCCATTATTCAAACAAAAAAAGGTTGTTATTCCTAACATGTGCAGCGAAAGGGAGACCGACATGATGATCATAAGAAATATATATATATGATATCCGTTATATGCTTGCAATTTGAGTCGAAACTTATCACAACTTTTAGTAGATTCCATGCGCATGGCGTCAAACGGTCCAAATTATGATACATTATTCAGATAACAACAAAAATGGTTGCAATTACAAAAATATGATCATGTATATGTAGTATATTTTAATTATTAATTAAAAAATATTTAATTTATTATTTACTTTGAATGTTATCTAATTAAATATCATTTAAATTAAGCTATAATTGTTTAAATCTTTATAATTATTCAAGGTTGAACGTAATCAAATAAGAAACCATTCAATATTATTTATCACTAAACTTAAGGTTTTTGTAATTAAAATATCATTGAATTTTTATTTATTACTTTAATACTATTAAATTTCATAAATATTACAAAAATATTATCGTTATTTTTTTTGTTAATTCTAATCATTAAACTTTACATACGTTACAAAATATTATCGATATACATATAATTTGTTGTTAACTTTCGTTAATGATTAGATCGATGATATTTTTGTAATATTTTATAAAATTTTATGATATAAACTTGATATTTTTGTAATATTTCATAACAATCTTTAAAATTCAGTGATCAAAATATTTATATAGTCTAAGTTTCAAGAATATTATTTTTTATAATTTTCTTAAATGGTTGAATATAAATATCTCCCCAAGATTATCGGCAGAGTTTTTTTTTTTTTTTAGTTTTTGTCTTCGGTAAGGATATATATATATATATATATATAATGTTTGGAGAGTGGAATAATTGAACCTGTGTTGAATAAATAGGGCTAGTACTTTTCTAACTTTTGGTATATATAGTTACCCTCCCGAACTTTAAAAATTAATAAACCAACTATCGATCCATCACGTTATGTTGAATAAATAGGGCTAGTACTTTTCTAACTTTTGGTATATGTAGTTACCCTCTCGAACTTTAAAAATTAATAAACCAACTATCGATCCATGACGTTATGACACATGCAACATATCTAGTTAATTATAAAATCGCGTGTCATGAGATAATGTTATTATTGTAGTACTTGGAAAAGAGTTTTAAGAATGGTGATTAACCATTTACAAAACTATAGTAAATACCATTTGTCCAAACGAAAAAGTAAATTAAGTTTTTATGACAAAAAAACGATTGTCATGTAAAATTTTGAAAAACCCAAAGACTGTCATTGTAAATATTGTACCTCCTCTGATTTTAAATAAGCATTAGGTCCAATATTATTCAAACAAAAAACAGTGGTTATTCCTAAACATGTGCAGGGAAAGGGAATCGGACATGATTATAAGAATAATTGAGCCTGTGTTGAATAAATAGGGCTAGTACTTTTCTAACTTTTGGTATATGTAGTTACCCTTCCGAACTTTAAAAATTAATAAACCAACTATCGACCCATGACTTTATGACACATGCAACATAGCTAATCAATTATAAAATTATCCTATTTAGAAAAATTGATAACAAAATGAAAAATCAACACATATATTCAGTGAAAGCAGTAACAAAGTTATGTCCCAACTGATCATGAATACGAAGAGTACACAAAATTGTAAGAACTTAGAAGAGGAAAAATAATAACAAAACAAGGATCGAAGATGAGTTTTAAGTTTAATTGAAAGCCATAGAAAAATCGATGAGAAATTCCTAACATCCATTGAAATATGGTTGATTCTAAGCTCCGGATCCGGTCCAAATTGAACTTATACCTAGTTTAGCTTAAAGTCATTGAAAAATCAATCAAAAATTTCTAATATCCATATAAATTTTATAAAACTTGAAAAAAACTAGTGAAAATTTTAATATCATACTACACTATAATGTGGTTCGAGATATTATTTGAATTGAGAAAACTTAGATAATATTAAGCAACATATCGATCACGAAATGAAACAAAAACATAATAATATTTAGTATGGTTATTTAGCACACAATTTTATATAACATCTATGGATCTAACTAATAAATTTGAAAATGCTTAAACATCTTAATATTTTATTTTTATAAAATATAAATACAATAAGTGCTAGAACTGAATCAATAACTTAAATTAATTAGAAGTGTCCAATAAGTAATATATAAGATATTCTCGAAAATATGAATACTAAATATGTGAAAAAACTAAAAAAAGGGAAAAATGTAGCATTTCTTAAAAAATAATATGTTATTGCATACAAAGCAATAAATAAATTTATATGGAAAAAATATTTTTTAAGTCAATAGGTGACACTATAGAAATGCTTGCTCGTGATGTTTTATTTTCTTTTCAGGTTAAATGGATCACTTTGTATTATAATGACATTGATAAAAAAAATGTACCAATGAACTAGATCTATCCCAAGTTTAGCTCAAAGCTATAGAAAAATCAACCACAAATTTCTTGACATTCAGATAAATATAGATGTTTCTAGGTTTCAACAAAATTAACAATTTCGTTGACAAAGAAAATAATAATAATTTTATTTAAAAAAATGGTAATTAATTTTTGATATCAAATTACACTTTAATGTGTTTCGGAGTATGATTTGAATTGTCCAAAAATATAAAAAAATATAAAATATAAAAAAGAAAAATAAAAAAAATATATATTAATACGTAATATATGGATCACAATAAATAAATAAAATTTAATATGGCTTATAAATAGATATTTGACTCGATCTGTTGAGTCCCATGTGTAGTATCTAATCCAATTTGTCATATCAGGACGAGAAATACAATGGATTAAACAAGGTAAGTATTATCTATTTTATTATAAGCTGTTGATGGTAAAATAAAACAGGTTAGCTTGCGTCATCATTTAGGTAATTTTTTTAACTACTATTTTCTTTTTTTAGTTTAATCATTTAATCAACTATAACATTTAGTAAAGAGAAATATTTTCTCTTTGGGGTTAAAAGCACTCCACAATTCACATAATTTTATGAATCCTTTAGTAGATATTCTTGATTTTAATTTTCTTATAAATAAAGTTGGATTTGGTGTGTTTCATATCATATATATTATTTATTATAAATATTATTCAATAATTTTTTTATTAAGACTTTTTAAGTTTATTAATTTTATATTGAAGTTTGAATTTTTTTTTATCAAATTGCAGGGTATTTTTCTAAAACAAATTGAAATTTTACCAAAAAGATTACTGAAAAGTAGTATTACAAGAAAGAATGTTAAAGATTTACTTTGTAATCTAGTTAGATCTAATTTAATTTTTGTTAATTATAATCATTTTAAATAATTATATACTTAATATTTTCAATTATACATGGTTCACATAAAAATATATTATATTTTAAATATAAAAACGCAAAAAGTTATATATATATATTCAAACTATGTAGAGGTTGGGTTTTTTTTTTTTTTTTAACCATGGATATTAACCCAACCGATCCCATATAACTTGAAATGTTTAATTTAAATTACACCAAATGTTAGTCGATTGAATTTGGTTATGAGTGAAACCAAACTGTTATCATCTCTATGGCTTTGGCAGTTTGGAGGGGTTGGACGGTAGCTAGCTTAAATTAGAGAAGTTTCAATATTCCTTGTATTTGTTTGAATAGGATAACTCCATAAAAAAAAAATAACATGGAATTATGAGTTTCGATCAAGGTAGGTGTGCAAGAAATGTCTGATCCTATTCAACGTATTTGTACTTCATTCACTACTAACTTTTAGATGTCAAGCACCTTATACTCCAGGAATAGGTTTGTTAACGGAACATGTCGGGCTTAGAGATCACATCACTATTTTTCATATTTGATTTAGAATTTATCATTCATTTTTATTTATAATCATTATAGAGACATATTAAAGATCTTCAATAGGAAACAAAGACCTCCAAATAAGGAACAGGGATTTAAATAATATTTTAAATATCATTTTTAGTTTTTTATTTTAATTGTAAAGGAAAATTTATTAAAAAAATAAATCAATAATAAATATTTTGTAATGAAAAATAATTTTTTGAGTGAATAAAAAGTTAAATAATAAACAACATTTATGTGAAATAAAAAAATATAAATTATATGTAACAATAAATACATAATTCTTTTATATTAAACTACATTGATAAAAAAATTGGTATAACCTAGTTTGAAATAATAATAATAAATTATAAATTATAAAATTTTAGATTTTTTAAATTTAAATATACAATTTAAATAATTTTTATAATAAAAAAATTAATGATGTTTTAATATAATAAAAATATAACTTAGAGATGAAATATAAAATATCTAATGTATTACTTATGAGTAATTTGAGTTTAATTGTAATTAAAAATATTTAATTTTTATATATTTTTTAAAATACGGTATACAGTTTCGAAAAACGGGGTAAATAATACAATCTTCGTTTCTACCCCACCTCATATTAAAAAAATATATATTCTCATTTCGCATTCCCCATTCTTCATTTGTTGTTCCCTTTATTGTCTCCAACTTGATAATCCCAATAAGGATTTGTTCTTATCATTTCATGAGGTGTGTGCAGCGGCACATTAAATCATTCACGATGGCATGCTTTTCTTTTGTTGAATTTTTCTTGTCTCCTTACACAATGATTGGTTCTTGAAGTAAGGTTTACATTCCTTAGTCTTTTTATCCCTATTAGTGCTAAGTATTATCTTTGTGTGTTAACATGTTTATCAATTTTGAAGCAAAAAACACCTAAAATACAACAAAATATGTCCATGATTTCTAGTAGATAGATTTGCATAAAAAATCAAATAAAATGTTATAATCAAACTTATTCATTTCAATTAAGAGTAGTAAAATCACAAAGTACTAGTGTTTTTCAAGCACTTATAAGAACTCCAACCTGCTTCTTGCTAGCCTCTAGCAAGTAAAGCAACCTAAAACCTAAAATAAATAATAAGTAAACTATACTATACTATCTTAAATCATTTTCCTAGATTAACGTAGTTGTATTTAGCGTATACAATAAGCCTTTAAACCCCTAGGTTACCCTAGTGGAAGAGTTAAATCTTGTGAAGGCTTCTAGTGATGATATCTATAAACATCTTAATATGTAAAAACTAAAAATTAAAGAAGTTAATAATAAAACAAAAAATAGAATTATAAATGTTTCAGTTTGTTATCTCTTTTGGAGAACATAAAACGTGCAAGTATACACGGTCACAAGTAATAAAATTTGATAAGTAAAGTATCGTTCCCACGGAGATTTGTTACTACAGTTTGTTGAGTACTAAAATTGTTTCCCTCTGATTTTATCCAAAACAACCGTTGATTTAGAAAAAGAAGAAAAGAGTTAAGAAAATAAAAGAAATCTAGGATTACAATTTTTCACCAAATTAATCCACTCTTATCATACTATTTTCTTTTGATTTATATTTTTTAGTACATTTAATTTGTCAACCGAAAACTTCTATTTTTATTCATACATCTCTTCCGAGCTCCGTATAAACACACCTCGTTAAATTAATTCACTATATCTCTATGAGAATTAAATTCACCAAGATTCATTACGCTCTAAGTTTTCAAATGGCCACACATACAATTAGGGTATATTCCTATCTTTCATCATACATGTCATTCTATCTACGAGCAATATACACACAAATGTCTCTTGCAAGTTTATTTATGTGCCACAGATCGTTTTGATAAAATTCATAAATAATCAAAAAGCATTAAGCACAAAATAGAGTGAACAAATCGAACGTCTTATAAATCTATCAAAAATAATTAAAATCAAAGCTTCATAAATTTAGATCAAATGCAATCCTAGAAAAATTAAATTACTTCATTAATTAAAAATAAAATTACAACAAATCAAAAAAATTAGAAGAAGAAGAAAGGAAATTAAAACATGTCATATCGTTAATATTTGGCACACATAGAACACAACAGAAGCCAAAAATGGCTTCTGCATGTTCCACAATCCAAAACCGAACAACACAAAAATTATCAACTCTCCAAAACTTTCCAAAACTATCATCTTATCACCTATTTATAGCTCCAAAAATACATCCAAAAAAATATAATTTTTCTAGACACGCTGGTAGACATTTTTTTATCGAAAAATAAAAACGCGCGGGGGACAAACGGTTACAACAAAAATATGATTTTAAAGTGAGTGGGAGACAACGCTGCGCGCTTTTGATTTTGTTTTCAATACAAGCAGCCATGTGTCACGATCTGATTGGTTGAAAAATATAGTGGGACACGTGGCAGCCTTTAATTGGTGAGAGGAAAACGGGTGCATGGACCTGTGTCGCACGAAAGCAAGGCGCGCTAGGACATGTGGCAGACAACGGCGCGCCTGGAAACGTGCGCTGTTTCCGTGCGTTCTAGTTTACTATATTCATGCCACGTGTCGTCATTTTATTCGCTGGAAGATTTAGGAGACACTTGGCTTCTTCTTATTCTGTAAAAACCGAGGGTGCACGTTGCTTAGATAACCCGCGTCGCACAGGATTTTTAGACAAGCGGTTCGGTGCGCGACAGCTTGGTTCCATGCGCTTCAATCTGGACCGTTCAACCGATCCAACGGTGAGCGATGCGCCTCGGGGGAAATTCTGCGCAGCCGACATATAGGTCCCACTCTGCACGCTGGCCTACGCGGTAGGTGGGCTCTACTGGGTGCCGAGCTGCGTGCAACATATATACGGGTACTCTCTTTTGTCTCGTCTGGAATGCACTCGCCAAATCTGGACCGTTGATTGGATGATCGAACGGTGGGTGATGGGCGTCGTGAGTGGTGCGAGTGGCATTCTTCTCCTGCGCAGAAAATTCAATTTTTATTAATTACATTTTGACCCACAAATTTAATTCAAATTACATTTTAATCTTTCTTTAATTGCAATCAAGCCCAATTTTAATTTAAATTATATTTTTGACTTTTATAAATTGCAATTAAGTACTCATTTATTTGAAATTAGATTTTTGGACAAAAAATTGCAATTAAGTACATTTTCGATACAAATTATTTAATTTTCTTAAAAATGTATTTCTTAACATATAAAAGGTGAATATTAATTTATTTAACTAAAATTAACCAAAAATGTAAAGAACATAGCAATTATAATTAATAAAATAGATGAAAATAACTATATAAAATACAGTTATCACAGTTTCTTTTCAATTCATAATTAAAGACTCATGTACAAGCTCATCCAACATATCAAATGATCAAAGTTCATGGTTTCAATTAGTTACACATCACAAATTTATGTCCAATTTCTAGAACATGTCAACCTTGACTTACTCAAAGCTATTATTAAGAATCCAAATTTGCTTTGGCTCATCCTCACAAGATACACTCTCAATTTTACACTGATACTATAAGTTCAAGTAGTCAACAAAGTATATGTGAATATATGTTATTTAAAGAATAAAGAAAAAAAGGTTTGCATATGATAAATGAGAGAGGCTCAAATGTGCATAATATGGATCTCATGAATTGAATGAAATGCTAGGATTATGAAGACATCATATTACTCACATAATACTTCCATCAAAATCATTAAGGAAAAATATCAAGTATGTGCCTCAAGATGAATAAAAATTCTTTTGACTTCAAGGGTTTTTTTTCTTTTGGTAATAGCCATATCCCTAATTTGAAGAATTTAAGGTCATAGTATTTAGTTATACTAGTTTTTCTCTTTTTTTATTCTTTCTCTTTTTTCTTTCAGAGAATGGACCCATATATATATATATATATGTGTGTGTGTGTGTTATGGGGAGTGGATTTTTGCTTTTTTTCCCGTTTTTTTTTTCTAAGGGAACACCATATATATATATATATATATATATATATTCTTACTTCTAGAAGTTAAGGATGAATGAAGATAGACACACAATCTTAGTTTATACTCAAATCATTCAATCTAAGCAATGAAAATAAGTATATGATACTTCATTAGATCTTTAAAATCCTAAAGTTCAATGAAAAACTATAGGGATTATCAAATAATTTGAAATAATAGGAAAAATATAAAAGAGTAGAACAAATATTATCACTCAACATAAAATGATATAAGCTCAAAGATAGTATAAGGTAGTCTCTACTATTTGATTCCTGTACACCATATTTGGATTCATTTTAATTTCAACATCTAAGCTTGAAACATAAATTATGAATAGAACTAACTCTTATATTTTTAAGACATCAAACAAACAATCCATAAACTAAATTAATCACTTAAAATTAATTAAAAGCATGATAATCTTGTATTAATTTTTTTATTGGGCCTAAATGTCCCTAGCTAAACTAAACAATTGCAAACATATGTTTAATAAAATTTAAAATGCAAAATTTCATATGTAACTTTTCCCTCCCTCTAACCTAGAATCTACATTGTTTGCAATGTTTCAAGTATAAATGAAAGATAAAGAATAAAAAGAAAACAAAAGTCACCCATTTGTAATAGCGTAATATGATTAAGCATAGTATGTGTTTACTCTTATTGCATCCATCATCTAACTCAGTTTCTACCATACAGAGAGAATCACTATTTTCTTCTCAGGAATAAGACATTACCAAATAGTTATAAAATTAATAGTTCTAAATAACATAACTTTATTTACAAAAATAGAAAGAAAATAAAATAAAATACATCAAATTGAAAACAAAAGAAAATGTTAATTAAAAATAAAATAAAAACAAATATAACTAACAAATAAAAACAAAAATAAATAAAAATAAAAAAGCGTAATGAGTTAACTCCTATTTACATATTAGTTTAACGTCTTATCCAGATGCTAATTAGGGTGATTACACTTTTTAGAACTTAATTCACTCAATGTCCCCCAAGAATATCATTGATACACTCTTGTTATGGACATTAACAATATTCTTAGTTAAGGCTATGAATGACCAACCAAGAAGTACAAGGTGCTCCTTGTCCAATTGTAGGGTTTCTTGCACATCTATAATTATAAAATGTACAAGTACGATAGGATTATCTACTTGTACCATTAAGTTCTTTACAATACCCTTTGGATAAATTAAAGATTTATCAGCCAATTTTATGAACATGGTTGTGAGTTTCGACTCACCCACTCTTTGTTACAAGTATAAAGAATATGGAATTAAAGCTTCAAGGATCTTTGGAGGTGGATTTAGAATTGCTTATGTTCCTTATATCATTATGTAAATATTTAAAAAATTCTAGGAATTCAAATTCTACCAACTCATCCTTATAAAAGCCCATAATAGCCTTCACATGTTCATTTTGAATGAGCAACTCTTCTCTTGCTTGCTCTTGCAAATGCTTAGTAGGTTTCCCCATTTGCACTTCAATAAATTTTACAGATGCCTCCAAAGAATCAAACATTCAATTACTTTTAGCTTGGTTGCCTTTGTTGACTTGAATGAAAGAATTCAAGTTATCCTTTGAAGTTGGTTTATTTAGATAACTATGTGGTATTTGTTGGTGGTATTAGTGGCCCCGCATATGGTATGGGTTTTGGGTATAGGTAGGGTTGTTTGCTCTCTAAGAGAAATTAGGATTATTTCTCCACCATTGATTTTAATGCTTGCATAAAAGTCATTCCTAGTCTATATTGATAACCCTATATTGAATTCAGTTGTTCAAGTTCTATAATTGGTTCTCTTTAATAAAGAACCATGTCATCACCGTGCCAAGAACTACTACACATGTCATATGCTTCTCTTTTTGGAGTGTTCTGAGTGGCAAGAAGTGCAACTTGTTAGGTGAATTCTACAAGTTGCATAGACATATTAGTACAAGAGTCTATTTTGCAAGTGCAAGAATCACTTTGTAAAAAGCGACAAGTATACTTCCAAGGTCGATTTAAAGAGGAACTAGGTGGTTTTAAATAGTTCAACAAACTTCTTAAAAATAAGCACAAAAATAAAACCTTAACATTCCGTCATGATATTTGGGTTTTGAAAAGTCTAAACTAATAACATAAAATTAAACATGGAGATATAGGATTGATTCAACAAATATCATGCAAATAAAAATTTAACACTCATTGGAGAATTAATAAGATAATTAGCTAGTTGATTATGTTTGAGAGAATTAATTAGGTTAATGAAATATAAATCCAGATTATTGACTCTCCTTTATATGTATAAATACCGCTTTTAGTCAGATCATTATTTGTTATTAATTAAATCACTAAACGCCTTTGATCATGGTGATAACACAATTGCTCTATCTTTATTCTTCTCAGTAACAAAACAACAACAAAAAATGGCCTCTCTGCATGTTCTATTTCTTTGCTCTCCTTTGTTTTTTTTTCAAAAAAAATCACACACACACTTTTGTGTGTCAAAGAGAAATTTAAAAGAAGCACAAAAGATGAGCTAAGCTGCTAGAGAAATTTTTAGAATTTTTTCACACTAGGTATGACACATGGGGAGATTTGATTCGTTGGTAGGAGAATCAAACATGTGGCGTATGCAGGCTAGGCAAGACATGAGGGCGCATGGAGCTTTGGGGGACCATGTTATAGGGAATTTTGAACGCTAGGCTATGTAGACGACTGGACCCCACTCTACGTGCTGGACTGTGTAGATAGGTAGACCCCACTCTACATGCCAATTGTGCAGACAGGTTGGGCCCCACTCTATGACTCTCTTGCATGGAGAGTGGAGAACACACACGATATGGACCGTTCATCATTTCATTTTATTATGGGTGATGCACGTTGTTCATCCAAGCGTGCGACTCATTTTCTACTAAAAAAAAGTTTAAATTTCAACTTTTGTTATTTGCTTTTCTCTAAAAATATAATTTATTACAAAACTAACACCAAATAATAATTTAGAAACTTAAAAAATAACTAAAAACCTTAAGAACATAGAAATTGAAATTAATAAATTGGACAAAGTCTTAAACACAGAGTTATCATATATTATTTTCATACAACAATCAAACTCATTAAGAAAAATTTCAAGACCTATGCCTTTTATAAGTGTGGGAAAAATAAATGCAATAACTTCTATGGAAATTATTTCCTTTATTTCTTTTGTACTAACCCACTCTCACAATTGTTTAAGGTTAAAAAGGTCATAGTGTGCAGATTATACTATATATTCTTCATTTCTCTATTTTTTAAAGATATTTTTCAACATATTTTTTTAGAGAGTGAACCCATGTACATATTGTATATTTTTGTAGGATTTTGGTGAGTGGTTAATTTTGTGGCTTCTGTCTTTGATTTTTGTTTTGGTAACCTCAGATATGTCTCTTTTTGGTACATTCAATGCTAATATCTATAGAGATCATAATTTTTTTGAAGAAATAGAATAAGTGTTTTGAGTAGAAAAAAATTATTTCACTCAGAATAAAGTAAATTAAGGGTCAAATAATATCTCACAAGGGTAATCTCCACTATTTGATTCTTCAACACTGATTTTGGGTTCGTTTCATTTCAACATTTTATCATAAAATATTAGTTATGACACAAACTTACTAATTATCATATTACTTCATGATATGTTTTTGGAAATCAATCAAATAATGTAGAAAGACATAATCATTGCTTAAACATAATTTTTAAGACATGCTTATTTTTGTGACAAAAATTTGAACTCTACTCTAATTTACCAAAACACACAAATAAAGAAAATAACACATATATATATAAGAAAACAAATAAATTAAAGGAAACAATTAATATGAAATTAAATACACAACTAAATAAGAAAAATAAGGGCACATGGTTTATAAATTTTTTAAATTTTACCTAATTTGTGTAACTTTTAAATTTTACCACCTCAACTTAAAATCTATATTTTCCTCAATGTAATAAATGAAAATTGTAAAAAGGGAAGGGGTAGAAAAGTTACCAAATTGCTTTATGTGTTAAGGATTTTGATGTAGAACTCTAGTTGCATCCAACATCATATTTGAATCATACAAACAAGTACTCTAACACATCTTAACAAGTAATTATTTTATGCAAAAAAATGAACAAAGTGCCCATAAAATAAAAAATTAATAAATTAAACTAAATTATTTTTAAAAAATAAAATTACTTTACCATGATGGGTTTTCTCCCATCTAATGCTTAGTTTAACATCTTAACAAGATGCATCATTATAGTGCTAAGGATTACTTAGCCAAATGCAATCAATTTTGGCAGTGTTGTGTGGTCTCTCTAAATGAAGCTTCATGCGATACCCATTGACTTTGAATGTTGTTTATGTCTTGAAATCCAATAGTTCTACTGCTCCATGTGCAAATACTTGGACTATTTTGAATGGTCCATACCATCTTGATCTCAATTTTTTTGGAAAAATCTCAAATGAGAGTTAAATAAGAGAACTTTCATTCCAAGGTGTAGAGTCTTAGAAACTAGCCTATTATCATGATAGCACTTAGTACGCTCTTTGTACAATTTGGCATTCTCATAGGCATCGTTCTTAATTTCTTTCAACTTATTAAGATGGAGTAACAGTATTTCTCCTACTTTATCTAAGTCCATATTGAACTCTGTAATTGCCTTGTAAGCCATGTGTTTGAGTTCAATGGGAAGATGGCATGCTTTCCAAAAGATTAACTGGTAAGGGCTCATCCCAATGGGTGTTTTGTAAGTTGTGCGGTATGCCCATAAGGAATCATTCAACTTAAATGCCAAGTTCTTCCTTGAAGGACATAGTGTGTTCCAGTATTCCCTTGATTTGCCCATTACTTACTTCCACTAAACCTGATGTTTGATGATGATATGTAATAGCTAATGTATGTGTGTTGTTGTACTTTTTCAATACTCTATCAAACATTTTGTTACAAAAATGGCAACCTCAATTACTTATTATAGCTCCAAGCATTCCAAACTTGCTAAATATTGAATATTTTATGAATTTTACAACAACATTAGCATCATTGGTTTTAGTGGGGATAACTTCTACCCACTTGGATATATAATCCATAACAACCAAAATATATTGAAGACCATTGGATGACGGGAAAGGATGCATAAAGTCAATCCCCTATGTATAGAAGAGTTCAACAACTAAATTAGATGTCAAAGGAATTTAATCTCTTTTGCATATGTTGCATGTTCTTTGACATCTATGACAATGTGCACAAAACATATGAGCATCTTTTAAAAATAAGGGCTAAAAGAAATCAGACTGTAATACCTTACGGGCTATTATTTTGCCACAAAAATGGACTCTATAATGAAGTTCATGACAAAAAGTCAAAATGCTCTTATGTTCTTCTTTAGGTACACATCTCTGGATGACTTGATCTTGACCAATCTTGTATAAATAAGGGTCATCCTAGAAATAGTCCTTGATAGTTTTAAGGAACCTTTTCTTGTCCTGATATAAAGTGTAGGTCTCAAAACACCAGTGGCGAGATAGTTTACAATATCAACATACCATAGGTTTGGACCTATTCAAAAAGAATGTCCAACAAGAAAGGTTTCAACTATATCTTCATTACCCTCACCTTCAAGAGAATTGAAGTTAGAAATCAACCTAGATAAATGGTTAGCTACTAAGTTTTCACTTCCTATCTTCAACATCTCCCATGGCTACTTGTAGTTGAAATTTATCCTCCTCCTTTTGCGTATCAATATGTAGCTCCTAAATTGAAAAATAGTAGAACTCTTTAAGGAATATTTCTCACTTGACAAAATGTATAGGCTTACAGAAAAAAGATGCAGGGAACCTATGTTAAATTTTTTTGTAAAGGTAAATTTAAAGAATGGACATAATTTTTGAAACAATTGAATTTCTATTATTTCATTGTTTATTACACACATTCTTAAAATAAAAAAAAAAATAAAATACACTAATGGGTGATTTTCTACTTAGGTCTAAAATTTATCGTTCTTCTAATAAGACGTTTCTTAGAGATTTAAGAATGAAAACTCAATGTCTTCTCTTTATTAAATTTATTTGATTCAATATGACCATTAAGTTAGTCTTTGCTTTATTTTTACAAATGCTCAACTAATTTTTCAACTTGTACTTCCACCTTTTTGATAGAAGCTTCCACAAAGTCCAATAGTTGATTAGTTTTAGACTAGTTATCTCTGAAGACTTGAATAAAAGAATTCAAGTTGTCCTCTAGGGTTGGTTTACTAGGAAGGCTTCTTGGAATGGATTGGTGGAATTTTTGGCCTGGATAATTTTAGCTTTGGGCGAAAGGAGGGTTCTTCTGTCTCCAAGAAAATTTCGAATGATTTCTCCACCCAGGATTGTAAGTATTTGAATTGGGGTCGAATCTTGGTCTTTGTTGATATGCTCCCAAAACATTAACCAGTTTAGGTCCAACTAGTGTTTCTCCTTGATATGGACAAGCTTCAGTACCATGTCCTATGTTGCTACACAAACCACAATGTTCATTATTGGTGTTGGTCTACATAATGAGAAGGGAAACTTGCTTGGTTAATTGAACAAGTTATCATTGATCTTCATTGCTGGAATTGATTTCATGAACCCCAAATATTCTCACTTATGAGCTTTTTTGTTAGTAATTTGCACCTAACAACTCAAAGAGGTTGTTTTTCTCTGAGGATGTCTTCTTTCCATATCTCCTCTAATAGCGTTGTCGATAATGAATTTGCATTACTACGTAAGTCCATCATAAAAGAATTGATTTTGCAACTGTAGGAGGAAGCTGTGATAGGGACATTGAATGAGTAATGGTTTGAACATATCCCATGCTTCGTGGAATGGTTCTCCTTCCATCTGAGAGAAAGTGTCAATCTTTTCTTTGAACTCTGATGTTTTTTGGTAAGAATAGAATTTTCCCATGAATTTGGTGTAAACTTCCTCTATGGTCATCAAAGAACCTAGAGGGAGTGACATCATCCAAGCTTTGGTCTTGTCCTTCAAAGTGTAGGGGAAACATCTTTTTCTAAGTTCATCCTCATTTAGAATAGCAAGGGGGAAGGTTTGGACTATGTCATAGAAGTCCCTAATGAAGGAAAGAGAATCATCATTAAAGAGCCAATAGAATGTAAGAAGCATGAAAAAATGAATGTTTTTCAAGTCATAAATCTGTGCTACCTCATCTAGTTGGATTGAGGTAGTTGTAGTGCCAATGATTGACCTTGTAAATTTCTTTATGGTAGTTTCTCTAGTTAGTAGGTGATCCCCCATTTTTAAGTGTTTGGATACGGATTCAAGGTTAGGTTCGGTGTTTGGTTTAGGTTTAGGCTGAAAAGTTTCAAAGTTTCAATATCTTGATACTTTCCTAGGTTTATTAATGTTATCTATGTATGGTGTAAAGGGATGCCTTAAGGATCTCCTACCTTGCATAGACTACATAAAACTAAAGTTTAAACACATCTGTCAAGTAAAGAAAAATAAAATGACTATACAAAAAGAAACAAAATTGAATAAACTATACTAAACATTCAAGGCATACAAATTAAATCTGAGAATTTAACCATCCGAGTACTAACTTTCTAGTTTTAAAACCATTACTAAAAATATGCTATAAATATATTTTCGAATAATAGTTCTTATAAAAATTTTTGAAATAGAGCTTTACTTTAATTACCGGGTGATTGTACCAACAAATAAAATGACACTACTCTAAATCAGACCGGATAAGTAAAACATAAAATCTAATTTTCAAATTTAAGTTTGTTATGCAAAATAATATATTTCTCTCTAACATCCTTAATATAAAATTTTGAATAAAAACAACATCAATTTATTTTATAGAAATGTTTAACCTATTTAATATTTTGCAAGCATAACAACGTTATTATTATATCATATTTATAAACAGCTAGCAATACTAATTTTAATTATAAACAAATTAAATATAACATATAAGAATAAAACATAAAAATAACTGTAAAAAATTTATTTTAAAATTATATCTCAAAAGAATCCCTACAGAACTTTGAGACTAATTCGATTTTTGGAAAACCTCCACACAGATTTGCATTTCTGTTTATTGAATCAAAAACTAGAAATTTATAAAAACATAACTAGTTCTTCCCAAAAAGTGAAGAACTTTAAAACTAAAAAAAATTTAGAAAGCTTTCTAGAGAGAGAAAGTGAAGAGTTGAGAAATGTGAGATTTGAGGGATTCTTTTTATAATGAGGGAAATGGTCTTTCTATGGATGAAGAAAAGGATATTTTGCGGCTAGAAGAGAGTTGGTGTGCATGGGACTCAGCGGATATGTACGACTTGGCACGGCGGGCTAGACACGACATGGAATGTGTGGGGGTGTGTACGAAAATCAACGGCTTGGTTTTTTTTACCTTTTTGACCTATTTTGTCCAATTTTTTCATTTTTTTCACTTTTCTTCATTTGTTTCTTAACATATTTGTGATGTATTGTCTCTAGTATTTTTCTTCGAATATTTAAATTACCTATAAATGAAAATAGCTAAAAAACAATAAAAATAACAGTGATTCTAAAAGGTCAAATTTATATAAAAATATGATAAAATCATATAAGTGTAAATTTATTTAATCAATTAAAATACATTAAATCATGGTAATTTTAGTGTTTTTTAAGTAATTATCAATATACTAATAGAGAAAGGAAGAATATTCATAAGAGTGAGTAATAAATAGATAGAAATTAAAAAACACAATTCCCCCTCTATGTAGTATCTCCAAAATGTATTTTTAAAATATCTCTCTTCCTAAATTAGCTCTCCCTTGTTTGTAGATTTTTTAACTAAAGTTTCAATTTTTCTCCCCCTTTTTTTCATACGAATAAACAATATAGTCATGAAACAAAGACATAGGTTGAGCAAGCATGTAGTGTATTTAATGACTAAAAATAAGAATACATATTCTTAAAAACTTATTACAAACAAAATAGAGGGCTAAAAATATAATATCTTCCAAAAATGAATAAATTCCCCCAAAATTCTAGTGCTCTTCTAAATAAATTAGAATAAAAAAAAATTATAAAAATGATATATATATTTAATTGAGAGTGTTAACATGACTACAACAATATGCAAAAATTATGAATTAATTTTGGTCAAAGTGTGACTATCCATTGAGAACATAAATATAAGTAGAATGACATACATATAAGTAGACAAGATGCATAAACATACTAACATATATGATGACATATTGACAATCATCAAAAGTATAATATGTGGTGGATCTATTATAGGATGTCAATTGCTGTCAATTAGTTCGTATATGATCAGTTATGAAAGATTCAAAATAAGGAATATCCCCTATCATAAAAATTTGTAGTTTAATTTATACTTGCACAAAATAAAATTCACTTACTAAGTGAGAAATTTAATCTATTTTTCTTTGGTATTCCCCATTTGCACTAATTTTTTGTGTAAGGGATTGGTTATATATTTTCATTTTGTATAACCAATTGTGGCTCTTTTTTTTCTTATGTAAATGCAAAAGCTTTCCTATTTTTCCTTTTCCTTTAATATTATTATCATTATTTTTTAAGAAAATATGCACAAACCAATATACTTAGTATAATGACTTTCACACCAATTGTGAGGTAGCCCTCTGCGCTCACTATGATAGCTTTCCCACACCACATTAGGTAGCCCTCTCGAAACTAGGATTCTCTCTATAGCGACATTTTATACAATGAAATATAGAGTTCAACCTTAATTTTCATTCTCCAAAATATTTCATACCCTAAAATCTCACATAATTAATTATAACTTATAGCATGATGTACTTATGTGTCCTGTGAGTATTTGAGTAAATTCATATCAACATTAATAATCATATGTGAAAAATATTTAAATGAAAAATTCAAAATATCCTTTGTATAATGTGTAGCCAATCAAAATATGTGTGAATGAATTATGTAATGATCATGTCAATTTTAAAGCATTTCTACTTCTCCTTTTTTTTTTAGTTTTTTTTAAAATAAGAAACATCAATAAAAATAATAACAAATATTCAAACTAAATATTTTCACCTAGGGTCACTTAAACTTGCAAAAAATATTATCTTGGTGAAACAATAAAGAACAATAGTCAAGTGACACAACAAAGACAATTTTTCCCAACCCATAATTTCTTGAATTTTGGTTTCTTTATATCATTGGGTTGGAAATCAACTACCTTAGTTGCCATTGGAATATTCTTGGACTTACCTTTAGAATTTCCATTCATCCTAAATGAAGATGCAACATGCATGGTATGATAATGATAATTAGTCTTAGAATTAAATGGATTGAATTTAACTTACCTCTTTGAGCCAACAACTTCATGCTTTCTTGTAGGATTTTTAAACATGTTACCATAATTTCCATTCATCCTATAATATGATGCAACATGTAATGATGAATGATGGTTATGAATCCTACAATGTGAAGCATTTAAGGTATTATTACCTTTAGGAGAATTTATCAAAATATCTACACTTGGGCCTTATATGACCATTCTCACCAAAATGATGATAGACATGCATAAACTTAAAAGATTTTTCAACCATAGATGAAAGTATTCTTTGTGTATAATGAGTAACCTTAGGAATAGGGTTAGAAGGCCATACCACCATAGTATTTG
Organism: Hippophae gyantsensis; assembly: GCA_030763125.1. Taxonomy (NCBI): domain Eukaryota; kingdom Viridiplantae; phylum Streptophyta; class Magnoliopsida; order Rosales; family Elaeagnaceae; genus Hippophae; species Hippophae gyantsensis. Next base: position 53,238,314 of record CM061031.1, on the reverse strand, counting down.
ATGTTGAAGCTATCCTTATAGCCTGTAAAGAATAAGGGTTGGAGGGTTTTACAAACTTAGTTGTTTTTGAAGATGATGACATTGAATCCTCATCTATATAGCCTAGTATTCGATCTCTTGTCTTCAATAGGTTTTCCATAATCTAGAATTTTGTTTAGCCTTTTAGCACTAACATTTAACCTCTTCACAACTTCTTTTGACTATTCAAGTTTTTGCATAAGATTCTTATTTTCTTATTTAATATCTGCAGGACTTGAACTCAAAATATTAGCACATTCAGTGTGTTCAATTTATTATTTTCCTATAATTGACGTGTTCATTTCAATGGATTTGAGTTTTTCATTTAGTTTATCTACTCCCCCCTTGCATTTCACATAATCTATGAACACTTCATCAATATTAGTTTATTTGCATGATTAATACTCCACTGTTATGAATGTTAGGAAACACGAAAAAAATCAAAATATCGTGATAGAATGTTTAGGATTTAATTTAGTTTTTAAAAGTTTGAATAATAAAATAAAAACCACATATATTCCTTCCTTAGATCGACCTTGCGAGTTTACTTGTTATTTTCTATAAAATGATTTGTGCACTTGCGAGAGTTTTACAAATATAAAACCAAAGTATCTGCAATATCGGTATTGCTAACTTGATACCGATCTTGTGTCTCATCAAATTTTTGGCGTCGTTGCCAAGGAAGGAATAACGTTTTTAAATTATTTATCAAAATTTTGAAAACTTTTTTGTGTTGAAAATAATTGTGATTTTTTTATTTTTTGTTAAAAAAAATTTAATTTCTTATTTTTAATAAAAAAAATATAAATAAAAAAATATATAAAAAATTAAAACTTTAATTTATTTAATTTTTTTATTTTTTAAAAAATTTCAAAAAACTAAAATTTCTTTTAAACAAACCTATCTATGTTATAGTAATAAAAGTAAAGATTTAAGAGAGTTCTATCTAGGAGACTAGTTCTTAGAAGCCTCTATGCCACTATTCTTTCCTAGAAACATTGCTCTATCTAGGAGAATATTTTTTAAGGAGGCTTTGTCTCACCATTATTTCTTGAGAGCACTCTTGGTTAGTACTGATTATGTTATTTAACTTAGAGATTAACTTAACTTATTTGTTTGGTATTTTTGTATTAAATACTATGCATATTTTCTTTAAATTTTTGTAAAGTTATTTTATTATTCTTTTCCTTTTAAATTGATAGGTGTTTTAAATTTACACTTTCACTAGTCTATGTATGGTAGGAGATCCTTAGGAAACCCTTTTACTCCATACATAGAGAATATTCATAAATTTAAACATTTGTCCATAAGGCTGGTTTCTTACCATCAGCCTATTTTTTAGGCAAACACAAAACCAAAGCTTAATACTTTACCAGAACCAATAAAAAAGGGAAAAACCCACATTTTAGGGAAAACACCATGAAGGATTTTGCACGGCCTGTAATTGGCATGAAAACTACCTCTATCTTACTTGGTGAGGGTGCTTAGAATTATGACTTGAAAAACATTCATTTTTCCATGCTTCCTTCATTCTATGGGTTGCCTAATAAAGATTTTCTTTCCCCCTCAGTATTCTAAATGATGATCAGCTTAGAACGAGATGTTTCCCATACACCTTGAAGGACAAGGCCAAATCTTGGTTGATGTCAATCCTTCCAAGTTCTCTGATAACCTGGGAGGACATTTACAACAAATTCATGGGAAAATTCTATTCCCACTAAAAAGATCAGAGTTGAGAGAAAAGATTGTGACTTTCTCTTAGATGGAAGGAGAACCATTCCATAAAGCTTGGGATAGGTTTAAACTATTCCTCACTCAATGCTCTCATCACAATTTTTCATGTATTATAGAACTAGTTTTTTTACGATGGACTGGCACATCAATGCTAGTTCATTGTCAAAAATGTTCCTGAAGGACCTAAGGAAGAGAAGACAACTTTAAAAACATACAACCTATTTGAGATGTTAGGTGCGAATTCCGAAAAAAAAAAGCTCAAAAGTGAGAAGTGTTGGAGTTCATGAAATAGATTCCAGCATTGAAGGTCAACAATAACTTGTTCAATTGACAAAGCAAGTTTCCCTTCCCACTACACAAACCAACACCAATAATGAACACTGTTCTTGGTCTAGCAACATAGGATATGGTACTGAAACCTATCCATATCATGGAGAAACACTAGTTGGACCTAAATAGGTTAATGTTTTGGGAGCATATCACTAGAGACCAAGATTTGACTATAATTCAAATACCTATAATCCTTGGTGGAGAAATCATCCCAAATTTTCTTGAATGCAAAACAACCCTCATTTTGTTTAAAACTCAAATCAGCTAGGCCAATAATTCCACTAGCCCATTCCAAGAAGCCTTCCTAGTAAACCAACTCTGAAGGACAACTTCAATTCTTCTATTCAAGTCTATAGAGAAAATCAGTCTAAAAAAATTCAGTTGTTAGACTCTTTGGAAGCTTCTATCAAAAAGGTTGAAGTCCTACTAGAACAGTTAGCTGATCATTTGCAAAATCAAAGCAAAGAATAACTAAGTGGTCAAATTAGATCAAATAAATTTAATGAAGAGGAGACATTGAGTGTGTCATTCTGAAATCTCCAAGCAATTTTTACTAGAAGATGATAAATTTTAGTCCTACATGGGAGGTCACCCATTATTGTATTTTCCTTTATTTTAGTTTGTTTTGTTTTTATTTTAAGAATGTGTGTAATAAAATTCAAGTGAAATAATAGAAATTCATTTTGTTTCAAAAATTGTGTCCATTCTTTCAATTTATCATTACAAAAAAACTTCATTTATTAACTTAATTAACTTAGATTTTCTCTAAAAAAATAAAAAAATTTAGGTTCCCTACGTCTTTTGTCTTCTTTAAGCCTATACATTTTGTCAAGTGAGAAATCTTTCCTAGAGAGTTCTACTATTTTCAATGTAGGAGCTTGATTTTAATACGCAAGAGAAGGAAGATCAATTTCAACTACAAGTAGCCACGGGAGATGCTGGAGATAGGTAGAAAATGATGAAGGACTATTGAATGCCAATCATTGGCAATGAAAACTTCTAGCATACAATTGAAAGAGGCTACAAGGAGCTATGAGTTGAAAAAGATTCATTATTATTTGTTGATTTCCTTTAATGGTATCCCTAATAAATAAGCTTTGCATTTCATTAGAGAATTCTATGCTATTGTCAAAACCTTTCCACTGTAGAGAATTGATGAAGACTAGTTAAGGATGAGGTGTTTTCCATATACCCTGAAGGATAAAGGTTGGTCATGGTTCATTATTATACAGTTGAATTCTATAACAACTTGGGAGGTAGTCTATGAAACTTTTATGGATAGGTTCTATTCCTATCAAAAGACTACTTATCGAAGGACAAAAATATCAATGTTTTCTTAAATGGATGAAGAGCCCTTTCATGAAACTTGCAAAAGATTCAAACTCCTTTTCATTCAATTTTATCATCATAGCTTTCCATTATAGCAACATAACCAATTCTTTTATGGTGGATTGACACTTCAAAGTCAATACATGGTTGATAATGCTATTAGAAGTACAATAGGAGAAAAGATCGCAGGGGAAATCTATAGTCTTTATGAGCTGTTGGGTTCTAATTCCCAATAAAGAAGTCCTAGAAGAAGGAGAGTAGAAGTCATTGAAGTTGGCTCTAGTAATGAAATGACCTTGTAACTTGATAAATTGACTAAGCAAGTGCAACCTCTTACTACCCACCAAATTCCAAATCAAGAGGTGTGTGAAGTGTGTTTTTTAATTGGGCATAATGCCAATAATTGTTCATATACTTGTGATTCTACTGTGGATGCCATAGAGAAGTGAATTACTTTCAAAGGTATCATCCAAACACTAATAATCACCCTAACCATCATTGAACACCAAACAATTACAAAGCATACACCTAATGTCAAACACTAAGGCTAAATAAAAACCAGCTTTACCCATAAAATCAATCTTTTAAGCCAACCTTAGAGGATAAATTGAATGATTTTATTCAAGTTAGTCATGTCTACCAATTGATGAATAATCAAAGGTTGAGCACTATAGAAGCTTTGGTTAAAAGGATTGAAAATAAAGTTGGGAAACTAGCTCAATAAATGCAAAGGCAAGAACCAAGAAAGTTGCCCAGTCAACACGAACAAGCGAAAGATATAATAACCCTTCGAAGTGGTAAGGTAGTCAATACTAGTTTACCTAAAATCTCTAAAGATTTACCTTGTAGTTCAGGTAACAAAGAAGGTGAAATTCTAGTATCACAAAAAGGATAGACAAGTGCTATACTTAAAAAAACCTTCAAGAAAACTCATGTAGGAGTCATCTCACATCCCCAAAATTCAAAAGACAACATAACCACATCATTTGCAAGTACCTTTTCCACACCGGTTGAAAGAATCCAAACAAGATAAGCAATTCTATTATCTTTTTAATATTCTTTCTAATTAAAAATATCAATTTACCAATATTAGAAGTGATCATGAATGTTCCCTCCTATGCTAAGTTTTTCAAAGAGTTGAACACTAAGAAAATGAGGTATGAACTTAATGAGTGAGTAGTAGTATTAGAAATTTCTAGTTCTGGAATTCAGAACTAACTTCCTCATAAGTTGAAAGACCCTAGAAGTTTTATCATAAACATAACTATGGGGGATAGGAAGGTCCCTGAAGCAATGCTTGATTTAGGTGCTAGTATAAACTTGATGCCCTATTCTATATTCTTACAGCTTAATTTAGGAGATTTAAAACCTATAATTGTGTCCCTTCAACTTACAGATAGATCTCTTAAGTATCCAAAGGGAATAGTTAAGGATGTGCTGGTACAGGTAGACAAACTGATAATACCTATTGAATTTATGGTTATGGATATGCAAGAAAATCCAGCCTTGGATAGAGAGCACACAATGCAACTTATTATACCATTTATGAAAACTATCAAGACTCTTATTGATCTCCAAGATGGAAATTTGACACTGAAAGTCTTAGGAGAGACTGTTCATTTGAAAGTTTTTGATTCTTCACCTTTTCCTTCTATTTCTACCCTCGATGAAATATTCGATATTGACCCTTTGGATAATCTTGTCCAAAGTACATTTTTCCAAACCAAAATAGAAGACAAGCTTTAAACCATTCTTACACTTGAAGAGGTTAAAGAAGATTTAGATGATGAAACTAAGGGGTACCTTGAACAGCTAGATAATGATGAACTAATGAAACAATCTAGTAAACTCTTAAATCTACCCATTTACCCTTCTTGTAAAGAGGCCAATACACCTGAACTTGAACTCAAAGGCTTATCTAAGCACTTAAAATACGTGTTTTTGGGAGAAATAGAAATTTTCTAGTGATAATTTCTTCAACATTGACCAAAATACATGAAAAGGAACTTATAAAAGTCCTTAAGAAGTTTAAGAAAGCCATAGGTTGGAGTATCAGGGGTATAAAGGGCATTAGTCTTAAAATGTGTATGCATAAGATCAACTTTAATGATTGTGCTAATCCGGTACAAGAGGCCCAAAGAAGACTAAACCCAAACATGCAAGAGGTAGTGAAGAAAGAAATTCATAAATTGTTAGAAGAAGGAATTATCTACCCTATTATTGATCATTAATGGGTTAGTCCAGTGCATGTAGTACCTAAGAAATCAGGGATAATAATTGTTAAAAATGACAAAAGTGAATTAGTGCCCACTAGAATAATCATTGGATGGAGGATGTGTATAGATTTCAGGAAACTAAATTTATATACTAAAAAGGATCACTTTCCTCTTCCATTACTTGACCAAATGTTGGAAAGATTATCTATTCACAAATTTTACTATTTTCTAGATGGATTGTTTGGATATTATCAAGTACCCATAGAACTAGAAGATCAGGAAGAGACCATATTTAAATGCCCTTTTGGGACATTTTCTTTTCGAAGAATGCCATTTAGATTATGCAATGCCCCCGCCAAGTTCCAAAGATGTATGATGTTTATCTTCTCAGACATGGTGGAAATATTCATTAAGGTTTTCATGGATGATTTCTCTATGTTTAGAAACTCATTTGATGATTTCTTACATAAATTGATTTTAGTTTTAGAAAGATGCATTGAATGCAATCTAACCCTTAGTTGGGAGGCATGTCATTTTATGGTTCAACAAGATATATTGTTAGGACGTATCATTTCAAACAAAGGTATTGAAGTTGATAAGGAAAAATTTGAACTGATTTCAAAATTACCTCGCCTTACATCTATTAAGGGGATAAGAAGCTTCTTAGGACATGCAGTATTTTATAGATGATTAATTAAATATTTATCCAAAATAAGTCATCCCATAGTTAGCTGTTATTAAAAGATTTTTATTTTGATTTCAATGATGATTGTCTTGTTGCCTTTAATACCGTGAAAGAGAAACTAACATCTACCTCTGTTTTTATAGCACCAAACTAGTCTTTACCCTTTGAAATAATATGTGATGCTTTCGATTATACTATCGGAGCAGTCTTAGGATAGAGAATGGATAAGTGTTTGCATGTCATCTACTATATTAGAAAAACATTTAATGATGCCCAAATTAATTATAATACCACTGAAAAGGAATTCTTCCCTATAGTGTTTTCTTTAGACAAATTCAGGTCATATTTAGTAAGATCTAAAGTGATTATGTATTCTGATCATGCTACTTTAAGATACCAATTAAGAAAATTGAATGCCAAGCCAAGATTAATTAGGTAGATCTTACTCTTACATGAATTTGACCTAGAAATCAAGGATAAGAAAAGCACTAAAAAATTAGTAGCTGACCATTTTTCTAGGTTTATTTCAGACTTCAATTCTCTTAAAGGTGAGAGTAATGAAAATATAGTTGAAACCTTTCCTAATGAATAGTTACTCTCAATAGGTCCAAACCCACGACATGCTAATATTGTAAACTATCTTGCAACTGGTGTTTAGAGACTTAAAATTTCATATCAGGACAAGAAAAGGTTCTTAAAAACTATCAAGAACTATTTCTTGGATGACCCTTATCTATACAAGATTGGCCAAGATCAATTCATCTAGAGAAGTGTACCTGAAGAAAAACATAAGAGCATTTTGATTTTTTTTCATGAACTTCATTATAGGGGCCATTTTGGTGGCGAAAAGATAGCTGGTATGGTATTACAGTCTAGATTCTATTGACCTACTCTTTTTAAAGATGCTGATATGTTTTTTGCAAAATGTAATAGATGTCAAAGAATAAGTAACATAAGAAAAAGTGATGAAATTTCTTTGAAATCTATTTTAGTTGTTGAACTCTTCGATGTATGGGGGGATTTACTTTATGGGCCCTTTTCCCTCATCCAATGGTCTTTGATATATTTTGTTTGTGGATTATATCCAAGTGGGTGGAAGTTATCCCCATTAAAACCAATGATGCTAATCTTGTTGTAAACTTCTTGAAGGATTCAATATTTAGTACGTTTGGAATGCCTAGAGCTATTATAAGTGATGGAGGTACCCATTTTTGTAATAAAATATTTGATGGAGTACTGAAAAAGAACAATATCACACATAGAGTCGCTACTCCATATCATACTCAAACTTCTGGCTTAGTTGAGGTAAGTAATAGGCAAATTGAGGGAATACTGGAACATATTGTGCTTCCTTCAAGGAAGAACTAGGCATTTAAGTTGAATGATGCCTTATGGGTATACCACATAGCTTACAATACACCTATTAGGATGAACCCTTACCGGTTTATCTTTGGGAAAGCGTATCACCTTCCCATTGATCTAGAAATAAGGCTTATTGGGAAATTAAAGAATTAAACATGGACTTAGATAAAGAATGAGAAAAATGATTACTCCATCTTAATGAATTGGAAGAAATTTGGAACAAAGACAATAAGAATGCCAAATTGTACAAATAGCATACTAAGCGTTATCATGACAAGAGGCTAGTTCCTATGACTCTACACCTTGGAATGAAAGCTCTTTTATTTAACTCTCGTTTGAGATTTTTTCCAGGAGAATTGAGATTAAGATGGAGTAGTATAAAAATTGGATTCCAAGACACAAACAACATTCAAAGTCAATGGGCATCGTGTGAAGCCTTATTTAGAAGGACCACACAACACTACCAAAGTTGATTGCATTTGGCTAAGTAATCCTGAGCACCATAATGATGTGTCTTGCTAAGACGTTAAACTAAGCGTTGGATGACAGGTAACCCATCATGGTAAGGTTATTTTATTGCATAAAATAATTGCTTGTTAAGATGTGTTAGAGTACCTATTTGTATTATTCAAATATGATGTTGGATGCAACTAGAGTTCTACATCAAAATCCTTCACACATAAAACAATTCGATAACTTTTCTATCCCTTCCCTTTTTAAAATTTGTATTTATTATATCGAGGAAAATGTAGATTTTAGGTTGGGGTGGTAAAATTTAAAATTTACACAAATTAGGCCAAATTTAAAATTTTTATAAATAATATGCCCTTATTTTTCTTATTTAGTTGTGCATTTTCATATTAATTGTTTCCTTTAATTTATTTGTTTTCTTATATAAATGTGTGCTATTTTCCTTATTTGTGTGTTTAGGTAAATTAGAGTAGTGTTTAAATTTTGGTCACAAAAATAATCATGTCTTAAAAATTAAGTTTAAGTAATGATTAAGTCTTTTGTATTATTAGATTAATTTAAAAAAAAACATATCTTGGAGTAATATGATAATTAGTAATTTTAAGCAATGATAATTAGTAAGTAATATTAAATTAAGTTTAAGCAATGATTAGGTCTTTTGCAATCATGTTTCTTTTATGATTAAATGTTAAAATGAAACCAACCCAAAATCGATGTTTAGAAATCTAAAAGTGTAGACTACTCTTGTGAAATATTATTTGAGCCTTAATTTTCTTTATTGTGAGTGAAATATTTTCTTTCTCCTTAAAACACTTATTCTATTTCTTCAAAATTTTAGATGATCTCTATAGGTATTAGTATTGAATGTATGAATTTTCTCTTCTCAATAGAGTATCGTATATTTATTTTTCATTTGCTTAGATTAAATGATTTAAGTAGAAATTAAGAGTATATGCTTTGATCTTATTCATGCATGATTTCTACCAAAAAGTGACATATATGGGTTTACCTAAACCAAAATGAAATAGAAAAGCAACAAAATTAACCACTCATCAAAATCCTACAAAAATGTACAATCTGTACATAAGACTACTCTAAAAAAATATGTTGAAAATTCTCTTTAAAAAAGGAGGGAGATAAAGAATATATCGTATAATCTATATACTATGACTTTTTTAGACTTAAAAAGTTGCGAGAGTTGGTTAATACAAAAGAAATATAGGAAATAATTCCTCTAGAATTCACTGCATTTATTTTTCCTACAACTCTAAAAGGAATATATCTTGAAATTCTTCCTTAGTGAGTTTGAATCATGCATGAAAATAATATACATGATATCTTTCTAATTTATACATTCAATTCCTTTCTCGAGATAAAAGTTATGCACTATTTTGAGCCTTTTTTCTTTTATAAGTACGTGGACTTACTAGCTCATTTCTTAACATAAGTTCTATTCACATACCCCTTAGTATGAGTAGGTGAACCCATAGGATTCAGTGAATTGAGAGATTGACTTGTGAGGAGTAGAGTCGAAGCGAATTCAGATTCCAAACATTGAAATTTGGTGAAGTGAAAACAAAACATTTTTTACTAATTATTGTAGTAAATCATGAATGTTTAAGAAAATAGAATAATCTATACATAAAGGTTTTAATTATAAAACTTAAATGAAATTTTTAGCATGAAATTTTTGATTAATTACTTGTTCTATTTTTTTTTATTTTAAAGATTGTTTTATTTAGTTCAATTTTTGTAGATATCATTATTTAAAACCCTAATGAGACTTAAACTAGTCCACTAGGGCAACCTAGGGGTCTAACGACTTGTTGCATATGCTAAAAGCAATCGTGTTAATTCACGATAGTGATTTACAATGTTTTAATTTTTAGTTTTAATTTTTAGTTTTAATTTTAGTCTTTACCACTTCTCTTGCTAAAGGAATAGCATGAAGCTCATTGGGGGTTGTGATGAGTGCTTAAAAAGTAATAAAATTACCATGATTTAATGTACTTTAATTGATTGAATAGATTTATATTTATATGATTTTAGCATATTTTTATATAAGTTTCACTACTACAAAAATGGGTATTTAAGTCGATATGTAAAGTCAGTTTTTGAAAAAACCCGACTTATAATGAATTTAAAGTCGGTTCAATGTAGAACCGACGCTATCCACGTAGGATGTAGCATCGGTTGATGTGTCGAACCAACGCTATGCGTGGACATAGGGTCGGTTCCAGGTGTTAACCGACGCTACGCTACGTGGATAGCGTTGGTTCACCACGTCAACCGATGCTACGTGCATGTGTAGCATCAATTTGACATGTCAACCGACTTTACGACTACCATTTCCAACGTCAGTTAGTGGGTTTTCTTCCTCTCTAACTAATCTTTTAGATCCCCTATTTTTTTGAGCAAAATACTCAAAACATTTATACCCATTTTTCACTTACAAAACACCATTTTTTCTTCCTTTCCTTCATTTTGTCACTTCATTTACTTTTGTAAGTATTTCTATTAATTTTATGCACTTATTATTCATATTTTTTTCATGTTATTATTTATGTGTATAGATTTTTGTATTATATATGTAGGTTTGTATTATAACATAAGGAGAAGAATATGATAATCTTGAATAAAATAGAACAAAATCATGGTAATTTTTCTGCTATTAATTAATATTTTATTGTTCAAATATTTGTATTGTTTGAACTATTTGTTAAACTGATTTTGGTTTTTTTTTCTACTCGAATATAGGTTTTTATTTCATTATAATAGAAAATGAGTAAATTTAAGTAGGTTTTTTATCGACTTTAATGCCGCTTTTTGTAGTAGTGTTTGTCTTTTTAGAATGATAAGTGTTTTTATTGTTTTACCAGTATTTTCATTCAAAAATAACTTAAAGACTCAAATAAAAATACTAAAGGTAATACATCACAAATATATTGAAAAAAAATGTGAAAATGTTCAAAAAATGAAAAAATTGGACCAAATGGGTCAAAACGGTAAAAAATTTCAAAAATGGTGAGTTTTGTGTGCGCCAGCACATACCTGTACCAAGTCCCGCATGTGCGTACACCTCGTACATGCTCGTGTCGAGTCCGACATGTGCCAGCATACATCCGCACTTGTCCCGCATATGCCAATGCTTGTTTGAAGTAAATCTCACCCCCCACACGCGTGCAAGCGTGTTCAAACGCATCCAAAATCAAATTTTGTGGTATTTTTCACCTTTTTTGGCCTTTTTCTCATCTATAAATGACCCTATCCCACATTGAAATATCATTCCAAAAATCACAAACTTCTCTCTCTCTTTAGCTTTCTCTCTCTAGTTCTTAGTTTTTTTAGTTTTAAAGTTCTTCTCATTTTGAGAAGAACTATTTATGCTTTTATAGATTTCTATTTTTTGATTCAATAAATGAAAATGCAAATCTATTTAGATGTTTTCCAGTAAATATGATATAATAATAACTTTGTTATGTTTGCAAAATATTAAATACATAAAACATCTCTATAAAATAAATTGATTTATTTTTTATTCAAGTTTTTATATTAACGATTTTAGAGAGAAATATATTATTTTTCATTACAAACTTAAATCTAAAAATTAAATTTTATGGTTTAAATATATAATCTGATATAAAGTAGTGTTATTTTATTTGTTGGAACAATCTCCTAGTAGTTAGAGTGAAACTCTATTTCAAATGTTTTTATAATAACTATTATTCGAAAATGTATTGACAACATACTTTCAGTAATGGTTTTAAAACATGAAAGTTAGTACTCGGATAATTAAATTCTTTGGTTTAATTTGGATACCTTGAATAAAGTTTAAAATGTCGAAGCCCACCAAAGGTGCCATTTAAATGGTCCATTTTTAATCTCTTAGAAAAAAGAAATTAGTTTAATTAACCAAATTAATTGTCGACCCTACCCATAGGTGTTAACTGATTTGTTTAATTAACAAAGAATATCTAACCCCACCAAAGGTGGTATTCATATAAAAAGAGAGAATCAATAAATATCAATTTATATCTTTAATAACCTAAATAATATGAGCAAATATAATTAACTTAATTATTATATCCATAAATACTCCTGTGTTATAAATGATAAAAATTTGCATTATCATAACAGGATATTTAGGATTTAATTTCATTTTTAAAAGTTTGAAAAATAAATTAAAAACCACATATATTCCTTCCGTAGAACTACCTTGGGAGTATAATTTTAATTTGCTATAAAATGATTGGTGCATTTGCAAGATTTTTACGAAATAAAACAAAAGTATTTGCAAGATCGGTATTGCATGCTAACCTGATGCTGATCTTGTGTCTCATTAAGACAAAATGTTGGCATTATGCCCAAATGTACCCCAAACTCTACATTCCTCTTGATTTGGATTTTTTGTGTAATGAGAAGTTGCATTTGCTTAGATAACTCTACAAGTTGCAAGGTCATTTCATTCTTAGAGCTAACTTCATTGACCGTTTCTCTCCTTCCACTAGCACTTTTTTCCTGGGAATTAGTAACTAATAACTCATATAGCTCATAAGTTTACTCAGTAATATTTTCTTGCATAGTCCCCCTATCGTATTATCAACAATGTACTCACACTGTTGTGTAAATCCATTAAAAATAATTGGTTTTATAACTATGATATGGGCATTGGATCAAAAGGAGTTTCAATCTATCCCAAGCTTCATAGAAGACCTCTCTATTCATTTAGAAGAATGTTACTATCTTGGGCCTTAAGTTGGCAGTCTTTTGATGGGAATAGAACCTACTCATAAATTGTTTCTACACTACCTTCCAAGTAGTTAATGAACCTAATTATTGAGGCATAAGCCAATACTTAGCTTTATCCTTGAGTGTGTAAGCAAAATATTACAACCTAAAATGGTCTTCATTAATTATCTGTAGTGGAAATGTTTCCACAATAGCATAAAAATCTCTAATAGAGTTTAAAGAGTCTTCAATAGGGATACCATAAAACAAAGGTAACATGGAATAGTGAATCCTTTTTAGTTCAAAATTATTTAAAGCCTCTTCCAGTTGTATGCAAGAAATAGCATTGCTAATGATTGACCTTGCATACTCATTCATCAATTTCTACATATCTCTATCATCATCCATGTTTGATTGCACTTGAGATTTCATTTCCTCGTTTTGAATGTCAATGTCCAAATTTCTTAAAAAATGATCTAGTAGATGTTAACAGTCTAAAGTACAGGTTCTTTTTCCCAAAGTTCTCTTACTTTTTATACACCAATAAAAACAAAAATCATTATAATAGAGAACTTTAAAATAAGTACTTTTAGAAGTATGAACAAAGCAAAAAAATTAAAAATAAACAACTACGTAAGCTAGGTACTTAAAAATAAGCGATAAAATAAAACTAACTAAAATAAAATAAATAATATATAATATTTCTTATACATGTAACTTGTAAGACAAACAATTTATGATACAAACAATTTATAATACATTCAATTTATTTTATAAGTTAAATAAATAATTACAACATGTTAACATACAAGACATATATGTTACTACACAGAAATACTAAACAAAATATTTAACAAAATGGAATTTAAAATAAACTAAAGTAAAACTAATAAAATAAAATAAAAATTAAAAAGAATTGAGTTAATAATTAAGTATGTGAATAAATTAAATTAAACTAAATTAAATTAAATTAAATTAATTTTTTTTGAAATTTTGATTTTCTATTTCTTGATTTTTTTTTAAAATTAAACAACTCTACAAAATAAATATTTTTAATATTTTCGATTATAAAAATTTAAAACACTATTTTTTCCATGCAACAATACCAAAAACTTGATAGTTAAATTTTGTACATTTATAAAAACCTCAGATATTTGGGTTTTGAAACAAGAATTATGATTTTAAATAATTCAACAAACTTCATAAAAACAATTATGAAAACAAAACCTGAACATTCTATCACGATATTTTGGTTTTGAAAAATCTAAACTAATAACATAAAATTAAAGATAGAAAAAGGATTCGACAAATATCAAGCATACAAACATTTAACAATCAATGGAGAATTAATGGGATTTTTGCTAGTTGATTATGTTTGATAGAATTAATTATGTTATTAAAATATAAATCTAGATTATTGATTATTCTTTATATGTATAAATAGTGCCTTTGGTCGGGTTACTATTTGTTATTAATTAAATCATTTAACACCTTCGGTTGGGAACAATTTAAATCCTATCAAGCTATCTAAATTAGATTTTAGATTCATGTATAGAAACCTAATTTTATATTTTAAATCTATTGCAAAAATATGTTTTCAATAAATTTTTCAATAATGAATCTTGTAAAAATCATTGAAATAGAAAATAATTCTAAATTTGATGTAAATTGATGTATCTAAAATCTAATCTTAATATTTTAAATCTATTATGAAAAATATATTATCAACATATTTTTAATAATAAATTTTGTAAAAATCTTGAAATAGAAAATGATTTTGTGTTAATATTTTAAGTGGGGGCAATTCAATAAGTTTTGTTAAGTTATTAGTATAAATGTGTGCCTACGTGGGTGTCTTGGTATTTATTAGCATGTGTGTTTATAGAATTAACAAGCACATACTCTAATGAATCCCTAGGGTGCTTGTCATAAAGCACGTCAATGGTTAGCTTATCAGTAGCATTTATCTGAAAGCAATCACTATCATATCAACATCAAAATATTTAATTGCTTTGAACACATTAAATGTTACTTGTTCATCTTACACTCTTATTGTAAGCTCACCTTTTTGTACATCAATGAGTGCTCTTTTGATTGCTAAGAATGTATGACCAAATATGGTAAGAATGTTACGATCCCTTTACAAGTCTATTTTAATGAAATCTATAGGAAAGATAAACTTGTCTAATAGAACACTTTCTACCACAGTGTCCCTTAATTGATTTATCTACCATTTGTAATATTTATGAAGTGGTTTTGGCTTTACCAACCCTTAATCTCTTGAAGACCAAAATGGCATAAGGTTAATGCTTGAACCTAAGTCACATAGTGTTTTCTCAAAATTCATGTTTCTAATTGTGCAAGGAATGTGAAACCTTCCCAAATCTTTAAATTTTTGGGGTATTTTTCAAGCAAGGATGGCACTGCAACCTTCAATCAAGCTTATTGTTTCATTATCTCCAAGCCTCTTTTTCTTAGTAAAACTAAGATGGTATATGTTCAAGTTCATATACAACTGGTATATTTATGGCCAGGTAAAGTTTCCCTATTGGGGTTTCTAAATTCAAAATTGATGCCTCTAGAATAGACAGTTTGTATTTACTGACTAGATGAATTTTTTCATCATCGCTATTAAAGAATTTTTATTTTTCCCAGTAGATGGCTTATTCTCTTTGGCATAAGATTGTTTTGGTTGTTGAAAACTAGGTTATGGAAATGATTAATGGTTGAATTGATTACCACCTTTATTATTGTTATTACTCAAAGAAAAATTTGGATATTTTCTCCATCCTTTGTTATATGTGTTCAAGTATGGATTATTGTTTGACATTATGCATATAGCATGCTGATTTAGGATTATTTGGACAATTATCAAACAAATAAGCACCACCATAAAAAACCTAGGGTAGCCCTAAATCTTGGATCTAGTTTATACGCATTGGAAAGTTTTGAGCCTTCAAAAGATACACCAAAGATGATACATGAGTTGTGAGTGCTATGATATCATTTACCTCATGCACTCTGACAAGTCTTCTTGTGGCTGTCATTCGGTTCATTGGCCATTGATAATTATTACTAGCCATTTTCTCAAGTAAATCTTAAGCTTGATTGTAAGATTTGGCTAGTAGAGCTCCATTAAGAGGTGCATCAACAATGGTTCTTGTTTGAGCATTGAGACTATTGTAGAGTGTCTCTATTTGGATATAATGAGGGATACTGATGAGACAAAATTGGCATCGGGTTAACAATACCGATCTTGTTTATAGTTTTTTTATATTTGTAAAACTCTCGCAAGTGTATGAATCATTTTATAGAAAATGACAAGTATACTCCCAAGGTCGATCTAAGGTGATATAAGGAAGGAATATATATGGTTTTTAATTTATTATTCAACGTGTGTATGGCTTTTAAAGTCAATTCACATATTGAACTCACTTTCGTTAATTGAATTTAACACGTGAACCAACTCTACATGTAAAGTCGGTTCACGTGTTGAACTGGCTTAAATTTTTTTTTTTACAAAGTTTACCTATTTTCTATTATACTCAAATTAAAACCTGTATTCGAAATCATTACATAATAGCATAAAAAATAAACATCTATATAACAAATAGTTTAAATAATACAAATAACTGAAAAATTAAATATTAATTAATTACTTGAGAATTAAATTTATTACAAAAAATAATTTATATACAATACATATATATTTAACTTAAATTACAAATAAAATGATGTTGTCTCTTTTGTGATGGATTTTGTGATATTCTTACTTTATTTCGAGGAGAGGAAGCTTGGTTGGCTTAGAATTACCAGCATAGTGACTAGGAAATTGGGCAAAAAATAGGTGATCCATATAACAATTAATTCCCCTAAATACATAAGCACGTAAACATACATGTAACAAGCAGTCCAAACTTTAGAGACAAAGGAATGGAGAAATTAAAGCATTATAAAAATTACCATGGTGTTGTCCTATATTATTCATGATCATCAGATTCTTCTCCTGATATTATAATTTGAACAAAGTGTTTTGTCCATTCTTCTCTTAAATCATTAAAAATTTGCATATCATAGCCCCACTTGTTCCAACCAAAGAACTATATGTAATTAAATTCAAAATAAGAATGTAATATCATGAATTCATAAAAAATAACTTATATATGTTAAAAGATTAATAAAAGAGATTATCACATCGACATCAGAGTGATATAATAATAACCTTATCCCTTCGAAATCATATTAGCACTGTATTAATATTTTGTCTATAAATATGAAGCTATTTGGAATCAAGCTGATATTTTTAATGCTATAATGAGCTCTAAATATGAAGTTAGGTGAAACTCTAATTTGTTACTTGGATTGGTTGAGTTTTGGTGCCCATAAACTTATGGAACAACTTTTTCTTCCCAACCAACCAAAGTAAAAAATCGAAGTTACACTTGATTTCATATTTAGAGTTCATTATAGCATTAAAAATACCAGCTTGATTCTAAATAGCTTCATATTTATAGAAAAATGATTAATACAGTACTAATATGATTTTGAAGGGATAAGGTTATTATTATATCACTCCAGTGTCAATGTGGTAATCTCTTTTACTAATTTTTTAACATATATAAGTTATTTTTTGTGAATTCATGATATTACATCGGAATGATGATTCTTGGTCGTTTTCCTATACTTGGCTGGCTAGTGACTACCATGATGTTGTCATACAAGGGAACTAGGCAAGAGATATGAGATGAAGTTTTGGCAAAATATAGGTCCATATAACAAATCATTCCCCTAAATACATGAGCATATAAACATCTATCAAGCAAGCTGCCTAGACTTCAGACATAGGAATAAAGAAATTAAAGCATTATAAAAATTACCATGATGTTGTCATATGATATTCAAGATCATTAGAATCTTCTCCTCATTCTTCTTGTGATGATATAATTTGAACCATATGTTCTTCCCATTCCTCTCATAAATCATCAAAAATTTACGGGTCTAGCCTGACTTGTTCCAACCAAAGAACTATATGTATTTAAATTCAAAATAAGAATTTAATTTCATGAATTCACAAAAAATAAGTCGTATATGTTAAAAAGGTATATTGGTAAAATAGATTAACACATCTTTAATTGGAATTTTGATATTTGTGATGATTTTGCTCATAAACTTCATGACATAGTAACCACACATGACTCTATAATTTTATTGTGGAACCTACAAAAAACAAGTGTACATTATATAACATATTCAAACATCTTTATTATTCAATAGTAAAATTAATTAAATTATTAATATTCGTTTATACATACCATAACTTTGTCCCATATAAGCTTATAAATTTTTTTAAGGGCAATGCCCCTACTCTTGTTCCACAGCTTCCATGTCCTTTCAAAGTTTATAACTGTTAGTTTTTTTTATTAAATATTACAAAAAACAATAGAAGAAAAATATCTAGCTATAACTCTTACATTTCAACAACTGCTTTTATATCTTTACTCAATTCTATGGAAGCTGAGTCACAGTACCAAACATGATTGCCATATAGATCAAGGATTACCAACATCCAATGATCTTGGCCTTGTTCAAACCTTAGTGCCCAAGGGATTATCAACTTTTGATTTATGTTAAGTTTTAATGCCCTATCGCATAATTGTTTAACTCTAATGCTAACATCCTTCTCTTGATATTGATTGAAAAATGAAGAATTATAGAACATTGGTAAATGTGATGAGTGATTAGCTTGAAGTCAATAATAACATGCCCTTTATAAAATAATTATATATAAATAATTAGTTAATATAAATATAATTATATATGTTCTATATAAATGAAAGTTATTTACCGATTGGGGACTCACCTTGTCCACACTTGAATTATACTTAAATCAATCATTTGATATTCAAATAATTGTAATATGCACACGATCGATATATAGATTTGGCCAATGTCTACACTAGAAATTTCTATAGGAAATGGCACAATCCATATCATTTATGCTAGATGCCCTTGCAACAATAGTCATCAAAGCGCCAAGATTTCTACTAAAATTTATAGCACAATTATAACTATGCTTTTTCCATGGCTTCTTCTTGAATGACTTAGTACGTGATGATTGCCCATTAGACATAGATTTACCACGAGATACTTGCTTTGTTTCTCTTAAATGTGCCGCACTTACTAATTATGGTATAATAGACTAAAGAAGAAGTATTATATGTGTTAGTAACAATAAAAGAATAATAATAATATAATAGTAAAAATAGTGTTATTTTAAGTAAAAAAACATAGTACCATGTCAAAATTAATCACAACTTAACTCGACGGCCAAGCCACATATTGTCCAACCGCTTCTTCGATTGTGGTAGTATCAGAAGGCACAGGTAGTGGACAATCATGGAATAATGATTGATCAATTACTATTGGCCAATAATTTGGAAAATAATGATTATGAATCATTCGATCATCACTCAATTGTTGTACCGTTCCAATAGCAATAAAGTCCATTGATAAAGGATGTTTCAACAAACATTTCATATTCTATAAAACATTGAAGCATTATATATAATAAATAAAATATATAATAAAAAGTAAAAATAATAGACTATCTACATAAACTTTAAATCTTACCACAAATGATTCATGAAGTAGAGGAGGACTCCCATGTGGGGTAGCTATTGGAAGTACATTCTCATCAAAACATTCATCATGATGTGATGGATGGTAAGAATGCACATATTGCATTGGGGAAAATGAACAACTACCTGATTGCATCTACATTCCTGGCATAAAGGGAGGACCAATAGCATGACAATATCCCATATAGGATATAGGTTGGGCACCATAAGATTGCATGGGTGGCATGCCTGGCATGGATGGTGGCATACTTGGCATGGATGGTGGCATGCTTGGCATGGATGATTACATGCCTGGCAAATATGGCATGCTCTGATTGTAGTATGCTACCATGCCTGACATGTGTTGTGATTGATATTCTTTTAAAGTGAAAATCTAACTTAACATTGAGGCCTTAAAATACTCGAGTTCTTCTTCAATTTTATAGTACTTCTCTTTACTGACCATCTGAGGGTTTTGTTTTGGAATGTTAAAAAACTCCATATAACCATCATATTGGCTTCCTCCCCTAACACGACCAGGATGCTCACATTCGAATGCATGACATATTGCATCTCTCTCTAGCTATTCGATTATTTCACCCATGGCTATTTGTTCTTTAATAGGTTTCTATCAATAATAAAGCAAACAAACATATCATACATTATTACATCAATTAGAAAAAATCATAAGGACTTTGTATCAAGTTAAATTACTAACCAACTTATTTAGTTGTTCTTTTCCTTGTTAAATCATTGGTCTTGACTTCTTCGTTTTGAGGGTGTCTTTGTTTTTATATACAATTTAGAATGGGTCACTGGTCGACCCAATTTAGCTTGCTACATAAATTAAATAAATTTATTAACCAGGACATCAACTAAAATTTGAGAAAAATAAATATAAAAAAATTTATAAATTAAGAACTTAATAATACCATTCTATGTCTAACTTCAAGATTTGAAGACCTCCCAGTACCGTTAGGAAGAACATTATGCATTTCTATATTATGATGTTTTTCCTAATAATTTGAAATTCATTCGTACGCCTATAATCCACGAAGTCTTTCCAAACTTGGGGTTCAATCCAGGGGTTTTCTTTAGGGTTTTTGTAAAGTTGTGCTTCATCAAGTGGTTCCAAATATGGAAACACATAATTTCTGGCCAATCTGGAAGTTTTGTATTCCTTCCATGCCTTATTTACAATCTTATAACACTTGCTTATCCAAGTGTTAGAATTTATAACGATTCTGTAAAAACACATTACAAAAGATGAGATATAATGCAAAAATATATAATATA
Source organism: Hippophae gyantsensis (assembly GCA_030763125.1). Classification (NCBI taxonomy): domain Eukaryota; kingdom Viridiplantae; phylum Streptophyta; class Magnoliopsida; order Rosales; family Elaeagnaceae; genus Hippophae; species Hippophae gyantsensis. The sequence goes on along the minus strand of CM061031.1, from coordinate 53,217,528 downwards.
TGTAATTAGTTATAAAATAAAAGAGACTTACACAAATGGTTTTCAACATTTTTAACTTTTTAGATTCGTCAACCCTAGTCCAATCATTTATATTGATTGGTATACTTGACTTCACAAGTCTACCAATAGAAGATTTCAATTATTGGCCATTTTCCCCTTAGGGATTACCAGTAGCATCAAATAGAATGGGTACTCTATCATCTGAGTTAAGTGGAGCATCAGGTATATTTTCCTAACCCCTTCTTTTCAAATTCCCTAATAGATCATTTGGATCTACAATCTCTGGTACCCTAGGATCCATGAAATATCTACAAACAAAGATGAAATAGAAATTAATTGAAAATTTTAATTCCAAACATATAAACATGCAAGAGTTAATAGAGTAATATAAAACATACATTATGTTTAATTAGAAGGTTGATCATATATATATATTCCTTCACAATCACTTCGAGTCCATGACGAAGAATCATCGTCATTAACTAGACCATCACATACATTAGACAATTTGTTTGAGATGTATCAAGCATGTCATCATCTTATAAGGCATTATAATGGTAGAACTCTTTTTGGGGAAGCGTTAACACAACAGACCATCTTGTGTCAATTTGATCGCTCACATAAAATACTTATTTTGCATGAAGTGCTAACATGAAAGGATCATCAATGTGACTTATCTTGGATAAATTTACAAGGGAAAATCCAAAATTGCCTATTTTATATACAACATTGATAACATCTTCGACCCAATCACACAAGAATACTATTTCATGAAAGACCTCATAATCGAGTTCTTAAATTTCTTGAATTATACCATAATATGTTCGATCAGAAAGTATAAGAAACTGGAAAATTGCATAGTTTGTGCAACTATCTTCACACCACAATTCTGATTTACTCAGACTTTGTCCCTTGCTTGAGTTGTAAACCTTGATTGATTAATTGTGAAACTATAATATGGTTTGACATCGAATTTTGGACCATGTGTAAGCCATTCTAAACTTTATGTTATTTTATGATTGGGTTTGTTGAGTTCAACTCGAATCTATGCATACAAAAACATGAAATATGTTTAAAACAATGTTTTAAAACATTTCCTAGAAGTGCTCATGAATTCTTGTATGTGACCCTTACATTGTTGCAAAACCAATTAATAAGCTCTCGCTTATGTTCATCATACACCCATTTTTTTCCTCCGTTTTTTTATAATGAGGATCGATCTTCAGTAAGTTTATATACATTCTGTAATGTTATTAAAGATATATCAATTAGATATCACTAATAGTTAAATAGAAAATTAAACATGTCATCACTTACTCTATGTACAGTTGTGCCTTCTTATTATTTACAAAAATGGTTCTGTGTGCTTTTTTCCATCAACTATGATCAATAAAAAATTTCTTACTTCTACCAAGTATAAGGTTACCTACTATGGTCATGTGACGTTCTAAGAACAACTTATGCATAGGATTCCCAATTTCAGTGCAACCACTAAAGTACTCAGAACAAAACTCAATGGCCTCTTCAGCAATGTGACATTCCACCATGCATCCTTCAAGTTGATTTCTATTATTTACATATCCTTTAAGGACTTGCATATATCTCTCAAAAGGATACATACACCTTAAGTAACTAGGACCACACAATTGAACCTCTGGAACTAAATGAACACACAATTGAATCATTATATCGAAGAAAGAAGGAGGAAAATATTTTTCAATTAGACAAAAATTCTCTACAACATCTTTCTGTAAAGAGTTTAACATGCCAATTGATATAGATTTCTTTCATATTGTATTTAAGAATGAACAAAGACGAATTATTGATAATCAAACAGGTTTTGGAAGAATTGATCTAATAGCAACTAGAAATAACTGTTGCATTAAGATATGACAATCATGTGATTTCAATCCATAAAGTTTCTTATCGGTGATAGACACAAAATTTCTTAAGTTGGATGAGTAACCATCAGGAACTTTCACGCCCGCCAAACATTTACAAAACACATTCTTCTCTTTTGTTGACATTGTATATGATGTTGCTGGAAAGTAAGTTCGATTCTTATCATTTTCCACCCTTGGTGGCAATTCTGGTCATATACCTAGTTTCTTTAAATCCAGCATTGCTTTAATTCTATCCTACATTTTTCCAGGTATATTAAGTAATGTACCAATCAAGCTCTCACATACATTTTCCTCAATGTGCATGACATCTAAGATGTGACAAATATATAGGTCTTTCCAATAAGGTAATTCCCAAAATATTGATTTTTTATTCCAACAACCATGATCTACTGATTCAGTAACATTTTCATTTTCATCTCTTCTATTAGTTGACCTCTTTCATTTCCCTCCATTAGTGAGTATTATTTTTCTCATCTTTCCATATTGTTTAAATGTCATACCAATCAATTGACTTATATCTTAACACCTTGCAAAGTTCGGGGTGTAGGATCATGATCTTCTTCACCATCGAACGGTTTTTTTTGGTATCTAAACTTGTGTCCAGATGGAAAAAATCTTCTATGTCTTCTATAATACATCTTTCATCTGTAAACAAGATAATTTATAGAAGTGCCATCACTACATATAGAGCATCTCATATAACCTGTAGTTACATGTCCTCATAAGTTCCCATAGGTAGGAAAATCATTAATTGTCCATAAAAGGACCCCCCTCAAGTTAAAGTGTTCTTCTTTATATGCATCATAAACATTTACACCATCATTCTACAATGTCTTTAAATCATCTATCAAAGGCTATAAATATACATCAACATCAACATCGGGTTGTTTTGATCTTGAGATCAATAATGTTAACATCATGAATTTTCTTTTCATGCATAACCAGGGAGGAAGGTTGTATGTTACCATAATTACTGGTCAACAACTATATCTACTACTAAGAGAACTATGTAGATTAATTCCATCAGCAATGGCAAGACAAAGATTGCACAGATTGGATGCAAATTGAGGGGATATATTATCTACTACTTTCCAATTTGGAGAATCATAAGGATGATGTAGCACCACATCATCAGATCAATTATCTGAATGCCAAGTCAACATCTATGATGTTTCTTTACTTTTGAACAAACTTTGAAAGCGAGCAATTGGAGGAAAGTACCAAAGAACATTTGCGGGCACGCCTTTCTTAGGTGTTGTCTCATTTGTAGCATGCTTCCATCTAAATTCTTTACACATCATACAATCATCTAATGTCTCATATTCTTTTCTACAAAGAATGCAATCATTTGGACAAGCATGAATCTTATGATTTTCCATGCCAATTCGACTAAGAGATTTCTTCACTTCATACATTGAAGATGGCAATTCAATACCCTTAGGAAACATATCTATTAGTACATTTAGTAATTCTGTGAATCCCTTGTAAAAAAAAACCATTTTTTGCCTTCACATTGTACAAATGAACCAATCTTGACATTTTAGTGTATTTCTTGCATTTTTAATACAACAGTTTTTCGGCTTCTTTTAGAAGTTTTTTAAAGGTTTTGGAATCATCCTCATGTAGTTCATCTTCAACACCATTAAACATATTTTCTGTCTGTACATTATGATAAGATGTATATAATCCACTCACATTCTTATTTATCTTTTCTCCATGAGTATTATCAATATTTTCTCCATGATAATACCAACATTTATAACTCAGAAGAATACCACTATGGATAATGTGATACTAAACCTTGTCAACATCATAAAATTGCTCAGTTTTACATTTAACACATAGGCATCGAATCATACTAATTTCATTATTATTATATCTACAAGCAAATTGCAAGAAACTTTCAACTCTAGAAATGTAGTCCTGCTCGATTCTACACTTTGACATCCAAGATTTGTCTATTTTCTATTAATGACATTAAGCATATTGAATATGTATTTAACCAATATATTTCAGATATTATTATATATAAATTCCCTAGTTATTAGAATATCTATCAAAACATCATATAAAAATAAATGCATAAAAACCAAACATAACAAATATATATACATAAATATAATTAAATGAGATTGATTGTAATTACTAATAATAATATGCCACATCATTTGAGTTGATTTCAAATTTAAGATATATAAAAAACATTTATATAACAATTTTGTGATGACTAATATTTTTTTTAAATAACTACACTACAAACCTAAATTTTTAATAAGCATTATATTGTTGAATCATGTGTTTTCCATTTCAAATTAACAAAAATAAATAAATTAAAAACCAACCTTAAATCACAGTCATAAATATATAAATTTATTTCATAATGAAATATGAATTTATATAAAACCTACATATATAATACAAAAAATTATACGCATAAATAATAACACATAATATACAAAAAAATTAAATATGAATAATAAATGCGTAGGATTAATAGAATACTTACAAGAGTAAATGAAGTGACAAAATGAAGAAAATAAAGAAAAAATGGTGTTTTGTAAGTGAGAAAATAGGTATAAAAAATTTAAGTATTTTTCTCAAAAAAAAAGGGGATCTAGAAGATAAGTTAGAGAGGAAGAAAACCCACTAAACGGCTCTGGAATTGGTGGTTATAGGTGGCCAAAAAATGAGAAAGATTGGAGGAGGTTTTGGGTTTTTGAGAGATATAATGCCCTTGGAATAGTTTCTGTCTAGGGAAGAAAGAAGAGAAAAGGAAATATCCATGTGTGCAGTGTCGATTGACACGTAGAATGGACCCTATGTCCTACGTGTTGCGTCGGTTCTACGTGTCAACCGACGCTACATTCTACGTGTTTTCAATTCATTTTATGTAAGTTTTTCAACAAATTGACTTTAAATTCATTATAATTCAATTTTAACCAAAAAATGACTTTAAATCTCGATTTAAATAACCACTTTTGTAGTAGTATTGTCAAGAAATTTTGATTTTTGTATTTCCTAATCTAATAACAAAAAAATAAACATAGATATGATTCAATAAATAATTATGTAAATTTTTATCATTCATAACAGTGGAGTATTTGTGGATATAATAATTAAGTTAATTATGCTTGCTCATATTATATAGGTTATTAAAGATACAAATTGGTGTCTATTGATTTTCTCTTTTTTATATGAATTCCACCTTTGGTGAAGTTAGATATTCTTTGTTAATTAAACAAATCAATTAACACATATGAGTAGGGTCGATAATTAATTTAGTTAATTAAATTAATTCTTTTTTTCTAAGAGATTGAAAATGAACCATTTAAAGCCACATTTGATAGGGTTAGACATTTTAAACTTTATTCAATGTATCCAAATTAAACATAAGAATTTAATTATTCGAGTACTAACTTTCAAGTTTTAAAACCATTATTATAAATATGTTTTTAATACATTTTTGAATAAAAGTTCTTATAAAAAACTATTGAAATAGAGTTTCACTCTAACTACTGGGTGATTGTACCAATAAATAAAATAATACTACTCTAAATTAGTTCGGATAATTAAAACTTAGAATCTAGTTTTTAGTAGTAATGAAAAATAATATATTTCTCTCTAACATCCTTAATATAAAATCTTGAAAAAAAAATCAATTTATTTTATAGAAATGTTTTATCTATTTAAGATTTTGTAAGCATAACAATGTTATTATTATATCATAATTTACAAATAGCCAAACATGTTAAATTTAATCACAGACAAATTAAACATAACATATAAGAATAAAACACAAAAAATTAACTCTAAAGAATTCATTTTAAAATTATACCTTAAAAGAATATTTACAGAACTTTGATGCTAAGTCTATTGCTAGAAAACATCCAAACAGATTTACATTTCCATTTATTGAAACAAAAAATAGATATCCATAAAAGAATAATAACTTAGAGAGAGAAAGCTAGAGAGAGAAGAGACTTTGAGGGATTTGAGGGGTTTTGAGGGATTGGAGGGGTGATTTGTAAAATGGGGGAGAGGGTCTTTTTATAGATGAGGAAAATGGCAAAACAAAGTGGGAAAATATCTCAAAATTTTATTTTGGATGCGTTTGGACAGGTTGGCATGAGTATAGAGGGTGAGATTTGCCGTAGATGTGCATTTGTAGTGCTTGGGTGCACAGAGGACAAGCGTGTGCATGTACTAGCATACGCGAGACTCAATGCAGGCATGTGTTGGGCATGTGCCAGCTACTTGGGGCGTGTGTTGGGCGTGCGTGCAAGACTATTCGCGGGCATGTGCTAGCTTGTGCAAGACTAAGCATTTTTAACATTTTTGACCATTTTAACCCATTTTGTCCAATTTTTTCATTTTTTTTACTTTTCCTCATTTTTTCTCAACATATTTGTGATGTATTGCCTACAGTATTTTTCTTCGAGTCTTTAAGTTATTTTTGAACGAAAATACCTAAAGAATAATAAAAATACCCTTGATTCCGAAAAGATAAATTTATATAAAAATATAATAAAATCATACAAAAATAAATCTATTTAATCAATTAAAGTATATTAAATAATGGTAATTTTAGTAGTTTTTAAGCACTTATCACAACCCCCACCAGCTTTTTGCTAGTCCCTTAGCAAGAGAAGCCATAAAAACTAAAATAAAAACTAAAATAAAAACTAAAAATTAAACTATCTTAAATCACTTTCGTGTATTGGCATGGTTGCATTTAGTATATACAACAAGCCATTAAACTCATAGGTTGCCCTAGTGGATGAGTTTAAGTCTCATGAGGGTTTTTAGTAATGAAATCCACAAACATTAACAAAAAAAAAATGAAAACAAAATAAGAAGTTTAGTAAAATTTCAAATAAAGTAAAAAGGGTAAAATAAAACAAATAAATGAAATACAAAAATCTCTCATACTTATAATATCTTTTAAATTTCATAATTAAAATCTTAAGCATAGATTATTTCAACTTCCTAAACATTCATGATTTATTATAATAATTATTTGAAAATAATTTTCATATTTCATATAAAAAATGTATCAATTTAATTTCACCCAAACTTAGTGTCAGAAATTCAAATTCACTTCGACTCTATTCCTCACAAGTCAATACTCTCGATAACATTGAATCCTATAGATTCAAGCACTTAAACTAAGGCATATATGAATAGAGTTTATGTTTAGAAATGAATTAATAAGTTTACATACTTATAAAAGAATAAAGGCTAAACAATAGTGCATAACTTCGATCTTATGAAAGGAATCGAATGTATAAATTATAAAGATCTCATATATATTATTTTCATATATAAATCAAACTTATTAAGCAAAAATTTCAAGATATATTCCTTTTAGAAGTGTAGGAAAATTAAATGCAATGACTTCTAAGAGAATTTTTTCCTATAAATTTCTTTTGTAATTAAATCATTTCTCACAACTGTTTAGGCTTTCTAGGTCATAGTATATAGATCATACTGTTCATTTTCGTCTCTTTCTTTCTATAATTTTTTTCTTTCTCTTATATTCTTTTTTTATAAGAGAATCCATATTTTTAGAGAATAGACCCATATACATATTGTACATTTTTTTATATGGTAAGGTGAATGATTAATATTTGGCTTTTTTGCTTGTATTTGTATAGGTAATCCTAGATATCTCTTTTTTAGATTGTACATTAAATTAATTCTTTTTTTAAGAGATTGAAAATGAATCACTTAAATGTCACCTTTGGTATGGTTACACATTTTAAACTTTATTCAAGGTGTCCAAATTAAACATAAAAATTTAATTATCCGAGTACTAACTTTCAAGTTTTAAAACTATTACTGAAAATATATTGTTAATACATTTTTGAATAATAGTTCTTAAAAAAACTTTTGATATAGAGCTTCACTCTAGCTACCGGGCAATTGTACTAACAAATAAAAAAACACTACTCTAAATCAGACCGAATAATTAAACCTTAAAATCTAATTTGTAGATTTAAGTTCGTAATAAAAAATAATATATTTCTCTCTAACATCCTTAATATAAAATATTGAATAAAAAAATCAATTTATTTTATAAAGATGTTTTACCTATTTAATATTTCAAAAGCATACCAACATTATTATTATATCATATTTACAAATAGTCATCCATGTTAAATTTAATCGCAAACAAATTAAACATAGCATATATGAATAAAACCTAAAACAAAACTATAAAGAATTCATTTTAAAATTATACCTCAAAATAATCCTTACAAAACTTTAATGCTAATTCTATTGCTGGAAAACCTCCAAACGGATTTGCATTTCCCTTTATTGAATGAAAAACTAAAAATTTATAAAATCATAGCTAGTTCTTCTCAAAAAAATAACTTTAAAACTAAAAATTTAAAAAAACTAAGAAAACTTTCTAGAGAGAGAAAGAACTAAGAAAGTTGTGTGCTTTTTACAATAGGGGGAGAGGGTCCTTTTATAAGTGAGAAAAAGGCCAGAAAAGGTGAAATAATATTTCAAAAATTGATTTTGGACATGTTTGGATAGGCTAGCATGCATATGGGGAATGAGTTTTATGGAAAATAGGTGTTTGGCACGCGTGGGCACTCATGGGAAATGGTACGAACATGTGCTAGTGTGGGCATATGATGGCGCATGCAAAACTCATTGCGGTTTATGCTGGGCCTGTGCTGGCTACGCTCGTGTGAGCGTGTGCTAGGCATGCACTGGCCGTATGCAGGCGTGTGATTGTTGCATACAGTGGTGTGTTAGGTATGTTTTGGACATGTGGGCATGCACGCATTGGTGCACACGAGACTTCGGCATGAATGGGCAACTACTCCCAAAATTTTGATGTTTTTGATAATTTTGATCGTTTTGACCCATTTTGTCCAATTTTTCCATCCTTTTGAATTTTCTTCATTTTTTTCTCAACATATTTGTGATGTATTGCCTCCAGTTATTTTCTTTGAGTCCTTAAGGTTTTTTTTAATGAAAATACCTAAAAAAACAAAAAAAAATACCCACTATTTCAAAAAAGATAAATTTATATAAAAATATGATAAAATCATACAAATATAAATCTATTTAATCAATTAAAGTACATTAAATTATGATAATTTTTGTGCTTTTTAAGCACTCATTACGACCTCCAACTAGCGTTTTACTAGTCCCTTAGTAAGAAAAGTTGTAAAAAATAAAATAAAAACTAAAAATTAAACTATCCTAATCGCTTCCATGGATTGATATTATTTCTTTTAGCATATGCAATAAGCTGTTAAACACCCAAGTTGCCCTAGTGGATGTGTGTAAGTCTCATGACGGTTTTCAGTAATGATACCCACAAACATTAACAAAAAGTGAAAACAAAATAAAATAAGAAGTTAACTAAAATTTAAAATAAAGTAAAAAGTCTAAAATAAAATAAAGAAATAAAATACAAAAATATCTCATGCTTATAATCTCTTTTAAATTTCATAATTAAAATCTTAATCATAGATTATTTTAACTTCCTAAACATTCATGATTTATTATAATAATTAATTAATTGAAAGTCATTTTCATATTTCATATAAAAATGTATCAATTTAATTTCACCCTAACTTAGTTTCAAGAATCCAAATTCGCTTCAACTCTATTCCTCACAAGTCAATACTCTCAAAAACACTGAATCATATGGGTTCAAACAGTCATACTAATTTATATACAAAGGAGTTGATGTATGTAAATGAACTAATATATTCGCATATGTATAAAGAAGAAAGGCTCAAAGTGTTATTTTAACGTTGATCTCGTGATAGGAATCAAATGTAAGGATTTATAAAATATTATACATTATTTTCATGTATCAATCAAATTCATCAAATAAAAATATCAACTAATATGCCTTTTAGAAAATGTAGGAAAATGCAAAGAGTTCATAGGGAATTACTTCCTATATTTTCTTTTTCATTAAACCATTTCTCACAAATGTTCAGACTTTTTTTTTTGGGTTATAGTATTTAGATTATACTATTCATTTTCCTCTCTTTCATTCTATTTTTTTTCTTTCTCTTATATTCCTTTCTTTAAAAGAGAATCCATTTTTTTAGAAAGTGGAACCATGTACAGATTGTACATTTTTTTATATAGTAGGGTGAGTGGTTAATATTTGGCTTTTCTATTTGTTTTTGTATAGGTAACCCTAGGAAAAGTGGGGACTCATCTTCTAGTAGTTTACCCATAACTAGAACTAGTGAACAAAATGAGGAATTAAATATTAAAATTAGGAGAAGTAAACGAGCTTAAACCCTTAAAGATTTTGGGTCTGATTTTTATGCTTATACCTTACAGGAAGATCCTCAAACTCTTAAAGAAGCATTTTCTTCTTTAGATGGAAACTTATGGGAAGAAGCCATAAATGATGAAATGAACTCTCTTGAGTATAATAGAACTTGGAATTTAGTTGACTTACCCCCTGGTTGCAAAACCATAGGATGCACCAATCACATAAATAACTTCCATACATGTACTTTTCTCTCTTGCTACTATCCACCAAATGGATGTCAAAATTTCTTTCTTAAATGGTGACCTTGAAGAAGAAATTTATATGGACCAACTTGAAGGTTTTGTTGTCCCAGGTCAAGAAAATAAACTTTGTAAACTAGATAAATCCCTTTATGGGCTAAAACAAGCACCTAAGCAATGGCATGAAAATTTTGATAATCTAGTTATCTCACATAGATTCAAAATAAATGAAAGTGACAAATGCATTTATTATAAATTAGAAAATGACATTTGCACTATTATATGTTTATATGTGGATGACATGCTTATTTTTGGATCAAATATTCATGTTGTGAATAATGTGAAAACTTTGTTAAGTGCTAACTCTGATATGAAAGATCTAAGAGAAGCGAATGTAATCCTTGATATAAAGATTACTAGGTCTAAAAAGGGAATTTCTCTAGATCAATCTCATTACATTGAGAAGATCTTAAAGAAATATAATTACTTTAAATACAAACCTGTATATACTCCTTATGATCCTAGTGTAACTACACTAGACTAGACATAGCTTATGTTATGGGACTACTATGTAGGTTTACTAGTAGACCTAGTATAGAGCATTAGAATGGTATTGAAAGGGTTATGAGATACCTTAAGATAACTATGAACCTTAGATTACATTATAAAATGCTTCCTACTGTTCTAGAAAGATATATCGATGTTGATTGGAACACTTTATCATAAGACTGCAAAGTAGGTAGTGGCTATATATTTAGTATAGCTGGTAGAGCCATTTCTTGGAAGTCTAAAAAATAGACAATATTGGCTCAATCTACAATGGAGTCTAAAAATGATAGCACTAGCTATTGCTAGTAAAGAAGCAAAGTTGTTAAGAAGTCTCTTAATTGAGATCCCTTTATGGGAAAGACTGATACCAACTATCTTAATCCACTACGATCATACCATGGCTATTGTAAAGATTCATAACCATTACTACAATGGCAAGAGACGATAAATATATCGTAATCATAGTACTGTTAGAGAATTTCTCTCTACAGGAGCTATAAGAGTGGATCATATACGTTCTGATGAAAATTTGGCTTATCCTTTGATGAAAGGATTACCGACAGAGAATGTTTTTAAAAACTTGAAAGGAATGGGAAGAATGCCATTAGAATGAAGAGTCACTTGTGATGGTAACCCAACTTATAGACTAGAGATCCCAAGAAATAAGTTCAATGGTTAATAACAAGTCATAAAATGATATGAGAAAAATCATGCTATTTTGAAGTCCCATCTATATTGTTAGGAGCATGAAGTCCTAAAGCGAAAGAAAAAAGGATGAATTTCTTGGGCAAAATTTACTAGAGCATTCATTATACTGGGATACATATGCATAGTCGTAAAGCATGGGCTTTTTGAACTACACCTTGGAAAGGTTGTGTATGTAATGTTCTTAAAGATAGAGTTCAAAACTACAAGTTACTCTAGTATATTCTAAAGAATCAATACTATGCAAAAGTTCAAGTCGATAGACACCTTTTACTTATGCATAATCTTATACTGTTAATTGATCGGTTGCTCGATGAAAAACTATTTTTATATAAAAATCAAGTGGAGGATGTTGTTGGAAAAAAATTGAAATTTTATAAAACAACTGATGCCAATTTTTTTGCCTTATCTCTCACTGTTATTTTACATCAGTTTGGAGATGTATAAATCGAAAAGGATTGGCTATTGGGTTGGAGCCGCAAGGGACACCCACTTTTGTGGAAGGGGAGAGTACCTAGGCAAATGTGATACCATATATGCGCGGGCACAACCGTGTCATGTCGAGTTGAGTTTGAGTGCGTGTGCGTGTGTCAGGTGAGCAGGCATTTTATTTTTTGGAAATATTTTTTAAAATACTTTTCCACTCAGAAAATGGTCGTTACCTTTTTACATAGAAATAGCCGTTATTTTCTTTACTCATAAAATGGCCATTATTTTTCTTTACCCAGAAATATTTGTTAAATGATAATTATTCTTCTTTACACAGAAAATGACTGTTACTTTTCTTTACTCTGAAAATGTTCGTTACTTTTTTTTTACTCAAACATGACTATTATTTTCATAATGGACACACATTTTATCAAACCTATAAATAGAGGGCCTCAGCTCTCTGTTTCAACACAATAATTTCCAAACATCTCTTACTAAGAAAAAGCTCTCAAAAAGAAAAATAAAATGATCCTAAATTGTCTTGAGTTTTTTGAAAAACGAAATTTCATAGGTGTAGCATTCTGGTCTTCATTAGTGTAGTGAAGTTCTGAGATAGACAACAAAGATTCTAGGCTGTTTTATTCTAAGAACGACGGGGCTATGTTTCCTTGCACAATTTTGGGCAGAGCCGTAAAACATCTTAAAGAGAGCGACCTAGTCTGCGACTCTACCCAAGCAGTTCATTTCAGATTATCAATAATATTGTTCCTACATTGTTTTCATTTACTTATTTCAACAGATGTAGGCGGTGGCGGTGGAGCAATGTGGACCATGATGCGTGCTAATACCTTTTTCATGATCCTCATTTCTCTCCTCTCCCTTAGCTATATAAACACGCCTACCATCTTTGTTTCAACATACCAAACTTAAATAACAATTATGAGTTTCAAAAAAAAAATTCTCTCATAATTTTGTTTTACTTTCTTTAGTTTTATGTAGTAGTTTTCATTCAATAAGGTAGATATTTTTGGAGGTTTTACAACTAATGGATCAATGTATGAGCTATCTATAATAATTCATCTATGGTATTAATTTTGATAAAATTCTATTATTTACAAATTTAATTTTATGTATCTTTTTAAATGCTATTTTTAATCTACTGATCATTTATTAAATCTGAGCATGTCTGGTGAATTATGATAATGAGATTTTAGTTATGTTGATATGTTTATGTAGATTATTTAGGTGAATATTTTTAATAATAATTAAACAGCTATTATTTTCTATTTCAAAATTTTTTGCAAGATTTATTATTGAATAAATATATTGACAATATATTTTTCATAACATTTTTAAAATATGAAAGTTATGTTTTAGAAACATGAATCTAAAATCTAATTTAGATAGCTTTAATAGGAGTTTAAATTATCACCTTGATCAAAGGCGTTTAGTGATTTGACCGAAAGTGCTATTTATATATATAAGAAAGAGTCAATAATCTGGATTTATATTTCATTAACCTAATTAATTCTATCAAACATAATCAACTAGCTAATTATCCTATTAATTCTCCATTGAGTGTTAAATTTGTATTTGCATGATATTTATTGAATCAATCCTATATCTCTATGTATAATTTTATGTAATTAGTTTAGACTTTTCAAAACCCAAATATCATGACAAAATGTTAAGGTTTTATTTTTGTGCTTATTTTTAAGAATTTTTTTGAATTATTTAAAGCCACCTTATTCCTCTTTAGATCGACCTTGGAAGTATACTTGTCGCTTTTTACAAAGTGATTCCAACACTTGCAGAATAGACTCTGATACTAATATGTCTATGCAACTTGCAGAATTCACCTAGCAAGTTGCACTTCTTGCCACTCAGAACACTACAAAAAGAGAAGCATATGACGTGTGCAGTAGTTCTTGGCACTGTGATGACACATGTCTTTATAATTTAATAACATAAACAAAGTAGTCAGGCATACAATCGTGTGTAAAAATAAGTGCAGAAATAAAATAATAACACACGATATTTTTAGGTGGAAACAACCTAGGCCACAACCATGACCTAAGAGGAAAACCACCGGTCCACCGGACCACCTAACTTTCCACTATTAAATGCATAAATATAATCCTATGTGTCGTAGTTATCAAAGATATACCTGAAGTATAATTATCTGAAACTCGAGCATTTGTTTGGCTTTTCTTGATAGACTTGATAGTAGACCTAAAAATAAATTTACAGATAAATATTTTGTCCACGAAAATAGCCAAAACTCATAGTCCTTACAATTAGAAATCATGGACATATTTTGTTGTATTTTAGGTGTTTTTTGCTTCAAAATTGATAAACATGTTAACACACAAAGATAATACTTAGCACTAATAGGGATAAAAAGACTAAGGAATGTAAACCTTACTTCAAGAACCAATCATTGTGTAAGGAGACAAGAAAAATTCAACAAAAGAAAAGCATGCCATCGTGAATGATTTAATGTGCCGCTGCACACACCTCATGAAATGATAAGAACAAATCCTTATTGGGATTATCAAGTTGGAGACAATAAAGGGAACAACAAATGAAGAATGGGGAATGCGAAATGAGAATATATATTTTTTTAATATGAGGTGGGGTAGAAACGAAGATTGTATTATTTACCCCGTTTTTCGAAACTGTATAACGTATTTTAAAAAATATATAAAAATTAAATATTTTTAATTACAATTAAACTCAAATTAATCATAAGTAATACATTAGATATTTTATATTTCATCTTTAAGTTATATTTTTATTATATTAAAACATCAATAATTTTTCTATTATAAAAATTATTTAAATTGTATATTTAAATTTTAAAAATCTAAAATTTTATAATTTATAATTTATTATTATTATTTCAAACTAGGTTATACCAATTTTTTTATCAATGTAGTTTAATATAAAAGAATTATGTATTTATTGTTACATATAATTTATATTTTTTTATTTCACATAAATGTTGTTTATTATTTAACTTTTTATTCACTCAAAAAATTATTTTTCATTACAAAATATTTATTATTGATTTATTTTTTTAATAAATTTTCCTTTACAATTAAAATAAAAAACTAAAAATGATATTTAAAATATTATTTAAATCCCTGTTCCTTATTTGGAGGTCTTTGTTTCCTATTGAAGATCTTTAATATGTCTCTATAATGATTATAAATAAAAATGAATGATAAATTCTAAATCAAATATGAAAAATAGTGATGTGATCTCTAAGCCCGACATGTTCCGTTAACAAACCTATTCCTGGAGTATAAGGTGCTTGACATCTAAAAGTTAGTAGTGAATGAAGTACAAATACGTTGAATAGGATCAGACATTTCTTGCACACCTACCTTGATCGAAACTCATAATTCCATGTTATTTTTTTTTTATGGAGTTATCCTATTCAAACAAATACAAGGAATATTCAAACTTCTCTAATTTAAGCTAGCTACCGTCCAACCCCTCTAAACTGCCAAAGCCATAGAGATGATAACAGTTTGGTTTCACTCATAACCAAATTCAATCGACTAACATTTGGTGTAATTTAAACTAAACATTTCAAGTTATATGGGATCGGTTGGGTTAATATCCATGGTTAAAAAAAAAACCCAACCTCTACATAGTTTGAATATATATGATATGAACTTAAAAATTCTTAATAAAAAAATTATTGAGTAATATTTGTAATAATAATATATATGATATGAACCACACCAAATCCAACTTTATTTATAAGAAAATTAAAATCAAGAATATCTACTAAACAATTAGTAAAATTATGTGAATTGTGGAGTGCTTTTAATCCCAAAGAGAAAATATTACTAAATGTTATAATTGATTAAGTGATTAAATTAAAAAAAGAAAATAATAGTTAAAAAAAGTATCGAAATGGTGACCGAAGTTGAATTGTTTAATTTTACCATCAACAATTTATAATAAAATAGATAATACCTACCTTGTTTAATCCATTATATGTCGTACCCTGATATGACGAATTAGATTGGATACACATGAGACTCAACATATCAAGTCAAATATTCATTTGTAAGTCATATTAAATTTTATTTATTTATTGTGATCCATATATTGCGTATTAATTTGTATTTGTTTTATTTTTTTTCTTTTTTATATTTTTGGACAATTCAAATCATATTCTGAAACACATAGTTTGAATGTCAAGAAATTTGTGGTTGATTTTTCTATAACTTTGAGCTAAACTTGGCATAGATCTAGTACATTGGTACATTTTTTTATCAATGTCATTATAATACAAAGTGATCCATTTAACCTAGAAAAAAAAAACATCACGAGCAAGCATTTCTGTAGTGTCACCTATTGACTTAAAAAATATTTTTTCCATATAAATTTATTTATTGCTTTGTATGCAATGACATATTATTTTTTGAGAAATGCTACAATTTCCCTTTTTTTAGTTTTTTCACATATTTAGTATTCATATTTTCGAGAATATCTTATATATTACTTATTGGACACTCCCAATTAATTTAAGTTATTGATTCAGTTCCAGCACTTATTGAATTTATTTTTTATAAAAATAAAATATTAAGATGTTTAAGCATTTTCAAATTTATTAGTTAGATCCATAGATGTTATATAAAATTGTGTGCTAAATAGCCATACTAAATATTATTATGTTTTTGTTTCATTTCGTGATCGATATGTTGTTTAATATTATCTAAGTTTTCTCAATTTAAATAATATCTTGAACCACATTATAGTGTAGTATGATATTAAAATTTTCACTAATTTTTTTCAAGTTTTATAAAATTTATATGGATATTAGAAATTTCTCATCGATTTTTCTATGGCTTTCAATTATTTTTTCTCTTTTAAGTTCTTACAATTTTGTGTACTCTTCGTATTCATGATCAGTTGGGACATAACTTTGTTACTACTCTTTCACTGAATATATGTGTTGATTTTTCATTTTGTTGTCAATTTTTCTAAATAGGACAATTTTATAATTGACTAGCTATGTTGCATGTGTCATAAAGTCATGGGTCGATAGTTGGTTTATTAATTTTGAAAGTTCGGGAGGGTAACTATATATACCAAAAGTTAGAAAAGTATAGCCCTATTTATTCAACACAGGTTCAATTATTCTTATAATCATGTCGGATTCCCTTTCCCTGCACATGTTTAGGAATAACCACTGTTTTTTGTTTGAATAATGGACCTAATGCTTATTTAAAATCTGAGGAAGAAAATAAAACATAATGGGTGTACAATATTTACAATGACAGTCTTTGGGTTTGTCATAAAAACTTAATTTACTTTTTCGTTTGGACAAATGATATTTACTATATATAGTTTTGTAAATAGTTAATCACCATTCTTAAAACTCTTTTTCAAGTACTACAATAATAACATTATCTCATGACACGTGATTTTATAATTAACTAGCTATGTTGCATGTGTCATAACGTCATGGTTATGAAAAAAATACTAAATTTGGTAATTAAAAACGTGGTTCAATTATTCCACTCTCCTAACATTATAAGAAAACTCTGCAGATAATCTTGGGAAGATATTATATTCAACTATTTAAGAAAACTAAAAAAAAACGTGGTTCAATTATTCGACACAGGTTCAATTATTCCACTCTCAAATTGCAAGCATATATTGGATATCATATATATATTTCTTATGATCATGTCGACACAGGTTCAATTATTCCATGCGCATGGAATCTACTAAAAGTTGTGATAAGTTTCGACTCAAATTGCAAGCATATAACGGATATCATATATATATATTTCTTATGATCATCATGTCGGTCTCCCTTTCGCTGCACATGTTAGGAATAACAACCTTTTTTTGTTTGAATAATGGAACTAATGTTTCTTTAAAATATGAGGAAAGACAAGAAATGAACTAAGTAGAGGTAATTTAACTGTCAAGAATTAAAATTATGAATTTTTATAAAAATTTGTGGTTTGTTTTTCTTTAGTTTTGAGCTAAACTTGACATGGATCCATTTAAGAACAAAGAAAATAAAACATCATGAGCAAGCATTTCTATAATGTCTCCTATTTACTTAAAAAATATTTTTTACATATGCTTTATATGTATTGAAATATTATTTTTTTAATTACAAAATAAAATTATTATTAAAAATAAATAATTTTTTTTTGGACTATCATTAAAAACAATAGTCTTTATAAACTGAATTAGGTTTTATTATTGATAACTTTTGATGACTATCGTTTTTTAGTTTATTAGGACAATTGTAGTTAAACATGTATCATAGTAAATATTTACGATGAGAATCATTGGGTTTTTCAAAATTTTATGTGACAATAGTTTTTCGTTTTTTAGCTCATATTAGACTTATTTCTATTTAAATATAATGATTCGAACTTAAAATTTTTAATATGTTCTAATAATTTTCGTGTTATTAAAATATATATTATTTTATAATTACACCTCTTTACTTAGCACAAGTTTTGTACTACTATAAAATTTAAAATATAAGAAAAGAAAGTAAAAAAATGACAATCACAATAATATAGTTGATTATGAAATTATGAAACTTTAACGAATACAAATTTAAATTATACCAATAATAAACACATGCTTAAATACGTAATTTATTAAAATATTAAAAATAAATATTATTAAATTTTATTTTAATCAAAACTATAACATTATTATTATTAACTAAAAAAATAAGACATTGAATTAATATTTTAAATAATAAACACATTGAATCAAAACTATAACATGATATCATATATATATATATATATTTCTTATGATCATCATGTCGGTCTCCCTTTCGCTGCACATGTTAGGAATAACAACCTTTTTTTGTTTGAATAATGGAACTAATGTTTCTTTAAAATATGAGGAAAGATAAGAAATGAACTAAGTAGAGGTAATTTAACTGTCAAGAATTAAAATTATGAATTTTTATAAAAATTTGTGGTTTGTTTTTCTTTAGCTTTGAGCTAAACTTGACATGGATCCAGTTCATTGCTACTTATTTTTTTATCAATGTTATTATAATACAAAATGATCCATTTAAGAAGAAAGAAAATAACATTATCTCATGATACGTGATTTTATAATATAATTAATTATTCTAAAATATAATGTACAATTATTATTGTTTAATTAGTTCAACTTATAAAATATATGTACAATTATTTTAAAAAATTTATAAGTAGTAAATTAAACTTATATAATTGTTTAATTAGTTCAACTTTGATAATTTAAATTGTATTATATATTCTTAATTTCAATTGCTTTGTTGCCCTTTTTTTGTGTACGAAGAAAGTGACATATCAAGAAAATTTATAAATTTCTTAAGGGACTAATGACTATCAATTCCATGTCATTATCGATTCTAAAAATCAATAATGGTTAATCACAATTCTTAAAACTCTTTTTCAAGAAGTACAATAATAACATTATCTCATTATACGTGATTTTATAATATAATTAACTATTGATAGTTGGTTTATTTTGAAAGTTCGGGAGGGTGACTATACCAAAAGATAGAAAAGTACTAGCCCTATTGTTCAACACAGGTTCAATTATTCCACTCTCCAAACGTTTATATATATATATATCCTTAACGCAGATAAAAACTAAAAAAAAAAAAAAAACTCTACTAATAATCTTTATATCCTTCCCGAAGATAAAAACTAAAAAAAAAACTCTACTAATAATCTTCGGGAGATATTTATATTCAACGATTTAAGAAAATTATAAAAAATTATATTCTTCAAACTTAGACTATATAAATATTTTTATTATTGAATTTTAGAGATTGTTATAAAATATTACAAAAACGTTACAAATTTAATGCCTTTTTTTCAAAAATAATCGTTATTGATATGACATAGAGTGAGGATAGTTATTATAATATTGAAATTGTGATTAATTAAAATCTAACATGTACTAATACTATTTTTTATATACAAATAATTATACAGAAAAATACATTTTTAATACTAAAACAAATACTTGGATTAATTAGATTGAATTTTATTTATTTTTATTTTTAATTTTATTTATTTTACTCAAAAACATGTGATGCACTCTATTTTAAATAATATATTAGAATAAAAATTATGTTAACATTTAATATTTTCAACTAAATATATTTTTGAATAAATGTTAAAAAATTAGAAACATGATTAAATTGTTTGGAAGCTGTTATCCACTTATAATCAACGGTTATTATCCAAATATATTCAAAACAAGTGTAGGATGATTATGGCTATTAGTATAACTGTCTGTTCACATCCGTTCGTCCATTCCTGAAAGGAAGATTATTGGTTGGTTTGGAATCAATAGGAGGGAGTCTAGTGATATGAGAAGATCTAGTTATTTATTGCAATTATTTTTCACTTTATTGATCAAGAGTATATAGGAATAGTACTTTATGTTTCTCAAGTAGTGACCTGGCCTTTTAATGCATAAATCATTCACGATTATTTGTAATAATATCTTTTGCATTTATTAATGAAACATTGTGAGTGATAAGAAACGTAGGTGCAAAGGGATATCCCAACAAGGAATTAGCACCTTTATAACACTCTCATTATCAAACCCTCAATTACAAATATTGTTAAGTATAAAAAAATTAAATGGACAAATCAATCCACAAAACCTATAGATAAGTCTATGGTTAGCATCCAAAAATTGAAAGAACTATTGAATAATAGGGCATCCCATGACCATGTTGCGATACAGATACAAGGAACTATAGAGGCTAAACTATTAGCTACATCATTTCCCTCAATGTATATATGAGA
The DNA here is from genome assembly GCA_030763125.1 of Hippophae gyantsensis. Lineage (NCBI taxonomy): Eukaryota > Viridiplantae > Streptophyta > Magnoliopsida > Rosales > Elaeagnaceae > Hippophae > Hippophae gyantsensis. The sequence continues at coordinate 53,196,614 of CM061031.1, read as the reverse complement.
TTAGTGAAATCCACGTGAGCAATCTTCTCCATTCTAATTTCTTAGTATATGGATTCAGCACCCAAGTCTTCTTGCCTTAGTACGTCATTTGATCGACATATGCCCACGCTACTCCCATGTGAATTATTATTAGTAAGCTTAAGGCTCCCAATGTTTTGAATAGAGAGGATTTTGTAATTTGAATAACAATATTGAAGTCAATTTGGCTACTCTCACTGACATACAAAGTGGTATTATGAAGATTACTTTTTAGAGAAACTTCTTCAACTAGAATATGATGCCCATGCTAATTTGGATAGGCTATTGCATTAGTAAGATATCTTTTTAAGAGAGAGAAAAATGCCTAATTGGCTAAAGGATGGGAATATAAATATTGCATTTTTTCACTGATCCTTTGAAGTCTAAAACCATAAAATCCATCAAGTCATTTCCAAATCAATGGAGATGTTACACAAGACTTAGAAGTGATAGCCAATCATATTTTTGGATACTATGAGCAACTTGTTTTTGCCCAAGTTTGTGTCACCCTAGACTCTACCATGATGGAGTTGATTGGGCCTCCCTTTGTCACTTCTGTTGACAATGAAAAGTTATGTAGCATACCATAATCAAAGGAAATACGTGTCATAATATTTTACATGGACCTACTTGAGGGATTCTAGGTTGCATAGCCTTATGGGTAAATTATTTCAGTAATATTGGGACATCATTGTTATATATTTAATGAGGGTAATTTAAGACTATATTAGAATGGTTTGAATGCATTTGGGCATGAACTCCAATTTATAATCCTCATACCTAAAAACACACATGAAAGCACAATTGATGAATAAAGACCAATCCCTCGAGGAAAATTTATGTTTAAGCTAACTATAAAGATTATTACTGGGTGTTTGGGAGACATTTGTTCCCATATCTTATTCCATTACTAATTAGGGTTTATCCAAGGTTGAAACATTGGCAATTGTATACTTGGTGCATCGGCATGCTTCAAAGCATTATAGATATCTAGTCAAGGGGGTAATATAGCTCTCAAAATTGATATTCGTAAGGCTTTTGATACCATACAATGGGACTTTATCTAAAATTTGATACAGTACTTTGGGCTTGATGATATCTATTTGGGTTGGATTCGAGATCTTTTTGCTTCAACTTGAATCTCGATCTTAGTTAATTGTTCACCTAGAGGTTATTCTCGTGCTATAGTGGAATATTATGAAAGGACCCTTTATCGTCACTTTTATTTAGTATTGCAATGGATTTTCTTAGCAAATATCGTAGGTCTTTTGTGATAGAAGGAATTTTCATCCAATTTCTTCACTTAGAGGCTATATTGTACCCACTTATTTTCTGTATGCTGATGATATTCTTATCTTTGGTCGGGCCGACTCACTAAATCTACGAGTCCTAATTGAGGATTTTCAATCATATGGATATATTTTGGGTCAAGTGGTCAACTTGGATAAATATTTCATTTACTTTGGTAAGGGAATACCTCATACTCATATCCCCACTCTTTTGGGAAACTATTGGTATGCACACTAGGGGTGCTTCTTTTTCATACTTTAGAGTCACCTTATTTTAGGGGGCTCTAAGAAAATGTTGATCTTAAAGATTAATAAATAAAATGAATGTAGGAATAGAAGTGTGGAGAGGTCTCACCCTTTCTTTGGTATGACATAGATGCTTGATATCTTTGGTTATTTAGAATATGTTCATCCACTCCTTTTAGATATACATATGGACAAATTCAATCCTGGACGATCTAATGAAATTCATATGAAATTTATTTTAGTAAGGAAAAATAGATAGTTTCTTAGTGAGATTGTTGTTGATTGTTAGAGGAAGTGGGCCTTAGTTTGCTGGACCTTAGCCTCTTAAATGAGGCCATATTAAGAAAGTTTTCCTTGTGTGTAATCATGGGTAACTACATCCCTTTTCTCTACTTGTACATATGATACCTAAATTGGGGTAGCTCTACAACATTACTATGTTTTCTCTTCCATCTGTCCTATTGTACAACCCTATATTTGACCCTCTTGAAGGAATTTAGATTGTTCGTTCGTAGGGATTATTTAGGGTGTTTTTGGACTAAGTGATCGGGGCAGAACCGACATCGCCGATCCTGCCCGTTACTTTAGTTTTATCTATTTATAAAACTCTCGCAAGTGCACGAATCATTTCGTAGAAAATGATAAGTATACTCCCAAGGTCGATCTAAGGAAGGAATGTATGTGGTTTTTAATTTATTATTCAAACTTTTAAAAACGAAATTAAATCCTAAACATCCTGTCACAATATTTTGGGGTTTTGTGTTTTTAATCTAATTACATAAAAATAAACATAGATTCAATAAACATTTATGCAAATTTTATCATTTATAATGGTGGAGTATTTATGGATATAATAATTAAGTTAATTATGCTTGCTCATATTAATTAGGTTATTAAAGATATGAATTGATATTTATTGATTCTCTCTTTTTTATATGAATACCACCTTTGGTGGGGTTAGATATTCTTTGTTAACTAAACAAATCAATTAACACCTATGGGTGGGGTTGATAACTAATTTGGTTAATTAAATTAATTCCTTTTTCTAAGAGATTGAAAATGAACCATTTAAATGCCACCTTTGGTGGGGTTAGACGATTTAAACTTTATTCAAGGTGTCCAAATTAAACCTAAGAATTTAGTTATCCGAGTACTAACTTTCAACTTTTAAAACCACTATTGAAATTATGTTCTCAATGCATTTTCATATAATAATTCTTATAAAAACTTTTGAAATAGAGCTTCACTCTAACTACCGGCCGATTGTACCAACAAATAAAAGAGCACTACTCTAAATCGAAGGATAACTAAACCTTAAAATCTAATTTTGATTTAAGTTTGTAATGAAAAATAATATATTTCTCTCTAACATTCTTAATATAAAATCTTGAATAAAAATAAAATCAATTCATTTTAGAGATTTTTACCTATTTAATATTTCGCAAGCATAACAACGTTATTATTACATCATGTTTACTAAACAACAAAGACATTAAATTTAATCACGTACAAATTAAATATAACATGTAAGAATAAAGCATAAAAAATAACTCAGAAGAAAATAAAATCCTTACGTAACTTGATGCTATTCCCGTTGCTGGAAAACCTCCAAGCGGAATTTGCACTCCCATTTATTGAATCAAAAGCTAATATATTACAAAAACATAACTAGTTCTTCCCAAAAAGGGAAGAACTCTAAAACTAAGAGAAATTAACTAAAAACTAAGAAAAACTAAAAAAACCTAAAAATCTAAGAAAAGAGAGAAAGAAAGAAGAGAGAAGTGTGTTTTGAAGGTGTTTTGAAGGTGTATGGAAGGGGGGTATTTATAGGTGAGGATGGAGAGAAAAAATGATTAAAAAAATGTTAAAAAAATATTAAAAAAAATAAAAAACGTGTTTTGGACCTGCTGAGGTCATCAATGACGTCAGCATGACGTCATGGGGGCGGCTGCACGTGAAAAATGGGTCAAAAACGCGTTGGGCGCGCGGCTGGGCGGCTGCTGGGCGCTGCGCGCGCGCGTGAACAGTAACCCGCGCGCAGTGCTGCGCGCATGAACAGTAACCCGCGCGCAGTTTTGGGCGGAGCTGGGTGCTGGGCGCGGCGGCTGGGCGGCGCGGCGGCGCGTTTTTCTGCTTTTTTGACATTTTTGACCTTTTCGACCCATTTTGTCCAATTTTTCCATGTTTGTTGACCTTTTTCCACTTATTTATTAATTTATTTGTGATGTATTGCTTCAAGTATTCTTCTTTGAGTCTTTAAATTGCGTTTTTAAGCCAAAATACCGAAAAACAATAAAAATACCCGTGATTCGAAAAAGACAAATTTATATAAATATATGATAAAACATATAAATATATATATTTTTAATCAATTAATGTGCATAAAATCATGGTTATTTTAGTGCTTTTTGAGCACTCATCACAACCCCAACCGAACTTCTTGCTAGTCCCTTAGCAAGAGAAGCGATAAAAACTAAAAATTAAACTATCCTAAATCACTTCCGTGGATTGACACGGTTGCATTTAGCCTATGCAACAAGCCTTTAAACCCCTAGGTTGCCCTAGTGGACGAGTTTGAGTCTCGTGAGGGTTTTCAAGAATGATACCCACAAACATTGTACTAAATGTAAAAACAAAAGAAACAATAAAAACAAACAACTTAAAAATTAAATTTACAACAAAATCACAAATTATCAACATCTCACAAAAATGTCTCATACTTTTTAATCTCCTTTAAGATCATAATTAAAATCTCAAGCATAAGTTATTTTAATCTCTTTAAACAATCATGATTTATTATAATAATTAGTCGAAAATCATTTTCATATTTCATATCAAAAATGTATCAATTTAATTTCACCCAATTTCAGTGTCATGAATCGACTTCGCCGACTCTATTCCTCACAAGTCAATACTCTCAAAACACTGAATCCTATGGGTTCAAACACTCATACTAATTTATATGCGAAAGAGTTGATGTATAGAAATGAACTAATATGTTCGCATATGTATAAAGAATAAAGGCTCAAAGTGTTATTTTAACATTGATCTCATGAAAGGAATCAAATGTATAAATTATAAAGATATCATATATAAAAATTATTTTCATGCATAAATCAAACTCATTAAGAAAGAATTTCAAGATATATGCCTTTTACAAATGAAGAAATTGCAATGACTTTTTGGGGAATTACTTCTTATATCTTTCTTTTGTAATTAGCCTTTACTCACAACTTTGTAGGCAATGTGGGTTATAGTATGTAGATGATACTATTTTTATCTCTCTCTCTTTTTTTTTTTTTTTTTTTTTTTTGTAGATATTTTTCAATATGTGTATTTCTTAGAGAGTCAACCCATGTACAGATTGTACATATTTTGGATTTTGGTGAGTGGTTAATTTTGTGGCTTTTCTGTTTGATCTTGGTTTAGGTAACCCCAGATATGTCTTTTTGTTTTTGTAGTAGTCATGCATAAATGAGATATAAGCATATACTATCAACTTCTACTCAAATCATTTAATCTAAGCAAAAATAATAATCAAAAATATATGATACTCTATTAAAATGAAAAAAAATTCATACATTCAATGCTAATACCTATAGAGATCATCTAAAAATTTGAAGAAATAAGAAATGTGTTTGGAGTAGAAAAAATATATATTTCACTCTGAATAAAGGAAATTAGGCTCAAATTATATCTCACAAAGGTAGTCTCCACTAAAAAACTCATAAACACCGATTTTGGGTTTAATATAATTTCTACATCTTATCAAGAAATACTAATTATGACAAAAACTAACTAATTATCAAAAATAATTACAAAATATTTCATGATATGTTTTCAAAAATTAATCTAACAGTACAAAAGACTTAACTATTTACTTAAATTTGATTTAAAGAAATGATAAACTTTTGTGAAACTTTCTCTTTTTTTTTTTTTATTTTATTTTATTTTTATTTTATTTTTATTCCAAAAATTACTAAATCACACAGAATAGAAATAAAACCAAGCACACAAAAAATGAAAAAGTATATTTTTTTTTATTTTTTTTTTTATTTTAATTAAGCATGGTAACTTTTCACCACCCCCAACCTAGAACTTACATTGTCCTCAATGTAACAACTGTAAATTAAAGATAAAGAGAGAAGAGAAGAAAGATTACCTATTTCCTGAGAATGTGCAAGTAGTAATGGAAAATGCAGGTGCATCCATCATATTCATCATTAAAGTGTATACAGACAGATCGCGGTAAACTTCTAACATCTCAACAAATATTTTTAGTTTTAACAATTTAACAATTATTCACATGTAATTAAAATGAAATAAACAATAAAATTAAGTAAATAAAACAAATAACAAACAAATTTTTTTTTTTTTTTTTTTTTTTTTTATATTTTTTTTATTGTTTTTTTTTTTTTTTATTATTTTTACCTAAAATGATGGGTTGCCTCCCATCCAGCGCTTAGTTTAACGTCTTAGCAAGACGTATCTTTTTGGTGCTAAGGGTTACTCAGCCAAATGCAATCCATTTCAGCAATGTTGTTTGGTTCTTCTAAATAAGGCTTGACACGATGGCCATTGACTTTGAACGTTTTTTGTGTCTTGGAGTCCAATAGTTCCACTACTCCATGTTCAAATACTTGAACTATTTTGAATGGTCCATCCCATCTTGATCTCAGCTTTCCTGGAAACAATCTCAAACGAGAGTTAAATAAAAGAACTTTCATTCCAGGGTGAAGAGTTTTAGGAACTAGCCTCTTGTCATGATAGCGCTTAGTACGCTCCTTGTATAATTTGGCATTCTCATAGGCTTCATTCCTAATTTCTTCCAACTCATGAAGCTGGAGTAATCGTTTTTCACCTGCTTTATCTAAATCCATGTTTAACTCTTTAATTGCCCAATAAGCTTTGTGTTCAAGTTCAACTGGAAGGTGGCACGCTTTCCCAAAGATTAACCGTAAGGGCTCATCCCAATAGGTGTTTTGTAAGCGGTGCGGTATGCCCATAAGGCATCATTTAGCTTAAATGCCCAATCCTTCCTTGACGGACGCATTGCATGCGTTCAAGATTCCCTTAATTTGCCTATTGCTCACTTCCACTCAACCTAAGTTTGAGGATGATATGGAGTAGGTACTTTATGTGTGATGTTGTACTTGTTTAGTACTCCATCAAAGAGTTTGTTACAAAAATGGCTACCTCCATCACTTATTATAGCTCTAGGCGTTCCGAACCTACTGAATATGAAATCTTTCAAGAATTTCACAACAACATTAGCATCATTGGTTTTGGTGGGGATAGCTTCTACCCACTTGCACAAATAATCCACAAAGAACCAAAATGTATTGAAAACCATTAGATGGGGGAAAAGGACCCATGAAGTCAATCCCCATACATCAAAGAGTTCAACAACTAAATTAGATGTCAAAGGCATTTCATCTCTTTTGCTTATGTTTCTGTTCTTTGACATCTATCACATTGTGCACAAAACATATGAGCATCTTTAAAAAGAGTGGGCCAAAAGAATCCAGATCAGAATATCTTACGGGCTGTCTTTTCACCTCCAAAATGACCCCACAATGAAGTTCATGACAAAAAGTCAGAATGCTCTTATGTTCTTCTTCAGGTACACATCTCCAGATGACTTGATCTTGACCAATCTTATATAAATAAGCGTCATCCCAGAAATAGTCCTTAATAGTTTTAAAAAACCTTTTCTTGTCCTGATATGAAGTGTTAGGTCGCAAAACACCAGTGGCAAGATAGTTTACAATATCAGCATACCATGGGTTCGGACCTATCAAAAATAACTGATCATCAGGAAAGGTTTCAACTATATCATCATTACTCTCATCTTTAAGAGAATTGAAGTCAGAAATCAACCTAGACAAATGGTCAGCTACTAAGTTTTCACTGCCTTTCTTATCCTTGATTTCTAGGTCAAATTGTTGTAAGAGTAAGAACCACCGATTAATCTTGGCTTGGCATTTGGTTTACTTAATAGGTATCTTAAAGCAAAGATGATCGAATGTACAATCACTTTAGATCCTACTAAATAAGACCGAAATTTGTCTAAAGAGAATACTATAGCCAAGAATTCCTTTTCAGTGGTGGTGTAATTCATTTGGGCATCATTGAGTGTTTTGCTAGCATAGTAGATGACATGTAAACGCTTATCCACTCTTTGTCCCAGGACTGCTCCTATTGCATAATCAGAAGCGTCACACATTATCTCAAAAGGTAAAGACCAGTTTGGTGCCATTATAACAGGGGTAGATGTTAGTTTCTCTTTCAAGGTATTAAAGGAAATAAGGCAGTCATTGTTGAAGTCAAATTCAGCATCTTTGGATAATAAGTTACATAAAGGACGACTTATTTTAGAGAAATCTTTAATAAATCGTCTGTAAAATCCTGCATGTCCCAAGAAGCTTCTTATCCCCTTCACAGATGTAGGGGGAGGTAGTTTGGATATCAATTCAACTTTTGCCTTATCAACTTCAATACCCTTGTTTGAAATTATATGTCCCAAAACTATCCCTTGTTGAACCATAAAATGACTTTTCTCCCAACTAAGGGTTAGATTGCATTCAATGCATCTTTCTAAAACCAAAGTCAATTTATGTAAGCAATCATCAAATGAGTTCCCAAAGACAGAGAAATCGTCCATGAAAATTTCAATGAACTTCTCCACCATGTCCGAGAAAATGGATATCATGCATCTCTAGAAAGTAGCAGAGGCATTGCATAACCCAAATGGCATTCTCATGAAGCAAATGTCCCAAAAGCACATGTAAAGGTGGTCTTTTTCTGATCTTTTCCTCCTATGGGTACTTGATAATATCCTGACAGTCCATCCAAAAAACAGTAAAATTCGTGCCCAGCTAATCTTTCCAACATTTGATCAATGAATGGAAGAGGAAAGTGATCCTTTTTCGTATATAAATTTAGTTTCCTAAAATCTATACACATTCTCCATCCAGTGATTATTCTAGTGGGTACTAATTCACTTTTATCATTTTTAACAACTGTTATCCCGCATTTCTTTGGTACCACATTACCTTTGGACTAACCCACTTACTATCCACAATAGGATAGATAATCCCTTCTCCTAACAATTTAAGGATTTCCTTTTTAACTACCTCTTGCATGTTTGGGTTTAGTCTTCTTTGGGCCTCTCGCATGTGTTTAGCACCATCCTCCAAGTTGATCTTGTGCATACACATTGTTGGACTAATGCCTCTTATATCTCCTATACTCCAACCTATAGATTTCTTAAACTGTTTAAGCACTTTGATGAGTTCCTTTTCTTGTGGTTTGGTCAAGGTTGAAGAAATTATCACTGGATATGTTTCTCCTTCTCCCAAAAACACATATTTTAAGTGCTCAGGTAAGTCTTTGAGTTCAAGTTCAGGTGGATTGGCCTCTTTAATAGATGAAGAACTGGGTAGATTTAAAAGTGCACTAGATTTTGTCATCACTTCATTATTGTCTAGTTGTTCAAGGTACCCCTTAATTTCTTCATCTAAATCTTCTTCAACCTTTTCAAGTGTAAGAACAGTTTCAAGCTTGTCTTCTATTCTGGTTTGGAAAAAGGTGTTTTGGACAAGATTATCCAAAGGATCAATTTCGAATATTTCATCGATGGCAGAAATAGAAGGGAAAGGTGAAGAATCAAAAACTTTGAAATGAACAAATTTCTCCTAAGAGTCATTGTCGAATTTGCATCTTGGACATCAATATTAGTGTTAGTAGTTGGCATAAATGGTCTAGCAATCAATATTGTAGGTGCTCTGTCCAATGCCGGATTTTCTTGCATATCCAGAACCACAAAGTCAACAGGTATTATCAGTTTGTCTACCTGTACCAAAACATCCTCAACTATTCCTCCGGGTATTTAAGAGATCTATCCGCAAGTTGCAGGACATAGTTGTGGGTTTTAAATCCCTAGATTGAGTCAGTAAGAATATAGAGTAGGGCATCAAATTTATACTAGCACCTAAATCAAGCATTGCTTTAGCAACCTTCCTATCCCCCATAGTTATGTTTATAATAAAACTTCCAGGGTCTTTCAACTTAGTGGGTAGTTTGTCTTTGAAGTACACGCTAGAAATTTCTGATACTACTACTGCTCATTCGGTTCATACCTCCTTTTCTTAGTGTTCAACTCTTTGAAAAACTTGGCATATGAGGGCACATTCATGATCACTTCTAATAATGGTAAATTGATATTTACTTTAGAGAGCATATTAAAAGATCATTGAATTGCTTATCTTGTTTGGATTCTTTCAACCTAGGTGGGGAAAAGGTACTTGCATCTGGTGTGGTTCTGTTGTCTTTTGAATGTTGGGAGGGTCAGATGACCCCCCAATGAGTTTCTCACAAGGCTTGTTAAGTTTAACACCTGCTTCTCCTTTTTGCGAGATTAGAATATCGCCTTCTTTGTTATATGAACTACATGGTAGTTTAGAGATTTCAGGTAAACTGGTATTGACTACCTTACCACTTCGAAGGGTTCTAACATCTTTTGCTTGTTCTGGTTGACTGGGCAACTTTCCTGGTTCTTTCTTTTGCATTTGTTCAGCCAGTTGCCCAACTTTAGATTCAATTCTTTTAACCGAAGCCTCCATGGTGTTCAACCTTTGATTAGTCATCAGTTGGTTGTCACGACTAACTTGAATAAAAGCATTCAAGCTATCTTCTAAAGTTGGTTTAAAAGATTGGCTTGGTGGGTAAGGGTGGTTGTAGGTTGGGTGATTATAGGTGTTTGGATGATACTTTTGAAAATATTGGACTTCCTCTATGGCATCGACACTAGAATCACAAATATTTGAACAATTATGAATACCATGCCCAATTGAACAACACACTCCACATACCTCTTGATTTGAAATTTGGTGAGACGTGAGGAATTTCACTTGTTTAGTCAATTCAAAGAAGTTGCAAGGTTATCTCATTATCAAAGCCGACTTCATTGACTGTGCTTTCCTTCTACCACCTCTTTGTTGGGAATTAGAACCCAATAGCTCATAGAGATTATAGGTTTCCTCTGCGGTCTTTTCTCCTATCGCACCTCCAGCAGCATTATCAATCATGTATTGACTCTGTAGTGTCAATCCATCATAAAAGAATTGGTTTTGTAGCTGTAATGGAAAGCTATGATTTTGACATTGAATGAATAGGAGTTTGAATCGTTCCCAAGCTTCATGAAAGGGCTCTTCATTCATTTGAGAAAATGTTGCTATCTTTGTTCTTAGATCAACAGTCTTTTGATGGGAATAGAACCTACCCATAAAAATTTCATAGACTGCCTCCCAAGTTTTAAGAGAACCTGACTGTAGAGTAATGAACCATGACCAAGCTTTATCTTTGAGAGTGTAAGGAAAACACCTCATCCTAAGTTGATCTTCATTAATTGCATGTAGTGGAAAGGTTTGGACAATAGCATAGAATTCTCGAATGAAATGCAAAGGGTCTTCATTAGGGATACCGTAAAAGGAAGGCAACAAAGAATAATGAATCTTTTTCAATTCATAATTCCTTGCAGCCTCTTGTAATTGGATACCGGAAGTTACATTGCCAATGATTGGCATTGTATAGTCTTTCATCTTTTTCCGCCTATCTTCAGCATCTCCCATGGTTGTTTGTAGTTGAAAATGATCCTCCTCCTATTGTGAATCAACATTTTGCTCTTAAAACAATAGAAGATATCTCTAAAAAAAATGCAAGGAACCTAAATATATTTTTTTTGTTTTTTTTTTTTTTTTTTTTTTTTTTTTTAATTTAAACGAAGGGACACAATTTTTGAAACAAACAAATTTATTTCATTTGAAATATATATATTTTTTTTTTTTTTATTACACGCAAACTAAAACAAAGGAAAATACAATAATGGGTGACCTCCCATGTAGGACTAAAATTTATCGTCTTCTAGTAAGACGTTGCTTGGAGATTGCAGAATGAAAAACTCAATGTCTCCTCTTCATTGAATTCATTTAAGTTTCAATTTTGCCTTTCTGCAAATGTTCAACTAACTGTTCAACTTGAACTTCCACCTTTTTGATAGAAGCTTCCACAAAGTCCAACCGTTGATTGGTTTTTGATTGATTGTCCCTACAAACTTGAATAAAAGAATTCAAGTTGTCCTCCAGGGTTGGTTTATTTGGAATGCTTCGTGGAATAGGTGGGTGGAATTGCTGGCCTGCCTGGTTTGAGCTTTGAGGGAAAGGAGGGTTATTTTGCCTCCAAGAGAAATTTGGATGACTTCTCCACCCAGGATTATAGGTATTTGAATTGGGATCAAACCTTGGTCTTTGTTGATATGCTCCCAACACATTAACCTCGCCAGTCCAGTTGTATCTCCTTGATATGGACAAAGCTTGATTACCTTGTCCCACGTATTCTTTGTACAAACCAAATTGTTCATTATTTGTGTTGGTTTGTGTAGCGAGAAGGGCAACTTGCTTAGTCAGTTGAACAAGTTGTTGTTGAACTTCATTACTGGAGTCAATCTCATGAACACCAGCTTTTCTCACTCTGGAGCTTTTCTGCTGGGAATTAGCACCCAACATCTCAAAGAGATTATACGTTTCTGATGCGCCTTTTCTCCTATTGCTCCTCCTGCAGCGTTGTCGACAATGAACTGACATTGTTGTGTAAGTCCATCGTAAAAGAATTGGTTCTGCAACTGTAGGGGAAAGCTATGATGGGGACATTGAGTGAGAAACATTTTGAACCTATCCCAAGCTTCATGGAATGGTTCTCCTTCCATCTGAGAGAAAGTAGCAATCTTTCCTCTCAGCTCTGATGTTTTTTGATGGGAATAGAATTTTCCCATGAATTTATTGTAAATTTGACCCCATGTCATCAGAGAACCAGGGGTAAGTGACATCAACCAAGCTTTAGCCTTATCCTTTAAGGTGTACGGAAAACATCTCATTCTAGTGATCCTCGTTTAGAATACCGAGGGAATGTTTGGACCGTAGCATAGAAATCTCTCATAAAGGAAAGAGAATCTTCATTAGGTAGCCCATGAAGGAAGGAAGCATAGAAAAATGAATATTTTTAAGGTCATAATTCCTAGCAGCCTCTCCCAATGGATAGCGGCGATTCTCGTGCCAATCACCGTCTTGCAAACTCCTTCATCGTGGTTTCCCTAACATGTTGGTTTTCCTCCATTTCTTTTGGTTCTAGTAAAGGATTAAGACGTGGTTCTATGTTTGGCTCAAAATCAGGTTGATGGGTAGGATCCAGTGTTGTTGACACTTGTTTAAATTTATGAATATTATTTACATATGGTGTTAGGGGGTTTCCTAAGGATCTCCTACCACGCATAGACTATTTTTAAACGTAAATTTAAAACTCCTGTCAACAAAAATAAAGAAATTAGAAAATTTCCATGGCATTTAATACAAAACACTAGACAATTTTTTTATTTATTTATTTATTTATTTATTTTTTTTTTTTAATTCTTTTTTTTTTTTTTTTTTTTTTTTTATTTTTTATTTTTTTATTTTTCTTTTTTTTTTTAAATAACATAATTAGTATTAACCAAGAGTGTTCTGTGAAAGAATGGTGGTGCTATGGCTCCTTAAAACCATTCTCCTAAATGTAACAACGTTCCCGTGAAAGACTAGTGCACAAAGGCTTCAAAGAACTAGTCTCCTGCATTTAACTCCCTTAGATTTTTACTTTTCATGCCTTTTATTTTTTTTTTTTTTTTTTTTTTTCTAACGGTAATTTTATTTTACTATTCACACTATCTTATTTCTTATTAACTTAATATTTTAAAAATTTTAATTTTTTTTTTTTTTTTTTTTTTTTTTTTTATGAAATTTGAAATTTGATTAAATTTGATTTGATTTTATTTGATTTTATTTTATTTATTATTATTATTATTATTATTTTTTTTTTTTTTTAAAAAAAAAAAATATCACAATTATTTACAACACAAAAATATTTTTAAAATTTTGATAAATAAATTAAAAACGCTATTCCTTCCCCGGCAACGGCGCCAAAAACTTGATCGGGTCCCCGGCAACGGCGCCAAAAACTTGATCGCCATCCCCGTAATCGCTAAAACTTGATCAGGCGGTAAGCGTCGCCGATCCTGCTGTTACTTTAGTTTTATCTATTTATAAAACTCTCATAAGTGCACCGAATCATTTCGTAGAAACTGATAAGTATACTCCCAGGGTCGATCTAAGGAAGGAATGTATGTGGTTTTTAATTTATTATTCAAACTTTTAAAAACGAAATTAAATCCTAAACATCCTGTCACAATATTTTGGGGTTTTGTGTTTTTAATCTAATTACATAAAAATAAACATAGATTCAATAAACATTTATGCAAATTTTATCATTTATAATGGTGGAGTATTTATGGATATAATAATTAAGTTAATTATGCTTGCTCATATTAATTAGGTTATTAAAGATATGAATTGATATTTATTGATTCTCTTTTTTATATGAATACCACCTTTGGTGGGGTTAGATATTCTTTGTTAACTAAACAAATCAATTAACACCTATGGGTGGGGTTGATAACTAATTTGGTTAATTAAATTAATTCCTTTTTCTAAGAGATTGAAAATGAACCATTTAAATGCCACCTTTGGTGAGGTTAGAAACGATTTAAACTTTATTCAAGGTGTCCAAATTAAACCTAAGAATTTAGTTATCCGAGTACTAACTTTCAAGTTTTAAAACCACTCTTGAAAACATGTTGTCAATACATTTTCAGATAATAATTCTTATAAAAACTTTTGAAATAGAGCTTCACTCTAACTACCTAAGGCGATTGTACCAACAAATAAAAGAGCACTACTCTAAATCGAATAGGATAACTAAACCTTAAAATCTAATTTTCAGATTTAAGTTTGTAATGAAAAATAATATATTTCTCTCTAACATTCTTAATATAAAATCTTGAATAAAAATAAAATCAATTCATTTTAGAGATTTTTACCTATTTAATATTTCGCAAGCATAACAACGTTATTATTACATCATGTTTACTAAAAGCGGCCTGATTAAATTTAATCACAGACAAATTAAATATAACATGTAAGAATAAAGCATAAAAAATAACTGTAAAGAAAATAAAATCCTTACAGAACTTCGATGCTATTCCCGTTGCTGGAAAACCTCCAAGCGGAATTTGCACTCCCATTTATTGAATCAAAAGCTAATATATTACAAAAACATAACTAGTTCTTCCCAAAAAGGGAAGAACTCTAAAACTAAGAGAAATTAACTAAAAACTAAGAAAAACTAAAAAAACCTAAAAATCTAAGAAAAGAGAGAAAGAAAGAAGAGAGAAGTGTGTTTTGAAGGTGTTTTGAAGGTGTATGGAAGGGGGGTATTTATAGGTGAGGATGGAGAGAAAAAATGATTAAAAAAATGTTAAAAAAAATATTAAAAAAAATAAAAAACGTGTTTTGGACCTGCTGAGGTCATCAATGACGTCAGCATGACGTCATGGGGGCGGCTGCACGTGAAAAATGGGTCAAAAACGCGTTGGGCGCGCGGCTGGGCGGCTGCTGGGCGCTGCGCGCGCGCGTGAACAGTAACCCGCGCGCAGTGCTGCGCGCATGAACAGTAACCCGCGCGCAGTTTTGGGCGGAGCTGGGTCTTTGAGCGCGGCGGCGGGGCGCCGGCGTGTTTTTTCTGCTTTTTGACATTTTTGACCTTTTCGACCCATTTTGTCCAATTTTTCCATGTTTGTTGACCTTTTTCCACTTATTTATTAATTTATTTGTGATGTATTGCTTCAAGTATTCTTCTTTGAGTCTTTAAATTGCGTTTTTAAGCCAAAATACCTGAAAAACAATAAAAATACCCGTGATTCCGAAAAAGACAAATTTATATAAATATATGATAAAACATATAAATATATATATTTTTAATCAATTAATGTGCATAAAATCATGGTTATTTTAGTGCTTTTTGAGCACTCATCACTAAGGTTGGAAACTTCTCTAATTGTTAGAATAAATTTCCCTTGAGTGGATCTATTAAAGCATTTATTATAGGGTATTATTTATGTAAGTCTTTTATTTCATCTTATGTCTTTGTTAGAATTATATTGTGCAAAATATCGAGTATATATAATTATACTTAGTGCTTTATCTTCCTCTATATAAAGTCAATTATCAATGGCTCCATATTAAACAAACTCACATAGTTAAAACACTTTGTATATTTGCATATTACACACACTATCAGGGTATTGTAAGCATGTAGTATATATGTTAAGTTGTGTTTGTACTTTGGATTATTTATGGAAAACTACTTGGTGAAATTTTCAAACAAAGAAAAAAAACTTTTATGGGCTCATGGAGTGGCTTGTTGAGCTAGTCCGCAAAGTAGTCAACAAGAGGCCATTGAGGCATTGTGGCTATTATCCTTGCTGTAACTGCTATTATCCTCATTGGGGTGGTTAGTGAGATCTTAACAAGGTTATCTGCGAGGTGGTTGAATCCCAATTTTTTTTATAGATACCCTTAAATTTGGAAAGTTGAATCCCAAAACATGTGAAAACTCTTTCAATTTATAAAATAAGATTTCCAGTTTGATGTTATTTTCTAAATTTGGTTTCATCAATACTTTGAATAGGTTGATTTTTATCATCGGTGGAAGAGCCATACTATGGATGAGTTTAAAGCTAGGTAGTACAGTCATTCTGACAATGGAAGTTGAATATGTTGTACCTTGTGAAACAGCAAAGAAAGGCATATAGCTCTATAAGATCTTGATAGATTTGGAAGGTGCAACAAATATGGATGAGCTATTCACACTTTATGGTTATAATAATGAAGAAGTGGTAAAACATAAAAGAACCAAGAATCCACAAATGAGGAAAGTATATTGAATGCAAGTATCATTTAAACCAAATGATCATTTATCAAGGAGATGTAGCATGCACAAAAGTAGTTTATGAGAACAACCTTGTAGGCCTATTTACAAAGACACTACCTACTAAGAGTTTTAGGGTCACATAGAGGTGATGGGTATAAAAAATGTATTCCATATTCTGAATAACTAGTGGGAAATTGTTAGTTATGAGCCCTATTGCAAATGTATTTGTGTTTAAATATTGCAAATATTAGAATAAATAAAAGTAAATTTCATTTATTTGCATTAGTTATTTAATTCTTCAAATAAAGTATGAAAATTCTATGATTATTTGGGTATGGTTAAACACAATATGTCATCATATATACAAGGACAATTGAGTTTAAGTGAAATAGCTAAACTAGTGTGGGATCATTAGTTAAAGTTTAAAAGGGGTCTTTAATTGCATCATTGGTAAGACCCATATCAATTACGCATGGAGTGACTCTTATCTGAGGACACTAATGTGGATACATCTAGTTGGAGTTACTTTGTATAATATTTGATTATATAAAACTAGATAAGACATATTAGCTGTTAATATCTATTTACTCATATATTTCTATATGTGACTCTATGACCAGTGTAGAAAGATCTTAATCCTAAATGATTTAGCTAGCCCCTTGATGTAGCAACATGTTATTTGACTTACTCGTTGATGTCCAAACTGTTGGGCTAAGATACCTTATATATTGGTATCTCATTGTTTATGGAATCCACTCCATCTATTTGCAAATGTTAGATAATAGTTCCATTCTTTCCCGAGGAGAGCGAAGCTAAGTAAGAAAACGTTTATCAAATAGAGGGGAGTTCATCAATCAATAAGGATTGCTCTCCAATGATAGATGCAGATTTTGGGGAAGGAGGACATAACAACATAACTAATTACTCTTGCCGCACTAAAGGATCTATGTTCTTTCTTGATCTTTTTTCGGGGGCCATATCTAAGAGGGAGGTTAAGGGTAAGGGTAAGGGTAAAGGAAAGAACTATTTTGGAAGTGGGAGTAAAAATGTTGGTGGCATATACGAATTCTCATTTTCCATTAACCATTGTTCATTTGTTGTTCTTGATGCTTATTTTCGCAAGTGTACAAATCGTTCAAGTAATAAAGTGTACAAAAGTACGGATATCGAACCCACAAGGAATGGCGTTACTAAGTACCGAAATTGACTAATCCTAATTTTATTTGAAAACTGAATTGTTGAAATTGTTTATGAAGAAAATTAACTTAAAACTAAATGAAAATAACAAAATTGAATGTTGTTCACAAATGATTAAAAACGCTAAGGCATTTGATTTCGCTAAATCAATTCAATCCGATTTCAAGTCATGTTATATGAGAATCAAAGCTAAAAGTGATGGTTGAAAAACCCAAATTTACCTAATACTCTCTCTCGAGTTATATTAGAATTACTTATCTATGAAAACCAACTATATTTCTATGAAGATTTAATCACAAACAAGCATATTATGATTTATGGAATTTCTAGAATAACCACATACATCATGCATTAGTTCTCACACTCGCATTCAACATACCGTATTTATCACAAGAAGCATTCATTACATATCTCCTCTCGGTCTCAATATAATGCAGCTAATCATCTAAATCTTGGCCAGAAATTTAAAAGCATTAAGCATGGAAATAAATACTCAACTTGAAAACAATGAACTCATATAACAATAACAAAAGAAATTAGATTTCCTTGATTCAACTACATCATAGCCTTAGCAAAAATGAATTAGTTCATAATGGAAATAAGAACAACCATTATCTCAATTGAATCCATGAATAACAAATCTGAATAAACTGTAGAATATAAAAGCTAAGGGGAAGAGATGAAAAACTCTAGAAGATGAAGATTTGGTAGCAACAATGGTGAAGATCCTTCAAGCTTCTCCAAACTTTCTCTCCAAAATTTCCTTCTCTCCTCCAAAAATGTCTTTGAACTCCTCTTTCTGCCGTACCTTTCTTTTCCATCATATTGTATATATAGATCTAGGGTTTTGGGGGTAATTTTGGAACAAAACAACAAAAAAAAATGTGTTTTCGGACGAAACTCGCCGGTGGCAACATTATTCTCACCGCAGCGAGATTTGTGGAAAAGTTTCGATTTTGGTTCCGCAGATTCTCACCAGCGGCGAGATTAATGTGGCCGGTGGTGAGATGCACTTGATCGATGGCAAGGTGAAGTTGGCCGGCGGCGAGATTACTTTTCCAAAACCCGTTCTCCTTGCATGATTTTCACCGTATTCTCTGTAAGATTTTCACCAACAACGGGATTCCAAATTTTGAAACTTTGTTTTCTTTTTATTTGCACTCAATCCCAATCATTGAAATTTGTCCCAAACTTCTCCAAAATCATGATTTTACCTGAAATTACACTTTAAACACGAAATACCCGTGAAATGACATTTGTGGATTAAATAATCAAATAAACGCAATTTTACACAAATATCAACATTTAAATCATAACAAAAATGCAATAATTTGACTCTTATCAACAACCCCCAACCAGCTTCTTGCTAGTCTCTAGCAAGAAAAGCGATCTATGAATAAATTCAAAGGAGACATTAAAAGAAAAATTCAAAGAAAATTTATTCTATTTACAACATTACATTAATCGTATGTAATAAGCCTTTAAACCCCTAGGCGGCCCTAGTAGGACTAGTTGTAGTCTCGTGAGGGCTTCCAGTGATGATACCCATAAACATCTTACATATAACTATCCTAACTCAAAACAATAAAATCACACAACAATTACTTTGCACAAATGTCTCATAAATTGTAAATAACACACAACACATATAATAATTAAATGTCACCTAAGCTTTAAGAAATCTCAAATGCCAATTTCACTTTTGTTATTGACTCTTAAACATCCATCAAACCACAAACCAATAGCTATAATGCCCAGATAATATTATGCATAACATCCACAAACAAAAAGGTGAAATCTCAAACTCCATAGGCTCACTTTTCAAACCTCTCTCCACTAATGAAGGAAAATACACTACTTTGAATCAATAGGATTTTATGAGGCTTGTAATGTTAGGCTTAGGTATTTGGTTAAGAAAGACGGGAAGTGTCAAAATACAAATAAGAGCACTTATTACATTAAACACAACCAATTAAGTAAAAGAGTAACACCATTTAACCTAAATTGTTTCTTCCGATCATAACCCATTTTTCCACAGATAAACAAAGTTCTTCCTCAATCTTTCACCTCAGTACATCCATCACTAACACTCTTTTATTTACTAGAATGTGAAGGCTTTCTTCTTCTTCTTCTTCTTCTTCTTTTTTTCATCCTTACTCCAATTGCTCTTGAAAAGCCAACCACTTTCTTCCCATATATGTGAAAATTGTTTTTTTGTTTTTTTGTTTTTTTTTCATCCTTACTCCAATTTCTCTTGAAAATACATAACCCCTCACCAATTTCTTCCAATATATGTGGAAGATTTCTCCAATTTCTCTTGAAAAGTTTGTGTTCAAAATTAAGTGCTCTTAACAAATAAGGTAGGAATTATATATATATATTTTTGGCTCAATAAAAGGTAGGTTATAGAAGGAAAAAAGAAAGAAAAGTAAGGCTAACAATATATTTAAATAGGCTCAAAGAGGTTACTAGTGATATAAGGATAACAAGGTAGGCTTAAAATGCCACAATCGATCCAAAAATGGCCTACATCATATCCTAAACAGTGCAATTCCAAATTATTTCGCCTAAAGAGGTTTTCAAATGTGTTCTAGAGTTTGTTGAGATCACAAAAATGTCCATGAAAAATTTGCACATAAGACTTCTCTAAGCATTTAGACTAATCAACCAAATCATACCACATACCAAAAGAGTCGCCAACTAGGTAAAATCAACATTTGAAATTATCTTTAAACCGAAGCAAAATTTAATGTCTTCTAAAAGCTACTTGTTATCACAATCACATTATTATCATCAACGTGAAAATTAAAACAAGTAAAAAATAATAAAAATACTAAAAATAAGACAATAAAGAAATAAAAGAAATTAAATCAAAATGCAGAAAAATAAATGGAAAATCAAAATTAAACACAAATAAACACACAAACAAAACTACTAAAAATGAAGGGAAGAAAAGATTTACCGTTTACCGCACCCCAACCAAAACCTTACATTGTCCTCAATGTAAGAAAGGAAAGAGATATCTCCTTTCCGCCGGTGGTGAAACTACCCTTGCCGGCGGCGAACGTAAGATTTTTTTTTAGATGGGATGACATTGGCTTTAGCTCAATCTTATTGGCTCCATTATTTACCACTAAGGTTGGAGTTTCATTTGTTCCCAACTCCTTAAATGTTTCATCACTGTACAAGTATTCATCATGTGCTGCCAGTAATTCGGAACATTGTCTCATCCCCTCATCTTCCTCCTCAATTGTTGCAGATTTCACAAGGCAAGCTTCTAGTGGTAGCAATGGAGTTCTCTCCTCAAAAGTTTTCGAGATTAACCTGTCAAGAGTGTTAATTTGAAAATAAGAATGTATGTCACTTGGAAATTTTATTTCTTCAAAAACATCAAAAGTCACTTGTTCATCTTGCACCCGTAGAATGAGCTTTCTTTGCTGAACATCAATCAATGTTCTTCCAATTGCAAGGAACGGTCTCCCCAATATCAATGGTATCTCTCTATCTTCCTCCATGTCAAGCACGACGAAATCTACAGGAAAAATAAATTTGTTGACTTTTATTAAAACATCCTCAATTACCCCTCGAGGATATTTCACCGTTCGATCTGCTAATTGTAAAGAGATTGAAGTGGGCTTCACTTCTCCCAGGCCTAGTTTCCTAAAAACAGAAAGTGGCATCAAATTAATGCTTGCTCCTAAATCACATAGGACTTTATCAAAATTGCAACTTCCTATAGTACAAGGTATAGTAAAACTCCTTGGGTCTTTCAATTTCTGTGGCAGTTTTATTTGAAGAACTGCACTGCACTCCTTATTTAGCATGAAAGTTTCATAATCTCCCAGCTTCCTCTTCTTTGATAGAATATCCTTCATGAATTTTGCATACTTGGGAATTTGTTCCAACATCTCTGCAAAAGGAATGTTAATATGCAATTTCTTAAAAATATCCAAAAATTTATCAAATTGATTATCAAGCTTTTTCTTATTCAATCTTTGAGGATATGAGATAGGAGGCTCATATTTTGCATATGGGGAAGGTTGAATATCTTGGGATCTTGATGGCTTTTCTTTAGATTCTTCCATCTTTTTCTCTGATTTCCTCTACCATTCAAGTTCTTTACCACTTCTCAATGTGATAGCCTTTGCATGCTCTTTGGGATTTATTGTGTCACTAGGCAGTGATCCTTGAGACATTTCTACAATCTGCTTTGAAAGCTGCCCCAGTTGGTTTTGGATGTCCCTGTTGATTGCCTCTTGATTTCTGAAATTTGCTCTTGTCTCCTCAATGAATTTTCCCAAAATTTCTTCCAAATCTGTTTGTTTTTTCTCTTGGGGTTGGAAGGAAGATGATGACTGTTTGAATCCCCCTTGGTTATTTCCCCATGACAAATTTGGATGATTTCTCCAACCTGGATTGTAGGTGTTCGAGTATAGGTTATGTTGAGGTTTTTGGAAATTTGAAACATAATTTGCTTGCTCAACATTTGGTGAAGCAAATGGATTTCCAACTTGGCACTCGATACTAGCATGATTTCCACCACGTAAATCACATTGTGCAGTTGGTTTGGATTCGAATTTGGATGACAAAGAATCCATCTTTCTTGAAAGAACAGCAACTTGAGCCGACAAAGCATTCACTGAATCAATTTCATGCACTACTGCTTGTCTTTTTGCAATTACCCGCTCTGAATGCCACTGATTGTTGTTTTCTACCATAATCTCTAACAACTCATGAACATCCTCCTGTTTTTTTCCCATTAAAGACCCTTCAGCTGCAGCATCAATCATTGCCCGATAGTTTGAAACCAACCCATTATAAAATGTAGAAACTTGCAGCCAAATCGGTATACCATGATGTGGGAACTTCCTCAACATTTATTTGAATCTTTCCCAAGCTTCATACAATGATTCTTGGTCATACTGTGTAAAAGATGTGAATTCATTCCTCAATTTTGCCGTCTTAGCAGGAGGAAAGAACTTTGACAAGAATTTCTGAACCAATTCATTCCATGTTGTAATTGATCTCGGTGGACTCCTTGGCTTTAACCATAAGTGAAAAAGGAAAAACCCTCAATCTTACAGCATCTTCGAACACACCATTTATCTTGTAAAGATCACACACCTCCAGAAAGTAAGCAATATGTGCATTTGGATCATCCTTTGACATTCCCCCAAACTGATTTGTTTGAACCATTTGGATAAAGGATGGTTTTATCTCAAAGTTATTGGCTTGAACAGTTGGCCTCCTTATACCCGAAGTAGTTCCAACAACATTAGGCGCAGCATAATCCCTCAAAGCTCTACGATTTCCACCTCCCTCAACAAATGGTGGATCCATGGCTGATTCTCTATTAGGAGTTGAGGTTGAATGCCTTCTCTCTCGGTTTAGACGCCTACATGTTCTATCAATCTCCGGATCAAATGGAAGAAGGTTAAGGCTTCTTATACGTCTCATACAAAACTCCTACAACCAGAAAATCAACTAGCACAAAAAAAACACAAAGTTACCCTTTTTATGATAAATAAAATAAAATAGCAAAATAAACAAAATTAAAAATGAAACAATGATAAAGCAAATTAACTTCAAATTAAAACTAAGATTAGGTAGTATCGATATTAGTAAAATCAAACCATTCCCCGACAACGGCGCCAAAAACTTGATGCTTATTTTCGCAAGTGTACGAATCATTCAAGTAATAAAGTGTACAAAAGTATAGATATCGAACCCACAAGGAATGGCGTTACTAAGTACCAAAATTGACTAATCCTAATTTTATTTGAAAACCGAATTGTTGAAATTGTTTATGAAAAAATTAACTTAAAACTAAATGCAAATAACAAAATTGAATGTTGTTCACAAATGATTAAAAATGCTAAGGCATTTGATTTCGCTAAATCCATTCTATCCGATTTCAAGTCATGTTATATGAGAATCAAAGCTAAAAGTGATGGTTGAAAAACCCAAATTTACCTAATACTCTCTCTCGAGCTATATTAGAATTACTTATCTATGAAAACCAACTATATTTCTATGAAGATTTAATCACAAACAAGCACATTACGATTTATGGAATTTCTAGAATAACCACATACATCATGCATTAGTTCTCACACTCGCATTCAACATACGGTATTTATCATAAGAATCATTCATTACATATCTCCTCTCGGTCTCAATATAATGCAACTAATCATCTAAATCTTGGCCAGAAATTTAAAATCATTAAGCATGGAAATAAATACTCAACTTGAAAGCAATGAACTCATATAACAATAACAAAAGAAATTAGATTTCCTTAATTCAACTACATTATAGCCTTAGCAAAAACGAATTAGTTCATAACGGAAATAAGAACAACCATTATCTCAATTGAATCCATGAATAACAAATCTGAATAAACTGCAAAATATAAAAGCTAAGGGGAAGAGATGAAAAACTCTAGAAGATGAAGATTTGGTAGCAACAATGGTGAAGATCCTTCAAGCTTCTCCAAACTTTCTCTCCAAAATTTCCTTCTTTCCTCCAAAAATGTCTTTGAACTCCTCTTTTTGCCGTACCCCTCTTTTCCATCATATTGTATATTTGGATCTAGGGTTTTGGGGGCAATTTTGGAACAAAACAACAAAAAAAAATGTGTTTTCGGACGAAACTTGCCGGCGGCAACATTATTCTTACTGCGGCGAGATTTCTGGAAAAGTTACAATTTTAGTTCCGTAGATTCTCACCGGCGGCGAGATTAATGTGGCCAGCGGTGAGATGCATTTGGCCGGCGGCGAGGTGAAGTTGGCCGGTGGCGAGATTACTTTGCCAAAACCCATGCTCCCTACATAATTTTCGCCGTATTCTCTGTAAGATTTTCGCCGGCGGCGGGATTCCAAATTTTGAAACTTTGTTTTCTTTTCATTTGCACTCAATCTCGATCATTGAAATTTGTCCCAAACTTCTCCAAAATCATGATTTTACCTAAAATTACACTTTAAACACGAAATACCTATGAAATGATATTTATGGATTAAATAATTAAATAAACGCAATTTTTACACAAATATCAACATTTAAATCATAACAAAAATGCAATAATTTGACTCTTATTAGTTCTCATCATTTTCTCCAACTTGATAATCCCAATAAAGATTTGTCCTATTTAGAAAAATTGACAACAAAATGAAAATCAACACATATTTGGTGTAAGATTATGATAAACAAGTTAAAAATGTATAAGAACATATTGTGACATTCAAACAAATAGAGTATAATGGTGTTATTATTTTTAAAAATAATAGATTTCTATTGAATAACTAAAAATGTATCTCATTGAGTATAATTTGGTATCTGATTCCTAAAATTAAGTTAAAAACAGTGAAAATTGAAAATGAATGATTCCTAAATAAAACATAATGGTAGATGTATAAAAGTAGGGTGAATAATTTAGTTGGTCCACGAACCATTATTTTATTGATAGAAAAGTCTCTAAAAAAAGCATTAACATTTTTGTCCCACTACTTTTAAAAGTTAACACTTAAATCTCATTTTCATTATTTTAACCTTACCTACACCACATGTAGGATTCCTACTCTTAATTATATGCTACAATTTGATTCTAAATTAAAATTGCTTTACTAATTAATCAAAAATAAATCCAATTTGATAAATACTAAAATTCCCATCTTATCCCACAAGTATTTAAATGACTACCAAACATTTAAAATGTATATTTTAATATTTTAATTAATTCAAATAAATATTTAATCAAACTAAATATTATTTAATAATTAATTAAATTAATTTGACTATGCCAAATTACCATTTTAGCATTACATATTTATTTGACATTTATGGCTATCATAAAATGTCCTAATAAACAACTTCATTCAATTGTTATTATGGAACAGACTAGGGACCGATGAAACTATGAATTCAAGTTTAAATAAAGTATTTATATATTAATTAATCACTTAATTAATTATTAGTATTTATTAATCTCACAGTTACCCTACTATAAACATGAGGCTTAAAAATCTTGAATATCATAGCTATTATTTACCCAACACAATGTATATGAGTAATCTATTGATATAACTATTAAGTGCAACTCAATATTCCACAACCATTTCATAATATGATTGAGGTCATTAAGTCCGTATTTTCTCATCTATTACATCTTCTCCTTGAGTACTCTTAATACATATGAATAAATATCTATATTCATATTATAGATTGTGTGCAGTCATTCAAGCTTTGGATCGCTAAATAAAGAAACTACTATCTAGCATCTACATATAGACAAAGTGGATTGAACATCTTATGAGATAACCTTATAGCCCATTATAAACATCAAGATACAAAGATACAAGGTATCTTCACCTAACACTTTAAGCATCACCAAGTAAGTCGAATAACACGGGGCTACAACAAGAGACTAGTTAAATCACTTAAGATTAAGATTGCCCGCAGCTAGTGATTGAGTTTTATAGTGAAACAACTGTGATTAAACATGTATTAATATCGTTTCTAATATGCCTGGTCCAGTCTAGTATAACTAGCTATTATAAAAGTACCCACAACTAAATATCTCGAAATCAATTAACCCGATAAGGGTCACATCATTCCAAATAAATACGGGTCATACTAGTGACTTAATTAAAGATTTCATGATATAAGATTTAATTAATCATCAAAAAAATATGATTATTTTACTTAAAATCAATCCTTATGTATATATGATGACATACTGAGTTTTAAGTAGATATAAACAATCAAAAAATTTTATGATTTATTTGAAGAATAAAATAGCATATGAAATAAATGAAATATTCATTTTGTTTATTCTAATTTCAACATAAATTTAAATACAAACTCTTTTTTGTTTAAAGCTCTATCCTAGTAGATCCATAGTCTCATTGTTTAGAATAGCACAAAGAAAATGACCTCAAGAGAGTGTCATCTAGGAAGTGTACGAATGAGGATGTACATAAGCATTCACAATATTAAGATGGTGAGCACATACACTTTCTTTCAATCTAAGGGTACTACCAATATACTCAAGTTTAGGGCCAGTTAACTTGTCAGCCATTATAGTGAGATTGCGAGAAGAAATGTTTTGGAACTTATCAGAGAAATCACCACTGATGATAGTTTAAAATTAGAAAAAGGGATGTATGAAAGGAAGCATCTTGAACATCTAGGAGAGACAATATCCTCATAAAATCATCTCCACAGAGCATGACTTCACTCCTTTGTAGAATGAAAGAGGTATAAAAAGCACAAGTGTGTCAATAGGGGAGTAAAACTCTTGAAAAAAAGGAGGATCAAAATAATATGAAAGAATGTACAAGGAGAACGAAGCTAAGTAAGAAAACCTTTATCAAATGGAGGGGAGTTCATCAATCAATTAGGAGAATGCAACAACACAACTAATTACTCTTGCCTCACTAAAGGATCTATGTTCTTTCTCGATCTTTTTTCCGGGGCCATATCTGAGAGGAAGGTTAAGGGTAAGGGTAAGGGTAAGGGTAAGGGAAAGAACTATTTTGGAAATGGTAGTAAAAATGTTGGTGGCATATACGAATTCTCATTTTCCATTAACCATTGTTCATTTGTTGTTCTCATCATTTTCTCCAACTTGATAATCCCAATAAAGATTTGTCCTATTTAGAAAAATTGACAACAAAATGAAAAATCAACACATATTTGGTGTGAGATTATGATAAACACGTTAAAAATGTATAAGAACATATTGTGACATTCAAACAAATAGAATATAATGGTGTTATTATTTTTAAAAATAATAGATTTCTATTGAATAACTGAAAATGTATCTTATTGAGTATAATTTGGTATCTGATTCCTAAAATTAAGTTAAAAACAGTGAAAATTGAAAATGAATGATTCCTAAATAAAACATAATGGTAGATGTATAAAAGTAGGGTGAAGAATTTAGTTGGTCCACAAACCATTATTTCATTTATAGAAAAGTCTCTAAAAAAATTATTAACATTTTTGTCCCACTACTTTTAAAAGTTAACACTTAAATCTCATTTTATTTTTTTGTTTTCCATGTCAATATTGTAACGTCATAATCAAAGGTGTCACTCACATAGATCTTCATTTAATCCAAATTAAAGTTAATTACAAATCAATAATTTTAGAAATTAATGTTTTAGAGTTTATGTTAATGTCAAAAGCGAATGTATTTGATTACTTTAGATAGGTTAAACCTTAATTAGGGGTTAAATTAATGTCTACGTTAGTCATAAAGTGGATTTTAATGTTAAAATGATCTGACAAACCTAAAAGATAAAATTAGATTTAAATTTTAACTTTCTAAAATTTGAAGTGTAGTCAACTTTTGTTTTGTTTTGTTTTGGGATATTTCGTCAATGATGGCATAGCTTGCGACCAATGAAATGACTTATAAAAGTATTTAGTCAATACACTAAGCTTTTAAGAGAGTTGGTTTTCCAAAAACCTTTAACATAATTTCAAAACTATAGAACATGTGTTCAGACTCCAATAACCTAATTGTTAAGTTTTAAATAATGAATTTGTGTGAGATATATCACTTATACTTATGCAGGGGAGATTGACATATGTATAAAAATAATATTGACCATTCTACTAATATCTGAATATATTGCTTTTCCAACAATCCTTAATACTTAAACAACAAGAGGAAGTAAATTAATAACATAATCTATTAGTTATTTAAATAGGAGCACTTAGGTTTACTAAATATTATTGAGACAAGTTTAGTTCATTAGTTTTGAAAAAATGATACCATAGGTACAAACGGTTAATTTTTATGTATTTCTTCAATTTTCTTCTATTTTTCACAAACTTTATTTATGAAAAATGCTTCAGCAAAGCAAGTATTCAC
This sequence comes from Hippophae gyantsensis, assembly GCA_030763125.1. NCBI lineage: Eukaryota > Viridiplantae > Streptophyta > Magnoliopsida > Rosales > Elaeagnaceae > Hippophae > Hippophae gyantsensis. Next base: position 53,168,129 of record CM061031.1, on the reverse strand, counting down.
GTTAAAATTCTGTTTTTCAAATCAAGTTGGAAAACAAAATTTAATAGCTATTAAACATAAGTGCATTACTTTATTCTTGTGCTCTAATTTTTTTAAGCTCCTTACTAACAAAAATAATCAATATACCTATGTGCTACTGTTAGAAAAACTATTTACAAAACTTGTCTTCACTTTTTTTTAGTGATGTTCATGTATTCATTCAAAAACATATTTCCTACGTTGGATGATAATGTATGTAATACAAATAAATCTTTTTTTGAATCATAGAAATGATCAAATGCATAAATAAGATGATCTTGATGACTTCACTGTACATTTGGGAGTGTGTGCCACAGAAGGACAAAATAAACTGAAATCAATTAAATATTAAGTCACTGAAATTTTTATATATGAGTTAGCTTTAGTGCATAAACCGAACATCTTGATATTTCCATGTAAAACTTGCTATATGTCATTGTACATTTGATCAACTTTTCAAACATTCAAAATAAAATAATAATAAATAACGTGAATACAGAAGAAGACAAATATATGGAGCTTATAAATACGATAACATCTGAAGCTATAGCTCATATCCCTTACAAAACAGAATAAACTAAAGTGAGAAATTAGTTAGTAATGGGAACCACCAATACATCAGATTTCCTATTTTGGTTCTCTACTCTTTGCTTGTCCCTATCCTTTCTTCTATTGCTAAAACGATTAAACAAGAAACAAACCAAAAATTATAAGCTACCACCAGGACCAAAAGGATGGCCTATAATAGGAAATATGTTAGAACTAGGAAGCTTACCTCACTTAAGCCTCTATAACCTTATTCAAAAATATGGTCCAGTTGTTTGGTTGAGGCTTGGTTCTTTAGACACTATGGTCATACAATCAGCCAAAGCTGCCGAACAATTGTTCAAAACTCATGATCTCTCTTTTGTTGACCGCAAGTTTCCTGAATCAACCAAATCTCACGACTACTACCAGGGTTCAATGGCCTTTGGTTCATATAACTCTTATTGGAAATCCCTTCGTCGTCTATTTTTAACAGAGATTATGACCGCTAAGAGAGTGAATGATACATCTGGGCTTAGACAAAAGTGTGTGGATGACTTGATCAAACAAATAGAAGAGGAATCTGCAACTAAAGTTGCAAAAGGTCAGTCAGCTGGTGAGGTTAGCTTATCAAACCATTTCTTTCATATGTCCTACAGCTTTGTTGGCAATGTTGTTCTTTCAAAGGATTTGAAATTGGATTCTGAGTCCAAAGAAGGACAAGAGTTTTTTGTTTCCATGAACAATATAATAAAGTGGATGGGCAAGCCTAATGTGGTAGACTTTTTACCTTTCTTGAGGTGGTTAGATCCTCAAGGCATTAGGAGACAAACTGATCGAGATGTTGCAAAGGCTATGAAACTCGTTTCTGGATTTGTGAGTGAGAGGATTGATGAAAAGAAAGCAGGTGTTAAACCACAGAGAACAAATCCAGACTTTTTGGATGCCATGTTGGATTATAAAGGAGATGGAAAAGATGGTCCTCTAAAGTTCTCTGACCATAAAGTCAATATATTTGTAATGGTACGTCTAATTTAACATAGATTTCATGTATATGTTTATAAAAAAAACTATTTAAAATACATTCATTTCATAATTTTAATTTGTGCTAATATTTTCATTTCATAAAAAGAGTTGTTTAAAAGACCATATAACAAATACATATAAAATTTCACGTTAATAGAATATCGTACATTACACAAACAATATGATGTTTATAGTTTTCTAACATATATATGAATACATATTAATTAGTTATAAACATCTTACACAATCAAGATGAACATGTATTAATTGTATTATTAATTAGTATTACTAATAATAATTATATAGGACTATCATCACTCATATTATATTATCTAATTAAAATTATGTCATAAATATTTGTAGGAAATGTTCTTAGCAGGAACAGATACAATGAGTATAGTCATAGAGTATGCAATGGTAGAACTGTTTAAGAGCCCCGAAGCAATGAAAAAGGTAAAAGCAGAGCTTGATGAAATAGTTGGACCATATAGGATGGTTGAAGAAAATGACCTTGATAATCTCCCGTATTTAAGAGCTGTGGTAGATGAAACCATGAGATTACATCCTCCAGGCCCCTTATTAGTTCCTCGAAAGGCGACAAATGATGCTGAGTTTATGGAGTATTTTATTCCAAAAGATACACAAGTTTTTGTAAATGTATGGGCAATTGGGAGAGATCCAGAATCATGGGGAGATGACTCTTTGTCTTTCAAACCTGAGAGATTTTTAGGGTCAAATGTTAATTATAAAGGTCAACATTTTGAGTACCTTCCTTTTGGAGGTGGTAGAAGAATTTGTCCAGGCTTGCCTTTGGCTCACCGTTTTGTACCATTACTTTTGGCCTCAATTCTCCATTATTTTGATTGGAAGCTCCCTTATAATATGACTCCTGATGATATAGACATGAATGAGAGGATAGGAATATCTTTGAAAAAGCTTCTTCCGCTCGAAGCAATACCCACCAAGCGTATTCTCATTTGAAAGAAGTTGGCTTTTTTATGTTGTTCTAGTTAACTAAAGAAGAATGTTGCTTTAGTATTCTTTATTTAATATGATAAGAAGAACATGCATGTTTATGGCACATGTACTACTTGTTTCTATGTACGACTCTACCTACTTACTACTAAATAAAGGGGAGATAAGTTGATATATGCTATTTTGTTACTTTTTACCTGCATTTTCTCTTGGTCAAAGGCTTAACTCCATGATTCATTTTTAAATGTGGTCATTATCAATGGTATTGTAAGTTAGACTATAATTTAGTGACACTTCGATCCGTTTTTTGTTTGTTGTGTTTTTCACATTGATGTGACTTTGATCTTGTAAAACATGGGACACTTATAAGGTGGAGTCAAATTCACTACGATACTTAAATCAAATTTGTAATTTTGACAGAGAATTCAGCAAAAATTCATTAAGAGAAGTTTAGGCTTACATGATAAATGAATTGTGAAGGTGTGTTTATAAGTTGAGGTGATATGTACTTGCAAGATATATTTTTGTTACGTCTTGCATATTTGAAAGGGGAAATATCCTTTAAGCAATATTATTCAAATTATGGATAAGATTTCATATTTGAAAAAATAGTAATTTGTCAACTAATGGCTTAGTTGTCCATACACAATTTTGTTGTACATATTCATTTAGTTGTCTATATTCATTTTAATTGTTCATAGTTGTCCACAGCTATCACAGCAGTCCATAGACAACTTTGCTTAGCTATTCATAGTTGTCTACAGATAGCTTTGTTGTCCATATTCATAAGTGTCCATAGATAACTTTACTATCCATATTCATTGTCAATAACTATCCATATTTATTTCATTTATTTCGGAATTTGTTTCCACCTATAGAATTATTTTGTACAATATATAAATAGAGAGAAATCACAAAACCAAACTATTGGGTCATTTTCATATAACATTTTTGACTTATTTATGACATAATTACATTATTCAAGAATATGTTTTCTAATTTACAATTAAAACTAAACGATGTCTGTGTACTAACAACATGGTAATTATAGGTTGAATAGGACAATTAACCAATCAATTGATGAGTTAGTACAATGGAATCTTGTGATGTGTACATGATATATTTTACCGTAATATCCACCCCCTAAGCATTTGGGATCAAGGAGTGTTGAAATATTATGGATCAAAACTACTCACAAATCAAAAATACTATAATATAATTAATACAAGCCACACAATATAAAACTAATACTCACTCTAATCATCACATACAACTCATCTTCTTACCTACAATCCAACTCAACCTCCATTAGTTGTCTCACAACTTAGCTTCTTACCTACAATCCAACTCAACCTTCACTGGTTGTCTTACAACTCATCATCTTACCTAATTTCTTGAACTATCATGGAAGCTTTCTCAAGTTGAGCTTCAATTTGGTTGGACTCCATTTTGGGCTTTAAACAAGTTTTATTTTCAACACTCCCTCTTAAACTTTTTTTATGAGACCAAGCAAACTCCTTATCCTCGCATAGTCTTCAAATTTCAGTGGCTTGGTAAAGATGTCTGTAACTTGATCATGTGACTTGACATACTCGACTTGTACATCCTTTCTGGCGATGCACTCCCTTATATAGTGGTAGTGAGTATCAATGTGTTTGCTTCGATCATGAAAAATAGGATTTTTGGCTAAGGCAATGGTTGACTTGTTGTCGACATAAATTTTGTTGGCTCTTCTTGTGTCATGTTAGCTCCTTCAACATGTTTCTCAACCGAATTTCATAGTAAATACATGAGGTAGCTACTACATATTCTTCTTCACAGCTAGACAAGGTGACAAACAGTTTCTTTTTTGACATCTATGTAAAAGTAGTATCTCCCATAAAAAACACAAATCAAGAAGTGTTTTTTCGATCGTATATATCTCCACCAAAAATTATATCACTATATCCAACAAGCTTGTAATCATTAGAAGCCGAATATAATAAGCTAAGATCAATTGTACCTTTTAGATAACATAGGATTCTTTTTGCAGGTTTGAAATGGGTGATTTTCAATTTATCTATATTGCTTATAATCAATCCAATGGCATACATGATGTCAGGTCTTGTGCACATGAGATAACACAAACTTCCAACTAGACTTTTGAAAAATGTTAGATCCATGCTTTCACCATCTTCATGCTTGGATAGTTTGATTCCACATTCCACTGGTGTGTTGATTGGCTTGCAATTGTTCATCTTGAACTTCTTTAGTATCTCTATTGCATAGCTTTCTTAAGAGATGAAGATGTCTTCTTCTTTTTCTTCACTTCAATTCCAAGGTAGTATGCCATTAACCCTATATCTGTCATTTCGAATTCTCGGGTCATCACTTTCTTAAATTATTCAAATAGCTTCGGATTACTTCCTGTGAATATGAGATCATTTATGCATAGGCAAACGATCAAAATATTACCATTTTCAATCTTGATGTAGAGTTAATATTCATAGGGACACTTGGTGAAATTGTTCTCCAGAAAGTACTTGTCGATGCTGTTATTCCATGCTCTTGGTGCTTGCTTCAACCCATAAAGAGATTTCTTCAACTTTAACATATTCTCTTTGTTACCTTTTGCTTCATGGCCTGATGGTTGCTGAATGTAGACTTCTTCTTCAAGGCCTCCATTTAGAAATGTAGATTTTACATCCATTTTATGTTTCTTCCATTTACTTTGAGCTACTAAAGAAATGATTAGCCTTATAGTCTCTAATCGAGCAATAGTAGCAAATACCTCATCATAGTCAATTCTAGCCTTTTGACTATATCATTTTGCTACTAGTCGTGTCTTGTGCCTTTCAATCTCTCCCTTAGCATTCCTCTTTGTCTTGTACACCCATTTGACACCTATTTCCTTGTGTCCTTTGGGAAGTGAGGTGAGTTCCCATTTTTCGTTCTTCTCAATGGCCTTGAATCATTGTCCATTGCATATCTCCACTTCTTCTCTTGTATTGCTTCTTCAAAGTTTATTGGTTCATAGTCGACAAAGAGATAGAAAAGTGTAAGATTTTCTAATCATTTGGTTACCTTATAAAGATCTTGAAGACTTCATGTGCATGGAACTTATCTTTCATCTTGACTTCCACTTAACGATGACGAAGGTGATGAGTCTCCTTGAGTGGTTGATATTGGTGAAGTAGGTAGAGTTGTAAGCTCTTGTTGAGGTTCACCTAGTTACTCCCTCATTGCCTGCTCATCTTCTTTAAACTGCGGAAAGAAATTGAAGTTACCTACATGAGAGTTAAAATCTCATTCTCCTTTTTCATCGAATACCACATCTCGACTAATCACAATCTTCTTATTGTGCAGATTGTACAACTTTTAGCCCTTTGAATTAGCATCATAGTTGATGAAGATAAAACTCTCACTTTTATCATCAAGCTTCGTTCTTCTCTCATCCAGTACATGAGCATGGGCTATACTCCCAAAGACTCTTAGGTGGGAAATACTAGGCTTTCTTCCATTCTATGCCTTTTGTGGTGTTTTTCCCCATACACTTCTTGTCGGAGATCGGTTTGACAAGTAAATTGCACATGCTACTACTTCTACCCAAAACTCCTTAGGTAGTTTCTTGCTTTTGAGCATGATTCGTGCCACATTGAGGATTGTTCTATTCTTTCTTTCAACTACACCATTCTGTTGGGGGGATCTTAGTACTGTAAAGGATCTACAAATTCCATTTGCTTCACAGAATTCTTGAAACTCCCCAGATGTAAATTCTCTACCTTGGTTGGATCTTATGGCTTTTATCTTTCTATCACTTTCTCTCTCCACTATCGCTTTGAACTTTTTGAATACTTCAAAAACTTTTGATTTCTATTTCAAGAAATATACCCAGGTTTTTCTTTAAAATCATCAATGAAAAGAAGAAAATAGTTACTATTATCGAGAGAGCTAGGCTTGATCGATCCGCACACATCAGTATGGATTAGCTCGAGCGGCTTATTGGCTCTTGAGTTTGACTCCTTTGGAAATCTTTTTTTGAATTTCTTACCGAGTAGACACCCTTCACAAAGAACATTCTATTCTTTGACATCTGTATGTTAGCAATGAGGTTATTCTTACCATCTCTTATAGAAAGATTACAATCCTTCATATAAATATCAAAACCTTTTTCTAGTAGTTTTCCTAAACTCAAAATGTTACTTTTCATATTGGGGACATAGTAAACATTGGAAATAAATTGATGTCACCCATCTTTCATGTGAATAAGAATGTTACCTCTTCCTTTCACTGCTACGTTAAAATCATCTCCAAATAAGACATTTTCGCTTTCTGACTCATCTAGCTCCACGAACATGTCTTTCCTTCCACACATATGGTTGCTTGCACCACTATCAAGATACCAGTAATTTGGTTGGCCACCATCACCCTACTTCCATGATAGAAAAATATTTTCTTTCTCATCGGTCTTCTCCTCCATATAGTTGATTTTCTCATCTACTCTATTGTTGGGAGCTCTACATTCTGAAGCATAATGTCCAAACTTCTAAAAATAATATCATTGAACTTGAGATTTGCAATACCTTGATTTCATATTGCCTCTTCCACAACCTCGTGTTAAGCTTTCCCCTATCTCAAAGTTGTTGGATTTTTTGTAATTTCAACCTCATCCAAGACCACGGCTTCCACCTCGTCCACGGTCTCTACCTCTGCCTCAGCCACGTTGGTTTCTGACATTGCCTTGGCTATCATGCTTATCCTCTAATTACATCTTGAAGAGTTGCTCAGTGATCCCTTGCTTCTTCTTATGCTCTTCTTTATATGCTTGTAATGACCCATTGAGTTCATCAATGGTCATTTCTTCCAAATCTTTTGTCTCCTCAATCATCATGATGATGTGTACAAATTTGGAATCTAATGAGTGAAGTATCATTTCCATTATTTTGACATCTTCTAACATCTCACTGTTTCTTTTCAATTGATTATAGCTGTTATGACTCTCGAGAAATAATCAAAAATAGATTCAGAAACTTTTATATGTAGAGATTCAAATTCACCTTTTAATGTTTGGAAATGAACCTTCTTCACTTTCTCAACTCCTTTGAAAGAGACTTGAAGCTTATTCCACTATGCTTTAGAAGATGTTGCATCAAAAATCTTTTTAAACCCATCATCATTTAAGGCTTGATAGATAAGGAAAAAGGCATTCTCGTCTCTCTTTCTCAAATCCTTCAAAGATTCTTTTCACACTTGCATTAGAGCAGCTTCATCATTTAGCTAATTTAAGCCTTTCTCTATAACTTCACATACATCATGTGCATCCAAAAGAGCCTTCATCTTGATACTCTAATTATTATAGTTATCGTTGTTGAGTGTTGGGACTTGAAACAATGTCATGCCTCCACTTGACATAACTCTCAATACAGTGAGAATTTTTAAATTCTGATTGCACAAATGGATTCAAAACGTCAAAAGACCTTGGGAGGAACTTTGGGGAAAAATCTGAAATTTTCAATCAACGCCCAAAGTCAACCTTTTTGGACAACGGTGAACACTCGATCAATAGGCTTCACGGCTCAGTCAACTTGGCTGGACTAAGTTCCAACTCGATTGACTTGGGATGATTATAGCTGTGTCGGATTTTTCTTGTCAAGAGCTTCAATTTGATATACAATAGTATATATTTCCAACTACAGTTTCACTTTGATACTAATTTGTTGGAATATTATGGATCAAAACTACTCACAACTCAAGAACACTCAAGAACAATTTTCTAGCAACTCTTAAAAACTCTCAAACTTTTGTTTCTTATTTCTTAAACTTGATTGAGATATGTTACATAGCAAAGGATGCAAGGTATTTATACTATCATAGAATTAATACAAGCCAAACAATATAAAGGAATACTCACTCTAATCATCACACACAACTCATATTCTTACCTACAATCCAATCAACCTCCATTAGTTGTCTCACATTCTAGCATCTTACCTATAATCCAACTCAACCTCCACTAGTTGTCTTACAACTCATCATCTTACCTAATTTCTTAAACTACCATGGAAGCTTCCTCAAGTTGAGCTTCAATTTGGTTGGACTCCATTTTAGGCGTTAAATAAGTTTTATTTTCAACAAGGAGGTCTATCTATCTGGCCAAAATACACAGGGAGATCAAATAGTCTATGACACATTTGCTTTTATTTTGGTAGCTAATAACTCAATTTTGTTGTAAAGGTAGCATGTCTAAGCTTTGAAGCTTTCCAATGGTATATTCCATTTCTAAATCTTACCCTTGATGAGGGAGATACGATTGTGAGGTAGAACACAGAGAATTAGACAAAAGAGATGATAATATACACAAAAAGAAAGAAATTTTAGACAAATTAAGTTTATGGAAAATAGGAATCAGGGAAGATAGAACAAATGTTTTGGAGAAAATGATATTTGAATTTATAATTCGTATATAAGGAATAATTACAATTTTAGGTACTATTTAAGGGATTGAAAATAACAAACTAAATAATTATAAATTAATTCATAAAATCCTAAATAATAATCATTAAAAGATTAATATAAATATAAATAATAATACATATTTAAAGATAAATAAATAATATCTTATGAGATAATAATTTCAATATAGATAAATCTTAAAATAATAATTATCGATTATATTTTATATCATTTTTTTAGGTATAAAAAACTCAACTCCTAAAAAATTTTAAAATATAATTGAATATATGAATTTAATCTAAGAGATGTCTAAAATTCATAAATGAAATAAGCATATTCATTTAGATTCCGAGAAATCATGTCAATTTTTTCTATAGTAATTATGTCTATAGAGACTCACTTGCAATTTTCAAACCCTTTCATAGCCTATAAACTTTTCATGAGTGAATGTTATCTTCCCTTTTCTTAATCTTAAAGGATTTATTCATGAGTGTTTGAAAAACATTGAAAATATCATAATTTATACATACTTTAGTGTCAAAATAGCTTTGTATTTGCATAATTTTGTTATTATTATTTTAGTAAATCTATGTTTTGGAAATTACATATATGTTTTGCTATTTTTTAGGCATTTTTGGCTTACAAATTATTCAATTGATAAATACTTAAAAAATAGTACTTGGAAGCACTCAATTGCATTCATGAAGAATAAAAGAATAACATATGTAAGCCGTACATATATTCCAACCAAATATAAGGTGCCAAATACAAAGAAATTAAAGACGCACAAAAACATTGTGGGCTGCAATGAGGTTATTATGTGCCACATCACAAAACAATTAAATCGTGAGATTCATGCATGTAATGGCGAGGATAAATGTGCGTCGTGGTGCCTAACCAAATGATCCACATTTTTCTCTATTTCACTGTGTATAGACCTATCCTCTTATGTTTGAAAATCATTCCTCTTAGTTCTCTCTTCTCTCTTTTTCTTAGTTTTAGTTTTCTTAGTTTCAAAGTTATTCTCTCAATTTTGAGAGTTGAAGAAGCTTTAGCTTATATAGTAGTAACTTTTGATTCAATAAACAGTTTAGGTATATCTGTTTGGAGATTTTTTAGATAGAGATTATTACTAAAATTCTATATTTTGAAGATAAAATTGAGGTATTAATTTTAATTGTATTATTTTAATTTAAGAATTATTTTAATGCTATATTAAATTTTCCAATCATTAATTAAATTAAGCATGTTCGATTGAAAATATTATGGGATATTACTAATATTGTTATGCTTGTGAAATATTAAAATAGGTAAATATTTTTATAAAATAAAATAAGTTTTATTTCTTCATTCAAGATTTATATAAAGTTTTTTACAGAAAAATATATTTAGTAAAGGTTTTTTGTATAAAGCTTAAAATATGAAAGTTAGATTTATGATTTGATTATCTGGATCTAGTTTTGAGTAAATACTGTTAGACTTTATTTTTGATTATTTGGATTTGAGTTATACTATATTTCAAAGATTTTTATAGGAATTATAACTTAAAAATATATTGACGATAATATTCTATAGTAAATTTTAAAATCTAAAAGTTATCATATGCATCAATTATTTTATCCAACTTTGCCACCTAGAATTTGAGTTCAAATTGATATCCCCACCAAAAAGTATCAATTCAATGGTGTGTTATTTTATTAGAAATAAAGCATAATTTAATCACTATTATTTACTGTCCCTACCAAATGACTAATTGATATTTATCAACAATGAAATTGATCTCCACCTTAGGATATGTTTGCAAAAAAAAGGAAAAATCAGTAATATCAATGCATATCTTTAATAACCTTATTAATAGGAGCAAGCATAATTGATTAACTAATATATCCATAAATTATCCATTGAATAACTAAATGTTCATCTGCCTCATACTTAATAAATCAAATATATCTTTTACTTTATATTATTAGTGTAGATATTTCAAAACTAAAGCTTTATGACAAATAGGATATTTTTCATTTTTAAGAACTTTGATGAATTATTTAAAAACAACTAATTCCTCCTTAGGCCGATCTTGAAAGTATATTTATTACTTTTTTACATAGTGATTCATGTGTTTGCGAGATATTTAATAATAAGCAAAATTTATGTATCAAGTTCTTGTGCATCATTAATACATCTCATGATTTTGGCGGTTATCATTAATCTTAGTTAAGTAGTGCTTTATATCAGTTAATTTTGGTTGAAGTCGATGTATATATTTCTATATCCTTTGAACTGCATCTATAATAATTTGGAAAGATTCTTTTTCAATTTCATCTTGGATCATTTTAGAAGATTTTGTGCTTGAAAAGAATAGGACTATTGATAAACTGGTTTAGAACCAACACAAAAGGTTAATTGTAAAACTGGGTTCCAACATAACAAGTATAATGACCATTAAAATCATAATCATGTGGAAAATATGTGGAAGAAGATTGATATATATGAGTACAAGTATCATATCCATATAAATATTATGAGTATCATAGTTATATATGAAAGTATGATTTTTTTCTCTTAGAAACTTTCATAAACTTTTTTATTGTTAGAAACTCTCTTTTTTTGGCACAATTTGTTTGTGTTGCTTGTGATGGTGGCTATAGTAGAGGGTGCCAATGCATGGAAATGACCAGCCGGTGGGTTCTGGTGGTAAGTAGGTTTGTTGCAGTGATAGAATAGACTAGGCTATAGTGAATCTATGTGGCACCATGGGTAGATCGGGTGCCTAATTTTTGTGGTGGTTGCTTGGTTCATCTCGGGATGGGGGGAGGTAGGGGTAGGTCTTACCAATTGGTATGATGGACAGTGTGGTAGGGAGTAAGTTTGTATTGGTTGCATAGATTGGGTAAAGTTAGAAATGGCTCACGTGTAAGAGGGAATGACAATGCATTTTTTGAAATAATTTATTTTTTATTAGGAAAACTTTCCTTTTTTATTTTATTTTACATGAGGATAAGTGAAAGAGTCTAATGCTCGGTACACCATTAGGGTAATCAATGTAAGGAGATACTAACTCCTTAAAGACTTACCTCCCATACACAAGTAGCAGAACAACAAAAGGAAAGCGATAGACAATTCAATCAGAATACAATATGCATGCTACATAGGAAGAAAAAAAGCATGCAATAACAGAAAGCAAAATAGCTTTTCAATCAAAGTCCAAATCTTATATCTTGTAACATACACGATAGAGACTCAGATGGTATTAATAGAATTCCTGATCATACAAACATAATTATGTAATAAGGTAAACCCTATGGAATCCCTACTAATATGGTAAAATCCTCGGATTGCTTATGAAAATCACTCAATAGCAAATAATTCACTAAATCAATAAACAAATAGAACTTGATAAAAGTGTAAACATAAATATCAAGCTTTTTTTACCTAAATGCCTATTGCTACCCTCTCCTATTGCCTCTATAACAACTTGATTCTACATATGTATCTGGCTCTCCTTCAGAGCCAACACCGCAAACAACAGTGAAATTATTACCAATGATCAGTAATGCGAACACAAAGAGATAACCACCCCAATTACAACAAACTAGAAAACAATATCCTCGAAACTCAAAGATATATCTAAGCCCATCCTACAAACAAACTTTTGCTCACATAAATATGTATAATACTAAAATACACTCAGATGATTTGTGAAATGGAATTAAAAACATGAAAATTTTCAATAGGGCATCGATTAGATTTTTTGAATTGTGAAAAAATAGAGATGGCAATTTTATAGAATATTTTCAACTGTATGGGTGCCTTATCGAACCTCTTGCTGATCCCACCCTAATAAGGATAATCCACTACTCAGATGAGAAAACTAATTGTTAATGCCTTTCCAATCAGGGTAAGCAACAAGTAAGTGAGCCTAAAAAAATGTGACTTTTTGCTTTCAAAAATTCCCAAGTAATTTTTCATAAATAACTCCAAACAAAATAAACTAAAATCACGAACACTCAATCTAGTATTCACACTATGAAAACCAACCCCCGTGGTGTGTGTAAACATGGTCACACATAAATTATACTTACATAAGTGCGTGTATATATTATTGATTATCAGTAACCAATCTTACACCAAGGAAGATAACACACTAAGTAAGATAATAGAATTTTTGTTTTGCACTCGAGAATGCCAACAAAGACTCAAAGGACTTACTAGATTTACATTATTCCCCTTTGGTTTTCCGTGTCAAAACACTACACAAGTAAGTATAGACACACATCAAACATGAAACGATCACGAAGATGATATAAAAGATGTCTGTTCCCATGAAAAAACATCAATGCACGTCTAATAACCAAAACAAACCTATTCCAAATGCATTCATCTTATGCACTCATACCATGTTCAGGATCAACACATCCACACTCTATAGGTTTGAAACTCGAAAATTTCAATCTACACTTGAAACCTTTATACACAAAGCAAACACATACGCATGAACATATCAAGTAGAAACAACGAGTAGTCTATTTGGGTACTATTGTACTACCCCTATACAAATATATATCGATAGGCTAAGCATAGTTAGACATGCAATTGGAAAATATACAAAGTATATAACTCCCTCTAACTTTAGGCAACAATCCCTCCAAGTGACTGCAAGTCAAGTAACAAAATGTAGTGCAATCCTACACTCATATCCCATGCAACGCATGACATGTCAATAAACACTAAGTTATGCACATATAATTCTCCTCTTTTTTGACATAAAAAGTCAAAAGAATACTCTTATATAGGGGAGAGAGTACATATAAGAAAGAAAAATCTTATCACTCATGCAAGACAGCAAAGATGATTGGAGAATAAATAATAACAAGTATCACATGAGAACCTAAAAGAACACAAATAAAAGACAATAAAAACACATAGAGTTCTTCAAGTTGATAAAATATGAAGAACACACAAAGGAGTCTGAGGGAGAAATGCAGACAAAAATAGCCTTTCTCAGGACTTAAACTTGAGACAATCTAAAGGTATAGTAAAAACATTAGCAATTTGAATATTAGTTCTAATATGCTGTAAAGACAAAGTGTTCAACTCAACTAATTCTCTTATGAAGTGATGTCTAATGTTAATGTGTTTGGTTCTAGAATGTTGCACTAGATTTTTTGAAATACGTATGGCACTAGTGTTTTCACAAAGTAAGATAAGGTTTCTTACCATTATCCCATAGTTTGATAGCATATACTTCATGCACAATAATTGAGAGTAGCATAGCCCAATATCAACATACTCACTCTCAATAATAGAAAGTAGAAACATCCACTTGATGTACTCTTTCTATCATCTTACACCATATACCAAATTATGATGTCTCATTGACTTACTTGTTGATTCTTTTGACTACAGCGAGATGAGAATATTTAGAACTATAGCATGAAATCTAGTACACACTCTAACACTAAAAGAGATATATGGGAGACTATCAGTGAAGTAAAGGAGGCTTCCAATCATGATTTAGTAAATTTTTTCTCCACTTCTTTTATAAAAAGGATATTGAGAGAGTTTAACTATAGTACTCATAGGTATGCGAGAAATGCCAAACCTGTTTAACATTTAAAAATCTCTTTGGTATAATTTTATTGAGAGAAAAAGCTTCCATCTTTTATTTGCTTAACTTCGAGGATCCAAAAATGATGCCATCAATGTACACTTGTGTGATGAAAACTTAACCTTTGTTTCTTGAGACAAATAGAATTTTGTCACCACCTTCTCTCTAAATGTTTTTATTAAGGAGAAGCATAGTAAGACACTCATACCAAGCTCACAGAGCTTGTTTTAAACCATACAAGGTTTTATTTATTCTTACATCAAGATCGAGAAAGTATGGGTCTTCAAAAAAGCTTTGGGTTGTTTGATATAAACTTCCTCTTTTATTACACTATTGAGAAAGGCACTCTTCATATCCATCTAATGCAACTTAAATCCAAAGTAATTAGCCAAAAAAATGAGTAATCATATAGACTCAAGAGAAGAATCTAGAGAAAATGCTTCTTTGGAGTTGGTACCTTCTATCTGAGTGTAACCTTGAGCAATTGGCCTAGGTTTATTTCAAGCAATCACTCCATTTTCATGCTTTTTATTCCTGTATAACTAACATATACCTATGATATGTTTATCTTTTGGTCTGGGAATAAGATACCAGACATTATTATGTTGGAATTGGGTAAGTTCCTCCTACATGGAGTTGACCCAATGTATGTCGTATAAGGCTTCCTTAACACTTTTAGAAAGGATGGTAGATAAAGAAGACATATAGTTCAAAGTCTCCTATATCTGACATCTTGTTTTGACATCACCTTCAACATTACCTGGGAATTTGTTAGTGAGATTCTTTGCCTATTTAGGTAGATAAGATTATATATATTCATCTTCTTTCTCATCTTCAATAGTCTACGGGGCTCAACTAGTGTTATATAAAAGGAGACTTAACATTATTAGTGGTATTCTTAGAAAAACAACAATCACTAAAAATATCACTATCTTAAGATTCAATCAATTTAGTATCTCCAAAGTAATCGATGACTACATTAATAGATTCCATACCAATCAAAATTCTTAGATTGTAGACAAAAATTGTAGACATAGTAGGCATAACTATTGCTTGAATATCCCAAAAATATTCCAAGATCACTCTTAGCTTTAAACTTGTCCAAATTCTCTTAGTCTTTGAGAATGTACCAGGAAGTGTTTGATAAACATTATTTTGACCTATTATTTGCTATGTTTTCAAGTACTTATTTTATATTTATTTTACTTTTATCCTATTTTGTAGGGCATTTTTGTGTTTTGCATATTAAAGTACTTTTAGAATAATATTGGATAAACATAGGAAAAGAGTGAAAATGGGGCAATTAAAGGAAATTCACATAAGTCGAAACGAACTAGAATGTTAAAGATCAGAAATTCTATGCATCCCATGGCCTAGAAATATTTCATGTAGTGGAAAAGGGCTCTCAAGTACCAAGTGGAGATTTTGGGATTTCAATGCACACCATAGCCCAAAAAACTCATGTCACATCACAAGCCTCATGGATACAAGTTGTGTTTTTTGAAGTTCTGTGCATAACGCATCCCAAGTTATCTTATGTTGTAGTACAATTCTCTCTAGTTACGCCATGATGCATATTATGCACTTATTTTACCCTAACTTAAGCCTATGTATATATCTTGAAACCCTCTTAAATAGATATCAAGAATCTTATTAAGTTACCAGCTCCTATAGCCATTCCACCATCCATAATATATAGATAAGGAGAGAAAACCTTCCAATTATGAAGAGGATCCAAGGATTTAAAGAAAGTAGTGACAACTTATTTAGAGATTTGGAATCGTCTCCATCAAGAAGGGATATTTTTATCGTTTTATATTTTTTTCCCTTTGTATTATGATGTATTTTGTAGTTTAATTAGTTTTTGTTAATTTAATTATGATATAATGGTTCTTGTACAATGGGATTTTAGTATTGATTCTAGTGATTGGAATAACAATTTCATGGTTGGAATAAATAAAAGTTTTAGATCTATTTCTTGTTCATATTCTTCAAATCTTTAGTTATAAATTCATAATAGGACAAGCATTTATTTATAATTAGATAAAATATTTTAGAACTAAGTATTAGAAATGTTATATCTGCTTGGTTGTGCATGATTGAATAAGATGTTAATTTAATTTTATTGATTTGTATTAAATTAGATAGTTAAAATTATCTTCGTTATGAATTAATGATAGGCTAAATCTTGATTTATAATTAAAAAAATATTAATTTAGGTTTACTAATTAATTAATTTCAAGCCTGGCCAATAAAGTTATTAATTAAGTGAGGACCATGATTTATATACTTTCCTTAGTTTTCCAATTAATCCATTTCAAACTTGACCAAAGAAGTCATTGATTAATTGAGAATTATGGGGACTCATCATGATTATAGGGTGTTCACTTATTTTAAAAGGAAAAATCAATAAATCTAACTTTTTATTTAAATCATTTAATTCATTCTTTTCATGAAGGAACATGAAAGCTAATTTTTCATATTCGTTCATCATCTCTTTATTTGAGATCATTTAGTAATTAAATTAATTTTGGATTGTTTCTCTTAACTGCTTTAAAAATAATTTGACTTTAGAAAATAACTTAACTTTTTAGCCTCGGAGTAACTTATAATTAGTTTGCTAGTGGTTTGTGCAACCAAATAAAATTTGTGAATAAGATTTTTAGCCCCATTGCCATTGTATTCGTATTTTATATTGTTTATTTGTTTTTTTTTTGTTATGTTTTTCATAATTTATTTTTGTGAATTTGTTGACATTTTTTGTTTTGTTTATTTCAATTATTCTATTTAATGTCTATTTTTATTTCTTTTCTTTTCTTTATTTTTCTTTTAGTTTTTTATTTTATTTTTATTTCTTTTGTTATTTTTTGTTTGTTTGTGGTATACTTTCTAGTGCTTTGAATTATTTGTTGTTTTTGTTAGTATATGTAAGGCAAGAAATCCCTTGGTAATCAACTTGTACCTTTCATAGAAAACTTCAACATATCCAAAAAGCACTTAAGTAGGTTAGATATCGAAATCTAAGAGCCTTTATAAGAGCCACCATAAGAGCTTAAACAAGAACTTGTAAATAAGGGAGATGCTTTACCAAGGGGGGTAACAACTAAGGCGTATGCAAGGCCAATCATTGGCACTACTACTGCCTTTATAATTTTAGCGGAGGTAGATAGGAATTGTGAATTAAAAATATTCATTATTCCATGTTTCCTTCCTTGTATGGAATTCCTAGTAAACTTCCTTTGTCTTTTATTAGAGATTTTTGCTCAATTGTAAATACATTCCCTTTGTTAGGTCTTAATGAAAACCATTATAAAATGAGATGTTTCCCATATGCTCTCAAAGATATGGCTAAGGTTTTCTAACGACTCTCCCACCAGGTTCCCTGATAACTTGGGAGGGAGTCTACAATAAGTTCATGGGAAAGTTATATTTTTGTTAGAAAACTATTGATTTGAGAATAAATTTTGCCACATTTTTCTCAAATGGATTCTCCAATGGAAGGAGAGACATTCCATGAAGCTTGGAATAGGCTCAAATTAATTCTCACAGTGGCCATTTCACCACTACCTACTACAACTACAAAACTAATTCTTCTATGCACTTCATGAATGGTGGAACGTTACATTGCTAAAGAGGCCATTGATGTTTGTTTTGAATACTTTAGTGGTTGCACTTAAATTGGGAATCCTACACACAAGTTGTTCTTAGAACGCCACATGATCCAAGTAGGTAACCCTATGCTTGGTGTAAGTAATAAATTGTTTATTGATCGCACTCGATGGGAAAAAGCACACCGAATCATTTTGGTAAATAATAATGATGCACAATTGTACATAGAGTAAGTGATGACATGTTCAACCTTTCCATTTAAAATGAAATTATTTTTTAGTTAACTATTAATGATATCTACTTTATATATCGTTAATAACATTACAAAATGCATTTAAACATATTGAATATTGATCCTCATTATAAAAAAAGGAGGAGAAAAATGGTTGTATGATGAACATAAGCGAGAGCTTATTAATTAGTTTCACAACCATGTAAGTGTCACATACAAGAATTCATTAGTACTTCTATGCAATGTGTTAAAACTTTACTTTAAACACATTTCATGTTTTTGTATGCATAGATTCAAGTTGAACTAAACAAACCCAATCATAAAGTAATAGAAAGTTTAGAATGGCTTGCATATGGTCCAAAATTTGATGTCAAATCATTTTCTAGTTTCACAATTAATGGATCGACGTTTACGATTCCAGAAAGGGACAAAGTCTGACTAAATCAGAATAGTGGTGTGAAGATGGTTACACAAACTATGCAATTTTCCAGTTCAAAAGATGGTAATCCTATACTTTATGATAGAACATATTATGGTATAATTAAAGAAATTTGGGAAATCGATTATGAGGTCTTTCATGAAACAGTATTCTTGTGTGATTGAGTCAAAGATGTTATCAATGTTGGATATAAAGTAGATGATTTTGGATTTACCCTTGTAAATTTATCCCAGATAAGTCACACTATTGATCCTTTCACATTAGCACTTCATGCAAAACAAGTATTTTATGTGAACGATCATATTGACACAAGATGGTCTATTGTGTTAACATCTCCACCAAAAGAGTTCTACCATTGTGAAGATTTAGAAGATGATGACCGTATGCTTGATACATTATCCAATATTAGTCATTTCTCAAACAAATTATCTAATGCATGTGATCATTTAGTTGATGACGATGATTCTTTGTCATGGACTCAAAGTGATTGTGAAGGAATATATGTATATGATCAACAAACTAATTAAACATAATCTATATTCTATATTATTCTAATAACTCTTGGATGTTTATATGTATGGACTTAAAATTGTCAATTAATTTATATTTCATCATTACTTGCAAATATTTCATGGATCCTAGGGTAACAGAGCTTGTAGATCCAAATGATCCATTGGGGCATTTGAAAAGAAGGGGTTGGGCGAATATACCTGATGCTCCACTTAACCCAAATGATAGAGTACCCGTCCTATGCATAAGTTGTTCTTAGGACGTCATATGATCAGAGTAGGTAACCTTATACTTGGTGGAAGTAAGAAATTGTTTATTGATCGCAGTAGATGGGAAAAAGCACACCAAACCATTTTTGTACATAATAAAGAGGCACAACCGTACATAGAGTAAGTGATGACATGTTTAACCTTTTCATTTAAAATAAAATTATTTTCAATTTAACTATTAATGATATCTAATTGATATATCTTTAATAACATTACCTAATGCATATAAACTTACTGAAGATCGATCCTTATTATAAAAAAAGGAGGAGAAAAATGGGTGTATGATGAACATAAGCGAGAGCTTATTAATTGGTTCACAACCATGTAAGGGTCACATACAAGAATTCATTAGCACTTCTATGCAATGTTTTAAAACATTGTTTTAAACACATTTCATGTTTTTGTATGGATAGATTCGAGTTGAACTCAACAAACTCAATCATAAAATAACATAAAGTTTATAATGGCTTATACATGGTCTAAAATTTGATGTCAAATCATATTATAGTTTCATAATTAATCAATCGAGGTTTATGACTCAAGCAAGGGACAAAGTCTGAGTAAATCAGAATAGTGGTGTGAAGATGGTTGCACAAACTATGAAATTTGCCAGTTTCCTATACTTTGTGATAGAACATATTATGGTATAATTCAAGTAATTTGAGAACTTGATTATGAGGTTTTCCATGAAATAGTATTCATGTATGATTGGGTCGAAGATGTTATCAATGTTGTATATAAAATAGACAATTTTGGATTTACCCTTGTAAATTTATCCATGATAAGTCACACTCACGAACCTTTTACGTTATCACTTCATGCAAAACAAGTATTTTATGTGAGCTATCAAATTGAGACAAGATGGTTTGTTGCGTTAACGCCTCCACAAAAAGAGTTCTACCATTATAATGCTTTATAAGATGATGACATGCTTGATACATTATCCAATATTAGTCATTTCTCAAACAAATTGTCCAATATATGTGATGATCTAGTTGATGACGATGATTCTTCGTCATGGACTCAAAGTGATTGTGAAAGAATATATATATATGATTAACCTTCTAATTAAACATAATGTATGTTCTATATTACTCTATTAACTCTTGCATATTTATATGTTTGGAATTAAAATTGTCAATTAATTTCTATTTCATCATTGTTTACAGATATTTCATGGATCCTAGGGTACTAGAGATTATAGATCCAAATGATCCATTGGAGCATTTGAAAATAAGGGGTTGGGTAAATATACTTGATGCTCCACTTAACCCAGATGATAGAGTACTCGTTCTATTTGATGCTACATGTAATCCATTAGGGGAAAATGGCCAATAATTGAAATCCTCTATTGATAGACTTGTGAAGTCAAGTACACTAATCAATATAAATGATTGGACTCAGGTTTACGAAGCTGAAAAGGTCAAAATATGGAAAACCATGTGTAAATCTCTTTTTATTTTATAACTAATTACATATATTATATCTTTTTTGTATTGTATCTCATCTTTTGTAGTGTGTTTTTACATAATTGTTATCCCTAACATTTGGAAGAGCAAGTGTTATAAGATTACAAATAAGGCGCGAAAGGAATACAAAACTTTCTGATTGGCCAAAAATAATGTGTTTCCATATTTGGAACCACTTTATAAAGTATAACTATACAAAATCACTGAAGGACACCCCTGGATTACACCTCATGTTTGGAAAGACTTTGTGGATTATAGATGTAAGGATGAATTTCAAATTATTAGAGAAGAACATCAGAATATACAAATGCACAATATTCTTCCTAACCATACTGGGAGGTCTTCAAATCCTAAAGTTAGATATAGAATGGTATTATTAATTTGTGTTAATTTATAAATATTTTTATATTTATTTTCCTCAAATTTAAGTTGATGTCATGGTTAATAAATTCATTTAATTTATATAGGAAGCTGAATTGGGTAGACCGGTTACTCAATCTGAAATGTACATTGAAACAAAGACCCCCAAAACGAAGAAGTCAAGACCAATGACTAAGAAAGGAGAAGAATAACTAAATAAGTTGATTAGTAATTTAACTTAATAAAAAATCCTTATGATTTTTTCTAATTGATGTAATAATGTATGATATGTTTATTTGGTTTATTATTTGTAGAGAGTTGTTCAAGACCAAATAGCCAGGGGTGAAATAATCAAACAGCCCGGGAGAGATGCTATATATCATGCATTCGAATGTGAGCATCCTGGTCATGTTAGGGGAGGAAGCCAATATGATGGTTATATGGAGTATTTTAACATTCCAAAACAAAAGCCTCAGATGGTTAGTAAGGAGAAGTACAATAAAATTGAAGAAGAACTCAGCTCCTTTAAGACCTCAATGTTAAGTGAGATTGCCACTTTAAAAGAATATCAATCACAACACATGTCAAGCATGTCAGCATACTACAATCAGGGCATGCATATTGGCTAGGCATGCAAACATCCATGCCAGTCATGCCACCATCCATTCTAGGCATGCCACCCATGCAATCTCAGGGCGCCTAACCTCTATTATGTATGAGATATAGTCATCCTATTGGTCCTCCCTTTATGCTAGGAATGAAAATGCAATCAGGTAATGGTTCATTTTTTCTAATGTAATTTGTGCATTCTTACCATCCATCACATCACGGTGAACGTTTTGATGAGAATGTACTTCCAATAACTACCCCACATGAGAGTCCTCCTCTATTTGATGAATAATTTATGGTAAGATTTAAAGTTTATGTAGATAGTATTTTATTTTTAATTTTTATTATATATTTTATTTATTATTTGTAACGCTTAAATGTTTTACAGAATATGAAATATTTGTTGAAACATCCTTCATTAACAGACTTTGTTGCTATTGGAACTGTTCAAAAATTGAGCAATAATCAGATGATTCATAATCATCATTTTCTAAATCATTAGAGAATAGTAATTGATCAATCATTGCTCCATGATTGTTCACTACATGTGCCTTCTGACGATACCATAGTTCAAGAGGTGGTTGGACAATATGTGGCTTCGCCGTCGAGTCAAATTGTGATAAATGTTGACGTTACTATTTTTTACTTAAGATAACACTTTTTTAGTACTATTATATTATTATTCTTTTATTGTTACTAACATACATAATACTTCTTCTTTAGTTTATTATACCAAAATTAGTAAGTGCGGCACATTTGAGAGATAGAAAGCAAGTATCTCGTGGTAAATCTATGTCTAGTGGCTAGTAATCGCTCACTTAGTCATTCAAGAAGAAGCCATGGAAAAAGTATAGTTATGATTATGCTTTAAACTTCAACAGAAATCTTGGCACTTTGATGACTATTATTGCAAGGGCATCTAACATAAATGATAGATGGATTGTTCCACTTCCTATAGAAATTTCTAGTGTATACATCGGTCAAACATATATATTGATGTAATGCATATTATAGTTATTTGAATATCAAATGATCAATTTAACTATAATTCAAGTGTGGACAAGGTGAGTCCTCAATCAATAGTTGATAATTTTCATTTATGTAGAACATATATATGTATATTTATATTATCGAATTATTTATACATATTTCTTTTATATAGGGCATTTTATTATCGAATTCAACATAATCACTCATCACATTTAGCAACGTTTTATGATTCTTCATTTTTCAATCAATATCAAGAGAAGGATGTTAGCATTAGAGCTAAACAATTATATGATAGGGCATTCACGCTTAACGAAAATAAGAAGTTGATAATCCCTTGGCCACTAAAGTTTGAACTAGGCCAAGATCATTGGATGTTAGTAATCCTTGATCTGTATGGCAATCATGTTTGGTACGTACTGTGACTCAACTTCCATAGAATTGAGTAAAGATACAAAAGTAGTTGTTGAAATGTAAGCGTTGTAGCTAGCTATTTTTCTTCTATTATCCTTTGTAATATTTAATAAAAAAACTAACCATTTTAAAATTTGATAGGGCATGGAAGCTGTGGAACAAGAGTAGGGGCATTGCCCTTAAAAAATCTCATAATCTTATATGGGACAAAGTTATGGTATGTACAAGTGAATATTAATAATTTTACTAATTTTACTATTGAATAATAAAGATGTTCGAATATGGAAAATCATGTACACTTGTTTTTTGTAGGTTCCACTACAAAATTATGGAGTCATGTGTGGTTACTATATCATGAAGTTTATGAGCAAAATCATCACAAATATCAACATTTCAATTAAAGATGTGGTAATATCTTTTACCAATATACATTTGTAACATATATGAGTTATTTTTTTGTGAATTCATGAAATTACATTCTTATTTTGAATTTAAATACATGTATTTCTTTGGTTGGAACAAGACAGGCTATGACCCATAAATTTTTGATGATTTGCGATAGGAATGGGCATAACACATGGTTCAAATTATATCATCACAAGAAAAATCAGGAAAAGATTCTGATGATCTTGAATAGCATATGACAACACATGGTCATTTTTATAATGCTTTAATTTCTCTATTACTGTGTATGAAGTTTGGGTAGCTTGTTTGATGGATGTTTATGTGTGCTCATGTATTTAGTGGAATGAATTGTTATATAGACATATTTTTTCCCAAACTTCATCTCATATCTCTTGCCTAGTTCCCTTGTATGACAACATCATGGTATTCACTAGCCAGCCAAGTATAGGAAAACTACCAAGAATCATCATATCTTCAAGAGTAATTATTGGTTCACCCCAAGGAAATACAAAAGTATTAGTATATGGGCACCAAAGCTCAACTAACCCAAGTAACAAATTGGAGTTACACTTGACTTCATATTTAGAGCTCATTATAGCATTAAAAATATCAACTTCATACCAAATTAATACAATGCTAATATGATTTCAAAGGGATGTGGTTATTATTATATATCACTTAGATGTCGATGTGGTAATCTATTTTACTACTCTTTTAACATATATAAATTATTTTTTTGTGAATTCATGATATTACATTCTTATTTTGAATTTAATTACATATAGTTCTTTGGTTGGAACAAGTCGGGCTTTGAGGTTTATTATTATATCACTCTGGTGTCGATGTGGTAATCTCTTTTACTAATATTTTAACATATATAAGTTATTTTTTATGAATTCATGATATTACATTCTTATTTTGAATTTAATTACATATAGTTCTTTAGTTGGAACAAGGCGGGCTATGAGGGTTATTATTATATCACTCTAGTGTTGATGTGGTAATCTCTTTTACTAATCTTTTAACATATATAAGTTATTTTTGATGAATTCATGATATTACATTCTTATTTTGAATTTAATTACACATAGTTCTTTGGTTAGAACAAGTCGGATATGCAAATTTGTGATGATTTATGAGAAGAATGAACATAACATAGGAAAACAACATGGTAATTTTTATAATGTTTTAATTTCTCTATTATTACGTCTCTGAAGTTTGGAATGTTTGTTTGATGGATGTTTATGTGCTGATATATTTAGGGGAATGAATTGTTATATGGACAAGCTGTTTTTTGCCCAAACTCCATCTCATCTCGATCTCTTACCTAGTCTCCTAGTTACTATGCTGGTGATTCTAAGCAAACCAAGCTTCTTCTCCTTGAAATAAAATCAAAATATCACAAAATCCATGACAAAAGAGACACCATTTCATTTGTAATTTAAGTTATATATATATATGTGTGTTTGTGTGTGTGTGTGTGTATTGTATATAAATTATTATTTTTGTAATAAATTTAATTCTCAAGTAATTATTTATATTTATTATGTGATCGAATATAGGTTCTTAGTATAGTAGAAAAAGAGTAAAATATGTATAAAAAAGAATTTAAAGTTGGTTCAACGTGTGAACTCACTTTAAATTTTAAGTCTTTCCATACCGATTTTAAAGCCCGATTTTGTAGTAGTGGTAATAGCTCAATGTGATTAAGTATGGTCATGTGTTTATTCTTGTTGTATCCATCATCTAACTCAATTTTTGCCATACAGAGAGAATTATTTTTTGCTTCTCATGAATAACACATTACCAAACATTTATAAAAGTAATAGTTCCAAATAATATAACTTTGTTTACAAAAATAGAAATAAAATGAAATAAAATACATTAAATTGAAAAAAAATAAAACATAATAAAAAATAAAATAAAAACAAATATAACTAACAAATAAAAACAAAAATAAATATAAATAAAAGAAAAAATCATAATGGGTTAAATCCTATTTAGAGATTAGTTTAACATCTTAGCGAGATGCTAATTAGGGGGATTACACTTTATAGAAATTAATTCACTCAATGTCCCTCTTGTCAATGAGTTTGTGTCAGTATGTGCTTAAAAATGTACAATCTCTCCCAAGATTATCATTGACACACTCTTATTATGGACATTAACAATTGTCTTAGTTGAGGTCATGAATGGCTTACCAAGAAGTACACGGTGCTCCTTCTCCAATTGTAGGGTTTCTTACTCATTTGTAATTACAAAATGTACAGGTATGATAAGATTATCTAATTGTACTATTAAGTCCTTTACAATACCTTTTGGATAAATTAAAGATTTATTAGCCAATTGTATGGATATGGTTATAGGTTTCGACTCACCCACTCCTTGCAACAAGTATAAAGAATATATCATTAAATCTTGAAGGTCTTTTGAGATGGCTTTAGAATTACTTATGTTCCCTATATCATTATGTAAATATTTATAAAATTATAGGAATTCAACTTCTAGTAAATCATCCTTATTAAAGCCCGTAATAGCCTTCACATGTTCATTTTGACTAAGCAACTCTTCTCTTACATGCTTTTGCAAATGCTCAGTAGGTTGCCCCACTTGCACTTCAATCCATTTTACTGATGTCTCCAAAGATTCCAATGTTTGATTACTTTTAACTTGGTTTCCTTTGTCGATTTGAATGAAAGCATTCAAGTTATCCTTTAAAGTTAGTTTATTTGGAGGATTATGTGGCATTTGTTGGTAGAATTATTGGCCATGCATATGGTATGGGTTTTAGGTATAAGTAGGGTTGTTTTCCCTCTAAGAGAAATTTGGATTATTTCTTCACCATTGATTGTAATTCTTGCATAAGGGTCCTTCCTATGTCTATGTTGATAACCCTCCATTGCATTCACTTATTCAAGTCATGTAATTGGTTCTCTTTGATAGTGACATATGTTAGCACCATGCCAATAACCACTACACACATCATATGCTTCTCTACTTGGAGTGTTCTGAGTGGTAAGAAGTGAAACTTGCAAGGTCAATTCTACAAGTTGCATAGACATTTTAGTACCAGAGTCTATTCTGCAAATGCAAGAATTATTTTGTAAAAAGAGATAAGTGTACTTTCAAGGTTGGTCTAAAGAGGAACTATGTGGTTTTAAATAATTCAACAATCTTCTTAAAAACAAGCACAAAAATGAAACATTAACATTTTGTCATGATATATGGATTTTTAAAAGTCTAAACTATTAACATAAAATTAAACATAGAGATAGGATGGATTCAACAAATATCATGTACATGGGTACATATTTGTATGTGCACCCATGTACATATTTGTACAATTTGGTTACCATATATATATTTGTATTATTTGGTGAGTGGCTAATTTGCTATTTTTTATATTGGCTTTATGGAAGGCATATATATCTAGGGAACCCAATATATATATATATATATATTGAAGACATGCATGAATGAAATAGTCATATGCTTTTTAAATGAAAAACCTATAGAGATCATCTAATATTTGAGTTGACAACAAAAGTGTTTAAAAGAGTATAAAAATACTATCTTTTAAAAGGGAACTGCAATAAGCTCCAAATATTCTCACATGGTATTCTCCACTATTTGATTGCTAAACAATAATTGTTGGGTTTATCTCAACTTCAACATTTTATCATGGAACACAAATTATGACAAACAAAAGAACTAATTATTATATTACTCTATAACATGTTCAAGACATTAATCCTATAGTGCATAAAAATCTTAATTAGTTGCTTTAAAATCAATTAAAAGCATGATAATTTTGTAAGAAAAAAATTGAAAATTGAATCTAACTATACTTATACTAATAAAAAATTAATAAAAATAAGTTCAAATGTAAATATGTGTTTAATAATAAATTTAAAAGTTTCCCAAATTTATAATGTAACTTTTCCCTCACCCCCAACCTAGAATCTATACTATCCTCAATGCAACAAATGTAAATTTTTTAAAAATATATAAATAAGGGAAAATTTAACCATTTTCTCTACATGATCAATAATTGATGTCAAAAATTAGGTGCATACATAATCTTATACATTTTAACCACATAGATAGAACATTGTGTTCTCCTCACATATACACATCTCAACAAACAATTATAAATGAAATAAACATGGTTTCATATAAATAAGAAAGAAAAAATGGAATAAAACAAATTTCACTAATTATAAATCAAAGATAAAAACAAGAAATCAAAACAAACTAAAATAAAATAAATAAAACAATACTACCTACAACAATAGGTGCCCACCCATCAAACGCCATTTATAACGTCTTAGTAAAATGTAGTTTTCATAAGGTAATTTTCTCGTAAAATTGTATGGATTAAATGATCAGTGAATTGTATCCTTTTTCCAAGTAGGGCTTCACACAATGCTCATTTACTCTTAGAGTTGTTTGGTTTTTGAGATCCATCAATTATACAACTCCATGTGGAAACACTTTGGTAATTGTGAATTGTTCATACCACCTTAATTGCAATTTTTTTGGAAATAATCTCACACGAGAGTTAAATAAAACAACTTTCATCCTAGGAAGAAAATACTTATGTACTAAGCCTTTGTCATGATAGCTCTTAGTACACTCTTTGTATAAATTTGCATTCTCATAGGCATCATCCATAATTTCTTCAAGCTCACTAAGTTGGAATAACCGCTTCTCTCACACTTTATCTACATCATATTTATCTTTTTCATTGCCCAATTAGCCTTATGTTCAAGTTCAACTAGTAAATGAAATGCTTTCCCAAAGATTAACTAATAAGGGCTCATCCCAATGGGCGTTTTGTAGGCTATGCGGTATGCCCATAAGGCATAATTCAACTTGATTACCAAGTCCTTCCTTGAAGGGTCCACAATGCATTCTAGAGCCCCTTTTATTTTCCTATTACTCACTTCCGCTTGATCAAAACTTGTGGATAATATAGAGTGGCTACTATATGCATGATGTTATACTTCTTTAGTACCTCATCAAAAAGTTTGTTGGAAAAATGGCTCCCTCCATCACTAATTAGTTCTCTAGGCATCCCAAATTTGCTAAATATTGAATCCTTCAAGAATTTGAAAACAACATTAGTATCATTAGTTTTAGTGGATATAGCTTCTACACACTTAGACACATAATTAATAGCAACCAAAATATATTCATTGCCAAAATATTGGTGAAAAGGACCCATATATTCAATCCCCCATACATAAAATAGTTCAATAACTAAATTAGATATTGAAGTCATTTAATCTCTTTTACCTATATTACCTATCCTTTGACATCCATCACAATGAAACATATGATCAATTTTAAAAAGGGTTAGCCAATAGAATCCAGACTGTAATACCTTAAGGACCATTTTCTTACCCCCAAAATAGCCCCTATAGTAAAGTTCATGATAAAATGCTCAAATACTCTTATGTTCCTCTTTAGATACACACCTCCAGATGATTTGATCTTGACCAATCTTGAATAGATAAGGGCCATCCCAAAAGTATTGCCTACAATAATGTTAAAACCTTTTCTTTTCATGAGAAGAAATGTTAGGCCTCAAAGCACCAATGGCAAGATAGTTTACTATGCTAGCATACCTTGGGTTTGGACCTACTAAAAATAATTGTTCATTAGGGAAGGTTACAACAATTTTTCTTTACTCTCACCTTCAAGAGAATTGAATCATGAAATTAATCTAGATAGATGATTAGCTACTAATGTTTCACTACCTTTCTTATCCTTGATCTCTAGGTCAAATTCTTGTAAGAGTAACACCCACCTAATTATTCTTAGCTTAACATGATCAGAATGCACAATTACTTTAGAACCTACTAATTAAGAGTTAAATTTGTCTAATGAAAACACAACTTTGTGAAATTCATTTTTCAATGGTGGAATAATTAGTCTAGGCACCATTAAGTTTTTTTCTAGCATAAAATATTACATGCAAATGGTTATCCACTATCTAACCCAGCACTGCTACTATAGCATAATAAAAAATGTCACATTATTTCAAGTAGATACCAATTATATTCCATAATGATAGGTGCAGATGTTGATTTATCATTCAAAGTATTAAAGGGGATATGACAATAATCATTAAAATCAAAATAGATATCTTTTGACAACAGGTTCAATAAAGAATAACTTATTTTAGAAAAAATATTAATAAATCACATTTAGAAACATGCACATCCTAAAAAGCTTCTATTTTTTTTAATAGATGTAAGAATGGTAGGTTATAAATGAACTTAATTTTTCCTTATCAACTTTGATTCCTTTGCTAGAAATTACAAGTCCTAATATAATATCCCATTGTACCATAGAATGACTTTTTTCCCAAGTAATCATGAGGCTATATTCAATGTAACTTTCTAAAACTAAATTTAATTTATTCAAGAAATCATCAAATGAAGTTCAAAAAATAGAAAAATCATCCATAAATACCTCAATGAATTTTTCCACCATGTCTAAGAAGATTGATATCATACATCTATGAAATGTGGTTGAGGCATTGCATTACTTGAACAACATCCTTCTAAAAGTGAATGTCCTAAAAGGACATGTGAATGTGGTCTTCTCCTAATCCTTATGTGCAATAGGTAAGTGATAATATCCTGAAACACTATACATAAAATAGTAATGCATACCCAAGTAGTCCTAATAACTGATCAATGAATGGAACAGGAAAGTGATCTTTTTTAGTGTACAAATTTAGTTTCCTAATATCTATACACCTCCTATATTCTGTGATTTTCCTAGTGCACACTAATTCATTTTAATCATTTTTCACCACTGATATTCCAGATTTCTTAGGTACCACATGAACCAGACTAACTCATCTACTATCAATAACATGATACATCACTCCTACTTCTAAGAGTTTTAGGATTTCCTTTTTAACCACCTCTTGCATTATTGGCTTTAGTCTTATTTGGGCCTCTCTCATGGGTTTTGCATCATCCTCTAGATTGATCTTATGCATAAATATAGTTGGCCTAATGTCTCTAACATCCTTGATACTCTAACCTATTTCTCTCTTGAATTTCTCAAGCACCTTAATAAGTTCATTTTTTTGGGATTTGGTCAAATGGAAGAAATAATAGCTAGATAAGTTTCCCTTTCCACCCAAAACACATATTTTAGGTGTCTTCACAAATATTTTAGTTATAGCATAGGTGGAATGGCTTCTTCCCCAGATACACTAGGTGGATCAGAAGGTGTACTAGGCTCTCTTATTGGTTTCGTATTATCTAAGAATTCATTGTACCCCTTAGTTTCCTCATCTAAATCCTTTTCTACCTTTTCAACTGCAAGAGCATCATCCAGTTTGTCATCAAATATATCTTGTAGAAAAGTGTTATGAGTAAGTCTATCTCTTGCTTATTTTCGCAAGTTTACGAATCGTTCAAGTAATAAAGTGTACAAAAGTACGAATATCGAACCCACAAGGAATGGCGTTACTAAGTATCAAAATTGACTAATCCTAATTTTATTTGAAAACCAAATTGTTGAAATTGTTTAAGAAGCAAATTAACTTAAAACTAAACGCAAATAACAAAATTGAATGTTGTTCACAAATGATTAAAAATGCTAAGGCATTTGGTTTCACTAAATCAATTCAATCCGATTTCAATTCATGTTATATGAGAATCAAAGCTAAAAGTGATGGTTGAAAAACCCAATTTTACCTAATACTTTCTCTCGAGTTATATTAGAATTACTTATCTAGGAAAACCAACTATATTTCTAAGAAGATTTAATCACAAACAAGCACATTACGATTTATGGAATTTCTAGAATAACCACATACATCATGCATTAGTTCTCACACTCGCATTCAACATACGGTATTTATCATAAGAAGCATTCATTACACATCTCCTCTCGGTCTCAATATAATGCAACAAATCATCTAAATCTTGGCCAGAAATTTAAAAGCATTAAGCATGTAAATAAACACTCAACTTGAAAACAATGAACTCATATAACAATAACAAAAGAAATCATATTTTTTTTATTTAACTACATCATAGCCTTAGCAAAAACGAATTAGTTCATAATGGAAATAAGAACAAACATTATCTCAATTGAATCAATGAATAACAAATCTGAATAAAATGCAGAAAATAAAAGCTAAGGAGATGAGATGAAAAACTCTTGAAGATGAAGACTTGGTAGCAACAATGGTGATGATAATTCAAGCTTTTCCAAACTTTCTCTCCAAAATTACCTTTTCTCCTCCAAAAATGACTCAGATCTTCTCTCTCTTCTGTCCTCCTCTTTTTCCATCATATTGTATATATAGATCTAGGGTTTGGGGGGTAATTTTGGAGCAAAACAACATAAAAAATATGTTTTTGGACGAAACTCGCCGATGGCGAAATTATTCTTGCCGCATCGAGATTTCTGAAATAGTTATGATTTGGTTCCACTAATTCTCGCCGGCGGCGAGATGCACTTGGCCGGCAGGGAGACTATGTTGGCCGGCGGTGAGATGATTTTGCCAAAACCTGTGCTCCCTGCATGATTTTCACCATATTCTCTATAAGATTTTTATTGGTGGCGAGAATCTTCTCGCCGACGGTGGGATTCCAAATTTTGAAATTTTGTTTTCTTTTTATTTGCACTAAATCCCGATCATTGAAATTTGTCCCAAACTTCTCCAAAATCATGATTTTATCTGAAATTGCACTTTAAACACGAAATACCCGTGAAATGACATTTGTGGATTAAATAATCAAATAAACACAATTTTCACACAAATATCAACATTTAAATCATAACAAAAATGCAATAATTTGACTCTTATCAACAACCCCCAACCAGCTTCTTGCTAGTCTCTAGCAAGAAAAGAGATCTATGAATAAATTCAAAGCAGACATTAAAAGAAAAATTCAAAGAAAATTTATTCTATTTACAACATTACATTAAGCGTATGCAATAAGCCTTTAAACCCCTAGGCGGCCCTAGTAGGACGAGTTGTAGTCTCGTGAGGGCTTCCAGTGATGATACCCACAAACATCTTACCTATAACTATCCTAACTCAAAACAATAAAATCACACAACAATTAATTTTCACAAATGTCTCAAAAATTGTAAATAACACACAACACAGAATAATTAAATGTCACCTAAGCTTTGAGAAATCTCAAATGCCAATTTCACTTTTGTTATTGACTCTTAAACATCCATCAAACCATAAACCAATAGCTATAATGCCCGGATAATATTATGCATAACATCCACAAACAAAAAGGTGAAATCTCAAACTCCATAGGCTCACTTTTCAAACCTCTCTCCACTAATGAAGGAAAATACACTACTTTGAATCAATAGGATTTTATGAGGCTTGTAATGTTAGGCTTAGGTATTTGGTTAAGAAAGACGGGAAGTGTCAAAATACAAATAAGAGCACTTATTACATTAAACACAACCAATTAAGTAAAAGAGTAACACCATTTAACCCAAATTGTTTCTTCCGATCATAACCCATTTTTCCAAAGATAGACAAATTTCTTCCTCAATCTTTCACCTTAGTACATCCATCACTAACACTCTTTTATTTACTAAAATGTGAAGGCTTTCTTCTTCTTTTTTATTTTTATTCCATCCTTACTCCAATTGCTCTTGAAAAGCCAACCACTTTCTTCCCATATATGTGGAAGATTTCTCCAATTGCTCTTGAAAAGTTTGTGTTCAAAATTAAGTGCTCTTAACAAATAAGGTAGGAATTATATATATATATATATATATATATTTGGCTCAATAAAAGGTAGGTTATAGAAGGCAAAAAGAAAGAAAAGTAAGGCTAACAATATATTTAAATAGGCTCAAAGAGGTAACTAGTGATATAAGGATAACAAGGTAGGCTTAAAATGGCACAATCGATCCAAAAATGGCCTACATCATATCCTAAACAGTGCAATTCCAAATTATTTCGCCTCAAGAGGTTTTCAAATGAGTTCTAGAGTTTGTTGAGTTCACAAAAATGTCCATGAAAAATTCGCACATAAGACTTCTCTAAGCATTTCGACTAATCAACCAAATCATACCACATACCAAAAGAGTCGCCAACTAGGTAAAATCAACATTTGAAATTATCTTTAAACCTGAAGGAAATTTAATGTCTTTTAAAAGCTACTTCTTATCACAATCACATTATTATCATCAATGTGCAAATTAAAATAAGTAAAATGCAAATGATAAAATAAAAATAAAAATAAGACAATAAAGAAATAAAAGAAATTAAATCAAAATGCAGAAAAATAAATGGAAAATCAAAATTAAACACAAATAAACACACAAATAAACACACAAATAAACACACAAACAAAACTACTAAAAATGAAGCAAAGAAAAAAACTTACCGTTTACCGCACCCCCAACCAAAACCTTACATTGTCCTCAATGTAAGAAAGAACAACGAGATCTCCTTTCCGCCAGCGGTGAACGTAAATTTTTTTTTACCTGATGGGTTGCCTCCCATTGAGCGCTTTAAGTTATAGTCATTAGCTAGACTTTCTGTCATTCTTTACTACGGTTGTTGTAACTCTAGAGAATCTTTCTGCTTGCTGAATTCTCCGTCATAATATGGCTTCAACCATTGTTCATTCACTTTGAACGTTCCCTTTGTTTCATGACTGATCTCAACTGCTCCATAAGGGAACACCTTGGTTACTAGAAAAGGCCCTGACCAATGAGATTTTAGCTTTCCCGGAAAAAGCCTGAGATGGGAATTATAAAGGAGCACTTTCTGTCCCACCTCAAAGTTTCGCCTCAAAATGTGCTTATCATGCCAAACCTTCATCTTGTCCTTGTATATTTGGGCATTCTCATAAGAATCATTCCTCATTTCATCCATCTTATTCAATTGCAACACCCTATTTTCACCTGTTGCCTTAAGATCAAAATTCAGAATTTTCATTGCCCAATATGCCCAATGTTCCAATTCAACTAGAAGGTGACAAGCTTTTCCATACACCAATCGATATGGAGACATGCCGATAGGTGTCTTGAAAGCTGTTCTATAGGCCCAAAGTGCATCATCTAGTTTCCTTGACCAATCCTTGCGTGAGTTATTTACGGCCTTTTCAAGGATCCTCTTCAACTTTCGGTTTGACACTTCAACTTGTCCACTAGTTTGAGGATGGTAAGGTGTTGCTATCCGGTGTGTTACTCCATATTTCTACAACAAAGCCTCAAATTGGTTATTGCAAAAATGCTTACCTCCATCACTTATAATTGCTCTAGGTGTGCCAAATCTGGAAAATATGTTCTTTTTGAGAAAATTGATCATAACCCTAGCATCATTGGTAGGAAATGCAACTGCTTCCACCCATTTAGAGACATAATCTACACCAACAAGAATGTATTTATTAGAATGAGATGAAGGAAAAGGCCCCATAAAATCAATACCCCAAACATCAAATAAATCAATTATCAAAATATTATTTAAGGGCATTTCATGTCTCCGTGAAATATTTCCGCTCCTTTGGCAATCATCACACATTGAAACAAACTTGAAAGCATCTTTAAACAATGAAGGCCAATAGAATCCGGATTGCAAAATTTTTGCTGTTGTTTTTGTTCCACCAAAATGCCATCCAACTTCCTTCGAATGGCAATGACGAAGAGTGTTTTCCATTTCTTCCTCCGGCACACATTTTCTAATAATTTGATTTGCACAGTGTTTATACAAGTAAGGTTCATCCCAAAAATAATGTTTCAAATCAGAAAAGAATTTCCTTCTTTGTTGATAAGACGTGTCAGGAGGTAAAATTTTCTTGACCAAATAATTTGCATAATCAGCAAACCATGGACCCGTTCGGATAGCAAGAAATTGCTCATCAGGAAATTTTTCATTAATTTGTCCTTCAACCTCAAGGTAATCTTCCTCCAACCTGGACAAACGGTCAGCAACCAAATTTTTGGTCCCCTTTTGTCCCGGATTTCTAAGTCAAATTCTTGCAAGAGAAGAATCCATCTTAGTAATCGTAGTTTGGCATCTTTCTTGGCTAGCAAATACTTAAGAGCAGAATGATCAGTATAAACAATTATTTTAGACCCAATTAAATAAGATCTAAACTTATCAAATGCAAACACTACTGCCAAAAGCTCTTTCTAAGTTGTTGCATAATTAAGTTGCGCATCTGTCAATGTCCTGCTTGCATAATAAATCACATGCAGCAACTTATTCTTCCTTTGGCCCAAAACATCACCTATAGCATAGTCACTAACATCACACATTACCTCAAATGGAAGACTCCAATCCGGTGCACAAATTATAGGGGCCGAAGTGAGCTTCTCCTTCAAAAGGTTAAAAGCTTGCAAACAATCAGGAGAAAAATCAAACTGTGTATATTTAACTAACAAACTGCAAAAAGGTTTTGTTATTTTTGAAAAATCTTTAATAAATCTTCTATAAAACATAGCATGTCCCAAGAAACTTCTAATGCCCTTTACAGTTGTTGGAGGTGGTAATTTTTCGATCACTTCCACCTTTGCACGGTCCACTTCTATTCCCTTTGTTGAAATCCGATGGCCAAGAACAATTCCTTCTTGAACCATGAAGTGACATTTCTCCCAATTTAGCACTAAAGTTGTGTCTTTACAACGCTGCAAGACTAAAGAGAGATTATGCAAGCAATTGTCAAAAGAATGGCCAAAAATAGAAAAATCATCCATAAAAACCTCAATAAATTTTTTGACTATATCAGAGAAAATCGCTATCATGCATCTTTGGAAAGTTGCAGGTGCATTACATAAACCGAATGGCATCCTTCTGTATGCAAAAGTACCATAAGGGCATGTAAAAGTTGTCTTCTCTTGATCCTCTGGTGCAATTGTAATTTGGTTGTACCCCGAATATCCATCAAGAAAACAAAAATAAGCATGTCTAGCCAATCTTTCCAACATCTGATCAATAAATGGGAAAGAAAAATGATCTTTTCGGGTGGCGTCGTTCAACTTTCAATAATCAATACACACTCTCCACCCAGTCACTATCCTTGTTGGAATAAGCTGATTGTTTTCATTTTCTACAACTGTGATTCCTCCTTTCTTTGGTACACAATGAATTGAGCTTACCCAAGCACTATCTGAAATTGGATAAATTACCTCGGCATCCAAAAGCTTAATCACCTCAGCCTTGACCACTTCTTGCATTGTTGGGTTTAAGCGCCTTTGTGGCTGAATTTTGGGCTTGTAATCCTCATTCATCAAGATTTTATGCATGTAAACAGAGTTGCTAATCCCTTTAATGTCCGCCATTGTCCATCCAATTGCCGTTTTATGAGTCCAAATAACTCCTAATAGCTTGTTTTCCTCTTCATCATTCAAGGAATTGTTAATAATAACAGGAAAAGGTTCAGAGTCTTCAAGATAGGCATACCTTAGATGGGATGGTAGTGGCTTTAGCTCAATCTTGTTGACTTCCTTCTTTACCACTGAGGTTGGAGTTTCATTTGTTCCCAACTCCTTGAATGTTCCATCATTGGACAAATATTTATCAAGTGTTGCCAGTAATTCGGAACATTGTCTCACTCCCTCATCTTCCTCCTCAATTGTTGTAGATTTCACAAGGCAAGCTTCTAGTGGTAGCAATGGAGTTCTCTCCTCAAAATTTTCCGAGATTATCCTGTCAAGAGTGTTAATTTGAAAACAAGAATGTACCTCACTTGGGAATTTCATTGCTTTAAAAACATCAAAAGTCACTTTTTCATCTTGCACCCGTAGAATGAGCTTTCCTTGTTGAACATCAATCAATGTTCTTCCAGTTGCAAGGAACGGTCTCCCCAATATCAAAGGTACCTCTCTATCTTCCTCCATGTCAAGCACCATAAAATCTACATGAAAATAGACATCAAAATTTGCCATCCAACATCCTTAATTACCCCTCGAGGATATTTCATCGATCGATCCGCTAATTGTAGAGAGATTGAAGTGGGCTTCACTTCTCCTAGGCCTAGTTTCTTGAAAACAGAAAGTGGCATCAAATTAATGCTTGCTCCTAAATCACATAGGACTTTATCAAAATTGCAACTTCCTATAGTACAAGGTATAGTAAACCTCCCAGGGTCTTTCAATTTTTGTGGCAGTTTTCTTTGAAGAACTGCATTGCACTCCTCATTTAGCATGACAGTTTCATAATCTCCCAGCCTCCTCTTCTTTGATAGAATTTCCTTCATCAATTTTGCATACTTGGGCATTTGTTCCAACATCTCTGCAAAAGGAATGTTAATATGCAATTTCTTAAAAATATCCAAAAATTTATCAAATTGATTATCAAGCTTTTTCTTATTCAATCTTTGAGGATATGGGATATGGGGCTTATATTTCGCATTTGGGGAAGGTTGAACATCTTGGGATGTTGATGGATTTTCTTTAGATTCTTCCATCTTTTTCTCTGATTTCCTCTATCATTCAAGTTCTTTACCACTTCTCAATGTAATAGCCTTTGCATGCTCTTTGGGATTCATTGTGTCACTAGGCAGTGATCCTTGAGACCTTTATGCAATCTGCTTTAAAAGCTGCCCCAGTTGGTTTTGGATGTCCCTGTTGATTGCCTCTTGATTTCTGAAATTTTTTCTTGACTCCTCAATGAACTTTCCCAAAATTCCTTCCAAATTTGTTAGTTTCTTCTCTTGGGGTTGGTAGGAAGATGATGACGGTTTGAATCCCCCTTGGTTATTTCCCCATGACAAATTTGGATGATTTCTCCAACCTGGATTATAGGTGTTCAAATATGGGTTATGTTGAGGTTTTTGGAAATTTGAAACATAATTTTCTTGCTCAGCATTTGGTGAAGCAAATGGATTTCCAACTTGGCACTCGATACTAGCATGATTTCCACCACATAAATCACATTGTGCAGTTGGTTTGGATTCTAACTTGGATGACAAAGAATCCATTTTTCTTGAAAGAGCAGCAACTTGAGCCGACAAAGCATTCACTGAATCAATTTCATGCACTACTACTGGTCTTTTTGTAGTTACTCGCTCTGAATGCCACTTATTGTTGTTTTCTGCCATAATCTCTAACAACTCATGAGCATCCTCCTGTGTTTTTCCCATTAAAGACCCTCTAGCTGCAGCATCAATCATTGCCCAATAGTTTGAAACCAACCCATTACAAAATGTAGAGACTTGCAGCCAAATCGGTATACCATGATATGGGCACTTCCTCAACATTTCTTTGAATCTTTCCCAAGCTTCATACAATGATTCTTGGTCATAGTGTAAAAGATGTGATTTCATTCCTCAATTTTTCCGTCTTAGCAGGAGGAAAGAACTTGGACAATAATTTCTGAACCAACTCATTCCATGTTGTAATTGATCTCGGTGGTAATGAGTTTGGCCACTCCTTGGCTTTATCATAAAGTGAAAAAGGAAAAACCCTCAATCTTATAGCATCTTCAGACACACCATTTATCTTGTAATGATCACACACCTCCATAAAGTAAGCAATATGTGCATTTGGATCATCCTTTGACATTCCCCCAAACTAATTTGATTGAACCATTTGGATAAAGGATGGTTTTATCTCAAAGTTATTGGCTTGAACAGTTGGCCTCCTTATACCCGAAACAGTTCCAGCAAAATTAGGCGCAGCATAATCCCTCAAAGCTCTACGATTTCCACCTCCCTCAACAAATGGTGGATCCATGGATGATTGTCTATTAGGAGCTGAGGTTGAACGCCTTCTCTCTCGATTTAGACGCCTATATATTCTATCAATCTTCGAATCAAATGGAAGAAGGTTAAGACTTCTTGTACGTCTCATACAAAAACCCTAAAACCAGAAAATCAACTAGCACAAAAGCAACACAAAGCTACCCTTTTTTTATGATAAATAAAATAAAAGAGCAAAATAAACAAAATTAAAAATGAAACAATGATAAAGCAAATTAACTTCAAATTAAAACTAAGATTAGGTAGTATCGATATTAATAAAATCAAACCATTCCCTGGCAACGGCGCCAAAAACTTGATGCTTATTTTCGCAAGTGTATGAATCGTTCAAGTAATAAAGTGAACAAAAGTATGGATATCGAATCCATAAGGAATGACGTTACTAAGTATCGAAATTGACTAATCCTAATTTTATTTGAAAACCGAATTGTTGAAATTGTTTAAGAAGAAAATTAACTTAAAACTAAACGCAAATAACAAAATTGAATGTTGTTCACAAATGATTAAAAACGCTAAGGCATTTGGTTTCACTAAATCAATTCAATCCGATTTCAAGTCATGTTATATGAGAATCAAAGCTAAAAGTGATGGTTGAAAAACCCAAATTTACCTAATACTCTCTCTTTAGTTATATTAGAATTATTTATCTATGAAAACCAACTATATTTCTATGAAGATTTAATCACAAACAAGCACATTACAATTTATGGAATTTCTAGAATAACCACATATATCATGCATTCGTTCTCACACTCGCATTCAACATACGGTATTTATCACAAGAAGCATTCATTACACATCTCCTCTCGGTCTCAATATAATGCAACAAATCATCTAAATCTTGGCCATAAATTTAAAAGCATTAAGCATGGAAATAAATACTCAACTTGATAACAATGAACTCATATAACAATAACAAAAGAAATCATATTTTTTTTTATTTGACTACATCATAGCCTTAGCAAAAACGAATTAGTTCATAACAGAAATAAGAACAAACGTTATCTCAATTGAATCCATGAATAACAAATCTGAATAAAATGCAGAAAATAAAAGCTAAGGAGAAGAGATGAAAAACTCTTGAAGATGAAGACTTGGTAGCAACAATGTTGATGATCCTTCAAGCTTCTCCAAACTTTCTCTCCAAAATTATCTTTTCTCCTCCAAATATGACTCATATTTGCTCTCTCTACCGTCCTCCTCTTTCTCCATCATATTGTATATATAGATCTAGGGTTTGGGGGGGCAATTTTGGAACAAAAAAACATAAAAAATGTGTTTTCGGACGAAACTCGCCAACGGTGACATTATTCTCGCCGCGGCGAGATTTCTGGAAAAGTTACGATTTTAGTTTCGCTAATTCTCACCGGCGGTGAGATATACTTGGCCAGCAGTGAGACTATGTTGGCCGGCGGTAAGATAAATTTGCCAAAACCCGTGCTCCTTGCATGATTTTCACCGTATTCTCTGTAAGATTTTCGCCGGTGGCGAGAATCTTCTCACCGGCGGCATGATTCCAAATTTTAAAACTTTGTTTTCTTTTTATTTGCACTCAATCCCGATCATTGAAATTTGTCCCAAACTTCTCCAAAATCATGATTTTACCTGAAATTGCACTTTAAACACGAAATACCCGTGAAATGACATTTGTGGATTAAATAATCAAATAAACACAATTTTCACACAAATATCAACATTTAAATCATAACAAAAATGCAATAATTTGACTCTTATCACTATCCATAGAATCAACATTAAAATATTCATCAATGGCAAAGATAGAAGGAATGGGTAAAGAGTTACAAATATTAAATGGACAGTCTCACTCAAGACTATCATCATGAATTTGCCTTCTTGGACATCAATATAGTTTCGATAGTTTCCATGAATGGTCTACCAAGAAGTATTGTATGTTATTTATCCATAGCTATATTTTTTCGCATATCTAGAACCACAAAGTCAATAGGTACTACTAATTTCTTTAACTATACAAGTACACCCTCAACTATTCTCTTTAGATTTTTAATAGACCTATCGACAATTTGAAGTGATATGGTTGTAAGGTTTAAGTATCTCAAACCTAGATGCAAGAAAATTGAGTATGGCATCGAATTAATACTAGCTCCAAAATCAAACATTACTTTGGCTACCTTCCTATCCCTTATAATGATGTCAATAATTGTTAGTCCATTTGTAC
This sequence comes from Hippophae gyantsensis, assembly GCA_030763125.1. Lineage (NCBI taxonomy): Eukaryota > Viridiplantae > Streptophyta > Magnoliopsida > Rosales > Elaeagnaceae > Hippophae > Hippophae gyantsensis. The sequence goes on along the minus strand of CM061031.1, from coordinate 53,126,323 downwards.
TATGTGTCTATTTTTCGGTTTCCCACGTACAAAAAAATTTGTCTATTTATTTTAGTTAGTGTTTTTGTCTTTCTTTATGTGAGTTCGCTTATTGTAAATCAGTAATACACACATGCATATAGTTAGGAATAATATGATTAAAGACATCTTTTTCGTACACAATGGGATTGGTTGTTTAGTGTTCATACTAGGCCGTAAGTGCAAATGTTTGCTTCATTTAATGTGTATGTATTTTTCGAAATAACTCGACAATTTTTGAAACAAAAAAATTATGATTTTTAGCATCTCACTAGGGAGCCTTACCATACTCCTTCCCATACCCTTCGCAAGGTGGTTGGTAAGATCCATGGCAAGGATTGTGGTGAGGTAGCCCACCCATTGGTAATGTTCTATAAATACCCACTATTAATGAAATTCCTATCGAAACTGTACCAAAAGTTTAGATCATTTTGAATTCTTTTCTCACTCATTATCTTGATTGAGTTTAGATAATAGTGATACATCTCTATGAGCATACAATAGTGTGGTAGACTATTTTACTATATTTATGAGAACTTCTCTATAAGAGATACTTGGAGCTAACTAGTTTGATTTCTCATATTATTAGCTATGTGTGATAAGTTGTTATGCTAAGAGATCACCTGGGAGTTCGTTTAGTTATGAATCTAAATATCTAGTTAGTGAAAGTATGGTAAATTAAAAATTCATAAGCAGCCAAATAACTAATCATGTGTACATAAAGTAATGAATAAATAAAAATACCAACACATGAAATTTTTAGGTGGAAACAACCTAGGTCACACACATGACCTAAGATGAAAACCATTGGTCCATCAGACCACCTAACTATCCACTTTGAAAAATAAGTATCCAATTACAAGGCTAGGACTCAAACTACCCACTTAGGTAATGCCCCCAAGTAACTTGTTTACAAGTCACTACTTTGATCACGTTCTCGACAAGAAAGGTGTTTGGATCTGAACCAGCATTCTAATAAACCCATACCATTGTCACCTGAAAAGTTAGCATATAAACACAAGTGCAAGTGTATGTCCTAGAAAATTCAATAATGAAAAACCTTAGCTAGTTGATTTAAAAATTAAATTGTACAAAACAAAAACAACTAGCAACTATAGAAAAATCAATTAAAAGTAAGATAAAAAAATAATTATTGTAGGCTTGTTAATCCATCAAATACAACCACAAATGTTTGATAAATTATTTTAATGAATAGGCCTACTTGAAAAAATTTAGTAAAATGAGAGAGAGAATAAAATATTAAGAGAATAAGCACAATTAAGCTCTTGGGTGGTTAGTATCAGATGTGTGCATAGGTTTCATTTAAAGAATATGTTGAAGCTCATTAGGTTCAAGTGGAATTATCATATTGTCCCTAAACTTTGTTAAAAACCTTTAAAGAAATAAGAAAAATACTACAAAACTAGTCCAATTCATATAAAAAATATGTTTTAAAATCAGATAACTGGCTGCTCGACCAATCCACTCAACTGCTTGATCAATCGATCAAACATCCCCTCGATCGATCCAAAATATGTTTAACCAATATTTCAAAACAAGTTCATCGATCAAGTATATCCCTTGATCGATCTAGCCATAGAATAAAATCAAATTCAATCAGGTTTATTAATCGATCGATCGAGTTGCTCAAATTCATATATTCTTTATTATATGGATGGGAATAAAACATACTCAAAAGCTCATGTTTGCACTGAAATACACGAACATAAACAACCAAATAAATTGTCCCAAATGACTCATTATATACTAATAGAAAAATGAAGAATACTCATAAGAGTGAGTAATCAATAGATAGAAATTAAAAAAACACAACTCCCCCTCGATGTAGTATCTCTAAAAATTAATTTCAAAATATATCTCCCACTAAATTAGCTATCCTATTTTTGTAGATTTTTCAATTAAAGTTTCAATTTTTCTCCCCCTTTTTTGTCATATGAATAAACAATATAATCATGAAACAAAGACAATAGGTTGAGCAAGGAAGTAGTGTATTTAATGACTAAAAAGAGGAATACATATTCTTACAAATTTAGTACAAACAAAATAGAGAGCTAAATAGAGGGCTAAAAACATAATATTTTCCCAAAATGAATAAATTCCCCCAAAATTCTAGGACTCTTCTAAATAAATTATAATAAAATAAAAAATTATAAAATTGATATATATATATACATATATATTAATTGAGGGTATTAACATGACTACAACAGTATGCACAAATTATGAAATTAATTTTGTTCAAAGTGTAACTATTGATGAAATAAGATTGAAAATGACGATCTTGCAAATACTTTGGTTTTATATTTGTAAAACTCTCATAAGTGCATAAATCATTTTATAGAAAATGAAAAGTATACTCCTAAGGTCATTCTAAGGAAGGAATATATTTGGTTTTTAATTTATTATTCAAAATCTTAAAAACAGAATTGAATCCTAAACATCCTACTTGTAGGACTCGACGTGAATGGGTGGCTACGTGCAAGATTTTGGCCTTTTGGACCATTTTGACCCATTTTGTCCAATTTTAAATCTTTTTTGACTTTTTATTATTTTTTCTCAATATATTTGTGATGTATTGCCTCCAGTATTTTTCTTCGAGTCTTTAAGTTATTTTTGAACAATATACATGAAAAACAATAAAAATACCCTTGATTCCGAAAAGAAAAATTTATATATAAATATGATAAAATCATACAAATATAAATCTATTTAATCAATTAAAGTACATTAAATCATGGTAATTTTAGTACTTTTTAAGCACTCATCACAGCCCCCAACCAGCTTCTTGCTAGTCCCTTAGTAAGAGATGCGATAAAAACTAAACTAAAAATTAAAAATTAAACTATCTTAAATCACTTCCTTGGATTTAAATGGTAGCATTTAGCGTATGTAACAAGCCTTTAAACCCCTAGGTTGCCCTAGTGGATGAGTTTAAGTCTCGTGAGAGTTTTTAGTAATGATACCCACAAATATTAACAAAAAATGAAAACAAAATAAGAAGTTAACTAAAATTTAAAATAAAGTAAAAAGACTAAAATAAAATAAAGAAATGAAATACAAAAATATATCATGCATATAATCTCTTTTAAATTTCATAATTAAAATCTTAATCATAGATTATTTCAACTTCCTAAACATTCATGATTTATTATAATAATTAGTTAAAAATCATTTTCATATTTCAAATAAAAAATGTATCAATTTAATTTCACCCAAACTTAATGTCAGGAATATTTATTCGCTTCGAATCTATTCCTCATAAGTCAATACTCTCAAAAACACAGAATCCTATAGGTTCAAACACTCATACTAATTTATATGTAAAAGTGTTGATGTATAGAAATGAACTAATATGTTTGCATATGTGTAAAGAAGAAAGACTCAAGTGTTATTTTAACGTTGATATCATGAAATGAATCAAATGTAAGGATTTATAAAATATTATACATTACTTGCATGCATCAATCAAATTCATCAAATAAAAATATCAAGTAATATGCCTTTTAGAAAATGTAAAAAATGCAATGACTTCTTAGGAAATTACTTCCTATATTATCTTTTGCATTAAACCATTTCCCATAACTATTTAGGATTTTTGGATCATTGTATATATATTATACTATTCATTTTTCTCTCTTTCTTTCTATTTTTTTCTCTTATATTCTTTGTTTTTATAAGAGAGTTCATTTTTTTAAAGAGTGGACCCTTGTATAGATTGTACATTTTTATATGGTAAGGTGAGTGGTTAATATTTCGCTTTTCTGTTTGTATTTGTATAGGTAACCTTAGATATATCTTTTTTTTAATAGAAGTCATGCATGAATGAAGAAAGGCATATACTATCAATTTCTACTTAAATAATTTAATATAAATATTTGAAAAATAAATATATAACACTCTATTAAGATGTAAAAATCCAAACATTCAATGCAAGTCCTATAGAGATCATCTAATAATTTGAAGAAATAAGATATGTGTTTGGAGTAGAAAAAATATATTTCACTCAGAATAAAGAAAATTAGACAAAAATTATATATTCACTCAGAATAAAGAAAATTAGACAAAAATTATATCTCATAAGGATAGTCTCTACTATTTGATTCCCTAACACCGATTTGGGGTTTAATATAATTTTCACACCTTATCAAGAAATACTAGTCACGAGAAAAGCTAACTAATTATCATATTATTTTATGATATGTTTTTAGAAATTAATCTAATAGTCCAAAAAGACTTACTCATCGTTTAAATTTAATTCTAAGACATAATAAATTTTCTTGAAATTTTTTAAAAAGTAATCCTAAAATTCTAAAAATTACTAAACCACATAAAGAAAATAAAATCAAACACAATAAAAATGAAAATGTGAACATAAAAGTTTTAAAATTGTTGAAATTAAGCATAGTAACTTTTAACCACCCCTAACCTAGAAGTTACATTATCCTCAATGTAACAATTATAAATTAAAGATAAAGAGAAAAGAGAAGAAAAGTTACCTATTTCCTGAGAATGAGCAAGTAGTGATGGAGAAATGCAAGTGTATCCATCATGTTTATCATTAATGTTCACACAGGTAGATTACTGTGAACCTCTAATATCTCAACAAATATTTTTAGTTTTAATAATTCTAAAATTATTCACATGCAATTAAACTAAAATAAACAAAGTAAATTAAATAAATAAAACAAATAAAAGAAAATTACCTAAAATGATCGGTTGCCTTCCATCTAGCGCTTAGTTTAACGTTTTAGCAAGACATAACTTGGGGGATTTTATTTTAAGTAAACTCAATGTCCCCACATCATTGAGTCAATCAAACCTATAGATAGGACCATGTTGTCTACCTATACTTTTTAAGTTATGCCCTATGGATTTTCAAAATTTTATTTACTTAAAACTAGGGATATGATTGTGGGTTTTAGATAACCTACTTCTAGGTGTAAGTCAAATAACTAAAGCATCAAAACACATTTTTACATAGAGATATATATAACAAAGTATTACCTTCTTTTATCATAGATTGTAATTACCACCTAGGAAAGAATGGTGGGGAAAGGCCTTCTTAAAAAACATCCTCCTAGATAGTGCAACGTTCCCAGGAAAGACCAGTGGCACAAAGGCTTCCAAGAACTAGTCTGCTAGACAGAATTCCCTTAAATCTTTACTGTTCATACTATTAAAATCTAAGTTAATTAAGTTAATAAATTAAGTTTAGTGAAATCTAAGTTAATTAAGTTAATAAGTTAAGGTAAGTGACAATATAAGTTACTTAAGTTAATAAGTTAGGTTTAGTGAAAGTCTAAGTTAATTAAGTTAAATGAAAATCTAAGTTAATTATGTTTATTAATTAATTCAAGTTTTTAATAGATCGTTATTTAAATAAAATTGTTTTTTATTTATTTTTTTAAACTCAAAATAAATAAAAAAATCACAATTATTAGAACACAAAAAGTTTTCAAATTTTTGATAAATTATTTAAAAATGCTATTCCTTCCCCGGCAATGGCGCCAAAAACTCGATGAAACAAGACCAATAATGACGATCTTGCAAATACTTTGGTTTTATATTTGTAAAACTCTTGCAAGTACACGAATCATTTTGTAGAAAATGACAAGTATACTCCCATGGTTGATCTAAGGAAGGAATATATGTGGTTTTTAATTTATTATTCAATATCTCAAAAACACAATTAAATCTTAAACATCATGTCACGATGTTTTGATCATGATTTTGTTTCCTAATCTAGTGACATAAAAAAATTAAACATAGATACGATTCAATAAACCATTATGAAAAGTTTTATTATTCATAATAGTGGAGTATTTATGAATATAATAATTAAGTTAATTATGGTTGCTCATATTATTTAGGTTATAAAAGATATAAATTGATATTTATGGATTCTCTCCTTTTTTATATGGATACCACCTTTAGTGGGGTTAGATATTTTTTGTTAATTAAACAAATCAATTAACACCTATGGGTAGGGTCGATAATTAATTTGGTTAATTAAATTAATTCATTTTTTTTCTAAGAGATTGAAAATGAACAATTTAAATGCCACTTTTGGTTGGGTTAGACATTTTAAAATTTATTCAATGTGTCCAAATTAAACCTAAGAATTCAATTATCCGAGTTCTAACTCTCGAGTTTTAAAATCATTACTGAAAATATGTTATCAATACATTTTCAAATAATAGTTCTTATAAAAAAATTTGGAAATGGAGCTTCACTCTAACTACCGGGCGATTGTGCAGTACTCTAAATCAGACCAGATAATTAAATCTTAAAATATAATTTTCAAATTTAAGTTTGCAATAAAAAATAATATATTTCTCTCTAACATCCTTATTATAAAATATTGAATAAAAATAAAATTAATTTATTTTGTAGAGATGTTTCACCTATTTAATATTTCATAAGGAGAACAACGTTATTATTCTATCATATTTACAAACAACTAGTCATGTTAAATTTAATAACAGACAAATTAAACATAACATATAAGAATAAAACATAAAAAAAAACTGAAAGAATTCACTTTAAAATTATACCTCAAAAAGAATCCTTACAGAAATTTGATGCTAATTCTATTGTAGGAAAACCTCCAAATGGATTTCATTTCTGTTCTTCTCAAAAAGAGAAGAAATTTAAAAATAAAAATAAAAAATAAAGAAAACATTCTAGAGAGAGAAATCTAGAGGGAGAAAGAGATTTGAGAAAATTGTGTGTTTATTACCATGGGGGAGATGGTCCTTTTATGGGTGATGAAAAGGCCAAAAAAGGTGGGAAACTATTTTAAAAATTGATTTTGGATGTATTTGGACAGGCTAGCACACATGTGAGGCGCGAGAATTGCAACAATGTGCGAAAATTAGTGTAGGGTGTACTGGGCGTGTGTTGGGCATAACTCGATGTGAATGGGCTGTTGCGCGTAAGATTTTGGACTTTTTGACCGTTTTGACCCATTTTGTCCAATATTTCCATCTTTTTGACTTTTCCTCATTTTATTTCTCAACATATTTGTGATGTATTGCCTCTAGTATTTTTCTTCGAGTCTTTAAGTTATTTTGAATGAAAATACATTAAAAATAATACAAATATAAATCTATTTAATCAATTAAAGTACATTAAATCGTGGTAATTTTAGTGCTTTTGAAGCACTTATCAACAATCCATTGACAACATAAATATAGGTAGACAAGACACATCAACATACTAACATATGTGGGGACATATTGACAATCATCAAAAGTAAAATACGTGGTGGAACTATTATAGGATGTTAATTGATGTCAATTAGTTCGTATATGATCAATTATGAAAGATTCAAAAGAAGGAATATCACCTATCATAAAAGAATTATAGTTGAATTCATACTCGCATGAAATAAAATTCACTTACTAAGAGAAAAATTTAATCTATTTTTCTTTGTTATTCCCCCATTTCACTAATTGTATGTGTAAGGGATTGGTTATATACTTTCATTTTGTAAAACCAATTGCGACACTTTTTTTTAAATGCAAAAGCTTTTGTATTTTTCCTTTTCCTTTTCCTTTAATATTATTTTCAATATTATTTTTAAGGAAATATGCACAAACCAATATACTTAGTCTGATGACTTTCACACTAATTGTAAGGTAGCCCTCTTCGCTCACTATGGTAGCTTTCTTATACCATAGTTGGTAGCCCTCTCAAAACTAGGTTTCTCTCTATAGTAGCATTCTATATAGTGAAAGATAAATTTCAACCTTAATTTTCCTAGTCCAAGTTATTTCATGCCCTAAAATCGTACATGTGAAAAATATGTAAGTGTAAAAATCAAAATATGTGAGTAAATTCATGACAACATCGATCATCAGATGTGAAAAATATGTAAGTGCAAAAATCAAAATATCCTTTGTATAATGTGTAGCCAATCAAAATATGTGTGAATGAAGTATGTAATGATCATGTGAATGTTAATCCTGCAAACAAAATTATCTTGGTGAAATAATAAAGAACAATGGTCAAGTGACCAGAAAAAGACAATCTTTCTAACCCATACTTTCTTGAATTTTAGTTTCTTTATATCGTTGGGATGGAAATAAACTACCTTAGTTGTCATTAGAATATTCTTAAACTTACCTTTAGATTTTCCATTCATCCTAAATGAAGATCAACATGCATGATAGGATAATGATAATTAGTCCTAGAATTAAATGGATTGAATTTTACTTAACTCTTTCAGCTACCAATTTCATGTTTTCTTGTAGGATTTTTGAACATGTTACCATAATTTCCATTCATCCTATAATATGATGCAACTTGCATAGATGGATGATGGTTATGAGTCTTACAATGTGAAGCATAGAAGGTACTATTACCTTTAGGAGCATTTATCAAAATATCTACCTTGGGACTAATATGACATATCCTACCACAATGATGATATCCATGCATAAACTTGAAAGCTTTTTCAACCATAGGTGCAACTGTTCTTTGTGTATAATGAGTAACCTTAGGAATATGGTTACAAGGCCTTACCACAATAGTCTTTGATGTTGAAGCTCTCTTTGTAGCCTGTAAGAATAAGGGTTGGAGGGTTTTATAAACTCAATTGTTTTTGAGGATGATGGCATTGAATCCTTATCTATATAGTCTTCTCTCGTCTTCAATAGGTTTTCCATAATCAATAATTTGGTTTAACCTTTTAGCTTCGGCATTTAACCTCTTTATAACTTCTTTTGACTATTCAAGTTTTTGCATAAGATTCTTATTTTCCTATTTAATATCAACAAGACTTAAGCTCAAAATATTAGCACATTCAGTCAGTTCAATTTTTTCTTTTTCTATAATTGAGGAGTTTATTTCAATGGATTTGAGTTTTTCATTTAGGTAAGCTAGTTCCCCCTTCTATCTTATATAATATATGAACATTTCATCAATACCAGTGACATTAAATTTGTTCAATAGAAATTTAGCATCACTTTCCTCATCACATGAATCAATGTCAGACTTATTAAATTGTTAACTAGTAGTTGTAGTAAATGCCAAGTAATCGGTGCCATATTCAACTAGATTATCATTATTACTTTAAAAGTCAAAAAGTGTAGTATTAAAAGCTTTTACAGTTTGGTTCTTCTTGTTTACCCAATTAATTGTGAAGTGACCAAAACCTATGTATTCAAAACATTCATGTCTAGTGGACTATCATTTGAGATCCTGGGTAAAATTTTGTTAACTACCTTACCGATTTGAAGGATTGTGACATGTTTTTCTTCTTTTGCCCGACTGGACATCTTACCTGATTTTTGCTTTTACATATGTTCTACTAGAAACCAAACTTGGGCTTTAACCATTTTTAGTGATGCCTCTAAGGAATCTAACCCATGATTATTTATCATTTGGTTATCCCTACTAACTTATTTAAAAGCATTCAAGTTATCTTCTAAAGTTGGCATATATGGTTAATCTGATGGGTAAGGTTTGTTTACATATGACCCTTATTTTTGGTTTTAAATTTTGAGTTATTATTTGGTTTCCTTTTAGGGTGATTATAGGTGTAAGAATGATACACTTGCATAATATTGGCTTCCTCCAAGGTAGCTATACTCGAATCACATGCAATAGAACTAACATTAGCACAATGCCAAAATGTACCACAAACTCCACATTCCTCTTGATTTGGCATTTTTTGGGTAATAAGGAGTTGCATTTTCTTAGATAACTCTACAAGTTGCAAGGTCATTTTGTTTTTGGAGCTAACTTCATTGACCCCAACTCTCTCCCTCTAGCACTCTTTTGTTAGGAAATAATACCCAACATACAGCTCATAACTTTTCTTAGTTATCGTTTCTCACATAGCCCCTCATGTCACTTTATTGACCATGTATGGACACGATTATGTCAATCCAACATAAAATAATTGGTTCTGTAACTGCAATGGAAAATAGTGGTGTAGGCATTGGATCAAAAGGAGTTTGAATCTATCCAAAGCTTTATGAAATGGCTCTCCATTCATTTTGAGGAATGTTGCTATATTGGGCCTTAAGTTCATAGTCTTTTAATAGGAATAGAACCTACCCAGAAATATTTTGTAGAATACCTGCCAAGTCGTTAATGAACCTGATTGTATAGTCATAAGCCAAGACTTAGTTTTATCCTTGAGTTTGTAAGGAAAATATCTCATCCTAAGCTGGTCTTCATCAACTCTCTATATTGAAAATGTTTACACAATAGCATAAAAATCTCTAATAAAATTTAAAGGGTCTTCATTAGGGATATCATCAAATGAAGGTAGCTTCGAATAATGAATCTTTTTTAATGCAAAATTCCTAAGAGCCTAATAAATATACAATATATATGATACAAGTAATTCATGTTACAAACAATTTATGATGCATTCAATTTATTTTACAAGTTAAATAAATAATTACAATAGGTTAGTATACAAGACATACATGTTAGTACACAAATATTCTAAAAAATATATTTAACAAAAGGAAGCTTAAAATAAACTTAAGAAAATAAAATAAAAATTAAATAGAATTGTGTTAATAATCAAGTAAATAAATAAATAAAAGAAAAGGAGAGCAAAGAAAATTAAATTATTATTTTTTTGAAATTTTGATTTTCTATTTTTTGATTTTTTTTTTAAATTAAACAACACTACAAAGCAAAAGTTTTTAATACTTTTAATAATAAAAATTTAGCATGGCATCCACGTGTCTTGATTGGTCTTGTATTAAAACATTCATAAAAAATGCATAAAAATTCCAAACATTCTAGAAAATTCCTAAAAAATATATTTTCACCTTCTTTCCCTCTAAAGTTCATATTTTGACATTTTGAACTCCTAAAACTACTATTTATTTGATAAAACAAACAAATATTAAGTAACAAAGTACACTAATGACTCTACTTTCATAAAGTCATCATACTGCAAACATAACTTTTTGCTTGTCCTCAAGTAAAGCCATATCTACCTGGATAAACTTACATTGGCAGCATATTCAGAAATATATATCTATTAATACAAGTATATTTAGCTAAAAATATCTCCGTCTAAAGCCGTACAATACTATGAAAAGGAGATTCACATATTCATCAATCAATGTTCCATCATTAAAAGAGCATCTAAGATTTTTGTTGAGTTGATTTGTGTGTGTATTGTACATGATATCATCCAATGTACTCATGAAATCAATCTATATGAGCATGCTAATCAATTCAATCTTAGAACAAGTCTTATAAGTCTATTTTTCACATCCCTTTCCACTAATATAAATATGCACTCAACTAAAGTTCAATAAGGGCTTTACATGCTTGTAATGTAATGCTTAAGTGGGGTAGATAAATGAAGATATTTATGCACTTTCCACACCTTATCTTTCTTTTCATTCGATATGGACTTTTTAACTACAATTGAGCTCTTACTTGATATTTTAGTGTACCTTATCTTATCATTCTTTTCATATTATTTTATTCCTCATCTCCTTTTCTAACTTCACAACACCCCAAAACTTGTTTTTGATTTTATTTTCTTTTTCTTTAGAGGGATAATTGTGTTGTGTGTTTTTCTTTTTCTTTAATAGGGTGCATTACATTTATCCTCACTCTATAGCATAACACATGATTGCATTTTTTTTCTTTTCAATCAAGCTAAAGGTGCAAGGGTGAAGGTAATGCTTATTGGTTAGGCATAAAATGTGGCTTAATGATATGTAAGGTTCTTAATTGGGCTCAAATTGGTGACTAAAGATATTAACAATGGTTACCTTGAAAGGCTTAATCAATCCAAACAAGGCCTAAATCATTTCTAATGCTAAATATTATTTAGAATTTTGCCTCAAGGGATAATCAAATAGATTCTAAAAAATGGTAGATCTCATTAACTCACATAACTTACAACAAATTATCTCTAAATTAGAATACCACAATCAATCATGAACATGTGCATAAAAATTTGAATCAATAAATCAAAACTAGCAAGCATATCATATAATTAATAGAAGTATCTTAACGAGCATGTTACATTACTTATCCTAAGGATGACAACAAATATATCATTGGTTTCATATGTTTTATATGAAGCATGCATGTAGTTAGTTTCCATGTATTCATCATTTTCCTTTCAAATCATGACTAAAAAATCCTAAAAGAACAAAATATTTCCTAAAAGTTGAAATTGCATACGAAACACTAAAGTGAAGAATGGAGTTTCCTCCTATAAACTTAAATTTCACATTGTTCATAATGTGCACATATAAATATGAAATTGTAAAAGGAAAAAAACTCCCTTAGTCTTGGCACACCACACTTTCCTTTGAAACTATTCGATTATGTTACACCATTGCTATCCACATTTGTTCACCATAATAACATTGGGTTAAGTCCCAACCAGCCACATGTTTAAAGTCCTTGACTAGACAGGCATATCAACTTCTAAGGCACATCTACCAAGGTTATCACAGATGTTTCATTTGATAATTCATGTCTATAATAGTGCTTCACTCTATGTCCATTAACCATGTATCGCTATTTTTGTATTCTAATTCATTGGCTCCATGGTTGGTTACCTTAATAATGGTGAATGGACCTGACCATATACTCTTTAATTTTATTTATAAACATTTGAGTATTGAGTTGTATAGTAACTCTTTCAGTCTTAGTTCAAAGATATGGTGCAAAATTTTCTTGTCATGCCATCCTTTTGTCTTTCCTTTGTAAAGCTAGGCATTCTCATAAGCATTCCACCATAGTTCATCCAATTCATTTATTTATATAATTATTTTCTCACTAGATGCATCTATGCACATATTTAACTTTTTCAATGTCTAGTATGCTTTGTTTTCCAATTCTAGCAGTAAGTGACATGCATTTCCATAAACTAGCTTATATGGGGTGGTACTAAGTGGTGTTTTAAATTTTTTTCTGTATGCCCATTAAGCATCATCCAATTTAGATGACCAATCCCTCCTAGAGATGTTCCTAGTTTTTTTCCAAAATTCTTTTCACTTCCTTATTGAACACCTCCATTTACCCACTTGTTTAGGGATAGACACTTTATGCTTAATCCTATACTTAGACAATAATAACTTTAAGGCTTTATTAAAGTGACTATCTCCATCACTAGTAATGATCCTAGGATTTCCAAACCTAGTGAAAATGTTTTTCTTCAGAAATTTCAGGACAACATTTGCATCACGTTTAATGCTAGCTATGGTTTCTACCCTTATTGACACATAATTCACTCCTACAATTATATATTAGTTACCAAAGGATGAAGGGAATAGTGCCATAAATTCAATGCCCCAAACATCAAACAGTTGAACTTAAAGTATACTATTTAGAGGCATCTCATCTCTTTTTGAAATATTACCTTTCCTTTGGCATTTATCACACGTCTTTATATAGCTATTATTTTTGGGTTCCCAATATGACCTTCATAGTCTGAGATGTGGAAATGGTAAAGAATACTTCCAACTTTATCATAAGGGACACACTTTCTTAAAATACCATCACTGATTTGTTTTATTGAGGTAAGAGTACATCATCCCAAAAATACTTTTTAATGTCATGGAATAATTTCTTCTTTTGTTACCATGTGAGGTCAGGTGGAAGAATGTTGGTAGCTATGAAATTTGCAATGTCTGCATACCATGGGATTTCAATTTAAGTTGTCAAAAAGATTCCTCAATCACCAAGTTGTCATCCATTTTTGCTTTCCTTTCCAACTATCTAATTTTCTTTTCCATTTTATCCCATATTTCTAAGTTAAATTCATAGAGAAAGAGAAAGATCTAACCAATCTTAGTTTGACATCCTTCTTTATCATGTGGTACTTTATTGTAGAATGATCCTTGTAGATAGTCACTTTTTCTCTAACTATACAATGAATTTCTAAAAGGCATACACAATGGAAATGAGCTCTTTATTTATAGTAGCTTAATTCATTTAAGTCTCATCTAGTGCCTTGCTTGCTTGCATAATATATGGCATAGAACATTTTGTCTCTTTGTAGTCTATAAATAGCTTTAAGAGCAAGATCACTTGTATCAAAGGTCAACTCAAATGGCTTGCTCCAATCTAGTGTGACTATAACTGGTACTGACCCTAGTTTCTCTTTAAGCACTTGGAATTCCTTTAAATATTTATCATCAAATTTAAAGTCATATGTTTTCCAAAATTTTACATAAGGGTTTGGAGATTTAGGAAAAATCTTTTATGAATCTATGGTAAAATCCCACATGCCAAAGAAAAGCCATTACTCCTTGTACATTGGTAGGTGGTGTTAGTTTTTCAATAACTTCTATTTTGCACCATCCACCTCAATACCATTAGTTGAGATTTTGTGGCCCAAGATTATACCTTTATGTACCATGAAATGACACTTATTCCAATTTAAAACCAAATTTTTTTCTTCACATCTTTGTAGCACTATAGAGAGATAGTGTAGACATTCATCAAATGTGTTATTGAAGATCAAAAAATAATCCATGAAGATTTCATGATGCATCTCCACCATGTTTGAGAAAGTAGCCATCATGTAGCTTTGAAATGTCATAGGTGCATTGCATAATCCTAATGGCATTTTGTTAAAAGAATAAGTTCCATAAGGACATGTGAAAGTGGTTTTTCTTGGTCTTCCTTGGTCTTCAATTTCCATGGAAATTTGGTTGTAACTAGAGTATCCATCTAGATGGTAAAAGAAAGAATGCTCAGCTAATCTATCAAGCATTTTATCCATGAATAGGGGTGGAAAATGGTGCTTCTTTGCAGTTTTATTCATTTTTCCATACATACTTTGCTTCTTCACCATGTCTTTCATAATAGGGTTTAAATGGCATTGTGCATCCTTGGTGGGTTTAGCTTTTCCCTCTAACAAGATTTTCTACATGCATATTGATAGGCTTATAAACAACCTGATAGACCTTTTGGAGTTCCTTAGAAAATTTAGTAGTGCTTCTACTTGCTACATACTTAGACTAGTAGAGATTATTATTGAAAGTGTCTCGTTATCAAGACATGGTGGTTTAGCCCTTGAGCTTGTCTCAAGACATTCCCCAAACTCATTAGATACCCACATAAGAGGTGTGTCCTTGAAAAAGTTCACATAGTTCACAATATCAATCTTTAATTCCATATTTTCAATGTTAAAATATCTTGAGTTGTTTTCTGGTGAGTTTATGTCCTTGTTCATAACATCATGTGTTAAAGTTATAAGTGGGGGCAGTTTAACAAGTTTTGTTAAGTTACCGGTATAAATGTGTGTGCCTAAGTGAATATCATGGTATTCATTATCATGGGTGTTCACAGAATTAACAAGTACATACTCTAAAGCATCACTACCACATATGTCATTAAGCACATCATTGGTTAGCTCATCAGTACCATCTATACGAAAGTAATGACTTGTATATTAGCCTTAAAAAATTTAATTTTTTTAAGTACATTAAATGTTTCATGTTCATCTTTTTGTCTTATTATAAGCTCAGCTTTTTATACCATCAATGAGTGCTCTTTTCAGTTGCTATGAAAGGATGACCAAGTATGATTGGAATGTTAGAGTCCTCTTCCATGTCTAGTATAATGAAATACACTAGAAATTTGAACTTGTCTACTTTATCTAGCATATTTTCTACCACACTTGCTTAATTGATTTATCTACCATTTGTTTTGTTACTAAAATGGGTTTGGCTTTACCAACCCCAATCTCTTGAAGACCAATAATGGCATATAGTTAGTGCTTGAACTTGAGTCACATAGTGCTTTCTCAAAGTTCATGTTTCCAATTGTGCAAGAAATGTCAATGTTACCTAGATCTTTAAATTTTTAGGATAGTTTTGTAGCAAGGATGGCACTATAACCTTTAGTCAAGGTTATTGTTTCATTACCTCCATGCCTCTTTTTCTTAAATAGGATGTCCTTTAGAAATTTGGCATAATAAATCATTTGTTAAAGTGCATCTAAAAATGGGATATTTATGTGCAACTTCTTGAAGACATATGGAAATTTAAAAACTGCATATCTAACTCTTGCTTTTATAGTCTTTAAGGGAAATGATTAGTGGGTTTGTAGAGGTTGCTCTTTTATGGTTGAATTGTTTCATTTCCATTGCTCTGTTTATCCACTTGTTCTTCTTATCCTTTTTGGCTTCCTATTCCTCCTTATCCTTTTGAGTCTCATGTTCGCTCTATATTTTTACCACTCCTCAAGGCTTTGGAATCTAAATGCTCCCTACCTTATCTTCTTGGGTTTATAATTGTGTGACTTAGAAGGTTACCTTGAGGCCTTTAACTTGTGGCTTGGGCAAGTTTCCATATTTGGGTCTCTAAATTTTGAATTGAAGCCTCTAGAATGGACACTTTTGTATTTATTGTTTAGATGAAGCCTTTCATCATCCCCATTAAAAAAAATTTATTGTCCTCATTTGGTGGCTTCTTCCCTCAGGCTTGTTATTGAAAACCATGTGATGGAAATGATTGACGGTTGAATTGATTACTACCTTGATTGTTGTTATTACTCCAAGAAAAATAAGAGTGTTGTCTCCATCCTAAGTTATATGTGTTCAATTATGGATTATTCTTTTTGGTTCATATTACCCATATAGAATTTTGATTTAGGATTATTTGGACAATTATCGAACAAAAGAGCTCCATCATAAAAAACATAGGACACCTCTGAATCTTAGACCTAGTTTATACTGGCTGTCAAGTTTTATGCCTTCAAAAGATGCACTAAAGATGACACATGAGCTATAAGTACCGTCATATCATTTACCTCATGACTATGGCTACTCTTCTTATAGCTACCATTCTTTCCATTGGTCATTGATAATTATTGCTAGCCATTTTCTCCAGTAATTCATAAGCTTGATTGCAAGATTTGGCTAGCAAAACTCATTTAGCAGATGCATTAACGATGGTTATTATTGAGCATTAAGACCATTTTATAAAGTCTTCATTTGGATCCAATGAGGGATGCCATGGTGAGGAGACTTCCTTGGCAATTATTTGAATCTTTCCCATGCATCAAATAAAGATTCCCCTTCAATTTTTTGGTAGGAGGTAATATCATTCCTAATCTTGGCATTATTTGTTGGTGGGAAATATTTTATCAAGAATTTATTCACCAGATCATTCCAAGTTCCAATGGATTCAAATGCGAAAGTATTTAACCCATTTCGAGCATGGTTTCCCAAAAAGTAAGGGAAAAATATAAGCCTAAACGCCTCCTCGATCACATAACTTAATTTGAATGAATTTCCAAATTCAATAAACCAACTAAGATGTAAATGAGGATCATTTGTTGGTAATATACTCAATTGTCCAATTGTTTGTAACATTTCAAACATCACTTGCTTTAGTTCAAACTGATTAGCTTGAATATTTGGCCTTATAATACTTGGTTTCAGCCCTTCTAACATAGGTAATGCATATTCATTCATAGTTGTCCCTATCATTCACTAACAAAATATGATTATTCTAACATAGCTCATTATTGTTTATTTCTAATGGGTCAGCCATTTCTTCTACTTGGGTGACAACTTGTCATTTCTTTGTTGATCTCAAATTACACTCAATTTTGGGATCTAAAGGAAAAATTTCTCCTTTTCGGACTCTACTTATAGAATAGAGCCAAATATATTTCTAATAACAATAAAGGAGGTGTCAAATTAAAAATAAATAACTAAGTCAATAAATAAAATTATAATTATAATTATAAAAAATAAATAAAGAAAAACAACTAAAATAAAATAAATAAAAATTAATTTCTATTGTTTATAATTTCCATCAATGGTGCCAAAAACTTGATCGACATGAATTGTGTGCAATGAGTACGCAAGTATAAGTATCACAAACAGTTAATATAATGATAAGAATATATCATTCGCATCGAGATTATATTATTAGAAACTAATTTTCAAATTAAAAAGTAAAAAAATCATTTATTTTTGTGTTTTAAAAAGTGAAATTAAAATAACTAAAAATAAATAGCAGTAATTCATTAACTCACAATTGAAAGCTAAAACTATATAAGAGAAAATATCTTGGAATACAAATCTCCCAATTTTATAAACATGTGAATCACTAAATTTCCCTCAATATAACTACCAATCAATTATATGATCAATTGATCCTAATCTAGCATGTACTCCTCTCTTAAATAAATTGCACATCATATAGTAATAAACATAATCACACTTTTATGTCAATTAAATTACAGACTACCCATTAAGTTCATTATTTGTGGATGACATATATAATAATCATACATCTCTGCCTAGAAACTATGCATGTTATTTAATCAAGACAAACAATTAAATAATTTCCTCAAATCTATTTAATTACCTCTATAAATGAATTGTTGGCCAAATAACTAATAGCATAAAAATTTGAAATAATATAATTAAATTGAAATCATAATTGGAGTATAATATAAGATCATTACATGTAGACAATTAGGATCACAAGACCCCTAGATTAATAAATTAGCTAGACATGATTTTCTTCATAACTCTCATATTTTTCATAAAGAAAGAATAAAAGAAATTGATAAAGAAATAAGAAGAAGCATAAAGGCAATCAATCTCTTGAACTGAAGCACCGATCTCCTCTTGAATCTCCACTAAATTTATATTTCCTTTGAAACCTTTTCTGTATTTTTCCCTCTACTTGGCACCAAAAAATGATAAAATATATATATATATATATATCAAATTTTGCTTATTAGGGTTTTTGGGATAATTAGGAATTAAATAGGCTTTGATAGGATTTGAACTATGATATCAACTCTAGATCAAGGGATAAGATGAAAAAAGAAAAATTAAATTATGATGGCAAAATGGGATCATGACATGTGTTATGGGAGAAGTACTAGATGAATTAGTGTGTGACATGTAGTAGGGCAAACTAATCTTGATGAATGTGTGTTAAGTTAGCACCACATGGGGTGCTATGATTTGGGATATGAATTACATGGAATCCTAGTGGAATGAACAGATGAATGTCATAATGATGTGTGCCATGCTCGTTGACTACGTGATGAAAATCAAATTGAATGCTATATCGACACGTGGCAAGGCTTACATCACCTAGTGTATGCAACACACGTCAATTTGCCCTCTTCACCTATATTGCATCCATGTGGTGATGACTAGTCAACTCCTATGCTTGCAAGATGTCCACGTGTCCTGTTCTAATTGGTCTTGAATTAAAAAATTGATAAAATTCTAAAAACTTCCAAAAATCCTTGAAAAAATATATTTTCACTCTTTTTTAATAGAAATTTCATTTTTTAATAGTTTTAACCCCAAAAGTAATACTTATTGAATAAAATAAAATAAATATTAAGCAAAAAAGTGCACTAATGATTATATTTTCATAGATTCATTAATTATTTACCCAATGATGCAAGGAACAAAGGTAAAATTCAAGTAGCCTTCAAAGTTAATGGGAGCTTTAATGTCAACATCACCATTGGTGATAAAAAAGAGACAAAAGCTAGGTTAGATCTATGTGCAAGTATCAATTTAATGCATTATTCATTATACTTGTAGTTAGGAGTAGGGGAGCTAAAACTTACAATCTTGTCCCTATAATAAATCTATCATATATTAAAAGGGCATAGTGGAGGACTTACTAGGGTACTTAGATAATCTTATCATGCATGTAGATTTTGTGATTTTAGATATGTAGGAGATCTAAAAACTCGATAAGGAGCACAACTTACTTCTATGTACACCATCCATAGCCTCAACAAAGACAATTATTGATGTCTATAATGAGAGTCTAACAATGATAGTCATGGGAGAATGTATATTTTAAAGAACATTTAGACAATGACTCAATGAAAATGAGGAACTTGGGTGAATTAAAGTCCACAGATCGTAGTCTCTCTAGTAGTTTCTTGATAAAACTTTATATCATGAGTTACTCCACCTATTGCTTAATGTAAAACATATAGTGGATTTTATTTTGTCTTTTATTGAATCCTTTTCATGGCTCGATAGAGAATTTGTTAAGCCAATGATTTTTTTCCGTGTTTCAGAATACGGTTAACCATCATGTTAACTAATCGATTACGAGAAATTTGATCAGATTTTACAGTTTTTTCTTTGGTAGTACCTCGACGTGACATGAACGTGAAAGGGGTTCAAGAATCTGTTTTCTTTTTATAAGAGCTAAAATCATTTATTTTGGATTTTTGACCTAGGTGGATCTCAAAAGATACGAAGGATCT
The DNA here is from genome assembly GCA_030763125.1 of Hippophae gyantsensis. Taxonomy (NCBI): domain Eukaryota; kingdom Viridiplantae; phylum Streptophyta; class Magnoliopsida; order Rosales; family Elaeagnaceae; genus Hippophae; species Hippophae gyantsensis. The sequence continues at coordinate 53,106,058 of CM061031.1, read as the reverse complement.
CCCTTAAACTAGGTTCTAAATGGCAGGTAATCCATTATACATTTCTTTCATTTTGATTTTTAACATTTTTTTGGGTTAAGTTATAGTTGTTTTTATTTTATTTTTATTTCTTTATTGTTTAATATTATTTTTATTCTATGTTATTTTATTATTTAGTATTATTTTTGTTTTAATAAATTTATTGTAAAAAAATTGAACTCAATTGGTACACACTTTCTTTGCACCGTAGCATAGGCTCTCGAATCAGATATTGGGTTGGAAGAAATTTTTATCACATCACGAAATGAATTTCTTATGCCCTGTGGAACACTAGTCTCAGATCATCTAAGCATTCCATGAGCCATTTTTGTAGAATATTCTATTCAATCTTTATCATGTTTTCAAGTTTGGGTATCCACATCAACTTCATCTTCTTGGTTTGTAAAATTTAAGAGTATATGACCCATATTCTCTTAATAATTACTAGGTTTTATTTCATGATGTTTTAAACGATTATTTTTTGTGTCAAAGTGAACAAAACCATAATTTGGTTTAGCTAGAAAGGGTGAACAAGAATTGATTTGGTATATTTCCTACATTTTTTGTTGGTATTTATTTTTAGAACTTGAAAGAAATGGTTCCTAAGAGAAAGAATAGTGAGAAAAGAAAGGAGATAGATATACTACATGAATCTCTGAAAATGGGATTAGATTTTAGGGAAACACCATTCACTAGTGTAAATGATAAAACATTGGCCTTTAGATGAGGATGATTAGTTAAGAACCCAGAGCCCACTATTATTAAGAATAGGAAATATAATCTAATTGAATTAAAGGAGTTAGATAGATCAGGTTTCATGTAAATAAATAATTTTTTTAGTCAAAACCCAATCCAAAGTAGGGCTAGTGTATGTCGACAGTAAGGGAGTTTTATGCTAATATCCCTAATGTTGTGGAAAATGAAGTTATGGTAAGGGTCGTTCTTGTACCATTTGGTTAATTATATATAAATCTTTCCATGGAACGAGGAATGTAGGCCAAGGAGAATATGAAGATTATTTGAAAAATATGTATTATGATGATGTAATATAAGACTTAACTATAGAAGGGATAGAGTGGGATATTATGGATGGGAGATACAAATCATTTGGTACTAAAGAATTAAGAAATATATCCCGTATTTAACGATGCTTTATCTACTCTAGAATGACGCCCACCACTCATTATAGTACAGTGGATAAAGAAAGAGCTATATTACTATATGTCAAACAACCCCACCAAATTAATGAATGTTGGGGCACACTACTACAAAATGTGGCATTTAAGTCGATATGTAAAGTCAGTTTTTTGGAGAAAACTGACTTATAATCAATTTAAAGTCGGTTCGGTAAAAAATCGACGCTACGTCCTACTTGTAGCATCGGTTCAACACGTCAACCAACGTTACGTAAAATTACTCGTTAAGTTTTTTATTTTAACAGTTTTTAAAATTGAAATTGCATAATACAATTTTTTTATTTTTTTGGTCAATTATTATTTTATTTTAACTGTTTAAAATTGAATTTGGATATATAGTATAATTTTTTCTTCTTTTTTTTAGTTAATTGGTTTTTAAAATTTTTTAATTTATAGAATATTTTTGTATTTTTTTGGATACTTTTATGTATATGTTTTTCATAAGTAGTTATCGAATTTAGATTACATGAAAAACACAATACATAAAAGTTTTCAAAAAAATATAAAAGGTCTATAGTTAAAATCTTAAAAAATAATTGACAAAAAATTGTATTGTTTAATTTCAATTTTAAATTGTAAAAAACAATTAATGAGTAATTTTACGTAGTGTCGGTCCTACATATCAATCGACGCTATCCACGCTATGTCCTCATGTAGCATCAGTTCAACACGTTCACCGATGCTATCCACGTAGATTTTTCCTTTTCTCTTCTTTCTTCTCCATCAGACACATCATTTTTAATTTGCAGCACACAAAAACTCAAAACTAAGCTTCACCTCCTCCACTCTTTCGCATTTTTTGGCCACCTATGACCACCATTTCCAACAAAATTTAGCGAGTTTTCTTCCTCTCCAAGTTATCTTCTAGATCCCCTATTTTTTTGAGCAAAATAATCAAAAACTTTATCCCCATTTTCTCACTTACATAACACCATTTTTTTCTTCATTTCCTTCATTTTGTCACTTCATTTACTCTTGTAAGTATTTCTATTAATCCTACGCACTTATTATTCACTTTGCATTATTTTTTGTATAAATTTTTATATTATGTATGTTTTGTATTATGCATGTTATTATTTTTTTGGCTGATTTTCTAGATAGGTCAGGGAAAATTAAATAATATCTGGATGTTGTGGGTTTGAAGGACTAGAATATTTATCGTGGATAAATTTATTTACATATAAATAATTATATTTTATTTAGTAAAAGTAATACAATTTTAAAATGATTAAAATGATAAATTTGTGTACTATGTATGTTTTGGTATATATTCTAATAATTAGGAAATTCATATATAATAATACCTTAAATATATTGATTGGATACATATTTAATATGCTTAATGTCATTAATAAAAAATAGACAAATCTTGGATGTCAAAGTGTAGAATTGAGCAGGACTACATTTCTGGAGTTAAAATTTTCTTGGAATTTTCTTGTAGAAATAGTAATAATGAAATTAGTATGATTCGATGTGCATGTGTTAAATGAAAAAATGAGTAATTTCATGAAGTTGATGAGGTTAATTATCACCTTATCCGTAGTGGTATTATTTTGAGTTACAAATTTTGGTATTATCATGGAGAATATATTGATAATACTCATGGGAAAGAGATAAATAAGAATGTGAGTGGATTACATACATCTTATCATAATGTATAGATAGAAAATATGTTTCATGGTGTTGAATATGAACTACATGAGGATGATCTTGAAACCTTTAAAAAACTTCTAGAAGATGCCGAAAAACTGTTGTATCCAAAATGAAAGAAATACACTAAAATGTTAGGATTAGTTCATTTATATAATGTGAAGGAAAAACATGGTTTTTCTGAAAAGGGATTCATAAAATTACTAAATCTACTAAGAGATATGTTTCCTGAGGGTATTGAATTACCATCTCCAATGTATGAAGTGAAGAAATCTCTTAGTCAATTTGGCATGGAATATCATAAGATTCATGCTTGTCCAAATGATTGCATTCTTTATAGAAAAGAATATAAGACATTAGATGATTGTTCGATGTGTAAAGAATCGAGATGGAAGCATGCTACAAATGAGACAACACCTAAGAAAGGCATGCCCGCAAAGGTTCTTTGGTACTTTCCTCTGATTCCTCGTTTTCAAAGGTTGTTCAAAAGCAAAGACACTCCAAGATGTTGACTTAGCATTCAAATAATCGATCTAATGATGGGGTGCTACGTCATTCTTATGATTCTTGAAATTGGAAAGTAGTAGATAATTTATACCCTCGATTTGCATTTGATCCGTGTAATCTTCGTCTTTCCATTGCTACTGATGGAATTAATCCACATAGTTCCCTTAGTAGTAGATATAGTTATTGGCCTGTAATTATGGTAACATATGACCTTTCTCCCTGGTTGTATATGAAAATAAAATTCATGATGTTAACATTATTGATCTCATGATCGAAACAACCCGGTGTTGATATTGATGTACATTTACAGCCTTTTATAAATGATTTAAAGACGTTGTGGAATGATGGTGTAAATATTTATGATGCACATAAAAAAGAACACTTTAACTTTAGGGGGGTCCTTTTATGGACAATTAATGATTTTCCTATCTATGGGAACTTATCAGAACATGCAACAAAAGGTTATAAGGGATGCCCTATATGTAGTGATGACACTTCTGCAACTTATCTTGTTTCATGGATGAAAGATGTCTTATAGAAGACATAGAAGTTTTTTCCATCTGGACAAAAGTTTAGATACCAAAAGAAATCGTTTGATGGTGAAGAAGATCAGGATCATGCACCCTGACCTTTTTGAGGTGTTGAGATATTAAGGCAATTGAATGGTATGACATTCAAACATTATGGAAAGGTGCAAAAAAGAATACTTACTAAGGTAGGGAAACGAAAGAGGTCAACTAATAAAAGGGGTGAAAATTTTACTGAATCAGTAGACCATGGTTGTTGGAATAAAAAATCAATATTTTTTGGAATTACCTTATTGGAAAGACCTAACCATTCATTACATCTTAGATGTCATGCATATTGATAAAATTTTATGTGAGAGCTTAATTGGTACATTACTTAATATACCTGGAAAAACGAAAGATGGAATTAAAGCAAGATTGGATTTAAAGAAACTAGGCATACAACCTGAATTGGTACCAAGGGTGGAAAATGATAAGAATTTTACATACTTGCCACCAGCATCATATACAATGTCAACAAAAGAGAAGGATGTGTTTTTTAAATGTTTGGCGGGTGTGAAAGTTCCTGATGGTTACTCATCCTACTTAAGAAATTTTGTGTCTATCACCGATAAGAAACTTTATGGATTGAAATCACATGACTGTCATATCTTAATGCAATAATTATTACTAGTTGCTATTAGATCAATTCTTCCGAAACATGTTCGATTATCAATAATTCATCTTTGTTCATTCTTCAATACAATATGCAAGAAATCTATATTAATTGGAAAGTTAAAATCTTTACAGAAAGATGTTCTAGAGACTTTGTGTCAAATTGAAAACAAATTTCCTCCTTCTTTCTTCGATATAATGATCCACTTGTGTGTTCATTTAGTTCGAGAGGTTTAATTTTGTGGTCCTACTTACTTAAGGTGGATGTATCATTTTGAGAGACATATGAAAGTCCTTAAAGGATATTTAAATAATAGAAATCAACCTGAAGGATGCATGGGGAATGTTACATTGTTGAAAAGGCCATTGAGTTTTGTTCTGAATACTTTAGTGGTTGCACTAAAATTGGGAATCCTACGCACAATTTGTTCTTAAAATGTCACATGATCCAATTAGGTAACCCTATGCTTGGTGGAATTAAGAAATTGTTTATTAATCGCACTCTATGGGAAAAAGTACACCAAATCATTTTGGTAAATAATAATGAGGCATTACCGTACATAGAGTAAGTGATGTTTAACCTTTCCATTTATGCAAAATTTATTTTTTATTTAAATATTAATGATGATATCTATTTGATATATCTTTAATAACAGTACAGAATGCATTTAAACTTACTGAAGATCTATCCTCATTATAAAAAAGAAGGAGGAGAAAAATGGTTGTATGATGAACATAAGCGAGAGCTTATTAATTGGTTTCGCAGCCATGTAAGTGTCAAATACAAAAATTCATTAGTACTTCTATCCAATGTTTTAAAACTTTGCTTTAAACACATTTCATGTTTTTATATGCATAGATTCGAGTTGAACTCAACAAACCTAATCACAAAATAATAGAAAGTTTAGAATGGCTTGCACATGGTCCAAAATTCGATGTCAAATCATTTTCTAGTTTTACAATTAATGGATCGAGGTTTATGACTCAAGCAAGGGACAAATTTCGAGTAAATAAAAATAGTGGTATGAAGATGGTTGCACAAACTATACAATTTTCCAGTTCAAAAGATGGTAATCCTATACTTTCTGATAGAACATATTATGGTATAATTCAAGAGATTTGGGAACTCGATTATGAGGTCTTCAATAAAATAGTATTCTTGTGTGATTGGGTCCAAGATGTTATCAATGTTGGGAATAGAATAGATGATTTTGGATTTACCCTTATAAATTTATCTAAGATAAGTCACATTGATGATCCTTTCACGTTAGCACTTAATACAAAACAAGTATATTACATGAGTGATCAAATTGACACAAGATGGTCTATTGTGTTAATGCCTCCACAAAAAGAGTTCTACCATTGTGATGCTTTAAAAATGATGACCTTTTGCTTGATACATGTATTATCCAATATTAATCATTTCTCAAAAAAAATTCCTAATGTATGTGATGATCTAGTTTATGACGATGACACTTCATCATGAAGTGATTGTGAAGGATTATATGTATACGATAAATAACCTAACTAAACATAATGTATGTTCTATATTGTTCTATTAACTCTGGGATGTTTATATATATGTATGGACTTAAAAATTTTAATTAATTTATATTGCATCATTGTTTGTAGATATTTCATGGATCCTAGGGTACCAGAGCTTGTAGATCCAAATGATCCATTAGGGTATTTGAAAAGAAGGGTTGGGAGAATATACCTAATGCTCCACTTAATCCAGATGATAGAGTACCTATTCTATTTGATGCTATTGGTAATCTAATAGGGGAAAATGGCCAATAATTGAAATCCTCTATTGGTATACTTGTGAAGTCAAGTATACCAATAAATATAAATGATTGGACTCAGGTTGACGAAGCTAAAAAGTTGAAAATATGTAAAAGCATTTGTGTAAGTCTCTTATATTTTATAACTAATTACATATATTATATCTTTTTTGAATTATATCTACTCTTTTGTAGTGTGTTTTTACATAATTGTTATAAAGCTGATGACACTTGGAAGAGCAAGTGTTATAAGATTTCAAATAAGGCGTGGAAGGAATACAAAACTTCCGGATTGGCCAGAAATTATGTGTTTCCATATTTCGAACCACTTGATGAAGTAGAGCTATACAAAATCCCTAAAAGACACCCCTGGATTACACCTCAAGTTTGGAAAGACTTCATGGATTATAGACATATGGATGAATTTCAAATTATTAGGAAAGGACATTAGAATATACAAATGCATAATATTCTTCCTAATCGTACTGTGAGGTCTTCAAATTAAGTTGATGTCATGGTTAATAAATTTATTTAATTTATGTAGGAAATTGAATTGGGTAGGTCGGTTACCCGATCTAAATTGTACATAGAAACAAAAACTCCCAAAATGAAGAAGTCATGACCAATGACTAAGCGAGGAGAAGAACAACTAAATAAGTTGGTTAGTAATTTAACTTGAGACAAAGTCCTTATGATTTTTAAAAATTTATGTAATAATGTATGATATGTTTGTTTGCTTTATTATTTGTAGAGAGCTATTCAAGAACAAATATCCAAGGGTGAAATAATCAAATAGCGAGGGAGAGATGCTATATATCATGCATTCAGATGCGAGCATCCTAGTCATGTTAGGCGAGGTAGCCAATATGATGGTTATATGGAGTATTTTACATTCCAAAAGAAAATCCTTAGATGGTCGGTAAGGAGAAGTACAATAGAATTGAAGAAGAACTCAACTTCTTTAAGGCTTTAATATTAAGTGAGATTTCCACTTTAAAAGAATATCAATCACAACACATGTTAGGTGATGCTTATTTTCGCAAGTGTACGAATCGTTCAAGTAATAAAGTGTACAAAAGTACGGATATCGAACCCATAAGGAATGGCGTTTACTAAGTACCAAAATTGACTAACCCTAATTTTATTTGAAAACTGAATTGTTGAAATTGTTTTAAAAGCAAATTAACATAAAACTAAACGTAAATAACAAAATTTAATGTTGTTCACAAATGATTAAAAACGCTAAGGCATTTGATTTCGCTAAATCAATTCAATCCGATTTCAAGTCATGTTATATGAGAATCAAAGCTAAAAGTGATGGTTGAAAAACCCAAACTTATCTAATACTCTTTCTCAAGTTATATTAGAATTACTTATCTATGAAAACCAACTATATTTCAATGAAGATTTAATCACAAATAAGCACATTACGATTTATGGAATTTCTGGAATAACCACATACATCATGCATTAGGTGTCAAACTCGCATTCAACATACGGTATTTATCACAAGAAGCATTCATTACACATCTCCTCTCGGTCTCAATATAATGCAACAAATCATCTAAATCTTGATCAGAAATTTAAAAGCATTAAGCATGGAAATAAATACTCAACTTGAAAACAATGAATTCATATAACAATAACCAAAGAAATAAGATTTCCTTGATTTAACTACATCATAGCCTTAGCAAAAACGAATTAGTTCATAACGGAAATACGAACAACCATTATTTCAATTGAATCCATTAATAATAAAACTGAATAAATTGCAGAATATAAAAGCTAAGGAGAAGAGATGAAAAACTCTAGAAGATGAAGACTTGGTAGCATCAATGGTGAAGATCCTTCAAGTTTCTCCAAAATTTCTTTCTCTCTTCCAAAAATGTCTTTGAATTCCCCTCTCTGCCGTCCCATCCTTCTCCATCATAATGTATATATAGATCTAGGGTTTTGGAGGGCAATTTTGGAACAAAACAGCATAAAAAAGTGTTTTTGAACGAAACTCGCCGGCGGCGAAGTTATTCTCGCCGCGGCGAGATTTCTAGAAAACATACGATTTCGGTTCCGCTAAATCTCGCCGGCAGCGGGATTATTGTGGCCGGCGATGAGATGCACTTGGCCGGCGGCGATATGTATTTGGCCGGCGACGAGATGTACTTGGCCGGTGGTGAGATTGCTTTGCCAAAATCCGTGCTCCCTACATGACTTTCAACATTTTCTCAGTAAGGTTTTCGCCGGCGGCGAACTTCCAAATTTTAAAACTTTGTTTTCTTTTTATTTGCACTCAATCCTGGTCATTGAAATTTGTCCCAAACTTCTCCATAATTATGATTTTACCTGCAATTGCACTTTAAACACGAAATACCCGTGAAATGACATTTGTGGATTAAATAATAAAATAAAACGCAATTTTCACACAAATATCAACCTTTAAATCATAACAAAAATGCAATAATTTGACTCCTATCAACAACCCCCAACCAGCTTCTTGCTAGTCTCTAGCAAGAAAAGCGATCTATGAATAATTTCAAAGGAGACATTAAAAGAAAAATTCAAAGGAAATTTATTCTATTTACAACATTACATTAAGCGTATGTAATAATCCTTTAAACCCCTAGGCGGCCCTAGTAGGACGAGTTGTAGTCTCGTGAGGGCTTCCAGTGATGACACCCACAAACATCTTACCTATAAATATCCTAACTTAAAACAATAAAATCACATAACAAATAATTTGCACAAATGTCTCAAAAATTATAAATAACACCCAACATATTGAATAATTAAATGTCACCTAAGCTTAAAGAAATCTCAAATGCCAATTTCACTTTTATTATTGACTCTTAAACATCCATCAAACCACAAACCAATAGCCATACTGCCCGGATAATATTATGCATAACATCCACAAACAAAAAGGTGAAATCTCAAACTCCATAGGCTCACTTTTCAAACCTCTCTCCACTAATGAAGGAAAATACACCACTTTGGATCAATAGGACTTTATGAGGCTTGTAATGTTAGGCTTAGGTATTTGGTTAAGAAAGAACGGGAAGTGTCAAAATACAAATAAGGGCACTTATTAGATTAAACACAACCAATTAAGTAAAAGAATAACACCATTTAACCCAAATTGTTTCTTCCGATCATAACCCATTTTTCCACAGATAAACAAAGTTCTTCCTCAATCTTTCACCTTAGTACATCCATCACTAACACTCTTTTATTTACTAGAATGTGAAGGCTTTTTTCTTCTTCTTTTTCTTCTTCTTTTTTTTTCTTTTTTTTTTCTTCTCTTTTTTTTTCTTTTCTCTTTTTTTTACTCAATTGCTCTTTGAAAAGCCAACTACTTTCTTCCAATATATATGAATTTTTTTTTTCATCACCCTTACTCTAATTGTTCTTGAAAGGACATAACCCCCAACCAATTTCTTCCAATATATGTGGAAGATTTCTCCAATTGCTCTTGCAAAGTTTGTGTTCAAAATTAAGTGCTCTTAACAAATAAGGTAGGAATTATATATATATATATATATATTTGTCTCAATAAAAGGTAGGTTATAGAAGGCAAAAAGAAAGAAAAGTAAGGCTAACAATACATTTAAATAGGCTCAAAGAGGTAACTAGTGATATCAAGATAACAAGGTAGGCTTAAAATGGCACAATCGATCTAAAAATGGCCTACATCATATCCTACATAGTGCAATTCCAAATTATTTCGCCTCAAGAGGTTTTCAAATGAGTTCTAGAGTTTGTTAAAATCACAAAAATGTCCATGCAAAATTCACACATAAGACTTCTCTAAGCATTTAGACTAATCAACCAAATCATACCACATACCAAAAGAGTCGCCAACTAGGTAAAATCAACATTTGAAATTCTCTTTAAACCAAAGCAAAATTTAATGTCTTCTAACAGCTACTTGTTATCACAATCACATTATTATCATCAACGTGCAAATTAAAACAAGTAAAATGCAAATAAAATAAAAATAATAATAATAACAATAATAATAAAAAAATAAGACAATAAAATCAAAAAAATTAAATCAAAATGCGGAAAAATAAATGGAAAATCAAAATTAAACACAACTAAACACACAAACAAAACTACTAAAAATGAAGGGGAGAAAAGATTTACCGTTTACCGCACCCCCAACCAAAACCTTACATTGTCCTCAATGTAAGAAAGGGAAGAGAGATCTCCTTTCCGCCGGCGGTGAAACTGCCCTCGCCGGTGGTGAACGTAAGAAATTTTTTTTTTAGATGGGATGGCATTGGGTTTAGCTCAATCTTATTGGCTCCATTCTTTACCACTGAGGTTGGAGTTTCATTTGTTCCCAACTCCTTAAATGTTCCATCACTGCATAAATATTCATTAGGTGCTGCCAGTAATCCAGAACATTGTCTCGTCCCCTCATCTTCCTCCTCAATTGTTGCAGATTTCACAAGGCCAGCTTCTAGTGGTAGCAATGGAGTTATCTCCTCAAAAGTTTCCGAGATTAACCCGTCAAGAGTGTTAATTTGAAAACAAGAATGTACATCACTTGGAGATTTTGTTTCTTCAAAAACATCAAAAGTTACTTGTTCATCTTGCACCCGTAGAATGAGCTTTCCTTGCTGAACATCAATCAATGTTCTTCCAGTTGCAAGGAACGGTCTCCCCAATATCAATGGTATCTCTCTATCTTCCTCCATGTCAAGCACCACGAAATCTACAGGGAAAATAAACTTGCCGACTTTAATTAAAACATCCTCAATTACCTCTAGAGGATATTTCACCGATCGATCCGCTAATTGTAAAGATATTGAAGTGGGCTTCACTTCTCCCAGGCCTAGTTTCCTGAAAACAGAAAGTGGCATCAAATTAATGCTTGCTCCTAAATCACATAGGACTTTATCAAAATTGCAACTTCCTATAGTACAAGGTATAGTAAAACTCCCTGGGTCTTTCAATTTCTGTGGTAGTTTTCTTTGAAGAACTGCACTGCACTCCTCATTTAGCATGACAGTTTCATTATCTCCCAGCCTCCTCTTCTTTGATAGGATTTCCTTCATGAATTTTGCATATTTGGGCATTTGTTCCAACATCTCTGCAAAAGGAATGTTAATATGCAATTTCTTAAAAATATCCAGAAATTTATCAAATTGATTATCAAGCTTTTTCTTATTCAATCTTTGAGGATATGGGATAGGAGGCTCATATTTTGCATATGGGGAAGGTTGAATATCTTGGGATCTTGATGGCTTTTCTTTAGATTCTTCCATCTTTTTCTCCGATTTCTTCTGATTTTCAAGTTCTTTTCCACTTCTCAATGTGATAGCCTTTGCATGCTCTGTGGGATTTATTGTGTCACTAGGTAGTGATCCTTGAGACCTTTTTGCAATCTGCTTTGAAAGCTGCCCCAGTTGGTTTTGGATGTCCCTGTTGATTGCCTCTTGATTTCTGAAATTTGCTCTTGTCTCCTCAATGAACTTTCCCAAAATTTCTTCCAAATTTGTTTGTTTTTTCTCCTGGGGTTGGTAGGAAGATGATGACGGTTTGAATCCCCCTTAGTTATTTCCCCATGACAAATTTGGATGATTTCTCCAACTTGGATTGTAGGTGTTCGAGTATGGGTTATGTTGAGGTTTTTGGAAATTTGAAACATAATTTGCTTGCTCAGTATTTGGTGAAGCAAATGGATTTCCAACTTGGCACTCGATGCTAGCATGATTTCCACCACATAAATCACATTGTGCAGTTGGTTTGGATTCAAATTTGGAGGACAAAGAATCCATTTTTCTTGAAAGAGCAGCAACTTGAGCCGACAAAGCATTCACTGAATCAATTTCATGCACTACTGCTGGTCTTTTTGCAATTACCCGCTCTGAATGCCACTGATTGTTGTTTTCTGCCATAACCTCTAACAACTCATGAGCATCCTCCGGTGTTTTTCCCATCAAAGATCCTCCAGCTGCAGCATCAATCATTGCACGATAGTTTGAAACCAACCCATTAGAAAATGTAGAGACTTGTAGCCAAATTGGTATACCATGATGTGGGCACTTCCTCAACATTTCTTTGAATATTTCCCAAGATTCATACAATGATTCTTGGTCATACTGTGTAAAAGATGTGATTTCATTCCTCAATTTTGCCGTCTTAGCAGGAGGAAAGAACTTGGACAAGAATTTCTGAACCAATTCATTCCATGTTGTAATTGATCCCGGTGGTAATGAGTTTAGCCACTCCTTGGCTTTATCCCGAAGTGAAAAAGGAAAAACCCTCAATCTTATAGCATCTTAGGACACACCATTTATCTTGTAAAGATCACACACCTCTAGAAAGTAAGCAATATGTGCATTCAGATCATCCTTTGACATTCCCCCAAACTGATTTTATTGAACCATTTGGATAAAGGATGATTTTATCTCAAAGTTATTGGCTTGAATAGCTGGCCTCCTTATACCCGAAATAGTTCCAGCAACATTAGGCGCAGCATAATCCCTCAAAGCTCTACGATTTCCACCTCCCTCAACAAATGGTGGATCCATGGCTATTTGTCTATTAGGAGCTGAAGTTGAACGTCTTCTCTCTCGATTTAGACGCCTATATGTTCTATCAATCTCCGGATCAAATGGAAGAAGGTTAAGGCTTCTTGTACGTCTCATACAAAAATCCTACAACCAGAAAATCAACTAACACAAAACAACACAAAGTTACTTTTTTTTTTATAAATAAAATAAAACATCAAAATAAAAAAAATTAAAAATGAAAGAAAGATAAAGCAAATTAACTTCAAATTAAAACTAAGATTAGGTAGTATCAATATTAATAAAATCAAACCATTCCCCGACAACGACGCCAAAAACTTGATGCTTATTTTCGCAAGTGTACGAATCGTTCAAGTAATAAAGTGTACAAAAGTACGGATATCGAACCCATAAGGAATGGCGTTTACTAAGTACCGAAATTGACTAACCCTAATTTTATTTGAAAACTGAATTGTTGAAATTGTTTTAAAAGAAAATTACCATAAAACTAAACGTAAATAACAAAATTTAATGTTGTTCACAAATGATTAAAAACGCTAAGGCATTTGATTTTGCTAAATCAATTCAATCCGATTTCAAGTCATGTTATATGAGAATCAAAGCTAAAAGTGATGGTTGCAAAATCCAAACTTATCTAATACTCTTTCTCAAGTTATATTAGAATTACTTATCTATGAAAACCAACTATATTTCTATGAAGATTTAATCACAAATAAGCACATTACGATTTATGGAATTTCTGGAATAACCACATACATCATGCATTAGGTGTCAAACTCGCATTCAACATACGGTATTTATCACAAGAAGCATTCATTACACATCTCTTCTCGGTCTCAATATAATGCAACAAATCATCTAAATCTTGATCAGAAATTTAAAAGAATTAAGCATGGAAATAAATACTCAACTTGAAAACAATGAATTCATATAACAATAACCAAAGAAATCAGATTTCCTTGATTTAACTACATCATAGCCTTAGCAAAAACGAATTAGTTCATAACGGAAATACGAACAACCATTATTTCAATTGAATCCATTAATAATAAAACTGAATAAATTGCAGAATATAAAAGCTAAGGAGAAGAGATGAAAAACTCTAGAAGATGAAGACTTGGTAGCATCAATGGTGAAGATCCTTCAAGTTTCTCCAAAATTTCTTTCTCTCCTCCAAAAATGTCTTTGAATTCCCCTCTTTGCCATCCCCTCCTTCTCCATCATAATGTATATATAGATCTAGGGTTTTGGAGGGCAATTTTGGAACAAAACAGCATAAAAAAGTGTTTTTGAACGAAACTCGCCGGGGCGAGATTTCTGGAAAACTTACGATTTCGGTTCCTCTAAATCTCGCCGGCGCCGGGATTATTGTGGCCGGCGGCGAGATGCACTTGGCCGGCGGCGATATGTACTTGGCCGGCGGCGAGATTGCTTTGCCAAAATCCGTGCTCCCTACATGACTTTCAACATTTTCTCAGTAAGGTTTTCGCCGGCGACGAACTTCCAAATTTTGAAATTTTGTTTTCTTTTTATTTGCCCTCAATCCCGGTCATTGAAATTTGTCCCAAACTTCTCCATAATTATGATTTTACCTGTAATTGCACTTTAAACACGAAATACCCGTGAAATGACATTTGTGGATTAAATAATAAAATAAAACGCAATTTTCACACAAATATCAACCTTTAAATCATAACAAAAATGCAATAATTTGACTCCTATCATCAGGCATGGCATCATACTAAAATCAGGGCATGCCATATTAGCTAGGCATGTAACCATCCATACCAGACATACCACCATCCATGCCAGGCATGCAACCATCCATGTCTGGCATACCACCATCCATGCCACCCATGCAATCTTATGGCCCCCCAACCTATATCCAGTATGAGATATAGTCATCCTATTGGTCCTCCCTTTATGCTAGGAATGCAGATGCAATTAGGTAGATGTTCATTTTCTCAAATGCAATCTGTGCATTCTTACTATCAATCACATCACGATGAACATTTTGATGAGAATGTACTTCCAATAGCTACCCCACATGGGAGTCCTCCTCATTTTTATGAATCATTTGTGGTAAGATTTTAAGTTTAAATAGATAATCTATTAATTTTATTTTTTATTATATATTTTATTTATTATATATAACGCTTAAATTTTTTCAAAATATGAAATATTTGTTGAAACATCCTTGATCAACAGACTTTATTGGAATAGTACAACAATTGAGTGATGATCGGATGATTCATAATTAATTTTTGCCAAATCATTAGTGAATAGTAATTGATCAATCATTGCTCTATGATTTTCCATTACCTATGCCTTCTGATGCTACCACATTCCAAGAGGTAGTTGGACAATATGTGGCTTGGTCGTCGATTCAAGTTGTGATAAATTTTGACATGGTACTATTCTTTTATTAAAAGATAACACTTTTTTATTACTATTATTTTATTATTCTTTTATTGTAACTAAAATAAATAATATTTCTTCTTTAGTCTATTATACCAGAACTAGTAAATGTGGCACATTTAAGATATATGAAGCAAGTATCTCGTGGTAAATCTATGTCTAGTGGCCAATCATCGCGCACTAAGTCATTCAAGAAGAAGCCTTGACAAAAGTATAGTTATGATTATGCTTTAAACTTCAGTAGAAATCTTAGTGTTTTGATGACTATTGTTGAAAGGGCATCTAGCATAAATGATGGATGGACTGTGCCACTTCCTATAGAAATTTCTGGTGTATACATCGGCCAAACATATATATCGAACGAGTGCATATTGTAGCTATTTGAAAATCAAATGATCGATTTAAGTATAATTCAAGTGTGGACAAGGTGAGTCCTCAATCAGTAAATAACTTTCATTGATGTAGATCATATATAATTATATTTATATTACCTAATTATTTATATATATTTCTTTTATATAGGGCATGTTATTATCGACTTCAACATAATCACTCATCACATTTAGCAATGTTCTATTATTCTTCATTTGTTAATCAATATCAAGATAAGGATGTTAGCATCAACGCTAAACAATTATGTGATAGGACATTAATGTTTAATAGAAATCAGAAGTTGACAATCCCCTGGCCACTAATATTTGAACAAGGCCAAGATCATTGGATTTTAGTAATCCTTGATCTGTTCAATGATCATGTTTGGTACTATGACTTAGCTTCCATAGAACTGAGTAAAGATACAAAAGCAGTTGTTGAAATGTAAGAGTTATAGCTAGTTATTTTTCTTCTATTGTTCTTTGTAATATTTAATAAAAAACTAACCGTTTTAAACTTTGATAGAGTATGGAAGCTATGGAACAAGTTTAGGGGTATTGCCCTTAAAACATCTCATAAGCTTATAGGGCACAAAGTTATGGTATATAAAAGCGAATATTAATGATTTTATTAATTTTACTATTGAATAATAAAGATGTTCGAATATGGAAAATCATGTGCACTTATTTTTTGTAGGTTCCACAACAAAATGATGGAGTCATGTGTGGTTATTATGTCATGAAGTTTATGAGTGAAATAATCACAAATATCAAAATTCCAATTAAAGATGTGGTAATCTCTTTTACCAATATACATTTTTAACATATATGAGTTATTTTTTGTGAATTCATGAAATTACAATCTTATTTTGAATTTAAATATATGCAGTTCTTTGGTTGGAACAAGATGGGCTATGACCTACAAATTTTTGATGATTTACAAGAGGAATGGGAAAAACACATGGTTCAAATTATATCATCACAAGAAGAATCAAGAGAAGATTTTGATGATCTTGAATAGCATATGACAACATATTGGTAATTTTTATAATGCTTTATTTTCTCTATTCCTGCATCTGAAGTCCCTTGTTTGATGGATTTTTGTTTGATGGATGTTTATGTGCTCATGTTTTTAGGGGAATGAATTGTTTTATGGACCTATTTTTTCCTAAACTTCATTTCATCTCTCTTTCCTAGTTCCCTTATGACAACATCATGGTTGTGACTGGCAGCCAAGTATAGGAAAACCACCAAGAATCATCATTCTAGTGTAATATCATGAATTGACAAAAAATAACTTATATATGTTAAAAGATTAGTAGAAGAGATTACCACATCGACACTCGAGTGATATAATAATAACCTTATCCCTCCAAAATCATATTAACACTATATTAATCTTTTGTCTATAAATATGAAGTTATATGGAATCAAGTTGGTATTTTTAATGTTATAATGAACTCTAAATATGAAGTCAAGTGTAACTCTGATTTGTTACTTGGGTTGGTTGAGTTTTGGTGCCCATAAACTTATGAAACAACTGTTTTTTCCTTAATAACCCAAGTAACAAATCAAAGTTACACTTAACTTCATATTTAGAGCTCATTATAGCATTAAAAATATCAGCTTGATTCCATATAGTTGCATATTTATAGATAAAATATTAATACATTGCTAATATGATTTCGAAAGAATAAGGTTATTATTATATCACTTGGATGTCTATGTGGTAATCTCTTTTACTAATCTTTTACATATATAAGTTATTTTTTGTGAATTCATGATATTACATTCTTATTTTGAATTTAATTATGTATATTTATTTGGTTGAAACAAGTGGGGCTATGATATGCATATTTTTGATGATTTACAAGAAGAATGGATAGAACACTTTGTTCAAATTATAACATCAGAAGAAGAATATGATGATCTTGAATAACATAAGACAAAACCATGGTAATATTTATAATGCTTTAATTTCTCCATTCATATGTCTCTAAAGTTTAGACTACTTGTTTGATGGATGTTTACGTGCTCATGTATTTAGGGGAATGAATTGTTATATGGACCAGCTGTTTTTTGCCCTATTTCCTTGTCCCTATGCTGGTGATTCTAAGCCAACCAAGCTTGCTCTCCTTGAAATAAAGTGGGAATATCACAATATCCATGACACTTTGATGACATCATTTTATTTATAATTTAAGTTAAATATATATGTATTGTATATAAATTATTTTTTTGTAATAAATTTAAATATCAAGTAATTAATTATATTTAATTTTTTAATTATTTGTATTATTATTTAAACTTTGTTAAACAGATTTTGGTTTTTTTTTTGCTATATATGATTGAATACAGGTTATTAGTAGAGTAGAAGATGAGAAAAATATGTAAAACAAAATATATTTTAAAGTCCGTTCACCCATTGAACCGACTTTACATTTAAAGTCAATTCAATGCGTGAACCTATTTTATGTTTAAATTCGATTTAATGCGTGAACCAACTTTAAATTTTAAGTCTTACATATCCAAAACCACAAAGTCAATAGGTATTATTAGTTTGTCTACTTGTATCAGCACATCCTTAACTATTCCCTTTTGATACTTAAGGGATTTATCTGCAAGTTGAATGGACACAGTTATAGGTTTTAAATCTCCTAAATTGAGCTATAAGAATATAGAGTAGGGCATCAAGTTTATACTAGCACCTAAATCAAGCATTACTTCATGGACCTTCCTATCTCCCATAGTTATGTTTATGATAAAACTTCTAAGGTCTTTCAACTTAGGGGAAGTTAGTGCTGAAGTACAGCACTAGAAATTTCTGATACTACTACTCGTTCATTAAGTTCATACCTCTTTTTCTTAGTGTTCAACTCTTTGAAAAAATTAGCACATGAGGGCACATTCATAATCATTTTGAATATTGGTAAATTGATATTTTTAATTAGAAAGAATATTAAAAAGATCATAGAATTGCTTATCTTGTTCAGATTCTTTCAACCGATGTGAAAAAGGTACTTGCAGATGATGTGGTTATGTTGTCTTTTGATTTTTGGGGATGTGAGATGACTCCCACATGAGTTTTCCTTGAAAAGGGTTTTCAAGGTTTCTTAATGATTGGCATTCCATTGTCCTTCATCATTTTCTACATATCTTCAGCATCTCCTTTGGCTACTTGTAGTTGAAATTAATCTTCCTTCTCTTACGTATCAAGATCAAGCTCCTACATTGAAAATACTAGAACTCTTTAGGAATGATTTATCACTTGAAAAAATTTATAGGCTTAAAGAAAACAAACTATGTAGGGAACCTAATTTTTTTTATTTTTTTTAGGGAAAATCTAAGTTAATTAAGTTAATAAATTAAATTTTTTTTAATGATAAATTTAAAGAATGGACACAATTTTTGAAACAAATGAATTTCTATTATTTCATTTGAATTTTATTACACATATTCTTAAAATAAAAACAAAACAAACTAAAATAAAGGAAAATACAATAATGGGTGACCTTCCATTTAGGACTAAAATTTATCGTCTTCTAGTAAAAATTGCTTGGAGATTTCAGAATGACAAACTCAATGTCTCCTCTTCATTGAATTTATTTGATCCAATTTGACCACTTAGTTATTCTTTGCTTTATTTTTGCAAATGCTCAGCTAACTGTTCCACTAGGACTTCAACCTTTTTGATAGAAGCTTCCAAAGAGTCTAACCACTGAATTGTTTTAGACTGATTATCTCTGCAGACTTTAATAAAAGAATTGAAGTTGTCCTTTAGTGTTGATTTACTAGGAAGGCTTTTTGGAATGGGCTAGTGGAATGGTTGGCCTCGCTGATGTGAGCTTTGGACAAAATGAGGGTTTTTTTACCTTTAGGAAAAGTTGGGATGATTTCTCCACCGAGGATTATAGGTATTTGAATTACGGTCAAATCTTGGTCTCTGGTGATATCTTCCCAAAACATTAACCTATTCAGGTCCAACTAGTGTTTCTCTTTGATATGGATAGGCTTCAGTACCATGTCCTATGTTGCTAGACCAAGAACAATGTTCATTATTGGTGTTGGTTTACGTAGTGGGAAGGGAAACTTGCTTTGTCTATTGAACAAGTTATTATTGACCTACAATGTTGGAATCTATTTCATGAAATCCAGCACTTCTCACTTTTGAGCTTTTCTGTTGGGAATTCTCACCCAACATCTCAAATAGGTTGTACGTTTCTATAGTTGTCTTATCTCCCACAGGTCCTCCAGTAGCATTGTTGACAATGAACTAGCATTGCTGCGTCATTCCATTATAAAATAATTGGTCCTACAACTGCACAGAAAAGTTGTGATGGAGGCATCGAGTGAGGAATAGTTTGAACCTATCCTTGGCTTTATGGAATGGTTTTCCTTCCATCTAAGAGAAAGTGACAATATTTTCTCTCAACTTTTATCTTTTTAAGTGGGAATATAATTTTCCCATGAATTTGTTGTAAACGTCCTCCCAGGTCTTCTAACTTTGACCCCTATTCAATAATTTTCTTATAAATACATCACATTTGTTCATTAGATTATAAGCTTGGATATATTTAATTTAGAATAAGCTCTCGTACATATTGCACACTACCATATATAGATACAGGGAGAAAACCTCTCACTCATAAAGAAGATATTGATAGCCTATTCCGAGTTATGAAATCATTTTTATTAAGAAGAGAATTTTATTATTATATCTTTTATTTCTCTTTATAATCTAATGTTTTTCATAATTAAATTATTTTTTCTTAATTTAACAATTATAAATTAATGATAATTCAAATATTAATTTATAATTAAAGAACATATTTTAGAATTAGGCATTAGAAACATCATATGTGATTAGTTGTGTATAAATGTATAAAAGTTTAATTTAATTTCAATTATCAATTGTAAGTCTTATTAAGAAAGTTATTAATTAAATTAGATTAAATTAGATGAACAAAAATATCTTTAATTAAAAATTAATAATAGACCAAATCTTGATTTATAATTAAAGAATCGATTTATCGTAGGTTCCAATTAACCAATTTCAAGCCCAAACCAAAAAATAATTAATTAATTGAAATTTGTGTGTATTGACTATGATAGGAGGGATTTATTTATTTTTAAAAGGAAAAATTAGTAAATATCACTTGTTTGAATCATTCCATTCATTGTTTTATAAAGGGTTATAGTCACTAAAATTCCACATTAATCTATCATCCTAGGTTCGGTTATAGTTTAATTTACTCGCTTTAATTTACTTATGTTCTCTAGATATTAATTTAATTTAGAATTTAGACTACTTGTCTACCAACCGACAATTGAGTGTTTAGGAATTATTTTTCTTAACTATATTAGAAAATAATTTCATTTTTTAAAACTACTACAATTCCTAGAGGGACCGATTTTGAAAGTATACTTGTCGTTTGTTATAAGTAATTTGTGACTTACAAGCTTTTATAATACGAAATGTATGCATCAAAGTTTTGGTGCCATAAGGTCAGGTTGTAGACTAACCAAAATTTAATTAATTGGACATATATCTATTTAAATTTATGATGATTTGGATATTTGTCTAATTCGACCTCAGTTAGTGGGGTCATCAATCAATCAACTTCTAACTAATTAGACAATTGTCTAATTTAAATAGACATGTATCCAACTTAGCTCTATTAGATTTGGCTATTAGTCGATAAAACTCTTGTAAGTTGAATAATCATTTGATTCTATTTGAACATATCATATGAATGTTAGGTCAATCGAACTTGATATATAAAACATAAGAATATTATTATTATATTTAATAAAAAGACAAGTGTAGGGCGTTATATTTTATTTTAGACTAATATGAGACCATTACATTATATTGCTCAAAATTAAAATATAGGACCTTAAAAAAAGTATAAAATTAAATATTCAACTATATATTCATTAAAAATGCATTTTGATCCTTCAATATTGTGTTAAAAAGAAATTTTAAATAATTACTTCTTATTAAAAATATAAATATAATATTTATTACTTAAAAATAAATTAAAAATAAAATAAGGTGAAATATATACAAATTATTCTTCAAAGTATGATAAAATAAATTTTATCCATAATAAAATTAACATTAATAGGTATGAAGTGTTTCCTTATTTGAAGATAAATTTTTTAGATTAATTTCCATTATTTTTTCTTATCTTCTTTTATTTCTTATTCCATAAAATATGTTGTTTCGTTACTATATATATTTACATATGTATCATGCATTTTTCATTTGAGACAATTTTATACTTGGTAAACTTTAAAGAAACAATTTTATCTAATTATCTAATAATAAACCCGTTATTATTTGATATTTTCCATCTTTAGCAAAATTATTGAAGAAAGTCATTTTTATTAGTTTAATATTTACTAATAATAAACAATGATCTAGAATCCTTAAATATTATATTCATTATATCAATTTTTATTTTTTTCCAAGATTCCCATAAACAAATATTAAATTATTAAAAAGTTATCATTACTCAAAAATAATT
Organism: Hippophae gyantsensis; assembly: GCA_030763125.1. Lineage (NCBI taxonomy): Eukaryota > Viridiplantae > Streptophyta > Magnoliopsida > Rosales > Elaeagnaceae > Hippophae > Hippophae gyantsensis. The sequence continues at coordinate 53,083,867 of CM061031.1, read as the reverse complement.
ATTATATAATTAATAATCTTAAATATTAAAGAGTTGTTCATATTTATGACAATGGTCATTTATTGACATTTTCTATTTCTTTAATTAAAAAAACTATGGACATTAAATTATACGTTGTTCGTTTTAAAAAAAAATATTTTTGTGTGATTCTAACCTATAACTTGAAATTGTGGGGGTGAGTCTTATAGACAAACAACTAGATAAATTATATTAAATTATACGTTATTATAATTATTTAAAAAAATATCACCTAATATATTTTTTCAGAACTTGCACATCAAGCATATTTAATATTGTTAAATATGTATTCTAATACATCAAAAGATAATCTTTTAATTAACTTAAAAAGATAAAGAAAGTATAATTATTTTAAAGAATAATAGAGGAGAAAATTAAAGATATATGTCTACAAATAAATAAACTCAAATATTATACTTTAATTATTTTAAAGAATAATAGAAGAGAAAATTAAAGATATATGTATACAAAAAAGAAAGTATAATTATTTTAAAGAATAATAGAGGAGAAAATTAAAGATATATGTCTACAAATAAATAAACTCAAATATTATACTTTAATTATTTTAAAGAATAATAGAAGAGAAAATTAAAGATATATGTCTACAAAGAAAAAATTACAACGATTTAATCCTAATCAAACAAGGCATAATTAGACTGTGATAGCTATTAGGTTAATTTTTTTTTTCTTTAACCTATATATATTCGCATATGCATAATATAAAAGTATTATCTTATATCTTAAAATTATTATATGTTATAACTGAGAATCACAATTAAATGCTTTTTTTTCATATAATAATTATTAGAGTGAGACAGTAGATTTCCAAGACATACCCAAAAGGTATTAGAAGTACTTAATTGTTTATTCATCTGACAAATTCTATGAAAAATAGTTCTACTTGGTATTGACAAAAATAGTATCATCAAAAATATTATTTTTCCTTCAATTATATTTATTCTAAGCCATATACAGTTATATTATATCTCATTCGATCTATCACCATGGAAGAAACTACATATAGTTCTACTTGGTATTGACAAAAATAGTATCATCAAAAATATTATTTTTCTTTCAATTATATTTATTCTAAGCCATATACAGTTATATTATATCTCATTCGATCTATCACAATATAGATGGTTCATATGGAAGGAACAAGAAGATGAAAATACCACTAATATGTTCTCCAATATTGACGAGTTCACATCGGACAATTGTTATTTCATGATTCACATAAACTATAGCCATTACTGTCAAATACATAATCCTAATAACGACTCAAACCCTCAGCAAATTACTCAAACTGTACTTTCTTTCTCAACCCAAGAGTCACAATTGATACCCTCTCAGATCCTTATCTCCACTCCAACACTCATTTCCAATATTCTTTCGGAGTACATCACACCCGAAATATTAGTTAATAATATGGTCTTTGGAGTTATCAATTTCGCTAAGAGCTTAATTGATAATAAGGCCTTTCATAACAGACTTGCTTCTAATAAAATAGTAGTGCCAGTGAGTTTGAACATTGTTGTTGTTACAACTTTTTCTGATGATGGAGAGTTTGAAAGGTTTATTAGGGAAATTAATATGGAATCCATTAATGCTATGTTGAAGAAGGTTGATACTAAGAAGAGGTTAATGTTGAAGTGTTTTTTTTTTAATTTAAGATAAACTTTTTACATTTCCTTTCTTTTTTCTAATTTTCTATTCTTTCTTACTCCATCAAATTTATTATCTCATTGCTATATATATTTACCTATGCATCACTTTTTATTTGGGATAATTTTGTCTTTGGTAAGGTTTGACAAACAATTTCATCTAATTGTCTAATAATAACACTATTATTGTTTAAAGTGAAACTGTCTTTTTTTTAATATTAAATTATTTAGAATTAATATAAATATGTTGTATTATCTTTAATTTTAATTGTATGATAACATATTACCCTATATAAAATTGGTTTATATAAGCTTTTAAAAATATTCGTAAATTCATATTTATAATTGAAAATTATAAAACATGGGCATAATTAGAAAAGTTATGAACATTAAATCATATTTTGTTATTCTTTTTCTTTTTTGACCAAATATATTTTGGTGAAATTCAAATTTGTGATTTAAAATGATGAAGGGGTGAGTTTTGTTGTCATACCATTAGGCAGATCCCATAAAATCATATGTTATTCAAATTATTGAAAAAAGGTATAATACATTTTTTGTAACATGCACGTCAAGCATATTTAATATTGTTATATATAGATAAAGAATACATTCAACAAAAACCATAAAATTAATAACTCATCTATTTCAAACAACACTTATTATATACTTATCTTGATTTTTGTTATCATTCATTCTTGTTAATTGTTTTTATTTATGTTAAATGTCAACAATAACTCATATTTTATAAGTAACATTCATCAATTCTACCACCAATTTAAGAATATAAGAACTTACTTTAAAAGAGAATTCTAAAGCAAGTAGAATTATCATATAACAAAACTATACGTTGATCATGAAAAAATGAGCAATCTTAATTGCTAGTATATATTTATATTTTTAAATTAAATAAATCCAAGTAAAATTACGATTTCTATTAATAAACCAACTTGGCCTATGTACGTATTATAATACATTATACAGCCATCAATCCTTAATTTTCATCACAATATATCTTTATCACTTAGGTAATTTCATACCTCACATATGGTAGTCAAAAAGTTGTCCCAAATATCTTTTTGGATCAAGTCTAATAAATATCTAATTATTATTTAAGTATGAACGTAATATAATTATCCTAAAATGATTAAAGCTTAATGATTATTATCCTTTAATTATTTTAAAGAGATAAAGAACCAAAAAGTTATTATTTAATTATCTTAAATGATAACAGATGAGATAATTAAGGATATGTGAAGGCTCACTTTAAGTTTACTAGTACTTGAGTAGATCATATTACATTTTATAATTTAAAAAAAATCGACATGATACACCTTGTTATTTTTCTACGTTAAACCAACCACTATAAAATAGAGCGTGATATCTATGTATTTACAACATTCAAAACTCACTACTCTTATATTAGTCATAAAAGTAAATAATAATAATTAATAAATAACATTGATCTATATACATCTATAATGGTTAAGGAGTTACAAAACAACCTCTAACATATATAAGTCGCCAAGAAATTGAAAAAATATCTTAATATTTTCAAAAAAATAATAAATTATATCAAATAATATTAGAGAACTGATTTAAATCTCTTTCAAAAATAATAATCAAGTCTTCAATTAAAAACTAATGATATCTAAGAGAAGAAAAATTAAATGAAATTAGGTAAGTATAAAATTAATATACCTATTGAACCTTTAATGATTCAACTATAAAATTAATAAAATTATGACATGAAAATATTCACAAATTGTATTGATAATTTAAGTAATACAAATAACTAAAAATAGGTTTATGTAAGTAAAACAGATAAATAACTTATATGAAATAAATTATAAGAATAAGGAAAATCTCACCAAACTCAAACTGGGAGAAAGATGATCATGTGTCCGGAGCTCTTTGCACAAATAGATAGTAAATTTTTAATTATATGTGTGCTAGTCATACGCGCACAAAAAAAGACTCATTAATTAATTATTTATTTTTTATGTTAATGGGATACAATGCTTGTTTGGTGGTTTAAACATAATAATAATATTTACTAATATATGTAATATATTGAAAAACAAATACTTAAATTAGGATTTAAAACTAACTAAAAGCTTCTAAACTGACATATTACTAATATTATGAAATGTTGTGGTTAAAAGTTGAATACAAACTTCTACCTTCTAATCAAAATTAGTACTTATGTGGTATATTTAAATAAAACATTTGAACTCATATAAATGTTAATTTTTGATTTTTTTAAACATAAAATATTCATTTTCTAATAAGGAATAACTAAACTTGTAAAAACTCCATAAAATAAAGTTAAACATCATGAACATTTTTAAATTAATAATAACCAAAAACTTATAAAATTTGAGAAAAAGATGTCCACTTATTGTACTATATCACAGTTCTTGCTTTAGTTGTCCTATCAACTTTGCTTAATCATCATTTCCTATATGACTCGTACTTATGTTGGAAATAAAAATAAAAGAACTTACTAAAAGGCAAGGTTAGGACTCATCCCTTATATAGTTTAGCTATATAACAATTCTATTTTCTTTACGATTCGCTTAAGGTAAGTTCCTATATTATGGAATTAGCAATGGAATTGATGAATGTTGTTTATAAAAGATAAGTTATTGTTAACATTTAACATAAATATAAAAGGAATTTAATTAATAATGAAAATTTATAAATTATAGACTTAATTAACCTAGAGAGAGTGAATAAGTTATTTTTAATTCTTATCAATTTATAACTTAATAACCTAAACAAAACTGTCAGGCATGAAATCGTGTGTAAGAATAAAGTGCGGAAATAAAATAATAACACATGATACTTTTAGGTGAAGATAACTTAGGCCAAAATCATGACCTAAGAGGAAAACCACCAGTCCACCAGTCCACCAAACCACTTAACTTTACACTCTGAAAATCAAATGTTAAGAACAAACTCGGTCTTATACTACCCTCCCTATGATACTAGCCTTATGTACCTTACTTACGAGTCCCTACTATGTTTTCACAGTTTATAATATTATTGTGAGCGTTTTCCAGACCAACACTTCAATAAGCTTCCCGCTAATCATATACATTCCCAAATTAACTGCAAAATGGTTAACACAAAAAACAAGTTCCCGTGTGTTTTATAGAATAGATTTAATAATGAATAATCCTAGCTAGATGATTTGAAACATATGTCACTTAAATCAAATCAACTAGTAAATCCTAGAGTAAAAAGATCAAGTACAAGTTCAATAAAAATAGATTCTTTAAAGAGTAATAATCAAATCAAATAACTATGATATGAAAAAAACAATTATTTGATCTAATAATTTAAGAACAAAAATAAATAAGAAGCCATAAGAAAATATTATCAAAATATCAAGCTTATTAATCAATCTAACATAACTATCAATATTTGATAGTTTAACTAAATAAAGAAGCCTAAATAATTATGATCTTATATTTGTAAAACAAGAGAGAAAAATTAAGAAGAATAGAATAATGTTTTTATGTGGTTGATTGAAACAATGAGCAATGAGTTCTATTTATAGGAAAAATTAAAACCTTTAATCCTATGTAATTCATAAACATCTTTTTTTATTATAAATATGATTAGTAATACTTATTAATTAAGAAGACTCATATATGATTGATAAATATCTTTTCTATTACAAATAGGATTAGTAATATTCATTAATTAAGAAGACTCCTATATGATTGATAAATATATTTTCTATTACAAATAGGATTAGTAATACTCACTAATTAATAAGACTTCTATTTAAATAAGAGTTATATTAAAATAGAATCATTAATCATGAAGATTCCTATGTAAAAAAGAGTTCTTTTAAAGTATATTTATGCTATTTTTTAAGCTAAATATTTAAGCTATAATTTAGAGTATATCTTATCTAATATTTTAACATATATCTTATTCTATATTTTAGCATAAATATTTTAGCAACAAAAATAATTTCAGATTTATAAATATGTGCTATTAAATGCATGAGGGCAATCATATGTGTTTTAGTTATAACAGATATACCTGAAGTACAACTATCTGAAATTCTAACGTTTCTTCAACTTTGTTTGATAGACTTGATAGCAAGCTTAAAAATAAGTTTATAGCTAAATATTTTATCCCCGAAAATAGCCAACACTTATAATCCTTACAAACTCCCTCTTTGGCATTTTCATGTGTCAAAACCTCTCTCTCACTGCATGACACTTATAGGAATAAGATAAAATACAATGATGTCCTAGACTACATAGTGAAACTATCCTATGGTCCGACGAATCCATCTTCGCTACAACTTGACATGCTTCTAAGTAATTGGAATTAAATAGGCAAAGCAAAAAAAACTTGGCTTGAAAGCCTCACTTTATATTAGTTCAGTTTACATAAAAATAAGAGAAGTGTAAAGAATAATCATATAGTGTGCATTCATACCAATCAAGCTTAATTAAATATGTTCTCCCCTATATGCATAACAAAATAAAAACATGGAAGTAAAACACATTATTTTCTCCCCCTTTTTGACATACGAGAAGGAAAAAGCATTAGATAGAGCAATGAAGTTAAACTCGTCCTCTAGATATAGCAATGTAAAAGCTAAGTAATACAGAAGTGCAATGTACTTTAAAATCCCCCTAAGTTATATGACTTTCTAACTACCAATTAAAAAGATGTAAATAAATAAAAATATGATTTTTTTTTAATTTTCATAAATAGACACATAAGGTATTAAACTCATTTAATCACAAACGATTACACAACCAATTAAGAACTCATCTTTTTTTTCATTTTTTTACTCAATTTTGATTATATATTGTATAAATAAGCAAGTTAAGTAGAAGAGTCAAACTTCACACATATAATGACATATTGACATTTATTTAAAAGCATTATATATTTTTATACTTCACAAATATGCTAATTAAGTCATTTATGATCAATCAAAAAAGACTCAAAAGAAAAAAATATCACCTATCATGTGAAATTATAATCGAGTCTTCAATCTCACAATATAAATTATATCTACTAAAAAGAGGACTTAAATTTTTTTCTTTATTTTATATATGAGGTAAATGATATTATTTTTTTATTTTTTAACCTTTATTGGCTCTTTCATTTTGTGCATTCAAAGTACAAGATTTATAAGTAGTCACTTTTTTCATAATCTTTCTTTCTTCTTCTTTTTGCGCAAGTCATAAACCTAGCAAGATGAATTTCATACTAGTTATGGGGTAGCCCTCTCTGCTCACTACGGTAGCTTCACGCATCACAATTGGTAGCTCTCTCAATACTAGGTGCCTCCATATGGTAAAATTTTAAAAAGTAATAATTAAAACTCAACACAATTTTACAATCAAGATTAGTTGAAATCCTAAAGTCTTTTAAGAGAATTCATAAACTCCAATCATAGCATATATGTGTGTTCGTGAGTGTATGAATAAGTTCATGTCAACATCGATCATCACATGTACAAGAATATGTGTATGTACATAAGCCAAAATTATAGAATAATTTATACAATAAATATCGAAATTAGTTACATAATTAAAAATAAGGTAATATGTCTGTATGTATTCAATAAGTCCAATACCCTCTTGGCCTAATAAGAATTATACTTCTCTCCTTTTTTTTGTAAGTTTAACTAATAAATAAAATAAAGACAATAATGATTGCTCACCTAAGGTCATTTAAGCACTCTAACAAAAATACCTAGATGAAGGAATAAAAGATGGTCAGGTGACCAGGAAAAAACAATCTTTCCTAACCCACATTTTCTTGCATTTTGGTTTCTCTATATCATTGGATTGAGACTCAACAAACTTAGGTTTCATAGGTGTCTTCTTGGACTTAGCTATACTTTTATTATTAATCTCAAATGAAGATGCAATATGCATAATAAGATGATGATAATGTGTCCTAGCATTAAAAATACTAAATTTTATTTTCCTCTTTAAACCTAATACTTTATGCTTCCTTGTAGAAGTTTTGAACACATTATTATAATTTCCATTCATCCTTGAACATATTGTAGCATGCATACATGAATGATGCTTATAGGTCCTACTATGTGAAAGAAGGAAAGAATGATTAAGTTCAAGAGTATTCATCAAATATCTACATATTGGTCTTATATGACCTTTCTTGCCACAATGATGACAAACAGGCACAAATTTAACAACTTTGTCTACCACGAGTGCAATAGTTATTTGTGGATAAGTAGTAACAGTAAGACTAGAGTTTAAGGACCTTACAAATGTGGTCTTTGATGTTGAAGGTGTTGACTGTTCATTTATGTATCCAAGACCTCTCTTATCTTTATGTAGTTTTCCATAGTCTAGGACTTTGCTCAATTTTTTAGCACCTATACTCAAATTCCTCACTGTCTCTTTAGCAATACTAAGTTCTTGCCAAAACTTTTTATTTTCCTCAGTGGTTTCTACAAGTCTCAGATTCAATGTATTAATATTTGCTAACAATTCCTTTTTTTCTTTCTCTAGGCTAGAGGAATTTGTTTGTGAACATTGATGATATCATTAAGTTTAGTTTCTTTGACAAGTAGTTTATCCCTTTCTTCCCTAGCACCTAGACAATCCATGAATAGTTCCTCATAACTCGATACATTAAACATAGACAATAAGAAAGAAGAGTTTACTTCCTCATTTTCTTCATCCGAGCTAGAGTCAGAGTCATTATGGTGTGCTTTGGTAGTTGTAGTGAAGGCACGATAGTTAGTGTCATCATCTTCTGAGTTACTAGCATTATCCTGCTCACTTTCCATGTCACTGAGTGTAGCATGAAATGCTTTTCCAAATTTCTTTTTATTGTTTGTACAATCTATAGAACTATGACCAAAGCCCCTACAAGTATAACATTAAGGACTAGTGGGCTTAGTTTTCTTACCATCAAAGCTAGGAGGATTGATTTCCCTTTACTTTTGGTCCTTCGAACAACTAGATTATCCCTTATTAGATTAATTATTCTATTACCCTTCTTTTTCAGAAACTTCAAGTTTTATGCTAGCGAGACTAATTACTCATCATTCATATCCTCATCACTATCAGAGATGTCCATTTTAGAGCTTTTGAATGCCACATCCTTTCTTTTCTTGGGACGATCAAGAGTAAGCTCATAGGTTTAGATTAACCTGATAAGTTCATCAATGTTTAGTGTGTCCACATTCTTACTTTTCTCTATGGTTGTAACTTTCATCTTGTAGTGTACTGTTATGGAACTTAGGAGTTTGCATACTTGTATTGGTTGTGGAATTTTCTCACCAAGGTTAGAACAAGCATTCGTGATATCACAATAGTGAGCATTGAATTGACCAAAAGTTTCACTGTTGCTCATTTTAATGGAATCAAACTCAGATGTTAGCAATCTCATTTTTGTTTGTTTTACTTAGGAAGTTCCTTTATGAGCAAGAGTAAGTGCATTCCATGCATCTTTAGCAGTCTCATAGTCAGAGATGCGACGGAATTCATCCATCGATACTACAACAAATATTGAGCCTAGACCTTTTTGGTTTGCCTCACTAAGGGTGTGTTCTTCAGTGGTCTAGTCTCTTCTTGGATTTATAATTGTTACACCATCTTTTGTTACCGAAGGTGGTTCCCAACCATTAAGAATAGCATCCTAGCCATTTTCATCTTGTTTGAGAAAGACTTGTATGCGAGCCTTCCAGTAAGGGCAATTATACCCATCAAAGAGTGGCAGTCTAATAGATGACCCACCTTCTTTCAATTGGTCCATAAGTAGGAGTGTGTGTCCCTAAGGATCAATTTCACTAAATGTGTCTAGTGTCAACTTTAATACCAATTGAAAGTTTATAAATTATGGACCTAATTAACCTAGACAAAGTTTATAACTTAATAACCTAAACAAAGTGGCCAGACATGCAATCGTGTATAAGAATAAAGTGCGGAAATAAAATAATAACACACGATATTTTTAGATGGAAACAACCTAGGCCACAACCATGACATAAGAGGAAAATCACCAGACCACCTAACTTTCAACTCTAAAAATAAAATGTTCAAGTAAAAATTCGGTCTTATGCTACCCTCCCTAATATACTAGCCCAATGTACCTTACTTACGAGCCCCTACTCTCTTTTCACAGTTTTTAATATTAGTGTGAGCAGTTTCCAAACCAATGTTCAAATAAGCTTCTGGCCAATCAGATATGTTCTCAAATTAACTGCAAAACGGTTAGCATAAAAACACAAGTTCCCTTGTGTGTTCTAGAATGGATTTAATAATGAATAATCCTAACTAGATGATTCAAAACATATGTCACTTAAATCAAATCAATTAGTAAATCCTAGAGTAAAAAGATCAAGTACAAGTTCAATAAAAATAGATTCTTTAAAGATTAATAATCAAATCAAATAACTATGATATGACAAAAATAATTATTTGATCTAACAATTTAAGAACAAAAATAAAGAAGAAGTCATAAGAACATATTATCAAAATATCATAAACTAATTAGACTTATTAATCAATCAAATGTAACCACCAATATTTGATAGATTAACTGAATAAAGAAGCCTAAAAATTATGATCTTATATTTGTAAAACAAAAGAGAAAAATTAAGAAGAATAGAATAATGCTTTTGTGTGGTTGATTGAAACAATGACAATGAGTTTTATTTATAGAAAAAATTAAAACCCATAATACTATGTAATTGATAAATATCTTTTCTATTACAAAAAGGATTAGTAATACTCATTAATTAAAAAGACTCTTATATGATTGATAAATATCTTTTCTATTACAAATAGGATTAGTAATACTCACTAATTAAGAAAACTCCTATTTAAATAAGAGTTATTTTAAAATAGACTCATTAATCATAAATATTTCTATTTAAAAAAAGAATTCTTTTAAAGTATATTTTATGCTATCTTTTAGGCTAATGATTTAATCTATAATTTAGAGTATTTCTTATCTAATATTTTAGCATAAATATTTTAATTTCAGATTTATAAATATGTGATATTAAATGTGTGACTGCAATCTTATGTGTTATAGTTATAACAAATATACCTAAAGTATAACTATCTGAAATTATGCAGTTTCTTCAACATTGTTTGATAGACTTGATAACAAGCTTAAAAATAAGTTTATAGGTAAATATTTTGTCCACAGAAATAACCAAAACTTATAATACTTACAAACAAGAATTAACAGTTACAAGAATCAAGATAAGTATATAATTCGTGTAGTTTAAAATAGACGATTTATTAATTATGTTGTTTTTGTTGAATATATTTTCAATGCATTAGAATACATATATAACAATATTAAATATGATTGATGTGCCAATTCCGAAAAAAATGAATTAGGTAATATTTTTAAATAGTTTGAATAACTTATAATTTAATATGATTTGTCTAATTTGAAAAACAGTGCATAATTTTTTTAATAAAAAAATAGAAAATTGAAATGAAACGTCATTGTCTTAAAATTTAAACATATTCAATTCGTGTGATTAAGAATGTTATATATATATATATATATATGCTTTGCATGTGTTTTAAATTTTTTAATTATAAATATGAATTTACAAATATTTGTAGAAACAAATTTATACAAAACAATTTTTATATAAGGTAATATGTTACCATATAATTAAAATTAGAGATAATACAATAAACTTATATTAGTTATAAATAATATAATATTCAGTTTTTCATTTTCTATGATTTTTTGAAATATAGATCAAAATAATTTCACAAATATAAAAGTGATTCAAATTTTATGATATTAAGAATACTAAGAAATATTAATATGTGTTTAAAGCTATAAAATGCAATATTATATAAAAGTCAAAAGTTTGGAGGATAACTTAAAGCATTACAAAACCTAAGATGAATATTTTTATTTTCGATGATAAAATATATTTACTTTCCTAAAAATTTATTAGTTTCGATGATTCAACTCTTTATTGCTTAAGATTATTAATTATTTAATAATTATTTTTGATTAATGATAACTTTTTAATTATTTAATACTTGTTTATGTGAATCTTAGAAATAAATAAAAATTGTTATATTGAATATAATATTTAAGGTTTTTAGATCATTGCTCATTATTAGTAAATATTAAACTAAAAAGAATGGTTATCTAAAGTAAAGTCCAATAATTTTGGTAAGATGGAAAATAATTTTATTATTGAAAAATTAGATAAAATTGTTTCTTGAAAGCTTACAAGGATAAAATGTCTCAAATAAAAAATGATGCATATGTAAGTATATATAGTAATGAAATAACATATTTGATGGAATAAAAAATAAAAGAAAATTAGAAAAAATAAAGGAAATTAATCTAAAAAGTTTATCTTCAAATAAGGAAATACTTCATACCAATTAAAGTTAATTTTATTGTAGATAAAATTTATTTTATCCTACTTTGAAGAATAATTTTTATATATTTCACCTTATTTTATTTTTAATTTATTTTTAGATATTAAATATTATGTTTATATTTTAAATAAGAAGTGATTATTTAAAATTTCTTTTTAACACAATATCTAATTATCAAAATGCATTTTTAATGAACAAATATTTAGTTTTATACTTTTTTTAAGGTGCTACAGTTTCATTTTGGGCTATATAATGTGATGGTCTCATATTAGTCTAAAATAAAATATAATTCCTTACAATTATCTTTTTATTAAATATAATAATAATACCCTTATATTTAATATATTAAGTTCGATTGAACTTTGACTAGACATTCATTTGATTTGTTCAAACATAATCAAATGGCTATTCAATTGATTGGAGTTTCATCGACTGGTAGCCCAATTTAATGGAGCTAAGTTGTACACATGTCCATTTAAATTGGATAGTTGTCAAACTAGTTAGAATTTGATTGATCGATGATCTCATTAACATGGGTCGAATTTGACACATATTCAAATCATCATAAATTCAATTAAACATATATCCAATTGATCAAATTTTGGTTAGTCTACAACCTGACCTTATGGCACCAAAAATTTAATGTATAAATTTTGTTTCATAAAAGCTTGTAAGTCATGAATCATTTATAACAAGTGATAAGTATACTTCCAAAATCTATCTTTAAAAGAATTACAGTAGTTTTAAAAAGTTAAATTATTTTTTAATATAATTAAGAAAAATAATTCCTAAACACTTAATGGTTGTTTTGTAGAAAAGAACTAAAAATTCTAAATCAAATTAATATCTAAAGAACGCAAGTAAATTAAAGCGAGTAAATTATACTATAATCAAACCTAGGATGATAGATTAATATGGGATTTTAGCGAGCATAACCCTTCATAGAAAGAACAAATTAAATGATTCAAACAACTTATATTTACTAATTTTTGTTTTTTTAATAAATGAATTCCTCCTGTCATAGTAAGTACACACAATTTTCAATTAATTGTTTAGGCTTGAAATTGGTTAATTGGTAACCTGCGATAAATATATTTTTTAATTATAAATCAAAATTTGATATATTATTAATTTATAATTAAAGATAATTTTGACCATCTAATTTAATCTCATTTAATCAATAACGTGCTTTCGGGTTAAGATTTGAAATTTATAAATGAAATTAAATTAAACTCATATATTTATACATAACTAAGCACATATTATGTTTCTAATGCCTAATTCCAAGATATGTTCTTTAATTATAAATCAAGACTTGAATTATCATTAATTTATATTTAAATATTTCAAGAACATGAACAAGAAATAAATAAAACTCTTATTTATTCAAACCATAAAAAAATTTTCCAATCATTGCAAGTAAAAATACTAAATTAAATTACATTTTAAAGAATTAGCCAATATTATTAAAATAAGATAAATTAATTCAATTATGAAAAACATTAGATTATAAAGAGAAATAAAAGATATAACAATAAAATTATCACTTCTTGATAAAAATGATTCCATATATCTGAATAGGTTATAAATATCTTCTTCCAATCCTTGAATCTTTATAATTGAGCGGTTTTCTCCATGTATCTATATATAGTATTGTAATGGGTATGGGAGCTTTCTCTAAATTAAAAATATCCAAGCTTCTAACCTAATGAACAAATGTGATGTATTTATAAGAAAATTGTTGAATAGGGTTCGAAGTTAGAAAATTACAATGCATATCGTGGTATGCCTTTTTCCCCATTGGGGCGCAAAGCTGAAACACATTCATATAATTCAACTCGAGAGGACTGCACCACTGGACACATTTTATTTCATCATGGCATGAAATGTTTAACATGCCCAGTAGAATTCCCCAAAGCTGACCACTGTGGCACATATAATTCTTTACCGTAACATGCGATGCTTGTCTTGAGTTTGCCTTATGCCCCTAACAAATTGATTGTTTCTTGATGTAAGGCTTACATGCTTTAGTTTTGTTTAGATCTTAGTATTTTATTTGAGTACTCAAAGTGTTGTGTCTTCGTATGTTGACAAGTTTATCTCTTTTGAAGCTAAAACACCTAAAATATAACAAAATTTTCTTAATTAAAAAAAAAGAAGATATATTTGCTCCAATTTGGTTTAACTTTAACTAGTGTTGACACTAATTTCTATATAAACACTTGGAATGCTTTTAAACATTTATCATCAATTTTGAAAGGCATGTCAGATGGAGTCAAATGGACCACTTCTCTGTGTACCATGTGTCATAACCTGGAATCAACATGTGAATAGTACTATAGGACACGACACATTGGCTGAAGGGATATCGGGATGAAACGATGTGTCATTCAACTAGGGTTGAAGGTTGGACCAAATGATATGTTGTTTGGCATGCTTTAAAAGAAATGACGTATTGGTTGGGCATTGTATAGCTTGCATTGATTCAAAATGGCACTATTTTGGGTGTTTTTTTGCTAAATAATTCCACAACCTATCTATTTAAATCTACATTACCACTTGCATCCACATTTTGTTTATAAGTGCATCCTTTTATCAAATAAAATTTTAAAAAAATCTAAAAAAATCTCAAAATTTTTAAAAACTCATATTTTCTCATAAGATATAATATAAATTATAATAACACACGCTAACAATAAAATAAACCTAAATATAAAGTAATTAATAATTAAAAATATATATAAATTATTATTTATTATTTTATATAAATTTGTATTTATAAATATTAATAAGTTCATATTTATAATTAAAAAATTTAGAAGATGTGAAAAACATGTGTATTTAGTTAGTATATATATATATTGTATTTATTATGTATTAGAATACATATATACCAATATTAAGTACGCACAACAAGAAACTCGACTTATAATGGCCAACTGTTTTATAGCGAAATTTATTTTGATGCTAATGATACCTTTTGTGGAAAAAGTTAAAGTTTTGCTACTAACTTACTAGTAATAAACTTTATTTTTTGTGGCAAAGTCTAAAGTTAATAGTGGTAAAACTTTTTCCATAAATATGCATAATTAGTAGCAAAAATAATATTTGCCACTAAAAAGATGGCAAGAATTATGTAAAATGGAGGAAAAAGTGATGCCAATTCTTGAAACACATTTAGTGGTGAAATTTTAGTGTAACCTAGCAAAAACGATTGCCACTAAATTAGGTAATTTTTGGTGAAATATTTTATTACGAATGAGTTCAAATTAGAGACAAAATTTATATTTCACCACTAATTGTACATGTTGTGTTAAAATAATAAAATATTTAAGATGGTGATGTTATTATAACCGAAATTATTATTACAACAATATGAATTCGTTAATGATAAATTTATTTGATAATAATAACATTAAGATTTAACACTCATTTAAAATTTACATAAATATTTTTAAAAATTCACACATAATTGGTTTCTCTTAGATTAACGAAATGCAATTTTAGAATATAATATTATAAAAAATTGCATATTTAACTTTTATTGATTTTCATTTTCCAAATTTTTTTATTCTTATATCCAAGTTTTTAGGTATTTTACTAAGAACTCACTCATAATTAACTTTATTACATTTTGTGTGGATTGTATAGTAAAACACACAAATTTTGGATATTATATTTTGTACAATATGTTCAAATATATTAAAATTGTGTGGATTTTAAGGTGATATAAATAATATATTTTTAAATAATTCATTTAAATTAACCCATTTGTCAGTAGTGAATAGGGCTTTACTACAAGAATGTTCAGTTTCGTCACTTATTTTTTGTCAATTTATTAAAAATCAAAGAAAAAATTAAAATTCGTCAATTTTTAGAAAACTGTCAAAAATATTTCCCCAATGTTGGACAAACCGACAAATTTTTTGAAAACTTTCGTCAATTTTTAAAAAACTGGTCCAATTTTATTTTTTAAAATTTCACCAATATAAGTAAACCCCCTCAAATTTTTTTAGATTTCTCTCATTTAAGTAAACCTGCCCAAATTATTTTTTTTAATTTCACCAATTTAAATAAACTGGTCCAATTTTTTAAAAATCTCACCAGTTTAATTAAACCGGCCCATTTAACAATAATAGTGTATCGAACTAGGCCATAACCCTCAACAACAAACACGCCCACAATCCTCTTTGTGTATCACGGCAGCCAACACCAACCCCATGCCATCGTCAATGAGTCCTCTCATTAGTTGCCTCACCCTTCCTCTGCCCTATAGTCTATCTCGTCATTGTTCCAGCCACCGTTTATCTCCCTCTTTGTGTAAGATTTTCCTCTTTGGATATCATTGCTTTTGTAAGTCCATTAGAGTTAGTTAATAATGTATTTCTCTGGCAGAGAATAGAAACCAGAGAGTCTAATTTCTTACTTCTCTTCTATTTTCTTAGGTTTAATTATTCCACTTTTGGCTCTCAAATTAGGGCTTTTTTTCATACTGATATGGTTTCTTTCTTCTCCATACTCAAGTTTTGTTATAAGCTGATGTAAGGAACTATAAAGAAACTTGCAAGTTGTTTATGGTGCAATATCAAAAAAATGATTTAAGTCTCTTTTAAATATAGTACGCAACATCCACAATAAAAAAAAACTATTGATACTTGAGAGAAGAAAATTTAAAAGAAAAATTAGATAAATAAAAATACTCTATAAATTTTAGTGAAAATTTATATATTATATGTTTATATTAAAACCTTAGCAATGCAAATATAAAACTATAACATCCATTTACATATGCTCGAGTTTTATTAAAAATCTAAAGAATAAGAAATAACTACAAAAATATTTACGAAATCAAAATATTCTCAAACTTAAAAAAATAATAAGTATCGAATATATCTCTTGAATTTTATTGATTTAACTGTTAAATTAATACAAATTATAACATAAAATTATTTACAAAATGTATTAACAACTTATAATAATACAAAAAACTACAAAAATATGTTCACGTAAGTAAAATAGATAAATAGTTTACATGAAATAAATTATAAAAATTAAGAAAACTTCATCAAACTCGCACATGGAGAAGTTAATCATACATATACAAAACTCTTTGCACATGCAAACATAAATGTTTTAATTAAATATGTGTTGATTAAATGTGCGTAGACATGGGTCCATTAATTAATTAGGTTACAACAAAATCCGGAAGAAAGTATGTTTATAGAACTCTTTGCACAGGCAGATGAGAAAGTTTTAATTATATGTGTTTTAATTATACGTGTATTGATCATAGATAGGGACCCATATTTTAATTATTTATTTTATATGTTATTGCTAAATTTGAGGGTGCTTGTTTGATGACTTAAAAAATAATACTTATTAATGTACATAATATTATGAAAAGCAAATACTTAAATCAAGATATAAAGTTGAATAAAAGCTTATAAATCAACATAATAATAATAATATTTTAAAATGTTGTTGCTAAAATTGATACAAACTAATATGTTATAATCAAAATATGTACTTGTGTCGTAAGTCTAAGTAAAACTTATAAATTCACGTAAAATTTAATTTTTTATTTTTTAAATATAAAATACTCATTTTCTATTAAGGAAGAACTCAACTTCTAGAAACTTGAGAGAATACGAATAAATATATTTATATTAATTATAACCAAGTATTTATGGAATTTGAGAAAAAGATGTCCACTTATAGTATTGTATCACCGTTCTTGCTTTAGTTATCCTATACGATTTACTGAATGATCATTTCCTATAAGGGTGTCCACGATCCGGTCCGGTCTGATTTTGGGAAAAAAATTTAACTAGATCGGGTTGGACTGGATCATTTGATTTATAAAATCATTCGCTCTGGTCCGATCCAATCTAGTTTGGTTCGATCCGATCTGGTTTAATCTGATCCGATCCTATTTTTGGACATTTCTAATGAGAAATAATATAAAAATTTAATATATTATTAAACCGGTTCGTTCCGGTTCGACCGGTTTAAAAATTAATATAATCGGATCGAACCGTTTGAAAAATGGTTTTAATTAATACAAACTGGATTGGATCGTTTGATTTATAAAACTGCTTAATCCGGTCCGATCTGATCTGATTTTACAATTTAATCTGATTCGGTCCGATTTTTGAACACTCCTAATTTCCTATATGACACATAGTTGTGTCAAAAATAAAAATAGCACCATATAACTAGTTTATGCAATATAAAAGTGAATAGTACTTTAAATATACTTACATATAATTTCTATCTTTGATACTCTTACGCTCCCGGTCCCAATTTAATAAGGAATACTCTTTAATCAATTTAACTTACAAGTAAAAAGTTTTAAAACAGTAAAAAAAACTTACTAAAAAGCAAGGTTGGGACTCATCCCCTTGGCCATAAACTTAGGTGAAAAATATATTAAATTCATCACACACTATCGTCAATCAAACAATTATAACTTTTGGAGAAAATATCCACAAAAACATTTTAAAATCCATCACAAAAAATGCATTTATAGCTTTCCAAAAGGTATCACATGATCATTTTAAATCACCAAATGAAAAACTATTGGAACATAGGGTAGATAGATTGATGTACTTCCTAATCGACCCTAAGAAAAGTAGGTATAAATTTCAATAGAATTGTTCAAATCTATTTCTATAAAATTATACAAAAGTTAGACATTTTAAGTTTTGAAACAAGATATAATACACCCAATTTTAATTTGTATAACCATTTCAAAACAAAAGAAATACAGATAAGACCATAACAAGAATTTTAGCTCGATTGCTGGACAACGTGCTGCGGTAAAACAAGTATAAATTTTTGTAGAAAAATCCAAATAACAAACCGTAAAATATTTATAGAACTAGACTTTCCAAGATTTAAAGCAAGATATAACCCACAAATATAAAATCTGTAAACATGGTTTCAAAGTCTAAAAATACAGGTCATGTTGAAACAAAATTTTCAGTTTTAATGTGCATAGAATATGTTTTGATAAAACTAGTATAACTTTATGTACAAAACTCTAAATGATAAAATGTAAAATTATTATTAAACTAGACAACCATACTTTCTAAAATTGGGTGACTAGAATCCTAAATATTCTAAAAAATTTCTCAATTTCCATTTTAACTTCCTAGAAATAATTTTCTGAAATATAATAATACAGTTTTTGAGCTTTGAAGTTTTGGCTAAAAGAGTGCCACTTCCTCGAGAAAAATCTTTCAAATCTTCAAGAATATATTCATAAACAGTTCATTCCATAAAGGATGATTCTCCCTCATGAATCATTCATAAAAAAATAGCACTAAAAAGACTTGTGGAAAAGACTTGAAGAGAAGATGAAATTTTTACCTTAAATCCAATTTGAAGAAAATAATTGAGTTATTCTCCTTCATCTCTCTCTTGGTCTAGCTCTCATGGAACTAAAGACAAGAAATAAATGGGTTGGCTTAAAACCTTAAGGAAGGTTATAAATAATATAAGGATACATGGTTGTAAAAGTACTAAAATGTTTTTCCCTTAAAAACTTTCTAAACTATTTAACTCAAGGCATTTTTAGATTTTTCCCTTGATTAGTCCAGTTTTTTAAAATATTCAAGAAAACTTTTATAAAATTCTTTAGAGCATCCGAGACTATTCACAAATTAAATTTACAAATTCAAAGACTATTTAAAACTTTACAAAATTTAAAACAAAACAAAATAAAAATTTCTCTTAAAAATATTAAATAAGACCTGGTGTCACAATCTCTCCCCCTTAAAATAATTACGTCCTCAAAATTTTAGAAAGCAAAGGTTATAAATACATCCCATTTGTTTATTAGGTTAGAAGTTTAAATAGATGTAGTTCAAAACAAGCTCTCGTACCCATTGCACAACCATATATATATATATATATATATATTGGGAGAAAACTTCTCAATTATAAAGAATATCCAAGGATTTGAAGAAGATATTGATAGCCTATTCAGAGTTATGAAATCATTTTTATCAAGAAGAAAATTTTATTTTTATATCTTTTATTTCTCTTTATAATCCAACTTAGCTCCATTAGATTTGGCTATTTGTCAAGGAAACTTGAGTAAGTTGAATTGATATTTGATTATGTTTGAACAAATCAAATGAATGTTAGGTCAAAGTTTAATCGAACTTAATATATAATATATAAATATATTTTTATTATATTTAATAAAAAGACAAGCGTATGACATTATATTTTAGATTAATATGAGACCATCACATTATATATCCGAAAATTAATATGTAGGAACTTAAAAAAAAGTATAAAACTAAATATTCAACTATATGTGCATTAAAAATACATTTTGATCGTTAGATATTGTGTTAAAATGAAATATTAAATAATTACTCCTTATTTAAAATATAACTATAATATTTATTATCTAAAAATAAATTAAAAATAAAATAAGGAAAAATATAAACAAATTATTCTTCAAAGTATGATAAAATAAATTTTATCTATAATAAAATTAACATTAACAGGTATAAAGTGTTTCTTTGTTTGAAGATAAATTTTTTGTATTCCATCAAATTTGTCATCTCATTACTATATATATTTACATATGAATCATTTTTCATTTGAGACAATTTTATCCTTGATAAGCTTTGAAGAAACAATTATATCTAATTATCTAATAATAAACCCATTATTATTCGCTATTTTCCATCTTCACCAAAAATTTGGACTTTACTTTAGAAGGCCGTTCTTATTAGTTCAATATTTACGAATAATAAACAATGATCTAAAACCCTTAAATATTATATTCATTATAACAATTTTTATTTTTTTATGATTCACACAAACAAGTATTAAATAATTAAAAAGTTATCATTAATAAAAAATAATTATTAAATAATTAATAGTATTAAATATTAAAGAGTTGAATCATTAAAATTAATATATATATATATATATATATATATCTAAGACAGTTACCATTCATTGCCATTTTCTATTATTTTAATTAAAAAAATTATGGACATTAAAAATACTTTTGAATGATTATAATCTATAACTTATACTGTGAAGGGGTGAGTCTCATAACACAACTAGACAAATCACATAAAATTACGGTTATTCAAATTATTTAAAAAAAATATCACCTAATACATTTTTTCGAAACTTGGACATCAAGCATATGTAATATTGTTATATATGTATTCTAATACATCAAAAGATATCTTTTAATTATCTTAAAGAATAATAGAAGGGATAATTAAGGATATATGTATGTTTACAAATAATAAGTTACAATAATTTAATCCTAATTAGACAAGACATAATCAAATCTGATAATTACTGGGTTAATTCTTTAACATAAATATATAACATAAAAGTATATCTTAAAATCACTAAATGTAATAATTGAGAATAACAGGTGAATGCACTTTTTTCATATAATAATTATTAAGAGGGAGACGGTAAATTTCCAAGACATACCCATAAGGTATTCTAAGTACTTAATTGTTTATTCAGCTCGCATATTATGTAAAACACAATCCTGTATTGATAAAAAATAATATCATTAATAAATATAAATATTATTTTTCCTTCAATTATATTATATCTCATTCGATCTATTACAATGGAAGAAACTACATATAGATGGTTCATATGGAAGGAACAAGAAGATGAAAATGCCACTAATATGTTCTCCAACATTGACGAGTTCCCATCGGACAATTGTTATTTCATGATTCACATAAACTATAGCCATTACTGTCAAATACATAATCCTAATAACGACTCAAACCCTCAGCAAATTACTCAAACTGTACTTTCTTTCTGAACCCAAGAGTCACAATTGATACCCTCTCAGATCCTTATCTCCACTCCAACACTCATTTCCAATATTCTTTCGGAGTACATCACACCCGAAATATTAGTTAATAATATGGTCTTTGGAGTTATCAATTTCGCTAAGAGCTTAATTGATAATAAGGCCTTTCATAACAGACTTGCTTCTAATAAAATAGTAGTGCCAGTGAGTTTGAACATTGTTGTTGTTACAACTTTTTCTGATGATGGAGAGTTTGAAAGGTTTATTAGGGAAATTAATATGGAATCCATTAATGCTATGTTGAAGAAGGTTGATACTAAGAAGAGGTTAATGAGCAATACTAGTGTGACAGACAAGTGTCCTTTTTTTTTCTTTCTAATTTTTTATTATTTCTTATTCGGTCAAGTATATTATCTCATGGCTATATACATTTGCCTATGCATCATTTTTTATTTGGGACAATTTTGTCCTTGGCAAGTTTTGACAAACAATTTTATCTAATTGTCTAATTATAAACTCATTATTTTCCAATGTTATCGATCTTCAACTAAATTATTAGACTTCACTTAAAAAAAACCATTATTATTAGTTTAATATTTACTAATAATAAATAATGATCTAAAAACCATACATTCATTATAATAATTTTTTTCTTAGATTCACTTATAAAAAATTTTCATGTGACAAAAATAAATATTAAATAATTAAAAAATTATCATTGGCCAAGAAAAATTTATAATATAATGTAAACAATCTTAAATATTAAAGACTTGAATTATGGAGCCTAACAAAATTTTAGAAGAATAAATATATTTTATTATCAAAAATAAAAATATTCTATCTTAGGTTTTGAAATATTTGGAGCTGTTCTCCGTACCTTAAACTTTTATATATTACTTCATTTTACAATTTTAAACACATTAATATGTTCTCTATATTCTTAATATCATAAAATTCGAATAATTTTATATTTGTGAAATTATTTTGTTCTACATTTCAAGAAATCATAGAAAGTGAAAAATTGTTTTTATTTAGAACTAATATCAATTTATTACATTATCTCTAATTTTAATTGTATACTAACATATTGGTTTATATAAGTTCCTTATATAAAAATTGGTTTATATAAGTTTTTAAAAATATTAAGAAATTAATATTTATAATTGAAAACTTTAAAACACGGGCATAATTAAAAAAATTATGAATATTAAATCATATGTTATTTTTTTTACCAAATATATTTTAGTGAATTTCAAATTTGTGACTTAAAATGTTGGAAGGATGAGTCCTATCGAAATTAAGCAGATCACATTAAATCATATGCTATTCAAATTATTGAGAAAAAGATCTAATACATTTTTTGTAACTTGCACATCAAGCATATATAATATTGTTATATATATATTCTAATAGATAAAGAATACATTCAACAAAAACCATTCAATTAATAAATCATCTATTTTAAACAACACTTATTATATACTTATCCTAATTTTTGTAAGAGTTCATTCTTGTTAATTGATTTCCTTTTATATTTATGTTAAATGTCAACAATAACTTATCTTATTTTATAAGCAATATTCATCAATTCCACCACCAATTCCAGAATATAAGAACATACCTTATAAGAGAATTCTAAAACAAGTAGAATTATCATATAATAAAACTATTCGTTGATCATGAAAAAATGAGCAATCTTAATTGCTAGCATATATTTATATTTTTAAATTAGTTAAATCCAAAAAAGAATCCAAGTAAAATTAGGATTTCTTTAATAAACCGACTTTCCTATGTATTACAATACATTATACAGCCATCATATTAATTTTCATCACAATGTATCTTTTGTATTGAAGTAATTTCGTACATTACATGTGAATCAAAAAAGTCTAATTATCATATAAATATGAATATAAGATAATTATCTTAAAAGAATTAAGGGCTAATGATTATCTTTTAATTATCTTAAAAAGATAAAAAATAAAAAATTATTAGTTAATTATCTTAAAGGATAATCAGGAAGATAATTAAGGATATGTCACGACCCACTCCAAGTTTATTAGTACTTGAGAAGGTCCTATTACATTTTAGAATTAAAAAAATAAATTTGGCATGGTGTTTTTTTTTCTACACTAAATGAACCTCAATAAAATAGAGCATGATATCTATGTATTTACAACATCTAAAACTCACTACTCTTATAACCAGACATAAAAGAAGATAATAATGACTAATAATTAACATTAACTTATTATACGTCCATCATCATTAAGGAGTTATTAAACAATCTCTAACATAAATAAATCATCAAGAAATTGAAATAATATCCTAATAATTTCAAAAGAATGATAAATCATATGATATTAGTGAATCGATTTAAGTCTCTTTCAAAGATAGTAATCAAGTCTTCAATTAAAAACTAATGATACCCGAGAGACAAAAAATTAAAGAAACTAGATAAGTAAAAATATACTCAGTGAGTAACAAACTAAGGAAAACGATAATTATTAATAGACCTATTGAACTTTTAATAATTCAACTATAAAATTAATAAAATTATGACATGAAAATACTTATAAACTATATTAATAATTTAAGTAATATAAATAACTATAAAATGTTTTATGTAAGTAAAATAAATAAATAGTTTATAAGAAATAAATTATAAGAATTAGGAAACCCTCACCAAACTCAAACATTGGGAAAGATGATCATATATGTCTAGAGCTCTTTGCACACGTAGACAATAAAGTTTTAATTATATGTGTGTTTGTCATACGAGTATAAACATGTGCTCATTAATTAATTATTTATTTTTTATGTTACCGCTAAACCTAAGGGACGATGCTTATTTGGTGGTTTTTAAAAAATAATAGTTACTAATATATATAATATTTTAAAATGCAAATACTCAAAGAACTGGCATATTATTAATATTAGGAAGTGTTGTTAGTAAAAGTTGAATATAAACTTCTATGTTTTAATCAAAATCAATATTTATGTTGTATATTTGAATAAACTTTTTGAACATAAAATATTCATTTTCTAATAAGGAAGAAATAAACTTGCAAAAACTTAAAAGAATAAAATTAAACATTATGAACATTTTTAAATTAATAATAACCAAGAATTTATGAAATTTGAGAAAAATATACTCGTTCTTACTTTAGTTGTCCTATGGGTTTACTTAATCCTCATTTTTTATATGACTTATACTTACATTGGAAATAAGAATAACACTATATAACTAATTTGTCTAATATAA
Source organism: Hippophae gyantsensis (assembly GCA_030763125.1). Lineage (NCBI taxonomy): Eukaryota > Viridiplantae > Streptophyta > Magnoliopsida > Rosales > Elaeagnaceae > Hippophae > Hippophae gyantsensis. The sequence continues at coordinate 53,058,703 of CM061031.1, read as the reverse complement.
AATTGAATGTTATTCTAAAATTGCTAACACATGAGATGCTAACATATAACTTCTATCTTAAATACTCTTAACTCCTAGTACCAATTCAAGAAAACATATTTTTTAATGAATTCATCTTACAAGTAAAAAGTTTCAAAACAATTAAAAAAAACTTACTAAAAGGAAAGGTTAGGACTCATCTCCTTGGATATAAATTTGGATGAAAATTGTTTTAAATTCATTACACACTATGTTCAATTAAACAATCATAACTTTTAGAGAAAATATCCAAATTTTTTTTTTTTTAAACTTCATCACAAATTAAGCATTTATAGCTTTCTAACAAGGTATCATATGGTCATTGAATATCAGTAAAACAATTTTAAATCACCAAATCAAAAGTTGTTAGAACACATGGTGTGCAGATCAATATACTTCCATAACTACTCTTAGAAAAGTAGGTATAACTTTCAATAAAATTGTCCAAATCTATTTCTATAAAATTATATAGAAACTAGAAATTTCAAGCTTTAAAACAAGATGTAACACACCTAATTCTAATCTATATAACCATTTTAAAATAAAAATAATACAAATCATATCATAACAAGAATTTTAGCTCGATTTTACATAACATTCTTTGGTAAAACAGGTATAATATTTTGTAGAAAACTCCAAATAACAAATGATAGAATGTTTACAAAACAAGACATACCAAGATTTAAAAAGACATGTAACCCACCAAAATAAAATTTGTAAACCTACTTGAAAATCTAAAAATACAAGTCAAGTTGAAACAAAATTTTCAATATATATCGATGTATATAGAACATGTTTTGGTAAAATTAGTATAGCTTTCTATACAAAACTCTAAATTGTAAACCATAAAATTTTTATTGAACTAGACATCCATATATTTCCTAAATATTATGGGTCAAAGCCTAAATGTTGCGGAAAAATTCCTAGTTTCCATAACAAATTCCTAGAAATAATTGTCTGAAGTATAAAAACATAATTTTTGAATATTGGAGTTGTGGCAAAAACAAATGCCACTATCTCATGATAAGACATCCAAAATTCCCAAAAACTATAACTTTTTTTTTGTCTCTGTACTACAAAGCTACGTGGAACAAAAAGGAAGAGCCATGAATTTAATCTTAGATGTTGCTCAAGGGTTGTTGAAATTTTACAAGAAGAGTTAATCTTTTTATTCCCAAATCTATCCGTTTCCTTTTAAATCAAAAGTTTCTACCTCAATTTAATTTAGAAATAAAAACCTGATTCTTTTTTCCAACCTTAATTGATGGAAGAGATAGTTAAAGCAAGTAACGGAGGAAAGAAGGTATAGACTTACCTCTTGAACCAAGAACAAACATTTCCCGAATCTTCTTGCTTTCACCCAAAAAAACAAATTATGAAAGGAAGGATAAGAGGTGGAAATAAATCTGAAATCACCCTTTTTTTTTGTTCCTTTCTCACAGCTTGAAGAAGCCTAAAACAAGTTTAAGGGCTCTCAATGGCACAAACGGAGGACAAGTTTTCTCATAAAATAATTAATGTCATAAAAAAATCTTTGGACATGTGTCCCTTTTTTAATCAAGGACATGTCTTTATAAAACAAGAATAATTGATGGAGGACATATATACTGTATTGACACCTCAAACTATAAAAATAGTAAAATAATTAAAACAAAATATTTAAATAATATTTAAAGCTAAAATTATAATAATATTATAAATATACACTAGTTTAAAATTATAAATAAGAAAGGATGTTACAAGATATATGTTTACAAATAATAGATGTCTACAATAGATAAGTACTTACAAAACTATAACAACTAAATTTTAATCAGACATGATTTAATAAGATAATTATAACTATTGGGTTAATTATTTCCCCTATATATATTTACATATTTATAACATAATAGGGTCATGTTATATCTTAAAAACAATTGATCTCGTGACTAAGAATCATGAATAAATACCATTTTTCTATATGATTATAAGAATAAGAAAGTACATATTCTCTATTATTCTTCTTATAGTTACTAACTTAAGGATCATAGTAACGAAGACACCTCTAATGGATGATCTAAGTTTCTAACTGTTTGATCATCTTGTATATTCCTAGAAAAATAGTCCCAACTTGTTGAAAAATAACTTATCATCAATAAATAAAAATATTAATGTTTCTTTAATTATACTTATTCCAAGCCATAGCTAGTTACCTTTATATCTCATTTGATCTATCACAATGGAAGAAACTACATATAGATAGTTCATATGTAAGGAACTAGAAGATGAAAATGTAAGTATAATTTACGATTCAAAAGTGAAATAAACAAATTAAAGGCATCGAAAACTTGTAAAGTCAAGGATCTTACCACTAGCCAATGAAATTGTTCTCTAAATTGGAAAACAAACAAATTGTTATACGCTCTCTATGTTTAGTTTTTCTAAGCTCTTAATAGCACTCATATTAGAAGGTGTATTTTGATGAAAAATATGTGTTGAGCTTAGGACCATAATGACCTTTTATAGCCGTGCTTCCTATCAAAGCTTCAGCAACATTACCAACTTCTAGCCATTAAACATATGATTTATGGCTCTTCAATGACCAAAATGTATAGACCACACCAAATGATCCATTAAAGAAAAATGGATTAAATTAAAATGAAATTGGAGAATAAACAACGGATCGGTTACATTCTCCCATTTGATCCAAACTTTCAACTTAATCCTATCGATTATGTTTCTTAAGATATAAACACATGAATCATGGCTATAGGTCCTCTAAGAGCAAGTGTTTATCTTCCATGTATTACAATGTATTTAGTTTCTCAAGTATTACAATTTATGTGGTAATAAAACTTAATTAATAAATCCTATATTTATTCTTGGTCCTATACAAATATATTTTCTCAAATAAATTAAGGTGCACATGAATATGAGAAAATATCACAATATATAAGAGTTTTAGTAATAAGATGTATATATACATTTACAAAGTGGAACTAAGTCCTATTTTCCCTACATGATCCTTAAATTTTAATGGTGACATGCCCTTAGTCAAAGGATCAACAATCATTAACTCAATGCTAACGTTCTCAATGACCATTTTTTTTCCTTAACACGTTCTCTTATGAATATGTATTTGATGTCAATGAGCTTACTACGACTACTACTCTTATTTTTCTTAGCCATAAACACAGCAGTTGAGTTGTCATAGTACAATTTCAATAGCCTAGAAATAGAATCAACTACTATAAGCCCAAAAATGAGAATATTCAACCATACACCATGTGTTGTAGCCTCAAAACATGACATAAAATTGGCCTCCATAATGGAAGTAGAAGTCAAGGTTTACTTCACACTCCTCTAAGACACGGCTCTACTGGTAAGCATGAAAATGTAACCAGATGTTGATTTGCATGAATCAACACAACCAGCAAAGTCCGTATCGAAGTAGCTAATCACTTCCAGATCATCAGTTTTTTTATACATAAGCATATAGTCCTTGGTTCCTTGAAGGTACCTCATCACTTTCTTTGCATCTCTTTAATGGTCCAAACCTAGATTACTCTTATATGGTCCCAACATTCCAACAACAAATGCAATGTTAGGCCTTGTGCAAACCTGAGCATACATCAAGCTTCCGACAGAATAAGCATATGGAATATCCTTCATTTTTTCTCTTTCAAAATAATTCTTTGGGCATTGGTCCAAATTGAACTTATCGCTCTTCACAATGGGAGCAACACTTGATGAACAATCTTTCATTTGAAATCCCTTTAAAACTTTATTGATATAGGTTTCCTGAGACAAACCCAAGATGTCTCGAAATCTGTTTCTATGGATCTTAATTCCATTGATAAAAGTTACCTCACCCATATCTTTCATATCGAAATTTTTAGAGAGGAATTGTTTTACCTCATGTATCAAACCCTTATCGTTGGTTGTAAGAAAATTTTCATCCATGTATAAAATCAAAAAACATAGCTTGCTCCTACTAACCTTCTAATATATAATTGATCCATGGGGTTTTCAACAAATCCAAATGAAGAAATTTCTCCATGGAATTTAAAATACCATTAGCAAGATGCTTGTTTTAGTCTATTTATGGACTTATTAAGCTTACAAATAAAATGATTACCATCACTAGTGATAAATCCTTCAGGTTGTTTCATATAAACCTCTTCTTCTAGATCTTTATTGAAAAATGATATTTTCACATCTATTTGTTTCATCTCAAGGTCAAAATGGGCTACTAATTCCAACATAATTCCCAATGAATCTTTCTTAGATACAGAGGAGAAAGTCTCTGTATAATCAATTCCTTCTTTCAAAGTGAATCCCTTAGTAATTAATTTGGCCTTATATCTCTCAATGTTGCCTAAAGAGTCTTTCTTTGTCTTAAAACCCCACTTACATCAAATGAGTTTTGCATAATTAGGCAACTCAAAAAGGTTCTAGACTAAATTACTCTTCATTTAACTCATCTTATCTTTCATAGCATCGTACCACAATTTAGACTCTTTGCAACTTATGGCTTATGAAAAGGATTCAGGACCAACTTTAGCTCCAATGTTACAGTTAGATTCTTGTAGATACACAAAATAATCACTAAAAATTATTGATTTTTTACTTCTAGTAGATCTTCTTAATGTTGTACCATCATCTTCTTGGGATGTATGAGGTTCAACTTGTTGTTTAGAAGTTTTAGGAATCTCTTGAACAATCTGATCTATTAAAATGTTGTTAACAACTTGTGGAATTTCAATGATTGCTTGTTCAACACCAGCTTATACTTGAGGGGTGTTGTGAACAACAATCAATCTATCTCCTAAAGTGGAAGGTTGAGACTCTAAATGATTAGTATCAAAAACTATATTTCTGATTTGATCGCTTCCACTAATAAGGTCATACTTAAGAAACTTTGTATTTCTTGATTCCATAAACTTAGTACCGTGAAATGGAAAATAAAATCTATAGCCCTTAGACCGTTCGACATATCTAACAAAATCCTCACTAATGGTCCTTGGGTCTAGCTTATTCTCTTATGGATTATAAATCCTCACTTTAGATGGGCATCCCTATATGTGCATATGTCGCAAACTTGGTTTCCAACCTTTCTATAATTCAAATAGCATCTATGATACAGCCTTGGATGGAACTAAGTTTAATATATACACATCCATTTTTGAAGCTTTAGTACATAAGGATTTAGGAAGATTGGAGTAGCTAAGCATACTCTGCACCATGTCCAATAATGTTCAAGTTCTTCTTTCTATTACACCATTCTGGTCTGGTGAACTAGGCATTGTGTATTAGGTAGCTATCTCATGCTCTTTAAGAAACTTAGCAAATAGACCAAGCACTTATCCATTCTCAGTATATCTACCATAATATTCACAACATCTATTTTATCTCACGAGCTTTATTTTCTTTCTACATTGTTTCTCTACTTCATCCTTAAAGATCTTCAAGGCATCTAATGCTTCGCTCTTGTTATGAAGCATGTAGAGATACATATATAGAGAAAAATCATAAATAAAGTTGATAAAATATTTTTGACCTTATATGTCCATGTTAAGACAACATATATCAATATGTATGATTTCTAATGTGCTTGAACTTATATTGGCACTTTTTTTTGACTTTTTAGTCTACTTTTCCTTAATGCAGTCCACATATGTCTCAAAATCAATAAAATCTAGAGTACTAAGTACCCCATCTTTCACTAATCTTTTAATTGTTTCTATGAAGATATATTCTAATCTCCTATTCCATAATGCAGAAGAGTCCTTGTTAATAATACATCTTTTAGTGCCAGTTTGAACATGTACCATGTTATGAGTGACATTATTTCATAAATTAATGTAGTAAAGACCACCAGACAAAATACCATTTCCAACACAATCAGATTTATAAAATAAACTGAAAGATATTTCTAAAAAGTGAAAGGAATAACTAGAAGGTACAAGTCTTGAAATATAAATTAAGAGTCTAAAAAAACTTTGAACATAAAAAGTCTTTTTTAATTCTAAAACAAAACCACTTCTTAAAATTAAACTTCATGTCCCTACAGCCTCCACATGCGAGCCCATCTTATTACTAGATAAGATGTATTGGTCACTTTCCATTGACTTTCTTAGGTTTTGCATACCTAACAAGGAGTTTGCAACATGGATTGTAGATTCAGAATCAATACACTAGGTGTTAATATTAACATTAACCATAATATATTCATAACAAACAAAAAGGTTGGATTACCTTTATCCTCAAGCCATTTTTTCAATTTGATACATTCCTTCATCATGTGTCCTTTCTTTTTATAGAAAAAACACTTGGCTTTTTTCTTAATATTAGCTTGAGGTGAAACTTTCCCTTTCCTTTTCTGTTTGTTTTGAGAATTTCTTTTCTCGCATATTGTAGCCAACATTGTACTTTCACCAAGCTCCATAACAAGCCTTCCTTCCTCATGAACACTTATGGTCATTAGTTCATTGATTGACCATTTATCCTTATGTGTGTTATCGGAAAGTTTTCAGGATATAGTGCACCAGGAAGGATTTTGGCATCTCAACCTCGAGATTCTTAAGTTGTGTTGCAAAGTCCCTTATTTGCATAATGTGCACGCGCACACCTTTCACATTGGTGAGTCTTAAAGATTACATGCTTATTAAAATTTGAGACATAAATAAAATTCATTCTTTACCAACGTAAATCGTGGAAAAATATGAATCTAGTGACATAAAACTTGCATGTGGGCTAAAGTTCTAATTCAATTAGATTCATCTTAACTTTATGATAAAATTATCAAATTATGTTCCTTTTCCTAATCCCCATGGGTAAATTAGAAAATATAATTTGATATCTATCCTAATTAATTACACAAATTATAATAAAAATTCCAGTGAGATAAGATTTATTATATCACATATAATTAATTACAATTAATATTTATTTTCTAAATGTGATCCTAAATAAACCTTATTATAGTTTTAATTAATTAAAGATGTCGTGGCTACTTCCTAATTAATTAATCTATATGAATCATTTAAACATTAACTAAATCTTTAGACTCAATTATTGTTTAAAACCATAAACAATATTAATTTAACTCCAAATGTAAAAATATTATCTAACTTAAGATTACATGTATAAAGAAATGACAATAAATTATACAAGCAAAATAAAAAATATAAGCACAAATTAAATTCATAAAGAGCCATTAACAATTAATTCTATTATGCATAAATTATTTAAACAAATATCATATGTATAATCAATTACAAAATTTATACATGCAAATACCAAAATAAATAATTTAAGCATAATAAATTTTAAAAAAATAAATCATAAATAAATTTTAATGTGCCAAAAATTATTTAAACAAATGTCTCATGTATAATAAAAAACAATATTCTACACATAACAAACCTAAGTTAAAGAAATTAATCACATTAAAATTATAATTTAATTCAGCAATCAAAATTAGCAGAAAAATTCAATTATGAGTTTTAATATTTAAGTCATTTAAGTCATTTTATCATTATACTGTAATTTTAATAATGGTTCTCATCAATGCAATTATTTATTTTTCAAGAATAGGAAAAGAGAAGTTTACTTCAATTTGTGAAATGTATTAAAAACTATTCAGTTAATGTAAGTCGCCCACTTAATTGTATGAATGGAAAATTATCACACCCAATTATTATCGTAATATATTTATAAAATATAGTAGATATCTTTAAATAAATATCCTGAATTATATGGGAAGGAATGGATTTCAAATCTCAGATATTGATAATTAACTTAAATATTATCTTTTATCTCACGTAGTTTTGTATTGGTTTTATAGAAGGTTTTGAAAAAAAAAAATAATAATCTATACATTACTAAAATATATGCTTATGGTCTCGGTTAAAAACCGTGACCATATACTTATCATCAATAAGATGATCCCGTATATCATCAATATTTTGAAATTTTATATTTATGTAATCTTTGCAAGGACATCGAATAGGCTTATCTTCTATGGCATTCAACCAAACAAAATTCAAAAACGCTTCTACTTTTTCTAAATATTCTTGTGAAAATCTTGGCTTATGTATCCAAGACTTATCCATTCCAAATGACACAACACATGTAATGGTTAGAAAAAAAAGTAGAAGGAAAAAATACAAATATACACTTGCTCGTGAAAAAGATTAAGGCGCGCAATCAAATAAAAGATTTATGCCTCTCAATTTGCTACCCTACCTTACTTTTTAAATAGGATACTTTAGTCATAATTTTTATTTTAATCATGAAATCTTATTTTTATTACGTCGTATATATTTAAAAAAAAATCATAAAATTGATATTTTTAAAATTTATATAATAGTAAAAGTAAAATACTAACTAATATAAGCAATGTTATTTTTATTAGTATTCGATTAAAATGTATTATTTTAAGTAACAATTTAATATTTTTTTGATTGATTAAAAAAGATAAACAACAATATGTTTTTCTGTAAACTGTTATTTATATATATTGAAAATTTATATAAACTTAACAAATGAAACTATTATTTATATATATTGAAAATTTATTTAAACTCAACAAATGGAAATCTAAATGTTTTTCTTTAAACTGTTATTTATATTAAACACATATAAAAACTCACCAAATGAAAATCTAAATGTTTTTCTATAAACTGTTATTTATATATATTGAAAAATTTATATAAAGTCAGCAAATAAAACTATTATTTATATATATTGAAAATTTATTTAAACTCAACAAATGAAAATCTAAATATTTTTCTGTAAACTGTTATTTATATATATTAAACTAATATAAAAACTTGAAAATTTATATAAACTCAAATAATGAAACTCTTATTTATATATATATATATTTAAAATTTAAATAAACTCAACAAATGAAAATCTAAATGTTTTTTTGTAAACTGTTATTTATATATATTAAAAATTTATATAAACTCAGCAAATAAAACTGTTATTTATACATATTGAAAATTTATATAAACTCAGCAAATGAAAATTTGTAAATCCATTAGCTTTTCTACAAATGAAAATTTGTATAGGCTCATCGGCATGTATATAAACATACTTCCAAAATCTAAACTCAGCAACAATAGCCAATTCATAAATTCCTAAAAATGTTCCAAATCTGATGCAATACAATGAAAAAATATTTCAGAGGCAATTATCAGATCAGGAGATGGATTTGTATAACACGGTTAAAAATAGCCTTAACTAAAATGTATTATGCATAGAAATAATCCACTAAGAATAACACATATGAATTGATATTGTAAAAATTGAGGGTATCACACTTACTAGGAGCTGCGTCATGAGCGACGACACTACAAATGACCGACGACGAGTGCGAATATGAACAGAAAAGAAATAGAGAGAAAAGAAGAAGGTGCTGGAAAGGAAGAGCTGTTGTAGGTCTACAATTTATTCAGGCACGAATATATATATATATATATATATATATATATATATATATATATATATATATATATTACCGTAATAGCTGCACGCGCACTCAGCGCGCTAATATATATATTAAATGAAAATTTTGGAAAAAAAAAGGGAAAAATATGAGAGGAAGGAAAAAAAAGTTGAATTTTTTTGATATATATATATATATATTATATAAGAAATAAAAATACATTAAATTAAATTAATAATAGAGAAAAATAAAAAAATTGTAAATTATTTTTTGTATTTTTTTTAAATAAATGAAATATAGTATTTTAATATTAAAATTTTTATTATTTTAAATTTATTTATATATATTTAAATATTTTTTATAATTTAACTTATAGTCACGGTTATTGAAAAAACCAGGCTATATGTATACACTATAGTCTCGTTTTTTATCAAATCGTGGCCAAAAACCTATGGCCTCGGTTTTTAAAAGAACCGAGACTAAAAACACATATTGTAGTAGTGATATTGTATCGTGATTTTATGTTCAAATAGAGATTTTATCTCTATCATATCATTAATTTTATATTTGTATTATATATTGATGATCTTATAAATACTACCTATAACGTAGTGAATATATGATATGAATTATATTTTCTATGTATTTTATCCACTTTTATGCTCTCCTTGTTAATATATTTCAAGTTTATTCTTCCTGTATATGTTATACTTACTTGATTGTAATGATTATATAGCATATATGGCCCATTGTAATATTGGTTTCCCTTCGATCTCTGTGTTTTTGTTTGTACGAAATTCTATAAACGAAATATTTCATTATATTGATATTATTAACCGAAGAATACGTACTAATAACTTCTTCTAATTTGCTAATTAATTAGCTTTATACAATTTCTTTTTTGAATTCCCTTATTGTAAGATAAATATTTTTATTTCAACAACTATTTTTATTGTCGAATCAATATACATCTTCTATACATACATATATATTGTTAATTATTCGTCAATTAACTACTATATGTTTGAGTCAATTAACTAATCATAGTCTTTAAATGCAACATTTTATATTTAAAATGATATTTCAGTATGATTTATTAAGAAACTTTACCTTCATATCTGTACGTTTGTTTAAACATATTCATTAAATATTGATTTTTTTATAATTATATCTTAAAATTAATAAAAAATAATTTTTTATTTTACTACCATATTAATATATGATTAAAATATTTTATTAAAATATACGTTGTTCATAATAATCTATTTTAATGTCATTAATTTATATGAATTTAAATAATTGAAAAATAATTTTAATTATAAATTAAAGATGGAAAAATTTTTGTTTTATAATTAAAAATTTTGATGTATATATATATATATATTTTTTAGTTTGTCAATTAATCAATTTCAATATTGTTAAAAAAATTGATTATTTGATTATCATTATGAAGTTAGGGTGATTATAAAGAGTTTTATTTAAAAAAAATTAAATTAATAAATCTAATTTATGCTTGTTAATTAATTCAACGTAGTTTAATTTATTCATTTTAATTTATTTCTTTATTTTAATCGTTTTTATTTATTTGCTTGCTTCAGATTTTTTTAATTTAGAATTTCAGGATTCTGTTCTCCCAACTAACAATTTGTTACAGTTTTTAGGACTTTGTTTTTCTCAATTAAATTTCAGGATATAGTTGTTTTCTATTTAGTTATTTTCATTATTTTTTTATTGTGATTTCCTTTTTATTTTCTGATTTAGAAAATATTCTTTATTTTTCTGATTTAGAAAATATTCTTTATTTTTCTTTTGTGATTTTTTTGAATATTTGTGAGTTGTTAAAAGAAAATTTAATTTTAAAAAATTAAAATTTGTTTTGTTTATTTTTATTTTTACTTATTTTCTTTTATTTTCTTTTTATTTTTATTATTTTCTTTTATTTATTTTTTATTTGTTTTATTTATTTTATTTGTTTTATTTCTTTTTATTTCTTTTACTATTTTCTTTCATTTTTTCCTTTCTTTTATTTTTATTTTTATTATTTCTTCATTATTTTATTATTTTATTTTCTTTTATTTTTATTATTTATTTTTATATTTCTTTTAATATTTTATTTTATTGAAAAATTTTAAATTTCTCTTTTATTTTATTTTTTATTTTTTATTTCATTTTATCTGTTATTTCTTTTGTTTAGTATTTTTTATTTTATTTTGTTAAATATTTTTATTTATTTATTTATTTACTAACCTTTTTATTTTATTTTATTTTTGTTATTTATTTTTATTTAGTATTTTTATGTACTAAATTTTATTTCTTATTTATTTATTTGTTTATTTACTTTTGTCTTTTATTGTTGTTATTGAGTGCCATATAAATTATGTGTGTAATGAATACATACGTATACATATTACAATAAGTAATATATATAATGATAAGAAATGATTGTTTTCATGAAGATTATTTTATTAGAATCTAATTTTTAAAACTAAAAAACTAAAAATAATTTTTTTTGTGTTTTTATATTTTAATTAAGGAAGAAAAATTAAAATAACTAAAAATCAATAACAATAATTAATTAAATCAGTTTTCAATTTTCTTGTATTTTTATCTCTTTTTAGCTTCAAAAACTGATCAAAATTATGCTAATGATAGCTCCTTAGGGTTTATAGGGTTATTAAGGGCTTAAATATAGCTCAGGTGAGATCTAGACAGTCAGATTAACTTCAGATCAAGGGCTGAGTTCAAGAAAAGCAAAATCAATAGCACCACCAATCACAATATGACATGTGGCACACAAAATTCATTGAGAGAATCAGAGCTTGATGCGTGGTAGGGGAAACCGGTTAGAGTCAATGCTCATTGAGTTAGTGCCATGTGGGGTAACATGATTAGCGATAGTGGATTGCGTGGCATACGGGTGAAACGATTGGATTAGTAGAGTGCTGAGACATGGCAATGATTCATCCTCCTCAAATGTGGCGTAATGTGATTCGTTATCCGTGCTTGCATGGCTTGCTCATTCAACTCCTTAGCTTACATGGTAGGCCACATGACACCTCCTAATTAGTCATGTGTTAAAAATTCATAAAAATCTATAAAAATTCAAAAAAGTCCCAAAAATTATATTTTCACCCCTTTTCACTAAAATTTTATATTTTAATATTTTTGGTCCCAAAAATACTATTTATTGAATAAAAAAGTAAATATTAAGTAAAAAAGTGCACTAATGACCTTAATTTCATAGAGTCATCACACCCCAAAACTTAACTCTTTGCTTTTCCTCAAATAAAGCCAAATATAACTAAATAAAATAACGTGTAGTATATTCATAAATTTACTTTTATTAATACATGCATATTTCATGAAAACTATCTCTCTCAAAAGTCGTACAATCCAATGATAAGGAGGTTCACATATTCATCAATCAATGTTTCATCAATACATGGATATGTAAGGTTTTTGACAAATTGATTTGTATGTATGTGTATTGCATATGATATCATCCAATGCACTCATGAAATCAACCTATAAGAGCATGATAATCAATTCAATCTTTGAACAAGTCTCATAAGTCTATTTTTCACAACACTCTCTACTAATATAAATATGTACTAAGCTAAAGATCAATAAGGACTTTAAATGCTTGTAATGCAAGGCTTAGGTAGGGGTTGATAAATGAAGACATTTAGGCTCTTTCCTCACCTTAGTTTTCTTTTTGTTCATCATGCACTTTTTAACTGCAATTGAGCTTTTACTTGATATTTTAGTACATTCTCTTTCGTGATTATTTTCATATTCTTTTATTCTGCATCACTTTCCTCTTTTCTTTTTTGTAACTTCACAACACCCTCAACCTTATTTTCATTTCTATTTTCCTTTTCTTTAGAGGGATAATTGTGTTGTGAGTTTTGCTTCTTCTTTGCTCTTTTTTTTAGAGTGCATTGCATTTCACCTTACTCTATAGCATAACATATAATTGCACTTTTTTTCTTTTCATACAAGCTAAAGGTGCAAGGACAAAGGTAATGCTTATTAGTTAGGCATAAAATGTAGCTTAAAGATATGAAAGGTTCTTCATTAGGCTCAAATGGGTGACTAAAGATATTAATAATGGTTAGCTTGAAAGGCTCAATCAATCCAAATAAGGCCTAAATCATTTCTCTTGCTAAATACTATTTAGGATTTTGCCTCAAGGGATGATTAAATAGATTTTATAACTTAGTAGATCTCATTGACTCGTAAAAACTACTACAAATTTTCTCTCAATAAGAACACCAAAATCAATCATAAACATGTATATAACAATTTGAATCAATTCAATCAAAACTAGTAAGCATATCACATGATTAATGTAAATATATTAACAAATATGTTACATTCCTTATCATAGTCATGACAACCAATTGTTATCATTGAGTTCATATGTTTCATATCAAGCATGCATGCATTTAGTTTCCATATATTTACCAATTTCTATCCAAATCATGATTAAAAACAACCTAAAAATTAAAAAAAAAAAACTTTCCTAAAAACTTTAAAATGCATAGTAAATACTAATGTAGAGAATGAAGTTCCCTTTCCCAAACATAAATTATAAATTGTCCCCAATATACACATATAAATATGAAAAGGTAAAAGCAAAGGAAAATCCCTTAATCATGGCACACCTCATCTCGCTAAAATGCTCATTCTTGTTATACCATAGCTCTCCACATTTATTCATATACAAAACAAAAGCAATGAAAATATAAGTAAAATAATATTGGGTTACCTCCTAACCAGCATCATGTTTAATGTCTTTAACTAGATGGCCATATCAAGTCCTAATGCACATCCCTTTGTGTCCACTTACTTTTGATTTTGCATGGAAACAATTTAAGTCTTAATTTGTTCAATAATACTTTATGTTCCTAGAGAATGCATTGCTCTGTGGCTTGAGAAAAGTTGATCATGCCCTTTGTGTCGTTATATTATTGTTGAGACTCAATACTTTACAGATAGAGATTAGAGAAAAGTTGGTACAATGAGAAGAATGTGTGTATCCTCATGAGAGGTCTATCTATTTATAGCACATTTATGGATACATGTGTCAATTATACAATGTATACACGTAACTATATGTCAAGAAAGCATAATTGGCCTAAAGTACAATATGTCAAAGGTTCATGTTATGTTTCATTCATGCTACAAATGAGCTCATGTTGTACTCAAGCTCGTGCTGCCATTTGGCTTGGTCTATCTCGGGTGGGATGTCTAGGGTACTTCATCTTCCATCTTGGGTGGTTTACAAGGGCTGGGTTTTGGGTTGGTCCAGATGTCTAAACATTAAGTCCCACCACTCTTTCAGCTCGGGCTTCAGTCTGAGGTAGAAGAGTGAATACCGAGCATAGGATACGAACCCTTTAGCTCTTATAATAAATATGTGTTAGTTGATTGGAGAGAGAAATCCAGTGCCCCTATATAAAAGGGTGCTTGGGCTAGGACTTTATCATTGTTTACCTACAAAATTGAGAAATAGTGAAGGAAAACACTCTTTTGTTTCACCTCAAGTTATAAAATATTTTTAGTTTGGTGGTAAGAATTCAAATTGCACTATAATATTATCTGTTCAACTTTTTCAGAACTCAATCGTTGAGAACCTAACGATTTTTGCTACTTTCTTTTCAGGTCAGTTTTAAAAGGAAAATTTTCTTTTATTTTCAACTTATCTCTAGGTAATCTCTTTTTCTTGTACCTTACCACATGCTATTGTTTTTTATTTATGTTTTTGTAGCTTCTAACAGAATGCAAAGAGAAAAGATATCAACTTCTGGCTCAGGCTCATGGGAGAGTCCCTAGTATTCTAGTACAAGTGGAAGCTCGTGGTCTTCTAGTGAAGCTAGTCAGTCTTCACTACAGTTGTTTACCTCTATCCCCATCCATAGACCACTCCTACTATGAGATTGAATGTGCCTAAAACTCAAATTTTGATGTCTAGGACATGGAGGAAAAAAATAGGAATATAGGATCTGGTGAGCCAATAGGTTGTGTTAGGGGCTAGGCGGTCGTTCCTAAAACTTGTGGGTTGTTGTCCTAGGATGAAGGGAGAATAAGAAGAACCTATGACATCCATCCTATAGTTTAGATAATGATTCCTTCTGAGGGTGCTTGTGATTGTGATGCACCTCCTACTAGGTGGATTGTCTTTCATGAGAAAGCTCTATGGTTGGGGGTAAGGTTTCCCTTGTGTCCTCTTATTAGGAGATTCTTAGTTAGGATGTAGCTTGTACTAGGGAAATTAATGCCTAATGGGTGGAGATATCTGCTCTGCCTAACACTGATATGTCAAGAACTTGGGGTGGATTTAGAGATGGCCGAGTTTAATGAGGCATATGTTTTAAAATAGAACCCCACTAATCCGAAGATGGTGTATATGTCGGTTAAGCAGGATCAGGGGGTGAATGTGACCCTTCTTGAAATTGAGAAAAATTAGAAAAAGTACTTTTTCTATGTTTCAAGTCGGTGAGAGTTCCTCATAAATGACACGAGGGTGGTAAAGAGTGTCTGGAATGACACTAAGGTCGTGATTAGATATATGGCTTCCCTAATCACGACCTTGAGTCTTGATGCGAAGCAAATGTTGGTTGATATCCAAAACTATCTTCCTGAGAAAAAAAACTAGAGGACTCTTTTGAACACTCCGCATTTTTTTATGTGTGGGTTAATGAGGCATGGTGTTGTAGAGCCCCCTCTTAGGGTGAATCGTAAACCCTGAGTTCCTTCTAAAGACTAGGCTCCTCTTAAACATAAAACTCCTCCTGTAGATTTTGAGGGTTGGTTCGAGGTGGTGCCAGATGATGATGACCATTAGCCCCACTCTTTGTTCTCGCCTCATAATATTTTGCCTCTTTTTTGTTTTTATTTTTTATTTTTTGAGGTGATTAACATGCATCCCTCATTTTCTATAGCTTATATAGACTTGACCGTTGCCCAACTTTTTGCTCACATAAAGAGTAAGGTTACATCGAGAGGAACGAGTTCCCCCATAGGTGCATCTTTTACTCCTGGGGTGGGCTCATTGGTGGATAAGAATAAGGGAAAATCATCTCATGAAGGTCACACTTCTTCTCTTAAGAAGAAGAAAAAAGGTTGGTGTGGATAAGTATGCTCGTGACCCTGAGCCTCTGAATGTTTGCCCTTCCCTATCACCTTTATAAGAGCAGCATGGGTCTTTAACTCCTCACACAGGTTCTAAAGAATCTGGCAATCCTTTAAGGGATTTGAGGAGGGGGAAGGTTGTTGTTGAAGACCTTACTATTGATGCTGTTGGAGTTGTCCTAAATCAAGGTTTGGCACCAAAATACCTTGATCATTGTATGATCCATATTTATATCCATGCATGTAAGAAGAAACTCGTGGCTATTTGTGAGGGGGAAGATTCCGATTTGGTCATTCACCGTCAGATGTGCCAGGTGTGTTATTCTTTTTTGTTCGTGATATTTAGTGCAAGTGTGAGCTCAAGTTTTATTTGTTTTACCTCATTTCTCTATTATAGTTGATGCTACTTTATGACTTTGATCGAGCTCACAATGTGGGCTATTTGAAGTCTAAGCTAGTGAAGGAGAAGTAGGGTCATGCATTAACGTACTCAAAATACACTACAATATTGGCAAGAGCATTAAAGTGGGATAACGAGGAAATTGATAAGGAGGAGAAGCTGAAGAGGGCTACGTTCGAGCTTAATGTGTATGATCGGTGCGTGACTGAGCTTGAGGAAGCCTTGTGGGGAGCTAAAGAGGGGACCAGGGAAGTGCATAAACAAGTTGAGGCTTCTGCGGAAGAGGTGCACCATCAACAAAAACTGATGTGAATGTTATGGCTCAAAAGCTTGAGTCTAGTGTTAAGTGGGCACACGAAATGGCAATGTAGACCTTTAAGATAGAGGATAAAAAAGGGTTTGGGTGAGTACTATTATTGCATTCTGGATATCCCTGTTATGCCACTCTATCTGTAAGCCTCTTTTGTTGAGGAGGAGTGAGAATGATTGGGCTCTTCTGGTGGTAAGGACAACTCTGCGGTTCCTAGGGAATGGGTAGCTGATCATTGATTGATTTATTTGATATATATGTATTTTTTATCTTGTAAAAGCTCGATGCTATTTTGGTTTATATGGTCACGAGCTATTACTTCATGATTAGAAATAAAAAATCGACTTATTTAATAAATAAATTGATTTTCCTCTTTATTGTGTATTTATGATGTTGACCTACTATTTTTCATTTATTGAATTTTTTTAGTTTTCCTTCTCTATAAAAAAGGGTTGGAGAACACTAATTTGATTCATGTGTAATATTTTCCAATTCCTCTAACTTTTTTGCTCGCGTATTATGGATTCTAATTGAACCAATAGATGCTTAGTTTGAGCTTTTCGTGTTGCAAATGGCCAGCTTGAGCATGAGGTTAGTTTTCTTAAAGCTGAGGTTAGTTTGTTTAAAGGTGAGGTTGTAAATCTTGAATGTAATACGAAAGAGAAAAAGTGTGAGCTCGCTGCTTGTAGGTAGCAATTAATCCAAATGAAATCTCGAGAAAAGATGACCTTGGCTAGTGTGGTCGATCTTGTTGATAGAGAATCATATAGGGCAATTTTTTTTATATAAAGTGATGTGAAAGAGTTTTATTAAGGTTGTGGAGGTTACCGAAGATCTAGAACGGAGGTTGCTTTCAATGATGACGATGCACCCCAAACCTGTGGCATATGTACGTGAGAAGGTTGTCAAGATTTAGGTCAAGCTATTACCCTTAGTTGAAGAAATTGATGATCCAGATACAAGTCATGTGTCCGAGCACTTAAAGAGTTTTTAAATTTCTATGGTGGGTGATTCTTGTGTTAATACTATACAGAGTGTGGTGATTAATTTTTAAATAATGAACAATCTGAATGGCATATGTTTATGTATAATGACTATTTGGTATATTGTAATTTTAAATTATTTAATATAATATAGGTGATCCAACCTTGGTTTTGATTTATGGGAGAGAGCTTGATCTGGTTCCTCACCAAGGTGCTTATTTTTTTATTGTCAGAGCGTTGACCTGGTTCCTGACCGAGGTGGACAACTTGACCTTTTCAATTATTAAGGTACTTTACTTGATTTATCAATCTAGGTGTTCATCCCCTAACGTCAATTTATGGGAGAGAGCTTGACCTGGTTCCTGACAAAGATGCTCATTTTTCTTATTGTCAGAGTGTCGACATGGTTCCTGACCGAGGTGGACAACTCGACCTCTTCTAGTATTAGGGTGTTCTACCTGATTTATTAATCTAGGTGATCAACCCTTGACATCAATTCATGGGAGAGAGCTTGACTTGGTTCTTGACTGAGGTGCTCATTTTTGTATTGTTAAAGCATCGACCTGGTTCCTAACCAAGATGGACAACTCGATCTCTTCAACTATTAGGATGCTCTACCTAATTTATTAATCTAGGTGATTAGCCCTTGACTCCAATTTATAGGAGAGATATTTAATAAATGATCAGCTACTAAAGCTTTTTATTTCAAATATACATGTGTGTCGTTGTTACAAAAAAGAAAAAAGAAAAAGAGAGATAGGTAAGTTAAAACATATGTTTTTAGAAATAGTATCTTTTCAAGTGTCTACCATTCCAGCTTGTGCCTTCCTCGATGCCTTTGATACTTTTCAATACGTAGGCCTTTCCTGGTGTTATTTCAATTATTTGATAAGGTCCCTCCTAATTGGCACCCATTTTACTAGCCATTCATTCCCTTTTGTTGGGGAAAACCTTCATGAGAACCCAATCTCCCCTAGAAAATGTTTTAAAGTGCATGTTTTTGTTGTTGTATTCCGATATTTTTCTTTTTTATTCGATCATCCTTCTTAAAGTTTTGTCCCTTTTTTCCTCCGCCAAGGTTAGTTCGTTTGCTCTTCTCACCTTGTTTTGTTCTTCTATTAGAACTGATATGGGGTAGGAATTGTGACTTTGATTGGTATGACTTCCTCGGTTCCATATACTAGGGAAAATGGGGTCTCGTTAGTGTTCCTGCTAGTGCTTGTCCTAACAGCCCATAACGTTCCTGGAAACTCCTTCATCCATCGTCCTTTGGTGCTTTCTATCTTTTTTCTTCAATAGGTTGATTATTTTATTGGAAGATTCTGCTTAGCCATTCACCTGGGGGTAGTAGGGTGTTGAGTGGCTTATCTTAATATTGTATTTGAGAGCGAACACTTTGATTTTTCGATTGGTAAATTACTGCCCGTTATCTATAACAAGTTCCTTGGGGAGGCTAAATCAATAGACTATGGACCTCCATATGAACTTAATTAACTCCTCCTCTCGTATTCTTCCTAGGGACTCTACTACGATCCATTTTGAAAAATTATTGGTGGCAACAAAGAGAAACTTTCTCTAGCCTATGCCTATGGGCAAGGGTCTTATTATATCCAGTCCCCACTTGTAGAAGGGCCAATGACTTACTACTTCCACCATACTATTCAGAGGTGTATGGTTCAGCGGGCCAAATGTTTGGCATTTGTTGCACCTCGGAGCGTATTTAATGCAATCGGTCAGCATGGTGAGCCAATAATAACCCTATCTCATGATTTTTTGGGATAATCTTCTATCGCCATAATATGAACCACAATATTTTTTACATGCTTCATACATCATTCTTTCAACTCCCTTTGTAGCTATGCATAAGAGACTGGGGCCGAGTTGGATTTTGCGGTATAGTTTTCTTACTTCAATCATATACCAGCCTGCCTTCGCTTTAATTTCCTTTATGGCCGTGGGATCTTCAGGTAGGTCGCCTTTATCCAAGAAATTATAGATTGGGTGAACCATGAGATAGAGGAAGTGTCAACGCATCCAATCCTTCTTTTGGCCTCTTCTAGAGTACCAGTACTATTACCAATACTAATCGGTCCTACTTGATCTCCTTTATTGATTCCAAGGTTGCTAAGGCATCGATGTGACTATTCTCATTTCGTGCTATCGTTCGATCTTGAACTCAAAGCATTTTGAGCATTCTCATTTTAATCTCTCCAAGTACTTCTTCATCTTTCCATCCCTTTCTTCAAATGTTCCCAAAAATTGATTGACCACGAGGCTGGCCTATATGTAGTGATGGAACTTCTGCAACTTATCTTGTTCACGGACGAAAGATGTCTTATAGAAGACATAGAATATTTTTTCCATCTGGACACAAGTTTAGATACCAAAAGAAACCATTCGATGGTGAAGAAGATCATGATCATGCAACCCGACCTTTACGAGGTGTTGAGATATTAAGGCAATTGAATGGTATGACATTCAAACGATATGGAAAGATGAAAAAAAAACTCACTAAGGTAGGGAGACGAAAGAGGTCAACTAATGAAATGGGTGAAAATGAAAAAGAGTTTGAATTGACTTACCATGGTTGTTGGAATAAAAAATCAATATTTTGGGAATTACCTTATTGGAAAGACCTACACATTCGTCACATCTTAGATGTCATGCACATTGAGAAAAATGTATGTGAGAGCTTGATTGGTACTTTACTTAATATACCTAGAAAAACAAAGGATGGAATTAAAGTAAGATTGGATTTAAAAAAACTAGGCATACGACCTGAATTGGAACCAAGGGTGGAAAATGATAAGAATCGAACATACTTACCACCAACATCATATACAATGTCAACAAAAGAGAAGGATGTGTTTTGTAAATTTTTGAAGGGTTTGAAAGTTTCTGATGGTTACTCATCCAACTTACGAAATTTTGTGTCTATCACCGATGAAACTTTATTAATTGAAATCACATGACTGTCATATCTTAATGCAACAGTTATTACCAGTTGCTATTAGATCAATTCTTCCAAAACATGTTTGATTATCAATAATTTGGCTTTGTTCATTCTTCAATACAATATGCAAGAAATCTATATAAATTGGTGAGTTAAATTCTTTACAGAAAGATGTTGTAGAGACTTTGTGTCTAATTGAAAAATATTTTCCTTCTTCTTTCTTCGATATAATGATTCACTTGTGTGTTCATTTAGTTCAAGAGGTTCAATTGTGTGGTCTTACTTACTTAAGGTGGATGTATCTTTTTGAGAGATATATGCAAGTCCTTAAAGGATATGTAAATAATAGAAATCGACCTGAAGGATGCATGGTGGAACGCTACATTGCTGAAGAGGCCATTGAGTTTTATTCTGAATACTTTAGTGGTTGCACTGAAATTGGGAATTCTACACATAAGTTGTTCTTAGAACATCACATGATCCAAATAGGAAACCCTATGCTTGGTGGAAGTAAGAAATTGTTTATTAATCGCACTCAATGGGAAAAAGCACACAGAATCATTTTGGTAAATAATAATAAGGCACAACCGTACATAGAGTAAGTGATGTTCAACCTTTCCATTTATGCAAAAATCATTTTTTATTTAACTATTAATGATGATATATACTTCATATATATTTAATAACATTACAGGATGCATTTAAACTTATTGAAGATCGATCCTCGTTATAAAAAAAAGGAGGAGAAAAATGGTTGTATGATGAACATAAGTGAGAGCTTATTAATTGGTTTCGCAATCATGTAAGTGTCACAAACAAAAATTCATGCATGTATGTTCCTAGATCTGTTCATTGTTTTAAAACTTTGCTCTAAACACATTTCATGTTTTTGTATACATAGATTCAAGATGAACTCAAGAAACCCAATCATAAAATATCAAAAAATTTACAATGGCTTGCACATGGGCCAAAATTCAATGTCAAATCATTTTATAGTTTCACAATAAATGGATCGAGGTTTATGACTCAAGCTAGGGACAAAGTCCGAGTAAATCAAAATAGTGGTGTGAAGATGGTTGCACAAACTATGCAATTTTCCAGTTCAAAAGATGCTGATCCTATACTTTCTAATTGAACATATTATGGTATAATACAAGTGATTTGGGAATTGGATTATGAGGTCTTCCATGAAACAGTTTTCTTGTGTGATTGGGTTGAAGATCTTATCAATGTTTTATATAAAGTAGATGGTTTTGGATTTACCCTTGTAAATTTATCCAAGATAAGTCACATTGATAATCCTTTCATGTTAGCACTTCATGCAAAACAAGTATTTTACGTGAGTGATCAAATTGACACAAGATGGTCTGTTGTGTTAATGCCTCCACAAAAAGAGTTTTACCATTGTGATGCTTTAGAAGATGACGACCCTATACTTGATACATTAACCAATATTAGTAATTTCTCAAATAAATTTCTTAATGTATGTGATGATCTAGTTGATGATGATGATTCTTCGTCATGAGCTCGAAGTGATTGTGAAGGAATATATGTATACGATCAACAACCTAATTAAACATAACTTATGTTCTATATTGTTGTAATAACTCTTATATATATGTATGTTCCTAAAATTGTCAATTAATTTATATTTCTTCATTGTTTGCAGATATTTCATGGATCCTCGAGTAACAGAGCTTGTAGATCCAAATGATCCATTGGGGTATTTGAAAAGAAGGGGTTGAGCGAATATACCTGATGCTCCACTTAACCTAGATGATATAATACCTGTTCTATTTGATGCTATTGGTAATCCAATAGGGGAAAATGGCCAACAATTGAAATCCTATATTGGTCGACTTGCAAAGTCCAGTATATCAATCAATATAAATGATTGGTCTCAGGTTGACGATGCAGAAAAGTTCAAAATACGGATAACCATTTGTGTAAGTCTCTTATATTTTATAATCAATTACATATATTATATCTTTTTTGTATTATATCTAATCTTTTGTACTGTGTTTTTACAGAATCGTTACAAAGTCGATGACAGTTGGAAACTTAAGTGTTATAAGATTGCATATAAGGCGTGGAAGGAATACAAGATTTCCAGATTGGCAAGAAATTATGTGTTTTCATAATTGGAACCATTTGATGAGGTAGAGCTCTACAAAATCCCTGAAGGACACCCCTACATTACACCTCAAGTTTGGAAAGACTTTGTGAATTATAGACGTTTAGATGAATTTCAAATTATTAGGGAAGAACATCAGAATATACAAATGCATAACATTCTTTCTAACCGTACTGGGAGGTCTTCAAATCCTGAAGATAGACATAGAATGGTATTATTAATTTGTGTTAATTTATAAATATTTTTATATTTATTTTCCTCAATTTAATTTCATGTCATTGTTAATATATTTTTCATAATTTATGTAGGAAGTTGAATTGGGTAGACCTGTTACCTGAACTGAATTGTACATAGAAACAAAGACTCCCAAAACAAAGAATTCAAGATCGATGACTAAGCGAGGAGAAGAATAACTAAATAAGTTGGTTAGTAATTTTGGTTGATAAAAAGTCTTAATGATTTTTAAGAATTAATGTAATAATGAATGATATGTTTGTGTGCTTTATTATTTGTAGAGAGCTGTTTAAGAACAAATATCTAGTGGTGAAATAATCGAAGAGCTTGGGAGAGATACTCTATATCATGCATTTGGACGCGACCATCCTGGTCATGTTAGGGGAGGTAGCCAATACGATGGTTATGTATGGAGTATTTTAACATTCCAAAACAAAATCCTCAGACAGTCATTAAGGAGAAGTACACTAAAATTGAAGAACTTAACTCCTTTAAGGCCTCAGTGTTAAGTGAGATTGCAACTCTAAAAGAATATCAATCACAACACATGTCAGGCATGACATCATTCTACAACTAGGGCATGCCATATTGGCCAAGCATGCAATCATCCATTCTAGGCATGCCACCATCCATGCCAGGCATGCTACCCACATAATCTCATTACGCTCAAACTACATCCAATATGGGATATAGTCATCCTATTGGTCCTCCCTATATGCTAGGAATGCATATGCAATCAAATAGTGGTTCATTTTCTCCAATGCAATCTATGCATTCTTACCATCAATCAAACTACGATGAACATTTTGGTGAGAATGTACATCCAATAGCTACCTCATATGGGAGTCCTCCTCTATTTGATGAATCATATGTGGTAAGATTTTAATTTTTGGTGTATATAATCTATTATTTTTATTTCTTATTATATGTTTATTTTTTATATATAACACTTAAATTTTTTACAGAATATGAAATCATTGTTGAAACATCCTTCATCAACGGACTTTGTAACTATTGGAATGGTACATCAATTGAGCAATGTTCGGATGATTCATAATCAATATTTGCCTAATCATTGGAGAATAGTAATTGATCAATCATTACTTCATGATTGTCCACTACCTATGCCTTCTGATTCTACCACAATCCAAGAGGCGGTTGGACAATATATGGCTTGGCCATCGATTCAAGTTGTTCTAAATTTTGACGTGGTACTATTTTTTAACTTAAAAGATAACACTTTTTTACTACTATTATTTTATTATATCTTTTATTGTTACTAACATACATAATGTGTATTTTTAGTCTATTATACCAAAACTCTAAAATTCAGCACATTTAAGAGATACAAAGCAAGTATCTCGTGCTAAATCTATATCTAGTGGCCAATCATCGCACATGAAGTCATTCAAGAAGAAGCCTTGGAAAAAGTATAGTTATGATTATGCTTTAAACTTCAACAGAAATCTTGGCACTTTGATGACTATTTTTGGGAGGGCATCTAGCATAAATGATGGATGGACTGTGCCACTTCCTATAGAAATTTATAGTGTAGACCTCGGCCAAACTTATATATCAATCGAGTGCATATTGCAACTATTTGAATATCAAATGATCAATTTAAGTATAATTCAAGTGTGGAAAAGGTGAGACATCAATCTATTTATTTTTCTTTCATTTATGTAGAACATATATAATTATATTTATATTATCTAATTATTTATATATATATCTTTTAGATAGGGCGTGCTATTATTGACTTCAACATAATCACTCATCACATTTAGCAATGTTCTATGATTCTTCATAAGTTAATCAATATCAAGAGAAGGATATTAGCATCAGAGTTAAATAATTATGTGATAGGGCATTAACGCTTAACATAAATCAAAAGTTGATAATCCCTTGGCCATTAAGGTTTGAACAAGGCCAAGATCATTAGATGTTGGTAATCATTGATCTATTCAATAATCATGCTTGGTACTTGATGAGTGCTCAAAAAGCACTAAAATTACCATGATTTTATACACATTAATTGATTAAAAATAAATATATTTATATGATTTTATCATATATTTATATAAATTTGTCTTTTCGGAATCATGGGTATTTTTATTATTTTTTAGGTATTTTTACTTAAAAATGTAACTTAAAGACTCAAACAGGAATACTGGAGGCAATACATCACAAATATATTCATAAAATAAATGAGGAAAAGCCAACAAATATGGAAAAATTGGACAAAATGAGTCAAAAAGGTCAAAAAGGAGGAAATCGTGCCTGCACCCAGTCTGCGTCCATCTACATGCACCTGCGCCCAGTCTGTGCCCATCTGCACGCGCTGCTGCCCATCTGCGCGCACCGCTGCACCCATCTACCCCATCTGCGCGCGCTGTCGCACCCACATCAACATGACATCATCATTCACTACTCCACGTTTTTCCAATTTTTAATCATTTTTTCACCCACTTTTTTCTTCCTCTCCTCACCTATAAATACCCCTATTCTCTTCACTTCAAAACACACCTAAAAACACATCTTCTCTTCTCTTTCTTTCTCTCATTTCTTAGTTTTTCTAGTTTTTCTTAGTTTTTAGCTTTTCTTAGTTAGTTTTTCTTAGTTTTAGAGTTCTTCTCTTTTTCAGAAGAACTAATTATGTTTTTGTAATTTATTTGCTTTTTGATTCAATAAATGGGAGTGCAAATTCGGTTTGGAGGTTTTCCAGCAACATAGTTAGCATCAAAGTACTCTAAGGATTTTATTTTCTTTATAGTTATTTTTTATATTTTATTCTTACATGTTATATTTAATTTGTCTGTGATTAAATTTAACATTGCTGGCTGGTTGTAAACATGATATAATAATAACGTTGTTATGCTTGTGAAATATTAAATAGGTGAAAATCTCTAAAATGAATTGATTTTGTTTTTATTCAAGACTTTATATTAAGAATGTTAGAGAGAAATATATTATTTTTCATTACAAACTTAAATCTAAAAATTAGATTTTAAGGTTTAGTTATCCGGTCTAATTTAGAGTAGTGTTCTTTTATTTGTTGGTACAATCGCCCGGTAGTTAGAGTGAAGCTCTATTTCAAAATTTTTTATAAGATTTATTATCTGAAAATGTATTGACAACATGTTTTCAGTAGTGGTTTTAAAACTTGAAAGTTAGTACTTGAATAATTAAATTCTTAGGTTTAATTTGGACACCTCGAATAAAGTTTAAATTGTCTAACCCCACCAAAGGTGGCATTTAAATGGTTCATTTTAATCTCTTAAAAAAGGAATTAATTTAATTAATCAAATTAGTTATCAACCCCACCCATAGGTGTTAATTGATTTGTTTAGTTAATAAAGAATATCTAACCCCACCAAAGGTGGTATTCATATAAAAAAGAGAGAATCAATAAATATCAATTCATATCTTTAATAACCTAAATAATATGAGCAAGCATAATTAACCTAGTTATTATATCCATAAATACTCCACTATTATAAATGATAAAATTTGCATAAATATTTATTGAATATGTATCTATGTTTATTTTTATGTCAGTAGATTAACCACCATGAAGGAGTTTGCAAGACCAGTGATTGGCACGGCAACTGCCGCTATCCAGCTAGGTGAGGCTGTTCGGAATTATGAACTGAAAAATATTCATTTTTCTATGCTTCCTTCCTTTTATGGGATACCTAATGAATATTCTCTTTCCTTTATTAGAGACTTCTATGCTACAGTCCAAACCTTCCCCCTCGGTATTCTAAACGAGGATCAACTTAGAATGAGATTTTTCCCCTACACCTTAAAGGATAAGGCCAAAGCTTGGTTGATGTCACTTCCCCTAGGTTCTCTGATGACATGGGAGAACATTTATAATCAATTCATGGGAAAATTCTATTCCCACCAAAAAACATCAGAGTTGAGAGGAAAGATTGCTAATTTCTCTCAGATTGGAGGAGAACCATTCCATGAAGCTTGGGATAGGTTCAAAATGTTTCTCACTCAATGTCCCCATCACAGCTTTCCCTTACAGTTGCAGAACCAATTCTTTTATGATGGACTTACGTAACAATGTCAGTTCATTGTCGACAACGCTGCAGGAGGAGCAATGGGAGAAAAGACTGCCTCAGAGACGTACAACCTCTTTGAGATGTTGGGTGCTAATTCCTAATAGAAAAGCTCACGAGTGAGAAAAGCTGGAGTTCATGAAATCGATTCTAGCAATAAAGTTCAACAACAACTTGTTCAATTGACCAAGCAAGTTTCCCTTCTCACTACGCAAACCAACACCAATAATGAACATTATGGTTTGTATAGCAACATGGGACATGGTACTAAAGCCTGTCCATATCAAGGAGAAAAAACAGCTGGACCTGAACAGGTTAATGTATTGGGAGCATATCAATAGAGACCAAGGTTTGACCCCAATTCAAATACCTATAATCATGGGTGGAGAAATCATCCAAACTTCTCCTGGAGGAAAAACAACCCTCCTTTTGCTCAAAGCTCAAATCAGCCAGGTCAGCAATTCCACCAGCCTATTCCAAGAAGCATTCCCAATAAATCAACCCTGGAGGACAACTTGAATTCTTTTATTCAAGTTTGTAGAGATAACCAATCTAAAACCAATCAACGGTTGGACTCTGTGGAAGCTTCTATCAAAAAGGTGGAAGTTCAAGTGGAACAGTTAGTTGAACATTTGCAAAAACAAAGCAAAGACTAACTGAATGGTCAAATGGGATCAAATAAATTCAATGAAGAGGAGACATTGAGTTTTTCATTCTGCAATCTCCAAACAACGTCTTACTAGAAGACGATAAATTTTAGTCCTACGTGGGAGGTCACCCATTATTGTATTTTCCTTTGTTTTAGTTTATGTTGTGTGTAATAAAATTCAAATGAAATAAATTCATTTGTTTCAAAAATTGTGTCCATTCTTTAAATTTAGCATTAAAAAAATAAAAAAAAATTAGGTTCCCTACACCTTTTGCTTTAAGCCTATACATTTTGTCAAGTGAGAAACATTTCTTAGAGATATCTATTATTTTTTTAAGAGCTAAATGTTGATACACAATATGAGGAGGATCAATTTCAATTACAAATAGCCATGGGGGATACTGAAGATAGGCGGAAAATGATGAAAGACTATGCAATGCCAATCATTGGCAATGTAACTTCCGGCATACAATTACAAGAGGCTGCAAGGAATTATGAATTGAAAAAGATTCATTATTCTTTGTTGCCTTCCTTTTACGGTGTCCCTAATGAAGATCCTTTGCATTTCATTCAAGAATTCTATGCTATTGTCAAAACCTTTCCACTATATGCAATTAATGAAGATCAACTTAGGATGAGGTGTTTTCCTTACACCCTCAAGGATAAAGCTTGGTCATGGTTCATTACTCTACAGTTCGGTTCTCTAAAAACTTGGGAGGCAATATATGAAATATTTATAGGTAGGTTCTATTCCCATCAAAAGACTGAAGAGCCCTTTCATGAAGCTTGGGAACGATTCAAACTCCTTTTCATTCAATGTCATAATCATAGATTCCCATTGCAGCTACAGAACCAATTCTTTTATGATGGATTGACACTGTAGAGTCAATACATGGTTGATAATGCTGTTGGAGGTGCTGTGGGAGAAAAAACTACAGAGGAAGCCTATAATCTTTATGAGCTATTAGGTTCTAATTCTCAACAAAGAAGTGCTAGAAGGAGAGAAAAAGTCAATAAAGTTGGCTCCGATAATGAGATAACCTTGCAACCTGCTGAATTGACTAAGCAAGTGCAACTTCTCACTACCTACCAAATGCCAAATCAAGAGGTGTGTGAAGTGTGTTTTTCAATTGGGAATGGTACTCATAATTGTTCAAATACTTGTGATTCTAGTATCGATGCGAAGGAGGAAGTCAAATCCTTTCAAAGGTATCATCCAAACACCTATAATCACCCTAACCATCCTTGGAAACAAAACAATTACCCAACCTACACCCAATGTCCAAAACTAAGGTTAAATAAAAACCACCCTTAATCACCAAGCCAATCTTTTAATCCAACCTTAGAGGATAGCTTGAATGCTTTTATTCAAGTTAGTCGTGACAACCAATTGATGAATAATGAAAGGTTGAACACCATGAAGGCTTCGGTTAAAAGGATTGAATCTAAAGTTGGACAACTGGCTGAACAAATGCAAAAGAAAGAACTAGGAAAATTGCCCAGTCAACCAGAACAAGCAAATGATGTAAGAACCCTTCGAAGTGGTAAGGTAGTCAATACCAGTTTACCTGAAATCTCTAACGATCTACCTTGTAGTTCAGGTAACAAAGAAGGTCATATTCTAGTCTCGCAAAAAGGAGAAACAAGTGTTAAACTTGACAAGCCTTCTGAAAAACTCATTGGGGGTCATCTGACATCCCCAAAATTCAAAAGACAACAGAACCACACTAGCTGCAAGTACCTTTTACACACCGGTTAAAAGAATCCAAACAAGATAAGCAATTAATGATATTTTTAATATGTTCTCTAACTTAATTTACACTGATGAATCTATAACTGTAGAGTCATTAGGGAAATTTGTAGTTAATATTTACTTGTTTTATTTAATAAATAGTATTTTTATGGCAAAAAAAAAATTAAAATATAAACTTTTTAGTGAAAAGGGGTGAAAATATAATTTTTGGAATTTTTTAAGGATTTTTCTAGATTTTTTATGAATTTTTAAAGCAAGACCAATCAGGAGCTACCACGTGTCATGCCATATAAGTAGAGGAGCTGATTGGGCAAGCCATACGGATGCCACAAGTATAGAGAGCAAATCATGTTATGCCATGTGTCACTATGCCATTGCTCTGCACGTTCCACCCGTGTGCTATGTGTTGCTAGCTAAACAAGCGTTGACTATGACCGGTCTCCCCTGCCACATGTCGCTTTGTGATTGGCCAGAACTATCAATTTTGCTTGTTTTGATCGTAGCCTTTGATCTGACAGTCCAGATCGTACCTAAGTTTTATTTAAGCTCCTAATCACTCCATAAATCCTAATTTGCCTCCATTAGCATAATTTTGGTCAATTTTTGGAGCTAAAAAGAGAGAAAAATACAAAAATATTAAAGAGAAGACACAATTTTGGTGGAGATTCAAGAGGAAATTAATACTACAATTCATGAGATTGATTGTATTTCTTTTTCTACTCTTTTTTTTTTATCAATTTTATGTTATTTCTTTATGAAAATATGAGCTTTATGAACACAATTATGTGTAATTAATTTATTAATCTAGGGATCTTATGAACCCAATTTTCACCATGTGATGATCTAAAATTTTACCCCAATTGTAATTTTAATTCAATTATATTATTTAATATGATTTTTATGCTATTATTTGTTTAGCCAACAATTTATCTATAGAGGCAATTAAATAGATTTGAGAGAATTATTTAATTGTTTGTCTTGCTTAAATTACATGCATAGTTTCTAGGCAGAGAGGTATGATTCTTATGTATGTGATCCATAATTGATGAACTTAATGAGTAGTATGTAATTTAATTGGCATGAGAGTGTGATTAAATTAATTATTATATAGTGTGTAGTTTACTTGAGAGAGGAATACATGCTAGGTTAGATTCAATTGATCATGTAATTAGTTGATATTATATTGGGGGATTTTAGCGATTCGCATGTTTAGAAAATTGGGAGATTAAGTATTCTTAGATATTTTCTCAGATATCTTTTTAGTTACCAAATTTGATTTAATTAATTATTGCTATTTAATTTTAGTTATTTAATTTTGCTTCATTAAAATATAAAAACACCAAAAAATTGATTTTTATTATTTTTAGTTTTAAAAATTAGTTTCTAATAAAATAATCTCCATAAGAATGATCTTTTATTATTATTATATTATTTGTTGCAATAGGTATACTTGTGTATTCATTGCACAAATTTCGTGTGTGTCGATCATACGCCCATTAGTAAATTTAAAATTAGATAATTATTGATGCATAATTGATGTGGTTTATGGTTCATCAAGTGAGACAGAGAGAAATAAGAGGAAGATATAGTAGGAGGGGCCTATGAAAACTTATAAGATAATAAAATCATTTGAGATATTTTATGTTAGAGTTTTTTTTTTTTCCTAAAAAGACTATTTTTTTAATTTTTGATATTTTAATTTACAAAACTATGTTATTTCGACTCTATTAAAGTAAATCATGTTTTATAATCACACACACAAATTGTGCTTCAACTTGTTTTTTCATAAATAGGAAACAATATCAATTTGCAACTATTTTCTCAAGTCAATATTGTAGTAGTATATATGAGACTTGATCTTATTTAATATTTTAAGGAAATAAGTTGAAATGTTATTTAATTTGTTTGGTGTTATTTTAAAATAACAAATTTGATTTGTAGATAATTTAGAACGACTTAAATTATTTTTTAAGTTTATGGCATGCTATGGAAAATTTTGAGAAAATAAATGAAAGATTACCTAAATTCCCTAACTCCCAAAGCTTTTTATGCTAAGAAGGAAATGGAATTTTCATCAAAACTTTTCAAGATATATTTTTTAGTCCTCTTCCTTATTAGGAAGAGGGAACCAATAGGAGCTTGGAAATTTTTTCAGAAAACCTCTCAACTTCCTAGCATTATAGAGGTTGGTGGAGAGATATAGAGGTAGAAATGTGGCTGAGTGTTTTTCAGGCAAGGGATAGGTGGAAAGAAGAAAGCCCATTTTTTGTGGGTTTGGACTAGAGGATGGGCAAAGGGAAAAAGATAATATTTTCCACTTTTCCTTCTAGATTAAAAATTCCTCCCTTTTTTAGTTAAAATGTTGATTTTTGAGTGTTTTACTCACGTGTGAATCTTAGAGTTCATGTCTTTACTAGCTATGATTTTGAGAGTAGTTCCTGTGATTGAATCATATAAACCATCCTCGGCCTCATCATTTGGTTCACAATAGAACCACCCACAGTAGGGTTAGCAACATTCACAATTGGATTTTCAGTTCGGGACACTAGAGTGGTGGATTGATACTGGTACAACAAGGCATGTATGCTTGGATGAAGAGCTATTCACTACTTTTGAAGCAGTGAAAGATGGAAAGAAGCTCTTCATGAGAAATTCTACCACATCATCCATTCAAGGGCAACACTAGGTCAAATTGAAGATGACCTCTAGGAAGGAGCTTATATTAAACAATGTCTTCTATGTTCCTAACATCCTTAAGAATCTTGTTTTTGGTTCATTGCTAAACAAGCATGGCTTTTGGATAGTGTTTGAATCTAATAAGGTCTTTGTGACAAAAAATGTGATGTTTGTGGGAAAGGGGTATATATATGATGAGCTATTTAAGCTCAATATAATGATTTTAAAAGCTAAGAATATTAATGATTAATTCTTCTACTTATTTTCTTGAGTGTTCCAAGGCGTGGCATCGTAAAATAGGTCGTGTTAATTATGATACATTACGTAGATTAATTAATATGGAACATATACCTACATTCCAAATAGATTAAAAAAATATGTGAGACTTATGTTGAGGCAAAAATGACTAGATCATCATTTCATTCGATTCAAAGGAACACTGAAACCCTTGACTTAATCCATAGTGATCTATGTGATTTGAAATTTTTTCAAGCAAGAGGTGGCAATAAGTATTTTATTACTTTTTTGATGATAGCATGAAACATTGCTATGTGTATTTGCTTATAAGGAAAGAAGAAGCTATAGAGAAATTTATTCTTTATAAAATAAAATTTGAGAATCAACTCAACAAAAAGATCAAGGTACTGTATAGTGATCGTAGTGGTGAATTTTGTGCACAATATGGAGTTATTCATGAAACCATAGCACCTTATTCACCTGAGAAAATTGGAGTGGCTAAATGTAAGAATCATACCTTGAAAGAAATTATGAATGCAATGCTATTAAGTTCTAAGTTGCCATAAAACTTGTGGGCGAATCTATTTTGTTAGCTAACTACCTTTTAAATAAGGTACCCTAGAAAAAGACACATAAGATATCGTATGAATTATTTAAAGGAAAGGTATCTTCTTATAAATATTTACGAGTGTGGGGGTGTCTTATTAAAGTAGTTGTACCTATACCTAAAAAGGTGAAGATAGTTCCTAAAATAATAGATTGCATCTTCATTGGATATGCACATAATAATAGTGCTTATAGATTTCTTGTGCATAACTCAAAGATCTTAGACATATATAAGAACACGATACTAGAATCAAGGAATGCATCATTCTTTGAACATGTATTTCCAGGTAAATCTCAAGGAGAATCGAGTTCGTCTAAATGAATGTGTGAGACTATGAATGAAGCTAGTCAAAACAAAGAACACTAAACAAGAAGTCGTGGATGAGTTTGAGGTTGAACTCAGATGTAGCAAGAGGGCTAGGATAGAAGTGTCTTATGGTCTAGATTTTTTGACCTACTTGCTAGGAAGTGAACCTCAAACCTATGAAGAGGTTGTGAATTCCTCTGAAGGTCCTTAATGGAAAAAAGCTATTAATACTGAATTTGTGTCCATTCTACAAAATCACACTTGGTAACTAGTTGATTTACCTCTAAGTAGTATAACACTAGGGTCCAAGTGGATTTTCACCAGAAAATGTAGATCAGATAGATCAATTGATAAGTACAAGGCTAGGCTTGTAATTAAGGGATACAGACAACGGCATTGTCGCTCTACGAAATCTTAAAATACATCAAATGGATGTAAAGACAACCTTTCTAAATGGAGAGCAGGTGGAGAAATCTACATGGACTAACCCAAGGTTTTTTTATGCCTAGGGCAAGAAAGAAATGTTTGTAAATTGGTGAAGTCTTTATATGGCTTGAAACAAGCACCAAAATAGTGGCATGAAAATTTTGATAATGTCATGAGGGCAAATGACTTTAAAATCAATGAATGCGACAAATGTGTATATGTCAAGGATAAAGACGATAGTTATGTTATCTTGTGTCTTTACATTGATGACATGCTAATTGTGGATAGTAATGATCAAATGATCAAATCTTCTAAGACTATGTTGAGTTCAAGGTTTGATATGAAAGACATAGGGCCTGTTGATATAATTATGGGAATTAATATATCAAGGATATCAAGCGATCTCATTCTAAGTATTCTAAGTCAATGTCATTATGTTGACAAAATACTTGAGAAATTCAACAATAGTGATTTTTTGAATTGTGATAACACTAGTAAATGTAAATCTACACCTATCTAAGAATAAAAGTGAGAGTGTATCTCAACTAGAATATTCTAGAGTGATAGGAAGTCTTATTTACTGATGAACAAAAATCGACAATGCCGATTTTGCAAATAACTTAGTTTTATATTTTTAAAATTCTCGCAAGCGCACGAATCTATTTTATAGAAAATGACAAGTATACTCCCAAGGTGTATCTAAGGAAAGAATATATGTGGTTTTTAATTTATTATTCGAAATTTTAAAAATGAAATTAAATCCTAAACATCTTGTCACAATATTTTGATTTTTGTTTCCTAATCTAATGACATAAAAAAATAAACATAGATATGGATTCAATAAACAATAATGCAAATTTTTATCATTCATAATAGTGGAGTATTTATGAATATAATAATTAAGTTAATTATGCTTGTTCATATTATTTAGGTTATTAAAGATATAAATTAATATTTGTTGATTTTCTCCTTTTGATATAAAAGTGTCATTAGGTGGGGCCCAAATTATTTTGTTTAATATTACTTGACTAATATCCTTAATCAGGGCCAATTAATTAATTATGTTTTAAATTTCATCTTTATTTCTAAGAAAATAAAAAACTATCTAATCACAATTTTAGGTAGAGTTAGTTAATTAGACTTTATTCAAGATGTCTAAATTAAACCTAAGAATTTAATTATTTGAGTACTAACTTTCAAGTTTTAAAACCATTACTAAAAATAGGTCATCAATACGTTTTTGAATAATATTTCTTATGAAAAACATTTGAAATATAACTTCACTCTAAATACAAGGCGATTGTATCAACAAATAAAAAGAGTATTACTCTAAATCAAATCGGATAATTAAACCTTATAATCTAATTTTCAGATTTAAGTTTGTAATGAAAAATAATATATTTCTCTCTAACTTCCTTAATATAAAATCTTGAATAAAAACAAAATCAATTTATTTTATAGAAATGTTTTACCTATTTAATATTTCGCAAGCATAATAACATTATTCTTATATCATATTTACAAAAAATCAACCATGCTAAATTCATTCACAGACAAATTAAACATAACATATAAGAGTAAAACATAAAAATTAACTGTAAAGAATTCACTTTAAAATTATACCTCAAAAGAATTTGCTAATTCTGTTAATTCTGTTGCTAGAAAACCTCCAAATGGATTTGTATTTCTGTTTACTGACTAATGATTTTTACAATGAGAGAGAAGGTCCTTTTATAGATGAGGAAAAGGCCAAAAAAGGTAGAAAAATATCTCAAAAATTGATTTTCAAAGCATTTGGATAGGCTAGCACGCGTGTGGGGAATAAGATTTGCAGTAGATGAGTATTTGTTGAGCATGTGAGCTATGTGTACGAGGCGTGTGTTGGCTGTGTGTAGGTGTGTGCTAGCTATGTGCGTACATGTTTTGGGTGTGTGTTGGGCGTGCGCGCAGGACTTGGCGTGGCTGCACGTATGATAGGCATGATGCGTGCAACTCGGAGCATTTTTGACCTTTTGACCCTTTTTGTCCAATTTACCATTTGTTTTTACTTTTCCTCACTTTTTTTGTCAACATATTTGTGATGTATTACCTCCAGTATTTGTTTTTTAGTCTTTAAATTATTTTTGACCAAAAATATCTGAAAATAATAAAAATACTCGTGATTTTGAAAAGACAAATTTACAAAAAATATAAGATAAAATCATACAAATATAAATATTTTTAATCAATTAAAGTATATTAAATCATGATAATTTTAGTACTTTTTAAGCACTTATCACAACTCCCAACTAGCTTCTTTCTAGTCTCTTAGCAAGAGAAGCGATAAAAGCTAAAATAAAAACTAAAAATTAAACTATCCTAAATAACTTACGTGGATTGGCACTGTTATATTTAGAATATGCAACAAGATGTTAAACCCCTAAGTTGCCCTAGTGGACAAGTTTAAGTCTCGTGAGAATTTTGAGTAATGATACCCACAAACATTAACAAAAACAAATGAAGAAAAAATAAAACAAATAAAAGAAGAAGTTAACTAAGATTTAAAATAAAGTAAAATTACTAAAATAAAATAAAGAAATGAAATAAAAAAATATCTCATACTTATAATCTCTTTTAAATTTCATAATTAAAATCTTAAGCATAGATTATTTCAACTTCCTAGACATTTATGATTTATTATAATAATTAGTTAAAAATCATTTTCATATTTCATATAAAAATTGTTGTATCAATTTAATTTCACTCAAACTTAGTATTAGGAATCCGAATCCAAATTCGGGTTGACTCTATTCCTCACAAGTCAATACTCTTAAAAACATTGAATCCTATGGGTTCAAACACTCATTCTAATTGATATGCGAAAGAATTGATGTATAAAAATAAATTAATATGTTCGCATATGTATAAAGAAGAAAAGCTCAAAGTGTTATTTTAACATTGATCTCATGAAATGAATCAAACGTAAGGATTTATAAAATATTATACATTACTTTCACGCATCAATCAAATTCATCAAATAATAATATCTTGTAATATGCCTTTTAGAAAATGTAGGAAAAGGAAATGACTTCTAAAGGAATTACTTCCTATATTTTCTTTTACATTAAACTATTTATCACAACTGTTTAGTCTTTTTGAGTCATAATATATATATATATATATATATATATTATGCTATTCATTTTCCTCTCTTTATTTCTCTTATATTCTTTTTTATAAGAGAATCCATTTTTTTAGAGAGTGGACCCATGTATAGATTGTACATTTTTTATATGGTAAGGTGAGTGGTTAATATTTGGCTTTCATGTTTGTATTTGTACAAGTAATCCTAGAAATATCTCTTCTTTTTTAATAGAAGTCATGCATGAATGAAGAAAGGTATATACTATCAATTTCTACTTAAATCATTTAATCTAAGTAAATGAAAAATAAATATATAACACTTAATTAAGATGTAAAAATCCACACATTCAATGCTAAGTCCTATAGAGATCATCTAATAATGCTAAAAAAATAAGAAAAGTGTTTAGAGTAGAAAAAATAATATTTATCACACAGAGGATAATGTGCTCAAAATATTTCTCACAAGGGTAGTCTCCACAATTTGAATCTTGAACACTCATTTTGGGTTTGATATAATTTCCACACCTTATCAAGAAGTACTAGTAATTACAAAAACTAACTAATTATCATATACTCCATGATATGTTTTCAAAAATTAATCTAAGAGTTTAAAATACTTAATTATTTACTTTAATTTGATTTAAATAAATGATAAATGTTTTTGAGAATTTTTTTAAAAACTAATCCTAAAATTCTAAAAATTACTAAACCACACAAAAAAAATAAAATCAAACACAATAAAAATGTAAATGTAAATATATATATTTTTTAAATTGTTAAAACTTTTGAAATTAAGCATGGTAACTTTTCATCACCCCCAATCTAGAACTTACATTGTCCTCAATGTAACAATTGTAAATTAAAGATAAAGAGAACAGAGAAGAAAAATTACCTATTTCCTGAGAATATGCAAGTAGTGATTGAGAAATACAGGTGCATCTATCATGTTCATCATTAAAGTCCACACTGATAGATTGCTGTGAATTTCTAATATCTCAACAAATATATTTAGTTTTAATAATTCTAAAATTATTCACATGCAATTAAACTAAAATAAACAAAAGAAAATAAATAAAAGAAATTTACCTAAAATTATGGGTTACCTCCCATCCAACGCGTAGTTTCACGTCTTAGTAAGACGTAACTTGAGGGATTTTATTTCAAGTAAAATCAATGTCCTTATATCATTGAGTCAATCAAACCTATAGGTAAGACAAGTTTGTCTACCTATACTTTTTAAGTCATGCCCTATGGATTTTCAAAGTTTTATCTACTTAAGACTACGGACATGATTGTGGGTTTTAGACAACCCACTTCTAGGTGCAAGTCAAATAACTAAGACATCAAAACACATTTTTACCTAGATCTAAGAAAGCACCTACCTCATTTTATCACAGATTATAATTAAAAACTTTGAAATTTTGGAGATAACTTTAGCAATTATTTATTTTATTTTATTTTATTATAATCTCTAAGTTGCATAACATACTCAATATTAACCAAGAGTACTCCCAGGAAAGAATGGTGGGGCAAGGCCTCCTTAAAAACCATCCACCTAGACAAAGTAACGTTTACAAGAAAAACTAGTGACACAAAGGCTTCCAAGAACTTGTCTCCTAGATAGAACTCCCTTAGATCTTTACTTTTCATACTATTAAAATCTAAGTTAATTAAGATAATAAATTAAGTTAAGTAAAAATCTAAGTTAATTAAGTTAATAAATTAAGTTAAGCAAAAATCGAAGTTATTTAAGGTAATAAATTAAATTAAGTGAAAATATAAGTTAATTAAGTTAATAAATTAAGTTAGTGAAAATATAAGTTAATTATGTTAATAAATTAATTTAATTGAAAATATAAGTTAATTAAGGTAAGTAAAAATCTAAGTTAATTAGTTTTTATTTTTATTTTTTAGAGCTCATTATTTAAATAAATCTTTTTTTAAATATTTTTTGAACTTAAAATAAATAAAAAATCACAATTATTTATAACACAAAAGTTTTTAAAATTTTGATAAGTAATTTAAAAACATTATTTCTTATGCGGCAACAGCACCAAAAACTTGATGAACAAAAATTAGCAAATGGCTTTAAAATCAACGAATGTGATGAATGTGCATATGTCAAGGACAAAGAAGATGGTTATGTTATCTTGTGTCTTTACGTTGATGACATGCTAATTGTGGGTAGTAATGATCTAATGATCAAATGGTTGATGACATGGAGCGTGTTGATATAATTATGGGAGTTAAGATATTAAGGATATCAAATGGTTTCATTCTAAGTATTCTAAGTCAATGTCATTATGTTGACAAAATGCTTGAGAAATTCAACAAGGGTGATTTTGGAATTGTGAGAACACCAGTAGATGTAAATCTACACCTATCTAAGAATAAAAATGAAAATGTGTCTCAACTATAATATTCTAGAGTGATAGGAAGTTTTATGTATTTGATGTGTTGTACGAGAAAAGACATAGCTTAAAATGTAAGTAAACTAAGTAGGTATACTTGTAATCCATGATCTAATCACTACAAAGGTATTATAAGACTACTTAAATACTTAAGATAATTTTTCGCTCACTGTGGGTGTTTGAACTCTATTGAAGGAACATAACTCTAGATAGAAAATATGCAACAAAATTTTTTTTCTTACCTTTCCTTATGTCTCTCTCTTTTTCTCTTTTCGTTTCTTTTTTCCCTTTTTCCTATTTATATTCTTTTTCCTTTACTCTTTCTTTTTTTT
This sequence comes from Hippophae gyantsensis, assembly GCA_030763125.1. Lineage (NCBI taxonomy): Eukaryota > Viridiplantae > Streptophyta > Magnoliopsida > Rosales > Elaeagnaceae > Hippophae > Hippophae gyantsensis. Next base: position 53,018,505 of record CM061031.1, on the reverse strand, counting down.
CCCTTTCTTTCTCAACTACCTTGTTTCTCTTCTTCTCTTTTCTCAACTCACTTTCTTTTTTCATTTTTCCCATTCTCTACTTCTCACTTTATATAAATAATGAGAATTACAACCACAAAGCTTATAAAAATAGAATAAAATGGAAAATTAAAAGCTTTTTAGGAACGAAAGTTGAGAAATATAAACAGAGAAACAAAAATTTAAAAATTTGAAACTGAAGAAAATGAAATGAAAATTGAAGATGAAAGGAAAATTGAATACATAATTATTTACAATTTTTAATTCATAATTTCTAACAGTCTCTCACATGAATAAAAATTAACATAGATTTTAACTCAAATTTTGAGACCAAAATAGAGTTCAACTGATTGAAACCTGCATAGGATAGGTAGGTGTTACCCTTTGAACCTTTCTTTATGAAAGTACATTTATCTTATTGACTAACCAATATATACGATGTCCTTGAATTGTTCTACCGTTTATATAAGCGATGGCATTCTTCACACAAGAGTTTTTCTTGATACAATTCAGTTCTCACTGTTATGTTCATTTTGGCCATGAACATATGTCTAGTTCAGTGAGAGTCTTTAAAGAATTGAGCCCTATACAATTCTCTTTCGAAATAGTTCCACTCCTCCTTCACATATGTGATCTCTTATGTTTAAAAGTAATATGCAGAGAGTAACCCATATACTCTGCTCGGTATTCTCTTCATAAGAATCATTAATAGCCTTAACTTACTCTATATCTTATATGTATCACTATTTTCATCATAGAAATGGACTTGAGGATAAACCTACAATGATCTCACTAAGTCTTTACAATTAGATTGTCCCTTTGAACCAAGATCTTGGGATCTCTAGTCAAAAAGGTTAGATTTCCTTTGCAAATCCTTATTCATTCATGGGCTTTAGTCTCATTCCTTTCGATGACTTATCAACTAACTCTCGATTTAACCCTTTAGTTAAGGGATCCGTTATGTTATCCTTTGACTTCACATAGTCAATATAGATAACTCTAGTTAAGAGTAGTTGTCTAATGGTATTATGTCTATGAAGTTTATGTCGAGACTTACCATTATACATATTGCTCTGTGCCCTACCAATAGTAAATTGATTATTACAATGAATGCATATTACAGGTACAAACTAAACCCACTTACGAATATCCTCTAAATAATTATATATCCATTCAGATTCTTCACCACATTTATCAAAAGCGATGAACTTAGATTCCATCATGGATATTGTTGAAGGATTATATTGTCCCACATCGACTAGGCGTTCGACTGTAGTGTAGTTTATAAGTGTAGGCAACCCTTAACTCAATGAGATCTTATTGGGTTGAGTTAGGCCTTGGGCTTATATAACATGGTATCAAAGCTAGGCCCTGAGTTCATCGTGGTTTGTGGCCTTCGTTGCCCCTGTCCGATATGATGGGGGGTGTTGAAGGATTATATTGTCCCACATCAACAAGGCGTTCAACTGTAGTGAAGTTTATAAGTGTAGGCAACCCTTAACTCAATGAGATCTTATTGGGTTGAGTTAGGCCTTGGGCTTATATAACAGATATAGAAATACATTTCTATTTAGAGGACTTTTATGAAACAGCTGCACCACCAAAATATGAACACATATCCATCGATAGACTTTGATTCTTTCATATTAGATCTAATACAACTGGATATCTAGTGTAGTGCATTCCATATCTACGTGTATATCTTAGGTATCTAAATCTGTATGCAGTCACGCATGTGAAATCCAAGATATCAAATCAGAGATGTATGATGAAGGGTTGGTACTTAGTAAAACATTCCAAGTTACAACAATTATTGAAAATTTTCCCCCTTCATGGATAGGGTTGAAGGCCTACCTTAAGCACAAATGAAGGAAAGTGTCTTTGAAATACTTGTTGATAAAATTCAAAGTGGAAGAAGATGACAAGGTTTCTTGTAAAAGAGGATATATCCCATCAGCACCCAAGGCTAATGTGATGGAACATGGTCAAAGTTCCAAGTACAATAAGAATAAGGGTAAGGGCAAGCTAGGTAAAGGGTCTAAATTGGGACCTAAAGAAGAAACTTTTAAGAAGTTAAGCTTTAGAAGGATTTGCTTGAATTGTTAGAAGATAGGGCACAAAGCCCCAGATTGCAAGTTTCCAAAAAAATAGGAATTATGACATGTGTGTAGTCATTTTTGAGGCAAACTTAGTGGGATCAAACCCAAAGTTGTGGTAGATTGTTACTGATGCAACGAGGCACATATACTCAAATAAGGATCTATTCACTACATTTGAAGAATTGAATGATGGAGAGATGCTCTTTATGGGAAATTCTACCACATTAGCCATTCAAGGGAAGGCCACTTCAAACTTAAGATGACCTATGGGAAAAATCTTACCTTAAACATTGTACTCTATATGCTAGACATTTGTAAGAATCTTGTTTCTGGATCCTTGCTAAACAAGCATGGATTTTGGATAGTTTTTGAATGTGATAAGGTCATTGTGACCAAAAATGGGATATTTGTAAGAAAGGGGTATGTATCTGATGGGCTATTTAAGCTCAATGTAATGACTGTAAAAGCTAAGAATATTAATAAGATTAATTCTTATACTTATTTTCTTGAGTCTTCCAACTTATGGCATGGTAGACTAGGTGATGTTAATTATGATATATTGTGTAAACTAATTAACATGGAATATATACCCATATTCCAAATAGATTCAAAGCATAAGTATGAAACTTGTGTTGAGGAAAATATTACTAGGTCATCGTTTCATTTGATTGAAAGGAACACTGAACCCCTTAATTTAATCCATAGTGATCTAAGTGATTTGAAATTTCTTCAAACAAGGGTCTGCAATAAGTATTTTATTACTTTTTTTTATGATAGCACAAAATATTGCTTTGTATATTTTCTTAAAAGCAAACACAAAGCTATAAAGAAATTTATTATTTATAAAATAGAAGTTTAGAATCAACATAACAAGAAGATTAAGGTACTGCATTGTGGTCGCGGTGGTAAATATGAAGCATCGTTTGGTGAATTATGTGCATAGCATATAATTATTCATGAAACCACAACGCCTTATTCACCTCAGCAAATTGGAGTTGCTGAACGTAAGAATTGTACCTTCAAAGAAATGATGAATGCAATGCTATTAAGTTCTAGGTTGCCATAGAACTTATGGGGGAAATCTATTTTTCACTAACTACCATTTAAATAAGGTACCTCAGAAAAAAACATATAAGGCACCATATGAATTATACGAGTGTAAGGGTGTCTAGCTAAAGTAGCCATACCTATACCTAAGAAGGTAAAGATTGGTAAAAAAAATAGTTTGCATCTTCATTGAATATGAAAATAATAGTAGTGCTTATCGATTTCTTGTGCATGAGTCAAAGATTCCAGATATACATAAGAACACAATAATGGAATAAAGGAATGTATCATTCTTTGAACATGTATTTCCAAGTAAATCTCAAGGAGAATTAAGTTCGTTTAAATGAACGTATGAGACTATGAATAAATATAGTCAAAACAAAGAACATGAATAAGAGTTTGAGGTTGAACTCGGATTTAGTAAGAAGGCTAGATAGAAACATCCTATGGTCTAGATTTTTTGACCTACTTGCTAGAAAGTGAACATAAAACCTTTTAAGAGGTTATGAATTCTTTGTAAGGTCCTCAATGGCAAGAAGCCAATATTAGTGAAATTGAATCCATTTTTCCAAATCACACTTGAGAACTAGTTGATTTACCTCCAAGTACTAAAACACTAGGGTCCAAGTGGATTTTCACAAGAAAACATAAATCAGATATATCAATTGATAAGTAAAAGACCAAACTTGTAATTAAATGATACAAATAAAAACATGCCCTTGATTACTTTGATACTTATTCTCTTATGATGAGAATATCATCCATAAGGATGATAATTGCTATTTTCACTCTACGACATCTTGAAATATATCAAAGGAAAGGTCTATAAATTGGTGTAGATGAAGAATTATATATAGACCAAACCAATGGGTTTTCATGCCTAGGGCAAGAAGGAAAGGTCTATAAATTGGTGTAGTCTTTATATGGCTTGAAAAAAACATCAAAATAGTTGCATGAAAAGTTTGATAGTGTCATGAGGTCAAATGGATTTAAAATCAATGAATGTGACAAATGTGTATATGTTAAGGACAAAGAATATGGTTATGTTATCTTATGTCTTTATGTTGATGACATTCTAATTATGGGTAGTAATGATCAAATTATCAAATCTACTAAGTCTATGTTGAATAAAAGGTTTGATATGAAAGATATGAGGCTTACTGATGTGATTCTGGGAATTACAATATTAAGGATATCAAGTGGTCTTATTCTAAGTCAATGTCATTATGTTGAAAAAATACTTAGAAATTCAACAAGGGCAATTTTGGAATGGTGAGAGCACCAGTAGATGTGAATCTATACCTCTCTAAGAATAAAAGTGAGAATGTGTCTCCACTAGATTATTTTAGAGTGATAGGAATTCTTATGTGCTTGATGAGTTGTACGAGAATAAACATAACTTATGATGTAAGCAAACTAAGTACGTATACTAGTAATCTAGGATATGATCACTGAAAATATATTATAAGATATCCAGTTGTGTTAGAAGGATACAGTGATGTAAATTGGATATATGACATGAAAGACTCAAAGTCTACAAGTGAATATGTGTTCATAATGGATGGGGTAGCTATTTCATAGAAGTCCTCTAAATAGACGTGCATTACTAGGTCCATGATGGAATCTGAGTTCATCGCTTTGGATAAATGTGTCCAAGAAGCCAAATGGCTATGCAATTTTTTAGAGGATATTCAAAAGTGGGTAAAGCCTATACCAATAGTATGCATTCATTGTAATATTCAATCTGCTATTGGTAGGGTACAGAGAAATATGTATAATGATAAGTCTTAACATATATGTCATAGACATAATACCGTTAGTTAACTACTCTCAACTAGGGTATCTCTATTGACTATGTGAATTCAAAGGATAACATAGTAGATCCCTTAACTAAAGGGTTAAATCAAGAGTTAATTGATAAGTCATCGTGAGAAATGAGACTTAAGCTTATGAATGAATAAGGATTTGCAAAGGAAACCCAACCTATTTGACTGGAGATCCCAAGATCTAGGTTCAAAAGGACAACCTAATTGTAAAGACTTAGTGATATTACTGTAAAGGGTTTACCCTAAAGTTCATTCATATGATGAAAATAGTAATATCTATAAGACACAAAGTAAGTTAAGGCTTTTAATGATTCTTCTAAAAATAATACTGAGCAGAGTATGCATGTTACTCATTGTGGATTACTTTTAAAGATAAAAGATCATCTACGTTAGGGAGAAGTGGTACTCTTTCGAAAGAGAATTGTATAGGACTCAATTCTTTAGAGACTATCATAGAACAAGGCATATATTCATGGCCAAATCAAACATAATAGTAAGAACTAAATTGTGTCAGGAAAGACACTTGTGTGAAGTATGTCATCACTTACATAAATGCTAGAAAAGTTTAAGGACATCGTGTCTACTGATTTGTTAGTAAGGTAAATATACCTTTACAAAGGAAGGTTTGAAAGAGTAACACCTACCTATCCTTTGTAGGTTTCAATCCGTTAAATTTTATTTCTGTGTCAAAATTTGATTTAAAATATATGTCAATTTTTATTCATGTGGGGGATTGCTAGAAAATGATTCTATATTTAATTACCATTTCTATCTCTTCATCTTCAATTTCGATTTCATTTTATTCAGTTTCAATTTTTGCTTGCTCTGCTTCCGTTTCTAACAAGATTAAGTTTTTTGTTTTGCTTTTGTTTTTTTCTATTTTTTTTGAAAATTTTTCCTTTTCTGAATTAAAACTCTTTTTCATTTCCGAATTGAAGAATTGAATCTTCCTTCCCATAGGTATATATATATATATATACCTATTCAGATTAGAAGAAAATGGAAGAAAAGAAACCGAGTGGAAAAATAAAAAAGAAAAGAAAACAGAGCATCGGAGAAGGGAAAAAGGAAGAAAGAGAAGAAGAATATATATATATATATATATATTGTGTTTTCCATCTAGAGTTTGGTTCCTTCAATAGAGTTCACACACTTGAAAGTTCGTAGAATAATAAACTATAATGTAAAGTTATTATCGTTTAATCGTTGTATCATGGGAGATAATATATATATATTTATATTTGAATATTTCTAATTTTAATAAAATAATTTTATTCTTAAATTTGTTTGTCCATGTATTATTTCTAACAATTTTATAGTCCAGCATCTTATACTTAAGAAAGTGACCAAGCAAAAATTTCTTGGCACCATCATTTTAAGTTTGATAATTTCGGTCCATTGATTCTCACAAGTCTTTAGTCATCTTTTCCTTATTGTACTAATTGTACATGGAATTGGTTAGACTATTCCGAATATAGTTGCGACATAGATAATCAGAATGCTTCCATACTTCAATACCACTAGTAACTAAAAAACTTGTTTACCCTCAGGTTGATCGGGAGCTTCTTCAGTCAAGAACCTGACCAAGTTCAAGATGGTGAGATAGAACATCATCTTACTCTTTCATCTCTTAAAGTTCAAACCATTAAACTTCTCTGGTTTCTCTGCCATAACATGGTTCATAGGAATAAAAACCGATAATATTAGGGTTATCTCATTAGCCACACAAGGCCTCAGTATTTGGTTCATAATAGAACCACCTATAGTAAGGTCAGTAATAAATAAATGATATAAATATGTTAATTTACATTCATATTTGTAATTTTATTAATTATAGTAATTAAATAATTTTAAAAATAAAAAACTTTATTTATTTATAAAATTATAAAAAAACATATGTAAAGCAATATATATATATATTAAAACTGAAATACAAATATAAAGTAAAGAAAATTAATAAATGGTAAACGACATAGAGAAACGGTCAAAACAATGATAGAAATGAAGTAATAAATAATAAATTATGTAGTAATTAAAAGAGAAATAGAGATGTAGTAATAAAGAGAAAGAGATAATGAATTTGAATTAATAAAAGCAATATTAATAAATGATGATGAGAATTAATAAAGAGATGTAGTTATAATAGAATAGATTATGTATATAGCGTAACAGATAAATATAACATATTATGAGTAATTGTTTTGTCCCAAAATATTTGTTAGTTTTTTTTTTGTATTTGTTTGTCCAAAAAATGACAAAAACAAAATATTAGAAATTATCTTAAGATTGTTGGAAATAATACATGGAAATAAAATTATTTTATTAAAATTAAAAATACACAAATATAAAATATATATTATAAACATAATATTTAAATAGAGTAAAAACAAAATTGAGGCATGTGTATCACAAAGTGTCCTTAAGATAATTTTTCGTTCACTGTGAATGTTAGAGAACGATGAAAACTTATCTCACAAGATGCAATGATTAAATAATAATAATCTTACACCACAGTTTATTATTTCAAGAGCTTCCAAGTGTTTGAACTCTATTAAATGAAACTAACTCTATATAAAAAATACAAAAAAAATATTTTTTTCTGTATCGTACTCTCTCTTTCCTGTTTCTTTTTTCTTTTTCTTCTCTTTCTTTCTTTTTTTTCCTTATTCTCTTTCTTCCTTTTTCCCTTATTCTCTTATGCTCTATTTTGTTTTTCTTTTTTTCTTTTCTTCCTTTTTCTTCTTCTCTGAATAGGTATATATATACCCATGAGAAATGAAAGAATCAATTCTTCAATTTAGAAACGAAAAAGAGTTTTAATTTAGAAACAAAACAATTTTCAAAAAGAGAAATGAAGAAAAGGACAATAGAACGAAAAACTTAAAGCTTGTTAGAAACGGAAGCAAGCAGAAATTGAAACTGAAGAAAATGAAACGGAAATTGAAGATGAAGAGATAGAAATGGAAATTAAATACAAAGCTATTTTCTAATAAATTTTAACTCATAATTTCTAACAATATTTTCTAAAACAATACGAGAAATTGGTACTCTTTTTGGTCAAACACCAATGTTTAAAAATTATGTTGTTATAATTAAAAAAGAAAATTGCTTCAGAAAATATTGACGCAAACACACCAATGTGGCTAGTTCAAAATTAGACACTATAGCCATGTTTCCAACAAGCAATATATGACTATACTTAATTTCTCTATGGATTGTATGAGGAATGCAATCATGAGGTATGTATGAAATTCCTCTTGCGGCACTAATAGCTATGTTATATCATGAAGGTCAATCTAATACATGCTTGCTCAATTCTTTCCCTGCATCATATGTATGTTCAAATCTATTACTATGAAAGCAATGCATGGTTTTAAGTTACGTTTGTTTTAACTTCTGATAATTTGTAAAAGTTCTTATGAAATATACGTGAATAAGGGTTTGTTTGTAACTGTTTCTCTTATTGGTTGAAAGTGGTTTCTAATGGCTTAAAGAACTTATTGAAATGTATGATAATCATTAAGAGAAATGCTTCCAAAATTTTGAGAAGTATTATTAATAGTTTTAGGAAAAGTAGGTAATAATTACTTTTAGAATAAGTAGTTTTAAATGCATGTTCCCTTCATAAAATTATTACTAAAGTGTCACTCAAAATCACTTCTATTATTTGTCATCCCAAACATCAAAATGCTTATCTTAAAACTACTTTTATCCAAACCACTTCATTTTAAATGTTTTTGTACATTTAAGCTTCTAACCATACAATTTTTAAAATATATAGATTTCTAATCTCAAATGAATTTTATGGTTTGTTATTTGGATTTTTCTATAAAAATTTATATTTGTTTTACCAAAGTATGCTATGTGAAAATCGAGTTGAAATTACTGTTATGATTTGGTTTGTATTTTCTTGGTTTTAAAATTCATTTACAAATGAGATTTGGATAAGTTATATCTAGTTTGAACTTTTTGGTCTAATTTCTGATTATTTTTACAAAAATATATTTAGATAAATCTATTGAAGGTTAAACCAATTTAACTGAGGGTATGTCTAATGGGAATTGTGCTGGAAATCACAATTTTGAAATAAATTTTAATTTTTGTTTATGGAAGGGATTTACTAATCCTATATTGAAGTGTGTTACATCTTCTTTTAAATCTTGAAATTTTTAGTTTTTGTATCTTTTTACTAAATTATATTTGAATATTTCTGTGAAATGTTATATCTACATATGTGATGATAGGTGAGAAGTGCTTTGAAACTATTTATAGAGATGATATAATTTGAAATTTCATTTTTAAAATAGATTTACTAATTTATAATTAGCATAGATTACCTCTCAAGAAGCTTGGAATGCCCATTTTGTGTAGGATTTTATAAAAAAACAAAATTTGCGTATTTTTACAGATGTTATGATTGTTTGATTGAAGATAATGTGTTATGAATTTGAAAATAGTTTTCACCCAAATTTATGGCTAATGGCTTGAATTCTATTTTTGTATTTTAGTTATATTATTTGAACAGATTTGATTCTATATACTTGCAAGTTGAATTGACGTAAAAGTATACCTTTTGATTTGGGACTAGGAGCATAAAACTACCGCTAGATTTAACACTTTGATTTCAATTTAAGAATTAAAGAGAAAACTGAGTTAAAAGTTACCATGTTTTAGAATCTTATGCTAATTATATTTTATTCCCACAATGTACAGAGCAATTTATAAAAATGTTTAAAATGTTTACTTTGTTGCAATTATGTCCACGATGTATAGATAACGATAAATATATGCCCAAAAACATTTTTTTAAAGTTACTATTATGCCTACAACGTATGGATAATGATGCAATTATGTCCAAAATTAGGCATATTTTTATCGTTAACCATAAATTATGGGCATAATTGCAACAAAGTAAACGTTTTGGATATTTTTACAAATTACACACTACTCAAATTTTACAAGTATTTATTTATTATTGATTTATAACATATAATCTTATTTTGTTAAAACTTTATAAGTTTGATAGTTTTGGCAACAAAAATTTAATATTTTATATATTTAGTAATTAATTCTTGCCAATAATGTTAGTTCATAAATATAATTTTTTTTATCAGAGCATAGAAGTCTATATCCAACTTTTGGTAGTAACATATGGATTATTATGCATATCATTATATATTATTTTTAAACCATCAAAAAAGCACCACCCTTAAATTCAACTCTTAAAGAAGCATTATCTTCTTTAGATGCCACCTTAGGGGAAGAAGCAATAAATGATGAAATGGACTCTTTTCAGTATAATAAGACTTGGCATTTAGTTGACTTACCTCCTGGTTGCAAAACCATTGGATGTAAATGGATACTAAAGAAGAAATTAAAACCCGATGGTACTATTGAAAAGTACAAAGCTCGTCTTGTAGTTAAAGGGTATAGGCAAAGGAAAAATATATATTTCTTTGATACCTTTTCACCAGTCACACGAATAACTTTCATATGTGTACTTTTTTCTCTTGCTGTTATCCATGATTTAGTAGTACACCAAATGGATGTTAAAATTGCTTTCTTAAATGGTGACTGAGAAGAAGAAATTTATATGGATCAACTTGAAGGTTTTGTTATCCCAGGTCAAGAAAATAAAGTTTGTAAACTAGATAAATCCCTTTACGGTCTAAAATAAGCACTTAAGCAATGGCATGAAAACTTTGATAATCTAGTTATCTCACATGGATTCAAAATAAATGAAAGTGACAAATGCATATATTATAAATTAGAAGATAACATTTGCACTATTATATGTTTATATGTGGATGACATGCTTATTTTTGGATCAAATATTCATGTTGTGAATAATGTGAAAACTTTGTTAAGTGTTAATTTTGATATGAAACATCATCGAGAAGCGAGTGTAATCCTTGGTATAAAGATTACTAGGTCTGAAAAGGGAATTTCTCTATATTAATCTCATTACATTCAGAAGATCTTAAATAAATATAATTACTTTAATTGCAAACCTGCATGTACTCCGTATGATCCTAGTGTAAAGTTATTCAAGAACACCAGAGACGGTGTTAGACAAACTGAGTATGCGAGCATCATTGGTAGCTTACGTTATGCTACTGATTGCACTAGACCAGACATAACTTATGTTGTGGGACTACTATATAGGTTTACCAGTAGACCTAGTGTAAAGCATTGGAATGCTATTGAAAGGATTATGAGATACCTTAAGAGAACTATGTACCTTGGATTACATTATAAAAAGTTTCCCGCTATTCTAGAAGGATACAGCGATGCAGATTGGAACACTTTATCAGAAGACTCCAAAACAACTAGCGGCTATATATTTAACATAGTTGGTGAATTTATTTCTTGGAAGTCTAAGAAATAGACAATATTGGCTCAATCTACACTGGAGTCTAAAATGATAGCACTAGCCACTACTAGTGAAGCAGGTTGGTTAAGAAGTCTATTAGCTAAGATCCCTTTATGAGAAAGACTGATACCAATTGTCTTGATCCACATCGATAGTACCACGGCTATTGCAAAGATTTATAACCGTTAATACAAAGACAAGAGACGACAGATAAATCATAAGCATAGTACTGTTAGAGAATTTCTCTCTACAAGAGCTGTAAGAGTGGATCATGTACGGTCTGATGAAAATTTGGCAGATCCTTTGATGAAAATTTGGCAGATCCTTTGACGAAAGGATTACCGAGAGAGAAGGTTTTCAAAACCTCAAAAGGAATGAGACTAATTCCCTTAGAATGAAGAGTCACTCATGATGGTAACCCAATTTATAGACTGGAGATCCCAATAATAAGTTCAAAGGGTAATAACAAGTCATGAAGTGATATGAGATGAATTATGCTATTTTGAAATCCCATTCTATATTAGTAGAAGCATGAAGTCCAAAAGTGATAGAAAAGGATGAGTTAATTGTTAAACTCTTAATGAGTTCTATACTCTATGTGGAGTGGAGTACATAGTTACAAGAGTGCTCTTGATAGACTCACCTATGTGAATGTGGAAGTGTGGTCGCTTCCTATGGAAACTTTTTGGGCAAACTTTACTAGAGCGTTCACTATACTAGGATACACATGCATGGTCGTAAAGCACGGGCTTTTCGAACTACACCTAGGAAAGATTGTGTGTGTAATTATTGTTAGAGATATAGTTCAAAACTATGAGTTACTCTAGTATATTCTAAATCATCAACATTATGCAAAGGTTCAAGTCAATAGACACCTTTTGCTTATGCATAATCTTATATTTTTAATTGATCGGTTACTCGATGAAAATTATTTTTTTATATAAAATTCAAGTAGGGGATTGTTGGAAAAAAGTGAATATTTATAAAAAAAACTAGTTAAGCCAATTTTTAGCCTTGTCCTACATTACCTATACGATGTATAAATAGTAAAGAGTTGGCTATTGGGATTAGGCCCCAAGAGATACCTACTTTTGTGGAAGGGGAGAGAACCTAGGCAAATGTGATATCACACGCACGCGCGTGCAAATTGTCGTCACCATCCATCCGACCGACTGGCCTTACTGTGCCTAGCTGAGTTGAGTCAGAGTTCGAGTCCGAGTCCGAGTGCGTGTGTGTGTGTGTGTGAGGTGAGGTGGCATTTTATTTTTTGGAAATTTTTTTATTAAAATACTTTCCCACTCAAAAAACAATTGGTTGTTACATTTTTATTTAGAAAAAATAGTCGTTATTTTCTTTTACTTAGAATATGGTCGTTATTTTCTTTTACTCAGAATATGGCCATTGTTTTCTTTTACTCAGAATATGACCATTAAATGGTCGTTACTCTTCTTTATTCAGAAAATGGCTATTACTCTTCTTTACTCAAAAAATGACCGTTACTCTTCATTACTCAAAGAAATGGCTGTTACGCTATCTATCCCCAGACATTATCATTATTATCATTATGGCCACATGGTTTCTGAAACCTATTAATAGAAGGCCTTAGCTCTCAGTTTCAATTCAACAATCTACAAACTCATCTCACTAAGGAAAAAAATTCTCTCAGCAATCCTATATTACTTTTGAGTTTTCCGAGCAACAAATTTTTCAAGTGTAGCATTCTGGTCTTCATCAGTGCAGTGAAGTTCCGAGATAGAAAAAAAATATTTTGGGTTGTTTTATCTTAGAGACGACGGGGTTGTGTTTGCTTGCACAAATTTGGACAGTGCCATGAAACGTCTTAAAGAGAGCAACCTAGTCCGCGACTCAATCCAAGCAGTTCATTTCAGGTTATCGATAATATTGTTCCAACACTGTTTTAACTTACTTGTTTCAACAATTATTTTCCAAACCAATTCTTTAGAATTGTTTTATCCCCAATGCTAATCATAACTGATTTCTATTGCACACTCTTCTATGTAAAATCAAGATGATAGGAGGATAGTTGAGAAGACATGAAGTGCAATAGTGGTATTCATGTGCAATTCTATATGAAAAATGATATTCATAATTTTACATGAGCATTCAATTGATTGTTTTGTATCAGTTTTAGCAGAAAAATTGAATGGATGTGAGAGAAGAAAATATAAGGGACGAGAAGTGGGTGCGCGAAGTAACACACAGAATTAAAAATGACATAAATATGCCTTCATTAATGGCTCATATTGATCAAACTTGATCAACCTTGTCCTCTTTTTAACATTTGGGACTAAAATGTACCTATTTGAAAATAAAAAGACTTCTGGTGTATCCCAAAAAATATAGTATTATTGTGTATCATTCTTAAAGCTAAGGTACCACTCAGTATTCAACCCTGTGAATATTTATATATATGTAGATCTTTAATAAAGCTTGAGAGCATCTTCATGTAAATGGATGTTTTAGTTTGACAGTTGCGCTGCTATGGTTTTAATATACATTTATAATAAAAAAAAATTCTTAAAACTTGTCCACTTACTGAATATTTTTAGTCACCCTATTTTATTTTATTTTTCCCTCTCATGTAGCAGTAGCTTTTGACTCAGAGACCTTATTGTTACCTTTGAAGGATAGATAGATTAGTTTGTTAATCTCACCTTGTATGGTTTCTTATGCTTTTAGAATTGATGTGACTTTATTTTTATTTCTTTGTGACCTAGTGATGTTGAAAGTATAATTATGTTTTCTTAGTAGCTCAAGAATTTAATTTATGAGTATTGTCATGACCTTTGCTTGTTATTATTTTATTGAGTTGGATGTGTAGAAAGTGAGATTTAGATATACAACTTGTAGATGTTATGTTTATTTTATGTCAGGTTGTTTTAGAATAAAAAGATAGTGGAGACTCGGCCGAAATTTGATACATTCCAATAATGTAGCCTTGACTTTCCTAAGGTACCTTGGAGCATGTTCAGATAGTATGATTGACATATATAACTATTAATGATATGTTTTTTTTAATAAGCACACTACTCACATACCCATAGTTGAAACTCGAACTCTACTACCATATGAGCTTTATGTTGTTGAGTATATGCTTGCTGGCATGAAAGATGTGTTTTTTAAATAGGTCAAATAAGACATGTTTATATCACAAATAAATAAATACTGATCTCACATATTATAAAATTGATGTCATTTAATCCCTCAAATTCTAAAAATTATTGTCTAAATGGGTCAAATAAGACATGTTCATATCACAAATAAATAAATATAGATCTTATAGATTATAAAGTTGATGTCGATAATCCCTCAAATTCTAAAAATTATTGTCTAGTTCCTTAAAGAAAAAGGATAAATTAAAGATAAATAATATTATTTTAATGATTTTATTATAAAAATATTATTTTTTACTATCAAGTGATTAACACATGTACTATTAAGGAAAAAATAAAATTTAGTATGAAATTATTTAAGAAAAATTAACAATAAAAAAATATTAAATAAAATATTGATTAAAACAAAATATTAAAAAACTATTTTGGGTATTTATTTTTCATATTAACCTCCATTTTATCATTATTAAATGATCAAGTTTTAATCATGTTTTAATTACTTATTAAGAAAGAATTGTATTCTAATATAACAATTACTACAATAATATTTTTATGAGGGACTAAAAGCTAACAAACTAAGCTTTATTCTTAGGGACTTAACTGATAATATCCTAATAGATATAAATAGCACGTTACGCTATAATTTTTATTAAATAAGCACATTAGTCCTATAATTTTTATGTTAGAAACATTAAGTAGTAATTATTTAAAATGAGTACTATAATCATATAGTTTATGAGTTAGATATTACTAATCACGTTATTATAAAAAATAAACAGTTTTAGTCCTATAATTTATTGAAATAATTATTTTTTGTTTCTGAAAAATTATTAAAATTGAGTACTTATAATGCATAACTTTCATAAATAACTTGAATATATGTACACAACTTAAAAATTATGAGATTAAAGTACTTATTTGCATATAATAATAAAACTACTATGATATTTTCCAAAGATTAAGAAAAACAATCAAGTTGTCATCTTAACAGTCCCTTTAGAACCTTAAGAAAAACAACAATGGGGTCATCATTCTCTTTTTCTTTTTCTTAGGGAGAGGTTTCTCTCAACTAGATTGGTGGTGATTTGAAAGCAAGACCAATTATTAGGAAGTCCTAAGATCTCTTGGTCGAATTAGGTTTGGGGTCAATAGCTCAGCAGATCACAAAAATTCAATAAATTGAATAATTGTTCAATTAAATTTATGAAGAGTTGAAAACATGTCAAATTCGATTCTAACAGTGTTTAAAGATCGATCAAAATTTAATTAGTTAAAAAATTGTTCAATTTAATATCACATATGTTCAACTTAACTCCACCGTATTATGCTAACAACTACTGAAATTCTAATCAACTGAATAACCATTAGATTCTAGTGATTAAATTAGACTAATGTGAGAGTATTATTATCAAATTTAATAAAAAGTCAAATAGGAGATTATATTTGATTTTAGACTAATAAGAGATAAGCACAGTATATAATATAAAATACAACCTTATTTAAAATATAAATATAATATTTATTATCTAAAAAAAATTTAAAAATAAGATATGTAAAATAAATGCAAATTAAATTTCGAAGTATGATAAAATAAATTTTATCTATATTAAAATGAACGTTAATAGCTATGAAGTTTTTCATTATTTGAGGATAAACTTTTTAGATTCGCTTTCTTTTTCTAATTGTTTTTTTATTTCTTATTTAATCTAATATCTTATTTTATTTCTATATATATGTATCTATGTGTCATTCTTTTTTATTTGAGATAATTTTATCTTTCCTAAATTTTAAAGAAACAATTTTATGTAATTGTCTAATAATAAACCCATTAGTATTCAATACTATCGATCTTCTGTAAAATTGTTCAACTTCGCTTTAGAAAGCTTGTTATTTTAATATTTACAAATAATAAATTATGTAAAAAGTATAAATGTTACATTTATTATAACAATCATTTTTTTTAAAGATTCACTTATAAAACATTATGTGACAGAAATAATTATTAAATAAATACAAAGTTATTATCAACTGAATTTTTTTTAAATAATTAAAAATCTTAATTATTAAAGATTGAATTATCGATATATATATTTATCATCTAAAAATAGAAATATTCATCTTCCGTCTCGTAATATTTGAGCCTTCCTCCACAATTTCGAGTTTTTTTTAATGTGTTATTAGTATTTCTAGTATCCTAAAATTTGATTTATTGTTTACATTTGTGAAATTATTTGGATCCACATTTCAAGATATCATAGAAATTGAAAGACTAATTTTAATTATTGTTTATATTTCGAAAATCATTTTGATCCACCTTCTAAGAAACAAGGAAATTAAAAGACTCTATTTTTAAGAAAATATTAAATTTTTAAAACTAATATAAGTTTGTTGTATCATTTTTAATTTTAATTGTATAATAACATGTTACCTTATATCAAAATTGCTTCATATAATTTTTTTACAAATATGAGTAAATTCATATTTATCATTCAAAATTTTAAAACATGTGCAAAATAAGACTATATTTATCAATAATATATAACATTTTCAATTATATTAATTAAATATCTTTATATTTTAACATAATGACAATTCATTGTCTTTTCTATTTATTTAATTTAAAAAATTATGCACATCAAATCATATGTTATTTAAATTATTGAAAAAAATATCATCTAATAAAATTTTTGAGCTTGCATATATTTAATATTGTTATATTTATTCTATTACATGACAAACATTCAATAAAATATTTTAATTAATAAATTGTATACGTTAAACAACAAGAATTAATTTTTCTAACTATTCATTCTTGTAAACTAATTTTCTTTCATATTTATGTTAAACGTGAACGATAACTTATCTTTTATAAACAACATTCACCATTTCCACCACCAATTTTGGAATATAAGAACTTGAACAGAATTCTATAGCAAGTAGAATAATTATTTAACAAAACTATAATTAGATTATCAACAAATTAGCAAGCTTAATTGCGACGTATATTTATACTTTTAAATTAATTAAATCTAAAAATTAATCCTAGAAAAATTAGGATTTTTAATAATAAATGAGTTAGCCTATATATATATATTAATTAGAAAACAGTAGGCAATTAATAGAGTTTAAACCACGTTATGTTGATACATATATAATTTAAATTCATATTTTATTAACATATTAATAGAATATACAAATATAATGAGACAAATCTATATAGAATCCTTATCTATGTGTTAAGCTCTAAGGATTCTTATGGCAACCACTGCATCAAACAATCTATTAAGAAATGAAACAAATACAACATAATTGAAATATAAACATAAATACCTTCATCCTAACTGTCCATTGCTGCACTTGCTTGCTACCTCCATGAAAACTCGATCCGACATGAATTTGGCTCTCTTTCAAAGTCAATACATACTAAGTAATATGATTGGTAACCATAAATAAATAACGTAAATCAGATAGTGTAAAAATAATCACGAGAAATAAACTCAACCATGAACAATGAACATACACTATTTTGGGAATTCAACTAATACTACCCAACCCAAACTCATACTACTAAAATACATACATATAGTCTCGAACATTTAGCCACAATTATTATAAAAACCGAGGTCATAGACATACTTTATCAATTTTATCTCTTTAATTTACACAAAATACCAAATTTTTTTACCAATTTTTTTTCTGCTCTTTTTTTCCCTTTCAAATTTCTCTCTTCTACACTAAACACCAAATTTTTTTATTAATTTTTTTCTTTTTTTCCCATATATATATCATATAATTTCCCTCCAACTGCTCGTGTTAAACCCTAGTACCATGTATATTCTCTTCTTTGCTCGAAACCCTCGTGCCGTATTTCATTCTCATGCCACCGCGTTCTAACATATTTCCACTCTCGCTATAGTAGTTCCTTGGCCACTACTTGAATATTTCTCGTAACATCAACTCATATTTTCCTTCATAAATGAATTTCAGTACCAAATCTTGATCGGTATGTAAAGGTTATTTCTAACTGCCTAAAGGTTTGCTTACGTTTAGAACGTGTGGTCACCTGGTTCTTGGCTTGGTGCTGGTGTTGGTTCGTTGGGGTGGTGCACTAATGCTAGTGAGTTGGGGTGGTACGCTAGTGCTGGTGTGTTGGTGCCTAGTGCTTGGCCTGGTGCTGGTGTTGTGCTTGTTTCACTCTAGCATTTCTGTAACAATACATAGAGAGGACCAAAAATAGTATTTTCAGAAAATTTTATTGATATACTATTTACCAATTACCTTGTAATGAGTAATTGTATATTTTCCTGTTTTTGTTGCAGAGCAGTTTCACCAGAGAAGTTTTAGTTGGCCACTATGGCTATTATGAATGTAATTTGAATGGGCTTTGGATTATCAGAATTGAAAACATAAATGAACATCTTAATTGAACAAACGTTGAAAGCCTCAGATGAGCAAGTTAATTCCATTTGGGTTAGTGCTATTAAAATTTCAAATTGTCTATTTCTTTTATCAGTGTCTCATTTTGCTATCTCACCATAATTATGCTTAATTAGCTTCATTAATGAGAGAACCGCACAAGCTGTTGCTGATAACAATTCATTTATGGTAATTTTTACTTGAAGTCCCTTGTTAGATTATTTCAATAGTTACACTGCAGATTGTTGTTGCTATATTATTTTCTGGTAAGTACCTATGTGCACTGTGTTTTGAGCATAGTATTTATTTTTTTCTATTTTGTTATTGATTTCTTTTTCCTGGATCAGAATGTAGTGCATGGAGGTATCAAACTTGGAAATCTTTTGGTAACTCAAAATGACAATGTAAAGATTGCAAATTTCAGTATCACCTAGGTTTTTGAGGTAATCATATTCATCAAACCTTTTCCACTATACAATAGCATTGTGTTGAGCTCTTTTCAGTGAATGTTTTATTCTAGGAAAATACATGTGTATTATTGATTTAGGTGTTTTTAGTTGTACCTTGCTTTATTCTTGATTTTCATTAAATTGTTTGATAATGCGTGAAAATATTTTTATCGCTTATTTTATTAACTTAAGTTTTTGAGAAAGTTGATTTCTTAACATCTTCTAACATGATATAAGAATTGGATGTCCTATGTTTAAAGCCCAAAAAATCCATTGTAAGTATTTAATTTGCATGGTGTATAAAGCAATACATGTGAGAAAGTTATAAATATATAAAAGTATTGTTGGCCTTTTTACTATTAGTTTAAATTTTTGGAAGAGTTGATTTCCTAACATTTTTAACATTGTCTGACAGGAGGACAAGGGAAAACTTAGGCGATCCCGAGAAACTCATGCATTCACTACACGTCTGCGCCTGAATGTTGTGTAGGTTTGAATCTAGTCTGAATTAAAAAACTCCTTTGGGTCCTACTGTTTAATACTTCCATTATATATGTGGTATTAACCATATTTTCCTGGTAAGAAAGTCAATTTTTTCTATTGTCTTAGCTTTGTTGACTGAATGAAACTTTGTATTCATGCATTTGAACCAATTCTAGTAAGATTAGTACGAGTTATGTTTATTGGCATTTTCTATATAAAATAAAAAATCATTTACAATAGATGTTACGATGTGCCTATTTTCAGAGCCTTATAGGCACCCTAACCAATAGATAAAAATAAATACCTATGTGTATTGTGTTTTATCTACTGTTATTTCTATTGTACATTGTATTTATGGTTCATTCTTATTTTATCTACTGTTACCAGCGTACCAGTGCAGCAGGCACACTAGGCAATAGGCGCACCAGCGCAGTGGCACGAGGCACCAGCGCACGAGGCACCAAGCACACCAACACACTAGCGCACTTGGCACTAGGCACCAGGCGCACCAACGCATCAGCGCACCAGACGCACCAGGCGTACCAACGCACCAGGCAGTATGCGAATTATGTTTTGAGTCTCAAAATAGATAAAAATAAATATTATACTCAAGTTATTTCTATTGTACACTGTGTTTATTAATTTTTAGTGTATAATAAACTTCAGAATGTAATTATACTTTTAATTTTAATATAATATGATTTTTAATATTGTTTTTAATAAATTTATTATAATTTATATTAATTTTTAATATTGTAAGTAATATATAATTATATGGTTTTTAATTTATATATACCTTATGACCTCGGTTATTAGCAAGCCGAGCCATAGGTCGTTACCTATAGTCTCTCTCACTTAGGTCTCGGTTCTTATAACCATGGCCATAGACCTACGGTCACGGTTGAAAACCGAGGCCATATGTACTTTTTGTAGTAGTGTCATAGTTTTGTTCTATAAGATATTGTAAAATATTCTCAAGCTCTTACCACTCAAGCACACAATTTTACTCACAAAAGTGTAACAAAAATACTAAAATATACTCAAAATAATTTATAAAACCGAATCAATTTTTAGAGATAATTTTGACAACATTTCGAGTAATTTTTCATGCTTAAAAGGAAGAAAAGAAGGGGTATTTATAGAACCAACCAAGCATCAACAGCCAACCTCACCAAGGCCTCATCGAGGGTTCTCAACAGCCACCTCGTTGGGGTCCCGTGATGGGTCCGATGAGGAGTCCATTGAGATGCCAAAAATATCTCTTTTTTGATCTAAAAATTACCAAGTAAAATTCCATATTTGCCTGCACACAAAATGAAACAAAAACTATAACTCACAACCTAGCAAGCATACTAAGAAACCAACCCTGTAGTGTGGATAACATATTTTCAAACACAATGTACCTAATTATATACATGTGTACATTACTGATCAACAGTAACCAACCTTACAAAAAAGAAGATAAAAACTCTAAGTAAATTAAACAAACTTTGTATTTTGCATACGGAAAAGCCAACAAAAACACAAAGGACTGCAGGACATACAAATTATATATATATTCCAAGGCATTGCTATTAGCCACAAAAATACTATTTATTAAATAAAAAAGTAAATATTAAGTGAAAAAGTGCGCTAATGACTCTATTTTCATAGAGTCATCACACCCCCAAACTTAAATCTTTGCTTGTCCTCAAGTAAAGCTAAGTATAACTAAATAAATATAACTTGGGTAGTATATTCATAAATATATTTCTATTAGTACATGCATATTTCACAAAAACTTTCGCTCTCAAAAGTCATACAAGTTTATGATAAAGAGATTCTCATATTTATCAATCAATGTTCCATCAATGCACTCATGAAATCAACTTATATGAGCATGATAATAAATTAAATCTTAGAACAAGTCTCATAAGTGAATTTTTCACATCTCTCTCCACTAATATAAATATGCACTTAGCTCAAGATTAATAAGGACTTTACATGGTTGTAATGTAAGGCTTAGGTGGAGGGTCGATAGGTGTAGACATTTTAGAGTCTTTCCACACCTTAGCTTTTTTTTTCATCATGCACTTTTTAACTACAATTGAGCTTTTACTTGATATTTTTCACATTCTTTTCATTTTTTTTATTCTACATTGCTTTTCTCTTCTTTTTTTGTTGTTATTTCACAACACACCCAAATTTATTTTCAATTCTATTTTCTTTTTCTTTAGAGGGATACTTGTGTTGTGAGTTTTGCTTCTTCTTTTTTTTACGGGGTGCATTACATTTCACCTTACTCTAAAGCATACACATGATTACATCTTTTTTTTCATACAAGCTAAAGGTGTAAGGGTAGAGGTAATACTTATTAGTTAGGAATTAAATGTGGCTTACAGATATGAAAGGTTCTTTGTTAGGCTCAAATGGGTGACTAAAGATATTAACAATGATTAGCTTGAAAGGCTCAATCGATCCAAATAAGGCCTAAATCATTTCTCTTGCTGAATACTATTTAGGATTTCGCCTCAAGAGATGATCAAATAGATTCTAAAAATTGGTAGATCTAATTAACTCGCATAACTCACTACAAAATTTTCTCAATAAGCACACCAAAATCAATCATGAACATGTGCATAAAAGTTGAATCAATTCAATAAAAACTAACAAACATATCACATTATTAATGTAAATATCTTAACAAATATGTTATATTCCTTATCCTAGTCATGATAACCAATTTTTATCATGGAGTTCATATGTTTCATATCAAGCATACGTGTATTTAGTTTCCATATATTTATCAATTTCTACCAAAATCATGATTAAAAACAGCCTAAAAATTAAAAAACAAACATCCCTAAAAATTTAAAATGCATACTAAATACTAATGTAGAGAACAAAGTTCCCTCCCCCAAACTTAAATTACACATTGTCCCCAATGTGCACATATAAATATGAAAAGGTCAAAGAAAAGAAAACTCCCTTAGTTATGGCACACCACATTTTTCACTGAAATGCTCATTCTTGTTGTGTCATTGCTCTCCACATTTATTCACCTACAAAACAAAAACAATGAAAATATAAGTAAAATAACGTTGGGTTACCTCCCAACCAGCGTCACATTTAACGTCCTTGATTAGACTGTCCTATTAAGTCCTAAGACACATCCCTTTGTATCCATTTACTTTTGAGTTTGCCTGGAAACAACTTGAGTCTTGATTTGTTCAATAATATTTTATGTTTTGGCTCGCAAACACAGTACTCAATTCTCTTTTCATGCCATATTTTTGTTTTCCTTTTGAACTTGTTGGAATTCTTATAA
Source organism: Hippophae gyantsensis (assembly GCA_030763125.1). Classification (NCBI taxonomy): domain Eukaryota; kingdom Viridiplantae; phylum Streptophyta; class Magnoliopsida; order Rosales; family Elaeagnaceae; genus Hippophae; species Hippophae gyantsensis. Next base: position 52,995,353 of record CM061031.1, on the reverse strand, counting down.
GCACTCCACTGTAACTCATCCAATTTATGTATTTATAATAGCTTTTTCACATCTCCATTGGACTCTTTCACTTTCATACTTGATTAAGGATAGAAGGGTAGAAGTGTGAGGTCTAAACTTCATGGCTCTTCAATTGATGGTTTGAGTTTAGATCCTATCTCAAAATTTTCCATTATTGCCTTTGATACATACATGAGAGATGCGTCTTCCAAAAATTTCACACAGTCCATAATATCAACCTTCGATGCCATACTTTCAAAGTTATAATAGGTTGAGTTATTTTCTGGTGAGTTTATGTCCTTAGTTACAGCAGCATCTATTAAAGTCTTAAGTTTGGGTGACGCCACAAATTCTTTTAAGCCATTCCCACAATCAGTAACATTTATCCTTAAATATTCATTAGCATTATCAATATCAGGGGGTTCAGATTCTTTAAAAACTTTAAATATTACTTGTTCATCTTGCACTCTCATTGTAAGTTCACCTCTTTGTACATCAATGAGTGCACTTCCGGTTGCTAAGAATGGATGAACAAGTATGATAGGAATGTAACGGTCATCTTCCATGTCTAGCACAATGAAGTCCGCCAGAAAGATGAATTTGTCTACTTTTACTAACAAATCTTCTACCACACCTTGAGGTCTCTTAATCGATCTATCTGCCATTTGTAATGTTACCGAAGTAGGTTTTGCTTTACCAATCCCCAATCTCTTAAAGATCGATAATGGCATGAGGTTAATACTAGAACCCAAGTCACATAGTGCCTTGCCAAAACGGATATTCCCAATAGTGCAAGGAATGTCAAAACTACCTGGATCTTTTAGTTTTTGTGGTAGTTTTCTATCAAGAATGGCACTACAACCTCCAATCAAGGTTATTGTTTCATGATCACCAAGCCTCTTTTTCTTTGATAGTATATCCTTCATGAATTTGGAATAAGATGGCATTTGTTCAAGTGAGTTTGCAAATGGTATGTTTATGTGTAGCTTCTTGAAGACTTCTAGAAATTTTGAAAACTGGATATTTGACTTTTGCTTTTGTAATCTTTGAGGGAAAGGAATAGTGGGTTTGTAAAGGTTTCTCGTTTTTGGCTGAATTATTTCCTTTCCATTACTCTCTTTATCCACTCATTTCTCCTCCTCCTTTTTAGTTTATGGTTCCTCTTTATCCTTTTTTAGTTTGATAGTCCTCTTTATTCTTTTTAATTTCCTGTTTCTACTCATCCTTTTATGTCTTATGTTCTTGTTCTAAAGTTTTACCACTCCTCAAGGCTATGACATTGCATTGGTCCTTACCTTCTCTTCTTGGGTTTACAATTGTATCACTTGGAAGGTTCCCTTGAGGCCTTTGACTTATAGCCTGAGCAAGTTGCCCCATTTGGTTCTCCAAATTTCGAATTGAAGTCTCTTGAGTTGACACTTTTGTATTCATTGATTGGATGAATTCTTTCATCATCCTCATTAAAGCACTTGTATTGTCCTCAGTAGGTGGCTTTTTCTCTTGGGCTTGTGATTGTTGTGGTTGTTGAAAACCAGGTGGTAAAAATGATTGATGGTTGAATTAACTACCACCTTGAATGTTGTTATTGCTCCAAGAAAAATTTGGATGTTGTCTCCATCCTAGGTTATATGTGTTTGAGTATGGATTATTGTTTCGATTCACATTACCCACATAGCAAATGGATTCAGGATTATTTGGACAATTATCAAACAAATGAGCTCCTCCACAAAACACACATGACACTCCTGAATTTTGGACTTGGTTTATACTCGCTGGCGAGTTTTGTACCTTCAAAAGATTAACCAAAGATGACACTTGAGCTGTAAGTGTTGTGATAACATTTACCTTATGCATTCCGGCTACTTTTCTTGTGGCTGTCATTTTATCCATTGGCCATTGATAATTATTGCTAGCAATTTTCACAAGTAAATCATAAGCTTGATTGTAAGATATGACAAACAAAGCTCCATTAGCTGATGCATCAACGATAATCCTTGTTTGAGCATTGAGATCATTGTAAAAAGTTTCCATTTGAATCCAAGAAGGAATACCATGATGAGGGCACTTCCTTAGCAATTCCTTGAATATTTCCCATGCTTCATATAGAGATTCTTCTTCGTGTTGTTGGTAGGAAGTGATGTCATTCCTAAGCTTGACATTTTTTGTTGGTGGGAAGTATTTCATCAAGAATTTCTCTGCCAAATCATTCCAAGTTGTAATGGAATTAGGTGGCAAAGAGTTTAGCCAAGCTCGGGCACAGTCTCGCAAAGAATAAGGGAATAATCTAAGCCTAAATGCCTCTTCTGTCACACCATTGAACTTAAAAATGAATCTACAACTTTAATAAACAATCTGAGATGAAGATGAAGATGAAGATCCTCTGTCGGTAATCCACTGAATTCTCCAACTGTTTGTAGCATTTGAAACATCACTGGCTTTAATTCAAACTGATTAGCTTGGATGTTTGGCCTTGTAATACTTGGATTCAGCCCTTCCAACGTAGGTATTGCATATTCATTCATAGCTCTATCTCTATCATCTATCAAAAATATTTGATTATTCAAGTTTAGCTCATTATTGTTTATTTCTAATGGATTAACCATTTCTTCCTCTAGGGTGACTTGTTATTTTCTAATTGATCTCAAAGTACGCTCAATTTTAAGATCTAAAGGTAAGATTTTTTTCTCACGAACTCTACTCATACAATAAACTCAACTATATTTCTACAATACTAAAAGAGATGTCTAAATAAAAACAAAAAAAATTAACAACTAAATAAATAAATTAAAGTAAAAATAAATAAATAAGTAAAGAAAAAAAATAAAAATAAAAGTTAACTAGAATAAATAAATAAATAAGTCCCTAAAAAATTATAAATAAATTTAGATTAAAATTAAAGTAAAGAAAAATAAATTAAGAATTTTTTTTAAAAGAAAAAAATAAAATTAATAATTATTACTAGTGTGATATATGATCGCCACACAAATTGTGTGTGCAATAAATACGTAAGTATGCGTATCGTAACAAGTAATATAATGATAAATAAATATCGTTCCCATGAAGATTATTTTTTTTAGAAACTAAAAATAATAAAAATCAATTTTTTTGGTGTTTTTATATCTTAAGAAAGTAAAATTAAAATAACTAAAAATAAATAGCAATAATTAATTAAATCATATTTTGTGACTAAAAAGATATATGAGAAAATATCTAAGATTACTTAATCCTCCAATTTTCTAAACATGTGAATCACTAAAATCCCCGCAATATAATATCAATTAATTACATGATCAATTGAATCTAACCTAGCATGTATTCCTCTCTCAAGTAAACTACACACCATATAGTAATTAATTTAATCACACTCTTATGCCAATTAAATTGCATACTACTCATTAAGTTCATCAATTATAGATCACACACATAAGAATCATACATCTCTGCCTAGAAACTATGAATGTTATTTAATCAAGACAAACAATTAAATAATTTTTTCAAATCTATTTAATTGTCTCTATAGATAAATTGTTGGCCAAACAATTAATAGCATAAAAATCATATTAAATAATATAATTAAATTAATATTATAATTGAGAAAAAATATTAGATCATCACATGGTGAAAATTGGGTTCATAAGATCCCTAGATTAATAAATTAATTACACATAATTGTGTTCATAAAACTTATATTTTTCATAAAGGAAGACTTAAAATTAAAAAAGAAAAGAGTAGAAAAATAAATACAATGAAATCTATTGAATTGTATAATTAATTTTCTCTTAAATCTCCACAAAAATTGTGTCGTTTCTTGAATTTTTCTATATTTTTCTCTTTTTAGCTCTAAAAACTGACCAAAATTATACTAATGGAGGAAAATTAGGGTTTATGGAGTGATTAGGGGCTTAAATAAAACTCAGGTGTGATTTGGCCATCCAATCAGCTTCAAATCAAGGGCTACGATCAAAACAAGCAAAACTGACAGTTTCAGCCAATCACAGCATGACAAATCGCATCAGAAGTTTATTGGGCGAATCAGGGAGAGACGCGTGGCAGGGGAGACCGGTCAGAGTCAACCTTCGCCGAGTCAGCACCACGTGATTCATGGGAACGGATGGCGTGGCGCACGGGTGGAATGCGCGGAGCAATAGCATGGTGACACGTGTCATAATGTGTTGACTAATTTCCGAACTCAGATTGAACGTTGTGCTGACACGTGGCACGTGTTTCTCCTATTCACACGCGGCACAATATGATTCATTCTTCATGCTTACGTGGCATCCATGTGGCTTGCCCAGTCAGCTCCTATGCTTGCGTGGCATGACACGTGGCAACTTCTGATTGTTCCTACGTTAGAAATTCATAAAAATTCTCGAAAAATCTCAAAAATTCCAAAAATTATATTTTCATCCCTTTTCACTAAAAAGTTTATATTTTAATTTTTTTAACTACAAAAATACTATTTATTAAATAAAACAAGTAAATATTAAGTAAAAAAGTGCGCTAATGACTCTATTCAATTGTAGTATTTATTTGGAATATCAATTATCTCATCAAGGTAAAAGATTAACAAGTGAGTTGTACTATCTACACCTTGGTCACATGTTTTTCATAAAGAATGTATTGTTCCGTGGCTTAAGAAAAGTCGATCATGCCCTTTGTGTCTATACACTATGCCTTGATCAAGCTAGTGACTAAGTTTCTCATTTGGGTTGCCAAAATCGATTAAGGTACGTACTTGACATTGATTAGTATTGGTTTTGAAACTATTAATAAATTTATTTATTTTATTGATCGTTAATGATGAATAGAAACTCTAACATACATCTTGCACACATCCAACAAATGTATTGTCGGATACAGCTTGTCAAAATAATAATTTTTCTTTTTAAAATAATTTTGGTGGGTGAGATTTAATCAACTGTATATGTGTGTATAAATTATGTGGGATGTTTAAGATGCACATGCACTCATGTGGAATTATTAAAACAATTGTAGAAATATGAGCAAATTTCATTTATTCCCGATCATATATATGGAGAGTGGTATTAATTCGTTTTTCAATTCAAGCAAACGGAGAGTTAGAGAAATGTAGTTTTTCGATATTTTGCAATATTTTTGCTATTGGTGATTTGTATTTTATTTTCTTGCAAGCTAATGCTTATGTCTTTAAAATTATCGCATTGTATTTCAATTTAACCAATGAAAATTTTGACAAATAATATTTAGGACATTTTATCATTATATTGTAATTTGAATAATGGATTTCTTTAATGCAGCTATTTACTTTTTAACAATTGGAGCAGAGAAATTTACTTTTTTGTTTTAACGAAGATTGTACCTAATAGATCTGAGGGGTGTATCAAAGACAAATGGCACTTCCTTTGCACCTTCATCTACCCCGTGAACTACAAGCATTATTAATTTGATAAAAAATAATACAGATCATAAAAACGTTAACGAATGATGGGATATCCCACCATCTTATCATTGTTGAAGTACTAAGTTCCCTAGAGTTGATACAATTAGCTAAAACGTTTTCCTCTCTATATATATGGAAACAATAAAAATGCATACGATCATTTTTTTCTAAGCAATCAACCCAAATCAAGTACCATCTCTATAGTACTAATAATGATTTGGTGTGAAAAGAGTCACACCATAAGTAGAATTTGAGTCCAACCAAAGCCTTTATCATCCAAAAAAGATCACGTATAAAACTATGTGAATAGTCGATGTGAGTTCTACCTCAAAAACATATGTAACCTTAAGTAGAATACAAAAACAATCTTTGACAAAGGATTTTGATGTACGAAATACACTTGCTAGACCAATTGATTCAAAAGTGGCACTTTGAGACTCCAACTCTCCTTTGATATTTTTAAAAGAATATATAACTTAACTTTTCTACTTTATTTCATTTTGTTTTAAATTTTATAAAATTTTAAAGTTTTCCTTTTACCAAAATTGTCATTTGTCAATATAAATGGGACGGGGAGGCCCTATATATAATATTATAAGAGATTCCCCTCTCTTTATATATATGACCCCGTTACCCCATGATATACTTTGAACGGGGTGACTGACATCTGTATTGGAGTACTGAGCTCTTCCTTTCCATATATTAACAATGGTTCTTAATACATTTTGGATCAATTCTAAGAATATTTTCCAAACACCATTGCTAAGAAAACCTAAGACAAATTTCAAAGATAAACCACAAATCTACATACCAGCATCTTATGAATTACATGAAAATGGGGAATCTCATTCACATATAGTCTTATAGTCCAATTACAAATTCAAACAAAAAATCAAAGATTCTTCAACCTTGTATCCCAAAACCGATTAGCATGTTTCCATCTGAATGTTCAGGGAGCTCATAATCCATCGATAGTAAACGACTACATTTCTAAGTATGACAATTATATAGAGTTTGGTCAATTCCAATCTAGATCGCATGATTCAAGCTCCTAAAAATTAAATGATGTTTGCAATGTTGTGCTTATCACTAACTGTAAGGACCATGAGTGTTAGTTGTTTTCTTGGACAAAATATTTATCTGTAAATTTATTTTTAAATTTGCTATCAAGTCTATCAAGAAAAACCAAACAAATGTTCGAGTTTCAGATAATTGTACTTCAAGCATATCTTTGATAAATATGACACATAGGATTACATTTATGCATTTAATAACACATTCTTATAAATGTGAAATTATTTTTAGTGCTAAAATATGGAATAAAATATGCTAAAATATTAGATAAGATATATTCCAAATTATAGCTGAAATATTTAGCATAAAAGATAACACAAAATATATTTTAAAAGATATTAGATAAGATATACTCTAAATTATAACTGAAATATTTAGCATAAAAGATAGCATAAAATCTATTTTAAAAGAACTCTTATTTAAATAGAAGTCTTATTAATTAGTGATTATTACTAATCCTATTTGTAATATAAAAGATATTTATCAATTACATAAGATTAAGGGTTTTAATTTTTCCTATAAATAAAACTCATTGCTCATTGTTTCAATCAACCACACAAGAGCATTATTCTAATTTTCTTAATTTCTCTCTCTTGTTTTATAAATATAAGATCATAATTCTTTAGGCTTATTTATTTATTTAATTTATCAAATATTTATGGTTATGTTTGATTGATTAATAAGCCTAATTATTTTATGATATTTTGATAATATGTTCTTAAGGCTTCTTCTTTAATTTTTTTCTTAAATTGTTAGATCAAATAATTGTTTTTATGATATCATAATTATTTGATTTGATTATTAATCTTTAAAGAAACTATTTTTATTGAACTTGTGCTTTATCTTTTTGTTCTAGGATTTGCTAGTTGATTTAATTTAAATGGCATATGTTTTGAATCATCTAGTTAGGATTATTCATTATTAAATCTGTTCTATAATACACACGGGTACTTGTGTTTTTGTGCTAACCATCTTGCAGTTAATTTGGGTATGTATCTGATTGGCTGGAAGCTTATTGGAACGTTAGTCTGAAAACGCTCATGCTAATATTGAAAACTGTGAAAACAGAGCAGGGGCTCATAGGTAAGATATATTGGGGCAGTATCCTAGGAAGGATAACATAAGACCAAGTTTGTACTTAAACATTTGTTTTTTATTGTGAAAAATTAGGTGGTCTGATAGACGAGTGGTTTTCCTCTTAAATCATAGTTGTAACCTATGTTATTTTTACCTAAAAATATCGTGTGTTATTGTTAAAAAACCATCTTGAACAGGGAAAACTTATTCGGCAAGAAGTCTTGTGCCCCATAATTAATAGTGTGGTCATGTTAATCTAGCCCACGATAATGATGATGTCTATTTCAACATCATAGATGTCATACCTCCCAAGTTTATACAAAATTGGTATGAATTCACTAGTGCCCAGCGAGACTGGAATTCAAATTGCAAATAAGCCGAACCTAAAAAGAATAAAAAGAGTACTTCCAATAATAATTCTTCATAATCTTGGACCCAACAGTTCTAGCAACGAATATCTTAAGAAAGATAAACAGACTTATTTATATGAATGGAGGAAAAAAAATGCAATTTTCAGGCACACCGAACAACCTCGGTTCTCCTTTGACTATCAAGCTATAACATACAATTTCTAAACATAGCAATCCACCACATCAATGGATGTTTACGAGCACACAACATGCAACAAATTAATGCAATTTCTATCTATGATGGGAACAAACAATTGATAATTCATTGCAAAGATCCTTTTTAATTACAATCTCCACGAAGCTTTGAGAATAAGGATTTCCATAATTATTGTCAAAACCTCAATGATCTCCATGAATTTTCTAGAAAAATAATGTGAGCACAATATACCTTACATATTGCAGCCATGATAAATTTCCAACTGAATAAATTTGCCGTAACATCTCTAAAATTGGTTTTCAAGTCTATAGTAGTTATTGCATTAGAAGATTGAAAACTGTATATTAATTTTGACGTAAAAAACGAATGTACCAAATTTTTTGAGGAATAAAATTTATTAACTACCCACTAATTAAAATTTACATTTTATATTCAAGCGTAATTTATAAGGCCCACATCATAACATCAGGTCGATTGACAAAATTAATTTTAACATCAAGAAGTCCCTCAACAAGTATTGGATTTAAGTACATCTAATGAAGGGTTATAGCTCAAATTATTATCAAAAACAACGTACATTCAATATAACCTGAAAACAACCTAGACCAAAAAGACCATGGATGAATGCTTAAAGGCACTTAATATAGCATGATTTTATACATGTTAAATAATTAAATAGATTTATATTTGTTTAGTTTTACTATCATTTTAAATAATTTATCTTAAATAGATATGTTTTATTATTTTTATGATATTTTAGCTTCAAAATGATTTAATTGATTAAACACTTAAAGAATATATTTGAAAGCGTGCATTACAACTTTAAACACATAAAAGATAACATATGTAAAGCATTACATATGTTTCAAACCATTAAGAAGAATGTACAAAGAAAATAAGGGATCCATTTATTCATAACAACTAGGATCATGGCATGTAAGTTTATGTGTCACAACGTGAGGCCAAATGATTGAGAATCATATGTCCCAAAATTGATGTAGGCTGTGATGTGAGTGTAGTGGATCGAGCTTCAAAAGGTGTACATCTTATGTATGCCACAACGTGAAAGAATTGTGTGTCGTGGAGCCAATCATCTAATCTATATTTTTGTCCTTTCCTATACCCATAAATACGACCCTAATTCTATTATAATTTATATCCCATAGCTTCATTTTTAAGCAGATTTTTTAGTCTTTTAAGATTTCTTAACTTTTCTTTTAGTAGTTTCAATTTCTTCTCTCATTTAAGAGTTGAATAATTTTGGTTATGTAGTGGTTCAATTCAATAAATGGTATTGGCAATTCCATTAGGAGGTTTTTCAGATTATTTTTATGTGTTATTTTACATGCTATGTTTAATTTATGGATTATTTATTAAAATATGCATGTGTGGTTATAAATGATATGGGATATTAGTAATGATTTTAGGCTTGTGAAATATTGATTAAACATTTTTATAAAATGAATTTAAGTTTTATTTTTTCATCAACAATAAAACGAAGTTTTTCAAAGAAAAATATATGACGAAATATTTTTCATAATAAACAAGAGAGTTAAATTTAGGATTCACTCAAAATATGATTTAAAGTCAACTCTTATATGTTAGATGAAATATTCTAAATTTCATTTAGAGAACTCTATTTCAAAGACTTTTATAAGATTTATTATTGGAAAAATATCGACAACATATTTTTCATAAAAAATTTAAAACCTGAAAGTTAGTTTTTAAATACTTAAATCATTAACCTAGTTTAGATAGCTTAATGAGAGTTTAAATTGATAGTCCCACCAAAAATATTAATGAAATGGTTTATAAATTTATTAGGAATAAAGCATAATTTAGTTAGCTATTAATTCTGATCCCGGTTAAAAGACTTTATTGATAATTTATAAATAAAAATATTGATCCCTGTTATAAGATAATTTCTTATTAAAAAAGAAGAACCAATAATCTTAATTCATATTTTTAATAATCTACTTAATATTGAACAAACACAATTAGCTAGCTAATGTATCCCATAAATTCTCTCCTACATGATAAATGTTGAATCACCTAAATGTTTACTAAATCTATCTTTATTTTTATATTATTAGTTTAGATCTTCAAACCCAAACGTTGTAAATAACTGATTAGTTTTTTTTTGTTTTTAAGAATTTGTTTAATTATTTTAAATTCACCTGATTCTTCTATAGACCGACCTTGAATGTATACTTATTATTTTCTATAAGTGATTCATGCATTTACAAGCTATTTTATAAATCATACAAAATTTGTAATCTAATTTTGAAAATTCAAGTTTTTCGCATCATTATCTGGTATACTAATAATAGTACTAAAACCAAGATAACCTTTGTAAGCATCAAGTTTTTTGAGCCGTTGCAAATGAGGAATATTGTCTTTAAATTTTTATTACTAGAATCTTAAAACCTTTTTGTGTTATAAATATTATGATTTTTATTTAAAATTTTAAATATCTAGGTTATTAATTAATTTAGTATTTTTGTGTAATAAATTATTTCTTGTATAATTTATTTTCTTTTAATCACATGTGTATCATTGCATCATTATATTCTTTTAATTTCTACGTGTTTAATATTTTGGTATACAAACACGTAATGTGTTATAGACTTGTATATTTATTTTATCTTTTTATTTTTATACTTAAAAGTTAATTTTACTTTTTTTAAAGTTTGTGTGAGGTTGGAATTCCTTAAGGTATACTCTCACATCATATAAAAATAATATACATAAACCCAATAAACTATCAAGAAGGTTGGACTTTGTGGTTTCACAGCCATTTGTAGAACAAATTTGTGAATCAGACCTTGACCTTATACCTGAACCTTTAAACATGAAGGAGAATGCACCAACAAGGGAAAGTACAATGAAGGAATATGCAAGGCTAGTAATTGGCACTACTACTACCTAAATCCAACTAGTTGAGGCTACTTGAAATAATGAATCGAGAAACATTTATTTTTCCATGTTGCTTTCCTTCAATGGATTGCCTAGTGAAGACTCACTGTTTTTGATTAGAAACTTTTACTCACCATTCCAAATGCTCCACCTTGGTGTACTCACCGAGGATTAACTCAAAAAGCAATCATTCCTCTACACCCTTACATGACCAAGGAAAGGCTAATGTTACTTCCTACAGGTTCCTTAATGACTTAGGAGGATGTTTATGGTAAATTAATTGGAAAATTCTATTCCCATCAAAAATCATTACAACTAAGAGCTAAAATTGTTACTTTATCTTAGATAAAGGGAGAACCCTTTTCATGAAGCATGGGATAGGTTTAAACTCTTTCTCACACAATGCCCCCTCACAGTTATCCTCTACAATTACAAAACTAGTTTTTTATGATGGATTGACACAAAAATGTTAGTTCATGGTTGATAATGCTCCTAGATGAGTGCTATTAAAAAAAGACTTCCTTAGGGACTTACAATCTCTTTGAGATGTTAGGTGCTAATTCCTATCAGAAGAGTTCCCAGGTGAGGAGAATAGAAGACTATGAAATTGACTCTGGTACTGAAGTTAAAAAGAATCTTGAACAACTAATCAAACAAGTTATGTTTCTTAAAACATATGCCACAACAAATAAAGAATAACGTGCTATGTACAGTATGTTGGGACATGGTGCTAAAAACTGTCCCTTTTAAGAAAAAGCTAGTGACGAACTAGAATAGGTCAATGAATTGGGGGGATACAAACCAAGAGCTCGGTATGACCCCAAAGTTAATATCTATAATCTAAGGTGGAGGAATCATCCCAATTTCAACTAGAGGTAGAACAACCCTCTATTTTCCCAAAACTCAAACCAAACGGGTGAGCAATTCCACTAGTAAATGCCTAGGAGTTCTCCCAATAAGCCAACTTAGGAGGAAAAGTTGAATTCATTCATTCAAGTTAGTAGAGATAACCAAATCCAAAAAAATCAGAGCTTGGAATCTATGGAGGCTTCCATTAAAAAAGTGGAAGTACAAGTTGAGAATTTAATTGAGAACTTGCAAAAGCAAGGTAAGGAATAGATGCAAGGTGAAAAAGAAAAAAGAAAAAAAAACTCAATACGTAGGGTTATTGAGTTTGCAAAAAAAAAAATGAAATCCCCCAAGTAACGTCTCACTAAAGATGATTGATTTTGTTTATTATTATATTGTTTTAATTTTTGTGTGATTATTAAAATATTTTTTTTTATGTTTAATGTACTGTTATAATAATAAAAAAATAGGAGGAGAAAATGAGTGTGAAAATAGTATGAAGCATGCCGTGACATGGGGTGAAAATTTTTAAAGGGTTCGAATCTCAAACATTCGTGTCGTGGCATGAATATTACTGTGCTATAGTCAACGTTCATTTATTGGGCAGAAATACCTTTCCCTACGTGAATTCTCTCATTTTTTCACACTTTTCACACAAACCCTAATTTTTTTCTCTCACCAAACACTTCAAAATTTTTCAAAAATCCCACCTTAATTTCTTCAATAATTTTTCAAAATATTTCACATGAATCACTTTTCTAACAATTTCTTACTCATTTCACAAAAAATTTCAAATATCTTCAACGTTTTCAAGAAATCTTCATCTTTAAAGAGGGGTGTCCTATATTGTTTTTCAATCCACAGCAACACAAGTAATTTTTCATAGATTTTGTGGTAATTCTAGATTCAATTCAATAAACAGTTTTGGCAATTCTCCTTGGAGGTTTCCAAAATAGAAACGATACGGAGATTTTATTGGGGTATATTTAAATGTATTATTTTCATATTATATTTATAGGTTGTTTTACATGCTATGTTTAATTTATTCATCATTTATTAAACTATGCATGTGTGGCTATAAATAATATACGATATTATTAATATTGTTATGCTTGTGAAATATTAATGTTGATTAATTCATCAAGATTAAAATGAAGATTGTACAAAATATATTGAGGAAGTATTTTTCATAATAAAAAAGATAGTTATATTTATGATTTAATTAACTAAATTTGATTTAGAGTCAACTCTTAAATGTTAGATAAAATATTCTGAATCTGACTTAGAGAACTCTATTTCAAAGATTTTGATAAGATTCGTTATTGGAAAGTATATTAATAACAAATTTTTCATAATAGATTTCAAATATGAAAATTAGTTTTTAGATACTTAAATCATTAACCTAACTTAGACACCTTGATAAGATATTAAGTTGATAGCCTCACCAAAGAATCGATTAAATGGTTTATAAATTCCTTAAGAATAAAACATAGTTTAGCTAACGATCAATTATTGATCTTTATAAAAAGACTTTAATTAATAATTTATTAATACAAAATTGATCCATCCTAAGATAATTTCATATATAAAGGAAAAATCAATAATCATAATTCATATTTTTAATAACATACTTAATATTAAGCAAACATAATAAACTAGCTAATATATCCAAATTTTAACTACATGATAAATGTTTAATTACCTAAATATTTATTGAATTTATCTTTATTTTTATGTCACTAGTTTATATCTTCAAACTCAAAACTTTGTGACATAATATTTAGGTCTAATTTTAGTTTTTAATATTTTTTAAAATTATTTAAAAATCACAAGTTTCTCTTTAGACTAACCTTAGAAGTATAATTATCATTTTATATAAGTGATTCATGCGCTTGCGAGCTATTTTATAAATCATATAATATTTGTATACCTAATTTTGGCACATCAAGTTTTTGGCATCATTGACACATACACTTGTAAATAGCACTAAAAATAGATAACCTTTGCAAGCATAAACCATCGCGTACATCTGTCAGCATGAACTAATCCTCATGATCAAGAAAAACACATTTCCCTACAAATGTAGACATCCCATCAAGAGGATTACTATGCCAAGAGAATAGTATTGATATTCAATGATGAATTTCATGTTTTGTAACTCCCTTATGACTATGGATTATATAATATGCCAATGTCACTTATTAGTTTGTATTATTTTCCTTTTATGTTTAGTTACAAGAATATGAGTTTTGAATGATGTAAACAAGTGGATGTCAAATTTTGTCTTTACAGGTTACTTTAGAGTAGAACAATAAGAGAGACTAATCCAATTTTTTTTCTAGATTCTAAAGTATAATAGGACTTCCTTAAGTATGATAAACATATTTTTGACTTGTATTTTTTATGCTTTTGAGCATCAATTTTATATTTTATTTGAGGAATTTTTTATTGTGGATAAATTTGTGTGTTGTGTAAGTTCAAGAGCTTTTGGAGGAATTCGAGATGAAAACAAGCTAAATGGGTGGGGAAAAGGCAAATATGGAAAATCAGACAAGTTGGGACGAACATGAATCAAGCCACCATGAGCCAAAAAATGTGCCCCATGATAAATATTTCATGCTACAGCATCTTGGCCAGAGGGTTTTGTACGAGGTGATAAAAATTGCCAAATGTCAAGGTATTCAAAAATAAATGTCGTGGTTCGTGTCCTTATCTGGCCAAAAACCCCTACTTGAAAGGTAACATTTTTTCCAAAATTTCCTTCTAAAACATAACCTATAAATACCATCATAAATTATTCTTCAAGGGGCAACCAAATTTCACCTTCTTCGGAGAAAAAAAATAGAGAAGGAACCTCTATAATTAAGCTCTTCCAAGGTCTTGAAGAAGGAGATCAACCAACTTCAAAAGATTGGGTGTTAGGTGATCAAAAAGGGTAGTTTAATTGTTCTATTTCTACTTTCTCTAGATTTTGACTGTGGCTTGTATAATTGAATTGATTATGGTTAATTTGATTATGATAGACAAATTTTTGTGTGGGATATTAGCTTTTTTTTCATAAGTGGATGAACCTTTGAATATTTCATTTTAATTTATTTGAATATTTTCTTGTTAATAATTTTTCTTACTTTTGTGTATAAGTTATTATTGGTCATCTTAATTTGTAAATAAAGTGACTACTTGAGAACTAGACATTAGACACATTATCTATTTTTAAGTCGTACAATTATAATCAAGAGTCTAATTTAATGGAATTAACTTTTGTTAAGTTAGATGATTAAATTATCTCCCTTAGGATGTCTAATTGACTAACTAAACCTGATCAAGGAATTAATTGTTTAATATATACTTTGTGACTCAACATGATCATTGGAAGTTCTTCTAAATAAAAAGAAAAATCAATAATTTCAACTTTTGAAGTCCATTATGAAAACCATTAAATTAGTTCTACCCATGAATGGTTAGCCAGCTAATCTCCTATACTTGTTTAATTATTTTAATTTTCTCCAAAAATTCATCCACCTCATTTTAATTTGCTTAAGCATTTAAATATTCACAATTATTCTTTCAACCAAAAATGCTAGAGTATTTAGGATTGTTTATTTAATTCATTAAGAGAACAAGAAAAGGGTTTAAAACCAGTGTAAATTCATTGAGACTTCAACCTCGAGGTATACCTATCACTAGCAAATTGACTCGTGCACTTATGAGCAAATAAAGTTTTTGCATCAAGTTTTTGGTACCGAGGGGAATTTGGCTTTTAAATTGTCTATTTGTTTTCTTAATTTCTTTACTTTTGTGATTTTTTTTATTTTTTGTGTTTGGTTTAGTTACTTCAATTATTTTGTTTCTTTTCTATTTTTTTATCTCTTTTGTTATTTATTCTTCGTGGTTGTTTTTTTGGTGCTTTGATTTTTTTTTTATTGTTTTTATAAGTTTATGAAAAGTAAGAGATCTCTTGGAAATGAACTAGCACCCTTTATAGAAAGCATACAGAGCAAAGAAGCACTCAAGAAAGATGGATATAGAAATATGGGAGGAATAAGTGCTACATTAAGAGCTACTAAAAAGAGGGATGGCAAGCCAAGAAAAATGATCATGAAGGGGTATGCAAGGCCAACCATTGGCACTTTACTTTCTTTATACAATTAGAGGAGGTTACTAATAATTATGATTTGAAGAATATTCATTACTCTATGTTATCTTTATTTTATGATATTCCTAAGGAAAATCATTTAACATTCATTAGAGATTTCTATGCAACTGTGCAGATATTTCCATTATAGGAGCTCAATAATGACCAATTTAGGATGAGGTGTTTCCCATACAAATTCAAGGGCAGGGCAAAGGCTTGGCTCATAACTCTTCCACTAAGCTCTCTAACAACTTGGGAGGAAGTGTAAAATAAATTCATGGGGAAGTTCTATTCCCACCAAAAAACTACAAATTTATGGACAAAGATAGCCAAAATTTCATAGATGGAGGGAAAGCCATTCCTTGAAGCTTGAGATATGTTTAAGCTACTTCTGATCTAGTGCTTATACCACCACTTCCCACGCTAGCTACAAAACTAGTTCTTCTATTATTGTATAACATTATAGTGTCAGTATATAGTTGATAATGCTATGAGAGAGAAGAAAACTAAAGAAACTTATGAGCCTTATGAGATGTTGGGTGCTAATATCTAACAGAAGAGTGTTAAAGGAAGAAGAGTTAGAATAAATGATATGGCCACACATCTTATGAAATTAACCAAGCAAGTCAAACTCCTCACAACTAAAAATTAAACAAGCCAAATTGAGAGGTATATAGAGTTTCTAGTATTTCTTGCCATAGTGCTAATACCTTTTCTTTTATTGGTGATTCTTATGTAGGTGCTAGTCAAGAATAAGTAAACTTAATGGAGGGTTACCAACCTAGATTTAAGAATAACCACTATGCAAATACATACAACCAAGAGTAGAGAAATGATCCCAATATCTCTTAGAAGGCAAACAACAACACTACCTTTGCCCAAAACCACATGCAAGACCAACATTTAAATCAAACCATGCTACCTAATCCATTTAATAAGACAACCATAAAGGACAACTTAAATGCCTTCATTCAAGTGAGAAAAAGTGAGAAATAATCAAAGGTTGGATTCTCTAGAGGCATCCATGAAAGAGTCAAAGTTCATGTAAGACAACTGGTTGAGCATATGAAAAAGCAAGAAAAAGGAAAGTTTTGCAATCTATCAGAGCTTGTGAAAGATATTAAAGTCCATCGAAATGGTAAGGTGCTAGATAAAAACTTTCCTGAAATTCCTGACAATTTACATACTAAAGTGAGAAACAAAAGAGGAATGCAATCATCTTCCAAGAAAGGTAGGGATATAAACGCTAAAATTGTGGAGCCTTTTAAAGGGAGTCTAGGAGATTCAACTAACCCTTCCATGCTGCACATGTCACTTAAGCCATACTAACTTCCTATTCCATTTCCACACTACCAAAAGAACAATAAATAGGATAAGTAGTTTGCTAACCTGTTTCACATGCATTCTAAAGTCAACATTAACTTACCTCACTTGGATATTATCAAGATTGTGCCATCTTATGGCAAGTTTTTCAAGGAGTTAAACACCAAAAAGATAAGGTATGAATAAAATAAAAGAGTATTGTGTTAGAAATTGCTAGTGAAGTGACTCAACAAAACATACCCACAAATTAAAGGATCTAAGGAGTTTTAATATTGATATTACCATGGGAGATAAGAAGGTTGCTAAGGTTATGCTGGATTTAGGTGCATGTATCAACCTCATGTGTGCTCAATATACTTAAAACTAGGTTTATGGAGTTAAAGCCCACAATAATGTCCCTTCAATTAGCTTATTATTTAATCTATGTTAACCCCAACCCATGAAGAAAAACTTGTGAGAGAGCTTAAAAGATTTAAGAAAGCAATAGGTTGGAGTATTGGTGACACTATAGGTATTAGTTCAGCTATTTTTATCCAAAAGATAGTTTTAGAGGAAAATGCCATGCCAATGAGAGAAGTTCAAAGGTGACTACACCCTATTATGTAAGAGGCAGTGAAATAAGAAGTTTTAAAATTCTTAAAGGTAGGAGTTATTTACCCTATTTTTGATAGAAGATAGGTTAGTCCAATACATGTTGCACCTAAGAAATCAAGAATTATAGTGGTAAGAAATGAGAACACCAAGATGAGTAAATGATAGAGAATATGTATTGATTTTAGGAAGAAAAATATATTTACTAAAAAAGATCACTTCTCCCTCCCTTTTATTCATCAAATGTTGGAAAGATTAGTAGGGCATGACTTCTATTGTTTTTTTATGGTCTTTCAAGTTACTACTAGGTACCTATTGTACCAAAGGATCAAGATGAGACAAAATTTACTTGCCTATTTGGGACATTTGCCTTCAGAAGGATGTCATTCAGTCTTTGTAATGCCTCTACAACATTCCAGATATGTATGATGTCTATCTTTTCTATTTTTGGATCCTCATTTGATGATTATTTGCATAAATTGACTGTAGTTTTAGAAAGATGCATTGAATGTAATTTAACATTTAGTTAGGGAAAAAAGTCACCTTATAGTCAAACAAGGTATTAGGACATATTATCTCTAGTATGCTTATAGAAGTAGACATATCCAATATAGAATTGATTACTAAAATATTACCCCTTACTTCTGTTAATAACATTTGGAGCTTCTTAAGACATGTAGAGACTTGTAGGAGATTTATTAAATATTTTTTCTAAAATAAGTCAATCTTTACTGTAGGTCCAAACTTATGGTATACTTATATAACTAACTATATTACTAGTTATGTTTTGAGGCCTGAAATTTCTTTATAGAAAAAGAAGAGATTCTTATATTCTTAAAAGAACTATTTTATAAATGACCCCTATTTGTTCAAGATTTTCCAAGAGTAAGTCATTTGGAGATGAGTGTCAGTAGAGGAAAATGAGACAATTTTTACCTTTTTCCATGAGCTTCATTATATGGGAAATTTTAGTTGTAAGAAAATAACCCAAAAGGTACTGTAATTTGGCTTTTAGTGGCCAACTTTTTTCAAAGATGCTTATACTTTTTGCATGCTTTGTGATGGATGTTAGAGGATAGGTGATATAAGAAAGAGAGATGAGATGCCTTTGACATATATTTTAGTTGTTGAATTGTTTGATGTTTAGGGGATTGATTTTATAGGTCATTTTCCCCTTCTTTTGGTTTTGAGTACATTATAGCTGCAATTGATTATGTGTCCAAATAGCTTGAAGCTATATCCATTAGAATTAACAAGGCTAATTATGTTGTCAAATTTTTGAAAGATGTATAATTTTGCACGTTTGGGACACCTAGGACCATAATTAGTAATTGAGGGAGACACTTTTGCAATAAACTCTTTGAACGGTTACTGAAGAAGTACAACCTCAAACACAAGGTAACTACTCCATACCATATTAGCATTTTATGTTTTTCATGAGATCTACTTAGTGTACATTTGAGTCTTTTTCTTATTTATCGACTTATACGAACCTATTTTCCCTCTTCTTTACATAAATTCTATTTGCATATACCTTATTGAATGCTTTGACCCCTAGGATCAGTGTGATATTAAGAGTGTATTTTTAGAGGTCTAAAGTGATATTAAGTGTATCTTGAGACGCCTAGAGTCAAGAAAAATTTAGATTCTTAACACTCAATTTGGGAGAATTAATATTGATACATTTTGAGTAATATGGTATGAACTTGTGATGTGAAGCTAATTTGTATGATTAACCTTGATGTGTTGAGATTTTGGATGAACTTGTGCATGAACCTAATTGTCGAAGTGATGCACGAAAACATGATAGTTAAATTTTGTAAATTTATAATAAGCTCACAAATGCACAAAACACTTATTATAAGCGATAAGTATACTTCTAAGGTTGGTCTAAAGAGGAACTATATCATTTTAAATAATTCATCAAATTTCTTAAAAAACAATTAAACCTAAATAATTTGTCACAATATTTGGTTTTGAAAATTCTAATTTAATAACATATAATTAAAACTGATAAATGGTAGAAATAGGATTTATTCAAATAATTCTAGGTAGATATTCAATTAAAAATCAATGGAGAATTTTTTGGAATAATTAACTAGTTAACCATGCTTACTTAGAATTAATTAGGTTATTAAAGATATAGATTTAAATTATTGATTTTTGGTTTTAAATATGAAAAAGAATTTTGGCGGGGATCAGTTTCCTTGTTAATCATATCAATTAAAGTCTTTTAGTGAGGATCATTAACTGATAGATTAAATTATGCATTATTCCTAAGAAAATAACAAGCCTTTTAAATCAATGTTTTTGGCAAAATCACCAATTTAACTCTTATTCAAGGTGTAAAAATTAAATTTTAAAACCTAACTTTCATATTTTGAATCTTCTACAAAAAATATATCATCAATATATTAATCTATAATAAAATTTGTAGAAATCTTAAATGAAAAAATAATATCTTCACAAACATGGCAACAAAAGTAATTCTATATTTTTATGATCTGGAATATCTCAAAATGATCTATCTGAAGAAAAATAAGAATTGGATCTATCCCTAAACTTTTTTACGTTAAAGATATTGTGGTTATATACTAAACCTAAAACATAATTATTTAATTATAGTTAAGGCTGACAGTTGAGGGAGAAATTTAATTGTGTATTATGGCCCAACTTTTACGATGCCATGACCCGAGATACATATGGCTTTTCCTTATGTTAACTTCAATAGGTTGTGTCATGGCCAACCTTTTTCACACCATGGCACAAAATAATATCATGCTCATTCAATTTAGGTAGTGAGAAGTGTACAACGGGCCAACTATTTCTTTGACGTGGTACATAATACTTCATTTGAATTCTTGTTTTCACCCTTAACAAACTAGTTGGTATTACATATAAGGCTTACATGCATTGTTCCTTTAGGCTTTTTAAGGAGTAAATGATTGCTTCAGGTATGATTTTTCGTGTATTGATCAATTTTTTAATTTGACCTAAAAATACCTGAAATACAACAAAAATTACTTGTGATTCTAAACATATAGTTTTGCATAAATATTCACATAAATATGCTACAATCATATCTATTTATTATTTTTAAGCTCGATAAAATCACAAAATTTTAGTACTTTTGAAGTACTCATCACTAAGCAAGTTCAACTCCTCACTATTAAGAACATACCAAACCAAGTGGTATATGGAGTTTGTGGTACATATAAGCATGATGATAATGTTTAATCTTTTGTAGGTGATTCCTAAACAGGTACCAATCAGGAAGTTAATCTTATGTAATGGCACCAGCCTAGACCCAATAATGTTTCCTATTCTAACACCCATAATCCTTGGTAGAGAAATCATCCTATTTTCTTATGGAAGGAAAACACTAAACCATCTTATGCCCAAAACGAAATGTATGGCCCAAACTTAAACCAAAACATGCCACACTATCCACCTAATAAGAAAACCATAGAGTATAACTTGAAATCTTTCATTAAAGTGAATACGGATAACCATATGAAGAATAATCGAAGGTTGGATTTTTTAGAGGCATCTATGAACATGTATTTTGTATTTTTAAATTTAATTATTTTTGGTTGTGCATTAATGAACATGAGTATAATTTAATTTCATTTATTTGCATTAAATTAGATGGTGTATATATTTCCCTTAGGTTTATCAATTAATCGATTTCAAACATGATCTAGGAAGTTATAGGTTAATCGAGAATTACGGGACCTAATATGATCATTAGGGGTTCGCTTATTTAAAAGGAAAAAAATCAATAAGTATACCTTTTTTTGAAATCCATGAATAGATAGCTAGTTGATTTTCCATATTTGTTCATCCATCTTTATTTAGTTTTAATTTACCTACTTAATTTAATTGTTAAATAATCTTAGAATTTACAATCTCTCTTTCAACTAACACTTGTTAGAATATTTAGGATTGTTTCTTTTACCTAATTAAGAAAATATTTAACATTTTAAAACACCTACCAATTTCTTTAGAAACCAACGTTGGGATAAACTTATCATTAGTCTACTAGTGATTTGTGCCCTTGTGAACAATTAAAATTTGTGCATCAAGTATGCAATAGTTTCCATAGTTGTATAGCTTATATGTTCTATCGTATATCAACTAGTAGTTACAAGAATTCAATAGTTCCTAAGGTAAGGAGCCTATGTGATAATGTGTCATGTGTCGGCTTAGTGTTTCAAGGTTGCAACATACTGCATAAGTGAGGAGTCTATGCATTGGTGTGTCATGTGTCGGCTCAATGTTGTGAGATCGTAACTTTTTGGCATGTTAGGTGGTATAGACATCAATAGTCAATCACATCACATGGTGATGGAACTGTAAGGATAAGCTTGAATCTACTTGGATCTGGTATGGTAGTAATTGTAAGCAGACGTAGTATAGGAAGTTAGAATAGCTATCCCAACTAATAAAGGTATTTAAATTTATATTGTCTATCAAGTTGTACACTATTTATTCTACTTAATGCATTATTTGTTGTAGAGTGATTGTCATGAGCAACTTGAGGATGTTACCACATAGGTAGGGGTTCAATATGGGTTTACCTCATCACTTGCTATGTTATGTATGATCGTATGCTGTGAAAGTACAATAATCATTTATCAAATATGTTCTCACATATGAGATTTTAAAGTGATTAGAAATCTTTTATAACTTTGCAAGTATGTTTTCCTATTTCATATACAATGTGTTCTTTTCCATGTATATGCATTTAGTTGGCAAAGCATTTACAGAAAGTAGTAAAGACTAACTGAGTTCAATGAATAGCATATAAATGTCAATGATATGGAGACTTTGGATCTTTAAATTGTTGGAATCTTCTATGTAATGTCTTACTAAAAGACAATAAATTTTAGTCCTGAATGTGAGGTCACCTAATTTGTTATTTCATTTATACAATCGTATTTATTTTAATAAAAGATAATTTTTTTTAACTGTTCGTTTTAATTAATAAATTTTGCATAGTAGTTTTTATTTACTTCTAATAGTACTTAGACAAAACATATGTCCCCTACATTCTTAAAACTCTAAACTTCGTCTTAGCATATAAAAAGTAAGGAATCCTTTTAAAAGTTACTTTTTATTCAACTAGGATCCCTTTAGAAGTTGAACGTTGATAATCAAGAGGAGAAGATTCATTTTCAAGTACGAGAAGTCATGGGAGGTGCTAAAGCTAGGCAGAAATTGATGAAGGAATATGCAAAGCCAATCGTTCACAATGCTACTTTCGGCATACAACCGTAATAGGCTACAAGGAATTATGAATTGAAAACAATTCATCATTCACTGTTGCCTTTATTTTATGGTATCCCTACTAATGACCTTTTAAATTTCATTAGATATTTCTATGATATTATGCAAACCTTTCCATTGTAGGGAATTGATGAAAACCATCTTAGGATGAGATGTTTTCCATACACCCTTAAGAATAAAGCTTGGTTATGGTTCATGACTCTTCAGTCAGGTTCTTTGACTACTTGGGAAGCAGTCTACAAAAGGTTTATGGGTAGATTCTATTCTCATGAAAATACTACTGACTTAAGGACAAAAATAACAATTTTTTCTCAAATGGATGAAGAGCTCTTTCACGAAACTTGGGAAAGATTCAAACTTATTTTCATCAAATGTTTGCACCATAGCTTTCCATTACAACTATAGAACCAGTTCTTTTAAGATGGTTTGACACTACATAGTCAAAATATGGTTGACAATGTTACTAGAAGAGCTATAGGATAAAAGACCACAATGGAAACCTTTGAGCTTTATGAGTTGTTAGGTATTAATTCCTAACAAAAGAGAACTAGATGAAAGAGAGTAGAAGTTAATGAAGTTGGCTCCAGGAATGAAATGGCTTTGCAACTTGCTAATTTGACTAAGCAAGTGCAACTTCTCACTACCTATCAAATTTCAAAACAAGAGGTATGTGAAGTTTGTTGTTCAATCGAGCATAATGCTAATAATTGTTTATATGCTTGTGATTCTGCTGCTGATGCCATAGAGGAAGTCAATTCTTTTCAGAGGTATCATCCCAACACCTATAATCTCTCTAACCATTCATTGGAACCAAACAATTACCAAGCCTACACCCAATTCCAAACACAAAGCCTAAATGAAAACACCTTTACCCACTAAATCAACATTTTAAGCCAACCTTAGAGGATAACCTAAATACTTTTATTCAAGTTAGTTATGACAACTAATGAATGAACAATCAAAGGTTTAGCTCCATAGAGGCTTCAATGAAAAGGATTCAAGCAAAAGTTGGGCAACTAGTTGAGCAAATTCAAAAACAAGAACCCGAAAGATTGTCCAATCAAGCACAATAAGAAAAGGATGTAAGAATTCTTTGAAGTGGTAAGGTAGTCAATGAAACTTTACCTGAAACTTCTAATGATCTACCTATTAGTTCAAGTAATGAAGAAGGTGAAACTTTAGTCTCTCAAGAAGGAGAGACGAGTGCTAATCTTGACAAAACTTTTGATAATAACATTGGGGAGTCACCTAACGTTCCCAAAATTCAAAAGATAGTTGAACCACACCAGTTGCAAGTACCGTTCCCATATCGGTTCAAAAAATCCAAACAAGATAAGCAATTCTATGATCTTTTTAAAATGCTTTCTATAGTAATTATTAATTTACCTTTGTTAGAAGTGATCATGAATGCGCCCTCCTATGTTAAGTTTTTCAAGGAATTGAACACTAATAAAATGAGGTATGAACTTAATGAACGAGTAGTAGTATCATAAATTTGTAGTGTTGTGTTTCAGCATCAACTTCCCCCAAAGTTTAAAGACCTTGGAAGTTTTATCATAAACATAACTATAGGGATAGAAAGGTGGCCAGAGAAATGCTTGATTTAGAAGCTAGCATAAATCTGATGCCCTACTTTATATTCATACAACTAGGTCTAAGAGACCTAAAACAAATAACTATGTCCCTTCAACTTGTTGATAGATCTCTTAAATATCCAAAGTTAAGGATATACTGGTACAGGTAGACAAACTAATCATACCTATTGATTTTGTGGTTCTGAATAGGTAAGAAAATATAGCCTTGGGCAAAGAACACACAATACTTCTTGGTAGATCATTTATGGCAACCAATAAGACTATTATTGATGTCCAAGATGGAAATTTTACAATGATAGTATTAGGAGTGATTGTTCATTTCAAAGTCTTTGAATTTTCACCTTTTCCTTCTATTTCTTCCATTGATGAAATTTTCAATGTTAATCCTTTTAATAATCTTTTCCAAAGTATCTTTCTTTAGGATAGAATAGAAGACAAACTAGAAACAACTATTATACTTAAAAAGGTAGAAGAAGATCTAGATGAGGAGATTGAGGGGTACCTTGAAATTTTATATAGTGCTGAACCAATAAGAAATCCTATTACACTCTAAGATCCACCTAGTTCCCCATCTAGGAAAGAGGCCAATCCACATGAAATTGAATTAAAAAACTTACCTATCCATTTAAAATATGTCTTCTTGGGAGAAGAAGAAACTTATCCAGTGATAATTTCTTCAACTTTGACTAAAACCCAGGAAAAAGAGCTCATTAAAATGCTTAAGAAGTTTAAAAAAACCATAGGTTGGAGTATCGGGGATATAAGAGGCATTAGTCCTACCATATTTATGCATAAGATCAATTTAGAGGACGATGCTACACCCATAAAAGAGGCCTAAAGAAGACTAAACCCTATCATGTAAGAGGTGGTTAAGAAAGAAATTCTTAACTTTTTGGAAGTATCCATAGCACTTAAAGATTTGGAAAATACCACTTTTATGTGTCCTTTTGGGACATTTCCTTTTAGAAGAATGTCATTCAAGTTATGCAATGCCTCTACCACGTTCCAAAGATGTATGATATCTATATTCTCGGACATGGTAGAAAAATTCATTGAAGTTCTCATGGATGATTTTTCTATCTTTGGAGCTTCATTTGATGATTTCTTACATAAATTGCCTTTGGTTTTAGAAAGATGCATTGAATGCAATCTAACCCTTAGTTAGGAAAAAATTCATTTTATTGTTCAACAAGGGATTGTGTTCGAACATGTGATTTCAAACAAGGGTATTGAAGTGGGTAAGGCTAAAATTGAATTGATTTTGAAACTTCTTCCCCTACATTTATTAGAGGGATAAGAAGCTTCTTAGGACATGTAGGATTTTACAGACGATTTATTAAAGATTTTTCAAAAATAAGTTGTTCCCTTTGTAACCTGTTGTCAAAATAAAAGTTATTAAATTGAATTTGATGAAAAATGCCTTATTGCCTTTGATACTTTAAAAGAAAAGTTAAGAGTTGCGCCTGTTATTATGGCACCAAACTAGTCTTTTCCTTTTGAAATAATGCGTGATGCTTTCGATTATATAATCAGAGAAGTTTTGGGACAAATAGTGGAAATTTTTTTGCATGACATATACTATGCGAGCAAAACACTCAATGATGCCCAAATTAATTATTCCACCACTGAGAAAGAATTTTTAGCTATTGTGTTTTCTTTAGACAAATTTAGGTTTTACTTAATCGATTTGAAAGTAATTGTGCATTCTGATCACGCTGCTTTGAGATGCCTATTAAGTAAACTTATTGCAAAGTCAATATTAATCAGATGGGTCTTACTCTTATAGGAATTTGACTTAGAAATTAAAGATAAGAAGGGCAGTGAAAACTTAGTAGCTGACCATTTATCTAGGTTAATTTTTTACTTCAATTCTCTTAAAGGTGAGCATAAAGAAGATATAATTGAAACCTTTCCTGATGAACAATTATTTTCAATATATCCAAACCCTTGGCATGCAAATATAGTTAACTATCTGGCCACTAGAGTTTTGAGATCTGAGATTTCTTCTTTGGAAAATAAATGGTTTCTAACTTCTTCCAGGTAATACTTTTGAGATGACCCTTATTTATTCAGAATTGATCAGGATCAAGTCATCCAGAGGTGTGTGCCTAAAGAATAACATAAGAGCATTTTGACATTATGTTAGGAACATCATTGTGGAGGCCATTTTAGTGGTAAGAAAACTTCCCTATAGGTATCACAATATAGATTCTATTGTCCAACTCTTTTCAAAGATGCTAATATGTTTTGTGCATAATGTGATCAATGTCAAAGAATAGGCAACATAAGCAAACGAGCTAAAATTCCTTTGACATCTAATTTAGTTGTTGAACTCTTTGATGTATAGAGGATTGAACTTAGGGGTCCTTTTCCCCATCCAATGGTTTCGAATATATCTTGGTTGTTGTAGATTATGTATCTAAATGGGTAGAAGATATACCCACTAAAACCAATGATGCAAATGTTATTATGAAATTCATTAAGGATTCGATATTTAGCATATTCAAGACACCTAGATAAATAATAAGTGATGGAGGTAGCCATTTTTGCAATAATATAGTACTGAAAAAGTACAATGTTTCATATAAGTAGCCATTTGGGAAAGTGTGCCACCTTTCTATTGAACTCGAACACGAGACTTACTGAGCAATTAAAGAGCTAAACATGGATTTAGATAAAATAGGAGAAAAATGTTGCTCCATCTTAATGATTTGGAAGAGATTAGGGATGAGGCTTATGAAAATGCAAAATTATACAAAGAGTGTACTAAATGCTATCGTGACAAAAGGCTAGTTCCTAAGTCTTTTCTTCCTGGATGGAAAGTTATTTTATTTAACTCTTGTTTGAGATTGTTTCCAGGAAAATTGAGATCAAAGATAGGATGAACCTTACACAATTGTTCAAGTTTTTTCACATGGAACAGTAGAGTTATTGAATCCAAAGACACAAATAACTTTCAAAGTCAATGGGCACCGTGTAAAGCCTTAATTAGAAGGAGAATACAACATGGCTAATGTTGATTCCATATTGATAAATTGATCCTCAACACCATGAAGATGAGCCTTGTTGAGACATTAAACCAAGCGTTGAATAGGAGACAAGCCATCGTTGTAAGTAATTTTTCTTTTATGCAATTTTATTTAATTAGTTTCTTTTATGTTTGTTTATTTTATTTTAAACATTAATATAATTAAAGTTTTGAGATGTGTTAGAATTTACAGTATTCTGTCTGTGAACATAATTATTTCAAGTTGATATTGGTTGCACCTTGTTTTCCACATCAAATCATTAACACATAAAACGTATCGGTAACTTTTCTATCTCTATTGTTGCAATTTACATTTCTTAAACATTGAGGACATTGTGGATTCTAGGTTGGGGGTGGATATATAAAAGTTACACATTTTACACATTTTTTATTCTTAGATAATTTAAACAATTTTCCCATAATTTTATTTATTACTTTTATTTGTTTGAATTTATTTGTTTAGTAATTTTTAGTTTTGTTTAGAGTAATTTTAAATTTTTTCCAAAAATTGATCATGTCTTATAATTAAATTTAAACGATAATTAAGTTTTTTTGCACAATGAGATTAATTTCAAAAACATATCATGAAGTAATGTGATAATTAGCTAGTTTTTTTCATGCCTAGTATTTCTTGATAAGGTATGGAAATTATATTAAACCCAAAATCAATGTTTATGAATCAAATAATATAAACTACCCTTATGAGAAATATTTTGAGCCCATTATCATTTATTCTGAGTGATAAATATTATTTTTTCTACTCTAAACACTTTTCTTATTTCTTCAGCATTATTAGATGATCTCTATAAGATTTAGCATTGAATATTCAGATTTTTACAACTTAATGAAGTATTATATATTTTATTTTCATTTACTTAGATTAAATAATTTAAGTAGAAATTGATAGTATATGTCTTTCTTCATTCATGTCTGACTTCTATTAAAAAAAGATATATATATAGGGTTACCAAAAAATAAAAATAGAAAAACAAATATTAACCACTCACCTTACCATAAAAAACATATAATCTGTACATGGGTTCACTCTCTAAAAAAATGGATTGTCTTATAAAAAAAGAACATAAGAGAAATAAAAAAATAGAAAGAAAGAAAGAAAAATGAATAGTATAATTTGTATACTATGACCTAAAAAGCCTAAATAGTTGTGAGAAATAGTTTAATGCAAAAGAAAATATAGGAAGTAATTCCCTACGAAATCATTGCATTTTCCTACATTTACTAATAGGCATATTACTTGATATTTTTATTTGATGAATTCGATTGATACATCAAAGTAATGTATAATATTTTATAAATTCTTACATTTGATTCTTTTCATAAGATCAACATTAAAATAACACTTTGAGCCTTTCTTCTTTATACATATATGCGAACATATTAGTTCATTTCTATATATCAACTCTTTCGCATATAAATTAGTATGAGTGTTTGAACCCATTAGATTTGGTGATTTTGAGAGTATTAACTTGTGAGAATAGAGTCAAAGAGAATTTGAATTCCTCACACTGAGTTTGGGTGAAATTAAATTGATATATTTTTGATATGAAACATGAAAATGATTTTCAACTAATTATTATAATAAATCATGAATGTTTAAGAAATTGATATAATCTATACCTAAGATTTTAATTTTGAAATTTAAAAGATAATATAAGCATAAGATATTTTTGAATTTCATTTCTTTATTTTATTTTAGTCTTTTTACTTTATTTTAAATTTTAGTTAACTTCTTATTCTATTTGTTTTATTTTGTTTTCATTTTTTTATTAATGTTTGTGAGTATCATTATGAAAATCCTAACGAGACTTAAACTCGCTCATTAGGGAAACCTAAGGGTTTAACAGCTTGTTGCATATGCTAAATGCAACCATGTCAATGCACATAAGTAATTTAGGTTAGTTTAATTTTTAGTTTTTTTAGTTTTAACCATTTCTCTTGTTAAAAGACTAGCAAGAAGCTGGTTAGGGGTTGTGATGAGTGCTTAAAAAGCACTAAATATATCATGTTTTAATGTCATTTAATTAATAAAAATGGATTTATCTTTTCTTTATTCTATTATAAATATTAAAATAAAAAGAATACTTGAAGTATCACTACTACAAAAATGGGTATTTAAGTCGATACGTAAAGTCATTTTTTAGAAAAAACCGACTTTAAATTGGTTTAAAGTCGGTTCGGTGTAGAATCGACGCTATCCACGTAGGATGTAGAGTTGGTTGACGTGTTGAACCGACGCTATGCATAGACGTAGCATCGGTTCACCATGTCAACCGACGCTACGTCCATGTGTAGCATCGGTTTGCCACGTCAACCGATGCTACTGCGCTACGCTACGTAGTGTCGGTTGACGTGGTGAACCGACGCTATCCACGTAGCGTAGCGTCGGTTGACACCTGGAACTGATGCTATCCACATAGCGTAGCGTCGGTTGACGTGGTGAACCGACGCTATCCACGTAACATAGCGTCGGTTGACACGTGGAACCGACGCTACACACGTGGATAAATTCTTTTCTCTTCTTTCTTCCCAGACAAAAATTATTTTCAGCGTTACAGAACTCTAAAAAACTGAAAATCTCCTCCACTTCTCCTCCACTCTTTCTCATTTTCCGGCCACCTATGACTACCATTTCTAGCACCGGTTAGTGAGTTTTCTTCCTCTTTAACTAATCTTTTAGATCCCCTATTATTCATATTTTTTTCTGTTATTATGTGTATAATTTTTTGTATTATATATGTAGGTTTGTATTATAACATAAGGAGAAGAATATGATGATCTTGAATAAAATAAAACAAAACCATCGTAATTTTTCTAGTATTAATTAATATTTTATTTTTCAAATATTTGTATTATTTGAACTATTTACTAAACTGATTTTGTTTTTTTTTTTGCTCGAATACAGGTTTTTATTTGAGTAAAATAGAAAATGAATAAATTAAAAAAAAAATTAAAGTCGGTTCACGCCTTGAACCAACTTTTAAAGTCGGTTTAGCGAACCGACTTTAATGCCCCTTTTTGTAGTAGTGTATGTTTACCACACTTTTTGGAGCTTAAATGAATATTATTTATTTGATATTATCCAAAGTGAAGAAAATAGATAATGGAAAATAAAGAAAAAAAATAATTGTATGTCGCAGTACAAGGAGGTTTGAACTTGTCAAAAATCTGGTTGCAATACAATTGCGTTGCGGCAAAAACACAAGTTTTTCTCACATTCTTTCCTACAAATAGGACCCCTTGTATACCAAGAAAATAGGCCTCTAAGTTGCATTTTTAGCAACTTTCTCTCTCTTTTTTTTATAGATTTTTATATTTTTAGCTTTTAGAATTTATTTAGTTCTTCCCTAAATTTTAAGGAAGAACATGTTTATGTTTTAATAGTTTCTAGTTTTAAATTCAATAAATTTTGAAGTACAATTATAATCAGAGTTTTCCAGTCTTAGAATCAACTATTCAATATTAATTACATTCCTTTTGCAATCCATATATATGTGTTGTTTATTTTGTGTCATTCTTGATTTGTCTGTGATCAATTATAACATATGTGGATGATAGTGAATATGATACAATAATAACATTGTTATTCTTGCAAAATATTGAATAAGTAAAATATTTTCTTAAAATAAATTGATTTTTCTATGATCAATTTTAACTTGGAATGAATTAAATCTCCTTAAGTAGGATTCGAACCTACGACCAGTCAACCGCTCTACCACTGAGCTACTCAGAAACAACATGAAGATTTTTTTGATTTCCATTTTCAAATTGAAAAATAGTGAAATTAAAAAAAGGCTTTGTAAAACTCAATTGGTAGGACTTCTAGAACCCATTTCTTCCCTATGCTACAAGTGAAGGGAAAATGTAAAGTCTACCATAAAAGCAGCCCAAGCGAGACTTACTATATCTATGTAAATTATGTTCTCTATCTCTTTCAATATGAAAAAATTATTCAATTACTATTCATTAATAATAGTAAAATAACTAGCGGAGAGTCAAAAGGGAATTTTAACTCAACATCGTTGATGAAAGAATCCAATTCTAATAGATTCTTATAAAATTTTGAGTAGAATCAGAAAAGATTAAACACACGCAAAATTCATTGGGCTACTTTTGAAGTATCAAAGGAATGTTACTAACATTTAGTAATAATAAGACCCCTTTTATGGTCAAAGTTGGCAACATATGTTCTATATGGAAAATTGGACAAAGGTATTTATGAAAATTTAAGAAAAAACAATAGAAAATAATTATGATTATATTTCCTGTAAAATTAAAAAGAAATTAATGCATGATTCTTTTTATTCTAAATTTTTATGTCATTTTATTAATTTTAATGATAATAGCAATGTATTGACACAAAAAAGAACAATAAATTTAAATTATTTTAATTATTGTTATATGAGATTCGATACCTTAGCTTAGTTAATATATTGGTGTTTTTCTTATCTTATGTTATTAAAATGTTCTGATTTAGTACCCAATTTAATTATAGGTACATCTTTTATACATTAAATTATTATTTTTCTATTGGCTTTTCCCTTTTCTTAAATTTTCAAAAATTCAAAAATTTCCTTGTGTAATTTGACATGTAGGACACATGTGGTCAATTATATATATATATATGTATAGTGACACGTGGCAACGAGGTTTGACTAAGCTCAAACTCGGATTGAATGCTATGCTGACACGCGGCACGCGTTTTGTCCTCTTCACACGTGATGTAGCGTGATTCCCTGTCCCTTCTTGCTTTGCATTTACGTGGCTTACCTAGTCAGTTCATCTGCTTGCATGGCATGCCACATGGTAGCTCCTAATTGGTTTTGTGTTAAAAATTCATAAAAAATCCATAAATATTCCAAAAATATCCCAAAAATTCCAAAATTTATATTTTCACTAAAAAATTTATATTTTAATATTTTTCGTCATAAAAATATTTTTTATTAAATAAAATAAGTACATATTAAGTAAAAAAAATGCACTAACTTTCATAGTCATCAACATCTTTCTCCATTACTGTTTGTATAGTCTACCAACAACTCTAGCAAATGTTTCAACATTTAAGGCTTTCATTCTAGCAAAATGAATTACATGAGGTTGAATCCAAAAAGTAGTTGTTTGAATATCTAACTCTTACTATGAGGTTCAGATCCCATTCTTTAAGGACTAGTAGAACAATATTGATATGCCAAATTTTTTTGTCCTAAATAAAGTTTATACTCTCTAACCGGTCTCCCCTACCACGCGTCACACTCTGGTTTGCCCAGTGAACTCTTGATGCCAAGTGTCATGCTGTGATTGGCTATCACTATCAGCTTTGCTTGTTTTGATCGTAGCCCTTGATCTAAAGCTGATCTGATGGTCCAGATCGCAATATTTAAGCCCTAATCACTCCATAAACCCTAAGGGGCAGTCATTAGCATAATTTTGGTCAGTTTTTGGAGCTAAAAAGAGAGGGACATAATTTTAGTGCAGATTCAAGAGGGGATTAACACTACAATTTAAGAGATTGATTGTATTTCTTCCTCTACTCTTTTCTTTATCAATTTTAATATTTTCCTTTATGAAAAATATGACTTTATGAACACAATTATGTGTAGTTAATTTATTAATTTAGGGATCTTATAAAACCAATTTTCACCATGTGATGATATAATATTTTACCCCAATTATAATTATAAATTAATTATATTATTTAATCTTATTTGTATGTTATTAATTGTTTGGCCAACAAGTTATCTAAAAAGGCAATTAAATAGATTTGAGAGAATTATTTAATTGTTTATCTTAATTAAGTAACATGCATAGTTTCTAGGCAGAGATGTATGATTCTTATGTATGTGATCCATAATTGATGAACTTAATGAATAGTATGCAATTTAATTGGCATGAGAGTGTGATTATATTAATTACTATATGGTGTGTAGTTTACTTGAGAGAGGAATAAATGCTAAGTTAGATTCAATTGATCATGTAATTAATTGATAATTATATTAGGTACAAAATCTTATTTAATTAATTATTGATATTTACTTTTAGTTATTTTAATTTTTCTTTCTTAAAATATAAAAACACATAAAAATTGATATTTTTTTAGTTTTATAAATTAGTTTATAATTAAATAACCTCTGTATGAATGATCTTTTCTTATCCTTATATTACTTATTACGATACATATACTTGCATATTCATTACACGCACTTCATGTGTGGCGATCCAATTTTTGACACCGTTGAAAGGGACTATAAATATTAGAAATTAATATTTATTATTTTTATTTTAGTTATTTTTCTTAATTTATGTTTCTTTACTTTAATTTTAATTTACTTATTTTCTTTTATTGGCCTATTTAATTATTTATTTTAATTTATTTATTTTATTTATTTTCTTTATTGATTTATTTTGTTTTTCCTTTAATTTATTTATTTAGTCGTTTAGTTTTTTTAAATTTTTATTTAGTTTTTATTTAGACATCTCCTTTAGTATTGTAGAAACATAGTTGAGTCTATTGCATGAGTAGAGTTCGTGAAGGCGAAATCTTACCTGTAGATCTTGAAATTGAACGTACTTTAAGATTAATTAGAAAACAAATTGTCACCAAAGAGATAAAAAGGGCTAATCCATTAGAAATAAACAATAATGAAATAAACTTGAACAATCAAATGCTTTTAATGAATGATAGAGATAGAGCTATGAATGAATATGCAATACCTACGTTGGAAGGGCTGAATCCAAGTATTACAATACCAAACATTCAAGCTAATCGGTTCGAACTAAAGGCAGTGATGTTTCAAATGCTACAAATAGTTGGAAAATTCAGTGGATTACCAACAGAGGATCCTCATCTTCATCCCAGATTTTTTATTGAAGTTGTAGATTCATTTAAGTTCAATGGTGTGACTGAGGAGGCATTTAGGCTTAGATTGTTCCCTTACTCTTTACGAGACCATGTTCGAGCTTGGCTAAAATCTTTGCCACCTTATTCCATACAACTTGGAATGGTTTGGTGGAGAAATTCTTGATGAAGCATGGAAAAGATTCAAGGAATTTCTAAGAAAGTGTCCTCATCATGGTATTCCATCTTGGATTCAAATGGAGACTTGTTACAATGGTTTAAATGCTCAAACAAGAACTATTATTGATGCATCTGCTAATGGAGCTTTACTAGCGAAATCTTACAATCAAGCTTATGATTTACTTGAGAAAATGGCTAGCAATAATCATCAATGGCCAATGGACAGAATAACAACCACAAGAAAATTAGCCAGAATGCATGAGGTAAATGATATCACAACACTTACCGCTCAAGTTTCATCTTTGGTTAATCTTTTAAAGGCTCAAAACTTGCCAACGAGTATAAACCTTGTCCAAGGTTCAAGGGTGTCATGCGTGTTTTATGGAGGAGCTTATTTGTTTGATAATTGTCCAAATAATCCTAAATCCATATTCTATGTGGGTAATGTGAATGGAAACAATAATTCATACTCAAACACATATAACCTAGGATGGAGACAACGTCTAAATTTCTCTTGAAGTAATAACAATAGTCAATGTGGTAATCAATTCAACCATTAATCATTTCCCCCACCTAGTTTTCAGCAACTATAGCAATCACAAGCCCAAGAGAAGAACCCACCTACTAAGGACAATACAAATGCTTTAATGGTGATGATGAAAGACTTCATCCAATCAATAAATACCAAAGTGTCCACCCAAGAGGCTTCAATTCAAAATTTGGATAACCCAATGAGGAAACTTGCTCAGGCTATAAGTCAAAGGCCTCAAGGTAACCTTCCAAGTGACACAATTGTAAACCCACGAAGGGAAGGTAAAAACCAGTACAATTCCATATCCTTGAGGAGTGGTAAACCTTTAGAATTGGAACATGAGACAAAAAATGATGAGTAGAAATAGGAAATTAAAAAGGATAAAGAGGACTATGAAACTAAAAAGGATAATGAGGAACCGAAAACTAAAAAGGATGAAAAGGAATTAGTGGATAAAAAGAGTAATGGAAAGGAAATAATTCAGCCAAAAAATAGCAACCTCTATAAACCCACTATTCATTTTCCTTAAAGGCTACGAAAGTAAAATTCAGATACACAGTTTTCAAATTTTTTGGAAGTCTTTAAGAAGTTGCACATAAATATACCATTTGTAGAGGCACTGGAACAAATACTATCTTATGTGAAATTCATGAAGGATATACTATCAAAGAAAAGGAGGCTTGGAGATCATGAAACATTAACCTTGACTGAAGGTTGTAGTGTTATCCTCGATAGAAAACTACCACAAAAATTGAAAGATCTAGGTAGTTTTGACATCCCTTTCACTATTGGGAACATTCATTTTGTCAAGGCACTATATGATTTGGGTTCTAGCATTAACCTCATGCCATTATCAGTCTTTTAGATATTAGGGGTTGGTAAAGCTAAATCGACTTCAGTAACAATGCAGATGGAAGGCAGGCTAATTAAAAGACCATGAGATGTGGTAGAAGATTTGCTAGTAAAAGTAGACAAATTCATCTTTCTGGTGAACTTCATTTTGCTAGACATGGAGGAGGACCGTGACATTCCTATAATACTTGGTCGTCCTTTCTTAGAAACTGGAAAAGCACTCATTGATATGCAAAAAGGCGAGCTTACAATAAGAGTGCAAGATGAACAAGTAATATTTAATGTGTTCAAAGTAATTAAATTTTCTGATGATGAAAATGCTAGTGATTGATTTCAAATAGATAGTACTGATGAGCTAACCACTGTTGTGCTTTATGAAATGTGCCCTATTAATGCTTTATAGTTTGTGCTTGTTAATTCTGTAAACATACATACTAATGAATACCAAGACACTTATGTAGGTGCAAAAATTCAAGTCATTAGCTTAACAATACTTGTTGAATCACCCCTACTTATGACTTTAACACATGATGCTATGAACAAGGACATTAACTCAACATGTTTTTAATTTTGAAAATATGGAATCAAAGGTTGTTATTGTCAACTGTGTGAACTTTTAGCAGGACACGCCTCTCATGTGTACACCAAATGCATTTGTGGAAAGTCTTGAAATGAGCTCACAGTTGAAACCATCCATTGAGGAGCCAACCAAATTAAAGCTTAAACCTTTACCTTCTCATCTTTGTTATACATTTTTGGGTGATAACAAGACACTTCCAGTCATAATCTCAACTAATCCAGATATGGAGCAAGTGGAAGCACTACTAAAGGTGCTAAGGAAATTCAAAAGAACTATAGGTTGGTCTATTGCTGACATCAAAGGCATAAGCAAATCTATATGCATGCACAAAATCTTGCAAGAAGACGGGGCTAAACCCACAAGGGATGCACAACACCACTTAAATCCTATTATGAAAGAAGTGGTGAAGAAGGAAATTTTCAAGTGGCTAGACATGGGCATTATTTACCCAATATCAAATAGTGAATGGGTAAGTCCAGTCCAATGTGTACCGAAGAAAGGAAGAATCACTATGGTGGAAAATGAGTCTAATGAGTTAATACCTACTAGAATTGTCACAGGATTGAGAGTATGTATGGATTTTTTTAAAGTAAATAAGGCTACAAGGAAGGATCATTTTCCTCCCTCATTCATGGATCAAATGCTTGACTGATTAACAAGGCATTCTAACTTTTCCCTTCTAGATGGATACTCTGGTTATAACCAACTTGTTGTGGCACCTGAAGACTAAGAAAAGACCACATTTACATGTCCTTATAGAACATTTTCTTTCAGGAGAATGCCCTTTAGATTATGTAATGCATCTGCTACATTTCAACACTACATGATGGCCATTTTCTCAAACATGGTGGATAAGCATCTAG
This sequence comes from Hippophae gyantsensis, assembly GCA_030763125.1. Taxonomy (NCBI): domain Eukaryota; kingdom Viridiplantae; phylum Streptophyta; class Magnoliopsida; order Rosales; family Elaeagnaceae; genus Hippophae; species Hippophae gyantsensis. Next base: position 52,957,630 of record CM061031.1, on the reverse strand, counting down.
AAATCTCCATGGATGATTTTTTGGTCTTTAGAAACTCATTTGATGAATGTCTCCACTATATCTCCCTAGTGTTACAAAGATGTGAAGAAAAAAATTTGGTTTTAAACTGGGGAAAATGTCATTTCATGATACGTGAAGGTATAATCTTGGGCCACAAAATCTCAGTTAATGGTATTGATGTGGATAGATCTAAGATAGAAGTGATTGAGAAGTTACCACCACCTACTAATGTACGAGGAGTAAGGAGTTTTCTTAGGCATGCATGTTTTTATCGTATATTCATAAAATATTTTTCCCAAATCTCCAAACTCTTGTGTAATCTTTTGAAAAAGGACATGCCTTTCAAGTTTGATGACAAATGTTTAACAACATTTCAAGTGCATAAAAAGAGACTAGTGTCAGCACTAGTTATAGTCACACCAATAAGCCCTCTGAGTTAATGTGTGACACAAGTGATTTTTCCATTGGAGCTATTCTTAGACAGCAAAGAGACAAAATATTTTGTGCCATATACTATGCAAGCAAGACACTAAATGAGGCCTAAATGAATTATTCTACTATAGAGAAATATCTCATTACCATTATATATACCTTTGAGAAATAGAGATCTTACTTGGTTGGCACTAATGTGACTATCTACACGGATCATTCTACAATAAAGTATCTCATGACAAAGAAGGATGCCAAACCAAGAGTGATAAAATGGGTTCTCCTTCTACAAGAATTTGAATTGGAAATTCGTGATGAAAAGCAACAGAAAATTAGGTAGTAGACCATTTGTCTAGACTAGAGAGGGAGGTAAAAATGGATGAAAATATGGTGGATAAGGAATCTTTTCCATATGAGCAACTATTTTTTGTAGCATAAATAGAAGTCCCATGGTATGGAGCCATTGCAAATTTTTTTGCTGCTAACATTCTTCCATTGAACCTCACATGGAAACAAAAGAAGAAGTTCTTCCATGACATTTAATAGTATTTTTGGGATGACCCTTACCTCTATAAAGAATATAGTGATGATATTTTAAGAAGGTGTGTCCCTAATGATGAAGTTGAAAGTATTATTTACCATTGCCATAGCTCAAACTATAAAGGTCACTTTGGGAACACAAAAACAACAGCTAAGGTACTTAAATTTGGTTATTTTTGGCCCACACTTTTTAAAGATGCTTACAATTATGTAAAGATATGTGACAAATGTCAAAGGATAGGTAATATTTCAAAAAGATATGAGATGCCTCTGAATAGTATACTTCAAGTGGAACTATTTGATGTATGGGGCATCGACTTTATAGGACAATTTCCTCCATCCTTTGGTAACCAATACATACTTGTAAGAGTGGATTATGTGTCAAAGTGGGTAGAAGCCATTGCTAGCAACAAATGTGATGCCAAAGTTGTCATGAAACTTTGAAGAAAAAACATTTTCACTATGTTTGGAACTCCTAGGATCATTATTAGTGATGGAAGAAGTCACTTCTGCAATAAAGAATTTAATTCCTTATTTTCTAAGTATGGGATTAAGCATAAAATATCTACCTCATACCATCCCCAAACAAGTGGGCAAGTAGAGGTATCCAATAGAGAAGTGAAAAGAATTTTGGAGAAACTATGAACATCTCTATGAATGATTGGTCATCTAAGTTGGATGATGCTTTATGGACGTATAGAACTACATTTAAAAAACCAATTGGTACCTCCCTGTATAAGCTAGTATATGGAAAGGCTTGTCACTTACCATTAGAATTAGAGCACAAAGCATATTGGGCATTGAAATAGTTGAATATGTATATAGATGCCACTGGTGAGAAAAGAATGCTTCAAATAAATGAATTGGATGAATTACGGTGGAATGCTTATGAAAATGCCAAGCTTTACAAAGAAAAGACAAAAATATGGCATGGAAAGAAAATTGTACATCGTATCTTTGAACCGGGTCAGAAAAGGGTTACTGTACAACTCAAGACTCAAATTGTTTTTAGGAAAATTAAAGAGTATATGGTCATGTTCATTCATCATCACTAAGGTAACCAACCATGGAGCCATTGAATTAGAAAACAAAGATAAAGAGTGATTTTTGGTTAATGGGCATAGGGTGAAGCACTATTATGAAGATCAATTATCAAATGAAACATTTATGATAACCTTAGTGGATGCACCTTAGGACGTGATATGACCGTCTAGTCAAGGACGTTAAACGTGACGCTAGTTGGGAGGCAACCCAACGTTATATTACTTATATTTTCATTTTTTTTTATAGGTAAATAAATATGGAGAGAAATGGTGCAAGAAGAATGAGCATTTCAATGATAGATGTGGTGTGCCATGATTAAAGGAGTTTTCTCTTATTTTACCTTTTTATACTTATATGTGCACATTTGGAAGAATGTGTAATTTAAGTTTGGGGAGGAAACTTCGATCTCGGCATTAGTATTTAATATGCATTTTAAATTTTTAAGAATTATTTTTTTAATTTTTAAGATGTTTTTAATCATGATTTGGGTAGAAATTGATAAATATATGGAAACTAAATGCATGCATACTTAAACATATGAACTCAATGATAAAAATTGGTTGTAATGACTAGGATAAGGAATATAACATATTTGTTAAGATATTTACATTAATCATGTGATATGCTTCCAAGATTTGATTGGATTGATTCAATTTTTTATGGACATGTTCATAATTGATTTTGGTGTTCTTATTAAGAGAAATTTTGTAGTGATTTATGCAAGTCGATGAGATCTACCAAGTTTTAGAATCTATTTGATCATCCATTTATTCGGAATCCTAAATAGTATTTAGCAAGAGAAATGATTTAGGACTTATTTGGATCGATTGAGTCTTACAAGTTAACCATTGTTAATATATTTAGTCACCCATTTGAGCCTAACAAAGAATCTTTTATATCTTTAAGCCACATTTAATGTCAAACTAGTAAGTATTACCTTTACCCTTGCACCTTTAGCTTGTATGAAAAGAAAAAAAAATGAAATCATATATTGTGCTTTAGAGTAAGGTGAAAGGTAATGCACCCTATAAAAAAAATAAAAAAATAAAAAAGAGGAAAAACTCATAACACAATTATCCCTCTAAAGAAAATAGAATAGAATTGAAAATAAGTTTGGGAGTGTTATGAAGCTATAAAAAAAGATGTGGAAAAAAATAATATGAAAATAATATGAAAATAATATGAAAAAAATATAAAGTAAAATTTCAATTGTAGTTAATAAGTGCATGATGAAAAAAAAGAAGCTAAGGTGCGGAAATAGCCTAAATGTCTTCATTTATCGACCTCTCACCTAAGCCTTACATTACAATCATGTAAAGTCCTTATTGATCTTGAGCTAAGTGTATATTTATATTAGTGGAGAGGGATGTGAAAACTAGACTTATGAGACTTTTTCTAAGATTGAATTGATTAGCATGCTTATATAGGTTGATTTCATGAGTACATTGGATGATATCATGTGCATCACACACACACGAATTAATTTGACAAAAACCTTGCATATCCTTGTATTTATGGAACGTTGATTGATGAATAAGTGAATCTCGTTTTCATGGGATTGTACGACTTTTGTGAGGGATAGTTTTCTTGAAATATGAATTTACTAATAGAAGTTTATTTATGAATATACTACCCAAGTTATTTTATTTAGTTATACTTCGCTTTACTTGAGGACAAGCAAATATTTAAGTTTGGGGATGTGATAACTCTATGAAAGTAGAGTCATTAGCGCACTTTTTTACTTAATATTTACTTGTTTTGTTTAATAAAAAGTATTTTTATGGCCAAAAATATTAAAATTTAAACTTTTTAGTGAAAAGGGGTGAAAATATAATTTTTGGGATTTTTCTGGAATTGTTTTGGATTTTTTATGAATTTTTAACGTAGGACCAATCACGAGCTACTATGTGGCATGCCACATAAGCAAGGGAGCTAACTATGTAAGAAATGTAGATTCCATGTAAGAAGGGACAGTGAATCATGCTATGCCGCGTGTGAGGAGAATAAAACATGTGCCATATGTCAGCACGATGTTCAATCCGAGTTTAAGCTCGATCAAACTTTATTGCCAAGTGTCACTATACCATTGCTCTGTGGGTTCCACCCGTGTGCCACGCCATCCATTTCTACGAATCACATCTCACCACGTGGCACTGACTCAATGAGCGTTCACTTTGACCAGTCTCCCTTATCACGCATCATGCTCTAATTTGCCTAGTGAACTCCTGATGCCACGTGTCATGCTGTGATTGGCTATCATTATCAACTTTGCTTGTTTTGATTGTAGCCCTTGATCTGAAGCTGGTCTGATGGTCTACATTGCACCTGAGCAATATTTAAGCCCTAATGACTCCATAAACCCTAAGGGGTGGTCATTAGCATAATTTTGGTCACTTTTTGGAGCTAAAAAGATAGGGGACATAATTTTAGTGTTGATTCAAGAGGAGATTAACACTACAATTCAAGAGATTGATTGTATTTCTTCTTCTACTCTTTTTTTTATCAATTTTAATGTTTTCCTTTATGAAAAATATGATACTATGAACACAATTATGTGTAGTTAATTTATTAATCTAGGGATCTTATAAAACCAATTTTCACCATATGATGATATTTGTCTTGATTAAATAACATGCATAGTTTCTAGGTAGAGATGTATAATTCTTATGTATGTGATCCATAATTGATGAACTTAATGAATCGTATGTAATTTAATTAGCATGAGAATGTGATTATATTAAGTACTATATGGTGTGTAGTTTACTTGAGAGATAAATAAATGCTAAGTTAGATTCAATTGATCATGTAATTAATTGATAATTATATTGAGGGGATTTTAGCGATTCGCATGTTTAGAAAATTAGGAGATTAAGTATTCCTAGATATTTTCTCATATATATTTTACGTATAAAATCTTATTTAATTAACTATTGCTATTTACTTTTATTTATTTTAATTTTGCATCCTTAAGAAATAAAAACACATAAAAAAATTGATATTTTTTTAGTTTTATAAATTAGTTTTTAATTAAATAATCTCTGTAGGAACGATTTTTTCTAATCTTTATATTACTTGTTGCGATACATATACTTATGTATTCATTACACACACTTCATGTGTAGTGATCACATGTACATTTTAGGAATAATAATTTCCTTCGTTTCTATGTTGAGGTTAATGTGCTTGAGCCTCTAGCTATAGATGTAAATTGAGATGTCTTATCTAATCTTATGTCTTATTTAGTGTCTTTAATGGGCTCGTACTATAATATTGTATCATTTCATATAAATACAATCTCATCTTATTTCATATTGTTTATATTGTAGCAGTAATGGGTCTAACTTTAAACATATATTATATTATTTGTTCTTAATAAACTTACATTATAAATTATTATTTATCATATTTTTGTATTATTATTTGTCTCGTTTAGGCCCATTAGGAACAAATGAGATATCTTTAATTAGTATCATTTCATGAACATTTTATCTCATTAAAAATGAAATGAGACAAGATGAGATAGATTTTAAAAATTAATGGATTGTCTTATGAATCTCATTAACATCTCATCTCAATTTATACTTCTACCTCTAGCTACTAAAGTGAAGAAACCAAGGAAATATTTTGAAAATTCCAAACCCTAACTTTCAAGAATTTTGGTTGAACTTAAATATGAAGACTACCAAGCTTTTGCACAAAGTGTGAAAAGTTGGATAACTTTGTTATGGCATGTAACCTCAAGGAAATACTAAAATTCAAACTTTTTGAAAATCTATTCTCTCCAATTTATGGAGAATGGCTAATATTTTTCGGTCAACAGTCACCAATGACCTTTTTCTTTTGGTTGACATAAGCAAAAAAAATCATCCTATCAATTTCCATGCAGGTGTTAGGAGAATCACAATATCAATACCAACTTAATCAAGCTCTAAACAGCAGAATGAAAACTATTCTCCTTCTTTGTGTGAATATTTTAGGAAACAAATAAGTAGAGCTCAAAATGAAATATACACAAAATCAAGACAACCAATTTACGTGGAAAAACCTTCTTGGTGTAGGAAGGAAACAACCACGACACTCCATCTCCAAAACTTCCACTATCAAGAAACAATTGTGCAAAAGTTCTCTCTAGATAAAACTAGAGGAAAACAATCAACAACATCATCAAGAATACAACTTCTTGGAAATTAACAACTATTTCAAGAAGTTGGAGAAATCTAACCCAATTTTGTAGTCACTTTTCACAGCCCAGATTTTCCCAAACTGGTGAGCCAAATCCAAATCCCACTGTTCAGATTGAAGATTATTGAGTCGTGAACCTTCTTGCAAAATTTCAGCTCAATCGGACCAAAAAAACCTTCCATCGAAGCACTTGATGACGGTTTGCTAGAGAAGGAAAAACAAAAAGCTTTTCTGCTAGCGGCTATTGAAAATTTCCCTGCTAAAATTCACTCTTAACAAACCCTAAAAGGGTTTCTTAATGAATTAATCAAATGGAAAAAAAATGCCCTTTCTTTCTCCATGGGCCATGAGACCACATGGACCTTTTTGGGCTTCTCCAAATAAGATGGAAAACTTAACAAATCTTCCCCTTTCCCGATTAGATGGAGGGATCCACCATCCCGAAAATTGAACAACAAATTTCAAGTTTTTCCCTTGACACTGATTTTGTCAGCATGTCAAATCCATTCTCATCATTATGGATTTTCTCATGTTCAAGCAACTTATTGTTAAGAGTATCCCTTATCCAATGATACCTCACATCAATATGCTTTGATCTTGAGTGAAATGCTGAGTTCTTCGTTAGCTGAATAGAACTCTAATTATCGTAAAACAACACATATTTCTACTACTTGAAACCAAGTTCTTTCAAGAACTATTTCATCCACAAAAACTCCTTACATATATTTCTGTTGCAATAAACTCCACCTCTATTGTAGAAAGTGCAACACACTTTTGCAATCTTGATTGCCAAGAAACTGCTCTACCAGAGAAAGTAATTAGATAACTTGAAGTAGACTTACGAGAATCTTCATCTCTTGCCAAATATGAATCAATGTATCCAACTAACACTGGTTTTCCACTTCCAAAGCTAAGTATTAACTTGAAAGTACCCCGAAGATATCTCATAATCCACTTTACTACATCTCAATGCTCTCTTTCTGGATTCGAAAGAAAACAACTAACAACTCCAACTACATAAGCTATATTTGACCTCGTACACACTATTGCTTATATTAAGCTTCCTACTACTAAGGAATATGGAACATTTTCCATATCTTCCCTCTCTTTATCTATTGAAGGGTCTTTACTCGATCTTAACTTAAAGTGGTTAGATAAAGGAGAAGAAACCACTTTAGCTTTATCCATATGAAACCTTTCAAGTACCTTATTAATGTACCGTTCCTGTGACATGTACAACTTCTTTCCTTTCTTGTCTTGACAAATTCGAATACCAAGAATTTGTTTTGCTAGCCCCAAGTCCTTCATGGCAAAGGACTTACTCAACAACTTCTTCAAATTATGTATCCTTGAAGAATTTCTACCAACAATCAACATGTTATTAACATAGAGCAATAAAGTGATAAAATCATCATTAGAGAATTTCTGCACAAAAATACAATGATCAGAAGTAGTCTTCTTGTAACCATACTCCCTCATAACTGACTCAAACTTCTTATACCATTGTATAGGTGCTTACTTCAACCAGTAGAGGCTTTTCTTTAACTGGAATACATAATCCTTTTTTTTCTTTTACCTTAAAACCCTTTGGATATTCCATATAAATCTCTTCCTCTAACTCACCATGAAGAAAGAAAGTTTTCACATCCATTTGCTTAATTTCTAAATCCAAGCTTGCTACTAGACCTAGAACAACACGTACAGAAGACATCTTCACAACAGAAGAGAAAATATTATCAAAATCAATACCCTTTCTCTAATTGAATCCCTTGATGACCATTCTAGCTTTGTATCATGGTTTTGAACTATGTTCTTCTTGCTTCACCCTGTAGACCCACTTGTTCTTCAAAGCTCTCTTACCCGTAGGCAACTTTACCAGCTCAAACGTGTGACTGCCATATAGTGACTGCATCTCATCTTCCATAGCACCAACCCAATATGCCCTATTTCCATCTTCCATCGCTTTTACATAACATTGAGGTTCTCCCTCATCTGTCAATAACACATACTCATATGTATCATACTGTGTGAAAAGACGTCGATCTCTAGTAGACCTCCTAAGTGGAATTTCTTGTTCTGGCAACTAAACAGTAGTTTGGTGATCTGTTTCAACTTGCATAGGAGCATTTACATCATCTGAACCATGTTGGTAATCTTGAACATTTTGTTCCATTTGTACTAATAAAGGAACCAAATCTAGGTCAATCGAATCATCGTTATACTAATGGACTCCTTTTTCTATCTTCTCAACATCTTGTATAATTTGATCTTCTATAAACACAACATCATGACTTCTTACTAGTTTCTTCTCAATTGGATCATAAAATTTGTATCCAAATTCATCAAGACCATAACTAACAAAGATACATTGTCGTGTCTTCACATCGAGCTTAGATCTCTCATCTTTTGGTATATGCATAAATTCCTTGCAACCAAAAACGCGGAGATGGTCATAGAAACATCTTTGCCATTCCAAACTCTGATTGGTACATCAAACGGAAGAGGAACACATGGTGTGATATTAAGAATATGTACAACTTTATTCAAAGCCTCACACCAGAAATATCTTGGCAACTGAGCTTGCAAAAGGAGACATCTTACTCTTTCAACCAATGTCTTGTTCATTCTTTCAACCAACCCATTTAACTAAGGAGTCTTGAGAGGTGTCTTTTGATGTTGAATGCCCTGACACCTGCAATACTCATCAAAAGGACATGAATACTCTCATCCATTATTTGTTTTAATGCACCACAGTTTCTTCCCAGTCTGTCTCTCAACTAAGGCTTGAAACTCTTTAAACACATCTAATACTTGATCTTTGCTCTTTAAAGTATACACCCATATCTTTCTTGAATAATCATCTATGAAAGTCACAAAATAACTAGCACCACCAAAATTTCTTGTCTTTATAGGACTACATACATCTGACTGTACCAAATCAAGTACATATTGTTTTCTTGAAGGAGGGGAACTCTTGAAAGAAACTCTATTTCACTTCCCTGCCAAACAATGAGTACATCATCTTAAACAAACATCATTCATTCTATAAAGAAGATTCTTTTTAGTCAATACTGTCAAGCCTTTCTCACTCATGTGAGCAAGTCTCTTATGCCACAATTCTACTGTGAGTTCATCTGTCACAACATTAATAACGCCTTTGAAAAGTCTTGTTTGTAGTATATACAAACTAGAATGCTTCTTCCCACGAGCAACAACCATAGCACCTTTAGTAAGTTTCCATTGACCATTACTAAAGGTATTGCAATATCCTTCATCATCAAGTTTACCTGTAGAGATCAAGTTCAAACGAATTTCAAGAATATGCTTTACCCCTCTAAGAAGTAGTCTCGTGCCATTATTCATCTCCAAACACACATCTCCAATACCAATGATTTTAACCAAGCCATCATTACCCATCTTCATTGTCTCAAAGTCACCTACTGTATAGGATGTAAAAAAGTCCTCTCAAGATGTAGCATGAATGGAGGCTCCACTATCAATAACCCAACTAATCTCGTGACTTACAACATTGACAACATCTTCATCATAAACAACGAGAAAGTCTTCTGAACTAGCAGTGGCAACTCGATCATTTTCCTTGCCAACATCACCCTCTTGTTCTTTGTCTTTCTTCTTGTTATCTCGCTTCAATTGTCTACAATATTTCTTGATGTGCCTTTTCATGCCACAGTGATGATACTCAACATTAGAAAACTTGTTGGACTAGCTTTTTCCTTTTTCTTTGCTCTTGAAACCTCTACTTGTACTCCTCTATATTCTTTCTGTAACCAAAATCTCTGAATCTTAAGAAGACCCATATGATTTTCTTCTCATTTCTTCATTCAAAACACTACTCTTATCCAGATCTATGTTGATTACACCATTTGGAGTTGAGTTACTTAATGACATTCTAAATGTTTCCCAAGAGTCCGACAACATACCCAATAAACACAACCCCTAAATCTCATCATCAAACATGATACCCATTCCAACTAACTGATTGTTTATTCCTTAGAACGTATTCAAGTGATCTGTCAACAGAGTTCCATCTTGGTACCTCAAAGCCATCAACTACTTTATGAGAAACATTTTATTATTTCCTGTTTTCCAAGCATACAACTCCTCAAGTTTATTCCAGAGTAACCGTGCATGTGTTTCCTCACTAATATGATTCAAAACATTATCATCTACCCACTGCCTTATATACCCATAAACTTGTCGATGTAACAAAGTCCATTTTTCTTTAGACAACTTTTCTGGCTTCTTAGAAGCAAACACCGATAAATGAAACTATTTGACGTAAAGGAAATCTTCCATTTTTACTTTCCAAGTGTGATAATTAGAACCATTCAAAGTAATCATTCTACTCAAATTTGCTTTCATTATTCAACACAAGAAATTCAACAATAATAACCACAGCTTTGATACCACTGTGTTAATCTTTCTATATGGGCCATGAGACCACATAGACTCTTTTAGGCTCCTCCAAATAAGAGGAAAAACCCAACGCCTTACGCAATACTAGTAAATGAATTCACAAAAGATGAGGAGAATCACACTTCCCACTCGGTGAACAAAATGAAAGTTTTATGGCAAAAGCTAATAGAGTGCATACTGAAGTTCAAGAGCTAATTTAGATGAAAGGGTTGAAGCTAATCTGAGATACAAAATGATTTCACAATTAATTGGAAGTCCACTAGATTTGAACATGAATAAAACTCACCCAAAACTAAAAAATCATCAATTGATTAAAATCAGTCAGGCTATACAAGACAACAGAAGCTGTAGGTTCTCTCGAGTCATTTTCAATCTCATTCAAGACTTATTATTTTTTCAAGCTCGAATGGCTCAACGGATTGATCAACAATACAGAGACAATCAACAAGAAAATATTCCGATTGAAGATTTTATTCCAGTTGAACCTTGGATTCCTATAGAGGTTCTCAATGAACAAGAAGCACATGATGAGCAGAAAGAGTGCTTCTAAGCGTAAAGCAAAGGGTCAGATAGAGAGAAGCACTAAAAAGTTCATTTCAGATAATTTTATTGATGTTAGACCATTTTTTGAATCTTTAGTTCGTTTTAATGATTATATGGATGCAGGTGAGCAGCTAAGGACTCAAGAAAATGCCCAAGTTCTTTCAAACCCAAAAAATCCAATAGGTTTGTAGGCGACCTCGAACGTGCTCCTAAATCAACATTGAAGCTCTTAAGCTGGAATGGCCGAGGCTTTATAAGGTCTCTAGCCAAAAGAGCTCTACATTACTACAATAGAAAATCTAGACTTGGTATAATGTGGCTTATGGAGACAAAAGGTAGTGCAGATACTATGGAAAATTTGAAGATAATTTTTGGGTTTGATGAAGCAATCATTTTAGCTGCTGAAGGAACAAAAGGTGGTTTTGTTTATTTTGGAATTCTGATATGGGTTTTAAAGTTTGAAGGGTGGGTAGTTCTTTTTGTGATGGTTGAATTTATCACTATTTCTACTAATGATGAAAACTTTATAGTTTGCGTTGCTTAAATCCCGCCTTACTTTAATGCCGAACGCCAAGTCTGTATGAATTGGAACAACATATAATAAATCTCCACAATCCTTTGTGCTTGATTGGATATCTAAATGATATTATTTACCTAAGTTTACTTCAGATCATAATCCTTTGATACTCTATCTTTATGGATTTAGTAAAACATTCGTAAAATCAAGAGAGAGAGGATGAATAGAGCTAATACAAAATCATTGAATACCTCAGCCTAAAGAGTGAGTAGGGAGATTTAGCACAAGGTTTACAAAATCTTGTCATCCCATTTTTAACTTGCAACAAACAAAAATTTGGTTTCATATGGGAAAAGAAATATCGACATATTTATTGGTCAAGTGATAATTAAGGATATATATTTTTTTTGTCACATGGAAACTAAAGGTAGGTTGGAATCAAACTTTCATTTATTTATTTCCATAAGTCCCAAACCCTTCAACAACCACAAACTTTAGACCAATCAGTCTGTACAATGTTTCTCATAAGATCATAGCTAGAATCATTTTCAAGAGCTTTAGACAAGTTATTCAAAATCATATTTCCTATTTCCAAGCTGCTTTCATATCAGAACGTTGGATTACAGAAAACACACTTATTGCTCAAGAAGTGTGCCTCGAGATGCAATTGAACCAGTCAAGCATAGGATAAAATATTTGGGCCGTAACTTACCCATTGGTAGATGCAAAAAATTGCAGTTCAATGAGATTTTGGTGAACCCAAATTACTCAATTTGATTAGTAGGACCACTCTGGTTAAAAGTTGGCTACAGAACCTATCTATTTACTCAACGAGCCCAATTAAATTGCCATTGCATATTTGTGAAATAACAAACTCTTTAATCAGGAGATTGTGGTGAACAGAAAATAAGGAGGATTGGGAATCAGGAAATTTGAAAATTTTAATAAGACAATGCTCTCTAAAGCAGCTTGAGATATTCTGATCGAAACTAAACCTTGGGTTTTAATATTTACTCAGAAATATTTTATATCCCGAGAACTTCATAGAGAAATCAAGATTCTTACATACGAAAGGGACTTCTATGGGCAAGATAAGTCTTAACGAAAGGAATCCTTTGGGAAATAAGAGATGGAAATACAGTTGATATGGAATGATCACTGGCAATTAACCAAGTTTTTATAAGCGGGAAGAAAATTCTTAGGATAGAACCATAATGTAAAAGAGTTTGTTTATAAATTTATGATTAAATTAAAATAAATAAAATAAACATTTAATTTATTTAAATGTGCGATTTTATTCTTCAAATAAATCATAAGATTCTCTACTTAGTTATGTCTACTTAAAACTCAATATATAATCATATATATATATATACAAAAGGATTAGTCTTAAGTCACTAGTACGTCACGTATCTATTTAGAATGGAATGATTCTTATCCGGAGTAACTGACGTGAAGTAATCTATTTAAGAGTTATTTGTATAATAGTTGATTATTCAGGACTGGAAGAGACATATTAGAAACAATATTAATATCTATTCACTTATAGTTTTTTCTCTATGTCACTTGATGACCATTTGTGGGATGATATTAATTCTGAGTAATTTAGTAGGTCCCTTGTTGTAGCACCTAAGTATTTAACTTACTTGGTAATGCTCGAATTATTAGGCTAAAATATTATATATCTTGGTATCTCGGTGTTTATGGTAGGGTAGGAGGTTATCTCACAAGATATGAAATACACTTTATCTGTTCAAAGATTTTAGATAGTAGTTCCCTTATTTAGCAATCTAGAATTTGAATGATTACGTGCAATCTATAATATGATTATTGATAGTTATTCATACGAATTGTGGGTAATCAAAGAGAAGATGTAATAAAGAAGGTAAAATGAACTTAATGACCTCAGTCTTATTATGAACTAGATATGAAGGATTGAGCTACACCTAATGATCATATCAATGGATTCCTCACATATGTTTTGTTGGGTAAATACCAACGAAGATATTCAAGAGTTTGAAGTATTAGGTTTTTAGTTGATTAACTCTAAGATTAATAAACATTGATACATTGATAATTCTTTAAAGGGTTAATTAATATATCAATACTTTGCTTAAACTTGTCCATTAGTCCCCGAGTTTGTTGATAAGTGCTTAAAAAGCACTAAATATATCATTTTTAATGTCATTTAATTAATAAAATAGATTTGTATTTGCTTTATTCTATTATATTTTAGACAAATTTATTTGTTCAGATTAATTTATATATTGTAATATTTTGCAGGTATTTTAATATATAAATATTAAAATAAAGAAAAATACTTCAAGTATGACTATCACACTTTTTCGAGCTTAATTGAATATCATTTATTTGATATTATCCACAATGAAGAAAAACAATAATGGAAAATAAAAAAAAAATAATTGTATGCTGCAATAAAAGGAGGTTTAACTAATCAAAAGTCTAATTGCGACCCAATCGCGCAACGACAAAAACACAAGTTTTTCTTACATTATTTTCTATAAACAGACCCCCTATATACCAAGAAAATAAGCTTTCAAGTTGCGTTTTCAACAAATTTCTCTCCCTATTTTCTGTAGATTTTTATATTTTTATCTTTTAGAATTTATTTAGTTCTTCCCTCAATTTTGAGGAAGAAAATGTTTATATTTTAGTAGTTCTAGTTTTCGATTCACAAATTTTTGAGTGCAATTACTACGAGAGTTTTTCCAATTTTAGAATTAACTCTTCAAAGTTCTGTAAGGATATTATTAAGGTATTTATTATATTTCTTTTATAGTCCATATATCTATGTTGCTTCTTCTGTGTTATTCTTTATTTGTCTGTGATCAATTATAATATGTATGATTGATAGTAAATATAATATAATAATAACATTGTTATGCTTGTCAAATATTAAAAGATAAAACATTTTCTTAAAATAAATTCATTTTATTTTTATTTAAGATTTTTATAAAGAATGTTATTTGAATGAGTACATTACTCCTAATAAAAAACCTTAATATTTAATTACCTGGATTTAATTTAGAGTAATACTCTTTTATTTTAGATTTAATTATTTGGATATTTAGAGTGAACTATATTTCAAATGTTTTTTACAAAAAAATATTATTTGAAAATGTATTGACAACATATTTTCTTAAATAGGTTTAAAACGTGAAAGCTATTTTTCAGATAATTAAATTGTTACGTTTAATTTGGACACCTTGAATAAAGTCTAATTAACTGACTCTACCTAAAGCTATAATTAGATGGTTTTCTATTTTCTTAGAAATAAAGATGTAATTTAATACTTAATTAATTAATAGGTCCCGCCTAAGAATATTAGTTAATTAATGATAAACAAAAAAATTTGGGCCCCATTTAAGGATATTTTCATACCAAAAAGATAAAATCAATAAATATTAATTTATATCTTTAATAACTTAAATAATATGAGCAAACATAGTTACTGAATTATTATATCTATTATTCTTCATTGTTTATGAATGTATTAATGCATAAGTATTTGTTGAATTCATGTCTATCTGTATCTTTATGCATTAGATTAGTTTTCTTTCAAAACCAAATCATGGTAATAGAATGTTTAGGTTTAATTTTGTTTTTAAAATTTGAAAAATATTTAAAAACCACACAATATTACTTTCTTGAATCGACTGTGAGAGTATACTTATCATTTTTATAAATAATTCGTACACTTGTGAAAATTAATAAAATTTAAAATGAATAAGTATTTACGAAATCGATATTATCCCCAATTTCGTTCATCATTTGCTCCATAAAACGACTAAATGATACTGCTTCCAAGATGAATGAATTATTAATTTGAAATTAATTATTTCATATAATTAAAATACATATTTATTTATTGGGATAATTTATGATTGTCATAAATTTAAAATAAATATGTAAGGACAAGAACGGAATTTTTGTAATTATAAAACTAGATTTGATTTTTAAAAAATTATACCATTTAATTTGGAATTAAATTGTAGCACACTATAAGGAGTAAGAATCCCCACTCACTCCTTGTAGGGCATGGAAGGGGTTAAGATGATGGGAATGCGATTCTCATTAGATTTGATTAGAAGTACAATTAGGAGTTGTGTTTTAAACCTACTCTTAACTAAGTTTGAGACTATTTAATTATCCTCTCCCTTTCAATCCAACTTAAGGAAAATTAGAGAATTTTTCTAGTACTTAATTGAGAGAATTTCTTAAAAACAAAATTCAACCTGGAGCCATAGAATTTCAAAATGATATTATTGCTAAACAAATTATTCTTCAACAATACACTAGTCATGTATAGGGAGTTCTAGCTGGAGAAATAGAATGAAGTTTTTGATCAACTTGGAATTTGTAATTCTACTAATCTTGTCCTTGTTCATTAGGAGACAAGGCTTTGAAGCTTAAAGGTTCTAACTATTTGTTCACACGTTACAAATATATGTTTATTATTCTACTTTATTATAATTGAATTATTAATATCATAATATCTTTGTTGGGAAAATTTTGATTACTCAATTCCAATTGTTTTGCAATTTTCGTTAATAAAAATCAGATTTTTTATCCAAAATGAATTTTCAAAACCAACAATTAGTATTAGAGGTAACTTATGATATTAAAATTTAATAGGTCTCACCTAATGATATTAGTTAATTAATATTAAATAAAAGAATTTGGGTCCTGTCTAAGGATACTTTCATATCAAAAAGAAAAAATGAATAAATATGAATTTATATCTTTAATAACTTAAATAATATGAGCAAGTATAATTACTGAATTATTATATCCATTATTCTTCACTGTTTATTGTTTTAAATTGCATGAGTATTTGTTAAATCCATGTCTATCTTTATCTTTATGTATTAGATCAGTTTTTTGAAAAACCAAACCATTATGAAAGAATGTTCAAATTTATTTTTATTTTTAAAATTTGAATAATATTTAAAAACACACAATATTACTTCCTTGAATTGACCTTGGAAGTATACTTATCATTTCTATAAATGATTCATACACTTATGAGAATTAATAAAATTTAAAATGGATAAATATTTATGAAATCAGTATTGTCTCTGATTTCGTTCATCACCTATAATAGTAAGAGGGAGAGTTCTACCTGGTTCCTGACCGAGGTGGTCAATTCATTATGTTTGCAAGTACTAGAGCGATCTACCTGGTACTTAATCGAGGTGATCAATCTGTGGCCTATAATAGTAGAATATAGAGCTCTACCTAGTTCATGACTGAGGTGCTCAACTCTTCTTTCATTATCAGAACGCCAGCTTGGTTCTTAATCGAGGTGGTTAACTCATGATGTTTGCAAGTACCAAGGCGGCCTACTTGGTTCTTAAATGAGGTGATCAGCCTGTGGTCTATAATAGTATAATGCTTTTGTGAAGGAACCATTTGTTGAAGTGGATCACTTTATAGATATGTAGATAACCAGCTTCTGCTATCCCTTATCCTTTCAATACTTCTAATGCGGACCCTCTAGGAAAACAATCCTAGGAACTTACCAACTCAAAGAAATATGAGTGATTGATTTGCTAAGAACGTGTTGAAGATGATCAGATTAGAACCCTAAGGAAACAAAGTCCTTAAAACCCTAATCTTGAGACACCATAAAGAATGATCACTCCATTTGATAAGTCGAATTCCAGCATTCAATTAGGAACACAAGAATGTAAAGCAAAATCTTTCTAAAATATACTTTTCATTAATGATATTTGTTATGCCTCCAAATTACATAGTTGTAGCATTTTTATAACAACCCCTTATTAAAAACACCAAATGGGCCTATTTAGTTTTGGATTAGGCCTAATCTGTCATCAAAAATAAAAAAACTAAAAAGACTTATGAGAAATAAAACATAAAAGGCCCAAAATTAACTAAAACTAAATTTCTTCCTAAATATCATAAATAAAACATAAAAGGCCCAAAATTAATTAAATTAAAAATTGATTCCTAAATTAATTCATGCACCCAACTTGATTTTACATATCTATCCCTAGTCATTAGAGAGCCAGTTTCTTGCAAATGATCTTGAGAATATTTGAAAACATCAACTTGATCAACACTTAGGAACATCAACTTGATCAACACTTAGGAACATCAACTTGATCAACACTTAGGAACATCAACTTGATCAACACTTAGGAACATCAACTTGATAAGCACCTCAATCTCCATTATTCCTCACCTCTTCGAAGAGATTCGTCCTTGAATCTTATCTTTATAAGCAGGTCAATTTGGTATAACGGATGAATGTGTGAAGCCTATTTGACGCTCAATTTCTCTTAAAGGAGGTAATCCATCGAGAATCTCTTCAGAAAGTTGATCCTCAAAATCCTACAATAAAGATACAATGACACTAGGCAAAGATGAGTTAAGATCGTTAGTAGAAAGATAAACATCCTTGTACATAAGTACAAGTACTTGTTGCCTCGCCATCATTGCACTATTAATCTCTTGTTTTTCAACAACTGTACTCATTCTTTTATTTTTCTCACTTTTCTCTCATTTTTGCTCACTTTGTTTTTCCTCATTTTTACTCACTTTTCTCTCATTTTTGCTCACTTTTCTTTACATTTTTCCTTTTAACCTCACTTGCTCTCTTTTTATTTCTCTCTTGCTCACACTTTTCTTTTTCCTACATCTTGTACTCTCCTGCTATCCTAATTTGGTTCTTATGAGCTTGCAATGATTTGAGAGGGGCCAATACAACTTTTCAGTTGTTAATTTCAAAAGAATAACTATTTTTGTACCCATCATGTGACACCCTCCTATCAAACTGCCATGGTCGGCCTAGCATTATATGACCAGCAAACATCAGTGCCATGTCACAAAGAACCTTATGTTCATATTTTTCAATTGAAAAAGGAACCCAAACTTATTTGTTAACCTCCACTTCTCTACAATCATTCGACCATGGTAGCTTGTATGGTTTGGGATACTTTTGCCACTTCAAATTTAACTTTTCTACCAATAAGGTACTAGCAAAATTAGTGTAGCTCCCTTTATCAATAACTAATGTGCATACCTTATCCTTCACGTGGCATCTTGTGTGGAAAATATGATCATGATGCTTCTTATCTCCTTCATCCTTAGGCGGTATATTCAAGACTCTCCTTTTGACAAGTGAATCTCCATGCACAAGTTCTTCCACTTTAACATTATAATTGGCACTCTCGATTTCTCCATTTGTCTGTACAACCATAACCTTTTTGTCCCATTTATAACTTGCTATCTCTTTCACATTGGAATTAGTTTCTTCTTTGTCTAATCCATGTCTTCTATATCTTCTTCTATGTAATTTAGAATCAAAAGAGGACTCTAAATCATTCAACCTTACATTTAGCTTCTTAATTTGGTCATTAAAAGTCTTGAAGAGGAATTTTAAGTCAACCTTTTATGGTTCTCTTCCTTCCTTACTCATGTTTTCAACCTATAAAATAAAATGAGATAACTCACACACTCCCTCACATGTTTACTCTCAAATTATATTTTTATCACTCTTTTTTTGCACTATTTTCGCCTCTCTACGACTCAAAGCTCATACCAATCTTCTTTTGTGTTCTTAACAAAATCAAAAAATTCAACTCATCTCAAGAAGTAATTGATTTATTAGTGACAATCTCAAAAATTAGAATTTTAAAAATTAATGGCAAAGGATGATAGAAAGAAAGTCCAAAAAGGACTCTAAAAACCCAAGAAAGAATCTTTTCAAAATCTTAAAAATCTTGAAAATTTAGAAAATTAAAATTAAAAAAAAATTAATTAAGGATAGAAAAAAAGTATACAGAGAATTCTAAAGAAAGACTCTTAACCACAATATGACTCCCTTTTTAAAATCAGACTTAGACAAAACTAGAACAAAATAATATAAAACCATTTTTAACAAGAATAAGAAAACTTAGCAACAAGAACAAGAAAAACAAGAATTAGATCCTTGAACAATCTACTACTTTGTTCTCCTTTTCTTCTTCTTATTTTCCTTTTTTTCTCTTTCTTTTTTTTTTCCTTTTTTATTTTGACTGTTGCTATAGCTGCTACGACTAGAAAATTTATATAAAAAAATTTATAACCCTAATGAACAAGCATCGAAAACAATGCAAAAAGGTGGGACAAAATTTTAACCCATTAGTTAGTAGTGTAAATGACGGAATTTGAGGTTTAAACAAGCTTTGATTTGATATATTATAATAGTCTTGAATAACAGCACAACCATCTTCTCTTTTTTTCCTTTTTTTTAAGAACAAAGATAGATTGAACACAAAAATAAAATGACAAGAAAAGATACGAAGATAAGGAAAGAAAACAATCAAATTTGGAATCAAGAAAACACTCAAAAGCATAAAAGGATGATTTTTTTTTTGGAATCAAGAACTCAAAACGAAGATAGATAAAGATAGATAACATCTTTCCAACAACCAAATCTCTGATACCAAATGATGCGGACCCTGTAGGTGAACAACTCTAGGAACCCACAATATCAAAGGAATAAGAATGATTGATTTGCTAAGAATGTGTTAAAAATTATCAGATTAAAATCCTAAGGAAACAAAGTCCTTAAAACCCTAATCTTGAGATGTCACAAATGATGATCACTCCCTTTGATAAGTCGAATTCAAGCATTTAGTCAAGAACACAAGAAGGCAAAGCAAAATCTTTATGAAATATACTTTTCATTAATGATATTCATTTTACCTCCAAGTTACATAGTTGTTACGTTTTTATAACATTCCCCTTATGAAAAATGCCACTTGAAATCCTAAAGAAAAAACCTATACAAAATAGGCCAAATGAGCCTATTTAGTTATGGATGGGGCCTAATCTATCCTCAAAAATAAAAAACTAAAAGAATTATGATAAATAAAACATAGAAGGCCTAAAATTAACTAAACAAAATTTTCTTCCTAACTATGATAAATAAAACATAAAAGGCCCAAAATTAATTAAAATAAAAATTACTTCCTAAATTAATCCATACACCAAACTTGATTTTCCATATCTATCCCTAGTCATTGGATAACCAATTTCTTGCAAAGGATCTTGAGAATATTTGGGAACACCAACTTGATCAGTACCTCAATCTCCATTAGCTTCTCAATAAGTAGGCTCATCTTGGGGTTGTCTTAACTATTTGATAAGGTTCTTCCCAGTTTGCCTCCATTTTTTCAACTATCCACTCCTTCTTATTGGGGAAGACTTATCTAAGGACCCAATCACCTTAGGTAAATAGTTTGAAACGAACAGCCTTATTGTAATAACCTTACACCTTTCTCTTTTGATCAATTATCCTTCTTAGAGCCTCATTTATTTTTTCCTCAACAAGGGTTAGTTCGATGACCCTATTTTTCTCATCCCTTTTTCCGTTAGGGTTGACCTGATAGTTGGTACTACCACCTTAGTTGGTATTACTACCTTAGTGCCATATACCAAGGAGAATGGGGTCTCGTTGGTGCTTTCACGGTGGATAATGTTCTAGGATGCTCCTCCACCCATTTTCCATTTGCACTCACCAATATTTTTTTTAAATAAGTTCATTATTACTTTGTTGGAAGATTTTGCTTGTTTATTGGCTTATGGATAATAAGGTGTTTAGTGAGAACCAAACTCGCCCTCATGTGCTTCAAACATTAATCTTTCAATTCCCTCCTTGGCTATACACAAGAGTCCGGGTCCAAGCGCGGCTCTTTTGTATAACCTTCCTACCTCGATCATGTAACATCCTACCTTTTCCTTGATTTCTTTTGAAAGTTTGGGATCTATGGGCAAGTATTTCCTTTCTAGGAACTTAAAGATTGGGGTGAACCATGAGTAGGTAGGGGTATCCATATAGCCCACTATCCTTTCAGCTTCTTCCAAGCTAGCCTATACCAATATCATAACTGATACTACTCTATTGAGGTTTGTTTCATGCAAGGAAGCCAACATGGCCAATGTATTAGCATGACCATTCTCATTTTGGGCTATTTGCTTGATCTCAAACTTGCAAAATTCGAAACATTCCCGTTTCAACCATTCCTGATACCTCTTCATTTTTCCATCTCTAGCTTCAAATGTTCCCAAGAACAAGTTGACCACTAGCTTGGAGTCACTATGAAAGGTTATTTTATCTACCCATAGTTTCTTTGAGGTCATAATCCCAAATATGGTTACTTCATATTCGGTGACATTGTTAGTTGCTTAGAAATCAAGTATGACTGCATACTCAAAAAAGTTTTTATCATGATCTACTATGACCATCCTCAATCTGGCATCATTGAATTTGTGTGCTCTGTCTACAAACACTTTCCAAGCAGTACTATCTTTTTGGTCAAACTTACACACTTCTTGCTTCTCCTCATCATTAATGACCTTCCGTGTTTCACTGAAACCTGACACAAACTCAGCCACAACTTACCCTTTTATGGTTGTTCTAGCCATATATTTAATATCATATTCTCCTAGCTCTATGGCAATCTGTACCAATCTTGTTGCCACCTCTAGCTGCATCAAAACACTTTTGATTGGATGAAAGGTGGGTACCACAATTGTGTATTGGCCAAAGTAATGTCTGAGTTTCTACGCACTAACTTTGATAGCGAAGGCCAACTTTTCCATGGTTGGATATTTTCTTTGGGCATCTATTAGGATTTGACTGTCGTAATAAATAGGGTACCAGATCTTGTCTCTTTTTGCTAAGAGCATAACGCTACATATTTGGGGTGCCACAACCAAATACAATAAAAAATCTCCCCTTGGAAGGGGCTGACCAAGACATGTGGGTTGCTCAAGTATCTTTTAATTTCCTCAAAGGCTCTATTGTAGTCCTCGTTCCAAAAGATTGATGTGTTTTTTCTCATCATTTTAAGGAAGGGTATACACTTTTCCGTGCATTTAGAAATAAATCTGTTCAGTGCCACTATTCTTCCATTTAACTATTGGATTCCCTTAAGGTTGGTAGGTGGCTTCACATTCACCAAAGCTTGTATCTTGTTTGGGTTGGTCTCAATCCCTCTAGGCGATACAAGATATCCTAGGAATTTTCCTATAACAACACCAAAGATACATTTCTTGGGGTTAAGTCTCATGTCATACCTTTGGATTACCAAAAACACCTTCTCTAGGTCTTTGACGTGGTTCAAGGGTTTGGTTGATTTTACTACCATGTTGTCCACATATGCCTCTAGGTTTCTCTCTAACTGATCTTCAAACATTTTGTTAATGAAACGTTGATATGTGGCGCCTATATTTTTCAATCCAAATAGCATCCTAGTATAACATAAGGTCATTTCCCCTATAATGAAATACATTTTCTCCTCGTCCTCAAGGTGCATTCTGATTTCATGGTAAACCAGAGTATGCATCATAAAAACTCATCAACCCAAACGTGGCAGAAGCGTCTACTAGTTGATAGATAATGGAAAAAAGGGAAGCAACCTTTGTGACATGCTTCATTTAGATATGTGAATGATATACACATATGGGATGACTTGCATGCATTCTTTACCAGCATCACATTTGACAACCATGAGAGTTAGCTAACCTCCCTTATAATTCCAGCCACCCTAAGGGCAGCAACTTTATGCTTAAAAACCTCATTCTTTTCCCCTGGGAATTTCCTTTTTTTTTGTTGAATAGGTCTAGCGCCTGGATTGACATTTAGTTGGTGTGTTATGACTTCTGCGTCAATCCCAGGCATGTTTTTTTTCAGATCCATGCAAAGATATCTGAAATTGTCTTAAGGAATTGAGAGAGTTGCTTCTCTATTTCTATTGTCAAATCCTCTCCCATCTTCAAGGGATGGCTCCCATCCTGATCTCCTATTGGAAAGTCCCTTACCTTATTAAGATTGACAAACCTTTCCATTCCTTTTCCCCTTGGCCTTTTTTAAGGGAGACCCCTCTATGATTTCTACTTATGGCCAACCTTTCTTATGGTGGCATTGTAGCAACTTTTGGCTTTTTTTGGTCTACTCTTATCTCACTCGGACCCTCATCAGTAGAGGATTTGATTACCTTGTGAAAAGTGGATGAATTTTCCCTCATTTTGTGTATCCATGACCTATCTAATGTGGCGTTGTAATGTACCGGGACATCAATGACTACAAAGTTGGTCATTACTATCGTTACTTTTCCCATGAATGGTAGCACTGTTGTTCCTATTGCATAAGTGTTTCTGTTGTTGAACCCTACTAGTAGGAGCTCTGCATTAACAATATCAAATTCCTTCACTCCTAGATCATTGACAATGGTCAAAAAAATGAGATCCACCGAGCTTCCTATGTCGATCATTATTCGGTAGACATCACAAGATCCTATCCTTAAGGTAATGATTAAAGGATCTTCATGAAGGGACAAGGTCTCATCCTTTTCGTTGAAAATGATCTTCGTAACAAGTATCACCTTACCCAAGGCATATACATGGGGGCATTACGTAGCTCTCTTATAAACCTTTTGTGTGAGTTATTTGAGATCCCATTTATCCTAGGCCCTCTATGTATGGTGCGTATACACTGGTTTTGGTACCTTTCACTTATTTTGACAGTTTTCTCGTTCCCCATTGCCTATAACAAGGTCCTTCAAATATCCCTTTGCTAACAACTCCTCTATTTATTTTTGGAGGTGTCTACAATCTCTTGTTTCGTGACCCACATCTTTATGAAAAGCACACCACTTAGATGTTTCTCTAAGTGGGGATTTCATCTTCAGAGGCCACCTGATATTAGGCTACTTCTCCATCCTTAGTACAGCCTGAGCCAAATCTACTCTCAAAAGAGGCCCTTTAAAAGGAGAAAATGACCTCCCTCAATGTCTTTTATCCTTCATCCATTTCCTACCTCCCTTATTATTCAGTGCAAAGCACTTGCTTTTGTTGTTTTAATTTATACTATCTGGGCATATACTCTTCTTCTATTTATCTGGTACCACATCTATTTTGGTTTGATGGCCTTTAACCAGACTTAACTCCCTCTTGAGATTGACAAACTTTCTATCCTTTATATACGCTTCCTCCAGAGTACGGGGAACTATTTTAGTAAGTTTTACAGCAGATCAAAGTTCTTTAAGAAACCTTACCTGAAGGCTTCTATAGCAATAGAATTGGGACAATCAAAGATTCCAGCTTCTCCTTACTGAACTATTTCATGTATCCCTTTGTGGACTCACCCCTTTCTTGGACGATTGAAAAGAGTTGATGTGATTCTTTTCTTATGAGGGTGACAACGAACAACTTACACATCATTGCATCTCTCTTCCCCTGAGCTAGGCTCATACAGGGCTTGGCTGTTTTGAAGTGTTGTACATGAATCACGGGATCTTTGTTTCCAAAATAATTGGGCCATTATACTTAGTCAGTGGCTCATCGTTTTCTATCTCGTTAGCAAATGGGGACAAACATAATTGCTTATAATCCCTATCTACATCATAAGGGCCCTTTCCTTTCACTTGCCTCTTGTTGGCCTTTTTCCTTGGTCTTTTTTTTAATGGACTCTTCCAATGCTTGAAACCAAGCCTCTTAGTTTTTTTCTTTCTTGAATCAACTACTCGTCACTAGCTCTCACAGAACTAGAAAGGGGGTTCCTTTCAACCTCCTCCTCAGCCTGGGTAGGTTCTAATAAGACGTGCTCTGGTAGGTTCCTATCAATCGGGTAGGTGGTTCGATCATCAGAAGCCCTTCCTTTTTATTGGAATCACAATGATCTATTTTCTCTCCTTATCTCCTCAAGTTCTCTCCTTAACTTAAGAAGTTAGCAAGCTAACTACTAATGAATGCTAGCCTCTTCTCTAGTTTCGTTATGCATTGGTGAAGTGTTCCCCTGTGTTGTTGCTGCTTCTTTGTTAGCTAGCCTTAACCACCCTTCAACACGGGTTCCTACCATGGTTTTATAGAACATGTGATCGTATGTTTTAAGTATATCTTATGCGGGGAATATGTTTAATTTCCCAAGTTTCTCTCAAAGCTTGGGGTGAATCTTGTGAAATACGGTATCAAAAACTTAAGCTCGATCTCAAAATTTGAGCCCCACGATGAGCGTCAAAATGTTGTGATTGTCTGAATTCTAGAGAGAGATCTTAGAGAAAAGCTAGGGCAAATGATGTAATGTGTAGATTCCTTGAGGTATTCACATATTTATAAAATTTTACATGTACAAGTGTCGATTACATAAGATGTATATATAGAAATACGTTAAAATGACATAAAATTAAATAAAAGTACACTTATGAATAAGGGTCGATCCCCTAAGTCACAGTTAGGTAGGCAACCTCATATATACAGTAAAGGGTAGAGCTGTCCCTCGAGCTCGAGTTGGCGTCTTGTCTTGAGCTATTGTTATGACTCACGTTATCAATTGACCAAGTCATTCTATACATCCAAACAACCACAAATTATAAGTAGGGGAGACAATGGTTTAAAAATAAAATTCTCATTTTATTGTCAAAAATACAAAAATTGGTTTTTTTCGCCCACTTAAATGTTTTAGATGCCTAATAAAATAATACTAGTAATAATAATAATAACTATTACTATTATTATTATTTCTGCCTTTGCGTCCTCATTTAATCCTCCTCACACGAAGTCCTGGAATAAAGAAATTAAGAATAAACAAGACTAAAAAATAAATAATAAAAACTCGGCATGCCTTGTTTCTAGAAGACAGGAATATGGATGAAATGAAAGTCTCATCCCTAGTGGAAAAAGTTGCTTCAAGCCGTGAACACTGAACACTCACTATTTCTTGCCCTCGTGGATGGCAACTTTCTAGAATGAAGAAAAAGAAACAGCCAAGGATATGAATTTCATTAATAAGTCACACAAGTTGTGAGATTTTATTTTTTATTTAAAACATGAATTTAATTTACATAGAATACAATAATAGTAATGCATGTTTAATAGTAATAATAATACTCTCAATTACTTTCATTTTTATTTTTATTATTTTTAAGTTATACATATAAATTTTATTTTTTTATATATTAATTTTTCTTAACAATGTGAAAATTAATGTTTAATGAAAAAATAAAATGTATAGGTATTATTTGAAAAATTATATAAGTGAAAAAATAATAGTATTATTAAGAGTAAATGATTTTCTTTAAACAGAATTACACCTGTCTGAAATACATATATAGTTCTATGACATGAGATCAATAAGTATTGTTCGCATTGATTCCTCTTATCTTGTTTTATGTCCACGCCTTCATATATATGTGGTTAGATATTTAGAATAACTGACATTAATTTCCAAATCATATTAATAGAATGGTGACTTTGCCACATGCGTGCTATTGTTTGAGAGGAATTATAGGTTGGTGTTAGAATATAGGCCAATCATCACAAAAGGGAGCAGATATAAATGAGAGATATGAAGGATAGAAAAAATTGTGCTTACTCATATAATTGTCTATTTATCATTAATAATTAATTTATAATCTCTCATCATTTAAAATATATTATCTATATACTTTGTACTATCATAATTTTTTACATAAATATTATAAAAGCTTATAAAAATAATGAATTATTTAATTTTAAAATATTAATTCGATGAATAAAAAGGTTAATAATTTTTATAAATTTTAATATAATATTATTATTTTTAATGTATGATATTACTTTTAATATATTTTTAAAATATAAGTATTTGTATTTGGTAAAATCTTTGAATTTGATTTATTATTAAACAAAAACTTAAATATTATGTCAAATTTTAAGATTTAATGGCTGCCCAATCTATAAAATTCAAAAAAACTTAATCCAATAAGTCAAAAATTCTCAATTCTTATAAATGTAAAGTATTATTATTATTAATGTTTATTTATGAGATTACCCTATCAAATGATGGTGCATGTCCCACTTATTAGTTAATTGTTACATTATTATTATCATTATCATTATTATTATTATTATTAATGGTTGGTGTCATCAGGTTCTAGAAAACATTAACCCAACAAAGTAGGCAATCACGGTGCTCAAATTCAAAACGTGGTGTCAATAAAAATAAATAAATAAATCAAAAAACAAAACATGGCGGAGCCCTCGTCATGTCAATTGAATTCTAATGTAGACAAATTCTTACCTCACTAATATATAGTTGATTTGGGAATATAATACCTAATGACTTTAGGTGTAAGTTGATGTTGATTTTCTTAATATTGATAATTGGACGTATTTTTGCTTCTTGTGGACATAAAACACATCTTAGAACTTTGTATGACGGACTTTGATCCTTTGATACTGAAGTAAGCAGTGAAAAAAAAAAGATATTAATGTCTCTCCTTATAATACAGAAAAATATTTAAAGAGAGAGAGTTAGAAGAGGAAAAATTCACAATACAATTATCTCTCTAAAAAAAGAAAATATAATTGAAAACAAGTTTGACGGTGTTGTGAAATTACAAAAAAAAAAAGATGTGAAAAAAAAACAATATGAAAAGAATAACAAAAGAAAGTGCATTGAAATATCAAGTAAAAATTCAATTGTAGTTAAAAAATACATAATGAAAAAGAAAAAAAAACTAAGGTGTAAAAAGAGTCTAAATGTTTTCATTTATCGACCCCCTACCTAAGCTTTACATTACAACCATGTAAAGTCTTTATTGATCATTAGCTAAGTGGGTATTTATATTAGTGAAGAGGGTGTGAAAAATAGACTTATGAGACTTGTTCTAAGATTGAATTGATAAGGATGCTCACATAGGTTGATTTTATGAGTGCATTGGATGATATCATGTGCAGCACACACACACGAATCAATTTTTTAAAAACCTTGCATATTCTTGTACTGATGGAACATTGATTGATGAATATGTGAACCTCTTTATCGTAAGATTGTGTGACTTTTAAGAGGGATAATTTTCATGAAATATGCATGTATTAATAGAAGTGTATTTATGAATATACTACCCAAGTTATTTTATTTAGTTATACATGGTTTTACTTGAGGACAAACAAAGAGTTAAGTTTAGAGGTGTGATGACTCTATAAAAGTAGAGTCATTAGCGTATTTTTTTACTTAATATTTACTTATTTTATTCAATAAATAGTATTTTTATGACCAAAAATATTATATATAAACTTTTTAGTAAAAATGGGTGAAAATATAATTTTGAGATTTTTTGGGATTTTTCTAGATTTTTTATGGATTTTTTATGAATTTTAACGTAGTGCTAATTAGAACATATCACGTAGCCTGTCATGCAAGTAGAGGAGCTGACTAGGCAAGCCACATAGACGCCATGAAAGCACGAATATCAAATCACGACGTTTAATCCGAGTTCGGGCTTAGTCAAACCACGTCGCCACATGTCGATATATCATCCATTTCTACCAATCACGTCGTGTTGTGAGTTTCGCCCAGTAAATTTCTGGTGCCACATGTCGCTCTATGATTGGTTGGCACTAACAATTTTGCTTGTTTTAATCTTAGCCCTTGATCTAAAGTTGATTTGATGGTCATTTTGGTCATTTTTTTGGAGCAAAAGGGAGAGAAGATTAATTCTACAATTAAAGAAATTGATTGTACTTTTTCTTATACTCTTTTCTTTATCAATTTTTATGTCTTTTTTTATGAAAAATATGAGTTTTATGAACAAAATGGTGTGTAATTAATTTATTAATCTATGGATCTTATGAACCCAATTTTCGCCATGTGATGATCTAATATTTTACCCCATTTATAATTTTAATTTAATTATATTATTTAATCTAATTTTTATGTTATTAATTGTTTTGCCAACAGTTTATCTATAGAGGCAATTAAATAGATTTGAGAGAATTATTTAATTGTTTGTCTTGATTAAATAACATGCATAGTTTCTAGGCAGAGATGTATGATTCTTATGTATGTGATCCATAATTAATGAACTTAATGAGTAGTATGCAATTTTATTGGCATGAGAGTGTGATTAAATTAATTACTATATGGTGTGTAGTTTACTTGAGATAGGAATACATGCTAGGTTAGATTCAATTGATCATGTAATTTAATTGATGATTATATTGAAGGGACTTTAGCGATTTGCATGTTTAGAAAATTGAGGGATTAAGTATTTCTAGATATTTTTTCATATATCTTTTTAGTTACCAAATTTGATTTAATTAATTATTGCTAGTTACTTTTAGTTATTTTAATTTTGTTTCCATAAAATATAGAAACACCAAAAAAATTGATTTTTATTTTTTCTAGTTTTAAAAATTAGTTTCTAATAAAATAATCTTCGTGGTAACAATCTTTTCTTATCTTTATATTATTTTTTGTGATATATATACTTGCATATTCATTTCATACACTTCGTGTGTAATGATCAAAGAAGTTATATTAATGATGATTTGTGGTGAATTTATAGGAGGAAATATACTTGTTGATGACACTTACTCATAGTGATAAATTTATCTTTAAATGATGAAGCTTTATCTACCAAATTATCGCATTGTCAAACAATTAAGAGTTTGGATGTTGATCATTTATCATGTTATATATTAACTAATACTAATGCTTATCTACTGACTCAAGACTGATTGGACTGGCCTATAAGTTACTTTAGGACCTCTTATATTACGCCATGTGGCATGAATTATTTTACACCTAGAATCTACCCCCTAGACTTGCTAGGTCTAGATACATAGGCTAAACGGTTTATTTTTCCATTCTATAATCACCTAGGTTCATTATTTTTTGAACCTCACTAGTAGTGTAAAGTCCACTCTCACATGGTCATTACTTGTATGTACGATGAATTTCTTGTTTTTCTTAAGAAATCAAAATGTGCACGGTGATCTCCTATTATTGGTGACTTTTACAGATTCTCAATCAGACTTTTGGTTAGGGAGTTATGTCGATGTCAAAATCACTATTCAATGGGTTGACTTTCTCATTTTTAGAGGGAGGACATAGATCCAAGTATGTGGACTTGTAAGCCTACAATCTACTCAAGAGCTTGATAAAGGATAGAGTGACAGAAGAACAGAATCAGACTTTTTAGTCTTGGGGAAGAACGAGCATGAACCGAGATAGGTTGCATTACATGGTAACAAAGTGGAGGAATGAGGGACCAATGTCTAATAGGCTATGATTTAACCATCCATGGTTTGTCCGGCCATAGTTCGACAACTTATAGAATGTCTTGTCGTGGTGTAGGCAGCTTGGGTTCATGTGTCGGTGGCTAGGTGCACATCGAATTGGGTGATGGTTTTGGACTATCTCGACAATACAATTCTATCTACAATGACGGTTCTAAAATCCTTACAAGATCTGTTGATGAAATTACCACTCTTTTGAGAGAACTACATAAGTATAGGGGTTATGATACTACTCTTGTAGATATCATCACTCTTTAGCATTTAGGATTTAATTCGTTGTATTTATTTTCTAACTTGTGCACTTCTATCCCTTATTGGAGAAAAGTGTCACGGGTGCATAAAGATCTAGACTTCTTTGAGTTGTCTTAGTAGTGGAGATCATGTCTTGATCGCTTTAAGTTCTGGTAGGACCAATATATGAGTTTTTTTAATAAATTATATGCATATAGACATGTGCTTGAACACTTTAATAATATACTTGATATAGGAGGACATGTAGAAGTGCCCCATTGGAATTTTCTGTTCTTTAGGAGGACACATGATGTGGCACGACCTGGGAAGGTAGTGGACAAGGCATCATGACCCATTAGATATAAGTCTATGCTTCACAAGTTTTAGTCAGTCTTAGAAACCAAATATGTATAGACATTTCATGTGCTTTGAGCTTTGTACTTCTTGAGTGAGTTACGTACTAAGGTTTACACCATGTAGTAGCCATACTGGAGGGTGATAGGTTCTTAGGCCTAGATAGTAAGTTTTGGCCTTTTGTTCAAGTATTTGTATTTTTGGAATACTTAGTGCTGATTGTAGATGGTAAGGTTTATGACCTATTGATTTGTGTTCTCCAATTGTGACTTCAACGAGGTCAGCTCCCCATTTTAGATTTTCAAATTTCATGGAGCTATTGAACTATGACATGCCTAGCAGGGTTTTCAAGGTCCAGTGGTCTACCATATGCATTGATCATGATGTTAGAGTCCAAGTATTTCTGTACTTTTGAATTATGTACTTGTGATTTTGTATTGGTGTTAAATCCATGTAATTCTTTTACTTTTTGGTGAGAGCATTTCTAATCTTGTCTATTTCGAGATGGTGGTTGCTTAGAGTAAGTGCAGCTATAAAGTATAAATATTTTGATGATTATACTTAGGACATGTTGGACGTGTTGGCTCATGATTTTGAAACTGCAAAATGATGAATCAGGAAGGTTTATCCAGACATAACACTTTCTACCACCATTTTTCTATATTCGAAAGAAAAGGCCTCCCTCTATGGTGTGATCACTTTTGATTGGAAATAAAAGGCCTCCCTCCATGGTGTGATCACTTTTGATTGGAAAGAAAAGGCCTCCCTTCATGGTGTGCTCACTTCTAACTAGAAGGTTTATCCTGAGACGATTATGGAGAAAACTGACATGGAAGATGATTCTTCTTAAAGCATTACTAGATGTAAAACCCCAAAAATTTAATATAAATAATTAAAGTATCCAAAAAGAATTCTAAATAATGTTTTACAATATAGGGATGTGTCGGGAAAGTATCTTGTAAAAAATCAGATTCAATGGAAAATTTATAAAATCTCTACTACCTTGCCACCACCAATGGTGAGCTCCACCCATTTCCCCCTTTTTCTTTCCCTCCCTTCAAAATACTTTTCTCTATAAAGTTTTTGGGCTTTTGGTGCATTTCAGAGCACATTTTGAGGGTAAATATTTGAGTGTTTGGGTCAAAGATTCGAGGTAATGGATCTCACAATAACTTTTTAAATTCATGCATTTTTTTTATAAATGAAATGTCATGCAACATATATTATGACCAAATACCATGATGTTATTAGAAAAGTTATAATATTATAAATATGTTGTCATGTGGAGTATGGTATCCATGAGTTACTAGTTGTAATAGACTATTTTTTATGGACTACAAATATGCATTGTATACACATGTATTTTAGTGGTTTTTCCAACTATAATTCCTCTTACTATTGATCACAGATTGTTGCTCGAACACAGACCTCAAATTTGGACCCCCATTATGTTTAGAATTCGAATACCAATAGACAAGGGCCATATGATGTTGATTTGATCAATGTGTATGCCATAAGTGTTATGATCACACTTGGGGTCAAAGGTGGATCCACATGTGTCTCAAAGTTGGATCACGCATGTGCCTAAGTATTTGAAAGACCAATACATATGAGGTTGTATTTCATGCATTGGATTTATATCGCATAGCATATTTTATATTGTATGAGCATGCATTAGGTTACTTAGAATGTACACTCCCCCACTATCCAAGAAGTGAGGAATTACAAGTATACTTATATTTTATAACTGAAATCTACCCACCTTGTATATTGATGATAATTAGTTACATTCATAAAAAAATTTAATATATAACATGCACGATGAATAAACAATTGTTATGAGAATATATATATTAGATTAGACTCCTAATTAGCTACGTATTGCTCACCTTGTTTTCCTTTTACCTCTAGATTAGAGTTTGATAAAACGGTGCACAACTTAAAGACGAATAAAAAGAAGAAAACTTTGGGTTCATTTGTGTAATTCATTTTGTATCCTGCATTTGGAGAAAATGGTAAGACATGTTGTAAAATGAACCATTTTCTATATATTTTGTGATTTTTAATTTAAATAGTTTTTGCTCAATTATGTTTTTAAATAGGGATATCTCGAATTGAATTTAAATTTTATTAAATAAATCTCTTGAATTTCTTTAAAATATAATTTAAAATTTTACTCCATTTTTGTCTCACGTACCCATTTTCGAAATGTGACACTAGATATGAAGATCAGTAGGTTATCACTTTGTGTTTTTTTTATATTTTAGTTATACCAAAGGTATGTACTTGGTGGCTTTACTTCTAGTAGTAGGCTCAATATATATATATTGTTGGTTCATCATGTTTATATCTTTGAGTTCTGTACTTTTATATTTCAGTAGTGACTCATTAACGAGACGGTTGGTTGGCAAAGGTTATGTGTAAGAGTACGGGGTTGATTATTTTGAATTTTTTTCTCTAGTAGCTTTGATGGACACAGTTAGGATCATTATTTCTCTTATTGCTCACAAGAGTGGAAAGGTGTATCAAGTTGATGTCAAATCAGCATTCTTGTATGGTGAATTGATGGAATATGTGTATGTCGAGCAGCCAAAAGGTTTTAAAAAAAAGGATGAGCTCAACAAATTTTATAAGTTAAGAAAATCCTTACATGGACTAAAACAAGCTCATCGAGCATGGTTTAGTTGTATTGAGGCTTATTTCTTAAGGGAAGGGTTTGAGAAATGTCCAAGTGACCACACACTTTTTGTCAAGACAAACATATGAGGTAAATTTTTTATTGTAAGCTTATATATTGATGATTTAATTTATACTGGGGATGATAATGAAATGATGAGGGAGTTCAAGGATTCAATGATAAAGGAGTTTCACATGTAAAACTTAGGGAAAATAAGATACTTTATGGGATTAGAAGTGAAACAATTGTAGGATGAGATCTTTATTAGCCAAAATAAGTATGCAATGAATGTGCTTAGGAGGTTTCAAATGAAAAAAAGTAATATAGTACTGAATCCTATAGTTCCAAGGTTCAAGATTTCAAAATATGAGAGAGGGATTGAAGTCGATGGCACTTTCTATAAGTAGTTTGTTAGGAGTATAATGTACTTAACCTCTACTTGTCCAGACTTAATATATGTAGTAAGTTTGATTACTACATACATGTATCAACCTACATAACTTCATCTTATGGCTGCAAAAACGATGTTAAGATATTGAAAGGGACTGTTGACTTTGATATTTTGTACAATAAGAAGGAAAGTGGTGTTTTTACTATATATATCGATAGTAATTATGCGTGATGTTTGGAGGATAGAAAGAGCACTTCAGGATATGCATTCATAATAAGCTCGGGGGCAATGGCTTGGTTGTCTAGAAAGCAACCAATTGTAACTTTATCTAGAATGGAGGTTGAGTTTGTGGCTACTGTAGTGTGTGCACGTCAAGCAATATAGATGGAGAGGGTTCTTCAAATGATTAGTTGTGAAGGTAATA
Organism: Hippophae gyantsensis; assembly: GCA_030763125.1. Taxonomy (NCBI): domain Eukaryota; kingdom Viridiplantae; phylum Streptophyta; class Magnoliopsida; order Rosales; family Elaeagnaceae; genus Hippophae; species Hippophae gyantsensis. Next base: position 52,922,769 of record CM061031.1, on the reverse strand, counting down.
AGTGCATAACTATTTTTTGTGACAATAGCTCGATGATCAAGTTGTCCAAAAATGCAGTGATGCATAGGAAGAGTAAGCATATTGGAGTAAGTTTTCATTTCTTAAGAGACTTGTCCAAGGAAGGAGTGGTGCAACTAGTTCGTTATGGTTCATAGGAGCAAATTGCTAATGTTTTGATAAAGCCATTAAAGTTGGAGCAGTGTCAAAGGCTTCGAGGTCTCTTGGGAGTGTGTGAGCCACCAAAAGTAAACTAAGCTAGGTATTTTAGTTTAAGGAAGGGTATGATAGAGTTATAAGTCCTTAAACTTAGGAGGCTTTTGTTTTTCTGTTAATAAGTTGCCTATTATCTAGGGTAGTGATGTTAGTGTTTGAATTCTTCCCAATTAGATTATCATGTTGGTAGCTATCTACGTGGGCTACAAGTTTTTTTCTTTTATAGTTTTGTAATGGCTATTAAATAGCCAATGTTATTTATTAATAAACTAAATCATTCAAGTCCAGTTCTTATTATGTTCTTGCTCACATTCTTCTTGTGTTCAAAGTTCATAACATATCCTTGACTTTGATCCATGCACTTATCTACTCATAGGTTTATTTTTGAACCTGACCATGCTCTCAATTATTTATGAGATTGTGGACCTTTGGAGCGTAAATGTGGATATACAACCTGTGAGTGGGCACTATGGTGCTTTGGGCATTAAACGATGCCATATAGGGTCCTCGTTGATGAAAAATGGTTACAAATCTTATAGATTATGGAGGAATTCCAAAATAGTTTGAAGTGTGGTCTTCATGATGTGAGGGTGGACACATGGTTCAATCCTTTGAAGTTTTTTATGTACTCTAAGGGTTTTTAGTACCATCATAGGTGATAATTTCCAAGGGGCCATTAGTTGCTAAGGCCATATTATTTGAACAAAGTGTCCCTATATACGGGCCTCAAGATGGTCTTATAGATCGTGATGGACAGAAGATGATCGAGGTGGTCCTAATAGTTTGGAGGCCCTGAGCATCCATATGTGGATGTCTTTGTACATTGTGGGTGAAATATATCTTGAAGACCGTAGGGCCTAGTTTCCATCATGGTATGTCACATTTTTTGTCAAACTCTATATGGGTATGAGTCAAATTCTATTCACTTTGGGCAATGGAAGATGTCATATGGATGTAATCTAGGATGAAAGTGAACCAGGGACCTGTGGCCTTAGGAGGCTTTCCAAGGATGGCCTAGGATGCTAACCTTGCCATTTTGAGTGTTGGAACTAGTCCAATATTTCAATCTTTTTTGAAGGAAGATTAGTCATTCTTCAAGAACAATGTAGTGATGATGACTGAAAAAGCAGATAATGTATTTCCAAACATTACTTGGATGCATTGGATGAATGGAGCAGTGGGTGATCTTTCCCTCACAATTTTGACAAAATTAGATGGGTTTGCAATCTTTCCATACACATATTTTGTACATTTATTTTTTCATATATAAAAAAAATTGAATATATATTCATTGGGATCATCTCGCCGAAAGGATTTCAAAACAAGTTTTACTTCCTTAAGAACCATCCAAAAAGTGGGTGAATTGGCCCTAAATCAATTTCTACATCTGTCTGAAGAATCAAACCAGTTTTTATGCATAATTTTTTTTGGGTGCCTATTCATGCTCATGGTGCATGGTGGAAAATGTTGGCCACTATGATGTCCATTCAATGTCAAATGTTAAGGGGTGGCTTTTTGAAATGTAATTTTTTTTATAGTGATCTCATATTTTTCATGATGCAAGGATTTTGGGATCCAAATAGAGGACACAAGATCAAATAAAAAAGTGGAAGGTGGGCCTATTTTGGGTTAAGCCACCATGGTCCATTGGTTGGGCTTTCATATCTGGTAGCCTAAGATGCCTCACTTTCTACGTTCATCAAAAACTGAGCCAATGTTTGGTAGTAGTGGCTATGGTACACATATGTTGGCTCATGGGCCAAACTGTTTGTCTGACCCATGGGCTTAGACCTTGTTAGGGTGGGTCACACCTTTGTTATGAGCTTGTATGGTTGTGGACCAGATCTTGTGCACTGTGGACATTAGAAGATACTATATGGATGTTTTATGGTCTAATCGCTCAGGGCCTTTAGTGAATCAATTGGTAATGCTTGAGTGACACCACCGAGTTTGGTTGGCCACTATGTGTCCGACATACTTTTCCAACCACTCCTTGGATGGTGATTAATGGGTCATGTCCAGCCATATCTTGGCCAGTGATGATGTGTTGGGTATGCCAATGCGGTGACCTTGTTGGTGGGGTTGGAAAAAGTGTGAATCATTTTTCTCTGTCCTTTGGCGGGATGGAGTCTTGGTTCTAATAACCTACACATGTGAGTACACAACTTTTTGGATATAAGGTATGACCTCATTATCCCCTGTATAAGCTCGACTATCCATGTCAAGACGTTGATTCATTTTGAAAGACATAAAGGTGTGGCTTTTAGAGACTACGTAGAGAGAACTTCTTCTGAAGTTGCTTTCTTCTAAACTTTTAGCATATTTTCTTCAAAGGCTATCTAGTTTAGAATTCTAGAGGACATCGTAAATCTTTTTTTCTCTAGTTGTTATTGAATTAGTAGAAAACACTTGTTACCACGGACAACGTCAAATGTTGATGTTGATTTTTATCCACATTAGTAATTGGATGCACATTTGCTTCCTATGTACATGAGAACATAGAACACACCATTAGGACCTTAGACCACTATGGGGTATGGTGAGTTTTTCCCTTTGATGTTTAAGTAAGTCCAGATAGTGAGAAAAAGAAGGAGAATAATATCTCCCCTTATGATGTAGAGTAATGTAGAGAAATATTTAGGGAGAGAGAGTTTAGATCTCAATGTTTGTAATTATAAGAAGAAATTATGTTTAATGGTGAGTAGTGATAAATATTTATAGGATGAGACATACTTGTTGATGACCTTTACTCATAATGATAAATTTATCTTTAAATATTATAGCTTTATTTGTCTAATTATCTCATTATTGGATAATTAATAGTTTAAATATCGATTGTTTATCCTGATAGGTATTTAATTGATATTGATGTTTATCTACTGATTTAACACTGACTAAACTAACCTATTTGTTGACTATTACTTCTTACATTATGTCACAAAGCGTAAACTATTTTACACGCAGTAATATATACAAAATTTAAGATTTGATTATTAATTATAAGTATATAAATAACACAATTAATTATAAAAAAATTTGTTCAAACACAAAGTTTTGTTATAGGATAATTATTAGATTTTTTTACATGTACTAATTTCTATTCAAATTATTTCAACTCATATTTTTTAATAAATAATGTTCTATAATTTTAATAAAATTTACCAAAATTTCCTTCTAACTTTATTAGTCATAAAAATTAACAAATTTAAAATAATTAATAAATTTTATTCTATGGAGTTATAAAAGATTTTTTTATCACAATTGTATAACTAAAACTTTTAAAAATTTAATTTAAATTATAAAAGTTTCTAAAATGTGATTAAGAATTTGAATACGTTTGCTTTGGAAAGGGTTGTCCTTCAATCTCAATCAATAGTATATCTTTTTAAACTTGAGTATTTTTTCTAAATTTAATAAATTTGAGTTTAAAACATAGGAGAGAAAATAAAATATTTTTTGAAATGTATCTATTTTTAAGTATGAAATAATTCTTCCAAATGATTTAATAGATTTACTAAATTTTATGTTTTTACCATGTAAATTTTTTATTAAATTTACGTGAATTTAAGAATCTATTTTATATATTGAAATATGCACATTATTTATTGTCAATTGTAATAAAAAACTAAGATCGAGGGCTTTATGAGAAACAATTGAATGTTTGTACATAAAAAAATTACTGTATTAATAAAAATAATAATGGTATATATAATATAATGGCATAAACATAATTAATATAAAGGGAGTATCACACATCTAAATGGTCGTGGATGTACACAAAAAGTGCAACTTGATATGAATTAATATAGACATGTTAATTAAAAATTAAAAATTCTCATTTTTTATGCTCCAATATAATATATTAGACATTTAGGATTAAAAATTTCATCATATTTGTATTGTATTCGATTTTGTTCAAGTGTTTGGTGTACTAAACAAAAAAACTTGACAATTCTTTAAAGTAAATTATTTATGGGAGCCAGACTAATGATGTTGAGCGATAAATTTAACAAATCATTTTAATTATAAAATAATTTATATTAATAATATAATATTATTATAATTAAAAATTAGTTAATAATTTTTAAAATTAAGAAAAGAATCAAATAATATATGATCAAATACTAACCATTAGATTTACGTAATTCAACGATAAGATATATTTTATTGGATTTATTGGTTAAAATGGTTTTCAATTCTAATTCATTATTTATAATATTAAAAATAATATTACTTCAAATTTATAAAGTAATTAGTAAAATATTTTATTTCAATCATGTTTTGATATTATAATAACTATATTTTTGTTATAATTACATTTTTTTAATGAAATATTATAGTTGACAGATCTCGTAGTGCATCGGGATATCTCAATTAGATTGACACATTTCTTATTTAGTTAAATTGAACTATGAGTATTGTTAAATATATAGAAAAAATAATAATAAGTATAGTGAATAATGGGCATTCTACTATCAAGTCAGTGTACAAATATTAGGGATCCATAAGTTATACTATTAGTTTGCGGATTACCATTTGTATAAATAAGGAAGTAATGAAACTCGATGCGACTAACTTTCTCTAAGTAGGTAATCTAAGTAAAGTACAACATTTAGGGCACTGAAAGGGACTCGATCTGAAAAAGAGTAACAATATAAATCAAGTGCTACTCTAGCCAAAGTTTCTTTCACTTAAAATTGGCAACATACAACATTACATGAATGATCGTCGTAAGTTCTACCCCAAAAATATATGAGACCCGAAGCGAAATACAAAAATATATCTTAACAAATGATCTTGAGAATTGACATTCATACATTATAATGAAAAGAGAATAGAAACAAAAAATAAATTTAATTGATATTGTAAACCGTATTGTATTCATGTCTGTGTGTTAGTTTTTCGTGTACAAAACACGTTATTTGCTTATTTTACTTAAAGTATCTATCTTTCTTTATTTATGGTTGGTTACTACGGACCAATAATACACACATATATATTGTTAGATATATTTTGTATACAAATATGTTTATACAAACTATTATATTGATTTTTATAATATGCATAATAAGTAGAATGAATCCAAAAGTAAACAAAACCTACACCTTTTTTGAATTAATTGATCTAGTGTAAGGCTTGAAATTTCTTAAACATATAGTTGATTGGATTAAGGGTTTATATTATAAATATATTTTAATTTTATTATATTTATAATATTATACATATTAAATCACATTATTTTTAATTTTGGGAGAAGAGGAGATACTCATGTTTTTTGTAAAATTTTAATATCATATATGCATGAATTTTTTTTTTCTTTCTAAATTCTAACAACTTTACTAATCATTTTCATGTTTCACTATATTGATTTGAAGGTTAGGACCATAAATCTGCCAAAATTTTGGTTGTTTAAAAATCTTCAATGTAAGGTTTGCTTCTAAAATAGATAAATAATGGATCAAATCGATCACACGCGCTCACCTAATGTACCGAACCCAAAGTGGAAGTACAGCAAATGTAGAACACTTGTGAAGCCATAGGCCTAAGCTCAAGATATAAATTATTCAGTTTCTAATAAAAAAATAAATTGTGACCACTTATAAATATAATTAATACATCCCTAATTAGTGATAAAAAGAGTTTCGATTATAAACTAAAAGGTTTCAATTTCCCTCCAATGAACCTATAAAAGCGAGCATTTGTGTGGACATTTTATATATATATATTAATTATTATAATATCATATATAATAGTTTTCTTAAAAATAACTAATTTATCATTTACAACTTCATATAAATATCAATACAAATAAAAGATTTAATACAATGTATATTTATATCTAACTTAAAAATAATAAAATAACACTTTTAATAATTGAATCATATAGTCTTAAAAAAATAAAAATATGTATATATTAAAAAGATTTAAATAACCTTATATTTAATTAATTTAAGATTTAAGTTTTAATATATATGATTTAAAATTTAACTATAAATAAATATTTTTATTATTATTTAAAATTTATCTTTTAATTATTATAATTATTTTTATAATTTTTGTTTTTAAATATAATATATATATTTCCGATGTCAATATCACGCGCATCAAGCACATATGATGACTTTAATATTAAACTATTATAAAAGGACCAATTCAAACCTGTTCTCTAAGGAAAATAGAGGCTACTTTATTTAAACCTAAATTTAACGATTTCTTCCTCTCCTAGTAGTCAAACAAATACCCAATAATGCATCCTGGAAACTTCTATGAGGTAATTATCATTTCTGACCTTTTCATTTGACTTTCCTTTCCTTGGATCTGGTCCTCCAAAGCTACCCCGAGACCCCAAAAATAAGTATATGAGGCCACCACTTTCTCTCTTCATTACATCCAAACAAAATCAAGATAATTTCCTAACAACCCATAAAAAAAAACACCCTTTTCTTTGAAATGTTAAATCTATTCATTTGTGGCTCTAATTTTCATCATCTTCGAGAAGAAGAAATAGAAGAGGATCATCAACCCATGAGTAACAACACCAGTCCATCTTCAACACCTAGAAAATCCAGATCAAGAAATAGCCAAATTTCCAAAACCCATAATAACAAAGACAAGAACCCATATTCCAATATTGGGCTTGACAAATTCTCTGCTCTGTTATCTGATCTTGAAGAGAAAAGGCAGAGGATATATGCACACATTGGAGATCAAGACAAAACATTTGTTCGCTTTGTTTATAATAAATCCAACGATTGTGTTCCGATTGTGGTTAAATTGAAGGAGAAGAAAGTTGATGATGAGAAACCCAAAATTGAAAATTTCAAAGTGAAGCAAATTGATTCAAATTCAGAACCTACTAATTTGGATCATAATGAGTTGATTTCCAAAGCAGAGAAAGAAATTAATAAGGAGGAGAAGAAGAACAACTTTTCATGGAGAAGACCATCTTATTATTTGCCTGTGGTTATGATTTTTATTTTGTTGTTTTTGGCTGTGTTTGGTCGTTCAGCTACAATTCTGTGTACTTCTATTGGATGGTACATAGTTCCAACATTAAAGGAGAGCTCGAAAAAGAAAAGATCAAATACTAAGAAATTATTTGATAATGGAGCTAAGAAATTTAGTGAACAAAAGTTGGTGATTGACAAGGTATCTTCTCCTAAGAGTAATCAAAACAAAGCTGGTCATCGCAAAAGCTGGTGAATATTGACTTGGTTTTTGTTGTATAAATATGTAAATCTATATATATATATTTTGGTTTAGATTTGGCAAGTTGGGTTGTAAAATTCAATCTCTTTGACAAGTTTGTTAATTAATTAATGTAAATTACATGGTATCATATTAAAATTTTGATAAAAACTAATGTCACGTTTTGCTTTGTGAGAATTGATTAAACTCAGCCTGGTTTACCACTGAGATGCCCTTTCATCCGTTTTCATTTTTAATCCTATCAATAAAAAAATATTTATTTATTTTTTTAAAAAATATAAATAAATATATAATTTTTAATGTTATATAAAAATAAACATATATTTTTTTATTAAATAATTAACCGTGAAAACATATTAGATAATTAAGCCATATATGTTCTGAAAGGATTTTGGTAAGAGGAAAATGTCATACGACTTCTTTAGATTATTTGTGTTTTTTAATATTTTCTGTTTTTTAATATTAAGAACGGTGTGATTTAGTTAATTATTTTGTAAAAAAATCAATTAAAAAATTATATTATTTTAATAACTTTTTATTAAATAATTAAATAAATTAAAACATGAGTCTTCATTTTTACTATCTATTAATTTTTACTATTTTATTTTAATGTTATATTAACTTTTAATTTGTATTAAAAATTAAAATATATATTTAAATAATTTTTTTTATTATTATTAATTTTTCCCTAACAATTTCATATTAAATTTTACTTTTAACAAGTATTTCAATACATTTTAATCATATGTTAGAAAATAATAATATTTTAATAAAAAAATAAATTACTAAAAACACGAATTATCTTATCTAAGAAATTTAGATAATACTTCATCCTATTATTTATTTATAAAAATAATTATTTTTTAATATTTTAAAATAATTTTGTCACAAAATACGTAAATGAGTGTGTTTATAAACATTCTCTTCATTTAAATGTTCTTAAGCTACTAATTTTGTGCTTAGTTCTTCTAGGCCTATCCATGGGATTGTTGATCTTGAATTCTCTCTACTTTTTGTTGTGCTTAGTTCCAATGGAACATTCAATCAAGTATTACGTAATATTGGATGAATCTTGATAACACGTAATCACATTTATTTCCACAAAAATAATATCTAGATAGGATATTTAGAGTAGTCTATTTTTTTTTTCTTTGTACGGGAAGTTTCTACTTTATTACAATAATTTTGCTTCTAAAATTAACTTTTACATTTTAAATGCGTGTTGATCCATTTGTAACATAATTAGCATATGCACGACAAAATATACAACATTTCTCAGTCCAATTAAACAATAATGACAGAGAAATATCGAAAACATGTTTTAAACGTGTAGCCAAACCAACAATGCGTGACAGATTAAGAGTGGAAGCCAATCTGCATCACTAAAAGCCACTAACTATAGTGAAGATAAAGTAGAAAAAGCTTGAACATCAGAAAAAGCTTGCCAATGACTATCTGCAAAACATGGGACAATATAACCAAACTTGGTTTCAATAAAAAAAAATGTAAAATTTATCCACCAAAAAGAGTTTAATGGGTAGGCCTAAGTGAGATTTTTATTATTGGTGGTCCAAGTCAGATTTGGCAAAATTTAGGGGAGGAAAATGTGATTCTTAAAATTTTCCACACGTTTACAGTGGGCTTACCAAGTGGGCTGCATAAATGTAAGAGCTTGTGCTAAGTTAACTGGCTAATTTTCTAAGGAAATCCTGTTTTAGTGAGGCATATAAGTACCTTATCAAAGCATTTAGGTGATGTTTGGTTCATAAAATGGAATCGAAATGAGAATAGAATGAAATAGAATAGAAATAATTTTGTTTGGTTTGATCACTGAAATTAAAGAAGAAATTAATATTGTAGTGTTTCGTTTACAATTGAAATGAATGAAAAACACTTTATATTATCTTAATATTCCTATATTTATTATAGTTTAAATAATATCATTTAATTATTATTTTGTCGTCAGACAAAATAAATTATTGAAATCATTATTTTTCTAAATAATTATTACTTAAAAATAAAATATATTATTTTTTAAAATAGAGTTTAGGGTTTTAAGGTTTGGGATTTAGGGATTTGGGGTTTAAGGTTTTAGGATTTGGGGTTTAGGGTTTAAGGTTATATTTATGTGTTAAGGTATAAGATTAAATTTTTTTTAAATAGAATTTAGGGTCATATTTGTGAGTTAAAGTTTACAGTTAAAATTATTATTTTTCTAAATAGGACTTAGGGTTTAGGATTTGGGATTTGGGATTTAAGATTTGAGGTTTAGGGTTAAAATTATTATTTTTCTAAATAGGGTTTAGGGTTTTGGGATTTAGGATTTAGGATATAGGATTTAGAGTTTAGGTTTTAGGATTTAGGACTTAGGGTTTAGGGTTTAGGGTTATATTTGGGGTTGGGGTAAAATTGGAAAAAAAATTGAAATGGAAATAAAATCATGATTCCTTAACGGGGTAGAAGAAATTTTGATTATTTCTTTTTGGTAATCGATTCCTTCTTGTAACTCATTTGGGTTTTGTTCTAATAAGCTTTTGAGTATTTGTTCTTGAAAGTCTTTGTCTCAGAGGCTTTCAGGCTTGAGTAGAAGTTTAGTTGCTCTGTATTTTACAAAAATAGCAATGTTTTACACATTATTCTATCTTGTACTCAAAATTTGTTTTTATAGTGGATTATTTGGCCCTTCCCAGGGATGTAGGAAACAAACCATATAAAACTCCTATGTGTTGATTCTATTCCTTTTCCTTTTCTATTTGTTAATATGTTTTATATTTTCTTATGTTTTTAGTTTTATTAAGAAGTGTTCAAAATCTCTTTGGATATTAGAAATGATTTTGAAACAATTGCGTGGTTTAAAGTAATTTTCCCAATAATATGGTATTAAAGTCTTAGAATTCTTATTGAGTTTCATGTTTGTTTTTGGAAATTTGGCTTTATAAATTTTTTGAAGTCATTGTGTCCTTTGGAATTTCTTTGATTTTTAAACAATTTAGGGTTTTTAAATACCCTATGTCATCTCATCTTCTTACAATATTGAGTTTTAATTTAGAAGTTTTTTAACATTCTATGCTATAATATTGAGTTTTAATTTAGAAGTTTTTTAACATTCTATGTTACTCTAATGGTCTTTCAATTCACGAACAAGTTTTGTTCATACCCTTAATTGTTTCATTTTCCGCTAGACAGCTACACCTACGTTTGAAACTCAATTATCAGTTCTTGTGATTAACTCTACATCTCGACGATTTCATCACATTGTGTTTTGTTTGGATTAGTCACTAGGGATCTTATTTTTTAACTCACATTAGATATTGCTTCCAAATACAAAATGTCATTATTTAGTGGTAACAATGATTTTGTACTCATGTAAAACAAAATATATGCTCTTTTAATGCAAACTGAGAGTTATGTGACCATTAATGCTGATGATATACCTACGACTACAACCGACCTTAATCAAAAGAAAATTGAGAGAAAGACATACGACGTTAATACACAATTTTTCTAATAAGTAATTAATATGTGTTTGAAAAGTATTCATATTTTGTGATTTTATTATATAATAAATAGATTTGATTATAATATGTTTATATCATTATTTATGCAAATTATTTGTTCGGAATAACGACTATGTTTTTTTTGTTGAATTTTAGATATTTTTAGCTTCAAAATACATAAACTTGTCAACACATAACTTAAAGTATTTATTTTACAACCTAGGAGCTTAAAAGATTAAGACATGTAAGCCTTACATTAAGAACCAAACATTTTGTAAAGTGTACAAGGTAAAATGCATGAAAAGGCTTGACATAATTTTAGGCTGAAGCCCTATAAGCACAGTGGTTTGGCTATAGATAAAATGTTTTTTAGGTTAGCATATATCATAGAATAAATATAACTTTTTAGAATACAATCTCCGGCCATCATTTTTATTTTTAGAATATTTTTTATTTTGTAAACACAATATAAAATAGATTTACAAAGATCAAAGGTAGATCTTAGGGAGTTTTTTTAGATCAAGAATGTAAGAAAAGATATCTGATTATTCAAGAACGCTTTGAAGATTAGGATCATAATTTTGGAATAGGATATGCATCAATCCTTAAATGGTATTGTAGATCTTATTTATAATATTTTATATTCAGATTAATCTTTTTGTATTTTCTAAATATTTAAATGCTATTTATAAAACAATTGATCATAGAATTTAATCTAAGCACATATGGGTGATTTTAACTATAAAAATTTAGTTATGTTGCAATGTTTTTATAGATTTTATTAGGTAAACATTTTTATAATAAAATAAATAAAAATGATCTCTTTATTAAAGATTCATTGCAAGATTTATTTATATATTTTTTTTATAATAGATCTAAAATATGAGTATTAGGTTTCTGAAATGTCATCTAAATTTAATTTGAACAATTTGAATAAGAGTTTAAATTGGTGACTCTACCAAAAGTATTGATTTAAATAATTTGTTATTTCCTTAGAAAGAATGCATAATTTAATCAATTAGTTAATGATTCCCACCAAAAGACTTTAGTTAGTTTGATTAACAAAGAAAATAATCCCTACCAAAAAACTTTTTTATACTTAAAAGAAAAAATCAATAATCTAAATTTGTATTTTTAAGCAACTTAAATAATTCTAAGCAAGCATGCTTAACTAGTTAAATATTCTAATAAATTCTCCATTAATTTTTAACTCATATCTAACCTTGATTTGCTTGAATTGAATCTATATTTAGGTATTTTAATTATTTTGTTTTTAGATTATAATTTTCAAAATCCATCTATTATGATAGAATGCTTAGATTTTATTTTTATATTCACTGAAGTTTTTAATAAATTCAAAAAATATCTAAAACTATGTCATTGCTCTTGAGACCGTTATTAAGAATATACTTATAGCTTATTATAAGTGATTCGCGAGTTATTTATAAATACAAAGTTTGTGTAACAAGTTTTTAGCACAGTTATTAGTGAGAAATATCATTTTTTTAATAACAAAATTCTTAAAAACTCCTTGTTAATATTTATGACTTATCTTCTGTTATTTTTGTGAATATTTGTGGTTTGTTTAGAATTTTATTTATTTTTTATTTATTTTCTTTTATTTATTTGCTTTTATTTCTTTTGTTATTCTCTTTTATCTTTTTCTTTATTTTTTATTTTTTATTTCTTTTTCGTTATTTTTCATTATTTTTTTATTTTTTTATTTTTGTGATCTTGTGAGCATATGTAATCTAGTTAGTTGTTTTTATTTGTTTTAATTATTTTCTTATTTATATATTTTTATTTTTTTTGTTATTTATTTCTTTTTCTTTTTATTTGTTAAAACTATTAGCCAAAATAGTTAAGAAACTCTTCAACCTGAACAATCCATAGAATAACTGGCAATCAAACCATTCAAGGGATCAAATTCCTAAAGAACTCAAACTTTTGAGTTCAGAAGGTGAGAAAACCAAACTTATTGGACCTAGATGTTTTGAATGTAATGGGATTGGTTATATTATAGTTGAGTCTGCTAACAAAAAGAAGAGAACTAGAAGGGCTTTGAATGCTAATCTTAGTGACTTATAAAGTGACAATAACAATCCTAATGACTCAAAAAATTATGGCACCAACTATTTGGCATTTACTGCAACTGTTAGTGGACACTCCAATAAGTCTAAAATTGATTAAGTGACTCCAACTTCATACTCAATAAATTTAATGCAAATAATCTTGATGAATTTTTTATAGACTAAATTAAAAGTAAGAGAAAAAAAATAAGTTACTTATAAAAGTAACTAAACTAAATAACAAACTTAAATCTTTTGAAATAACTTCCTCAATTATAGAAAAAGAAAAAATTGAATTGTCCAAACGTGCAAATATTTTGAATTCAAGTCTTGCAGATCTCAAATTGAAAAATAAGAATAATGTGTAGGAGTTAAGAAAATCATAGGAAGTTGTGAGAAGACTGACTATTAGAGTTGAAAGGCTAAACAAAGTCCTTAACTATAGAAATTTTTTTGGAGACAAGATAAGGCTAGGCTATGTAGATGAGTACTTTGTGCCATCATATTCAAATACATTTGAGTGTGTAAAACCCTCCAACTCTTGTTCACATACTACACATTCACCTTCAACATTAAAGACCACACGTGTAAGGGATTCTAACTCTACTTCTACTATTGTTAATTATACACAGAGAACTATTGTTCCTATAATAGAAAATGTTGTTAAGTTTATTTCCGTATGTTTTCATTGTGGTAGGAAGGTCATATTAAGCCCAAGAGTGCATTTTTGGTAAATGCTCATTAATTTAACAATTCCTTTCATGTTTCTAATTATAGGACTTATAACTATCATCTATCTATGAATATTATGCCCAATAACTATATTAAAAAGTATGAAGTTGCTGGTTCAACAAGGCAAGTGAAATTTAACCCATTTAATTCTAAGTATAATTATCATCATCCTACCATGCATATTGCATCTTCATTTAGGATGAATGTGAAATCTAAAGGCAAGTTCAAGAAAGTTTGGGTTATAAAAGATTATCCTTTTCTAACCACCTAACGGTCCCTTAATGTTTGCATAAGTACTTTCATTTGAGTGCTTATTTAACCCTATATGACCATCTTTAGTTTGTTTATTTGTTTTGTTTTTATTTTTATTGATGTTTCTTCATTTTTTTTAAAAAAGAGGAAAAAGGAAGAGTATACTTGTTTTAACATTGATATGAACTTTACATATTATTTTCATACACATTGCTTAATTGAGTATTTCAACTTATGCATCGATATATTTTTCACATCTGGTCATCGTTGTTAACATGAACCTACTTATATACCTACTAGACACATATGTCATGCTTGAAATTTGTGATTGATATTGTGAGTTTTTAGAGCTTAAGGTAACTTTGAATGCAAAATTATGTTTAAGCTCTATCTTTCATTTTATAAATTTTTATTATCAAAAGACACCTAGTTTTGAGTGGGCTATCTATTGTGATATGTGACGCTACCACACTAAGTATAGATGGCTACCTATTAGTGTGAAAGTCATCATACTAGGTTTTTGGCTCTTGCATATTTCCTTAAAAAATAATATCAAAGGACAAATAAAAATATAAAAGCTTTAGCATATACAAAAAGAAAGAGCCACAAATGGTTATACCAAAAAGAAAATAAACCAATCTCTCATTAAAAAAATTACAACAAGGGAATACATTAAAGACTTAATTAAGTGCTCTCATGGCAAGTAAAATTTTATTATGTGCAAGTATATAAATTCAACTGCAATTTTTTCATAATAGGTGAAGTTTTTTTCTTTGAAACTTTCATAACTGATCATAAATGAACAAATTAATATCCTATGGTAATTCTAGCACATATCTTACTTTTGGTGACTTTCAATATATCACTATATGTGTTAGTATGCTTGTGTATCTTGTTTATATATATTTATGTTATCAATTGATCATAGTCACATTTTTAATAAAATTAATTTCATCTTTTGTGTATACTGTTGTAGTTATGTTTAGCTAAGTCTGTTATTCTGAATTCAAATGTGTGTATATATATTGATTTTATAAATTTTATTTTCTTCTAATTTATTTAGGAAAATCATAGAACTTAAGTGGAGTTTATTCATTTTTAGGAAACATATTTTTTTAGCTCTCTATTTTTATTGTTACTGAGCTTTTTAGAATGTGTATTTCTCTTTTCATTCTTTAAATACATTGCTTGCCTGCTCAACCTATTTTTCATTAGTTCATGACTATGTTATTTATTTGTATGACAAAAAATGGGAGAGAGTTACTTAGTGTTAATTAAAAATATATAACGAGGGAGAGTTATTGATTGAAAATTTTCTTTAAGAGATTACATGTAGGCCAGGGAAGAACACATTAAGTGCTTAAGTTTATTAGGAGGAGTAATATTTAAATTTTCTATCTATTGTTGCTCATCACTTGTGTCAATTTCTTTGCTTTTTTTATTATTATGTACACTAAACTAATCAATAATAAGTCTTTTGGGACAGGATGTATGCATCTTTGTGTTTTTGTTTTATAGTGTACATATGAGCTATCAAGATTCAAGCAAAGATGGCTTCACTGAATCATAGGATACTTCCCTATGTAAAATATATTTTCCTATGAGCGTTATGTAGTGAGAAAGAGGTTTCGTCACACGAATATTCTAAAAGGAGAGATTGTAAGGTTTATGACACGATATTAGTGGACAAAATATCTAAATGTAATTTTAGTTTCTAGGTCAGTCTTTCAAGAACAATTTTCAAGACAAAGAAACTATCTAGCTCTAAAGAAACATATCTTAGGTATATCTCTATTTTTATACACGTTATATTTCATATTAGACACAGAAACATTTTGCATTTAGATTACTCGATCGATTGAGAAATATCTGGATTGATTGAAGTGAGTAGATTGATCGAGAATTGATCTACCTTGATTAAAATGTCCTTGATTTAATTTTTAAATGAAGTTTATCAATTGAGGCTTAATATTCAATAAATCACATACTTGATTGGTTGAGAATCGATCTACTTATCTCGGGATTTATTTTTAATAACTTAGATCAATCAACATTTTTGGCTCTATCAATCAAATGATCAAGGTTTTAACTTTAACCTAGCAGTAGGCCTTCAGTCTTTCCCATATAAAGATCCTAGTGCTCTATATTTTAATTGACCACAAAAGCATCAATTTTTTCACCTTAAGTTCTCTCTTTTAGACTACTTTTCCAAAATAAGATCATATTTCTTTATGTTTCTTTCTTTAATTATTCTATCAAACATTGGTAGTTGTGTTTAATAAATTAATTAGCCCAATTAGTTTATGATATTTTGATTAAATGTTCATATAGCTTCTTCTTTATTTTGTTCTTAAATTATTGGATCGAATAATTATGTGTGTAATATTATAATTATAATTATTTGATTTGATTATTTAATTGTAAAGAAGCTATCTATATTGAACTTACATACTTTAACTTCTATTCTAGGGTTTGCTAATTGATTTTGTTTTAACTAATATTTTATTAAATCATCTATCTAGAATTTTTTTATTATTGAATATACTCTATGACATACATTGCACTTATGTTATTGTGCTAATGTTTCAAGTACTGGTTGAATGATTTTGATGGCTTTTGTGACTCAAGTTATCAAAATGTTGGTCTGGATTTGAATACCTTTCTTGTGGAGACTATGAAGTAAAGCCACGTCTGCAAAGTAGATTACTTGGGGACATTATCTTAGAAGTTTGTTTAAGTCCTTGCCTTATAATTTGACCTTATTTTCATAATAGATAGTTAGGTGGTATGATGGGTTAGTGGTTTTCCTCTTAAGTTATTATTGTTACCCAGGTTGTTTTCACCTAAACATCTGGTATGTTATTTATATTTTTTCTTTACTTATCTTACACATGATTTCATACTTAATTGTTCTGCAAAATTTTAATTTAGCTTATTTTTATTAATTACCTTACCTTTTCACCTCGTGTAGCTAGTTTATTTAAGTTAAATAATTAAGTCTTTACATTATTGTTTAACGTCTTAAACATGTTAATGGATTATTGTAAGGATTACTTCTATTCAAAATTTATGTTTCATTCTTGGATGTTGAGATTAAGATGTATCTAAAACTGTTTTATATGAATCAAGTAGTGAAGATTACCTTATGAGATATTATTGAGCCTATATCATTTTATTCTAAGTGAAAATATTTATTCTACTCTTCTAAACATTTTTCTCATTATTTTAAATTATTAGATGATCTCTATATGTTTTGCATTAAATGCAATTGGGATTTTAAACATCTAATGAAGTATTATTTACTTAATTTCATTACTTAGATTGAATAATTTGAGAAAATATTATAAGTGTGTGCCTATCTTTATACATGCTCGACTTCTAGTAAAGAAAGAAGACATATATGGGATTTCCTTAGAATAACAAAAAGATCCAAAATAGCCACTCACCAAAACACATATGTATTTTAGTTCATTCCCTTTACGAGAGAGAGAGAGAGAGAGAGAGTATAACAAAATACTATGTCCCTAAGTTCTTCAAAAGTGGTAAGATGGTTACTAAAAAAATAGGAATAATTCCTTGAAGTCAATGCATTTTCATTCATATTGAGGCACTTGCTTGAAATTTTTGCTTGATGATTTTGATTGAAGCATGAGATTAGTAATATGATTTATTCATAATCCTAGCATTTGTTTATGTTAGTCCCGTTGTACTCTTGTCTCTATGTTGGCTTCCCATGTATAAAACATGGTGTTTGTTTTATTTTACTTAGTGTTTTGCGATCCTCTATGTAAGGTTGGTTACTATAGATTAGTAATACACACACATATAGTTAGGTACACTTTGTATGCAAGCATGTTTGCACATACCATGGGGTTGGTTTTGGTAGTGTGCATGTTAGATGTTGCCACTTGTGGTTTGGTTTGTCTTAGATGCAAGTATTTATGGAAAATATTCGATAATTTTTGGAATGAAAAAATGTGATTTTATAGTATCTCGCTACCAAGTTTGCCACCACCCTCACCGCCACTCTCATTGCCACCATCCTTGGTGAGGTAGTTGGTGGGGTGGAAAATTTGAATTTTATAAACACCCCTATTTCTTCTTATTTAGTATCTAGGAAAATGTAACAAAACTCTATCAAAATTGACATCTCCTTCTTTTCATTTTTGGATCACTAATACTTTGGATGTTGTTTGATATTAGTGATTAGTGACTCGTAATTGTGTGAGTAAAATCGTGTTTGTGAGTGATGAGTACTCAAGGTAGTGTTTACAAATGATTTATATGGGATGTGCCATGTGTCAATTAGTAATTTCTTTCATGCAACGTTTTATATGTGAGAATTTTTATACGAGAGTAAGTAAGTTAAATTCTTTGAGTTCACACATTTTAAATTGTGTCCCGTACTGGTTTACGTTTTTGATGGACTATATATCTTGGGTTGATTATAAGGGAGAAAAAAAAAATAATTTTATTAATTTGCAGCCTGATAATTTAAAATGTTTATTAATATATATATATATATTTGAATTAAATTATATTTAGTATTTTTAACATGTGACTCAAAATAAAAATAATGAATTTTATTATTAAACCAACGGATGAAATGCTATTTCAATCAAATATTACTTTAAATTATTATTGTTATAATAATAATAATGTATATAAGTTATATATTTACAGGTATTTATGATTTATACTAAAAATAATTTTTATTAATAAATATTAATTATATTAATAATAATATCAAAAATATCATTTTTTCCAATCACGTTAAAATGTATAACTTATTTCTTAACCTTATAAAATTAAAGATTTTAATCTAATTTAATTTTTTATTTGAAAATATTAATAACTAAATTTTAAGATCAAATTTTATTAAATTGAATTAAAAATTTTAAATTTTAAAAAATTATAGAGATATTTATAAATTTTAAAAGTTTATGTATCAAATACTCTTATTGGTAGGATCAAAGTAATATAAAAATCTATAAATTAAAATAATACAAACACCCAAATAAAATTTAAAAAACAAATGTAGGCATGTGCTAAGACCGCTGAAAAGTAAAACCTAAACTACCAAGTTTAATTAGTCTATGTCTATATGCAAGACCCCGATTTCTTTTCTTATAACCTTCAGCAATCTCTCTGCGATCTCAAAAGTCTCAAGAATCTTGCTTCGCTTGGAAAATTTTTTATTTAGACCAAACATCTTTAAATCTCCGGCGAGATTGGAACATGGATCCTCAAATCTGGGGTCGTCTACCGGAGGAACTACTCGATCATATTCTTACTTTTCTCCCTCTGAAAACCTTCTTCAATCTCAGATCAACTTGTAAGCATTTCAAGTCTCTAATTTTTTCACCTTCTTTCACTTCCAAGCATTCATCTTCTTCACCCTTTTCTTCTTTCCTCTTACTCTCTCATCCTCAATGTTACAACCACTTCCCTCTTTATGACTCTGTTATTTGCACCTGGCGCAACTTAACTCTACCCCTATCCGATATGCTACCTTGCGCATCACCACGAGCTTCTCTTTTATCTATTTCTAATGGGCTACTCTGCTTCTCTCTATCCAGTTCGTCTTCCTTTGTTGTCTGCAATATTTTGGCCAAATCCTCACGACTTATTCAATTCCCTACTTACCCTTTGACTTTCGAGTTTCTTTCTTTGGTTTCAACGCCATTTGGGTACAATATCTTCATGCTTTGTTCTGGGTCGTCATCTTCAAATAGTTATTTCGTTTATGATTCAAAGGTTCAATCTTGGCGACGATTTGAAGGTTTAAATCCAATTCTAAGTGATAATTACCATCAAGAGGGTGTTTACTTTGACGGGTCTTTGTATTTCACTACATCAGAGCCATTTTCAGTAGTCTGTTTCAATTTGGGTAGTGGAAAATGGGAGGTAACAAAGTGTGAATTGCCAGACGAGCTAACATTTATTCGATTAGTTAGTAATGGAAAAGGAAAAGTGTATTTGATTGGTGGAATTGGGAGAAATGGAATATCAAGAGGAATAAAATTGTGGAAATTGGATGATGAAATGAAATGGATAGAGGTGGAGAGATTGCCTGAAATGATGAGTAGAAAATTCATGACAGTTTGTTATCATAATTACGAACATGTTTATTGCTTTTGGCATGAAGGAATGATATGTATTTGCTGCTATACATGGCCTGAGATTTTGTACTACAAATTGTCAAGGAGGACTTGGCATTGGCTTCCCAAATGTCCTTCTTTGCCTGACAAGTGTAGCTGTGGATTCAAGTGGTTTTCTTTTGTTCCTGACTTGTATGCTTCTGTTTGAGCTATTTTTTATTGTCTTCCTTCATTTCAGATCTTTATTTCTACTTGTGTTTACTCAGTTTTTGTTGGTTTTTTTTCTCCAATCCTTTGTGCTTACTTAATAGTTTCTTTTAATATGTACGTTTTAATAATTAGATACTAGTTATATAGGATGGTTTTTTGTTCATTGTTTGATGTTAAATCAATAGATAATATATATTTGTTTACCATACATATATTTATGTAATTTATGTAGTAATTCAATTTACCAAATCGAACTCTGAGTGTACAAATCAAATTAAATTCGTGCTAAATTCAAATCAACTTAAATAAAAAATATATATAAATCAAACTGAGTTCTAACCATTCTATTTGTCTAAAAAAAAAACTATAATATATTACCATCTTAGGTTAAAAATTTAAAATTAAAGAAACAAATTTATTCTTTTATCATATTATAATTATTGTAAGGAATATATTATCTTTCAAAATAAAATATCAAATCATTATCTCAAAATTCATATATATTCTTAATAAAAGATAACTTGTTTATTTTATTATATTTATATTAATAAATTTAATAATATATAAAATTTTATAGAAAAGAAATAATGTAAAAACAATAGATATATTATGACTTGAAAGGAGATATATTAATAATTATTATATTATATTCATAATTTGTAAGTTGGTATCAATAAATCTGTACTTTTGAAGAGATAGTTAGTTGTTGTGTACCAAGAACAAAAATGTCTATTATTTATTGTAAATATGTATTGTATGTTCTAGTTTTTGATTAATTAATTTATTTATTATTATAACTTTTGGTGATTAACTTACAAAAAATGGTTCAATTTTAATTAAAGAAGTAATATGAAGTTAGATAGAGATGACATAATTAATGTAATGGAAAAGGGGATGAAACAATTATTGACATTCTTTCAAATTCAAAGAAGCAAAGAATGATGTCAAAATAATCATGGATATGAGCACACTTTAAAACTCTCTATTTGGCTTCTCATAATATACTATGAGAGAAGTGCAAGTAGTATGATCAAATATGTCAAAATAGATATGAGAATGGAACATGTATTTTCGCATGCCATTATAGTAAGTATGTTATAAGGGATACATGCGATGTGTGTCAGATATTTATTAATTAATTATTGTAACATAATATGTATGTGTGAAAAGTTGTATTATTTCTATAGATTTTGTTACGTGCGTGAGTTATTTATTCATTGTTAATTTATCATTTATTCAAAAGACTAATTGTTATAATATTATTTTTCTTATTTTTTGTGTTTCAATTAATGTTGTTTGAGCTAATAAGTTTTAATCTTCAAACATATTTTTTTATTTATACAAAAGTTTAATTAACTAAAAAACCATATAATTAACAATTCAGGTTAATTTGGACCAATTTGGATAACTGTTTGCATTTAGTTTAGGTTCAGACTCATCATTATTGGTTTGAATTAAATTTAAAGTAGACTAAGGTTGAACCAATTTAGGTTAGGTTAGGTTAATTCGAACTAGCTCAAATTAACCTAATTTATACAAATTTCCACCTGTAATATTTCCCTATATATATTTTTATTTTATTTTATTATTTTAATTACACATATTATTATTATTCTAGAATATAAATAAAAAATCATATAATATACTTTATCTCATTTATAAGTTCTTCTGCAAATAAAATTCTTATGGTATGATCTTATATCTTTCATACTTTTTTTCTTTTCTTAATTAGGAATTGTTTTTTCTTTTTCTTTTTTGGTTTTAATGTAGAATTATTATAAAACAAATTTAGGAAAACAAAAAAATATATATACATCATTTCTTATAAAAAAATCAGTTTATACTTACAATAACTCACGAATAATTTATATTACTTTAATTATTAGTATAAATAATTATTTATTTTATTAAATAAAATTAAACTCTTTGATTTATTTCAAAATTTTCAAATATTTATGAGAGTTACATTATCTTTTCAAGAAGCTAGGCAATAAACATAAATAAATGATTTTCTATCGTAATCAAATCCTCTCATGTGCGAACATATTTGGATAAATTCATGATTGTATTATCACAACATGTAAGTATAAAAATAGGATGATATAATGAGATAAACCTTGATAGGATTATCACCTATGTGATAACATGCTCGGGTTGTTAAGATAATTACTCGACAACAAGTAATTCGCTAAAAAAATAAATAAATATTTCACAACCTAAAGATGACATAAAACTAATACATCTTACAGTTGGAGTGACATGCTCAATTGTGCCTAAGTTTTCCTTTTCTCGTGTCTCCACAATAACTGTAAATCAAGCCAAACCTGGCTCTCCAACGGATCCTCATCACCCTGTGATTTGTTTAAAGGGTAAGAAAAGGTAAGTGATAGAAAGTATTGAAAGGGTAGGAAAAGGTAAGAGATAGAAAGTGTTAAACAAATTTAGGGGCCATTTTGAGAGGTAGTTGGCAAGTGTGTTAAAAGTTGCACTAGGTAAGAACCTCGGTGAAGAGTCTATAAGGGTCAGGAAACACATGGAAAATAGCCTAAGAAGAGAGAAATAGAGAGAGAGAGAGAGGAGTCAAAATTTTATTTTTATTTTTTCTTAAAATCATAAGTTATTAGAACACTATAAACTAATAAAAAATTAAGAAATAACATAAGAAACAGAACAGAACAACTAAAATAATAAAAAATGCAAAACAAAAAAAATCAATAAACTAAAAACAAAAAAAGTAAGAAAATAAGAACAAACTCATCTCAACTTGATCACAAGAAATAGTGATCAAACTGCATCCCTTTGTTTAGAAAAGAATTTATGAGGGGCAACATAACTAAATTGTAGTTTTTTTAGATTCTAGAAATATAATCAAATGATCCTCATACGTGCGGCCTGATTATCATTTTAAAAAAATATTTTTCCTTTCTACACTATGCTAGTAGTGCATAAGCATAATACACCCATATTGTAAGTGCTCAAGTGAACCATAGTAGTTGCAACCTGAGAAAACAAAAAGAGAAGAGCATGGGGAAGATCTCCTAGAGGTACTTCTAATGTATCTAGGATATTGTTAAGCAAGGTGGCCAACAATACTACATGGATAACAAGAATGAGTAGAAGAGTGAGAAAATTGGGGCCTCTAACTATGGGAAGCTATACGAAAAGGACAGGAAGAGGGAGTACTACAAACATTAACTCTCACACAAGGATGAGCAAACAATTTCTCATAGTGTTTCCTCAAATCCTCAATTTCGTCACAATGATGGCATAAAGGAATGAAGCGAGTATGTATAGGAAAAGTCCTATCAAGATAGGCTTAGAACAAACATCATAAGGTGAGATGTTCACCTTGTTGGAAGAGTATGGTTAAGATGATGCCACTAACTTACCTTTAGGAATGGCCACAACAATCTTCATTGTGGAATCAATAGATGTAGGCTTAATGATATTACGTATAGCATAGGTAGAAACTTCTTATTCATAATCCAACCCATGCTTGTCTCCTAGCGCTTATTTGTTGCTTATAATTGTTAGGATAAAACCTTAATTGTAAAGGATTTTGTATTTAAATTTTATGCTCAAAGTAAAATAAATAATGGAAAAAAAATTATTTATTTATATGTGTTATTTTATTCTTCAAATAAATCATAAAATTTATAATTATTTATGTGTGCATAAAACTAAGTATAGCAGCATATATACAAGATGATTGGTTTTACATGAAATAATCAAATTTTTTGTGACTATTAATTAAAGTTTATATGATGAGATCTTTAATCAAGTCATTAGAATAATACGACCCATATCCATTGAGAATAGAGTGACCTAGGTTGATTGATGCCAAAAATTTAGGTGGGTTTCTTTGTATAACATGCAGTTCATTATACATAGTTGGATCATACATATTAGAAACACTGTAAATATCTATTTATTCATAGTTGTTTATCTATGTCACTTAATGAGTATGTGTAGGATGATATTAATCTTGAGTGATTTAACTAACCTCTTGTTATAACACATTGGTATTTGACTTATTTGGTGAGCCCAAAGTGTTAAACTAAGATAGTTTATAGCTTGGCATCTCATTGTTTATGGTAGGCTTAGAGGTTATATTACAAGATGTGAAATCCACTCCGTCTATTAATAGATATTAGATAATAGTTCAATTATTTAGCAATCTAATCTATAATATGATTATAGATAGTTATTCATACTCATCGTAGGTACTCAAAGATAAAACATAATAGAAGAGGTAAAAGGAAATTAATGACATTGGCCATATTATGAATTGGTTGTGAAGAATTGAATTGCACCTGATAATTATATTAATGGATTACTCATATATATATTGTGTTAGATACAAAACATATATGATATTCAAGAGTTTCATTACCAGATTTATAGTTGAGTAACTTTGAGATTGATAATTAATTAAATGATTAATTAATATATCAATGCTTTATTTAAGCTTGAATTCATAGTTACATCGATCCTCGAGTTTGCTCCATAACAATGATTGAATGATGTTGCTTGAGATAAATTAATAGTTAATTTGGAATTAATTATTTCATTTGATCAAAAATACATATTTTATTTATTAGGACATTTTATGATAGTCATAAATGTCAAATAAATACGTATGGCTAAAATGATGATTTGATATAGCAAAAATAATCCAACTAATTAATTAAATAATATTTAATTGGACTAAATACTTATTTGATTTGATTATAATATTACAATACAAAATTTAAATGTTTGGTGGTTATTTAAATACTTATCGGACAAGAAGGATATTTTTTAATTATGAAATTCTCATAAAGTATAAAATTTGATTCAGTGGCATTCCTAATTGGAGATAACTTAGGGATTCTAATCCAAATCAAACTAAGTTAAATGGAGAACTTTTAAATATAACATATTCCTCACATATGGTTGGCCAATGTATAGAAAATTGAGAGAATTTTCTAGCACTTAATTGATATAATTTGGGAAAGCAAAGTTCCACCCAAAGCCATAATGATCCAAAAAGGTGTTTTTGATAGAAAATTATTATTCTTCAACATCATGCTTTATGCAATAAGGGGTTCTAGTTGAAGAACTAAAAACAAGTTTTGATCAACTTAAAGTTTATAAATATTCTCAACAAGCTCATTCTTACTCATTAGGAGAACTTAAAGTTTATAAGTATTCTCAACAATCTCATTCTTACTCATTAGGAGATAGGGCTTGGAAGCCATATGTTCCAACTATTTTCTCACAAGTTGTAAAAATATGTTTCTTGTTTTATTATATTATAATTAAATTTTAAATATTATAATATATTCATTGGAAAAGATTTTGTTCACAATACCAATCATTCTCACAATTTTTGTTATTAAAAATTATATTTCTTACCGAAAATGAATTTTCAAAAATAAATAATTGGTATAAGAGCAAACTTATTAAATTATAATTCAATTATTTATGCTAATAGATAATTAGGATAAACACTAAATTACATGTGATATGATTTGTATATAATGATCTTTCATTGGTTGAATGAAAATTATTTATTATCTTTAATTGTATGGTTCTTTTGGGCTCTTGCAATAGAAAATTTACGTGCACCCCAATTGAGGGTATAGGAACTTATATAAAATTAGTTTTTCAATTTTATAGATTTTCTTGAATTTTATTGGATTTTTGGGTGTATCGCGTTTTGCTGCAATATTACTTATGGTTCGAAATTGTAGACTTGTTTGTATCAAACTGATGCCACGCATATCAAAATAATATGAGACTGGTGGCACTAGAGCCATTGCGGCTATCTCTTTCCAATTGGTGGGACCTTTTGACTTCACGAGCAAGTTTATTAGAGGCCTCTTTGAATAGAGAGGGATACCACCTTAGCCATGCATAATGGTTGGCACGGTGGATTCCTTGTGGCTACTACTGTGCTAGCTACTGCATGGCTGGGGAGGAGTTTATCTTGGTTTTGGATGGAATTATTTTGTTTTCAATTGAGATTACTTGCAATAAAAAAGGGTTTTTTGTTGGTTTCTAAATGAGCCTGAGAAGGCCTATGAAGTGAAGAATTATATATCTTGAATTGAAAATAAATATGTCATTTATTTATTTTATTAATTTTTAACCCAAAAGAACCTAGTAAAAAATTATGAGGTATTATTTTATGTATTGTATGTTACTCTTTATGTATGGATAATTCATAGATTTAATAATATTAAAATGCATGTTATGTCATATAGATTTAAAGTGATTGCTCATAATATTTAGTTAAAATTTTGTATGATGAGTTTTATTATTAACATATACTAGGTTGATTTAGTGTGATTAAATTTACAAAAGAAGAATATGTGAATAATCTTGCATGATTAAATTATATTATAAAAGTTATGATTAAAAATGGTTTGAGTTATATGGATAAATTAATTTAAACTAAAAATTATTGAAAATCTAAATAGTTTTGATTTTTTAATAGTAAATATAGGATGCTTTTCTAAAGTAAAATTGAAGCATTTAGAATACAGAAAGGGAGTAGGAAGGAGTGACAACCTTTCTAAGGTCTCTACCATTAGTACACAATTGTAAAAACTGATTGGGCCTTGTTTCATCTTAGAGTAATCTCCAGAGGAGGTTGTTTAATTAGGGTTGGTAGGAACTGTGACTTCCAATCTGGATAAGAAAACACTATAAAAAGCAAGGGGTGACTTTTAGAGGGAATGATAGTTGAAATAAGTAATGAGATCCAAAATAATGGGTTATATTTAATAAATATAGTAAGGAGTAAATTATATTTGGACCAAAATATAATTGTTATAAATGATTGAGAAAGTCTCATTCAAGTGGGAGATTTAATGATCGACATAGAATTAGTATATATATTTACTATGTATGAATTAATAGCTATGATATATATGTAACTTGAATTTTCTTTATTTATTGTTTCAACATAAAAATGAATTATCCTATTTTAACCTTCTCGAAAATGAGAAATTAAATGCTATCAATTTTAACAAGTATAACAGCAACTTGAGCCTCCTTTTATGATCATCAATGTTTTTAGTAGACTTATGTAGAAATGTCCTCCAAATTCCTCAAAAATATGATTGGTAGTGTATGAAATGTATATGATGATTAGATTGGATCCAATAAAATTACTCATAGTTACTTGCTAGTTGGAATGTTAGAAATATAAAATCTTACCTTCGAATTATTTATGAACACTAAATTGGATCCAATAACATAGTTGGTAGCTATATGATACCTAGATGATAGGATTTGAGAGTGTCATATATTGAAACAATTATACATACGTGAATTGAAGTTTCAACCCAAAAAGGAAACTGAAATCTACAAGGGTATGGATATGCCAAGCCATTGAATCTTTTTTGTGAGTTGTATTCCAACTTGGCCAAGCAGACCTCACAATTTGAATTAAACAAATATCACATTAGGAAAAAATAAATGACAACATGCTTAATTCAACACTTCACAAAATAAATTAACCGATGAGAAAAAACAATCTATGAAAAACACATTAGTGATTGTGTGTCTCAAAGACTCTTATTCATGCTAGTAACATGTGTTAACATGGAAAACTGCACACAAAATATGAATCAGGTAAACATATTGAAAAGCTATAAAGGATTTCCAATTACTTTAATACCTTCTATGTACGAACATATTTGATAAATGATGATTGTATTCTTATAGCTTGTGATCATACATAACACAACATGTAACAAGTTAAACCTATATAGATCCCACCTATGTGGTAGCATCATCGGGTTGCTTATGAGATCCATTCATAAGCAAACAATTCACTAAATGAATAAAATAGTTTACAACTTCATAGAAATATAAAAACTAATACATCTACCAGCTAGGAAACTTACCCTAATTGCTCTTATACTACGCTCGCTCACTATCAACACAACATTTGATTGAAGTAGATCCAAGCTCATTCTAGAAGCTCCATCACCATGTAAGGTGATTGAAAACTGATGGATACACCTTATAACATGCATATATGTTATGATCTCACAATACCATGAAAAAAGGTTTAGATATTATGAGACTATTGTCCTTATGGAAGGCTATAGTGTTATAATTGATTAAAGTCTACCATGAAAGTTAAAGGGCCTTGGTACATTTCACATTCCATGCACTACTGAGAAATAAGTATAAACCTTATGTCACTATTCATTTATTAAAAAAATGAAACTTTTGATAGCAAAGGTAACTTCAGTAACACTTATGATGGAAATTCCTTAAAGAAGCCTAGCCAACATGATGAAGTTACAAAGTAGTAAAATTTATGGAGGCATTGCCTCCCAATATTTTTTTTATAATGATATTCTTGAGTATGTTAAGAAGCATGAAGAACCACAAAAATTAGAGGTCAAACTACTATTAAACCATCTTTAATAGGCATACTTGAGTAATAATAAGACTCTACATATTATTATTTCCTCAAAACTTAGTCAAACATAACAAAATAAATTATTGAGTGTTTTGTGGGAGTGTAAGAAGGCTTGGGTATACCATCACTAATCTCAAAGGCATTAACCCCTTCATAACTTGAATAAATTATATAAAGGATAGGGTTAGGATGGTGAGAGATGCTTAAAGGATATTAGACCCAATCATGATGGACCTGGCGAAAATTAAGTTGCTAAAGTTGTTGGTTGGCATAATATATCCTCTTTCAAATAGTGAATGAGTTAGTTTTGTTCAATGTGTGCCTAAGAAGGGGTGTATGATGATGGTAGCTAATGAGAAGAATACATTAACTCCTACACATAATGTTATAGGGGAGAAGATGTATAAACTACAAAAAGTTAAATAAAGGAACTAGTAAAGACTATCTTCCACTTCCATTTATGTGTTAAATTTTAGATAATCGGTTGGGAATTCTTCCTACCTTCTATTAGATGATTATGTAAGCTACAATCAAATTTCTATAACACTTGAAGGCCAAGAGAAAACCACTTTCACTTGCTCTTATGGTATTTTTCCTTTCAAGAGGATACTAATTAGCTTATGTAATGCACTTGCCACCTTTTAAAAATGTATATTATCTATCTTTTAAAACATGATAAAAAAAACTCTGGAGATATTTAACAATAATTTTACAATCTTTGGTAACATCTTTTGATAGATAACTTGAAAATCTCTTAAAGGATCTAAAAAGGTGTGAGGACTCCAACCTTTCTCTTAATTGGAAAAAAATGTTAATTTATGCTTGAAGAAGGTATTATACATGATCATAAGCATTCTTGGGGTTTAGAGGTAGATAATTCCATTATCAAAGTCATTGAGAAGTTACCACCATCAATAAATATCAAAGTTGCAAGGAGCTTTCTAGTTAACACCACAAGCTTCAATAGAAGGTTTATAAAGTCTTTTGCAAAATATCAAAGCTCTTATGTAACCTTTTGGAGAAGAAAATTCCATTCTATTTTTACAAGGAATGTCTTCAAGTTTTCGATACATTGAAGAAGAGTCTAGTTAAGACACTAGTGATCATGAAGGCTAATTGAGAGGAACTATTCGAAGTAATGTGTTAGACTAGTGATTTTTATATTGGTGCAATTTTGAGACGACAAAGGGGTAAATTATTTTGTGCCATACATTATGCTAACAAGACCCTTAATGATGTCAAAGTAAATTATGCCATAGTGGAGAAGGTGCTCTTAGAAACTATCTATGCATTGGAGAAAATTTGGGCTTATTTATTAGGTACCAAGGTGATTGTGTATACAAACCATGTTGCTATTAGATATCTATTTTCGAAGAAGGATGTCAAGCCAAGACGTATTATATGAGTTCTTTAACTATAAGGGTTTGAATTAGAGATCCAAGATAAAATGATTATAGAAAACAAAGTAGCAGATAATCTATCAAGGTTGGAAGGAGGACATAAAATTAATGACAAGGGGTTTTCAATGAATATATTTCAAGTATTATTATATATAAATTCCTTAATTATTAGAATATATATCAAAACATACATAATACAAAACAATTATCATTTTAATCATTTTACAAATGTATTACTTTTACTTAATAAAATATAATTATTTATATATAAATCAATTTATAGCATATTAATTAATTATGTATCCAATGAATATATTTCAAGTATTATTATATATAAATTCCCTAATTATTGAATATATATCAAAACATACATAATACAAAACAATTATCATTTTAATATATTTTACAAATGTATTCCTTTTACCTAATAAAATATAATTATTTATATATAAATAAATTTATAGCATATTAATTAATTATGTATCCAATGAATATATTTCAAGCATTATTATATATAAATTCCCTAATTATTAGAATATATATCAAAACATACATAATACAAAACAATTATCATTTTAATCATTTTACAAATGTATTATTTTTACTAAATAAAATATAATTATTTATATATAAATCAATTTATCCACGTACCATAAATATTATAGTCTCTCAAACCCACAACATTCAGATATTATTTCCATAGAAAATAAGCCAAACATATAATAACAAGCATAATAAAAAACATACATAAATCAAAAATTTATACAAAAAATAAAACAAACTGAATAATAAGCTGGAAAATTAATAGAAATACTTACAAGAATGTTATTAAGTGATTAAATAAAGGAAATGAAGAAAAAAAATGTGTTTTGTAAGTGAGAATAAGTGAAAAAATGGGTATAAAGTTTTTGAGTATTTCGCTCAAAAAAAATAGTTGATCTGAAAGATAATGAGAAGAGGAAAACCCACAAAATAGCGTTGCAAATGGTGGTCGGAGGTGGCCAAAAATTGAGAAAGAGGGTGAATGAGCTCAATTTTGGGAGAAGTGGAGAAGAGAAATGAAATTTTTTGAGTTTCTGTAGTGAAGAAGAGAGCCGAAAATATTAGGTGAATAGCGTCGGTTGATGTAATAAATAGACGCTAGCCACGTGGGTAGCATCGGTTGATGTGGCGAACCGATGCTAGCCACATGGGTAGCATCGATTCGCCACGTCAACCGACGCTATCCACGCAATTTAAAATTAATTTTTTTTAATTATTATTTTATTTAAACTCTTATATATATATATATATATATGAACTATAGTAAAAGAAAAAAAAATAATTTTACAATAATATTTAAAACAAATACACAAAATTAAATAAAGATATATTGTATGTGCGAATATAAATTTAAATATCCAAACAAATAAACAAAATTATATAGTTTTAAAAACTAATTATCTAAAAAAAAAGAAAAAAATTATACTATATATATTTATATATATATATATATATCAAATTTAAATTTTAAAGAATATAAAATAATAATTGACCTAAAAAAATTTCAATTGTAAATTGCATGCATTTTTTAATTTAAAAAATACACATAGGACGTAACGTCGGTTGACATGGCAAACCGACACTATCCACGCATGTAGTGTCGATTCTCCTCGTCAACCAACGCTATCCACATAGGACATAGCATCGGTTGACGTGGCGAACCGACGCTACACGCGTGGATAGCATCGGTTCGCCACATCAACCGACGTTACGTCTTACATGGATAGCGTCGATTCTATATCGAACCAACTTTAAATTCATTATAAGTCGGTTTTTTCCAAAAATCAACTTTACACAGCGACTTAAATACCCCTTTTATAATAGTGAGATATGGAAAGAAATTGATGAATAAGTTGAAACCAAAAGCATGTATACTTGATTTGAAATATATGAACCCAATGATAGAAATGGTTGTCGTGATTAGGATGAGGAATCTAGCATGTAACTATTAAGATACTTACATTGCTCATTTGGTATACTTGTTTGTTTTTGATTGCAATGTTTCACTATCTATAAATAATGCATTTGTTTGATGTAGTTATTTGGAGAACACCTGTGTATGCAATGTTATATGCTATAGGTATTCTACGTTTTAAAATCTATTTGATCATCTCTTGAAGCAAAATCTTAGATAATATTTAACTTGAGAAGTGATTTAGACCTTAGTTACATCGATTAAGCCTTTCAATCTAACCATTGAAAATAGATATCCTTAGTTACCCATTTCTAGCCAAATTAGATATCATTCATGTCTTTAAATCACATTTGAGCCTAACCAAAGTGTATAACATTTACCCTTGCACCTTTTGCGTATGCATTTATGCATTTATGTGTTATGTTAAGGAATAAAGGGAAATATGATGTATCCAATATATATATAGGGAAAAAAGGTTATGCAAGTCTCTTTGTTTAGATCTTAAGGGCTATTTAGCACCCTAGCTTAGAAAATGAGTTTTTAAATCCATTTGTTTATGAAAAATGTATAATATAAAGACAAAGTTAACTTTTAATCTAATTTTTCATTAAATATAACAGAATAAAACATTTATTACATGATGTTTATATTTTTTGATATATATATATATATATATATGTGTAAAAAGTAATTTTTAATTATAAAAATTAATTAAATTTTTTAACAAGTTATTTTTATCAAGCTTAAATTATTTCATATTCTAATGAGTGATATTTGATATTAAACAATTCATTTTTTTTGTTTAAGTTTGAATAATTTTTTTAATTAAATATTAATTTTTACATATATACTTATCGAAAAATATATTGATATATATGATACATGTATTATTCCGTTATATTTAACTAAAAAATAGATGAAAAGTTAACATTGTATTTATCTAACAAATTTTTCATAAACAAAGGAATTCTTTTAGCCTAAATAAAGGGGATATCTGGAAACTTTATCCTAAACTTAATGCTTCAATAATAGTTGTGAGTGAGTTGGGAGACTCATAAATCACAGTTAATAAAAAATGAACATGTTGGTAGAGACGCATGCAGTTTCATTCAATATAAATAAAATTAATCTTTTTTATAGCTTTATTTATTTATTCTTTTTACACTTTTCAAATTAATTTCTAAGACTTTTTTGTTATTAAATTTTTAAACGAAATATTTTCTACAAATAAGACGTTTAAAGAGATGGGTAGAATGATCCTGTGAATAATAAAATTCAACTTTGATAAAGTTTTAAAAATTAATGTGGTGCAAAAAAGCTTAAGCAAAGGGCACTTTCTATGACAATTGACATTGCAAATGCTATTGTTCATGGGAGGCTATATTGTAATTTCTAGATGAAAATTTTCTTTTAATTAATCACTTTTCCAACTTTTCAGCTACATTATTAATTTCACCAAACTGTAATACTCTTCCATATAAAATTGCCAAATTTTCACACCATGAACAAAAAGGGAGTAGCATCAATGTCTTAGATATATCTCCTATGATTCATAACATTGTAATGTAGAAGCTATTTTTTTTGTTTTTTTGTTTTGCTATTTAAGAATGGCAGAAACTGCTATTAATTAACATACCGTTTATACAGGCTTAAAGAACGAAGAGCTAAACAAGACTTCATCATGCTCTTCACTACTAGAATAAAAAGTCTTGGTAATTAGATTATGCCCAAAAAAAATCAGCTCCTTTGGAATCCATCTTGCTGAGAATAGAGAAAACTTACAAAGTAACTTCAGCATTTCCTTCCACCATTCCTGCACTCTATCAATATCACATTTCAATGATCTTCCATGTATAAAAGCTTCAATTATATTCTTGGCATCGCCTTCCATATAAAATGATTGATTTTTCCTGAACAGAGCATGTTCATAGGAAACTTTGAAGCTTCAACTTCTTCAGCAGGCGAAGTATGAAGCTTCCTTGTCCATTCAAAAACTTGTTCGTCGCCTTTTCAATCTGAGAAGAAAAAACCTATCATTGCCTGACCATTAACACACGCAGCATTAGAGTTATATTTTACAGCTCCATAAGGTGATGGCTGCCAAAGAATTTGGAAAATATCACTCCTTGTTTATCGTTTAATAATCCATCTATCACTTCTTCATCATCTAATAGCACTACTTGATATATTTGTATTTATGTTCCTTAGTATTCGAATCGTCAAGTAAGGCTGAATTTCCAGTTTTTTAAAAACAAATTCATTCCCTTACTCTCCATATCATCTCCATCATAATCACAGCAACCAAACTAAATTCCTCCTCTTTACAGTTACCAGACAAAAGTTTATTTGGGCGGTTCAAGATTAACTGAATATAGGAAAACATATCCAGTTTTTATATAAAAGACCAAGCTACATCCCAACACCATTGCAATTAACCACCATGATTTCAATATTTCACACCTTGTAAACAAATATTTAAGATATTCAGTTTCCATATAATAGAGAGGGCATCTTTTATCCTCAATTTCCATGTAATTTGGATTTCCATAAACCTTTCAAAAAAAATTTTGTTGCGATATATGGCCCAACTGTTGATTTTTTCTCTTCAAACTGCTCGGCAACCAACCGAGCAGCTGAGCAGTTGCCAAAAGTTACTCCATAACTTCCATCATTCCATCACCCACGATTTGTAGCCCCTTAAGCGCACGTTCATTTTCTTTTTGATGGATAGAGTACTTGAGGTGTATGATATGAGCAAAAATGCTCGAGCTGCTTGGCACAGCACACACGACGCACGAGGCTCAAAAGAGGATCCCAACGGCGCAAAACGCAGCGCAGCACTCGTGAGCAATGGTTGGGCACACATAGTTACAGAACTAAGCACAGAAGGGGGACCACAGACAGCGTGAAAAGGCAGACGAGAAGCAAAGAATGAAGGACCAAAGATTCAGCTAGGATGTTAGAATTAGTTAGAATATTGTTAGGTAATTTCATTCATGTATGGTTATATATAAAGCCACAGGAATTCAGCAAAAGATAACAAGAAATATTATATCAATTATCTCTCTTTTTCTACTATTCTCCTCTTCCCTAACCCTCCTCTAAATTTCTTCTCATATCAATGGTATCAAAGTAGGTTCCAACCATGGTCGACCGGAACCGATCCAATAGAGAAAACTCTGATGAGAAATCTGATTTCTTCGTGCAATCTAAGTTCAATTTAGAGCGATTCAATGCCATTCTACAGGCGTTGCAAGCTGAGGTGGTAGCTCTTCGTGCCGCTCGTAGTTTACCACCGGCAACCTCTCTTGGCAATCAAGGGAGTAGATCGTCTGAAACCTTTGAGAAATTGGAAGAAAGCTCTGAGAAATTCCCAAATTGTAGAGAACCTATTACTTTCTAGGTTTTACAGAGAAGCAATGAAGGACATCGAGCTTAAGCTCTGTGGATTTCCAGCACTTGGGCTTCCAAAAGTGGCCCATGATCCAACCCAAAGAGCTAGCCTACCCCGTAGAAATAGCCTCTTTCCATCGGCTGAACTACCTCGTAATGGGCTTGGATCAATCAACCACCTGAGAGACTTGCGAGCGAGGACGAGAAAGGTTATATCCTTATAGTGGTGAGAGAGTTGTTGTAGGACATCGATGCGCAAGACCCAAGCCTCTTCACGTTGATGAAGGTTCAATTAGAGAACCCCGAGACAGTCACATGAGGAAGCTTTATTGGGCTAATCTGTTCTATGAACGCACTCATCTACCAATTTCTAACAATCAGATGGGTATTCTCCTAAAAGAGGTTCCCTCAATTACTCTAAAAATAGTGATGAATCTACGAAGCTCAAGGTTAGATAATCGAATTCATACCAGTAATGTATGAGTTGTGTCTGAGTCATATTATATTCCTGAATCCATTAACTTGATGATATTGTATGAGTTGTACCTCTGGCATCGATGGTACCATAAAAGTAATATTACTCATAAACAATATAGCCACACATCGATTATAACTCTAGTTTTTTCCTTGATCTGTTCTACGATCATGTTAACAAGTTGGCTAGGGTTTTAGCTCTCAAAGACAGAAGCACCCCTTTCTATCCATACCCTATTCCAAAGGTTAAAGTCAAAGGGCCTTCTATTTAATCAGAAACAAAGAACTAAGAAGCATCAATAACCATTGACCATCTAAAGGGGTGATGGGCAGATCCATCTGATTTCTAGCAAGCTACACATCCTAAAATGTTATGAGAGCTTTCAAATAGAATTTGAAGGTAAATGAAAGTTTATAAATTATGGACCTAATTAACCTAGAGGGGGGTGAATAGGTTATTTTTAATTTTTACCAATTTATAATTTAATAACCTAAACAAAGCAGCCAGACATGCAATCGTGTGTAAAAATAAGTGCAAAAATAAAATAATAACACACGATATTTTTAGGTGGAAACAACCTAGGCCACAACCATGACCTAAGAGGAAAACTACTGGTCCATCGGACCATCTAACTTTCCACTATGAAAATCAAATGTTCAAGTACAAACTCGGTCTTATGCTACCCTCCCTAGGATACTGCCCCAATGTACTTTACTTACGAGCCTCTGCTCTGTTTTCACAATTTCTAATATTAGCGTGAGCGGTTTCTAGACCAACGTTCCAATAAGCTTCCCGCTAATCAGATACGTTCTCGAAGTAGCTGCAACGTTCCAATAATCCTAACTAGATGATTCAAAACATATGTCATTTAAATTAAATCAACTAGCAAATCCTAGACCAAAAAAATCAAATATAAGTTCAATAAAAATAGTTTCTTTAAAGATTAATTATCAAATCAAATAATTATGATATGACAAAAATAATTATTTGATCTAACAATTTAAGAACAAAAATAAAGAAGAAACCATAAGAACATAATATCAAAATATCATAAAATAATTAGGCTTATTAATGAATCAAATATAACCACCAATATTTGATAGATTAACTAAATAAAGAAGCCTAAAGAATTATAATCTTATAATTGTAAAACAAGAGAGAGAAATTAAGAATATTAGAATAATGCTCTTGTATGGTTTATTGAAACAATGAGTAATGAGTTTTATTTATAGGAAAAATTAAAACCCTTAATCTTATGTAATTGATAGATATCTTTTCTATTATAAATAGGATTAATAATACTCATTAATTAAGATAACTCATATATGATTAATAAATATCTTTTATATTACAAATAGGATTAATATTACTCATTAATTAAGATAACTCATATATGATTAATAAATATCTTTTCTATTACAAATAGGATTAATATTACTCATTAATTAAGATAACTCTTATATAAAATATATTTCTTTTAAAATAGATTTTATGCTATTTTTTATGATAAGGATTTCAAATATAATTTAAAGTATATATTATCTAATATCTTTTAGCATATCTTATTTTAGAGTATATCTTATCTAATATCTTTTAGCATATCTAATTTCATATTTTAGCACTAAAATAATTTTAGATTTATAAGTATGTACTATTAAATGCATAAATATAATCCTATGTGTCATAGTTATCAAAGATATACCTGAAGTACAATTATCTAAAACTCGAGCATTTGTTTGGCTTTTCTTGATAGACTTGATAGTAGGCCTAAAAACAAATTTATAGATAAATATTTTGTCCACGAAAATAGCCAATACTCATAGTCCTTACAGTAAAGGTTATCTGCTTCCGTGCATGGATGAAATTGAGGATATTGGAAATCTATGCATCAAAACTGAATCAGCTTCCTTTGGGGTTACTTAACATAGCCATCCACCTAATTCTTGGGTTCTGAATTCTTTAGCTGAGTTAAATCTTCCATATCTCAATCAAGAAACTTTTGAAGATGATGAGATTTTGGTCCTGAAGTTTACAGAGGCACTTCCTAATGAATTAGGAGTTTTAGCCATGGTTTTTGAAGGGATTTTGAATGACAAATTGAAAGATTCCTTCAAGAGTACTCAAGCTCATAATGATGAGAAGAAGAATAGGACAGTCACATAGTTTGCACCTACTGATGCTAGAAGATGCTTTCCATATTGGGATAAACCTGCTTGTAAGGCTACCTTTAAGATTACATTGGGTGAGCCATCCGAAATAATAGCACTTCCCAACCTGCCAATGCTTGGAACGAAAGGGAATGGACATGTCAAGACAAATTCATATCAAGAGCCATCAATTATGTCTAATTATTTGGTGGATATGGTTATAGGGTTGTTTGATTATGTTAAAAATTAGGCATCTGATGGAGTCAAGGTTAAGGTATGCTCTCAAGAAGGTAAGGCACACCACAGAAGGTTTGTAATGCATGTTGCTGTCAAGACCCTAGAAGTGTTCAGGGGATATTGTGTTAGGCCGTATCCTTTGCCCAGAATGGGTATTGTTGCTAACACCATCTATGTGTTTAAAGGGATATCTAAACGTGATTTGGTTCTGGGAAATTCTATGATTTCTGGTTTTGGAAATTGTGGGATTTAGGACAAAGTATTAGGACTATTCATTGAGATGCAAAGAAGAGATAAATGGCCAGATGGATACACTTCCATAGGTTTGCTTATAAGCTTGGCAGGTTCCAACTATTTGGGTGTTGACTAGGTAATACATGGGGTCAATTCGAAAAACATCTTGGCTTTTAGTGTTCCTATTTATAGTATACTTGTAGGCATGCAATTTAAGTGTAACACCATGGGATCAACAAATAGAATTTTTTGTGGGTTATACCAACTTGAATTAATCATATGGTCTGCATTGGGAATTGGATTTGCTGAAACAGGAAAGTATGAAGGTTCCTTATTGTGCTTTAGGAAATCAACTTTACAAGGTAATAAGGCAGATTCCATTTTGATTACCAGTGTGTTGGCTGCTGCTACCTGAATGGGAAATTTTGTGCTTGGTTGTGAAATCTATGATCAAGTTGTTCATCTTGGACTTGAATTGGATTCAATTGTGTGGATTCTTGAAAGGAATCAAAAATTTTGGAATTCATTAATAGCAGCTTTGTGTCGGTTTGAGGAATGGAAACTTGTTTTACAAGTGTTCCAATCCATTTTTCTGAGAAAAGGGCAAAAATGCT
This sequence comes from Hippophae gyantsensis, assembly GCA_030763125.1. Classification (NCBI taxonomy): domain Eukaryota; kingdom Viridiplantae; phylum Streptophyta; class Magnoliopsida; order Rosales; family Elaeagnaceae; genus Hippophae; species Hippophae gyantsensis. Next base: position 52,883,604 of record CM061031.1, on the reverse strand, counting down.
CAAAGCTACTTGGCGCAACACACACGGTGCGTGAGGCTCAGAAGAGGATCCCAATGACGCAAAGTGCAGCGTAGCGCTCGTGAGCAACAATTGGGCGCACATGGTTACAGAACTAAGCACAAAAGGGGGGCCACAGACGGCGTGAGAAGGCAGACGAGAAGCAAGGAATGAAGGACCACAAATTCAGTTAGGATGTCAGAATTAGAAAGGTTTAGAAACATCAAATCAAACAACCTATAAGAATTTTCGTGTAAGTGGTGAAATTTGATCAATGATAGGAGATATATTTTTAATCCCTTTTTGCTTCCGCTGTATTTAAATTTATGTGCATATAATTTCTTGAGCATTTTTGGATCGAATTATGATCCAATACTAACAATTTAGCTGTTCGTGAATGACTATTGAGTGCAATTGAAGACCAGTTTTAAGACCCAGCATATTAATTATCCTTCAACTTCCGGTGACAAAGTTGAATTAATTGCTTTGTTTTCTTTGACGTCGCTGCTTAACTAGAGGGAATGTTTCATTGCCTTGATTGTAAGAGAGATATTTTCAGTGTGAATGGGTTTTGAGTGGTTTGCCTAAATAATTTGTTCTCAAATATTATTGTACTTTGACAAAGATAGTAGATTTGTCGGTGCCAGCAGTCTCAGCAATGGATTAGGTAGTGACACCAAACCACTTAAATCTTGTCTTTTTGTGTTTGATTATTTTACTATATTTTCATTGGTGCTCGTTATTATTATTTTTCCTCTTCCACATTATTATCCGATCTTGGCCATAATAGAGGTATTAGAGCTAATTGGTTCAAAATATGAAGAACACAGTCATCCACAAAGGTAGAGAGATTTAATGGAGATAATGATTTTGTTATAAATTAGCACTTGCGGAAGCGAAGATCGGGTCCAATTTTAGTTGCACAAATTAATAATAATGGGTAACAGCAAAATTATAAGCAGTAAGAAAATTAAATGGCACACAATGATTTAAGTGGTTCAACTTTTCAATGTGAAAAGTCTACTCCACTGACGACGGCACACCGAGGAAAATCCACTAATAATCAAAATGGAGATACAAATACCAATTTCCAGAGATATTCAACAAAATACACTAATATCAAAAATGTACCCAAATATTTTCTACAAAGAATCACCAAACAAACTCACCAAATAAATTTCAGCTATATTTGATATTACCGAACAAGAGAGAGCATAGAGGTGGCGAAAAAACTGCGCTGTTCTCTATCTTTCTCTACACGCTCTGTCGTCTTCAATCTTGGTCTTCACGCAGCCTTCTTTCTTCAATTTCTTTGTTGTGTATTTTTCTACACTCCCGATATTCCTCTTTCTTGAATCCTCTTTGCTTTACGCACTAGTTCTTCTTTGCTTTTATTCTACGCCTACAATTCTATTCTCTCTGGTTCTTTGTTATTCTTCCTCTCAAGCTTTCTTCAGCTTCAACTTCTTTTTTCTTTGCTTTCTCTGCAGCTTTAATTTGTTTTTAGCTGCTGCACACTACCCTAACGCAGCAAGGGAATGATATATATATATATAGAAGGCAGCTGCAGGTTTCTAATGAGATATATGGGCTTTGGGCTAATGGGGTTTTGGGCCAAACAATTAACAAATCTCCACCTTGGCTCAAAACAGAAAACAAATTCTTCAAAATATGAAATTCCTCGGATTACCAAATAACCGTCGTCCAAAGCCCCGAAGGGTGATCATCTTTTGCAAATACCAATCAAGTCCAAACAATGCTTGAACTTGTTAAATGGAACTGGTTTGGTTAACATATCAGCTGGATTCTTTGTAGTGACTATCTTATTGACAACAATAGCACCCTGAGAGACAATGTCACGAACAAAATGATATCTGACATCAATATGTTTGGTTCTTTCATGATACATAGTATTCTTAGTCAAATGTATCGCACTCTGACTATCACAAAATACAACAGAAATATTCTGTTGTAAACCCAAATCACAAACCAAACCTCTAAGCCAAATGACTTCTTTCACTGCTTCTGTTGCTGCCATATATTCTGGCTCTGTTGTAGACAAAGCAATCAGATCAGAAAGTAGCCTTCCAACTAATGGCACAATGAGAAAGAGTGAAGACATAACCTGTCAGAGATCTTCTTCTATCCAAATCACCAGCATAATCGGAGTCCACATAACCAATAACACTGCAACCAGTATTAGAACTCCCATCATATACCAAACCAAAATTAGATGTACCTCTCAAATACCGAAGTATCCATTTCACTGCTTGCCAATGACCCTTACCGGGATTACCCATATATCTGCTAACAACACTAACTGCATGTGAAATGTCTGGACGAGTACAAACCATAGCATACATCAAACTACCAACGTCACTAGCATATGGAACCTGAGACATGTACTGCTCTTCTTCTTTTGACTGTGGTGACAAATCCAAAGAAAGCCTGAAATGTGCAGCTAACGGCGTACTCACAGGTTTAGAATCTTTCATACCAAAGCGTTCAAGAACTTTTTCAATATAACTTTTCTGAGTCAAGTAAAGCTTGCCCGCTTGTCTATCCCTGTAAATTTCCATGCCCAAAATTTTCTTCGCTGCACCCAAATCTTTCATCTCAAATTCACCATTAAGTTGAGACTTTAATTTCTGAATCTCAGACTTATTCTTGGAAGCAATAAACATGTCATCAACATAAAGCAACAAATAAATGGATGAACCATCATGAAAGTTGTTATGATAAACACAACTATCATAATCACTCCTAGAGTAACCATGATCAATCATAAAAGAATCAAACCGCTTATACCACTGCCTTGGAGATTGCTTCAGCCCATATAAAGACTTTTTCAATAAACAAACATAATCTTCCTTACCTGGAACAACAAACCCCTCTGGTTGATGCATATATATTTGTTCCTCAAGCTCACCATGTAAGAATGTTGTCTTGACATCAAGTTGTTCTAATTCTATGTCAAACAATGCAACCATAGCAAGCAACACACGAATAGAGCTATGTTTCACAATAGGTGAAAATACTTCATTGAAGTCAATACCTTTCTTCTGACAATAGCCCTTTGCAACAACACGTGCCTTGAACCTAGCTGCTTCAACCTCAGGTATACCTTCCTTTTTCTTGAAGACCCATTTGTTTCCAACAATCTTTTGGCTCTTAGGCAGTTTCACCAATTCCCAAGTATGATTCTTATGAAGTGATTCAATCTCTTCATTCATAGCAACCAACCACTGAACAGACTCATCACAAGTAACAACTTCATGATAACTAGAAGGTTCATGTAGCTCAATAGATTCTGCCACAGATAATGCAAAAGAAACTAAGTCTGCATCTGCATACCTCTGAGGGCGTCGAATCTCTCTTATTCCTTTACCCTTAGCAATACTATATGGTTTCTTATATTGCTTTTCTGCTACATCATGAGCAGAATCATCTATCTCATCCACAGATGGCTGATCTGAAGTGCCCTCTTGCATTTGACTAGGAGCTCCACTCTCAAGCTCCACCTGCTCACTAACACCGTGATCTTTATCTGCAACAATAGACTCTTTTTTCTTTTGCAACATGGAAAACTCATCAAACTTAACATCTCTGCTAATCAAAAAATTTAGGTGACTTGGGTTCAACACACCATAATCTATAACCCTTCACCCCAGAAGGATATCCTAAAAATATGCATTTCAATGCCCTAGGATCAAGTTTACCATCATTAACATGAGCATAAGCAAGACAACAAAAACTTTCAAATCAGAATAATTAGCAGGAGTACCAAAGAATACCTCAAACGGAGTCTTCAACTCAATTGCAGTTGATGGAGATCGATTCACCAAATAGCAGGCATGGTTACAAGCTTCAGCCCAAAAAGATTTATCCAAGTCAGCTTGAAAGAGCATACAACGAGCTCTTTCTAAGAGAGTCCTATTCATACATTCTGCTACTCCATTTTGCTGTGGTGTATGACGCACAGTGCGATGTCTCACTATGTCATTTCTTTCACAGAACTCATTAAACTGACTGTCACAAAATTCCAAACCATTATCAAAAAACTGGTTATGACTTTTGGAAAACTTTAGAGTAGCGTTATATGGCCAAAAATATAACAAATAAATTATTTTTGAAGGAATAGTTGTATACTCTTTGTAAGTCCGAGCATGCGAACTTGCCGACACACATGAATACCTTTTAAGTTAATTTTTGAACTTTAGTGTTATAATATTGATATATAGTCTCTACTTTTAACCGTGATAATAAGTCTATGATCACGATTATAAAGGCTGAGGCCTAAATGAGAGAGACCATAAACTGTTACCTATGGTCTCAGTTTTAAACCGAGGTCATAGACATACTATTTGGTTGTGATTTTTAAAATATCGAGGCTATAGACATACCATTTGATCATTATCTTTAAAAGATTGAGATTATAGACATACATTTGGTCTTAATCTTTAATAAGATTGAGACCAAATGATATGTCTATAGTCTCGATCTTTTGTAAGAACTTGACTAAATAATATGTTTATTGTCTCGATTACAATTAAACCGTGGCTATATAGATATCGATTAATCCCATTTTATAATAAACTTATTAATTATAATATTAAAAATTATATTATATTAAAATTAAGGTTGTAATTATGAATTAGTGTAGAAGAGGAGTTTCTGATGTATGTTTGTTTGTTGACATTAAGAAATTAATAATGTCAACAAAGATACAAGGGAAACTCTTCTTCAACACTAATTCCAAATTGCTCTTCAAGTCCCATCACAATTTGGACCTAAAGTAATATTACAAAGTTAAGTATAAGTAGAAAACCTTGCCATTAAGAAAAGACCAAGAACTTGAAAGTTCCACTTATAGGGATTTGTAGGGATTCTTTCGTGTTTTATCAGAAAAATGAAATTAAATTGTAAAACATTCTTTTTTCCAATTAGCAAATCCCAACTTCTTTGAATATCATCTATTTCATGCTTGTACTAACCAAATTTCCAAGTTCAACTCAATTTCATTTCTTCTAGATGCCTAAACTTGATATCTCTAAAAACACTCATTAAAAGGGAGAAAATAGAATGTCTAATTTTGGAAACTTCATGAACCCACTTCATTAACTACAACTTATAACACAAAAGACCTGAAGGTGAATTGATCTTGGCTATATTACAAATGAAAGGGAGCTTCTTCTGTTATTAGAAAGTGAAACCAACTTTATCCCAATAGCCTTGATGTTGCTTATTCAGCATAGCCAACCACAAAACTTCAATAAGTGCTTAAATAAAATGTAATACAGAAAAATGTACTTCAAATTATCAAGATGAATCAATCTTTCCATCAAATACCCATTTCGTAACATGTAGTTCTAGGAAAGATAGACTACCTAAAAAAGTACATAAAATGACTAGTTTTGTTGTGAAAGAGATAGCTGGTACGCAACTAATTATTCCTTTCAAAACTTAAAACTTGATAAATTTGTAATGTCCTACAATACTTGAAGATAATACCCAAAAGGTTCTTTTGATGAAAGCACGACAACACCAGTATGTTGCAACTTACAATAAACTAAACCACCAATCCCCACATAGGTTTCAGGTTAAAAGTAAATACAACTCTAAAGCCCTATGAAATGTTTTATCCATAACTGCAGGCAATAGACAAACTTAATCAGAAAGCAGATAAATGAAATTTGTCTCAATAGTCAACAAGTATCAATTGAATAGAAAATGAAAATGTTTTCTAAACTATCAAAGCTTATGACAAAGGTTTTTTTCCTGCAAATCTTACAATAAAGCATCGCCGCAACCAAACAAACAAGGCTTCTATAACTTTCAACAAAAAGCAATTTTAAATGTTTATTGCAAGGATCAATAAGCATAAATGAAAGAAAACAAAAAAAGGTTCATTAAACTATCAATGGATTCATTAAAATGCTTTAAATAAAACATCTTGGTGATCAAACAAAGAATACTAGTGCTTTCAAGTTATAATTATTGACAATTTTAATCTTATTAACAATCATATATCCCATATATGGATGGGGCACATTAATATTAATTTGAGCAAAGAAACCATGTTTATAGAAAAGTTAAGTAAAAGAAGTTATGTATGAAAGTAGTCACCCCTAGATGACATAGTCTTGCCACTTGAAGCGGAACTAGAAGAGGGTAAGGCTGGATTATCAAGATTTATCAATTTCATTTAGTCACTCTTGGAAAGACAATCAATCTCAAACATATTATCTATAATGTTATCTGATACTCTTTCCTTGATTGTTAATTGTCCAGTCTCTATATACATGCTTACCTGAAAAGGCAAACATTCTAGCCATCAACAAGCAAATTAACGTGGAATACAATTGGGAAGCAAAATTACACTTGTACTCAAACTCAGCACTTTAGCAATCGGAAGAGTCAAATGAAGCACACATCAAACTCTATTAAGCTGAGTGAATGAAAAACCAAAATGTGCACATACCTCAGGTTTGATGGTGGAATCTTATCCACTACATTATTTTGTAGTTTTCACAATTGATTGTATAGAGGTATAATTCTCGCCGGTGCTGCACATATTTATATGCCTTTCATTATTTGGATTCTGTTTTCCTGTGAATAGGATTATCTTCCATAAAACTCAAATGAAGCAAAAATTGAGAAACAACAAGTAAAAACTGATCAACAATACTAATGGGCAGTCACTTCATCAAACACATTGACATTCCAAACGTCGTACTATGTAAAATAACATTCTGATGATGGTTAGAAAGAAAGTACTTCAGGAAACATTTTTGAAAAAAGAATAGACCACTCTCCCCAGATGTAATGAAATAAGATTCATTTCTCAAACCTAACATTTATGCAATTTGATGCGAGTAGTCTTCAATTCCATCAAACATGGGAGATGCTAAACGAAAAGAACTTTGTTCTTCTTCCAACATCATCATCCTATAATTGCATGAAATTAAGAATTAAAGTGGGATCAGATTAGTTCAATCAAACATGAGAAGTAAATAAATAATTAAAAAGATAAAAAGGAAGCTTAGTCGGAGAGGACTATTTGATGAAGAAACCCTGGTCACCTTTTCGTAAAGCTGCCAGAGGAAAGTATGTCTTGTGTAGTGATTTTAACATTAGCAACCCATATTAGGTCTCTTCCCATAGGCCATCTTAGAGGAACCTTGTAGCTCAAAGATGGAAGAGCTAAACAAGTCTACCTTATCTTATGCCAGCAATTTAGGACATATTCGTGGACATCAAAAACAGAAAGCAGTACAACTAGAGATGGGTACAGCCAGAGTTGGGTCGCGAGCAACAACGAAAAGAAACGGCCGGTGAGGGGAGGTGCTTGACAGGGGAAAAGGAAGAAGGGATGGGTGATGCGCCATATAAAAACCAACACAAGCGAGCTGGGGAAAGGAAAAAAAAAAGACAGGAAAAAAGAAAAAAAAAAGAGGAAAAAAGAAAAAAAAAACAAAAGAAAAGAAAAAAATTGGGAGAGAAGAAGAAAACAAATTTCATACAGAAATTTGGTGTGTGGTGTAAAAGAGAGAAGATATATGAAATTAAATTAATAGAAAAATGAAAAAATTATAAAGTAATTTTTTATTTTTTTAAATAAATAACATACACAATATATTATTTTATTTCAGTTTTAAAAAGAATGAAAACTCTTTTATTTTAATTAAATCATGATCATTTAATAATCATGATTATATAAGTTTGTTTATATTTAAGTAATTTTTGTAGTTTAACTTATGATCACGATTATTAATAAAAAATTGAGGCTATATGTATACACCATAACCTCGGTTTTTAGTAGACCGTGATCAAAACCCTATGGTCTCAGTTTTTAAAAAGATCTAAGTTAAATTTTTGAGACCAAATATTACTATTTTAGTAGTACTTATTTAGTGAAGGGTAACTTTTGACGATGAAGAAAAAAGTAAATTGTTATTGTGTTTCCTACCATCATTTTCTCATCATTTGATTATCACCTTATTGTATGGAAAGGAGATTAATGATTTTAAAATTATGAAGCAAGCTTTGTTGTCTTACCATGAGAAGAAAAAAAGTTGATAGTGAGAAATCATAAGCATATGGTCTTGTTGCTGCTAAGAAAGATGGTAACAATCACACCTATAGGTATAGAAGAAGCAAGTTTAGAGATAAATTTTTTGACAAAGGTAGGGGAAGATTAAGCTCAAAACCAAAGTAGTTTAATAAAAACAAAAGTAGTTTAATAAAAACATGGAGTGTCATTATTGTCATAAAGTGGTCACATTCAAAACTATTGTAGGATTTTGGCCTAGGATGTGGAGGAAAAAATGGACCAAACACAACCCACTATTTCTACAAGTGTTTCAAAGGATAAAAGTGAAGATAAAGATGTCTTTCTCTCTATCTTATTAGGGATAGATTCCTTTGCTAATTCATGGATTTTTTATTTTAGTTGTTCCTATCTAAAAGTTTTTAGTTATAGATCTAATTAACTAGAGGGAGATGAATAAATAATTCATTTAAATATGTCAAATTAAAATTTCATAGATAGTCAGGCATGCAATCGCATGTAAATAAAATAATATGAAAATAAAGATTAACACATGATATTTTTGGGTAGAAACAACCTAGGTTACAATAATGATCTAAAAAAAACCATCAGTCCACTAGACTATATAACTATCTACTATGAAAATAAGTTTGATTACAAGGCTAGAACTCCAACTACCCATCATAGATAATGCCCCCAAGTAACATGCTTACAAGCCTCTACATTCTTTCACAGTCTCTACAAGCAAGGTGTTCAAATTTGGACTAACATTTTGATAAACTTGAGTCACATGAGTTATCGAACCCATTCAACTTGCACCTAAAAATTTAGTACAAAAAATTAAGTGAAAGGTGTGTCCTAGAATAGATTAAACAATAAAAAATCCTAGGTAGATGACATAATAAATTAGTAAACAAAAACAAAATCACTAACAAAACATAGGACAAATTATTAAGCACACGATCACAAATAATGTAGGCTTGTTAATAAATCAAACACAATCCTAAAATGCTTGATAGATTAACTAAAGAAAGAAACCTAACAAAATATGATTTTGCGAAACAGATTTAGAAAGAGAGCTTAAGTTGCAAAAAAGTTGACACAATTTTACTTAAAGATTTAGAGTACATTAGGTTTGTTTAAATAGAAATCATTGAATCCTTAGGTCAAAGTCTAATTTCCAATATGTCCATAAAAATAACTTGAATGAGGACATTACAACAACTAAAAGGTGTGCCTCGAGTAGATAATTAGGTTTAAGTTGAAACCCTTATTGTCGATCGATCTATACTGAGTTTGATCGATTAAACCAATAAGGTTGATTGATCAAAACACATTTTGATCGATCCAAGTAACAATCAAAATATGATCGATCATTCTAAAATAATCTCGATTGATCCAGCCTATAAAAACTAAAAACCTAAGACCAGGTAGATCGAATGTTATCAATACTCGATCGATCTAGTCCTTGATCGATTTAACTCAAAACTTTGATCGATCAAACTCAAAACTTCGATTGATCTATCCCATATTGAAATTAATTATGAGAGTATTTAGATCATAGTAGATTGATGCTTGATTGAACTACCTCTTCGATCAATTAAGACATTATTCGATTGATCGAGTAACCTATATACTAAATGTTACTATGTGTCTATTACGAAATCTAACATGCATAAGAACAGAAGTATACTTGAGATGTGTTCATTTGATGCTCGATTGTTTCTTTAATTTGAATAGTGATATTGAAGGACGTTTCTAGAAACTAAGTTACATTTAAATGTTTTATTGATGAATATCGCCAACACTCATAAACTTTACAATCTCTCCCTTTGTCATATTCATATAAAGCATCACACTTATAAGGAAAATAAATTCATTATAAACAAAATATCCTATGATCCAATGAAACCATCTTTGCTTAAATTTTGATATCTCATATGTACACTAAAAAACAAAAACATAAAAACACAAATAGACACATAACTTGTCCCAAAATATATTATTTATTAGTTCAGTGTATATAATAATAGAAAAGTGAAGAAACAAACATAAATGATAAATAACAATAGATAGAATATTCAAATATTACTTCTCATATATGAATAAACTTGAACATTCAATGTGTTCTCCCTTAAGTGTTATCTCTCCCAAAGAAAAATTTCAATTAATAACTCTCCCCCTCAATTAACAGTCCTATTTATATATTTTCAATCAACGCTTAATGAGGGTAGTAGACTTAGCTGAACATGACTACAACAGAACATACAAATGATAAAATCAATTTTGTTCAAAGTGTGACTATCCATTAACAATGTAAATATATGTAGAAAAGACACATAAGCATACTAACACATACATTGATATCTCGACAATCACCAAATGTAAGCTAAGTGTTGGAATTGCAATAATATATCAATTTATTCATTTATGATCAATTATGAAAGATTCAAAGAAAAAAAGTATCACATATCCTGAAAAATTGCAGTTGAATTCATATTTTGCACATAATAAAATTTATTTACTAAGAGAGAACTTAATTAACTTTTTATTTTGCCTTCACTTTTATTATTTTTGTGAGTGATTGATTATTTTTTTATTTTTTTTATAACCCATTATGGCTCTAAAATTATAATGACTTTAACACTAATTGTGAGGTATCCCTTTTTGCTCACTATGGTAGCTTCACATATCAAAACTAGATTTCTTTCTATAGTATTCTTTTATTAAGTGAAAGAAAAATTTCAAACACAATTTTTCAGTCAGGGTTTTCTCAAGCCCTAAAATCTTATAATATCAATCATAAACTTTAAGCATGACATACATATATGCCCAGTAAATATGTGAGTAGGTTCATGTCAACATCAATCACTAGATACAAAAAATATGTAAATGTACAAGTTAAAATATACAATTGTACATAGTAAACTCAATCAAGAGAATTATAATAATATGAGAGTAGTATGTAAAGGTCAGGTCAATGTTAAAGCAAGTCTACTCCCCCTCTCTTTTTTGGTTAAGACTAAAGAACATTCGTAAAAATAGAAGATAAAACAACAAGAAGTAAAGATACCTAATATTTATTAAGCACTCAAACAGAGGTACCTAGATGAACATTAATGAATGGTCAGGTGACTAGAAAGAGATAATATTTTCTATCCAAAACTTTCTTGAATTTTGGTTTCTTTATATCCTTATGTTGGAAATTAACTACCTTAGTTTCCATTTTCATGTTCTTAAACTTATCTTTAAGTTTCCCACTCATTCTAAATGAAGATGTAACATGCATGGTAGGATGGTGATAATTAGTCCTAGAATTGGAATTTTTGAAATTCAGTTGCTTCTTTGAACAACTTTATGCTTTATAGTAGAATTTTTGAACATGTTACTATAAATTTCATTCATCTTATAATATGATGCAACATGCATAAATTGATGATGATAATGAGTCCTATAACTAGACACATAGGAAGAATTATTAAATTTGCCAGCATTCATCAAAATTCTACACTTGGGCCTAATATCACCTTTCCTACCACAGTGATGACAAGCAAGCACAAACTTAATATTTTTTTCAATTATAGGAGCAACGGTTCTTTGTGATTTTTGATGTTGAAAAAGTGGAGCTCTCATCCTTATAACCAATGGCATGTGTATCATATGAAAAAGGTTAGAAGATTTTACAAACTAAGTTATTTTTGGAGATGATGACATAGAGTGATCATCTATATAACCTATCCCTCTCTTGTCACCAATAGGTTTTGTATACTCAAGAACTTTGTTTAGCCTTTTAGCTCCAATGTTTAACCTCTTTTGACTTCTTTTGATTCTCCAACTTCCTACACTAGATTATTCTTCTATTGTTTAAGGTATGCAAAACATAAATTCAAAACATTAGCATGTTTAGAAAACTCAATTTTTTTCTTTTTCTAAGATTAAGAAATTAATTTCATAGGATTTAACATTATCATTTACTTTAGGTACTTCTACTAGCAACCAATCATTTTGCCTCTTACTGCTAACTATATCAATGAATAATTCATTAAAGATTATTTAGGTTAAATTTATTGTGTAAGAATTTAGAATTACTTTTCTTATAGTATAAATCAATGTCAAACTTGCTAGAGTGTCCATCAGTACTTGCAGTAAATGCCAAATAGTTAGTGCCAAAATTTTCTGAGTCATTATGATTGGAGTTGTCAATTTCTTTGTCACGAAAGACAACATTGAAAGCTTTTCCAATTATTTTCTTTTTGTTAACACACTCAACTGTAATATGACCAATCCCATTGTATTCAAAACAACTAGGTCTAATACATTTATTTTTCTTACTATCAGAACTTATAAGTTTGAGTTTTCTTGGATTTTGATCCTTTGAATGGCCTGGTTATCATTTACTTTATGAATTATTTTGGTTGAATATTTTTTTTTTATTATTTTGGCTAAGAATTTTAATTCTTCATCATTCTCATCATTGTCATTATCACCAATATCATTCATGGTGGTTTTGAAAACAATACATTGTTGTTTGGAGGTGTTCGAAAACTCATCTCAAAAGTTTGAAGTAAGCCAAAGAGTTCCTTTATTTTCATGATCTCTACATCCTTGCTTTGATCAATTGTGGTGACCTTTGTATGGAAGCGATCTGGTACTGAGCAAAGAAATTTTTAAACTACCCTGAAATCATTAATTTTATCTCCAAGATTGGTAGAGGTATGAGTAATATCATAAAGTTTAACAAAAATTTCATAAAAGTTCTAAACTTTTTTCATCCTAAGGTTTTCAAATTTGGTACCAAGCATGCAAAGTTTAGTTGGTTTACTTATAATGTTTCCTCATGAGAAACCTTTAAAATATTTGGAGCATGCTTAACAATATAAATATTAGAGATTTGATGAAATTCGTCAACATACATGTACTAAAGATAGCATTAATTCCTTTTTGTTTCCAATTACTACCAATTTTATCTTCAGTGGTCTATTTGTTCCTAGGCTTAAAAGTGACAATATTATCTTTTGTAACATTAGGTGGTTCCCAAGTATAAATAATGGAGTTCTAGACACTTTCATCTATAGAATATAGAAAAGCTCTCATACAAGCCTTCCAATATGAGTAGTTGACCCATCAAACAAAGGAGCAATGGTTATAGATGTACCCCATCTCAAATTATCTATAACAAGGTCTTAGGCACAAATTAAGTATATCTAGTGACCCACATCAATACCAATTGCAATTTTTTATTTATGGATCAAACTAGCTAGAGGGGTGAATAGGTAATTAATATAAATATGTCAAATGAAAATTTCACAAAATTCCAGACATGCAATCATATGTAAATAAAATAATGTGAAAATAAATATTAACACACGATATTTTTAGGTGGAAATATCACAAGTCATAACAATGAACTAAGAGGAAAATCACCGATCTAGTAGACCATCTAAGTGTCCACTATGAAAATATGTTCGATTACAAGGCTAGGACTCAAACTACCTATAAAAGAAAATGCCTATAAATAACCTACTTATAAGCCTATACTTTCTTTCACAGTCTCTACAAGCAAGGTGTTTAGATTTGGATCAACATTCCAATAAACTCGAGTCACATAAGTTATTGAACCTATTTAATCGGCACCTGAAAAGTTAGCACAAAAATACAAGTGCATGGTCTATCTTAGAACAGATTAAATAATGACAAATCCTATATATATGATTTTAAAAATTAGCATATAAAAACAAAATCACTAGCAAACCCTAGAACAAATGATTAAATGCATGGTCACAAATAATGTAGGCTTGTTAATCAATCAAACACAACTAAAAAATGTTTGATAGATTAACTAAAGAAAGAAGCCTAATAGAATATGATTTTGTTAAACAAATTTAGAGAGAGTTTAAGTTACAAAAGTTGATGCAATTGTGGTTAAAGATTTAGAGTGCATTATGTTTGTTTAAATAGAAATTGTTAAAGCCTTAGATCAAAGGGTAATTACCAATATGTCCATAAAATTACTTGAAAGAGCATTAAAGAAGGAGAATAGTATAGAAACTAAAAGGTTTTTCTCGAGTAAATAATTAGGTTAAAGTGGAAACCTGTGTGGCTTAATCGATCTATGTCAAGCTAGATTGATTGAACTAATAAGGTCGATCAATCAAAACCCTTTTTGATAGATCTAGGCAACAATCAAAAGATGATCAATCAATCTAAACAAATCTCGATCTGTCCATGCTATAAAAATAAAAAACCGAGACTAGATAGATTGAATGTGATCGATTCTCGATAAATCTAGTCCTTAATTGATCAAACCCAAAACATTGATCGATTGACCCCATATTAAAATTAATTCTGAAAGGATTTAGATCATAATAGATTGATGCTTGATCAATCTACTTCCTTGATCAATCGAGTAACCTATATATTAAATGTTTCTATGTGTCTAATATGAAATCTAACATGCATAAGAACTTAAGTATACCTGAGATGTTTCATTTGATGCTTGGTAGTTTCTTTGACTTAAATTGTGGTCTTGAAGGATGTGCCTAGAAACTAAATTATATTTAAATATTTTTTTCATGAATATCACCAACTCTCATAAACCTTACACTATCATATGTGTCCACATAAAAATTATTTTGATATATGTAATCCCAAGCATAGTACTTGTGTGTATATAGGCCATAATGCAAAGTGTTTGGTTTATAGGATAGGAACCATAGATGTTAGGATGTTTGATGGTGTTATGAGAACCTTTCCAAGTATGTGACATGTTCCTAATCTAAAAAATAATTTAATTTCTCTTGGTAGTTTAGATGAGATGGGTTATTTATATTCTATAAAAGATGGATTCCTCAAGGTGTCTAAAGGTGCTTATGAAGTAGTGATGGGTAATACATTTGGTAATCTATATAAGATGATAGGGAGCACTACTGTAGGTGGAGCCACTTTAATTTTTAAAGATTTCACTTTTGAGGATACTATGCTTTGGCACATGAAACTTGGACACTTAGGTGAAAAGAATAGGTTAGAATTCCATAACAACATCTTGTTGAAGGGTGAGAAGACCTGCAAGCTTATTTTTGTATATATGTGTTTACAGTAAGAAGGAAAGAGTTCATTTTAAGGTATCAAATCACACTGGTTTTGGTATTTGGACTATTTTGTTTCTAATGTTTAGGTATTTGTGATTATTGTGTGTCATAGTAGAGCCTACTATGATGTTATGTTCATCAACGACTATTGTAGAAAGGTTTTGGTTTATTTCAAAAAAAGTAAAACTCAACTATTTGATATCTTTGAGGAGTGGGAGATAGATGTAAAGAATCAGTGTGGTAGGAAAAGGAAGTTTTTTGGAGCCTACATTGGCACCGAGTAAAAACACAATGCATTTAGGGAGTTTTGTAAGAAAGTTGGTATTTTTTAACATTATACAGTAAGGAAGACTCCTCTATTGATGGAATTATTTGAGAGGATAAACAAATACATTGTAAAGAGTAATGTGTATTATATTACAAGTATGTTTTCCATAGAATTTGTGGGCATAAATTGCGAGCTTTGTGGCTTTCCACATCAATTGTAGGTTCTTATTCTTCCATCGATGTCAAAATCCTTGAGGAGGTATGTTTTCTAAACCTATTAATTATTCTACACTAAAGGTTTTTGGTTGTTCCACTTTCATACATATACGAAATGATGAGAGATAAAAGATGCATGCGAAATCCAAGAAGTTTATTTTCTTGGCTACTATAATGGTATCAAAGAGGTTGTATGATCCAGATTATAAGAATTTTTTTTATTAATAGAGATATGGTTTTATAATAAAAAGTGTGATGAAAAATCCTATGTCAAAATCTTTGGTGAGAAAGAGAAAGCTCGAAAGGAGGTGGAGTTCACAATTAAAAGGGCACAGAAAAAGATTTATCAATAAGTCATTAAAGAGGTTCAACAAGAATAGGTTTAATATCAAGAGTAACAATATTTTTAGGTTGAAGGGCAACAATTAGAGCCATATAGCATTGCTACTCACAAAGAGCCATGCACTCATAGGCCACCATAGAGACTTGGATTTGAAGATGACTTAATCTAATTTTCTTTGTTTGCTAGAAGTGATGACCTAATTTCTTTCCAAAATTCTATGAAAAAAAGACAATGCTAAGTGGAATGTTGTAATTGGTTATTTAGATGATGAAGTCATTTCACAAGAGCTAGACTTAGGGGTTGGTTCCACTCCCTACAGGAAAGAAGACTATTGTTTGCAAATGGGTCTATAAAATTAAAGAATTGGAACAATATAAGAGTCATTTGGTAGAAAAAGGATACCAAGAGAAAGAAGAAATTGAATACAATGATATTTTCTAAATTGTTCTGAAGCATACTTCCATTATAGTGGTTCTTGTTATGGTTAACTCATATGACCTAGAGTTGGAATAGCTAGATGTTAAAATTGCTTTTTTATATGGAGATTTGGATAAGGAGATTTACCTACAACACCTATAGGGGTTCATTGAATTTCGTAAAGAAGACTATGTCTGTAGACTAAAGAATTTGTTATATGGGAAAAAGAAATCACTCACCAATTGTATAAAAGGTTTGACTCATCATTACTTCTAATGGTTATTATCATTGTGAGTGATAAATGATAAAATATAAGTATTTTAGTTAGTAATTTCTCTATATTTACATATATTTTATTATAATAATGAGCTAAAATTATTTATTGTAAAATATAATTTTTTTTAAATTTTTTTGGGATTTTTCTAAAATTTTATGGAATTTTTGGATCAAGTGGATTAACTAAGAAAAGCCCATCCATGAACTTATAAAGTAAAGTCTGGTCAACAAGCAAGTAGGTTTACATACCACATGTTGTCCATACAACCATCCATGTGGTGCCATGTCATTCGCCAGCTCCTACCAAGCACATACCGTAGTCCTGATTTGCATAAAGTACACGTATAGTGTAGTGTGCAATCACATTTAGCCATATTGGGCACATTTTTTTCATAGCCATGCTACATGCTTGGGTTTTGCTCTGATGAATTTTGACCCATTTGACCCACATTTTTTCTCTCGAGGACACGTGGCATAGAGAATCTATGTTCATTTTACATTATCTAACTATCCATATTTAATTTGAGCCTTGAAACCTAATTTTTGTCATGTAAATACCTAAATAACACCTCATTAAACATATACATGTTAGAACTACAAGGAATTAAGGAAAAATCCATCTTTGTATCATTCTCGAAGATCCTTGAAGGAAAATTGAAGAACAAGTTAAAGATTGATATTTTTGGCTACTTTGGCTCTAATAATTCATCCAAATCAAAATATTTTTTCTACACTTTCTTTATTTAAAATGATATATTTAATCATTGTTATGAAATTGTTAAATTTTATGTCTAGCTAAATATTTATTATGATTGTAGGTAATTTCTCTGTCCTAGACTATAATTTAATTAATTTAATGTCATGAATTATTTTAGTTTCAATTCTTAAATTTTGATATGGTTAATTCTATGTTTGAATTCCAAAACTATACATGCATGAATTAGAGTGATCAATTTCTTTATTGCATGAATATGTTTATATCTAATCTAAGATGTTGATATGTAATATTTATTCGAAGTGGTATCTTATGGGAATTTTCATAAGTAGGATTGAATACCTCTTTAAAGGTTGCTAATGATTATAACCTTGCTTAGTTTAGCTATCACACTTTTAGATTTAATGTAAGGAATGAATTAAATCTAGTGAAAGCATACTTCTAGGCTATTAAGGATTTAGGTTGATTAACGATCATATCATTAATCATTTACAAAGTAAGAAAATGTGGGAACTATTAAGAGAACCTAGATTTCTAAAGCTAAAATTACGTATTCAAGAATTCAAGGGTTTTAAATTAAGAAAGTGATTTAGAGCCTGCAAAACTAATTTCTTCATGACACAATTAATAAACGGTAGGATGGTTATGAGGATAATCCCATAATCACATATCTCTTATAATTCTTGTGCAATCTACTTTATTGTTTTATGTTATTTTCTTCAAAAACAACCAAAACACCTTTTTGTGAATTTTAATTAACTTACTAACAAACTAATAATTAGAAGACATTGTTACCAATCTTCATGAGTACACATCCCTTGTTCTTAAATTACTTATTACTTATGTATGACCATGTAAACTTATGTGTTCTAATCGTGTCAAGTTTTTGGAACCAATGTCAGGGATTGTTTTAAGAATTCTTCTAATAATTGCAAGTTTTTATTTATTTATTTTATTTTCATTTATGTTCTTTTGTTTAATATTGTTAGTTTTATTTATAGTTAAGATTTTTCTTTCCTTTTTCTTTTCTTTTAACTTTATTTTTTTCATTTTATTATTCAACTTTACTAGAAATTAATTTTCTTAAAGTTTTGAATGTATGGGGAAAAGTACACATATAGCTGCAGCATGCCTTACAATTTATTTCACATACCATACTTTGTGCATCAACAAGGCAATTGGGAGCATGCTAATACTATGAGTAGATTTGAAAGTCAAAGGCCTAGGTATAATTCATATTCTAACATGTAGAATACAGGATGGTGGTATGATTAATACTAAAGCTACTCACATGGAAATCTAGCTAAAGATTTCAACATCACACCTAACTTTACATTCCCAATATTAGAATCTACTCCAATTGCTAAAGGTAAGTCTCTTAAGGACATATTAAATGCCTTAGTTGGTCACCCCTTTGAAATTTTAGTAGGATCAAGAAGTTTCAAGGAGAAATCTTGAGATACAGGTTGAACAAGTAGTTACAACTATAGAGAGAATGGAAAGCATGGGTAGTTGTTCAGCTCTCATCTAAAGTAGTTACTAACCCTAGGGAGACCATCAATGTTGTCAGATCAAAGAGTGGTAAACAACTAGAGGAGCCTTAGATAGTTCGTACAAATGATATATCCAAAGAAGGGACTAGTGAAGAGGAAAATACTATTACCTCTAGGAATCTAATGTCACACTAAAGGTAGTAACTGAACCCTCTTTTTTTACTGATGACCATGATTTATCTTTCTTCAACAAGTTTAATAATTCAACAAAGCATAATCACAAAAATGAAAATTTGGAGACATTCCCCAATGTGCATATACACATACCTTTGATTGATGATATTAAGCAAGAACCATGTATGAAAAGTACCTTAAGGAACATTTTCTCACTAAGGACACAAGCTTTAAGATAACAAAGAGATAGGTATGGGGGAGAATGTGTTTCATGTATTTTAAATAAGATTATCATCAAGGTGCAAGGAAGTGAATAATGGACTACCAAGTTGACAGTTCAACATCACACATTTCAAGATCTTTGATGAAGGTGGATGAAAAGAAGTGGTAGAGTTTGGCTAATGGTATTGAACCATGTTTTTTATAAAAGGAAACCTACTTGATTTATTTTCTACTACCTTTTTACTTATTTTTTAACTACATCACGTATATACATATGTTTACATTAAGGACAATATAAAAATTAGGTGTGTGGGAGTGTTAATAATTCACTATCTTTATTTTCTTATGCATCATTAGTTTAGTATATTTTAGGATACATGTTTTAGGATTTGTATACTCTAGGTAGCATAATTTTTTTCATTTTTAGTACTTATTTATTGCATTTCTAGATAGTTAGGATTGATAGACGGGCTTAGGACTATAAGTAGTTGGAATTAGATGAATTAGCTCTTATTGGAGAAAAAGTTTGCAGCTTATAGGGCCACTCTAACCAAAACAATAAATTTGTGGTATTTAGCAGCACAATGGGACAAACCTATATGAGTATTGGGAATGATTCAAGAAATTATGTGCAAGTTACCCTCATTATCAAATAAGTGAGCATCTCTTAATCCAATAGTTCTATGAGTGATTGATACCTATGGATAGAAGCATGATAGATGCAACAAGTGGTAGAGCTTTTGTTAATAAGACTCTTGAAACTGTAAGGAGTTTGATTGCCACCATGGCTGCAAATGCCCAATAGTTTGGCACCTGTTCCAACCCACCATAAAAGGTCAATGAGGTGAGAACTCTTATTAATATTGAACAACAACTAAGCACCCTCACTTCAATTGTATAACAATTAGCAATCAGATACATTAAAGCTTGTGAAATTTTCACTAATATTGGACGCCCAATAGACATGTGTCCTACACTATGATGGGATACCAAAGGATAATAAACGAAAATAAATTATCCCTACTCTAACACTTACAATTTTGGCCAGAGGGATTATCCTAACTTTAGCAATTATGGAGGAAATCAAGTTGTTATCCCTAGGTAATCCACTAGATTTTCCTTTCCCAAGAGGATAACAACCTTATCAAGTGAGACCACAAAATCCTCATCTATCTCAAGGTAGATATTTAACCAATTTGATAAGTACTATAGCATTCAACACTATTTAATTCCAAAAAGATACTATCAAGTTCCAATAAGAATCAATTAGGTTTCAATAAGACATTAAATATGCAATCAAGAATCTTGAAAATGGATTAAGTGAATCAGTTACTACCATTGGGAAACTAGAAGCACAAGACTAGTAAACTTTCCTCTCAACCAATGGTTAATCCTTGGAAAAATGCCAATGCTATATCATTGAGAAGTAGTAACTATCTTGAATAAGCTCATAAAGAAGAAACCAAAGAAAATGAGACTAAGGATGAGCTGATTCAAGAACAAACAAGCAATTTTGACATAGTAGAAAACAAGGAAATGATAACAAGACAGCGAAACAACCACCTAATGTACAATCTAAAGTTCCAATTTCTACTTATGAACCCCTATGCCTTTTCCTAGTAGGTTTATAAAACCCAAGGAGTTACACGAGTGAGAAGTCTTAGAAACATTTTGAAAAGTATAGGTTAACATTCCACTATTGGATTCCATCAAACAAGTGCCACGTTATACTAAATTCCTCAAGATTTTATCCACCAACATGAGGAAGTTTAAAGGCAATGAAGTGGTAAACATGAAAGAGAATGTGTTTACAGTCTTACAAAAGAAACTGATGACTCTATAAAAGTAGAGACACTTTTATGATTAATATTTTTCTATTTTATATAATAAGTAGTACATATTAGGGTTAAAATTATTAAAATAGGAAATTTCTAGTGAAAAGGGATGAAACTATATGTTTTGGAAATTTTCTAGAATTGTTTTGGAATTTTTATGAATTTGTTAATGTAAGACCAATCAAAATTGGACTTGTGGAAGCCACGCAAGTAAGCGAAATCAATCAGTGCGTGCTACATCAATAGTGGACCAATCATTGCCACATAGATGCCACATAAGTAAGGGGATCCAATTAGAGATCACCACTTGTACCAAGTGATGTAGGCATTACCACATATCAACACAACATTCATTTTGAGTTTTGCTACGTAGTCAACAAGAGTGGCTCCCATCATCACTGGATTAGTCCATTCTTTCCACAGGGTGTCATGAAATTTGTATCCATGAATCATAGCATGTCACATGTCAATGACTCAGCATGCGTTGACTATGACGAGTCTGTCCCACCATACATCGCATATCTATTCATCGCACACTGATTTAGTTTACTTTTTTCATCTTGACCCTTGATCTAAAGCTAATCTAATAGTCCAAATTCCTTTTGAGCCTATTTTAACCTCCTAATTGCTCCAAAAACCTTAAATAGCCAAAATTACAAATTATTCAAAAGGATATACAAATTGGTGAAGATTGAAGAGGACTCTTTTCTTTGTCAATTTTCATGTCTTTTTTAATAAAAAATCTAAGCTTTATGAATAATATCATGTCTAGTAAATTTATTAAACTAGGGGTCTTATTAATCTAATTTTATACATGTGATGATCTAATATTTTTACCCCAATTATAATTTCAATTTAATTATATTATTCAATCTAATTTTTATATTATTAATTGTTTGACCAAAAATTGATTTAGAGAGGCAATTAAATAGACTTTAGACAATTATTTAATTGTTTTTCTTGATTAAGTAATATACATAATTTCTAGGTATAGGTATATGATCCATATGTATGTGATCCATAATTGATGAACTTAATGAGTAATATTCAATTTAATTAACATAAGACTGTGATTAGGTTAATTACTATATAGTGTGCAATTTACTTGAGAGAGGAATACATGTTAGGTTATATTCAATTGATCATATAATTGATTAGTAATTATATTGGTCGAATTTAGTGATTCACATATTTAGAAAATTGGAAGATTAAGTATTCCTAGATATCTTCTTATATATCTTCTTAGCTACTAATTTTGAGTTAATTAATTATTTCTATTTATTTTTAATTCTTTCAATTTTGCTTTCTTAAAACACAAAAAAGTTTATCTTTATTTTTTTAATTTTAAAAATTAGTTTCTAATAACATAATCCAGTGCATACAATTCATGTCGGTTAAATTTTTGGCATCGTTGATGGGGACTACAAATATTAGAAATTAATTTTTAGTTTATTTTAGTTTAGGTATTTTTCTTTATGTATTTTCCTTAATTTTAATTTTAAATTTTTTATTTAGTTATTTATTTTTAATTTTGACATCTCATTTAATGCTACTAGGAACATATTTGGCTCTGTTGCATGAGCAAATTTCATGAGGAAGAAATTTTGCCTTTAGATCTTGAATTTGAGCGTATTTTAGATCAATAAGAAAATAATAAGTTCTTACCCAAGTGGAATAAATGGCTAATCCATTAGAAAGAAACAATGATAAAATAAATATGAATGATCAAATACCATTAAGGGATGATAGGAACAAAGCTATGAATAAATATGCATTATCTATGTTGGAAGGGTTGGATCTAAGTATTAGAAGGCCAAAAATTCAAGCTAATTAGTTTGAACTAAAGCCAGTGATGTCTCAAATGTTACAAATAGTTGGACATTTTAACGGATTACCAATAAAGGATCCTCATTTACATCTCAAATTGTTCTCTTACTCTTTGCAAGACCATGGTCGAGCTTGGCCAAACTCTTTGCGACTTGATTCTATTACTACTTGGAATGATTTATCAAAGAAATTCTTGAAGAAATATTTCCCACCAATAAATTGGAGGGGATCTTTATATGTTGCATGTGAAAGATTCAATGATATCTCTCATTAGATCCAAATAGATACTTTCTACAATGGTCTCAATGCTCAAACAAGAACCATTGTTAATGCATCCGCTAATAGAGCTCTGCTAGCCAAATCTTAAATTAAGCTTATGACTTACTTGAAAAAATTGTTAGCAATAATTATCAATGGCCAATGGATAGAATGGTAGCCATAAGAAGAGTAGCCGAAATGCATGAGGTTAATGATATCATGGAACTTACAACTCAAGTGTCATCTTTAGTGAATCTTTCGAAGGCTCAAAACTCTCCAGCGAGTATAAACCAGGTCCAAGATTTAAGGGTGTCCTATGTCTTTTGTGGTGAAGCTCATTTGTTTGATAATTGTCTATATAATATTGAATTAGCATACTATGTGGGTAATATGAATAGAAACAATAATTCATACTCGAACACATATAACCTAATATTGAGACAACATCAAAATTTCTCTTGAAGGAATAACAACAATCAAGATGGTAATCAATTTAACCATCAATAATATCTCCCACATGGTTTTCAATAACCACAAAAATCACAAGCCTAAGAATAGAAGCCACCTAATGGAGATCGAGGTTCTAACCAAGTTGATGTTCCCAAATATTCTCAAGATCCTTTACAAGAAATTGGCAGTCTAATGACTAGGGCAACGACAAAGAGGATGAAAGATGCTTTGTAAGGTTTAATCATGGAAAAGCAATACAAAGAGGCTGTTCTATAATATTCTAAAACTAAATTGGAAGAATCCAAAGCTTCACTTAGGATGGTCTATTATCTTTTTATGCAAAACATAGATTTGGAAGATCAAGTTGGGTGCAAGAATTAATTTTGAAAGCAATTTTTGTTTTAGTGAATTGTGGGCCTTTTATGTTTTATTTATCATAATTCTTTTTAGTCTTTTATTTTTTAAGGATTTATTAGGCCCAATCCACCACTAAATAAGCCCACTTTGTCTAGGGTTTTTTCTTTAAGGTTTATTGCTTATAAAAAGGAGAAGATATGTAATTTCAAGGCATACCTTATATCATTTATCAAATTGAGTTTAGAAAGCTTTTTTGCTTTGCCTTCTTGTGTTCTTGATTGAATGCTTGCATTTGAATTATCAAAGGGAGTGATCAACCTTTGTGGTATCTCAAGGTTAGGGTTTCAAGGACTTTGTTTCCCTAGGATTTTAATCTTATCACCTGCAACACGTTCCATGCAAATTGATTGTTCCTATCCCTATGATTATGTGGGTTTCTAGAGTTTTTTTGCCTTAAGGAATATTGGAGATCAAGGTGCTAACCAAGTTGATTTGCCCAAATGTTATCAAGATCCTTTGCAAGGAATTGGCGGTCCAATGACCTGGGCCAAGACAAAGAGGATAAAAGAAGCTTTGCAAGGCTTGATCATAGAAGTGCATTACAAAGAGGTTGTGCTAGAATATTCTAAAACTTAACTCAAAGATTCAAAAGCTTCACCAAGGATGGTCTATTATCTTTTTATGCAAGGGATATATTTGGAAGATCAAATTGAGTGTAAGGATTAATTTAGGAAGAATTTTCATTTTAGTAAGTTGTGGGCCTTTTATGTTTTATTTATCATAGGTTTTTTATTATTTTTTTATTTTTAAAGGATTGATTAGGTCCATTCCACCACTAAATAAGACCATTTCGTCAGTGTTGCTTATAAAAAGGAGCATCTATGTAATTTGGAGGCATACCACATATCATTTATCAAATTTAGTTCATAAAGCTTTTTGCTTTGCCTTTTTGTGTTCTTGATTAAATGCTTGAATTTGACTTGTCAAAGGGAGTGATCAACCTTTATGGCATCTCAAGGTTAGGTTTTTAAGGACTTTTTTAACTTAGGGTTCTAATATGATAATCTGTAACACGTTCCTAGTAAATCGGTTGTTTCTATTCCTTTAAGTTGTGGGTTCCTAGGGTTGTTTGCCTAGATGGTCCACATAATTTGGTATCAGAGCCTTGGTTGTTAGAAACAAGTGACATATCTACATCTATCTTTGTTTGAGGTCTTGATTTCAAAAAAAAAAAATTGTCCTTCATAGTTCTGTGTTTTCTTTCAATTTAGTGTTCGTTGTTTTCATCTTTGGATTTTGTTTCATAGTTGTCTTTGAATTCTTCCTATATTTTCTTGTTCTTTATTTCTATCTTAATTTATCTTTTTTCTTCAAAAAAGAAGAAGAAGAAGAAGAAGAAGAGAGAGAGCTTACTGCTATTCATAGTTTTAGGGAAAAAAATAGATAAAATTGGAGTTGCAACTTTAAATAGCTATGACTTTTGACTCGGGTAACCAAATGACTATTATAGCATATCCAATCGAAGCTTAGCTCGATTCCTATAAGTTGAATTGATGGTTTCCTTTTCTCACCACTTTTTTCGACCCCAAATTGCATCATTTACACCACTTATCGTGGGTTTAAAGTTTATCGCACCTTTTTCAATGTTTTTATGGTTTTTGTTCATTAGGTTTGTGAATTTGTTTTTGTGTATTTTCTATTCACAATAGCAGCCGAAAGAAAAAAAAGGAGGAAAAGTAGTAGATTATTCAAGATTTCAATTCTTGTTTTCTTGGTTGAGTTTTTTATTCTTGTTGAAATTAGTTTTCCATTATTTTGTTCTAGTGTATATATATTTAATTCTAGAGAATCATCAAATTTGTTATCCAAGTCTGATTAAAAAAAATGAATCATCTTTTGGTCAAGAAAGATCTTGAAAAGATTTTTAGCTCATGATTATTTCTTATTATTTTAACTTTCCTAAATTGATTATTTACTTCTTTCCTTAATATTCTTATATTTTTTTTTGGTTTTTTAGAGTCCTTTTTGGACTTTTTCTGTCATCATTTGCCTTAACTATGTTTTAAAAATTTTGATTTTTGAGATTGTCACAACCAAACCAATTGTTTCTTAAGATTAGTTGAATTCTTTGATTTTGTTAAGAACATAAAAAGGGGATGTCTTAGGCTTTGAATGGTAAAAGGAAGGAAAGATCACCATCAAGAAAAAGCCAAAATAATGTGAAACACGAGTGATAACAATATGATTTGAGAGCAAAAATGTGAATGCGTGTGTGAGGAACAACACATTTATTTCATTTTATTTTACAGGTTGAAAATATGAGTAAGGAAGGAGGAAAACCACAAGAGGTCAATAAGAAATACTTCATCAAGGCTATTAATGACCAACTTAAGAGGTTGAATGCAAGGTTGAATGAGTTAGAATCCTCTTTTGATTTTGAATCACAAAAAAAACTTGAGTTAGACGAAGAAGAAGAAGTTGAATCCAAAGTGGGGGAAAGAACAAGCTATAAACTGAACAAGAGGGTTAAATCTAAAGAAGATAGCAATATAGGTAGTATATAGATGACAATTCTGGCTTTTTAAGGAAAGAATGATCCTAAACTATACTTAGAGTGAGAAAGAAAGGTTGAGCACGTATTTGATTTTCATAATTACTCTGAGGACAAGAAAGTAAAGTTGGTAGCTGTGGAGTTTATAGATTATGCATATATATGGTGGGATCAATTGGTTATCAATAGGCAAAGGAATAGTGAGAGGCCTATTTAGTCATGGGAAGAGATGAAGTTGGTGATGCATAAGAGATTTATACCTAGCCATTACTATAAGGTTTTATATAGAAAGTTGCAAGAGTTTTTTCAAGGTTCCATGAGTGTAGAGGATTATCATAAAGAGATGGAAACATGATTAGAGAAAACATAGAGGAATATAAAGAAGCAACAATGGCTAGATTCATTGCCGGATTGAACAAGAAAATTGTTGATGTGGTTGAGTTGCAACATTACGTAGAGATGGAGGAACTACTACACAAGGCCATTAAAGTTGAGAAGCAAATCAAGTCCAAGAAGTTTAGATCTGATTCGTCCTCTAGCTCTCCATAGAGATCAAATTGGAATGACAACAAACCTACCTTTAGAACAAAAGATGAAGAAAGTTGAAGAATTTAGGTATTGTTCCTAAGGGTAAACCTAAAACTAAAATTCTTACTAAGTCACATGATATTAAGTGTTTTAGGTGCCAAGGATTTGGACATATTGATTCTAAATTCCCAAACAAAAAGGTTATGATTGTACAGGAAAATAGGGAAATCAAAAGTTCTAGTTCAAATGACAATGAGATGCCACAATTAGAGGATTGTTTTGAAGTTAAAGTGAAAGAACTTATGCATGGTGATTTACTTGTCACAAGGAGAGCCTTGAATATACAACCTAAGGATGAAGGAGATGAGGAGCAACATGAGCATATTTTCCACATAATATGGCATGTGAAGGATAAGGTATATACGTTGATTATTGATAGTGGGAACTATACTAATTTTGCTAGTACTTTGTTGGTAGAAAAGTTGAATTGAGGTGGTAGAAGTATCATAAAATGTATAAGATACAATGGCTGAATGAGTATGAAGAAGTGATGGTCAACAAACAAGTTTGGGTTACTTTTTCAATTGGAAATATGAGGATGATATTCTTTGTGATGTGGTACTGATGTATGCTGGTCATATATTGCTTGGCCGATCGTGGAAATTTGATAGAAGGGTGTCACATTATGGGTACACAAATAATTATTCTTTTGTAATGAACAATCAAAAAGTTGTATTAATAACTCTCAAACCGTTGTAAGCTTATGAGGACCATATTAGAATATCAAGAGAGTGCAAGATGAGGAAGAAACAAAAGTGTGAGTAAGAGGAAAAAAGAGAGAGCAAATGAGGTCGAGAGCAAAAATGGAGAGAAAAGGGAGCAAAGAGGAGTGCAAAATAAAAGAATGAATGTAATTGTTGAAAAACATGAGATTAAGAGTGTACTGAAGGCAAGAAAACAAGTACTTGTACTTATTTACGAGAATGTTTATCATTCTACTAACGATCTTAACTCATCTCTACCTAGTGTTGTTGTGTCTTTATTGTAGGACTTTGAGGATCTATTTCTTGAAGAGATTCCTTATGGATTACCTCCTTTGAGAGGAATTGAGCATAAAATAGACTTCACACCTGGATCCACAATACCAAATCGACATGCTTATAGAGTTAATCCCAAAGAAACAAAGGAGATACAAAGGCAAGTGGATGAGTTGCTGCAAAATGGATTTGTAAGGGAAAGTCTCAGTCCGTGTTCAATTCTTGTCATCTTAGTCCTAAATAAAGATGGAACATGGCACATGTGTGTGGATTGTCGAGCTATTATTAAGATAATGATAAAGTATAGACATCCTATCCCTAAATTAGAGGATGTTCTTGATGAATTGCATGGTTTTGAGTTTTTTTCTAAAATTGATTTAAAGAATGGCTATTATTCAATTCACATGAAAGAGGAAGATGAAAGGAAAACTTCATTTAAGAAAATATGGATTGTATGAGTGGTTAGTAATACCTTTCAGTTTAACTAATGCACCTAGTACATTCATGAGGTTAATGAACCATGTCTTGTGTGATTTCATGAGAAATTTGTGGTACATTACTTTGATGATATTTTAGTTTATAGCTAAAATTTGGATGAACATGTGGAACACTTGCATGGTGTTTTTAGTGTGTTGAGAGAGAAAAAAATGTATGCTAATCTTAAGAAGTACACATTTTGCATGGAATCTGTTGTGATTCTTAGATTTGTTGTTAGTTCACAATGTTTTCCACATATTGAATTTGCATAAAATTGGACTGTTCATTCTTCTTTTTCATTTTCTCCTTTTGAAATTGTTTATGGCTTTAATCCTTTAACACTTATGGATATTCCTTTGCCTACTAATAAGCATGCTAATCTTGATAGTAAGAAAAAGGAAGATTTTGTAAAGGATTTACATGCCAGAGTTCTGGCCAACATTGAAAGGAAGAATGAGCAAAATGCTAAGCAAACCATTAAGGGGTATTTGAAGGTTATTTTCCAACCTAGAGATTGGTTTTGGTGCACATGCATAAGGAGAGGTTTCCTACACCACGAAATAAAAATTACACCCACGAGAAGATGGACCTTTTCAAATCTTGGAATGGATCAATGATAACACCTACAAGCTAGATTTTCCAAGTGACTATGATAAATGTTAGTGAAACTTTTAATGTCACTGGTTTATCTTTATTTGATGTAGGTGATTCAAGGATGAATCTTTTCGAAGATGAGGGGAATAATGGAGATAGAGGTGTTAACCAAGTTGATATTCCCAAATATTCTCAAAATCCTTTGCAAGGAATTGGCAGTCAAATTACTAGAGCAAAGAACAAGAGGATGAAAGAAGCTTTCCAAAGCTTGATCATGGAAATTCAATACAAAGAGTTTGTGCTAGAAGATTCTAAAACTAAATTCAAAGATTCCAAAACTTCACCAAGGATGGTCTATTATCTTTTTATGCAAGGGATAGATTTGAAAGATCAAATTGAGTGTAAGGATTAATTTAGGAAGTAATTGTTTTTTAGTGAATTGTGGGCTTTTTATGTTTTATTTATCATAAGTCTTTTTTCAGGTATTTTCATTCAAAATTAATTTAATGAATAAAATAAAAGTACTCAAGGCAATACATCACAAATATGTTGAGAAAAAATAAGAAAAAGATAAAACAAATTGAAAAATTGGACAAAATGGGTAAAATCGATCAAACATGCCCCAATCCGCGTCGAGCAACCATATTCGTTGAGTCTCAAGGGTCCCCGCACGTGCGCATGTCACACCTTTGTCTGCGCCTTTCCATGCCCAACCGCCTGCACTAGTGCCCTACAACATGCTAGCCTATTCGAAGGCATCTAGGACCAATTTTTGAGATATTTTTTCTTTTTTTAGTCTTTTCCTCACCTATAAAAGGGCTCTTTCCCCTATTGTAAAAATCATGCCCAAAAATCGTAGCTCTTCTCTCTCTAGTTTTTTCTCTCTAGAAAGCTTTCTTAGTTTTTTATTTAGTTTTTTTAGTTTAAAATGTTTTTTTAGAAGAACTAATTATGCTTTTATAAATTTTTAGTTTTTGATTCAATAAACAGAAATGCAAATTTGTTTAGAGGTTTTCCAGAAACAAAATTCGCATCAAAGTTCTATATGGATTCTTTCGAGGTATAATTTTAAAATAAATTTTTTACAGTTATTTTTATGTTTTACTCTTATATGTTAAATTTAATCACAAATAAATTAAATAGGTAAAATATTTTTAAATTTAACATGGCTGACTGTTTGTAAATATGATATAATAATAACATTATCATACTTGTGAAATATTAAATAGGTAAAATATTTTTATAAAATAAATTGATTTTATTTTTATTCAAGATTTTATATTAAGGATACTATAAAGAAATATATTATTTTTCATTATAAAATTAAATCTAAAAAATGGATTTTAAGGTTTAATTATTTTGTTTGATTTAGAGTAGTATCATTTTATTTGTTGGTACAATCGCTTAGTAGTTAGAGTAAAGCTTTATTTCAAAAGTTTTTATAAGAACTATTATTCAAAAATGCATTGAAAACATATTCTCAGTAATGATTTTAAAACGTGAAAATTAGTACTCGGATAATTAAATTCTTAAGCATCTTGAATAAAGTTTAAAATGTCTAACCTCACCAAAGGTGATATTTAAATGTTTCATTTTTTAATATTAGAAAAAAAAAGAATTAATTTAATTAACCAAATTAATTATCAACCATAGGTGTTAATTGATTTGTTTAATTAACAAATAATATTTAACCCCACCTAATGTGATATTTATATAAAAAAGAGAAAATTAATAAATATCATTTTATATCCTTAATAACATAAATAATATGAGCAAACATAATTAACTTAATTATTATATCTATAAATACTTAACTGATATAAATGATAAAAATTTGCATAATTCTTTATTGGATTCATATGTATGTTTATTTTTTATATTATTAGATTAGGAAACACAAAAACAATTCAAAATATTATGACTCATATTATTCCTTCCTTAGATCAATCTTGAGAATATACTTTTCGTTTTCTATAAAATGATTGGTGCATTTGCAAGAGTTTTACAAATATAAAAAAATATCTATAAAATGGTTATTTTTAACACTATGCTAATTTTGCTTATCAAGTTTTTGGCGCCGTTGTGGAGAATTAAGTTTTTAGCGTCATTGCCAATAGCATTTTTAAATTATTTATTAAAATTTAGAAAACTTTTTGTGTTGTAAAATAATTGTGATTTTTTTTATTTATTTTGAGTTAAAAAATAAACTTTAATTTATTTAATTATTTCCTATTATAAAAAAAATTCTGAAAAATAAAATAAAAAAACTTTTTAAATTTTAACTTATTTTTTAATTTTCTTTTACTTTTTACTTTTTAATTTAAATTGTTTTTAATAAACAAAATTTAATTAAAAAAATAATTAATTTTTATACTTTTACTTTTAATTTTGATTTAAAAAATTTAATTTTTAACCTTTAATTTTTATTTTTATTTTATTTTTTTAATAAATAAAAAAAATTAATTTAATTTATGTAATTATTTTCTTTTCTAAAACAATTAAAAAATAATCTTAGAAAATTAAAAAAAGTTTTTAACTTTTAATTTTTAATTTTAATTTTCATTTAATTTTTTTATTTTCTTTTAATATTTAATTTATTTTTTTAATAAAGAAAGATAATTTTAATTTTATTTTAAACTTATTTTATTTATTTCCTTTAATTTTTAATTTTAAATGAAATTCTTTATTTATTTAAATAATGAGCTCTAGAAAAAGAAAAAAAGTACTATACAAATTCTTTTTTATTTTAAAAAAATTAACTTAATTCTTACCTTAGGTTATTTCTTTTATTTATTATATACTATTTTTTGTAATAACTTGTAAATATTGTATGATATAAGATGTATTAAAATGTGGTTATATTATATATTAGATAGAATGTATTATATCCTATACAATTTAATCATATATATTTAGTTGTATAAAAATATGTTTGTATTATATATTTGATAGAGTGTATTATAAATATTTATTCGGTATAGTTTAATCATGTATATTTATTTGTAAAAAAAATGTGTTTGTATTATATAATAGATAGAGTGTATTATAAATATGTATAGTTTAGTATGTATAATTATATGTATCAAATGTTTTATAAAATTTGTTTATATTATATATATTGTAAAATCTGTATAGTTATTTTATTTTATTCTTTACTTTATTTACTAACTTTATTTTTATTTTTTTCTTTTATTTGTTTATTTTTCTTTTATTATTTTATTATTTTTATTATTTTTATTTTTTTTATTGTTTAGTATTTATTTCTTTTACTTAATTTTTATTGTTTAGTATTTATTTTAATACTTAATGTTAGATTAGTTTTAAAAAAAATTTGAAGCTATCTCCAAAATTTCAAAAGTTTTTAATCACAATCTTGTGATAAAAGGAGATAGTTACTTTCTTATATATAGGTATAAATGTATTTTGTTGTCTTAGTTATTTGACTTGCACCTAAAAGTGGTTTATCTAAAATCCACAATCATGTCCCCAATTTTAAGTAAATAAAATTTTAAAAATTCATAAGGCATGACTTAGAAAGTATAGGTAGAAAAACTTGTCCTACTTGTAGGTTTGATTGACTCAATAATGTGGAGACATTGAGTTTACTAAAAATGAAATCTCTTATCTTGCTAAGATGTTAAATCAAGTGCTTGATGAGAGACAACCCATCATTTTAGGTAATTGTCTTTTATTTGTTTTATTTATTTAATTTCTTTTGTTTGTTTTAGTTTAATTGCATGTGAAAAATTTTAGAATTGTTAAAACTAAAAATATTTGTTGAGATGTTAGAAGTTCACAGCGATCTGTCTGTGTAGACTTTAATGATGACTATAATAAATGCACTTACATTTCTCCATCACTACTTATACATTCTTAGAAAATAAGTAATTTTTTTTCTCTTTTCTCTTCATCTTTAATTTACAATTGTTACATTGAGAACAATATAAGTTCTAGGTTGAGGATTACTTACTCTTATAAATATTCTTTGCTTTTCTATTAATATATACACTGAACTAATGAATAATAAGTCTTTCGGAACAAGTTATTTGGTTGTTTATGTTTTGTCTTTCAGTGTAAATATGAGTTATCAAGATACAAACTAAAATGGTTTCACGGGATCATAGGATAGTTCTACTATATAAAATTATTTTTTCTATGAATGTTAATAGTAAGAGAGAGGTTTTGTCACACAAATATATAAAAGGAAGAGATTGTAAGGTTATTAGTATCGATGATATTCATAAAAAAAAATCTAAATATAATTTTAGTTACATGTGAGTCTTTCCCGAACACATTTAACCCAAATAAATTAACTATCCACGTTAGGCTTCAACCATTTAGCATAAATAGGAAATAACACCGGCTTATTCACCCTATAATTTGTCACATCACTCAGATGACATTCACTTCTCACATGATCTTGCCTTCCACGTTTAATACAAAAATCAGGGACTCTTTCATAAGGAAATTTGACCCAAAATCTCCGAGCCAGTTTGATAGATATATACTACATTAATGATTGCCTCTTCAGAATCTTCGTTAAGTTCGACTTCTGGTTGTTTTCACAAGTCATGTTTTTGGTTTACTCAACTAGGTCACCTATCTCACCATGACACCATCAGTTATGAATTGAGCTTGTGAGGCCATTTGATTTATTTAAAATGTATTGTTGGGAAAAGTATCAACAATTGCTAGATTTCAATAACGTTCTTCCCTGCTTTAATTTTTTTTTTTTCCTAAGTAGCTTATACCCTAATGGTATAAACAATGATTTCTTCCAAATATATTTTCATTATCCTATAACCCAATTACGGGAGAACTTGCGGCAACTACATGCAAACCCTAGTTGCCTAATACATACGATCAGTATTATTTAGAATTGGATGAAAATCCAAGCAGGAAACCTCATGTATATGACATCAAGCACAATAATTGCATAAAATTACCCCTAGTTAATTGAAAATTCCTTTTTTAAAATTATACTATGATTGAATCCCATGAAGAAAAATATTGCAGAATCATAACAAAACCCTTAAAATAATAATAAAAAAAGATCGCTAATAGAAATTGTCGCAATCCAAATCACTACTTCAGAAGTGATAAGCCTCGACCAAAAGAAGGAAAAAGACTCGATGCCCTAGAAGAAGTTAATTATTAATAATATTAAAAGTATTTTATAAAAAAAAAAAATCGTCACCCTCCTTTATTGTTGCTAATAAATTACGCCTTTTAATGTACATTTACTCTAGAACATTTGTTTCATTTTGCTTTTTAGGGATTTAAAAAATTGTGATTTGACTAAAAAGTAGTGCTAGCTAGATTTGATAAACTTGTGATAAGTAGCATGATGGGATTAATTGGCCACTTACCAAGCAGGAGACCCACTTAGGTTTTGTTTTAGCCAAGGAAATCTTGATAGATAGTATTTTCCATTGCTAAATCATTGACACTTCATTAAACATGCGAGGATCACGAATATTAATTGGCATTTTTTTGTGGAAGCTTGAATTATCAAGTATCATTCATCGATCAACAATCAATCAAGCATCGATAACAACTCTTAGGTTACTTTCTAATATGATAAAATTATACCAATTGGTCGGTGTAGATTTTTATTGATCGATCAAGGCCCAAGGATCAATCAAGCATATATCAATGTCAATCTCATTTTCTCGGGTCACTTTTTAACAATTTTTTATGGCATTGCTTGATCTATCACAAAAGGTATTTGATTAATCAAATCCCCTGCTTTGATCAATAAGCATGATTAGTTTCAAAAATTAAGATCCTATTTTATCCCTTTTCATGTACGCTTTGAACAAATGATCATTATATCTCTTTTAAGCAGGTTTCAACTTACTTTTTTGAGGGCAATTTTGGTCCTTGTTTAAAGCTCTAGGTTTAAGATTTTATAACACTTATAAAACCAAATAGGTTTGAATATCATCTGTATTTGGTTGTGCATTTTGATGAGTGCTTAAAAATCCCTAACATTTTGTAATTTTATTGAGCTTACATGTAACAAATAGGTTTGAATATGCATGTTTATATCTTTATTATGCAAATATATATGTTCAGAATCATAAATATTTTATGTTATATTTCAGGTATTTTTAGCTTTAAATATATAAATTTATTAACATATGAAAAACAGCACTTGTACATTAGGTAAATATTTAGTAAATTCAAGGAATTCAATGTCTAGCAACTCATCATTGTGATTTGTTGTAACAACTTTCAAATGTTCATTTTGATCAAGCAACTGATCTTTTACTTGCTTTTGAAAATGTTCAGCTATTTTCCCCTCTTGCACTTCCACTCTTTTCATAGATGCTTCCAAAGAATCTAACCTCTGATTGTTCTTATTCTAGTTATCTTTCCTAACTTGAATGAAAGCATTCAATTTGTCCTCTAAAGTTGGTTTATTTGAAGGATTATGTGGCATATGTTGGTTGTATTGTTGGCCTTGTACACGATTTTGGTTTAGGGATAGGTAGGGTTGTTTTCCCTCTAAGATAAATTGGGATAATTTCCCCACCCTTGATTATAAATATTACCATAAGGGTTATTCATAGGTCTAGGTAGATAACCCTTTACTTCATTTAATTATTCAAGTCCTACAACTAGTTATCTTTGATAAGAACATGTGTTAGCAACATGCCTATAATTTCTACACATTCCTCGTGCTCCTCTATTTGAAGTGCCCTTAGTGGCAAGAAGTGCAATTTACTTAGTCAATTTTGCAAGCTACATATACATTTTAGTGCTAAAGTTTATCTCATGAACTCTAGCTCTTCTTATTGTAACACTCTTTAGTTGGAAATTACCACCCAACATTTCATAGAGATCATAAGTCTCTCCCACATAGCACCACCTCCAATGTTATCAATTGTGAATTGACACTGTTATGTTAACCCATAATAGAAGAATTAATTTTATAGTTGTAGTAGGAAGTTACGGTATTGATGAGACAAGATCGGAATTTAATACCGATCTTACGAATACTTTGGTTTTATATTTGAAAAACTCTCCTAAGTGCAAGAATTATTTTATAGAAAATGACAAGTATACTTCCAAAGTCGATCTAAGGAAGAAATATATGTGGTTTTTAATTCATTATTCAAACTCTTAAAAAAAATTAAATCATAAATATCCTGTCACGATATTTTGTTTTTTGTGTTCTAATCTAATGACATAATAAAAATAAACATAGATATGATTCAATACACAATAATGTAATTTTTTATCATTCATAACAGTGGAGTATTTATGGATATAATAATTAAGTTAATTATGTTTCCTCATATTATTTAGGTTATTAAAGATATAAATTGATATTTTTTTTATTTTTATTTTTTTGGTATGAAAGTATCTTTAAGCGGGACCCAAAGTATTTTGTTTAATATTAATTAACTAATATCCTTATGTAGTGCCTATTAATTAATTAAGTACTAAATTTCAACTTTATTTCTAAGAAAATAACAAACAATTTAATCACAACTTTAGGCGGAGTTAGTTAATTAGACTTTATTTAAGGTGTCCAAATTAAACCTAAGAATTTAATTATCCAAGTACTAACTTTTAAGTTTTAAAACTATTACTGAAAATATGTCGTCAATACATTTTCGAATAATAGTTCTTATAAAAAAATTTCAAATTGAGCTTCACTCTAACTACCGGGCGATTGTATTAACAAATAAAAGAGCACTACTCTAAATCAGATTGGATAATTAAACCATAAAATCTAATTTTAAGATTCAAATTTGTAATAAAAAATAATATATTTCTCTTTGACGACTCTATGAAAATAGAGTCATTAGCGCACTTTTTTACTTAATATTTACTTATTTTATTTAATAAATAGTATTTTTATGACCAAAAAAAAATTTTAGTGAAAAGGGGTAAAAAATATAATTTTTGGAATTTTTATGAATTTTTAATGCATGACCAATCAGAAGCTACCACGTGACATGTCAAGCAAGCAAAGGAGCTGACTTGGCAATCCATGTGGACGCCATGCAAGCACGGATAGTGAATCACATTGCGCCGCGTGTGAGGAGGATGAAACACGACCCACGTGTCAGCATGACGTTCAATCCAAGTTTGGAAATCGGTCAACGTATCATGCCACGTATCATCACGTCATTGCTCCATGCCTTCCACCCATGCGTCACGCCATCCATTCTCATCAATCATGTCGCACCACGTGTCACTGACTCGGCGAGTATTGACTCCAACTAGTCTCCCCTACCACACGTCGCTCCTTGATTCGCCCAATGAATTTCCCCTGCTATGTGTCGCACTGTGATTGGCTCAAGCTATCATTTTTGCTAGTTTTGATCGTAGCCCTAGATCTGAAACTGATCGGACGGTCTAGATTACATCTAAGCTTTATTTAAGCCCCTAATCACTCTATAAACCCTAATTAGCCTCCATTAGCATAATTTTGGTCAGTTTTTAGAGTTAAAAACAGAGAAAAATTCAAGAGACAACACAATTTTGGTAGAGATTCAAGAGGAAATTAATTCTACAATTCAAGAGATTGATTGTATTCTTTTTCTACTTTTTTCTTTATCCATTTTATGTCTTTATTTATGAAAAATATGAGCTTTATGAACATAATTATGTGTATTTAATTTATTAATCTAGGGATCTTATGAACCCAATTTTCACTATGTAATGATTTAAAATTTTACCCCAATTATAATTTTAATTTAATTATATTATTTAATCTGATTTTTATGCTATTAATTTTTTGGCCAACAATTTATCTATAGAGGAAATTAAATAGATTTGAGAGAATTATTTAATTGTTTGTCTTGATTAAATAACACGCATAGTTTCTAGGCAGAGATGTATGATTCTTATGTATGTGATCCATAATTGATAACTTAATGAATAGTATGCAATTTAATTGGCATGAGAGTGTGATTAAATTAATTACTATATGATGTGTAGTTTACTTGAGAGAGAAATACATGCTAGATTAGATTCAATTGATAAGGTAATTAATTGATATTATATTGGGAGGATTTTACCGATTCGCATGTTCAGAAAATTGAGGGATTAAGTATTCGTGATTATTTTCTCATAAATCTTTTTAGCCACAAAATCTGATTTAATTAATTATTGTTATTTACTTTTAATTATTTTAATTTTGTTTCCTTAAAATATAAAAACACAAAAAAATTGATTTTTATTTTTTTTAGTTTTAAAAACTAATTTTTAATAAAATAATCTCTGTGGGAACGATCTTTACTTATCATTATATTACTTGTTACGATAAGTATAGTTGTGTATTCCTTGCACACACAATTTGTGTGGCGATCACTCTCTAACATCCTTAATATAAAATCTTGAATAAAAACAAAATCAATTTATTTTATGGAAATATTTTACCTATTAATATTTCACAAGCATAACAAAATTATTATTATATCATATTTACAAATAACCAGCAATATTAAACTCAATCACAGATAAATTAAACATAACATATAAAAATAAAACATAAAAAATAACTATAAAGAATTCATTTTAAGATTATACCTCGAAAGAGTCCTTATAAAACTTTAATGGTAATTTTGTTGTTGGAAAACCTTTAAACGGATTTACATTTCCGTGTATTGAATCAAAAACTAAAAATCTATAAAACACAACTAGTTCTTCTCAAAAAGGGAATAATTTTAAAACTAAAACTAAAAATTATAATTGGGGTAAAATTGGGTGTTTTGGGAGAGAGGGTCCTTATATAGGTAAGGAAAAGGCCAAAAAAGGTGGAAAAATATTTCAAAAATTGATTTTGGATGCGTTTGGACAGGTATGCAAATTTTATCATTTATAATGGTGGAGTATTTATGAATATAATAATTAAGTTAATTATGCTTGCTCATATTATTTAGGTTATTAAAGATATGAATTGATATTTATTGATTCTCTCTTTTTTATATGAATACCACCTTTGGTGGGGTTAGATATTCTTTGTTAACTAAACAAATCAATTAACACCTATGGGTGGGGTTGATAACTAATTTGGTTAATTAAATTAATTCTTTTTTCTAAGAGATTGAAAATGAACCATTTAAATGCCACCTTTGGTGGGGTTAGACAGTTTAAACTTTATTCAAGGTGTCCAAATTAAACCTAAGAATTTAATTATTCGAGTACTAACTTTCAAGTTTTAAAACCACTACTGAAAACATGTTGTCAATACATTTTCAGATAATAATTCTTATAAAAACTTTTGAAATAGAGCTTCACTCTAACTACCGGGCGATTGTACCAACAAATAAAAGAGCACTACTCTAAATCAAATCGGATAATTAAACCTTAAAATCTAATTTTTAGATTTAAGTTTGTAATAAAAATAATATATTTCTCTCTAACATTCTTAATATAAAATCTTGAATAAAAATAAAATCAATTCATTTTAGAGATTTTTACCTATTTAATATTTCACAAGCATAATAACGTTATTATTATATCATGTTTACAAACAGCCAACACAGTTAAATTTAATCACAGACAAATTAAATATAACATGTAAGAATAAAGCATAAAAAATAACTGTAAAGAAAATAAAATTCTTACAGAACTTCGATGTTATTCCCGTTGCTGGAAAACCTCCAAACAGAATTTGCACTCCCATTTATTGAATCAAAAAGCAAATAAATTACAAAAACATAGCTAGTTCTTCTAAAAAAGAGAAGAACTCTAAAACTAAGAAAAACTAACTAAAAACTAAGAAAAACTAAAAAAACTAAGAAATGAGAGAAAGAAAAAGAAGAGAAGATGTGTTTTGAGGTGTGATATGAAGTGAAGAGAAAGGGGGTATTTATAGGTGAGGATGGAGAGAAAAAGTGGGTGAAAAAATGTTAAAAAATAGTGGAAACGTGGAGTAGTGATTGATGATGTCATTTGATGACGTGGGGTAATGGCTAGCGAGATAAGCGGCCTTGCGAGGACGATAGAAGAAGCGTAGCCTTGGTAGGCGTCTTTAACGTCTTATTTGAGTCTTTGGTCTTGTAGCATTTGGGTGGCTCCGTGCGCGTTTTCCTTCTTTTTGACATTTTTGACCCATTTTGTCCAATTTTTCCATATTTGTTGACCTTTGCTCATTTATTTATTAATATATTTGTGATGTATTACTCCCAGTATTCCTCTTTGAGTCTTTAAGTTACGTTTTTAAGCGAAAATACCTGAAAACAATAAAAATACCCGTGATTCCAAAAAAGACAAATTTATATAAATATATGATAAAACATATAAATATATATATTTTTAATCAATTAATGTGAATAAGTTCATGGTAATTTTAGTGCTTTTTGAGCACTCATCATGCGGCTACATGTAGGATTTTCACCTTTTTTGACATTTTTGACCATTTTGACCCATTTGTCCAATTTTTTCATCTTTTTTACTTTTCTTCATTTCTTTTCTCAATATATTTATGATGTATTACCTCCAGTATTTTTCTTCAAGTCTTTAAGTTATTTTTGAACAAAAATACATGAAAAACAATAAAAATACTTGATTCCAAAAAGACAAATTTATATAAATATATGATAAAATCATACAAATATAAATCTATTTAATCAATTAAAGTACATTAAATAATGGTAATTTTAATTTTTTAAGCACCCATCAGGTACCAACATTGAGTGAGAAGAAGTAATTTGAACCTATCACAAGTTTCATGGAATGGTTCTCTTTCCATTTGAGGGAATGTTGCAATTTTTGTTCTCAAATTTGAACTGTTTTGATGGGAACATAAATTTTCTATGAATTTATTATAGATTCCCTCCTAGGTTATTAGGGAACCTTATGGGGGAATCATTAGCCATGCCTTAACCCTATCTTTTAAAGTGTATGAGAATTATCACATTTTTAGTTAGTCTTCATTTAACCCATTTAATGGGAATATTTGTAATGTTGACTAGAAATCTTTAATGAAAGTCAAATAATCTTAGCCACCTCTCCCGACTATATAGAAGCAATAGCAATGCCAACGGTTGTCCTTGCATATTCTTTCATAGCAATATCACTTAGTAAAGTATCTCCTATGTTTAAAGGTTATAAAATAGGCATTAATGGTGGCTCAATTATAGCTTCAAGTAAAGGCTCTTGGATTTCAGTATCGAGCCTTTTAGTGTGCTCTTTAGATTTATTAAGGTTGTCTATGAAAATACGAGTTCATTCCTAACTGATCCCCTACCTCGCATATACTAACGTTAAGCAACAATTAAATTTAAGCACTAGAGAGTAACAAATAAAATAAAAATAAAAATTAATGAATAACAGAAAAAACTAAAAGAAATAAACAAATAAAAGAAAATAACAAAATGGATAAAAATTACCTAAAATAAAAAAATAACAAGAATCTTTGAAATAAAAAGAAAATCACGAAAACAAAAAACAACTAAAAAACTAAAAAAAAAATAAACAATTTAAAACACCAATTCCCTAACAACAACGCCAAAAACGTAAAGCATAAATTTTAATTTAAAAGATTGCAAGTGCATAAAATACTTATAATAATGACAAATATAATCCCAATGTTGATCTCTCAAGAAATTGGCTGGTTTTTTTAAAAAGTTATTATTTTCTAGTATATTTAAGAAAAATAATTATTAGACACTCTTACAATTGTCGTTATGTAAAAAATAACAATAAATTATAAATTAACTTAATGTCTAGAAAAGGGAAAATAAATTAAAGTGAGTAAACTAAACTATAACTGAACCTAGGACGATGGGTGATTATTGAATTCTAGTTATCATAAGCCTTCATGAAAAAAAAATGATTCAAATAACAAGTTATATTTATTGATTTTTTTCCTTTTTAATTAAACAAACTCCCACGGTCATGATGAGTCCCCAATAATATTCAATTAATCGATAACTTCCTTACGTAGACCTACAATTAATTAATTGGTAAAATGAAGGTAAATATATTTTTTAATTATAAATAAAGATTTAGTCTTTTATTAATTTATAATTAAAAATACTCTTAAGAGTCTAATTTCATTTCATTTATCAATTTCATGCTTGACCAAAGATTTTATTGATTAAATCATATGGTTAAAAATATTGTTAATTATAAATTAATGATGGATCAAATCTTGATTTATAATTAAAGAATATATTTACATTAAGTTTATCAGTTAATCTATTTCAAGCCCGACAAAGAAAGTTATTGATTAATTAAATATCAATGGAAACTTAATATGATAGTGGGGTTCGCTTATTGAAAAACGAAAAAAATCCAATAAATATAACTTATTAATTAAATCATTTAATTTGTTATTTTCATGAAGGGTTATGCACGTTAAAATCACATATTCATCCATAATCTCAAGTTTAGTTTACTAGATATAGTTTAGTTTATTTGCTTTAATTTACTTGCTTTAGTTTAATTGCTATAGATTACTCGCTTTAATTTACTTGTTTTCTTTATATATTAATTTAATTTAAAATCTACAATTCTCTTCTACTAACCAACAATTTCTAGAGTATTTATAAATTATTTTTCTGAACTGTGAGGTTTGTGAGAATTGACAATATTCGTGAACAAAATATTTATATGTAATTTTAGTTTCTAGGTATGTCTTTCGAGAATATTTTCAAGTCAGAAACTATTGAGCCTCAATAATCACATCTCAAGTATATATATGTTCTCGTGCATGTTAAATTTTATATTAAACACATAGAAACATTGTTCAAATAGATCACTCGATCGGTCGAGTGGTGATAAGATCGATCGTACTTAATTAAAATTTTCTGAATTTATTTTTAATATGACTAGATTGATGAAAACATTAACTCGATCAATCCACTTATTTGTAAATTAATTAATTATTTCCCTAGATTGATTGATATTTAGCTAAATTTATCAAACTATTCATAGTTAATCAATCAAGCTTGACTAGATCGATACACTTATTTGTAAATTAATTAATTAATTCACTAGATCGATTGAGATTTACCTAGATTGATTTAGATTTACTTATATCAATTGAACTATTCATAATTGATATATCAAGCTTGACTAGATTGATTGAGCGGCCATACTCGATCAATCGAGCAGCCATGTTTTTAAAGTTAACCTAATTTTTACTCGAGCCAATTAGTATTTTTACTATATCATCTTTATTTTTTTAAGCTCTTCTAAATACTTTTAAGAACAATTTTGTAATTAAAATTTGGTCAAGATAGTTCAAAAGATTCTCTACTTATTACCAGATCACTTCCATGCAAAGGTCACTACCATTGATGAAAGCAAGGATGTGAACATCATCAAATAAAAAGAACACTTTTTCCTTACTTCAAACCTTTCACATGAGCTTTCGAAAACCTCCAAAGAACAACAATATCACTTTCAAACTATTATGATTGAAGATAGTGACAATGATGTTAAAGAACTGGCACCCTTAACCAGAAGACTAAACAAATCCTTAACAAAAAGAATCCTTAAAACAAAGGACAATCAAGTTACCAAAGGGATCAGAATCTAAAAGAACTCAAATTTGTGAGTTCTAATGGTAAGAAATCTAAACCCACTGAGCTTCAATTTTTGAATGAATGGGTTTTGGTCACTTCGCAGTTGATTGTGCAAGCAAGATGAACCAATATGGAATAGCTTTCAATGCTATAATTAGTGAGTCTAAAAGTAATAATGACAATCTAGTTGAATCAGACAACTAGTTAGAATTTACTACTAATACAAGTAGACAATTCAATAAGTCTAAGATTGATTCAGATGATGAGAAAGTGATATTGAATTTCTACTCAACAAATCTAATGTCACTAGTATTAATGAAATATTCATAGATTTTGTAAGATGCAAAAGAGAAGTAGCTAAACTAAATGATAAACTTAAATCCTTTGAAATAAATTCCTCAATTATAGAAAAAGAAAAAAATTGAACTGTTTGAACGTGCTAATGTTTTAAATTCAAGTCTTGCATGTATTAAACATAAGAACAAAAATCTTATGTAGGAACTTGAACAATTATAAAAAGCATTAAAGAGTTTAACAATTAGAGTTTAAAGGTTGAACAAATTTTTGGATTATGGAAAGCCAACTAGAGACAAGAGAGAGCTAGGATATGTAGACAATCACACTATGCCATCTTCTTTAAAATCAACTGAATTTGTCAAACCTTCAAACATGCTTTCCTCATATGATACAGATGACATTAGTTACAAGGATGAGAGCTCTACTCTTTCAACATCAAAAATCACATATGTAAGGTCTTATAACCCTACTCCTTATGTTACCCATACACAAAGAACAGTTACACCTACAATTGAAAATTTTGTTAAGTTTGTACCCATCTATCGTCATTATAGTAGGAAAGGTCATATTATGCACAAATGCATATTTTTGATAAATGCTTTGAAATGTAATAATTTCACATAGTAGGACTCATAACCATTATTCATCTATGCATATTGCACCATATTTTAGGATGAATGGAACTTATGATAACATGTTCAAAAATCCTACTAGAAAGCATAAAGTTGTTGACTCAAATAAACAAGTGAAATTCAATGCATTTAATTCTAGGAAAGATTTTCACTTTCTGGTCACTTG
Organism: Hippophae gyantsensis; assembly: GCA_030763125.1. NCBI lineage: Eukaryota > Viridiplantae > Streptophyta > Magnoliopsida > Rosales > Elaeagnaceae > Hippophae > Hippophae gyantsensis. The sequence continues at coordinate 52,838,839 of CM061031.1, read as the reverse complement.
ACCATCACTCTTTATTGTTTCACCTAGATACTTTTGTTTAAATGCTTAATTGACCCTAAGTGAACATCTTTAGTTTTTTTTTATTTTTTTTTATTAGTGTTTCTTTAGTTAAAAATAGGAGGGAAGTAGTCTACTTTAACACTAACAAGAATATTACATATCACTTTCATACTTTTAACTACATCTTTAACAACTGGATACTGTGACTTATGCACCTACATATCTTATGCATCTAGTGATTGATGTCAACATAATCACATTCATACACTCACAACATATATATATATATATGTCATCTATGAAATTTATGAATTATTGATTATGTAAGTATTTAGGGACTTAGATAAACTTGACTACTAGAATTGTCTTTGTACTCTCTCTTATACTTATATAAAATACTATATAGAAAGACACCTAGTTTTGAAAGGGCACTATAGTGAATAGAAAGGGTTGTCTCACAACTAATGTGAAAGTCATCATTTTAGATTTTTGGCTAGTGCATATTATCTTAAAATGCTAAAGGAAAAATAAAAATATAAAGGTAATTGAATGTACAAAAATGGCTATACAAAAATAAAAAGTAACCAATCCTTCGGAAAAAATAAAATAAATAATAAATAATAATACAAGAGAGGACTACAAAACAAAAATATATGGATTAAAATTCTCTCTTAGTAAAATTTTAATTTGTGCAAGTTTGAATTCAACTACAATTCTTTCATGATCGGTGATACTTTTTCTGTATATTTTCATAACTAATCATGAATTGACTAATTGACATATTAATGTTGTTCTAAAACTCAACTCAATTGTGCTGATTATGGATGTCACTATATGTATAATCATGTCTATTTGTATTGCTTACATATTTATGTTGTTAATGACTAGTCACACCTTGAACACAAATTAATTTTGCATGTGTGTGTGTAATGTTGTAGTCATGTTTGGATTAATTTACTATCCTTTGCTAAAAAGAAATATATATATATATATATATATATATCAAGAGGTTTGGTATTGCTCCCTTCTTTTCAGAAAAAAGTATACACTAATACCAAAATCATGTATATTTGTAAATGGAACTTCTAATTCATCTATCTGTTTTTCTCCTGTTTATGATTTTTCATTTGTATGACAAAAAGGAGGCAAAAAATTGGTATCAAAAGGAATGATAGTTAACTTAGGGGTAGGTTTTATTTTTGAATTACTCTGAATTTTTTTTAGATATTTCACATAAAAGGAGTTGTTTTTTTAATTTTTATCATTTATTTAATCCTTTTTTCAACATTCTTTGCTTTTTCATTATTAGATACACTGAACTATTGTGAACAATGAGTCATTCGGGACAAGTTGTTTGTTTGTTGGTGTTTTTTTTCATTGTAAACAAGAATTGTCAAGGTACAAGCGAAGATGGTTTACCGGATCATAGGATACTTTCACTATGTAAATTATTTTTTCCTATAAGCATTATGTACTAAGAGAGTGGTTGTCACACGAATATTCCAAAGAGGGAGATTTTAAGGTTTATAAGTGTTGGTGATACTCATGAATAAAATATTTGTATGTAATTTTAGTTTATATGTGTCTTTCGAGAATGTTTTCAAGCCAATGAAACTATTGAGGCTCAATGATCACATCTCAGTTATATCTATATTCTCTTACATGTTAGATTTCATATTAAACATATAGGAACATTGTTCTTATAGGTTAGTCAATCGATTGAGTGGTGACTAGATCAATCGAGCTTAACTAAAACTCATTGAATTAATTTTTAATATGACTAAATCGATCAAAGCATTAACTCAATTGATTGAACACTAGATCGATGAAGATTAATTATTAGATCAATCCACTTATTTGTAAATTAATTAATTGTTTCACTAGATCGATCGAGCTTGACTAGATCAATCGAACCCCTATACTCAATTGATCGAACGACCATGTTTTAAAATGTAACCTAATTTTTACTCAAGACAATTAGTTTTACTGTATTGTCCTTATATTTTTTAAGGTTTTCTAAACACTTTTTACGAGTAGTTTTGTAATTAACCTTTGACCTAAGGTTTTAATTCATGCTTTTTAATCAAACCGTTTGCACACAATTTTAGTAACCACATTCAAGCATTCTTTTCTACATCTTATTATCTCTCTTATTATTTTGCAAAATATTTTCAACAACACTTTTTCATTGAGTTAATTTATCAAATATTTTTGGTTGTATTTGATGAGTTAACAAGCCTACAATATCTGTGATATTATGCTTTTAACTGATTTTTCTAGAGTTTTTAGTTGATTTTGTTTTATCCATTGATATGTTAAATTATCTAGTTAGGGTTATTCAATATTGAATCTATTCTAGGACACACTTTCACTAGTGTTATTGTGTTAATCTTTCAGATGTAGGTTGAACAGGTTCGATTGTTTGTGTGACTCAAGTTATCGGAACGTTAATTCGGATCCAAATACCTTTTTTATAGAGACTATGATGAGTTCATAGCTTGTAAGTGGATTACTTGAGGACATTATCTTGGTGGGTAGTTTAAGTCCTAGCCTTGCAATTAGATCTTATTTTTCATAATTGATAATTAGGTGGTCTAGTAAATAGGTGGTTTTCTTTTAGGTCATTAGTATGGTCTAAGTTGTTTCCACCTAAAATTCTCATGTGTCAATCTATATTTATCAACATTACTTTATTTACACGTGATTACATGTCTATCCATTATGTGAAAATTTTAATTTGTTATACTTTTGTCGATTATCTTTTCACAACCATCTTTAGTTAACACGATCTGTAACTAAATAAATCATTTTCACTTATTAACCATATTAGAAAATAATTTAACTTTTTAAAACAATTAGTCAATTCCTTGATAGACCAATTTTTTGGAGTATATTTGTCTCGTATTATAAGTGATTGGTATACTTGTGAGCTTTTGTGAGCTTTTAAATTAAAATTTGTGCATCAAGTTTTTATCAAAAACTTGATGCATTAATTTTATATTAAAAGCTTCCAAATACAAAAATTACTTATATTAAGTGATAAGAATACTCTAAAGGTTTGTCTCTATAGAAATTATAATGATTTAAAAAAGTTAAATTATTTTTTAATATAATTAAAAAAATAATTTCTAAACATTCTAACAATCAAGTTGGTAGAACCAACCTATAAATTGTAAATTGTTTTATATCCAATAAAAAATAAGTAAATTAAATTATATTCGAATCTATGATAATAAATGAATATGAGATTTTAATAAGTATAAATATTCTAATTAATTATCTACAAAACATATCATGGAAATTAAATCATTAAACATAGTTAGATACTTTTCATTCATGCTTGGATTGGATCCTTTTTCTCCCCAACATTTTTTCCCCTTGTATATATGGCCAACTCTACAAGAATGGGATTAAATAGGCACAATAATACCAATTCAATAGGGAAAACCGTTATATGTTGAAACTCATGATTAATTTCCATTAATCATCAAACGGTCAATAAAATTTGATTGCAGTCACAAGTTGCTGACAAAAAATTTAAATGATTTAATTTTAATAAACTTGTTTTCTGGAAAAATAAAAATTGATTTATCAGATCAAAAAAGTAACTTTAACATTAAGTATAAAAATGCAATATTAAAGATGTGTTGCCATAAATTGCAATTAAAGAGCCAAAATTGAATAGCTTATGCTTATTATGATATGTGTAACACCTGCAATACAAGCGTTACAATATCAATCAAATATGAATGCATAAAATAATTCACATATATAAAGAGAGATAAAGTAACGACGCAGTAGCAAAATAGCTAGCAGATTAAAAAATAACCAATCTGAGAAGTAAGCTTAATAACCAAATTAAAACTAATGGAGATAGAATTATTAGAACACAGATAAGTAGCATAGTAAAAGTAATTTTTAAAAAAAAAACAACTATTATTTGTAAACTAAAATTAACAAATAAGGTAGCAAGGACAACTTTTCTTCGTAACAACAAACATCGATAAACAAAGATAATTTATTTTTCAAATATAAATTAACAAATGTCAAAAGAATTGAAAAATAAAAAACAACCATGTACCTATTAGTCTTTGAGTAAGAATGTATCTTAAGATTGCTAGTAAAATATAAAGAAAAATTGAAAATATTAAAAATAATTTTAAATAACAACATATAAATTATGAAAGATAATAAAATGTAAATTACAAAAAACATTAATAGAAAAATTAATTTAAAGTTAAAACGAATACTAAGTCCCATATTTTATACAATTTTTTTAAGACAAATATGTTCTCTCATTATAGATGTTAGAAAAACATGAACAATTATAATACAAGATAAAACTTTATACAAGCAACAAATGTACATCAATGTAATTGTTTTGATGAACTAAAAAGTATTTCTAATCCCCACCATATTGAACTAGTTCCAAAGGAGTGTAAGAAAAATCTCTAATAGAGAAAAACTTTTGAGTGCTCTTATTTTTTAAAATCTAAGTTCTAATCATTCGGTTAGTTTTTTAAATATCTAGAAGTCAATTTATAATCATTCATATATATTAAGACCTTTTATTTCCCATAATCATTTCTATCATAATGTAGACAAACAATTATAACTATTTTTATCATAATATAGACATAAATACCATAACCATTTTGTCATCATGATTACAAATGTTTTTGTCATAATATAAACATAAATGTCATAACCATTATGACAAAATGGTTATAAACGTTTTTGTTATAATATAGATATAAACATCGTAATCGTTTTATCATAATGTAAACATAAATGAAAAAATGACCATAATTATTACAAAAATGACTAAAGTGTGAATGGAGAATTAAAACATCTATTCTTACACCTTAATGAATGATCTTTGAGACTCAATTTCTCATTCACTACGATGTCATTTTTAACATTAAATCTTTTTATCAAATATATTCCATTCATATTAATGCTTCCAAATGACATATCATCATGAGCACATATATCCATTATGCTTTCTTGTATCTAAATAATATTTTTTACACAAATAAATCAACCCAGGGATTAAAGAGAATCTAAGAACAAGTGATTAATTAGTGATCTTTGTAAATTTCAGAAAATGTTTTATGCTCATATTGTTTCTTTTGTATACTGAATTTTGGTGAGTGGTTTGTACGGTTAAAATGTTCTTTTGTAGAAATATTTTTGAAGGTGTTTTCTAGAAATTTAAGAGGAATTACCATGAGGAAATGTTTCTTCCTGGGCCAAAACTCGGCTAGTTTATAAACTAGTGATTTGAACTCTGATAGAATTTTTTTTTCAGAGAAAGGAAACTAAAACTGGGAATTGTTTTAATCTTTATAAGTTAATCCTTATACCATTGGAAAGATACATATGTCTAATGTTAGAATAATATTACTTTTAATTATTTGGAGATTTCTACAAAATTTCATACCCAAAAATCTTGATGGAAAACTTGTTACAATATGAATTGTATTTAGTGATTTTGAAATGGTTTTACACATTGAAATTGAGAGAGTTATATCTTGTTGTAAATATTGAGATTCTTAGTTTTAGATTTATATTATATCTTCTCATTTTAATTTTTTTAGACAAAATTATAGAAATTTAATCAAGGGTGTGTGCTATGGATACTGCACTAAAAATCAAGTTTTAAACAAATCATAGTTAACATATGATTATAAAGTGTGATATATATTATTTTAAAGATTAAAATATCTAACTTTTTTTATCTTTTTATAGAATTATGTTTCGATATTTCTATGAAAAATTACACCTACTTTTATGATGATAGGTCGAAATTGTTTTATAATTTTTTATAGTGAGATTACATAAATTAAAATTTTAGTTTATAAAATAGATTTATTGATATAAAATAAGCATAAGTGAGCTCTCTATAAAGATGAGAATGTCTACTTTTTGAGTGTTTTGAGAGATTTTAATTTGAACATTAGTGATTTTGAAATGGTTTTACACATTGGAATCGAGAAAGTTATATCTTGTTGTAAATATTGACATTCCTAGTTTTAGATTTATATTATATCTTTTCATTTCAATTTTTCTAAGTAAAATTATAGAAATTTAATTAAGGATGTGTGCTATAGAGATCGCACTAAAAATCAAGTTTTAAACAAATCAATAGTCTATGTTTTTTGAAGGGTTTAATATATGATTATAGAATGTGATATATATTATTTTAAAGATTAAAATATCTAACTTTCTTATCTTTGTATAGAATTATGTTTGGACATTTTTATGAAAAATTACACCTACTTTTATGATGATAGGTAAAGTATTTTTTAACTTTTTATAGTGAGATTACATAAACTAAAATTTTAGTTTATAAAATAGATTTGTTGATATAAAATAAGCATAAATGAGCTCTCTATAAAGATGAGAATGTCTACTTTTCTAAGTGTTTTGAGAGATTTTAATTTGAACATTAGGGATTTTGAAATGGTTTTACACGTTGGAATTGAGAGAGTTATATCTTGTTGTAAATATTGAGATTCCTAGTTTTAGATTTAATATCTTTTCATTTTAATTTTTCTAGACAAAATTATAGAAATTTAATTAAGGGTGTGTGCTATAGAGACCGCACTAAAAATCAAGTTTTAAACAAATCAATAGTCTATGTTTTTTGAAGGGTTTAATATATGATTATAGAGTGTGATATATATTATTTTAAAGATTAAAATATCTAACTTTCTTATCTTTTTATAAAATTATGTTTGAACATTTTTATGAAAAATTACACCTATTTTTATGATGATAGGTCGAAAGTGTTTCATAACTTTTTATAGTGAGATTATATAAACTAAAATTTTAGTTTATAAAATGGACTTGTTTATATAAAATAAGTATAAGTGAACTCTCTATAAAGATGAGAATGTCTACTTTCTAAGTGTTTTTTAGAGATTTTAATTTGAACATTTTTGCTTTGAGTTATGTATGTTTGAATAAGAGCAATAGCAGTGATGTCGTATTGTGAGTGGATATTTAACATTTTTAAAAATATATCACGTGAATTTATATTCTTACTTCACTATTTAGTTTTAGTAGTCAATTCATTCAAATATTTTGTTAACTTCATGCATATAGATATAAGATTTCTAATGTAATTAAAATGGATTTTTAGAACAACATATTTGTTATTTCTAATAGTGTGACTTTCATTGAAAAACTTTACTATTGGAGTTAGTCATATCTAATTTAAAAATGCATATTTTATGTTAATGCATTTTATGTGTCTATTGATAACTATATGAATGCATAGTTATTTGGTAACTTCGAGCTAGCTATTTGAATTGTTTTGAGATGAATAATTTTTTTTAAAATATCTATCTTATGTTCACTATGGAAATGTAGGTGAAAAGATATCAAATAGAACAAAATAGGTAAATTAAGACAAATTTAAGATCACCAGGGTTGATAGATCGAGACATACCACTCGATGTCAATCGATCAAAGATCGAGTGAGAAATAGAGGGTTACGACTCAAAATGGGAAAAGCATAGTTAGATGGATCAAATATGGTTAAATCGATTGAGCTTTGATCGTGCTTTGATAGGACAAGGAAGTAGTGGCCAAGAATGTGTTCGGTCTACTAGAAAATGAACGGCTAAGATTATGGAAAGTTAGTCAAGAAGTGGCTATCTAGAAGTATGGTCAACTAGCAAACATATGGCCTTCTAGAAAAGTGATCAAATGGGTATATGACCTTCCAGATAGATCCGAACAGTAGGGTAAGCACTTGTTACTTATCTACTCTATGTTAGTACATCTTCCTACCCTCGTAGATCGACTTAAAGGTCCACGATCTCATAAAGAGATGAGATAATAGGCAAGTTCAAAAATAATACTACAAGTAAAAGATAAAGTCTTATTAAAAAACCAAGGATATAATGCAAGCATAGTCATGCCAATAAAATTCATAAAAAAAGTAAAGTCTTAGAATAAAAGTAAAGCCATTAAGTACATGCACTTTAGTGGGTATATACATCAAGTCCAACCCAATCTAAGATTAAAAGAAGTAAAGGAATATATGATATAGTATATATACCTAGCAGTATCCTAAGCATCAACACCACTTGTCGCATAATCATCTTCAATCTTCTCAGAGTCTTCACTACCATAATGGCTAGAACCATCATTATTCCATTCCAAGATGATCATATCATACTAAGAAGCAAGTCTCTTTGATATGGGAAAGATAGTCTTAAGAAAGTAATCTCTAGGTAAACTCATTTGAATTACCTCCTCATAGTCTAGAATTTGTGAGCCTAACATCCAAGGTATCCTTGACATATCTAGTAGAGTTATGGAATTCAACAATGGCCTAAACCTTAACTGCTCCTACCTCACCTATGAGCACCCATAATTGCTTTTTCACTAAGTGTAGGCTCTTACATAGCTCACTAGTCCATTGTGTCTCCTCTTCCCAAGCGGCTTGTTTCCCTATCAAGAGAATATCTAATCGGTTAACTTCTCTCTCGATTTCTTCCTAGGTCGTGATGAGTGCTTAAAAAGCACTAAAATTTAATCGGTTTTATGTATTTATAAAACTCTCGCAAGTGCACGAATCATTTCGTAGAAAATGATAAGTATACTCCCAAGGTCGATCTAAGGAAGGAATGTATGTGGTTTTTAATTTATTATTCAAACTTTTAAAAACGAAATTAAATCCTAAACATCCTGTCACGATATTTTGGGGTTTTGTGTTTCTAATCTAATCACATAAAAATAAAAAAATAGATACAGATTCAATAAATATTTATGCAAATTTTATCTTTTTAATAGTGGAGTATTTATGGATATAATAACTAAGTTAATTATGCTTGCTCATATTATTTAGGTTATTAAAGATATGAATTGATATTTATTGATTCTCTCTTTTTTATATGAATACCACCTTTGGTGGGGTTAGATATTCTTTGTTAACTAAACAAATCAATTAACACATATGGGTGGGGTTGATAACTAATTTGGTTAATTAAATTAATTTCTTTTTCTAAGAGATTGAAAATGAACCATTTAAATGACACCTTTGGTGGGGTTAGATAGTTTAAACTTTATTCAAGGTGTCCAAATTAAACCTAAGAATTTAGTTATCTAAGTACTAACTTTCAAGTTTTAAAACCACTACTGAAAACATGTTGTCAATTGTTGGGTGTTTTTCAACACACGAACTCGTGCAAGCATACACGGTCACAAGTAATAAAGATTTGTAAGTAAAGATCGATCCCACGAGGATTTGTTACTATAGTTTGTCGAGTACTAAAATTGTATCTCTCTGATTTTATCCAAAACAATCGTTGATTAATAAAAAAGTAAAATAAGAAAATAAAAGAAATCTAGGATTGCAATTTTTCACCAAACTAATCCACTCAAATCATGTTATTTTCTTTTGATTTATATTTTTTTAGTACATTTAATTTGTCAACCGAAAACTTCTTTTTTTATTATTCATACATCTCTTTCGAGCTCCGTATAAACACACCTCGTTAAATTAATTTACTATATCTCTATGAAAATTAAATTTACCGAGATTCATTACGTTCTAAGTTTTCAAATGGCCACACATACAATTAGGGTATATCTCTATCCTTCATCATACATGTCATTCTATTTACGAGCAATACACACACAAATGCCTTTCTCAAGTTTATTCATGTGCCACGGATCGTTTTGATAAAATTCGTAAATAATCAAAAAGCATTAAGCACAAAATAGAACGAACAAACCGAACGTCTTATAAATCTATCAAAAATAATTAAAATTAAGCTTCATAAATTTAGATCAAATGCAATCCTAGAAAAATTAAATTACTTCATAAAATTAAAATAAAAATTACAACAACTACAGAAAATTAAGAAGAAGCAGAAATAAAATTAAAACATAACTTAAAACAAATATTTGGCACACGCAAAACACAACAAAAGCCAAAAATGGCTTCTGCGTGTTTTGCCGTCCAACACACAAACACAATAAAAATTACAAACTGAAAAAACTAAAACACTCTAAAAACTTTCGAAAATTAAAACTAAATCTCTACTCCAAAAACTACTCCAACCAAAACTTTTTTACAACTAAAAACTATCTCCTATTTATAGCAAAAAAATACATTAATAAAATATTAAATTAAAATCTACGCGGGGGGACAAAAATGTGTGGCGAAAATAATAAATTAAACGCGTGGGGGGACAAAAATTGTATCAAAAATGGGATCGAAAAAGTGGGTGGAACGCTGCGCGTTTCTATTTTAATTTTCTTCCACGCTGCCACGTGTCACGTTCTGATTCGCGGACACAATTAGTGGGACACGTGGCAGCGTCTCATTCGTTGAGGGGAAACGGGCGCACGATGAATGGTCGCACGGGAGCCAACGGCTACAACACGGGCTTGATCCAGTGCGGTCGCGCTCATTGTAACACGCCACGTGTCGGAGTATGATTTGCTGAAATATTAAGTGCAACACGTGGCAGACTCTCGTTCGCGTAAAAATCGGGCTCACGTGGATCAACCGCACTGGAAAAGGGGCTCGTGGGAGACAGGTCTGCGCGGCGTCAGACGGTGGGTCCCACGCTGCACGCCGGCCTGCGCGGCAGGTGGGCCCCACTCGGGCACCGAGCCGCGCGAAAGAGAATTTCCCTGCATCCACTCTCCTCTGTCGGGTTGAAGTGCACGCGCGCATCTGAACCGTTTATGCGTTGATCTGACGGTCCACGATGGACGCGTGGATGATGACGCGTGTATTTCCTCTCCTGCACGAATATTAAACTTTATTTAATTATATTTTGACCCACAAATTTAATTCAAATTACATTTTAAACTTTCTTTAATTACAGTTAAGCCCTTTGCTAATTTTAAATTAAATTTTTCAACTTTTAATAATTACAATTAAGCCCAAATTTAAATTTAATTTATATTTTCAACTTTTATAAATTGTAATTAAGAACTCTAATATTTGAAATTACATTTGTGGACAAAAATTTGAAATTAAGAACGTTTTCGATACAATTTATTTATTTTTCTTATAATATATAAAAAACAGTAAATACTAATTTATTAAACTAAAATTAACTAAAAATAGAGAGAACATAGCAATTATGATTAATAAAATAGGTGAAAATAACTATATAAAATACAGTTATCAACACCCCCAAACTTAAGTTTTTGCTAGTCCTCGAGCAAAAGGAAGGAAATAAAACAAAGATAACTGCATTTAAAATAGTGATTTTCAAAATATTTCTTTTGTCTTTCGTTATTACATAACTCAAAGAAATAAAAGAATTTTATCCAAGCATCAAAATCAATTTAAAAGTATATCACATTTTCACAATGAATTTGGGTGTGTGTGTAAAGTCTTTTCATATTTCATCACATGCAATCCGGATCAGTTTATACAAATATAAAATCAAACAATTTGTCATGAAATCACAAATCTCAATAAGTTTATTTTTCATTTCTCTCTCCACTAATGTAGACAAACACAAAACACAAAATCAATAGGACTTTATTAAGCTTGTAATGTATGGCTTAGGTAAAGGTAGATGAAGGATAATATTTAGCTCAAAACTTTTCCCAAACATAACATTTCAGGATTGAAAAAGAGAATTCTATCATCACAATAATTACTTCCCAATTTGGGATTTCTCATCACATACAATAACTATATTTTTTTTTCAGATTCTATATTTTTTTTTCTTTTCAGAATCTCTTTTTTTTTTCTTGTTCTTTTTTTTTTCTTTTCTTTTTTTTCTTTTTTTTCTTTTCACAGTATCCCTTTTTTTCGGATATAACTTTAAATATTTACTAACAATTGTCACATGTTAGTGAGATAAGAACAATAGGTATATCTACACATATATATATATATATTAGATAGGTTTTTGAAATGAGAAAAATATATATGTAAACTTTGAAGCTCAAAAGGGGTATACTATGGATAATGTATGTCAAGGTAGATAGAAAGGCTCAAACGATCCAAAGATGGCCTAAATCATTTTCTTAGTTACATGTCATCTATAATTTCGCCTCGAGAGAAAATCAAACAAATTCTAAAAATTGTGACACCACAAAAATCAATCGAATTTCATACTCATATAAACCTTCTCTAAATTATCATAGCAACTCAAAAATCAAGACTAGTGCTCATGAATATTTATTCTTGTAAAAACGAAACATACGTAAAAATTATTCATCACTTAGACAATATTCAAATTTTTCAAAGAATTATGCATCATTTAAATCGAAGAAATAAAAATAAATCACTATTCATAGCAAAATATCTTCAATCAACCAAACAAACAAAAAAAAATTTCACAAGCAATAACATCCAGAAAGTATTTCAATTAGGTTCAATATATCCACCACCCCCAAACTTAATATACACATTGTCCTCAATGTGTGAAAGTTAAAGAACATATGAGATGGGATTAAAGAAACTTCCTGGTTTGTTTGATTGGTTAAGCCAAAATTGCTTTATTACCTCCAATTTGCACCTACAAAGAGAAAAAAAATAACATAACAAAATATAAAAACTAATACATGCGAAAATAAATTAAAATAAAATAACATAAACATAAAATAAAATAAAACACATGGGTTGCCTCCCAAGAAGCGCTTGATTTATAGTCTTCAGCTTGACTTCTCAATTTGTTTTTCTTTTGTAGGTTAAGATTTGTGTATAACAAAATCTCAACTTACGAGAAAATTGAAAAATAAATTAAGAAGATATAACCAAAATTTTTTTTTCTCTTTGTGAGTTAAGATTTGTGTTTAAACAAAATCTCACCTCACTAGAAAAATAAAAATAAAAATAAAATAAAGCAAACAACCAACAATAAGAAAATAAAAATTTTTTGTTTTTCTTTTCGTGTATTAAGATTTGTGTGTCAAACAAAATCTCAACCCACAAGAAAATTTAAAAAAAAATAAAATAAAATAAAATAAACTAACAATAAGCAAATAATTTTTTTTTTGTTTTCTGTTTTTTTTTTCTCTTTATGTGTGTTAAGATTTGTGTGTAAAACAAAGTCTCAACGCACGAGAAATTTGAAAAATAAATTACACAACCAAAAATAAGCAAATAAAATTTATTTTTCTTTTTGTGAGGTAAGATTTGTGTGTCAAACAAAATCTCAACCCACGAGAAAATTGAAAAATAAAATAAAACAAAAATAAATAAATTTTTTTTTCTTTTTGTAAGTTAAGATTTGTGTGTCAAACAAAATCTCAACTTACGAGAAAATTTTTAAAATAAAATAAATAAGAACAATAAGCAAAAAAAAATTTTTTTTTTTTTAAAATTTTTTTTTTTTGAATTAAAATGAGATTGATTGGTATTAATATCAACAATGAAAATAGTAAAACAAATCCCCGGCAACGGCGCCAAAAACTTGTTGGGTGTTTTTCAACACACGAACTCGTGCAAGCATACACGGTCACAAGTAATAAAGATTTGTAAGTAAAGATCGATCCCACGAGGATTTGTTACTATAGTTTGTCGAGTACTAAAATTGTATCTCTCTGATTTTATCCAAAACAATCGTTGATTAATAAAAAAGTAAAATAAGAAAATAAAAGAAATCTAGGATTGCAATTTTTCACCAAACTAATCCACTCAAATCATGTTATTTTCTTTTGATTTATATTTTTTAGTACATTTAATTTGTCAACCGAAAACTTCTTTTTTTATTATTCATACATCTCTTTCGAGCTCCGTATAAACACACCTCGTTAAATTAATTTACTATATCTCTATGAAAATTAAATTTACCGAGATTCATTACGTTCTAAGTTTTCAAATGGCCACACATACAATTAGGGTATATCTCTATCCTTCATCATACATGTCATTCTATTTACGAGCAATACACACACAAATGCTTTTCTCAAGTTTATTCATATGCCACGGATCGTTTTGATAAAATTCGTAAATAATCAAAAAGCATTAAGCACAAAATAGAACGAACAAACCGAACGTCTTATAAATCTATCAAAAATAATTAAAATTAAGCTTCATAAATTTAGATCAAATGCAACCCTAGAAAAATTAAATTACTTCATAAAATTAAAATAAAAATTACAACAACTACAGAAAATTAAGAAGAAGTAGAAATAAAATTAAAACATAACTTAAAACAAATATTTGGCACACGCAAAACACAACAAAAGCCAAAAATGACTTCTGCGTGTTTTGCCGTCCAACACACAAACACAATAAAAATTACAAACTGAAAAAACTAAAACACTCTAAAAACTTTCGAAAATTAAAACTAAATCTCTACTCCAAAAACTACTCCAACCAAAACTTTTTTACAACTAAAAACTATCTCCTATTTATAGCAAAAAAATACATTAATAAAATATTAAATTAAAATCTACGCGGGGGGACAAAAATGTGTGGCGAAAATAATAAATTAAACGCGTGGGGGGACAAAAATTGTATCAAAAATGGGATCGAAAAAGTGGGTGGAACGCTGCGCGTTTCTATTTTAATTTTCTTTCACGCTGCCACGTGTCGCGTTCTGATTCGCGGACACAATTAGTGGGACATGTGGCAGCGTCTCATTCGTTGAGGGGAAACGGGCGCACGATGAATGGTCGCACGGGAGCCAACGGCTACAACACGGGCTTGATCCAGTGCGGTCGCGCTCATTGTAACACGCCACGTGTCGGAGTATGATTTGCTGAAATATTAAGTGCAACACGTGGCAGACTCTCGTTCGCGTAAAAACCGGGCTCACGTGGATCAACCGCACTGGAAAAGGGGCTCGTGGGAGACAGGTCTGCGCGGCGTCAGACGGTGGGTCCCACGCTGCACGCCGGCCTGCGCGGCAGGTGGGCCCCACTCGGGCACCGAGCCGCGCGAAAGAGAATTTCCCTGCATCCACTCTCCTCTGTCGGGTTGCAGTGCACGCGCGCATCTGAACCGTTTATGCGTTGATCTGACGGTCCACGATAGACGCGTGGATGATGATGCGTGTATTTCCTCTCCTGCACGAATATTAAAATTTATTTAATTATATTTTGACCCACAAATTTAATTCAAATTACATTTTAAACTTTCTTTAATTACAGTTAAGCCCTTTGCTAATTTTAAATTAAATTTTTCAACTTTTAATAATTACAATTAAGCCCAAATTTAAATTTAATTTATATTTTCAACTTTTATAAATTGTAATTAAGAACTCTAATATTTGAAATTACATTTGTGGACAAAAATTTGAAATTAAGAACGTTTTCGATACAATTTATTTATTTTTCTTATAATATATAAAAAACAGTAAATACTAATTTATTAAACTAAAATTAACTAAAAATAGAGAGAACATAGCAATTATGATTAATAAAATAGGTGAAAATAACTATATAAAATACAGTTATCAAGAGAATATCTAATCGGTTAACTTCTCTCTCGATTTCTTCCTAGGTCGTGATAAGTGCTTAAAAAGCACTAAAATTTAATCGGTTTTATGTATTTATAAAACTCTCGCAAGTGCACGAATCATTTCGTAGAAAATGATAAGTATACTCCCAAGGTCGATCTAAGGAAGGAATGTATGTGGTTTTCAATATATTATTCAAACTTTTAAAAACGAAATTAAATCCTAAACATCCTGTCACGATATTTTGGGGTTTTGTGTTTCTAATCTAATCACATAAAAATAAAAAATAGATACAGATTCAATAAATATTTATGCAAATTTTATCTTTTTAATAGTGGAGTATTTATGGATATAATAACTAAGTTAATTATGCTTGCTCATATTATTTAGGTTATTAAAGATATGAATTGATATTTATTGATTCTCTCTTTTTTATATGAATACCACCTTTGGTGGGGTTAGATATTCTTTGTTAACTAAACAAATCAATTAACACATATGGGTGGGGTTGATAACTAATTTGGTTAATTAAATTAATTTCTTTTTCTAAGAGATTGAAAATGAACCATTTAAATGACACCTTTGGTGGGGTTAGATAGTTTAAACTTTATTCAAGGTGTCCAAATTAAACCTAAGAATTTAGTTATCTAAGTACTAACTTTCAAGTTTTAAAACCACTACTGAAAACATGTTGTCAATACATTTTCAGATAATAATTCTTATAAAAACTTTTGAAATAGAGCTTCACTCTAACTACCGGGCGATTGTACCAACAAATAAAAGAGCACTACTCTAAATCGAATCGATAACTAAACCTTAAAATCTAATTTTCAGATTTAAGTTTGTAATGAAAAATAATATATTTCTCTCTAACATTCTTAATATAAAATCTTGAATAAAAATAAAATCAATTCATTTTAGAGATTTTTACCTATTTAATATTTCGCAAGCATAACAACGTTATTATTATATCATGTTTACAAACAGCCAACAAAGTTAAATTTAATCACAGACAAATTAAATATAACATGTAAGAATAAAGCATAAAAAATAATTGTAAAAAAAATAAAATCCTTACAATACTTTGATGCTATTCTGGTTGCCGGAAAACCTCCAAATGGAATTTGTACTCCCATTTATTGAATCAAAAAGCAAATAAATTACAAAAACATAATTAGTTCTTCTCAAAAAGAGAAAAACTCTAAAACTAAGAAAAACTAAATAAGAAAAGCTAAAAACTAAGAAAAACTAAAAAAAACTAAGAAATGAGAGAAAGAAAGAAAAGAGAAGATGTGTTTTGAGGTGTGTTTAGAAGTGAAGAGAAGGAGGGTATTTATAGGTGAGGATGGAGAGAAAAAGTGGGTGAAAAAATGTTAAAAAATGGTGGAAATGCGGAGTGGTGGATGATGACGTCATTTGATGACGTCAGCATGTTGTGAGGGATGGCCCACGCGCAGATGGCAACGGCGCGCGCGGACAGGAGCAAGGCACGCGCGGAACTGGGCGTGGGCGCGAGCGGGACTGGGCGCGAGTGGCGGTTGCTCGGCGCGGCTGGGCGACAGCTTGCGTGATTTCCTCCTTTTTTATTTTTTTGATCCATTTTGTCCAATTTTTCCATATTTGTTGACCTTTCTTCATTTATTTATTAATATATTTGTGATGTATTGGCTCCAGTATTCTTCTTTGAGTCTTTAAGTTACGTTTTTAAGCGAAAATACCTGAAAAACAATAAAAATACCCGTGATTCTGAAAAAACAAATTTATATATATATATTTTTTAATCAATTAATGTGCATAAAATCATGATAATTTTAGTACTTTTTGAGTACTCATGAGGCCGCTACTTCCTTTCTCTATATCTTTACAACTATAGAAATTTCCAACTTGGACTCTTCAAGTTGAGTCTTTAACTTACGACATATAGCCTCAAAAGTGTCCCTAATGCTAACTACCATAAAAAGTGTCTCCTCGATGACTACCAAGTGCCTCTCCAGACCGATACATACCATGATGGTTCATTCCAAATCCTTAGTAAATTTTGTTATCTATTCACTAAGGCACCAATATCTTTATCATCTGGCCTAATAGGCCTTTGAACATCTAAAACACTATAGGGCTTATATAGACCCACAATATCCTCATCCAAGTCAATAGGTCTTGGATTAGACTCGTCCACTATTATCCATTACTAGGTTAGACGGAATGTCACTAGGTGTCAGAGGAGAATCTACTTTCCTAGAACATAACTCAACACTTGTCAACCCAAAGCTAGGAGCTATTTTCCTATGGAAGCCATGAACTTTCATACAACCTTGGTTTTTTTAGGAGCATCCTACAAACTAAAATCTTTTAAGAAACGAATAGCCATCTACACCCTACTTTTCTTCCCAAAAGGATGTCTAGAAGTCATGTTATAAGAGATTAAATGTTTGTATAGTGAGTTGATCACCCAAAACTAAGAAGGTAAAAATATTGAATTACAATAGGCACTTATTATCCAAGTCTAGTAGGTTGTCGCTCTATAGATTAACTACAGTTGGGTCCATGCCCAATAAGTGATTTTCTCAAGAAGGATAAGTCGGTAGCTATACTTGGGGGAAGAAATTAGAGCAAGTCAATAAAATCCTTCTACTAAGGCATGATATCACCTTACATCCAATGCATAACAAAAAAAAGAAACAAGTTAGAACATAACAAAAATACAATAAAAGACTAAATCTTAGACATCTTACCATTTCTCTTGAATTGGACATGTATAGAAAGAATGTAAAGGGATGGAATACCAAAATCGCTCATTGCAATAAAGAGGGAGTCTTTCCACCTATTACTGGTGTCTAGAAACTTATCAACTAGGGTATTGTTATCATAGGGATTGAAATGGAACCAACCCCTACTAACTCCCTATGGGTATGAGTGGTAGCAATACTTAAACTCTTCTACATTCATATATCTACGGTG
Organism: Hippophae gyantsensis; assembly: GCA_030763125.1. Classification (NCBI taxonomy): domain Eukaryota; kingdom Viridiplantae; phylum Streptophyta; class Magnoliopsida; order Rosales; family Elaeagnaceae; genus Hippophae; species Hippophae gyantsensis. The sequence goes on along the minus strand of CM061031.1, from coordinate 52,820,480 downwards.
CTTCTTTTAGAGCACCCAACAACCAAGTAATATCTTATAAAAATTGGGTGGGAATTTTCCAAGAGCCATGCTAACATTGACCATGAATTTCCATACTATAGGCGAAAAAGGGAGTTAAAACTCTACAAAAAAAAGTGATCAGCAAACAAAGTAACTCTACCTAGAAGAGGATTTCTCTAAACTATGTCTGGAACCTGAGGCATAAGAGTAATGGACTCAAGGATCCATAACATCTCCTTTATCATATCCAAAAAATGATATTCCATCTTAAAGTAACAACGATGCATAAAAAAGAACTAGGAATTACTCAAGTCAGTACCCATATGGCACAAAGGAATGTCAATCGAAAATTGAAAGATAAGTCAAGTCTTTATCACTTAAAGATCTTACTTACCCTGAACAAGCACACAAAAAACCCCATGAATAGAATTAGGGGGACCACAACGTTGGGATAGCTTGAGCCTATCAATCGATACAACTCTATCTTGGACGTTGTCATCAACCTAAGAGTTATCAATCAAAGGATTGTTAGCCAGAGAGTTTTTTATCAAAGAAATGACAACTAGAGAAGTGTCGACTAGAGAATCACCAATTATAGGACCATCGATAAGACCATTGCTAGCCCGACACATACAGATCAAGATGGACTGGCTAGGATGTCGTCAGTAGGTTTCCACTAGAAAAGGCTTCGTTGGCCATGCTTCTTCCTGACCTCCACTCGACCATACCAACCCTTGTCCACCTTGATATACACCCACGGTGGCTAGACCTAGTCTTGGACACCCATAGATCCAGTATCCATCACTTCTTGCATAGGAAGGCATGGTATAAATGTTATGGGGTGCAAAGTGTTTGTATAGTGAAATAATAATTATTCTACATTACATGCAAAATAAAAGAAGAAAAATATGAAAAATATATAAATAAGAATAATGGAAGAAATTACACTGGAGAATGCTCTCACACTTCTCTTCAATCCTTTTCATATCGAAGATGTGAGCTCCAAGAAATGATTATGAATTGTGAGGAGTTTAAGAAAATGAAAAACTTCTATATATAAAGGTAGATAAATATTCCCATCCACTTTTTCAGGGACGTATCCAATGGCCATAATTACTTGGCCTAAGGGCTCCAAGTCAAATATTTAAAATTAAAATTTACCTCCAAAAAGAGGAAGGATTGACTACCTAAGGACAAATGTTGACTTTGACATAACTTTCTAACCAAGAGTCCAATTGAAAATCTAGAAGTACCACAAGCGATAGAGAGCCACTGCTTATGTTTTGAATGACTAGACACGACATGAAATCCTTCATTTAGATAGGTATTAAAAAACATGAAAATGAGCCTAGTTTTACTAGTGTGAGTGAAAGGGGCCATGAACACCAGCATCGACAAAAACTATAATAAGACCTTCTTGTCTAAAGGCTTATGGGGGTTGATATTGGGTGTATTTTAGTATATCCCACGTGGAAAGCAAAAGGGTTATCCAAATCAATAAAGACGCCTATGGGCCAAGCCCAATAAACATTGAGTAATCAAATAAGCATTATCGCTTAATAATCTTAATAAAGAGAAAATAATTATCCCTAAATTATAATGAAAAAATAATTATAGATAGATGTCTACAATATTACAGCAAATCAATCATATTCTAGTAAGTAATAGTTACGAGGTTAACTATTCCCCCTAAATATATTGTCAATATGAAACAAGTTGAAGGGCTTAAATTTGATAACTCATACATAACTAGAGGTGTGTAAAGTTGGGTTGGTTGGTTTTGAACTAGAACTTTGATTAATCCAATTTAATCAGCTCTTAAAAAATAGAAATCAAATCAAACCAATTAAAAGTGTAAAATTAATTTAAATTGAATGAAAATTTTGGTTTGAGTTTGAAATTTTTGTTTTTCTTTGTAGATTGTAGTTATAAATTTTTGTTCCTTGAAAATAATCTTTCAATACAACCTATGCACATATGTTAATTTAAATATATCTATCTGTGAACACAAATATGATTATAAAAAAAATTAGGATTATAAATAATTAAATTTATATATTAAGTTTGAATTTTTAAATAGAAGAAAAGATAAACAATCTAAAAATAAATAAATAAAAAATAAATTAAATATAATAAAATTAATTTATATATATGACTTAGTTCGATTTTGATTGGCTGTGAAATTTAAAAACTGAACCAATCCATATTAGATCGGTTCTTCAAAATTTAAAATCAAACTAACTCAAAAATATTTTAAAATCGACAAAATTGAGTTGAGTTGATTTTTTTGGATAATTTTTGCACATTGTAAACATAATAAAGAATCATAGTCAAATACTCTTTTTTTTTGTAATCACATAACGAGACAATAAATCCCCTCTAATATTTATCATCTTGTTATTGATTTAAGCATTGAATGATCAAAAATTATTTCTCTCATATAATGGTATGAGAAACTAATGTTTTGTTTATTTGACCGATCGATGAAGAATAATCTTTTTTAATGTTGACAAAAATTAACATAATATTTTTAAAAGAAAATTAGATGTAAAATTAATTTTATTATTATATGATATATTTTTCGTATATAAATGATTTAAAAACATGTTTTTTAAATTATTTATTAAGAATAAAAAAATATTTATATGATATTATTTTTATTAATTTATTTTTAAGTAGAGATACAACTAAATGAGATCAATATAAATAAAAAACAATAATGAAGGATGAATATCAAATTGCGATGGTGGGCTTACCACAACAAATGCATATATATGATTGAACGAACCATATGCTGCCGAGTCAGCAGTATAAACAATGAATTCTTATCTGGAATCTTACGTGGCCCAATTAGGTAAAGAGCTGGAGTACCAAAACTTTCTTAACTGAAGTAGAGGAGTCCAACTCGTCAAAGTTTCAGTTTAAACTATAAAGAACAAAGTAGAAGCCACCATTGTTTGTTGATTTTTGAAGTTTATGGGAAAGGAAAGAAACACACTTTTGTGGAAGGTTGAACCTTCAGTGGACGCGTTTATGTTTTATTCTTTTAGAGTTTTCTGCACGTGCTCACACGACTGAGATTTGGTAAACTATCAGTTTATTTTGAACGTGTCAGGCCAAGGCTAAGGCACAAGCAAGAGCCTTAGTCCAGGACTCCAGGTGGTAATTTTTTTAAATTTTTTTTCCCCCACCCTCTCGTCCTTGTTATATTTTCGTTCTCCGCATTCCAATCCGTGAATCACTGTCTCTCTTTGAAAAGAGCCCACAAAACGATCTGTTTGGGTCGCTTTCGTACTAAATTCCCGAATTATTTAATTTCTGGTTCACCGGTGAGGTTTTGATGCTCTGTGAGCTAGGTTTTGCCACATGGACACAGAGAATCCAGCGAATTTTACATACATGGGAAGGAATTTCAGCGATCTCAGTATCGGCGATGAGTCGTCGGCTTTCAGCGAATGTAACAGCGACAGATCTGGAGAATTTCCGACGGCTTCGTCGGAGAGCCGACGGTTATTGATTGCCTGTGCTACGGAGAACTCCGACGATCTGATTCGTCAGCTTGTATCTGACCTGGAGTCCTGTTCGATTGACGAACAAAAGCAAGCGGCTATGGAGATCAGACTCCTAGCGAAGAACAAATCAGAGAATCGAATTAAGATTGCCAAAGCTGGTGCTGTTAAGCCTTTAATTTCACTTCTATCTTCTCCCGATCTTCAGCTTCAAGAGTATGGTGTGACAGCAATTCTGAATCTCTCCCTCTGTGACGAGAACAAGGAATTGATTGCTTCCTCAGGAGCTATCAAGCCTCTAGTACGAGTACTCAAAACTGGAACATCGACAGCTAAGGAGAACTCAGCTTGTGCTCTACTTCGTCTCTCGCAATTAGAAGAGAACAAAATCGCTATAGGGCGGTCAGGAGCAATTCCACTGCTGGTGAATCTCCTAGAATACGGAGGGTTTCGCGCGAAAAAGGACGCATCAACTGCTCTATATTCACTCTGTTCGGTTAAGGAAAACAAGATCAGAGCCATCCAATCGGGAATTATGAAACCTTTGATTGAATTAATGGCGGATTTTGGATCAAATATGGTTGATAAATCCGCGTACGTGATGAGCGTATTAGTTTCTGTGACGGAGGCGAGAACGGCGTTGGTCGACGAAGGCGGTATTCCGGTATTGGTGGAAATAATAGAAGTTGGTTCCCAGAGGCAAAAGGAGATTGCGGTGGCGATATTGTTACAGGTTTGTGAAGATAGTGTGGTCTACCGTACTATGGTGGCTCGGGAAGGCGCGATTCCACCTTTGGTTTCTCTATCCCAATCCGGCACAAATCGCGCCAAGCAAAAGGTGAGGTTTTTCCTATATTCCCTACTTCTCAGTTGTCAATTTTCGTCCTCTCGGAGTCTTGTGTCTGACGTGGCGACGGTCCTTTTTGGGAAGCGCAATTTTTTTCGATGGTATTTTATATAAAAGAATTTAATTAAATATAAAAGTATGCTAAACTGTTGAAATAAAATATATATATATATATTCTCACATTAAGGTTTTTTTTAAAATAATATTAGGGACACAGTCAGCCACGTCAGTTGATTTCGAAATTGCCTATTATTGCATGAAGCATTTCCTCTTTCTTTATAAAAAGTTTTTTTTTTTTTTTTTACTCTCTATATTTCAAATTGAAATGAGAAAAATACTTCTATCACACAATTGTTGGAGATTAGGGGTGGTAATTCCTCAGCATGAGCAGTTCATCACGCTTAAATTATAATTTCATTAATTATTATAATTATAAATAATTTATATGATAAAATATTTTATTGTGTAAATAAATATAAACACACACAATTGTCACACGTATTGGAGATATTATAGCATTTTTCTAAAATTTTGTAAAGTTACAAGTAGTTTGGCCCCAAAAAAAAACAATTGGAGGAATTGCTTAATGTAAAGTTTATATAATTTCTTTTAATCTGGTCTTTGACTTATGAAACCCGGTGATTCAGAGAAAGAAGACCCAATTCCACAATTATGTCCTATTCACCATGAAAGTTTCCAAAATGCCTTTTTTATTGGGTAAATTTTTTTTATTTAGTTTAGGGAGAAAGCAAGAGAACTCCCTTACATTTTGAAATTTATTTCGTTTAGTCTCTAAATTGTGAAAAATGTTTTCAATCCTTTTAAAAAAAAATTATATTATTTGAATAATTTTTATATTAAAATATTATTATTTTTAATTTGTTAGAGCTCAACGAAATAACGACTATTTGGAAGGATAAATGTAAAATTTATTATGATATTATTAAATAAAAATCAACAATAATAGTTTCTAACTAAAAGTTATTTAAATATGTATTTTTGTTTAAAAAATTAATAAAAATCAATAAAATATTAAATAAAAAAAATAGAGAGAATTATCAAATATTAAAAAAAAAAGCTAAAAGTTTCATATGAATTTATTTTGTTATCGTTAATTATAGTTTTAATTGCGTTTAAATAACTTAAATTAAAAAAAATTATTTTAATAAATAGATATTAAAATAATATTAATTTTTAGTAATGGTTAATAAACACTTTTTACAATTCTTAATAACTAAACCAAAACTAATGCTTATTTTGAAGACTTGACTTTTATCTTTATTTTATTATTTACTTATAGATAACATTTGTTTAATCGGATTATTTTATTATTTTTCTCTTGAGTTTATTCGGACTGCTTATATTCAATTGAGGTGTGTCTTACGTAGAGTGGGGTGTTTTTTGTCGTTAATTTGTCTTTGGTGTGTATTTTTATGGGAACAGGCAGAGACATTGATAGAACTTCTACGGCAACGAAGATCCGGCAACACCGCTGCCAGAGCCTCAGACGGGTCAACGTAATTGCTTCTTACCTTATCATACAGCCTTGCTCATTTCCATGTTCTCAAATTCTCAAACAGTAAAGCCTTAACATATGTGTTACCTAATACACAAAATTTGTGTTTAAAGAGAAACTCCCTTAGCCTGTAAATATATCTGTGTTAAACAGATTAGCTTTGTAAAGTTTGTGAAAAAAAAGGTATCCAAGTTTGATTTTCATTTTGGTTTAATAAACTTATTTCATGTTACGAGCAATATTAATTTTTATCCACATTATATTATATCGTGTGTTAATATAATTTAAAAAAATTAATTAATTTTTAAATTTTTAAAATAATTATAATATAATATTTGATATAAAAAAATATAGATATAAAAATGTAATCTTATTTAAGAATTAAGAGTAGTAATTTCTGATATGATTTGATAACACTATAAAGTACAACTAGAACATGAAGTAACTTGATATGATATAATATAATTTATTATAATATATTTATTAAATAGATCAAATATGATATAATACGATAATTTAAATTAATTTGTTAAATTAATATTTTAATATTATATTTTTCATTAAATTGGATACAATATAAATCTAATGAATTGGATACAATATTTTTTAACTAAAATAACTATAAAAATATTTTTTTAATAAATTGATCCAACACATTTATTTATCAAAATAAATTAACATGATTGATACAATTTACCATCTTTAGTCTTATTATCCGAACAAAATTTGTTCCTAATAACAATATTTTTATTTTTAGTAATCTTAAAATATTAAATTAAGATATAAAATATTTAATAATTTAATATTAGTATTTTTTTGTGTAAATATCAATTTCTTATTAGTATTTATATAATATTAGTTTCTCAGGCGGCTTACTTTGTAATTATTAGCATTTAGTATTATTAATTAGATATTTCAATACCAATTTAATTTTTTTGGGTAGGACAATAACCGAGAAAAGCAACTATTTAATCAATAAAAATGGTAGGTGATAAAGAAAAATAAAGTCTGGAAGAGTCGCTGGGTGGAATGTATCTGTCTGTGGTGTTTTCTTTCGCTTTGAGAATTAGATATTTTAAAATAAAATATAAAATACAAAGGAAGGAGAATCTTTTTTCTAGTCCACGAGGTTCGCGTGCACGAAGGTGAGGTAATTTTGTTATATAGTAGCATTCAGATTTAATTAATATAAATTAATCATCAAAACTAACAATATTATAATAATATATTTTGTTATAATCTTAACAAAAATTAAATAATTATAATTTTATTTAATAAAAATAATAACATTAAAATTTAATTAATATTATTAATAAAATAAATATTTAATATATTTTTATTATAACAATAAAAAATAAATAAAAATTAACGCGATTATATTATTATTATAAATTACTTGTATCAATGTGTTTTATATCACTAATAATACTTAAAATAACACATTAAACGTTAAAAATAAGATAAGATTCAATTAATTTTTAAAATAGATAAAATATTTATTTTTTAAAACATTTTACATTTATTAAAGTATAATTAATTTAAGTATAAACATTTGTTTAGATTTATGTATATTAATTATAAAATATTTTGGATGTTAATAATATGAAAATTATTAATAATACCTAAATTTTACTTATATTATAATACAAATTATTTATATCTTACATAATTATTAAGTAAAATGAATGAATTTTTATTTTTTAAATACTTTTTTACATATCATATTATAAATAATATAAATATATGTATTTAGTATTTCTCTAATAGTATTTAAAATCATATTTTCTCGATATTTTAAGTTATAAAAAATGCTAAATATATTTTATCTATTATATTTTTTAAGAATATTTTATAGAAAAAAATTTAATCTAATAACTACTAAATAATATATTATAATATTGAATGTAACATGACTCACTTTTGACATGACGGTGTATACTTATGAAAATTTATAGATAAAAATTAAAAAATATATATTATACAAATATGTAATAAATTTATAAATAAAAATGAAAAATAGAAGACTTTGTTATAACAGTAAATGTTTTATTTATATATTTTTCTAGCACAAAATATATATATGCATGATTTGAAACCATGTTACACGATGAACATGTAATTTTCGTGTAACAATATTACAGTTATTTTTAGCGGTTGGTAGTTCAGTAGTATCAAATATAGGTCCCAGTCATCCTCTTTTACAAAGTGATATTATGATATATTATTTTAATCATATTTTTCACTTTTTTCTTTTTGAACTTTATTGATTAGTTTTAAAAACGTGACTCCATCCTCCAGTCTTCTATCTTAATACTCTCAATAAAAGCAATAATGAAATACTGTTGTTTGTTAGGCCAATAATAATAATAATAATAATACAGTTAGGTTTTTCATTTTCTTATTCCCTTCAGAAAATTATCTCATTAATTACACAGTGATCTATTTTATTTTTATTTTTTATTTTTTTGTTTTAAATCATTAAATTTTTTAAAAGTGTAAAATAAATGCAAATTTTACGTTTCAATTTAATATTGAAGAAAATTTGTACATGTTATGCACAAGATTTGTTTTTATCCCATGATAAATTTGGGTTTTCAAATTATTATCTTTTATTTTCCTTATTATTTTTTTTATTTGGGTAAAAAAAATTTAATATTTACCAAAATATGTTATAAAATGAAAAGTCTATATTATAAATTTGTGATAACAAAAAAATTAGATAATTAAATAAAATTTATCTATATTAAGATTATTATCCCTTATGAATTATTTAATTATTTTAATTATTATTTAAAATTTTATTAGTTACTTTATAATTATCTAGCTTCTTATTTTTACACGTAATATTCTTCTTATCTATTAGAATAGAAGGAAGGAATATGAAAAAAAAAATATCACGAACGATAAAGTGAAACAAATAAAAATGTATTACAGTTATATCAACAAGAAGAGCATTTTGACTATAATTTTGTACAATGTATAAAGTGGGTATTGAATTTGGGTAGAGCTTTTGGAGAATTGAAGAACAAGAAGAGCAAGAGTATAGACGAAATATTAAACAAATAAATAAAAGAAAACAATTGAAAAACTCACGTTTACAAAACAAGTAATATATATATATATATCAAAATGCAATGATGTTTGAATTTATCACTCAAAATAAAAGAATTAATCAATATTACGTTATTTCGTTTAACATTAAAATAAAATAAAAAATAATATAAATTATCTTAATATCTTTATATTTAAAAAAATTTAAATAATATCATTTAATTATTATATTTTCCTCAGATAAATATTTTTAATTTTTGAAGTTAAAAAATATATATATATTTTTTAATATTATAAAAAAGTAAATATATGTCTTTTTTTTAGAATTAAAAATAAGAAAACATATATCAAAAAGCTGAAAAAAAAAAGAAACCATAGGTTTAAAAATCAAGATGCAATCTGGAACCTCCTATTACCATCTTCAACAAATACTGTACCATTCATTTGCAAAATTACAGAGAAAATTTCAGCTAATTCTATAAGAAAGAAAATTTAAAATTACAGAAAGTAGCAGATTCCATAAAACAGCTCATTTAAATTTTATGGAGCTAAATTTAGTGCGCCTTGTTTTTATTTTTTAGTCAGTTGGGTTGAACTATTTACAATAATTTACATTTTTAAAATTTTATAATTAAAAAAATTGAATAAAAAACAGAATATAATGAAATAAAATATAATATTAATTTATTCTTTTATTATCTAGTTATTTGTTCTCTTTTTATTCATATCATTAACATAAATTCATCTATTATTTCTCTAGTTTCTTCTATATCTTCCATTTCTCTATCATATTCTATATTATTTTGATACCAAGCCAACCAAAACTTTTTTTCTTAAACAAAATGACCTATCTATCCCTATATTAAAAACAAAAACTGAATTTTTTTCTTATATCTGATTAGAAAAAGTTGTTGTATCTGAATTTTATATTAAAAAGTCTTTTTTAATAGTTATAATTTATAATAGACAATTTAGAGCATAAAACAAAAAAATATCACCAACTACAAAGTGAAACAAATAAAAATGTATTATAGTTATATCAACAAGAAGAGCATTTTAATCGTAATTTTGAACAAGCTATAAAGTGGGTATTGAATTTGGGTAGAACTATAATAGAATTCAAGATCAAGAAGAACAATAGAGTCAAGAAGAAAAAATAAACAAATAAATAAAAGACAATAATTGAAAAACTCAAGTTTACCCGTAGATAAAAAAATATATGTATATCATGTGAGGGTGAAAAGTAAAATTTATACTTATTTTGTATCTTTTAAAATGCTATAGATGCTCCATAAAAAAAAGAAGAAGATTAAAGTGCTCCATTTCAAAATCAAATGGATCGCTAGAGTCCTTCATCCTCCTTAAACAAAGTTCAAACATTTAAATACCACTACTATAAAAAAAGGGTAGAATCGATGTTATGATGTAGTATCGGTTAATGTGGTGAATCAATACTACGTTTTACGTAGATTTTTTTTTAAATGTAATTTATAATTGCAATTTTTTTTAGATCTATTATTATTTTATTTGACTCTTTAAAATTTAAGTTGGATATATATATATATAGTATAATTTTTTCTTTTTTTTAGACAATTGGTTTTTAAAATTATATAATTTTGTGTATTTGTTTAGATATTTAAATTTATTTACGTCCGTACAGTATATCTTTATTTAATTTTGTGTATTTGTTTGGATATTATTTTAAAATTATTTTTTTTCTTTTTTTATACTACATATATATATTCAAATTAAATTTTAAAGAGTTCAAATAAAATAATAATTGACAAAAAAAAATTCAATTTTAAACTGCATGGATAGCATCGATTTACCTCGTCAACCGACGCTACGTCCTACGTGTATTTTTTTTTATGAAAAAAATATAGTTTACAATTGAAAATATTTTTAGGTACAATATTTTTTTAGGTCAATTATTATTTTATTTGACTCTTTAAAATTTAAGTTGGATATATATATTATATAATTATTTTTTGAGACAATTGGTTTTTAAAATTATATAATTTTGTGTATTTGTTTGGATATTTAATTTTATGTATGTACATATAGTACATCTTTATTTAATTTTGTGTATTTGTTTGGATATTATTTTAAAATTATTTTTTCTTTTTTTATGATATATATATATATATATATATTCAAATTAAATTTTAAAGAGTTCAAACAAAATAATAATTGATCAATTAAAAAAAATTCAATTGTAAACTGTGTGGATAGCATCGGTTGACGGGGTGAATTGACGCTATACACGTGTGTAGCGTCAGTTCGCCACGTCAACCGACGCTACGTCACGTTTATTACCATTTCTCTTTCTCTTCTTTCTTCTTCACAAACAGAATTCCAAATTTCAATTTGTGCAGCAACCTCCTTTCGCCTAAAACCAAGCTCATCCTCCATTCTTTCTCAATTTTCGACCACTTTCGACCACTATTTTCAATGTTGTTTTGTGGGTTATATTCCTCTTCTCGTTATCTTTCATATCCTCTATTTTTTTAGCAAAATACTCAAATTTTTATACTCATTTTCTCACTTTTTCTCACTTACAAAACATCTATTTCTTCTTCATTTCCTTCATTTACTCTTGTAAGTATTTTTATTAATCCTATGCACTTATTATTCAGTTTGCTTTACTTTTTGTATAAATATTTTATTTATGTATGTTTTGTATTATGCTTGTTATTACATGTTTGACTTATTTTCTGTGGAAATAATATCTGCATGTTGTGGGTTTGAGGGACTATAATATTTACCATATGTGGATAAATTTATTTACATATAAATAATTATATTTTATTAAGTAAAAGTAATACAATTGTAAAATGATTAAAATGATAAATATTTTGTATTATGTATGTTTTGGTATATATTCTAATAATTAGGGAATTTATATATAATAATACTTGAAATATATTGATTGGATATATAATTAATATGCTTAATTAATGTCATTCATAGAAAATGGACAAATCTTGGATGTTAAAGTCTAGAATTGAGCAGGACTACATTTTTTGGAGTTGAAAGTTTCATATAATTTGCTTACAGAAATAGTAATACTGGAATTAGTATGATTCAATGCCCATATGTTAAATGTAAAAATGAGTGATTTCATGAATTTGACGAGATTAAGTATCACTTTATCCGCAGTGGTATTCTTTTGAGCTATAAATGTTGGTATTATCATGGAGAAAATATTTATAATACTCATGGGGAAGAGATAAATAAGAATGTGAGTGGATTACATACATCTTATCATAATGTACAGATAGAAAATATGTTTCATGGTGTTGAAGATGAACTATGTGAGGATGATCTCAAAACCTTTAAAAAATTTCTAGAAAATGACGATGATTCTTCGTCATGGACTCGAAGTGATTGTGAAGGAATATATATATATATATATATATACGATCAATAACCTAATTAAACATAACATATGTTCTATATTGTTGTAATAACTCTTATATATATATATATGTGTGTATGTTCTTAAAATTAGCAATTTATTTATATTTCTTCATTGTTTACATATATTTCATGGATCCATTGGGGCATTTGAAAAGAATTGGTTGGACGAATATATTTGATGCTCCACTTAACCTAGATGATAGAGTACTTATTCTATTTGATGCTACTGGTAATCCAATAGAGAACCTATGTAGGAAGCTAAATTGGGTAGACCGGTTACCCGAACTGAATTGTACATAGAAACAAAGACTCCCAAAATGAAGAAGTCAAGACTGATGACTAAGTGAGGAGAAGAACAACTAAATAAGTTGGTTAATAATTTTGGTTGATACAAAGTCTTAATGATTTTTAATAATTGATGTAATAATGCATGATATGTTTGTGTGCTTTATTATTTGTAGATAGTTGTTCAAGAACAAATATCTAGGGGTGAAATAATCGAAGAGCCTGGGAGAGATGCTCTATATCATGCATTCAGACACGACTATCCTGGTCGTGTTAGGGGAGGTAGCCAATATGGAGTATTTTAACATTACAAAACAAAAGCCTCAGACGGTCAGTAAGGAGAAGTACATTAAAATTGAAGAAGAACTCAACTTCTTTAAGGCCTCAATGTTAAGTGAGATTTCCACTATAAAAAATATCAACCACAACACATGTCAAGATGACATCATTCTACAACCAGGGCATGCCATATTGGCCAAGCATGCAACCATCCATGTCAGGCATGCCACTCACACAATCTCATGGATGGGATATAGTCATCCTATTGGTCCTACCTATATGCCAGGAATGCATATACAATCAAGTAGTGGTTCATTTTCTCAAATGCAATCTGCGCATTCTTACCATTAATCAAATCACGATGAACGTTTTGGTGAGAATGTACATCCAATAGCTACTCCATATGGGAGTCCTCCTCTAATTGATGAATCATATATGGTAAGATTTTAATTTTTAGTGTATATAATCTATTATTTTTATTTCTTATTATATGTTTTATTTATTATATATAACACTTAAATTTTTTACAGAATATGAACTATTTCTTGAAGCATCCTTCATTAATAGACTTTGTTGCTATTGGAACGGTACAACAATTGAGCGATGATCGGATGATTCATAATCAATTTTTGCCTAATCATTCATGAATAGTAATTGATCAATCATTGCTTCATGATTTTCCACTACCTGTGCCTTCTGATGCTACCACAGTCCAAGAGGCGGTTGGACAGTATGTGGCTTGGCCTTTGATTCAAGTTGTTTTAAATTTTGACATGATACTATTTTTTAATTTAAAAGATAACACTTCTTTACTACTATTATTTTATTATATGTTTTATTTACTACTATTATTTTATTATATGTTTTATTGTTACTAACATACATAATACTTTTTTAGTCTATTATACCATAACTCTTAAATGCGGCACATTTAAGAGATACGAAGCAAGTATCTCGTGCTAAATCTATGTCTAGTGGTCAATCATCATGCACCAAGTCATTTAAAAAGAAGCCTTAAAAAAGTATAGTTATGATTATGCTTTAAACTTCAATAGAAATCTTGGCACTTTGATGACTATTGTTGCGAGGGCATCTAGCATAAATGATGGATGGGCTGTGCCACTTCTTATAGAAATTTCTGGTGTAGACCTCGGCCAAACTTATATATCGATCGAGTGTATATTGCAACTATTTGAATATCAAATGATTGATTTAAGTATAATTCAAGTGTGAACAAGGTGAGTCCTCAATCTATTTAATTTTCTTTCATTTATATAGAACATATATAATTATATTTATATTATTTAATTACTTATATATATTTATTCTATATAGGGCATGTTATTATCGCCTTCAAGATAATCATTCATCACATTTAGCAATGTTCTATGATTCTTCATATGTCAATCAATATCAAGAGAAGGATGTTAGCATCAGAGCTAAACAATTATTCATATGTCAATCAATATCAAGATAAGGATGTTAGCATCAGAGCTAAACAATTATGTGATAAGATATTAACGTTTAACAGAAATCAAAAGTTGATAATCCCTTAGCCACTAAGGGTTGAACAAGGCTAAGATAATTGGATGTTGGTAATCCTTGATCTATTCAATAATCATACTTGATACTGTGACTCAACTTCCATAGAACTGAGTAAAGATACAAAAGCAGTTGTTGAAATGTAAGAGTTATAGCTAGCTATTAGTTTCTTCTATTATTTTTTGTAATATTTAATAAAAAACTAACCGTTTTAAACCTTAATAGGGCATGAAAGTTATGGAACAAGTTTAGGGGCATTGCCCTTAAAAAATCTCATAAGCTTATATGGACAAAAGTTATGGTATGTACAAGCGAATATTAATAATTTTATTAATTTTACTATTGAATAATAAAGATGTTCGAATATGGAAAATCATATACACTTTTTTTTATAAGTTCCACAACAAAATAATGAAGTCATGTATGGTTATTATGTCATAAAGTTTATGAGCGAAATCATCAAAAATATCAAATTTCAATTGATGATGTGGTAATATCTTTTACCCATATACAAATTTTTTTTAACATATTTGAGTTATTTTTTGCAAATACATGAAATTACATTCTTATTTTGATTTTAAACACATGTAGTTCTTTGGTTGGAACAAGACGGGCTATGACTAGCAAATTTTTGATGATTTAAGAGAGGAATGAGCAGAACACATGGTTCAAATTATATCATCACAAGAAGAATCAGGAGAAGATTCTGATGATCTTGAATAGCATATGACAACATAATAGTAATTTTTTTAATGATTTAATTTCTCAATTTTTGTGTTTGAAGTCCTTTGTTTGATGGATGACTATGTGCTCATGTATATAAGGGAATGCATTATTTTATGGACCTATTTTTGGCCTAAACTTCATCTCATCTCTCTTGCCTATTTTCCTTATGATAACATCATGGTAGAATTTTATTAATCATTTATCTATAAATATGAAGTTATCTGGAATCTCTGCTGGTATTTTTAATGCTATAATGATCTCTAAATATGAAGTCAGATGTAACTCCTATTTTGTTACTTGGCTTGTATGAGTTTTGGTGCCCATAAACGTATTACAAAATTGTTCCATATGTTTAAGGGCACTAAAACTCATACAAGCCAAGTAACGTATCAGAGTTACACTTGATTTCATATTTAGAGCTCATTATAGCATTAAAAATACCAGTAAAGATTCCAGATAACTTCATATTTATAGATAAATGATTAATAAAGTGCTAATATGAGTTCGAAGGGATAAGGTTATTATTATATCACTAGGATGTCGCTGTGATAATCTCTTTTTGATGCTATATTTATAATGATTTAATTTCTCCATTCGTATGTCTCTGAAGTTTAGAATGCTTGTTTGATGGATGTTTACGTGCTCATGTATGTAGGGGAATGAATTGTTATATAGATCAACTATTTTTTGCCCAGTTTTCTTGTCACAATGCAATATTTTTGCCTATTTCTTATCCAATATTTTAACATATAATTTAGGTTATATCTTATCCTATATTTTAGGACATATTTTAAAAACATTGAAGCACATGGAAAAATACTAAGTGATAATTTCTTAAATTGATTCAAGTTTAAATTAATATTTTAATTTGAATCCCTAGCCGCTCGACTGATCCAATCTAGGCTCAATTAATCGATTGAAACCCTTTTTGATCGATCTAGCAACAATTAAAATAAACACAAAATCATAAGTACAATTGATTCTCGATTAATCAAATCCCTCAATTGATAGAACCCAACTTCAATCGATCTAGACCAATTTGAAAATCAACCGGAGATGACGTAGATCATACACGATCAATACTTGATCTATCTACCTTCTCGATCGATCTAGGTACTACCTAATCAATTAAGAAACCTATATATTAAATGTTTCTATGTGTCTAATATGAAATTCAACATGCTTAAGAATAAGAGTATATCTGAAACATGTTTACTTGAAGTTTATAAGTTTCTTTAACTTGAATGGTGATCTTGAAAACGTGCCTAGCAATAGGGTATTAACACGTTAACTAATTTCCAAACTCGGATCGAACGTTGTGCTGACAAGTGGAATGTGTTTCGTCCTTCTCACATGCGACGTAATGTGATTCGCTCTCCGTTCTTGCTTGGCATGCCACGTGGAAGCTCTTGATCGGTCATGCGTTAAAAATTCATCAAAAATTCTAGGAAAATCCCAAAAAATTCCAAAAATTATATTTTCACCCTTTTTGACTAAAACGTTTTATTTTAATTTTTTTGGCCATAAAAATATTATTTATTAAATAAAATAAATAAATATTAAGTAAAGTACACTAATGACTCTATTTTCATAGAGTCATCACACCCCAAAACTTAACTCTTTCCTTGTCCTCAAGCAAAGCTTGACCTCAAGTAAAACTAAGTATAACTAAATAAAATAACTTGGGTAGTATATTCATAAATATACTTCCATTATTATATGCATATTTCACGAAAACTATCCCTCCCAAAAGTCATACAATCTTATGATAAAGAGATTCACATATTCATCAATCAACGTTCCATCAATACAAGAATATGCAAGGTTATTGATAAATTGATTCGTGTGTGTGTGATGCACATGATATCATCCAATGCACTCATGAAATAAACCTATATGAGCATGCTAATCAATTCAATCTTAGAACAAGTCTTATAAGTCTATTTTTCACACCCCTCTCCACTAATATAAATATGCACTTATCTCAAGATCAATAAGGACTTTACATGATTGTATTATAAGGCTTAGGTAGGGGTTAATAAATTAAAATATTTTAGGCTCTTTCCACACCTTAGCTTTCTTTTTTTTCATCATGTACGTTTTTTTACTGTAATTGAGCTTTTACTTTATATTTCAGTGCACCCTCTTTTGTCATTCTTTTCATAATATTTTATTCCACATATCTTTTCTCTTTTTTTTTGTAACTTCACAATACTCCCAAACTTATTTTCAATTCTATTTTCTTTTTCTTTAGAGGGATAATTATGTTGAGTTTTTCTTCTTTTTTTCTCTGTTTTTAGAGGGTGCATTACATTTCGCCTTACTCTATAGTATAACACATGATTGTATCTTATTTTTTTCTTTTCATACAAGCTAAAGGTTCAAGGGTAAAGGTAATACTTATTAGTTAGGCAATAAATGTGGCTTAAAAATATGAAAGGTTCTTTGGTAGGTGTTGTGTGTTTTACAACATACAAAAACGTGCAAGTATACACGGTCACAAGTAATAAGATTTGTAAGTAAAGATCGTTCCCACGGAAATTTGTTACTATAGTTTATTGAGTACTAAAATTGTATCTCTCTGATTTTATCCAAAACAATCGTTGATTAATAAAAAAGTAACATAAGAAAATAAAAGAAATCTAGGATTGCAATTTTTCACCAAACTAATCCACTCAAATAATGTTATTTTCTTTTGATTTATATTTTTTAGTACATTTAATTTCTCAACCGAAAACTTCTTTTTTTATTATTCATACATCTCTTCCGAGCTCCGTATAAACACACCTCGTTAAATTAATTCACTATATCTCTATGAGAATTAAATTTAATAAGATTCATTAAGTTCTAAATTTTCAAATGGCCACACATACAATTAGGGTATATTCCTATCCTTCATCATACATGTCATTCTATTTACGAGCAATATACACACAAATGCCTCTTCCAAGTTTATTCATGTGCCACGGATCGTTTTGATAAGATTCGTAAATAATCAAAAAGCATTAAGCACAAAATAGAACGAACAAATCGAACGTCTTATAAATCTATCAAAAATAATTAAAATCAAAACTTCATAAATTTAGATCAAATGCAACCCTAGAAAAATTAAATTACTTCATAAATTAAAAATAAAAATTACAACATATAGAGAAAATTAAGATGAAGAAGAAGGAAAATTAAAACAACACTTAGAACAAATATTTGGCACACACAGAACACAACAAAAGCCAAAAAATGGCTTCTGCGTGTTCTGCCATCCAAAACCGAGCAACACAAGAAAACTAAACTCTACCCAAAACTCCAAAACTTTCGAAAACTAAAACTACAAAAAACTCCAACTAAAAAAACTCTTTAACTCTATCATCTTATCTCCTATTTATAACACAAAATTTCTAAAAAAATACATTTAAAAATATATTTTTTATACACGCGGGGAGACAAATAATGATGGAGAAAATAATTTAAAATTACGAGTGGGGGACAAAAATGTATCGAAAATGGAATCGAAAAACTGAGTGGAGATGCTCCGCGTTTCTGTTTTTATTTTCCTTCCACGCTGCCACGTGTCGCGTTCTGATTCGTGGAAACAATTAGTAGGACACGTGGCAGCATTTCATTCGTTGAAGGGAATGGGCGCACGCAGAAACAGAAGCACAGGATTGGGGCGCCGAGAAAGTGCGACAACGGCTGGAACGGGGGGTTGATTCAGCGCGGTCGCGCTCATTGTAACATGCCACGTTTCGGAAGATGATTTGCTGAAATATTAAATGGGAAACGTGGCCGATTCTGGTTCGTGGAATAACCGGGCGCACGTGAATCGACCGCACTGGAAAAGGCACGCGCGAAGGTGGGGGACAGGTCTGCACAGCGTCAGATGTGGGTCCCACGCTGCACGCCGGCCTGCGCGGCAGGTGGGCCCCACTCGGGCGCCGAGCCACGCGATAAAGGAATTCCCTGCACCCACTCTCCTTGGTCGGGTTGAAGTGCACGCGTGCATCCGAACCGTTGATGCGTTGATCTGACGGTCCACGATGAAGCGTGGATAACGCCGCATGGAATTTCTCTCCTGCGAAAAAAAACTAACTTTTATTAATTATATTTTCACCCACAAATATATTTCAATTACATTTTAAACTTTGTTTAATTGCAATACAGCCCTTTTTATAATTTAAATTAAATTTTAAACTTTTAATAATTGAAATTAAGCCCAATTTTAATTTAAATTATATTTTCAACTTTTATAAATTGCAATTAATCTCTCTTTTATTTGAAATTATATTTTTGGACACAAATTTGCCATTAAGAACATTTTCGATACAATTTATTTAATTTTCTTAAAATTTAGAAAAAACAGTAAATCCTAATTTATTAAACTAAAATTAACTAAAAATAGAGAGAATCTAGCAATTATAATTAATAAAATAGGTGAAAATAACTATATAAAATACAGTTATCAGTAGGCTCAAATGAGTGACTAAAGATATTAACAATGGTTAGCTTGAAAGGCTTAATCGATCTAAATAAAGCCTAAATTATTTCTTTTGCTAAATACTATTTAGGATTTCGCCTCAAGAGATGATCAAATAGATTCTACAACTTTGTAGATTTCATCAACTCACATAACTCACTACAAATTTTCTCTCATTAAGAACACCAAAATCAATCATGAACTTGTGCATACAAATTTAAATCAATCCAATCAAAACTAGCAAGCATATCACATGATTAATGTAAATATATTAACAAAAATGTTTCATTCCTTATCTTAGTCATGGCACCCAATTTTTATCATTGAGTTCATATGTTTCATATCAAGTATGTATGCATTTAGTTTCCATATATTTATCAATTTATACCCAAACCATGATTAAAAACAAACTAAAAATTAAAAAAAAATCCTAAAAATTTAAAATGCATACTAAATACTAATATAGAGAATTAAGTTCCCTCCCCAAACTTAAATTACACATTGTCCCCAATGTGCACATATAAATATAAAAAGGTAAAAAAAAGAAGAAAATTCCCTTAATCATGGCACACCATATCTGTCACTGAAATGCTCATTATTGTTGCACCATTGCTCTCTACATTTATTCACCTACAAAAAAAAAAACAATGAAAATATAAGTAAAATAATATTGGGTTGCCTCCCAATGAGAATCACGTTTAACGTCCTTGACTAGACGGTCATATTAAGTCCTAAGACACATCCTTTTTGTGTCCATTTACTTTTGAGTTTGCCTGGAAATAGTTTGAGTCTTGATTTCTTCAATAATACCTTATATCCTAGATTGCAAATATGGTGCTCCATTCTCTTCTCATGCAATATTTTTGTTTTCTTTTTGAACTTTTTGACATTCTTATAAGCACTCCATCGTAACTTATCCAATTTATGTATTTCTAATAGCTTTTTCACCTCTCCATTGGACTCTTTCACTTTTATACTTGACTGGGGATAGGAGGGTAAAAGTGTAGGGTCTAAACTTAGTGGCTATTCAATTAAAGGTTTGAGTTTATATCATATCTCAAATTTTTCCATAATCTCTTTTGATACATAAATGAGAGGGGCGACCTCCAAAAAGTTCACACAGTCTACAATGTTAACCTTCGATGCCATACTTTCAAAGTTATAATAGGTTGAGCTGTTTTCTGGTGAGTTTATGTCCTTGTTTATAGCATCATATGTAACAATCTTAAGTGTGGGTGACTCAATAGATTCTTTTAAACTATTCCTACATTCATTAACATTTATCCTTAAACATTCATTAACATTTATCCTTAAACATTCATTAGCATTATCAATATCAGGGGGTTTAGATTCTTTAAAAACTTTAAATATTACTTGTTAATCTTGCACTCTCATTGTAAGTTCACATTTTTGTACATCAATAAGTATTTTTTTGATTGCTAAGAATGGACGACCAAGTATGATAGGAATGTCACGGTTCTCTTCCATGTCTAGCATAATAAAGTCTACCAGATAGATGAATTTGTCTACTTGTACTAGCAAATCTTCTACCACACATCGAGGTCTCTTAATTAATCTATCTTCCATTTGTAATGTTACTAAAGTGGGTTTGGCTTTACCAACTCCCAATTTCTTAAAGACCGATAATAGCATGAGGTTAATGCTAGAACCTAAGTCATATAGTGCCTTACCAAAACGGATGTTCCCAATAGTGCAAAGGATGTCAAAACTACCTGGATCTTTTAGTTTTTATGGTAGTTTTCTATTAAGGATGTCACTACAAACTTTAGTCAAGGTTATTGTTTCATGATCTCCAAGCCTCCATTTCTTTGATCGTATATCCTTCATGAATTTGGCATAAGATGACATTTTTTCAAGTGCCTCTGCAAATGGTATGTTTATGTGCAGCTTTTTGAAGACTTCTAAAATTTTTGAAAACTATGTATCTACATTTTTATTTTGCAGCCTTTGAGGAAAATAAATAGTGGGTTTGTAGAGGTTGCTCTTTTTTGGCTGAATTATTTCCTTTCCATTACTCTCTTTATCCACTAATTCCTTTTCATCCTTTTTAGTTTTTGTTTCCTTCTTATCCTTTTTAGTCTCATCTCCCTCTAGAGTTTTACCCCTCCTCAAGACTATAACACCATAATGGTCCTTCCCTTATCTTCTTGGATTTATCATTGTGTCACTTAGAAGGTTACCTTAAGGCCTTTGGCATATGTCCTGGCCAAGTTTCCCCATTTGATTCTCTAAATTTTGAATCAAACCCTCTTGAGTGGACACTTTTGTATTTACTGATTGGATGAATTCTTTCATCATCCTTATTAAGGCATTTGTATTGTCCTTAGTAGGTGGTTTCTTCTCTTGGGCTTGTGATTTATGTGGTTGTTGAAAACCAGGTGGTTGAAACGATTGATGGTTGAATTGATTACCACCTTGATTATTGTTACTCCAAGAGAAATTTGGATGTTGTCTCCATCATGGGTTATATGTGTTTGAGTACGGATTATTGTTTCGATTCACATTACCCACATAGCAAATGGATTCAAGACTATTTGGACAATTATCAAACAAATGAGCTCTTTCACAAAACACACATGACACTCCTAAATCTTGGACATGGTATATACTCACTAGCGAGTTTTGAGCCTTCAAAAGATTAACCAAATATGAAACTTAAGCTGTAAGTGCTGTGATATCATTTACCTCATGCATTACCACTACTTTTCTTGCTGTTTTCATTCTGTCCATTGGCCATTGATAATTATTGCTAGCCATTTTCTCAAGTAAATCATAAGATTGATTGTAAGATTTGGCTAGCAAGACTCCATTAGCAGATGTATCAACAATAGTTCTTGTTTGAGCATTAAGACCATTGTAAAAAGTCTCCATTTGAATCCAAGAAGGAATACCATGATGAGGACACTTCCTTAGCAATTCCTTGAATCTTTCCCATGCTTCATATAGAGATTCTCCTTCATATTGTTGGTAGGAAGTAATGTCATTTCTAAGCTTGGCATTCTTTATTGGTGGGAAGTATTTCATCAAGAATTTCTCCGCCAAGTTATTCCAAGTTGTAATCGAATCAGATGGAAAAGTGTTTAGCCAAGCTCGATCAAAGTCTCATAAAGAGTAAGGGAATTATTAAGCCTAAATGCCTCCTCTGTCACACCATTGAACTTAAATGAATCTACAACTTCAATAAACAATTTGAGATGAAGATCACTGGATTTAGTTCATCATGATTGAACTTAGTTCAAATTGATTAGCTTGAATATTTGGCCTTGTAATACTTGGATTCAGCCCTTCTAACATAGGTATTACATATTCGTTCATAGCTCTATCTCTATCATCCATCAAAAGCATTTGATTATTCAAGTTTAGCTCATTGTTGTTTATTTCTAATGGATTAGCCTTTTTTTTTCCTTTTGGATGACTTGTTGTTTTCTAATTGATCTCAAATCATACTCAATTTCAAGATCTAAAGGTAAGATTTTTCCTTCACGAACTCTACTCATGCAATAAACTCACTATGTTTCTACAATACTAAAGGAGAAGTCAAAATAAAAAATAAATAAATTAATTAAAATTTTAAAAAAATAAATAAAGAAATTAACTAAAATAAATAAATAAGTCAATAAAAGAAAATAAGTAACTTAAAATTAAAATTAAAGTAAAGAAAAATAAAAAAAAATTAAGTGAAAAAAATAATTAAATTTTTTATTAATTTCTAATATTTATAATCTCCTACAACGGCGCCAAAAACTTGATCGTTACACACGAAGTGTATGCAATAAATACGCAATAATACGTATCAAAACAAGTAATATAATGATAATAAAGATTGTTCCTACGAAGATTATTTTATTAGAAACTAATTTTTAAAACTAAAAATAATAAAAATCAAATTTTTTGGTGTTTTTATATTTTAAGGAAGCAAAATTAAAATAACTAAAAATAAATAGCAATAATTAATTAAATCAGATTTTGTGACTAAAAAGATATATGAGAAAATATCTAGGAATACTTAATTTTCTAATTTTCTAAACATGCGAATCGTTAAAATCCCCCCAATATAATATCAATTAATTATATGATCAAATGAATCTAAGCTAGCATGTATTATTCTCTCAAGTAAACTACACACCATATAGTAATTAGTTTAATCACACTCTCATGCCAATTAAATTGCATACTACTCATTAAATTCATCAATTATGGATCACATGAATAAGAATCATACATCTCTGCCTAGAAATTATGTATGTTATTTAATCACAAACAATTAAATAATTCTCTCAAATCTATTTAATTTCCTCTATAGATAAATTATTGGTCAAACAATTAATAGCATAAAAATCATATTAAATAATATAATTAAATTAAAATTATAATTGAGGTAAAATTTTAGATCATCACATAGTGAAAATTAGGATCATAAGATCCTTAGATTAATAAATTAATTATACATAATTGTGTTCATAAAGCTCATATTTTTCATAAAGGAAAACATAAAAATAGATAAAGAAAAAAGTATAAAAAGAAATACAATCAATCTCTTGAATTGTATAATTAATCTCCTCTTCAATCTCCACCAAAATTGTGTCTTCTCTTGAATTTTTATGTATTTTTCTCTCTTTTTAGCTCCAAAAATTGACCAAAATTATGCTAATAGAGGCCACTTAGGGTTTATGGATTGATTAGAGGCTTAAATAATACTTAGGTGTGATCTATACCGTCAGATCAGTTTCAGATCAAGGGCTACAATCAAAACAAGCAAAAATGACAGTTCCAACCAATCACAGCATGACATGTGGCATCAGAAATTTATTGAGTGAATTAGGGGAGCGACGCATGGTAGGGGAGACCAGTCAGAGTCAACGTTTTCTGAGTCAGCAACATGTGGTGCATATGAGCAATGGTGTATCAACACATGGCATGGTGCATCGACCAATTTTCAAACTCGGATTGAACTCCGTGTTGACACGTGGTGCATGTTTCGTTCTTCTAGCATGCAGTATAACATGATTCGCTCTCTATGTTTACGTGGTCTCCGCATGGCTTGCCCATTCAGCTCCTCTGCTTGCATGACATGGCACGTGATAGCTCCTGATTGGTCATGTGTTAAAAATTCATAAAAATTCTATAAAAATTCTAAAAAAAATCCCAAAAATCTAAATATTATATTTTCACCCATTTTCACTAAAAATTTTATATTTTAATTATTTTGTCCATAAAAATACTATTTATTAAATAAAACAAATAAATATTAAGTAAAAAAGTGCGTTAATATCTCTATTTTCATAGAGTCATCATTACTCTAATATATTCTAAAGCATCAAGTTCATATACACCTTTTGCTTATGCACAATCGTATACTTTTGATTGATTGGTTGCTCGATAAAACTCTTTTTTATATAAAATTCAAGTGGGAGATTGTTAGAAATTGTGAATTTTTATAAAAACAATTGATGTCATTATGTACCTTGTCCCACATTGCTATTTTACATCACTTAGGAGATGTATAAAAAGAAAAGGATTGGTTGTTGGGTTTGGGCCCCAAGGAGCACCCATTTTTGTGGAAGGGAAGAGGACTTAGGAAAATATGATACCACACATGCGCATGGGCTAACGTTCTTTCGACCAACCAACCGTGCCGAGCCAAGCTGAATCCGAGTGCATGTGTGTGAGATGAGGTAGCATTTTATTTTTTTGGAATTTTTTTTCAAAATTACTTTTCCACCCAGAATAAAATAATTTTTACATTTTTACTGAGAAAATGACCGTTATTTTTCTTAACTCAAAAAATGGTCATTATTTTTCTTTACTCAGAAAATGGTCGTTATTTTTCTTTACTTAGAACAATATTCATTATTTTTCCTCTTAGAAATGTTTGTTCTTTTTCACTCATAAATGACCGTTACTTTTTCCAGACATGACCGTTATTATCTTAAATGTCACACATTTTCTCAAATCTATAAATAGAGGGTCTCAACTTTCATTTTAAACACATCAATCATAAATATCTCTTACTAGAAAAAGCTCTCAAAAAGAAAAGAAGAAGATACTAAATTGTAATAATTTAGAGGTGTAGCAATTATGGTCTTCATTAGTGTAGTGAAGTTACGAGACAGAATACAAATAGTGGGTTGTTTTATCCTAGAGACGACGAGGCTGTGTTTACTTGTACAAGTTTGGATAGAGCTACGAAACGCCTTAAAAAGAACAACCTAGTCCGCGACTTACCTAAGCAGTTCATTTCAAGTTATCGATAATATTATTCTTACATAGAATAATAATTGTATGATTATGTAGATTTTATCACATCAAGAGTGTAGATTTAAAACGTAATAAATATTTAACTTTGTTATGTTTTAATTTTTATTCTATAATTATGTGAGTTTGTTTTATAATTCATCTCAAATTAACAATAATTTTAAAAAAAATAAGAAAATTAAATATTAATTTAAATAAAATTTTATTATTAAATAATTTTAATATTTAAAAAAACCATATATAACAAATAAAATAATATTTTAAATATAAATTACCATAGAAATCAAAATTTATACCTCTTTTCAAAATTTTCAATAATAATAATAAGATATTTTATATTCATCTCACCTATTTTTGCTAGTTTAAAAATTCTTATTAAAACATTTCACATAGAATATTTTTTGAATATTACATCATTTAAATTAAATTTTGATAATTTAAATCTATTTAATATCATTAAAAAAATTTATTTTTTATTATAAATTTTAATATTATTATTTTAAGTGATTTTACTATTAAACTGGTATCATATACCACCATCGTTAATATTGTCGATTCTCACTATAGGCTTAGACTTGTTGTATCAAAAACTATCTAACAGACCCTACAAACTTCCAAATTCCAACATGAACAGAGAAAGAATCAAATCACATAGCATATACTTAGCAAACAAAGTGAGATGAATTGATATAAAATGAAACTAGGGTTGATAATTTCAAGTGCAATTAAAAACACAATTGACAGGAATCATATAAATTATTTTTAATTAAAATTAATTATTAATTTTTTATATTAATATATATATTAAAAATAATTTAATTTGTGATTATTTAAAAAAATATATATGTAAACAATTAGGTCAAAAACACAAATACGACTACACACAATATGAACAAATATAATACGAACATATATAACACGCACGAGTTGACACCCATAGATGAATCAGAGTAGAATGACTAATCAAAAGTAGTAACAAAATAAGAAATTTGATAAATATATAAATTATAATTCATCGTTGTTTGAATAACTAAAATTTTTAGAAGGGTTGATTATCCAACAATTTTAAATATATTATGAATTGTGAAATAAATTTATAAAAATATAAATAATCATTATTTAAATAATTTAAACTTTTTAAAAAATTTAATTCAAATGCTTGTTTAGCAATAAAACTCACACAATCCATTTCAAGTTCTTCGAACTACACAGATACAATTTCTAACCACTTTTATTTCAAAAACCACGTCTTGAGTGAAACAATTAAAATTCAAATAAGAAAAAGGGTCATATTCATGAAAGAAAGAGGGAACGTAGATAAAATGGTTATCAGGATCTTGATACGCCTTTTGGGAGCATGGGATATAAATCTTTAGGCGTTTGTGATTGTTAGGGTTTGAGTATTTGAGATGTCGTGTGGTCAATATCATAAATGACGGAAAAGTGAGACTTTGAGCCACAAAAGTAAGAAAGATAAATTTAAATTCACAAAAGTCAGGCACGTCATTGGGGCATTGTCAATTAGGATGTCCAAATCACATGCTCCTTAACAGATCATGAATGCGCATTTTTGTGCCGGACCATGTAACTCTGGCTCATGTGTATTAAACAGGACTCGAGTCCTTTTATACATTACATGTAACGATAAAGAGTAGTGAAAGGATATTAACTATATTAACATTATACAAAAAATTATTAACTATTACTTATAATACAATAAGTGAAAATATATAAAAAAATGTCATATTTGTATATTTGTATCATGTAAGAGGAAATATGCATTTTTAACGGGAGTAAAATTAATGATCATTTTGATTGGAGTAAAATGATCATTTTAACCTTCAGAATCTATTTTTTTTTAAATATTAACTTTATTTTTCCACTGTTTCAACAAATTTTATTGAAATATATAACTTAAATGATCATAATTAGGTTTAATGATTTCTATTTTGAGGATTAAAATGATCATTTTATCCTTGTTAAAAATACATCTTTCATCTCACAATATACAAATATAATATTTTTAAATTTTTTGTCTTTTTAATAATTAATAAATTTTTAGTAGCACGTTGATAATTAATAAATTTTTGTATAGGATCTTCTGTTACCCATTTAAATATATTATATTTAATAAAAAAAATGTAAATATTAGGTTATTTAATAATCAAAAATTCTATTTATATCTTTTCTTGGTGGCATGTAATAATTAATTAAAAAAGTAGGCTCAATTAAATCGACAAATTATCAGTTATTACTAAGCAAAACCTTTATGAAAAAAGAGTACTAATAATTAATGACTTCTTCCGGTCAATAATTTCAAACAGTAATCATTGTTTTTTTCCTTTTCTTTTTTTCCTTCTTTGTGCAGCCTCCATGAAATGAAAAAGAACAAAAAAGCCCCTTTCAAATATTTACAGAATACAATCCCAATTGAACGAAAAATATAATGTAGAATACAATAAGAGCACAAGAATGATCATATTAATTAATTTCAGAGGTTAAAGGTTTGGTAAAGAAAGTTGTTGGGAGATAATTTGATTTAGGGATAAATTAGAGAAATTAGGAAATTAGAATTCTTTGGCATTAGTTAGGCATCGGGTTTATATATATATAAAAGACATTACATGTCACGTATTAATTACATAGGAATATACGTTCATCATCATGACAGAGATACATGAATAAGAATAAATTAACTAAGAATTGATCATTATTACTAAAAAACATACATAACGCCTCAATTTTTAACTATAATTGTAAGATTATGCCACGATTATAAGAATCGAGATCTAAGTAAGAGAGATTAAAGATTATTACCTATGGCCTCGGTTTTTTAATCGAGATCATAGACATACCTATGGCCTCGATTTTTTAATAACCGTGGTCATAGGGTATGTCTATGGCCTCGATTTTTCAATAACTGAGGCCATAGGGTATGCATAAATAAAAAAAAATACAATTAGTAATTATAATATTAAAAATCAATATAAATTACAATAAATTTATTAATTATAGTATTAAAAATTATATTATATTAAAATTAAAAGTATAATTACATTTGAAAGTTTATTATAAACTAAAACATAATAAAAACTTACTATTACAAACTCAGTTTTTACTATTAATTACAAGGATTTATAAGTGTACTTTAAATCAACTAGTAGCACCAACACCAATAGTAGTAGCACCGTCAGCAGCGCAACACCAACACCAATGTCACGCAGTAGCATCAGTGCTAGCGTCGCGCAACAGCACCAGCACCAACAGCGTCGCGCATCAATAGCAATGCCAACAGCACTAACAATAACAACAATAGCACCAACACTAGCAACAACAGCACCAGCCCCAGTATGAAAATCATATGATGAAGAACAAATGAATTAAAAATCAAATTATGTTATAATTAATTATAACCCCATTAAATCAATTTAACAACAATTAAAATTAAACTAAATTTGTCAAATTAAGAAATATTAAAGCCTAATTGTCTGAATTAAAAAATAAATATAATAAAAAAAGAAAATGAAGATTTATAAGGAGGAGATCAGAAAATGTAGTCTACTTATCCTTTCATCACTTATCTTTCTGAAGCCTAATTTATTTATCTATATTGATTCAACATCCTCAACAGTAAGGAGCACCATATTTTTCACATTCAAAGAGTATAATAACCTCATTATACATGAAAACAATGCTTGGAAATAACCCTACAAATAGAAGAACAATATTTAGTCTTAAAACCTAATAAGAAAATAGAAAAGGTAGTATTTACAACTATCTAAATATAAATAAAACTTTGGCATAAAAAAATATGGTAAATACGCAAAACATCAAACAATAGAACTCCAACAGAGCCACATATTACTCTTTTCCAATAGTATGAGATTTAGTTCATAAATACTACAAATTTTAGGGTGCAAACTACAAAGTACTCAGCTTAGAAAAGAGAGACAGATGCATAAATACACATGTAAACAGGGACAAAGAAGAGTACCCGTGTGATGCAGATAAAAAATCCTTCACCAGTTAATACTTGTATCAACATCAACACCAGACACTAGGCATCATGGACCAGTGCACCAACACTAGCACCAGCACAGCGCACCAACACCAGTGCAGCGTACCAGTACCAGTGCATCGCACCAACACTAGCGCAACGCACCAACACCAACACTAGCGTAAAGCATCAGCACCAGTACCAGTACCAACGTCTAGTGACCAATGACCAACATCTAGCGTCCAGCGTCCAACGACCAACGAACAACAACCCAGTGCCTAGCGAACCAGTAAATTAACGAACAATGACCATTGAACCAGTAAGCTGGGAAGAGGAAGAAGAGATGAGAAGAGGAAGAATCACGAGATGGGAAGAGAAATTTTAGATCTGGAAAAATGAAAGCAACTGTTGGGAGAAAAAGGAAGAAAGAAAAAAAAGAAGAAGAAAGAGGGCATGTGAGAAGGAGAAAAAAAGAAAGAAAAAAGATAGAGAGAGAAGGAAAAAAAATGTAAAAAAAGGAAACATGAAAAAAATTGATATAACTTATGGCCACGGTTATTGATAGAAACTGAGGCCAAAAACATATCCTATAGCCTCAGTTTTTATTAGACCATGACCAAAACCCTATGGCCTCAGTTTTTATAAAACCGAAGTCATAGGTCTGAGACCTTATGTATGTTTTTTAGTAGTGCATGTTGAGAATGCTTATAGAATCAATCTTCAAGGTTAGGACACCTCAAAGGTTAGGTACTATGTCTCAAGGTTAAGGTTCATCAATCCTTGAGAAGATGTCGTAAGGCTAAGGCTTATTAAGGGTCGAGTAGATGTCTTAAAGCTTGGGTACTGTGTCTTAAAGCTAGGGCACATCAAGACTTGGGCAGATATCTCAAGGTTAGGGCTCTACAAATGTTCATCAATAGGTCATTCCTTATGGTCAAACATCAAGTCTACCTACTATTTTAACTCAGTTCTTCAATTGAGGTGGAGGAGTTAAAGGCTCGGTAGGCAAAATGACACATTAAATATGAAAAAAGAGCCTATTCACTACAAGAATAGGATCGACATCCTTATAGATGGCATTGAACTCTTTCTTAATAGCCATATATAGGAGGTGCTTGCCATAATGGTCCAAACGGTGTGGAGTTACACCCTTGTACAAAGCCATTCACTCAATTTCATCTTGGGTTAAGTCTTTAATGAGCCTTTTCTCCAAATCTCGAGCAATTGAAGGAGTTGTTTGTTGGCTCGATAAGAATGGGCTCTTCAATAACAATGCCCAACTCCTTTCTTTTTGGCTTGCATTGGAGGATCATTATTGTCATTTCCTAAGCCCTTATTTTTCTTTTTTTTCTTGTAGTGATCGTGCAAGGAGATATAGTAAGTATATCAATAGTTAGGGTAGCCCTTTACCTAGTTCTTTACCAAGGTGATCAACTCCCTCTTTAATGTGAGCGCTTTACTTGGTATATGATCGAGGTGATTAACTCATGCTTTAATATGAGTGCTCTACCTAGTTCTTTACCAAGGTTATCAGCTCATACTTTAATATGAGCGATCTACCTAGCTCTTTACCAAGGTGATCACCTCATGGTCTAATGCAAGCGCTTTACCAGGTATTTTACCAAGGTGATCAGTACATGTTTTAACACGAGCGATCTTCCTAGTATTGGACTGAGGTCATCAGCTCATGCTTTACGAGGAGTGTTGATGACTCCATGAAAAGTAGAATCATTAGTGCACTTTTTTACTTAATATTTACTTGTTTTATTCAATAAATAGTATTTTTGGAGCCAAAAATATTAAAATATAAACTTTTTAGTGAAAATGAATATAGTTATAAGTTTTGGGATTTTTTATTCATTTTTATGAATTTGTAACACAGGGCTCATCAGGAGCTACCATGTGGCCTGTATATGGACGACTCTCTAAAAAAAGAATATATTTTATAAAAAAAGAAAGAAAAATAAAAAAGAGACAAAAATTAAAATGTAAATGAAAATAATATGACCAAAACAAATCCCTACAATTGTGAGAAATGGTTAATATAAATGAAAGATAGGGAATGATTCCCCTTGAAGTCATTGCAATTCATTCATCTCTAAAGGCATATATTTGATATTTTATTTGATGATTTTGATTCATGCATGAAAAAGTAAATAATTTTTTTTATAAATCCTAATCATTTGATTGCTTTCATGAGATCAGATATTACACACTACTTTGAACCTCTTCTTCTTTAAACATATGCAAATCATTAGTTTATTTATTTAAATAAACTCTATTTACATAACCTCTATTTACATAACCTCTTACGAATATTAATTTAGGTAAATATTTTTATAAAATAAATTGATATTTATTTCTTCATTCAAGATTTAGACAAAGTTTGTTATAGAAAAATATATTGACGAAATATTTTTTATAACAAACTTAAAATATGAAAATTAGATTTAGTATTCGATTATCTTGATCTGATTTATTGTGAATACTCTTAGATTTTAGATTTGAGTTATACTTTATTTTAAAGATTTTTATAAGAATTATTATTTGAAAATATATTGATGACATATTTTTTGTGGTAGATTCTAAAATCTGAAAGCTAATTCTCAGATACATATATTTTAAATCTAATTTTTGACAACTTGAACAAGAGTTTAAATTATGTGCTCTACCTTAAATAGTGATTAGATGGTTTGCTATTTCTTTAGAAATAAATCATAATTTAATATTAATCAATTGATGATCTCACCTTAGGATATTAAGTTATTTTTATTAACAAATAATTTGGTTCCCACTTTAGGATATTTTCGTACAAAAGAGAAAAAATCATTAATATCAATTATTTATTTAATAACCTAATTAATATGAGAAAGTATAATTAACTAACTAGTACATCGATATTCTTCATTGAGTGGCCAAATATTTATTTGGCTCGTACTTGTTAAATCAAATCTATCTTTTATTTTATGTTATTAGTGTAGATATTTCAAAACCAAAACTTTGTGATAGAATGTTTAGATTTATTTTTCGTTTTTAAGAATTTTATTAAATTATTTAAAAACCATGTATTCTTCCTATTTAGACTGATCTTAGAACTATATTTGTCTCTTTTTACAAAGTGATTGATGCACTTGCAAGCTATTTTAAAATATACAAAATTTATGTATCAAGATTTTTGTGCATAATTAGGAAAGATCACATTAGGTCTAAGTGTAGATTTTTGATGAATGCTCCTAAATTTAATAATTTTCCATGCTTCTATTTATAAGACTCATTATTATCATCCATCTATGCATATTTCCAATAATTCTACTAGAAAGCTTGAAGTTGTTGGTTCAAAGAGGCAAGTGAATTTCAATAGATTTAATTCTAAGACTAATTATCATCATCCTACCTTATTTGTTGCATCTTCATTTAGGATGGATATGAAATCAAAAAATAATGGTAATCCAAGAACATGAAAGATTAACTATTTTTGGTCACCTGACTGTCATTTTTGTTCACCTAGATACTTTTATTTGAGTGCTTAATAAACCCTAGGTGAGAATATTTAGTAGGTTAGTTCCTTTTTATTTATTTATTGATGTTTCTTTAGTTTTTTATTTTAAAATAAAAATTAAAAGAGGGAGCGTAGATTTGCTTTACATGAACTGTATATAGTATTTTCATACTAATTCACTTATATGGATTGACTCATCATTGTGTAATTGAGTATTTCAACATGTGCATTTACATAATTTTTTATGTCTGGTGGTTGATGTTGACAACAACTTACTTACACACTCACTGAACTCTTATGTACATCATGCTTAAAGTTTATGTTTTTTTGTGGTTGTAAGATTTGAAGGCATGAGCTAACCTTAACTGCAAAATTATATTTAAGCCCTACCTTTCACTTTATAAAAATATTAGAAGAGAGGAACCTAGTTTTGAGAGATCCACCTATTGTAATGTGTAAAACTACTGTAGTATGTAGAAAGGGCAATCTCATAACTAGAGTGAAAGTTAGCATATTAGGTTTTTAACTCGTGCATATTTCCTCAGCTAAAAAAATAAATTAATAAAGGAAAATGAAAAATACAAAAGAAATTGCATGCATAAAAATACAAAAGTGGTTATAAAAAAGATAATAAATAAGAAATCCCTTATATGCCCAAAAAAAGGAGGAATAAATAATTTAAGTTCTCTCTTGATAAATAATTTAATTTTGTGAAAGCAAGGATTCAACTGTTGTTTTCAATAATAGGGGATACTTTATTCTTTAAATCTGTCATGACTTACCATAAATGAAAAAAAAATTGACATACTATTGTGGTTTAAACATTTATCATATTTGCAAGGTTTATGTGAGTGTTGGCAATATTTATGAACAAACAAATGTAATTATAATTTTAGTTTCTAGTATGTCTTACACAAATATTTTCAAGCCAAAAAAACTACTGAACCTTAACGATCACATTTCAGGTATATCTCTATTTTTGTGCACATTAGATTGCATATTAGATACATAGGAAATTTATGAAAATCGGATACTTGATCGATCGAACTATATTACCTATTAAATTAATTATGTATATAACTAGACCTATCGAAGGGTTAATACTTGATAGATCGAGTACTAAATCAATTGAGATTAATTACTAGATTGATCCATATTTTTTAGAATTAATTAATTGAGACACTCGAGAGGACATTTGATCGATCAAACTATGTACTCGAACGATCGAGCACTTGATTAGATCAATCGAGTGACTAGGGCTTTGATTTTAAAACCTATTTATAATACAAATTGGATTGAATTTTTATTATACTATCCATATTCCTTAAAACTTATTTAATTGATTTTATGGATAATATGGTAATTTTACTTTGACTTAAAGTGCATTAAAATATTCTATAAAAATAAACTGACGCACACAATTGAAACTAACAACACAAGAGCTTAGTTATTCTTATTCTCTTCATCTTTTAATCTCTATTTTGTTTTGAAAATATAAGATTATAATTCTTTATGCTTATTTATTTAATTAATTTATCAAACATTAGTAATTGTGTTTAATTGATTAATAAGCCTAATTGGTTTATGATATTATGATCATATGTTCTTATAACTTCTTCTTTATTTATGTTCTTGGATTGTTGGATCAAATAATTGTGTATATCATACATTAATTATTTGATATGATCATTAATCTTTAAAGAAGCTATCTTAAATGAATTTGTGCTTAAATTGATAATTCTAGAGTTGCTAGTTGTTTTTGATTTATTTCATATATTGTTTAAATCAACTAATTAAGATTGTTCATTATTGAATCTTCTATAGGACACACACTTGCACTTGTGCTTATGTGCTAACTTTTCAGGTGATAGTGGTGCAAGTTCAATTAACTCTTAGGACTCGAGTTTGTCAAATATGTTAGTCCAAATCCAAACCCCTTTCTTGTAGAGACTGTAATCAAAGAAGTCGCTTGCAAGTAGGCTACTTGGGGGCATTATCTGGGTGGGTAGTTTGAGTCCAAGCCTTGTAATTGAATGCTTATTTTTTATAGTGGATAGTTAGGTGGTTTGATAGACTAGTGATTTTTCTCTTAGGTCATTAGTGTGGTCTAGGTTGTTTCCACATGAAAATCTCATGTGTTTATATTTTTATTTCCGCATTACTTTATGTACACGTGATTATTTGGTTAGTCGCTTACAAAATTTTAATTTATCATACTTTCACCGACTATATATTTAGATCTATAACAAAATGAACTTTCATTTGATCTTAGAGTGGGTCACTAGATACACTTAGTGTTTCCTAGGACCTTGTTATGGATTATCTTATTGAGGGTGATAGCTCGGATATTGAGGAATTGAAATCCTCTTTTTTCTGAATATAATGTTAAAAGTTTTCAAGAATTGTCATCTAAAGATGCTAGAGTCATAAATAGGAATACTAGTTTACAAATACAAATAAAAAAAGTTAAATGAACAACTTGAGACACATGAAAGATTTTCAAATAAATTAATGGAAAAGAAGAATATTTTTCAAGAAAAAAATAATACTTTGAGTTTGAGCCTTGTAGGTTTGAAAGAAGAAAATCACAAGCTTGCTACAAATAAAGAAAAATTGGTGCAAGAACTTGAACACTCTAGGAAGCTTTAAAAAGGCTAACCATTGGAACAAAAAGGCTAAATAAAATTCTAGATTAGGGAAAATCTATTAGAGATAAGAAAGGACTATGTTATATAGATGAGGATTCTAAACCATCATCTTCAAAAAATAATTGAGTTTGCCATGCCCTCCAACCTTCTTCTTCACAAGCTACACATATAGCTTTAACATAAAAAACCACATCTAAAAGACATTCTAACCATACTCTTGATGTTACTTGTTATACACAAAGAACAGATGCACTTGTAATTGAAAAGTTTGTTAAGTTTGTGTCTGTCTGGCAT
This sequence comes from Hippophae gyantsensis, assembly GCA_030763125.1. Lineage (NCBI taxonomy): Eukaryota > Viridiplantae > Streptophyta > Magnoliopsida > Rosales > Elaeagnaceae > Hippophae > Hippophae gyantsensis. Next base: position 52,784,120 of record CM061031.1, on the reverse strand, counting down.
CATTATGGTAAGAAAAGTCATATTAGAACTAAGTGTAGATTTTTGATGAATGATTATAAATTTAATAATACTCTACATGCTTCACATAATAGGAATTATAACCATCACCAATCTATGTATGTTGCATCATATTATTGGAGAATGGAAATTATAATAACATGTTCAAAAAATTTACTAGAAAGCATGAAGTTGTTGGTTCAAAGAGGTATGTAAAATTCAAAACTTATAATTCTAGGATTAATTACTCTTATCCTATCATGCATACAACATCCACATTTAGGATGAATGAGAAATATAAAGGTAAGTCTAAAAATATGGCTATGGCAACTAAGATAGTTGATTTCCAACCCAAATATGTTAAAAAACCAAAATTCAAAAATATTTGTGTGTAAGAAAGATTGTCTTTTTTTGGTCCCCAAATCATCATTTATTGTTCACTTAGATACTTTTGTTTGAGTGCTTAATTGACCCAGGTGAACATTTTTAGTTTGTTTGTTTGTTTTTATTTTTATTGATATTTTTTTAGTTTAAAAAAAAGATAAAAAAAATATAAAATATAAAATGAGATAAGCATACATGCTTTAAAATTGACATGATCATTACATACTCCATTTAGTTTTATTTTTTTGACTACGCATTATGCAAATGGATACTGTGACTTGTGCATTACATATTTCTCACATCTGGTGATTGATGTCAATATGAACCTATTCACACACTCACTAGACACATAAGTGTGTCATGCTAGAATTTTATAATTAACTATGTGAGATTTTAGGGTATGAGATGACCATGGTTGTGAAAACTATGGTTGAATTCTATCTTTCATTGTATAAAATGCTACTATAGAGATACCTAGTTTTGAGAAGACTACCTATTATGATGTGTGAAAGCTAGCATAGTGAGAGAAAAGGGATACCTCACAAGTAGTGTAACAATCATCACGCTAGGTATATTGACTCATGCATATATCCTTTGCAAAATAAAAATAATATGATGAAGGAAATAATTGTAAAAAAAAATATTTTGCATGCATAAGAAAATAGGAGCTATAAATGATTATACAAGAAGAAAATAAATAACTAAACTCTCACACAAAAATAAATAAATACAAGAGGGGAATTAAAAAATTAAATAAATTTTCTCTTGGTAAGTAAAATTTTATTATGTGCAAGTATGAATTCAACTGTGATTTTTCATGATAGGTGATATTCTTTTATTTAAATATCTCATAATTAATCATAAATGAACAAATTGACTTCCTATTGCAATTCCAACACATGTTTTATTTTTGGTGATTGTCTATATGTCACCATATATGTTAGTATGTTTGTGTGTCTTATTTACATATATTTATGTTATCAATGGATAGTGACACTTTGGACAAAATTAAATTCAATTTTTGTGTGTACTACTATAGTCATGGTTAGAAAAGTCTACTAACCTTTATTTAAAAAATATTTATATCAATTTTTATAAATTTTTGTTTTATCTTAATTTATTTAGAGAATTCATAGAACTTAAGAAGAGTTTCTTCATATTTTGGAAAACATAGTGTTTTTAGTACTCTAAATGTTTACTCTTCTTTTCAATCATTAAATGCACTACTTTCTTACTCAATCTATTGTTATTGCTTCATGGTTATATTGTTTATTCATATGATAAAAAGGGAAAATATTATATCATTAATTGAAAATTTTACAAAAAGGGATGAACTAATTTAAGAAGATTTTTATTTTTTAATTACTTTGAATTTTGGGATACTTAACATAGTGGTAGTTGTTTTTAATTTCTATCATTTGTTTAATCTTCTTTTGATCATTCTTCGCTTTTCTATTATTAGATATATTGAACTATTATAAACAATGAGTCGTTCAGGATAAACTGTTTGCCTTTTGGTGTTTTTGTTTCTCAGTGTAAATATGAGCTTTTGAGATTCAAGTGAAGATGATTCTACCAGATCATATAATAATACCACTTTATAAAAATTTAATTTTCCTATGAGTGTTATATAGTGAGAGAAAAGTTTTATCACAAGAATATACCAAAGGGGATATCGTAAGGTTTATGTGAGCATTAGCGATATTCGTGAACAAAATATATAATTATAATTTTAGTTTCTAGATGTGTCTTAGAAGAATATTTTCAAACTAAAGAAACTATCAAGCCTTAACAATCATAGCTCAAGTATATCTTTTTCCCAGAGCACATTAGATTTCATATTAGACACATAGGAGCAATATGAAAATAGGCTACTCGATCAATGGAGTAGTGACTAGATTGATTGAGCTATACTAACTATTGAATTAATTATTTACCTAACTATATCGATTAGATTAATGACTAGATCAATCCATATTTTTGAGTTAAGTAATTGATACACTAAAGAGGACATTCAATTGATCAAAGTATGTTTATCAATCAATTGAACACTTGATTAGGTTGATCGAGTGACCAGGGTTTCGATTTTAAGACCTATTTCTAATAAAAATTAGATTGACTTTTTAGAATATCATTTGTATTCCTTAAAACTCATGTAATTGATTTTATGGATAAGATGGTAATTTTATTTTGACCTAAAGAGCTTCAAAATATTCTATAAAAAAAAACCTATGTACACAATTGAAACTAACCACAAAAAGAGCTTAATTGTGCTTATTCTCTTCATCTTTGAATCTCTCTTTTGTTTTATAATTATAAGATCATAATTCTATAGGCTTCTTTATTTAGTTAATCTATCTAACATTAATGGTTGTATTTGAATGACTAATAAGCCTAATTGGTTTATGATGTTTTGATCATATGTTCTTATAGTTTCTTCTTTATTTTCATTCTTGGATTGTTGGATCAAATAAACTTGTGTTTAAAGTGATTGTTCTAGAGTTACTAGTTGTTTTCGATTTATCTGATATATTTTTTAAATCAACTAGTTAGAATTGTTCATTATTGAATCTACTCTAGGACACATACTTGCATTGGTATTTATATGCTAAATTTTCAAGTGACAGTAGTGTGAATTCGATTAACTTGTAGGACTCGAGTTTGTTAGAACGTTGGTTCAGATCCAAATGCCTTTCTTGTAGAGACTATGATCAAAGTAGCAGCTTGTAAGTAGGTTACTTTGGGGCATTACCTAGTTGGGTAGTTTTAGTCTTAGCCTTGTAATTAGATACTTATTTTTCATAGTGGATAGTTAGGTGATGTCGTAGATCGGTGGTTTTCTTTTTATACCATTGGTGTGGCCTAGGTTGTTTCCACTTAAAACTCTCGTGTGTTGATATTTTTATTTTCACATTATATTATCTATATGTGATTAGTTGGTTGGATACTTACAAAATTTTAATTGACAATACTTTTGCTGACTAAATATTTAGATCCATAACAAAATGACTTTCACAATTTTTGGTGATTGTCGATATATCACCGTTTATGTGAGAATGTTTGGGTCTTTTCTATATATTTATGCTATCAATATGAACTCTCCCCTTGAACAATATTATTCTCACCAATTGAGTGTTCTATTCTAGTCATGTTTAGATAAGTGTACTACCCTCAATTCAAAAGAAAAATCTTTGCTTCATAGTTATATTAATTATTTGTATGACAAAAAAGGGAGAGTTAATGAGAGAAATATTTAGTGAGAGAGACTACATAGAGGGAGGATACATTTATTACGTGTTATATTTTTTATTTGTTATTGCACATAGGGGGAGTAATTTTAATTAAAAATATTTTATTAGCTTTTACACAGTGCTTATGTCTATTTCTTCATTTTACTATTACTATATATACTAAATTAATAAACAGTGAGTCTTTTGAGATAAATTATATGCATAACGATCTACTTGATTTTCAGTATACATGTGAGCCTAAAGATTCAAGCGAAGATGCTTGACTAGATCATAGGATAGTTACTCCATGTAAAATTTATTTTTCCTATTAGTGTGGTGTAATGGGAGAGGCTTTGTTACACGAATATACCAAAGGGAGAGATTGTAAATTTTATGAGTGTTGGCAATATTTGTGAACAAAATATTTAAATATAAATTAGTTTCTAAGCTCGTTTTCAAGATCTATATTCAAGTCGAAGAAACATTTGAGCTTCAACTCATTATATTTTAGGTATATACTTATTCTTGAACATGTTATATTTCACATTAGACATATAAGAACATTTATTATATATATTTCTTGATTGATTGACTAAGGAATAGATCGATCGAGTATCGATCATGTACAATCTAAGTACTCTCATGTTAATTTTAAAATTGGGGTAGATCGATCAAATTTGGGTTCAATCAATCAAGAGATTGTATCAATTTAGAATCGATCGTATTCTATCTATATAATCTTGAGATTTTATTAATCATTACCTGGATAAATCGAAAATGTTTTTGATCAATCAACCTTATTGGTTTGATCGATCAAGCTTGTTCTAGATGGATTAAGCAACAAAGGTTTCAACTTTAAACTTATTGTTTACTCAAGGTAAACATTTCAATTACTATATTTTTCCTATCATTTACTACTCTATGAATTATTTAGTGGATGATTTTATTTGTGGACTTTAACCTAACATTAAGGCTTCAATATTTTATATTTAAACAACCAAATGCATTTTGTTTTCTTTAACCACAATCATTCTATTCTTCTAATTATTTTTATGCTCTCTTTCAAAACGTTTTGCAAAAACAAAGTCATATTTATTTAGGCTTCTTTCCTTAATTAATCTTCAAACATTTTGTATTTATGTTTGATTAATTAATAAGCCTATTTAATTTATGGTATATTGATTACTTGTTCATATAGCTTTTTCTTGATTACGTTCTTGAATTATTAGATCAAATAATTGTGTATATGATCCTAATTATTTGACTTGATTATTTAACTTTAAGAAGCTATCTTTTTTGAAATTGTGTTTAATCTACTTGTACTAGGGTTGCTAGATGATTTAAAATTAACTGATATATTCTAGAATCTTTTTGTTAGGGTTACATTATTAAATCTGCTCAAGGCCAAACTTTGTAATTGTGTTATTGTGCTAACTTTTTAGGTGCTAGATGAAAGGGTTCAATTTCTCGTGTGACTCGAGTTATCAAAATATTGGTCTAGATTGGAACATGGTGATTGTGAAAGAAAGTAGTGGCTCGTAAGTAAATCGCTTGCGAGCATTATTTTCATAGTGGATAGTTAGGTGGTCTGGTGGACCTCATCTTAGGTCATTGTTGTGGTCTAGGTTGTTTCCACCTAAATTATCTTGTGTCAAATTTTTATTTATTTTTGCATTATTTTTATTTACACACGATTACATATCTGGTCGCTTATGAATTTTTAATTTGACGTGATTCGATTAATTACCTATTCACTCCTATAGTTTAATTAGATATGTAACTAAAAGTTTTCAACAACCACTCGACAACAAACAATCCACCAAACAAAATAAATATATACAACTAGATAGAAAAGTATAAATGTAAATACCTTTATTATCAATCGGAAAACCTACCTTAATTTCTTATGCTTCCCTTGCTTGTTGCCTCCCTAATAACTTGATTTGACACACAAATCTACCTTTTCTTTGGAGCCCCATTACGTATAGTAGTGTGAACAATCAATTGTGTAAATAAATGAGAATATCCACCTCAACAACCCTCTAAAAAACACAATCTCAAGCACACAACTAAAGAATACAATTTTGCTCTCACAAACATGATTCACAAAATACCAATAAACACTCAAAGTAATTGTGAAACAGAATCAGAAAAAAGTGATAATGCATAGCTTCATTTGTACTTTTCTAATTACCATTTATTAGGGGTATTTGTAGAAAATTTCTCAATTGTTCAAGGTCTCATCGACTACCTTACCGATCATACGTCAAAAAGACTAATGCCACTTAGGGTAATACGACTCACGACGAGGGTAGTACCGATTACCTTACCAGTCAGGATTGGCAAGCCAGGTCAACGAGCCCTCTAAAAAGTTATTTTTCTATTTAAAAAACTACCAAGTAATTTTTCACAAATACCCACAACTAAAACAACACAAAACCACAAGAAATACAACCTAGTATGCACGCTACGAAAACCATATCCATGATGTATGTAAACATATTCACATACAAAGTGTACCTAACTAAATGCATATATGCATTACTAAACCATCAGTATCCAAATTTACATAAAAGAAGACAATATACTAAATAAAATAAACAAATTTTATATTTTACACATGAAAACACCATCACAAACATAGAACTTACAAGACTTACAAAAAGTTATGTAAAACTAAAGCGAGATAAGAGGAAAAGAAAATAATGTTAGGGTAGTGCGAAGATAACTTGTATTTTATGAAAATGAGTATTTATACATAATATACTTGACTAAACGTAGATAGTGTAGGCTAGATATTTTTAGTATTAGTTATAAATAAGAATAGCACACCTCAAAGGCCCTTCTAACATAAAGGTAGGATAGGAAAGGTAAGAATAGCTTACAACAGCTGTACAAGTAGGTTAAGTAATTCCATATAAAACCACATGGCTCAACATCTAACCTCAAATCAATTCCTTCAACACTAACTAACAGCACAACACATACGGCTCAACATACACGCTTAATTCAAGGGTCATCGCTACTCTAAAGCAATTTCATTGGTCTTCAGTATTGGTATTTGGTACATAACTTTATATATTGGTAATATTTGGTATGTAATAGCACATAAACAAAATGTTCATTATTGGTATTTGGAAAAGTATTGGTAGTTGGTATGTAAATGTACATAAAAAGAATTGAAAAAATATTGGTATTTGGCACGTAATTTTACATAAGAAAATTGGAAAAGCTTTGAGTCACTTTATACTGCTAATGACAGGTATTATTATGTGGCAGGTGAGGTGAGTATGCATATAAAGCAAATTAAAAGGAGTGGATCAATAACATCTCCACTAGTTATTAGGTAGGGAAGGAGAGGAAGGATAAGGCATTTGTGGTGGTTGACTATTCTGTTCGGATAGGACATAAAGTGAGATGTATTAGGCATGGGTAAAGTTATGTCAGATGATACAAGGTTTTGAGTATGTGATGTGGGAATAGGAGCCGGTAAAAACTGAGAATTATCAGTTTGGAGTCGGGTATGGGATTGATTTATAATTTTATTTTTATAATCTGAATTTTATTAATTTTTAAAAGTATAATTAATTAAAATAAAATTTTAAAAAATTATGAATTTTTTAAAAAATGAAAATAAAATTATATTTTATGAATAAAAAAATCCAATAACTCTTCCCTTCACTTTTCCTTTTTCTTCTCTCTTTTTCTCCCTTTCTTTATCTTTCACTCCCTTTCTATCATCTCTCTGTTCCTTTTTCTTTCACTCCCTTTCTATTATTTCTTTCACCCACTCATTCTTTCTCTATGTCTATCTCTTGCTCATTCTCTATATCTTTCTATTTTTTTCTCTTTTAATTTTTATATTTTACTTTTATTAATAATAAAGATAAGAAAAGGTTAGGAGAGATAGAGGAGAGAGTTTTTTTAATATTTTTTATTAATAAAATATATAATTTTCATTAAAAACAATTTAGGGTTTAAATAATTTAACTTAATTATTTATATTTTTTAAAATTTTTTATATCTAAAATGTAAAAATAAGACATTTACAATATTAAACTGATTGAGTCTGTGATATGGTGGAATAGTACTTTGATTGCCTTGTGACCAATTTGTGGGCAGCCATTGTTAAGTGGTACTCAATAATAGACCACAAGAATTAGATGGAGGAGCCCACAGTACATTTTTATGAGACCAGAAGGATCAAAAGAGGGTTAACTAGATGTCAAATACATGTTCTGGGAAAAAACCATAAATTCTTCTGCTCGAGTTCTATAATATGGAGGTAATTGATGAATATCAAATCAGTGTATATTCCTTGTGTGATATTTGGTATTATGGTATTCAACACAAACGTAGGAATCTTGACATGAAATTCTTCTTCAACTTAATGCAACTAACAATTGGATAATACATGAATAAAAAAAATTTACACTCAAAATGAAAAATAAAATAGAAAATATTCATTAAGAAAAAAATCATCAAATTAAGAGCACAAAACAAATATGATGATTACTCGTGATGTGAAGAAGGTGCCCTTGAATGTACATGGTGATCAACAATATAGCTTCCAGAAACTGGAGCCTTTTGACAATTTCAGATGAACCAACGCAAAACAAAAGATCATCCACTTTTTCGAATGTTTCAAGGAATACAAGAATTAATTATATATATACACGTAATTTAATAAGTAATGAATAAATAGTAATCCCGCAAAAGTTTTATTAATCAGTACAATAAGTATTGAATTATCTTATAAACATATTTGTTAAATAATCTCTATACAAAAATAAATGATTAGTAATTATCTCTAAATTATTCAAAATATATAATTACGAAGATATAATCACGATGTTATAATAAGTCAACTTATTCCCTATATGTATTCATCATTATAAACGTTCACAAATAATTGAATATCTAACTTCTCTAGTATAATAAAAAATTACAACCATAAACACTCTCTTTCTTATTCTTCACAAAGAGGGATGTAAATCTTTTCTATTTTCTACAATCTCATTATTACTTTAAATATCGAAGGGCAAAATGGCCACCACCACCCTATAGTGGTTCAAGGTCCTAACGAGTTTCATTGTCTTATAGATCCACAAAGAACAGTTCTATTTTATGTTAACAAAAATCGACATCAATATCTGATAATGTCTGTGCAAAATGATTGTGTTCTATTAGGACAAAAAAATTAAATCTTTAAGACATTTATAAATTTTCATCGAGTTTTCATCTATAAAAATTCTACATATCTTTAGAAAAATGTAGACATTCTAACTTGAATTCTACATGGTCTCTATAAGACCAATCTCTTATGCTTCCAAAAATAAAGCAACAAATTAATCTATAAGTTTCGAGACTCCAATCCCAATGAAGGTCAAAAATATCATCACATGCAATCCTTCGATCAACAAGATGAATGCACGTGCACCATGATCATTTCTGACCAATGGTGGCTCATTTTTGACAACTTCAACAAGTGAGGCTTCCCCAACCGCTAGACATAAAAGCGTCGCCAGCTAGCCAAACAAATCTATGTACATGTTTTTGTTGAATATTGGGGAAATTAGTGGCATAATTTAAGGAATTAGTGGCCTAATTTGTGGCATCATTTAAGAAAATTAGTGGCATAATTTAAGGCTTAAATTATAGCACAATTTAGGGAAAGGGAACCTTGCTTCATCTATAAATAGGGAAGAGTTCATGCATTGAAGAACAAGGCAAAAATCAGAAAAAAATAGAGAGAGCATAAGCAAACTCAAAGAGAGAAAATACTTAGTGAGTTTAAGAGTTTTCTGTGAGTTTGGGGAAACATTTGAGAGATATTATTAGTGAGAAAATCAATATCTATATTCTGTATATTTCCTACTCAATTCAAATAATATCTGCTACCTCCCGTGGACATAGGTGAATTGTCGAACCATGTAAATTCTGTGTGTTCTTTTACCGCTTTGATATATTCATATACCGCTATTTATTGCTTCTGCCACAACAAATTGGTATCAGATCCAAATATAGCAGTATTATATATCAAATCGAATCTCTCGACCAGACGAACACAATGGTGAAAGAATCGCTCAAATCGGAAGTCAGAATCACCGCCAAAAGCTAACGGAGTGCTACTGCTAGCAACTAAGTCAACTCACTGAGTTGGACCAAGTCAACTCAGTTGCTAGTGATATTTGGACCGAGTTGGTCTGGTTTTCATTCATTTTTAGTTGAGTCGAACATATTCCTAACTAATTGGACCATTCTAGATTCAACCGCAGACTCTGTTTTTTCAAATAAGGTATAAAATTTGGAAAAACATTATTATCCGTTTGTACTTATGGCTAATAAAAGAGAGATTGAAGAAGGTGAACAAGCTGACCTTAGAATTTTTGGCAAACCAAGTTGTTCTACTCGAAGAACTATGTTGTCCAACGCAAAGTTTGAGGTGCAAAAATTCGACGGCACCAATAACTTTGGCATGTGGCAATGTGAAGTATTAGATCTATTGTTCCGAGAAGGATCTAATATAGCCTTGGAGACCAGGCTAGGAGATTATTCAAATAAAGATTGGAATTATGTCAACCGACAAGCTTGTGGCACAATTCGATTGTGCTTAGGAAAAGATCAGAAGTACTTTGTCATGAAAAAGAATGTAGCCGTAGATGACGAAAAGTATTGAGAACAAACTCTACTTGAAGAAGAAACTTTTCCATTTCCAGTACAAGAAAGGTACCCCTATGATTGAGCACTTACATAATTTCAATAAAATTTTGGCCGATCTAAAAAATTTAGATGTTGAAATTATCGATGAAGATAAAGCTTTAGTGTTGCTGAATTCATTACCTGAGAGCTATAGACATTTAACCACAACCCTGTTATATGGAAAAGATGAGGTTAAAGTTTGTAGATGTTTCAAATGCTTTGGTAAATAACGAGTGCCAAAAGAAGGATCAACATGATCATAGAGACTCAATATCAGAAGCATTGATAGTAGCCAGAGGTAGGACAAACAAAAAAAAATCAGGCGGATTAAATAATAAGGGGCGATCCAGATCAAAGTCTAGAGGAGAGTCATCCAGAAGACGTCCTGCGAAGGACGAGTGTGCCTATTGTCACCAGAAAGGGCACTAGAAGAAAGATTGTCCAAACAAGGACAAGTCAAATGCAAATGTTGCATAGAAGGCCGATGAAGATGAAGAATCAGCCTTTTCAGTTTCATCATCAGAAACCTAACTAGATAAGTGGATCCTTGATTCTGGATGTTCTTATCATATGTGTCCAAACAAACATTGGTTTTTGAGTTTTAAGGAGCTCGATGGAGGAGTTGTGCTTATGGGCAACGAAAATGTCTATTAGATAAAATGGATAGGAACAGTACGACTAAAGATGCACGATGGTACAATCAGACGACTTACAAATGTAAGGTATATTCCTAACCTAAAGAAAAACCTTATTTCTTTAGGTGTTCTAGATTTGGATGGTTACAAGGTAACATTGGAAAATGGAGTCTTGAAAGTTGTACGAGGTGCATTTGTAGCAATGAAGGGTACTTGGAAGGCAAACTTGTATTTCCTAGATGGGAGTACAGTTACAGGAAGAGCAACTATCTCAAGTAGTTCTGAAGAAAAGAGAAATGATTCTTCTCACTTGTGGAACATGCGCTTAGGGCATGTCAGTGAAAAGGCTTTGTAAGGCTTAATGAAGCAAGGTATTTTGAAAGGTGCCAAGACTGGAAAGTTTGATTTCTGTAAGCATTGTGTAATGGGAAAACAAACAAGAGTCAAGTTCGGCACTGCCATTCATCGTACTAAGGGATTTCTTGATTATATTCACACGGATGTCTGAGGACCTTCAAAGAATGCTTCACTTTGAGGTAAACGCTGGTTTGTGACTTTTATTAATGATTTCTCTATATATGTCTGGATATACACCATGAGTCGCAAAGATAAAGTTCTGGATATCTTTCTTAAATGGAAGAAAATGATCGAGATTCAAACAGGTAGGAAAATTAAGAGGCTCAGATCTGATAATGGTGGCGAGTATAAATCAGATCCCTTCTTCAAAGTTTGTCAAGATGAAGGGATAATTAGAAATTTTTTTGTTCCTTGTACACCATAGCAAAATGGAGTTGCAGAACAAATGAATCATACTTTGGTTAAGAAAGTTTGATGTATGCTATCTCAATCCAAATTGAGCAAGGTATTTTGGGCTGAGCTTTTGTCATATGCAACTTATATAGTCAACAGACTTCATGCGACTGCATTAAATGGGAAAACTCCTAAAGAGGTATGGTCTGGACAACCTGCTACTGATTATGATTCATTGCGAATATTTGGATGTCCTGCATATTTTCATGTTAGTAAATCCAAACTGGATCCTAGAGCAAAGAAAGCTATTTTCTTGGGCTTTAAGGAAGAAGTTAAAATATTTTGACTTTGGTGTGGTGAATCTAAGAAGATCGTCTTAAGCCAAGATGTCACATTCGACGAGTCTGTTATGTTGAGACAGAAAAATTTAGAGAAAGAGAATGAAAATCCAAATACTCTTTCTAAGGTGATGCTTGAGACTTCAAAAGATCCATAAAAGATTGCACCAATTACCGATCATGGTGAAGATGAAATTGATGATCAAGAAATGATATCAATTGAGGTGGAGGTTTTCTCACCATCACCACCGATTAATTAGCATCCAAAATCTATTGCAACTACTCGACTGAGAAAGGAGATTAGAAAGCCTACCAGATACACAGACATGGTAGCATTCGCACTTTTAGTAATTGATGATGATGTCACATGCACTTATTGAGAAGCCGTGCAAAGAGTTGATAGTATGAAGTGGAATATGGCAATGGATGAAGAGATGAAGTCTCTACATCAGAATCAAACTTGGGAGTTGGTTCAACTTCCCAAAGGAAAGAAAACTATTGGTTGCAAATGAGTCTATGCCAAGAAAGAAGATGTTCCTGGTAAAGATAACATCAGATACAAAGCCAGATTGGTAGCAAAAGGATATGCTCAGAAAGAAGGAATAGATTATAATGAGGTATTCTCACTTGTTGTTAAACATTCTTCTATTCGAATACTGTTGGCTTTGGTAGCACAGTTTGATCTCGAGTTAGCTCAACTCGATGTGAAAACATCTTTTCTCTATTGTACTTTGAATGAAGAGATCTACATGTCTCAACCCGATGGCTTCAAAGTTCTAGGACAAGAGAATTGGGCTTGCAAGCTGAGCAAGTCAATTTACAGTTTAAAGCAATCACCACGACAGTGGTACAAGCGCTTTGATAGCTTCATCAGAAAGCAAAAGTACATATGCAGTCAATTTGATCATTGTGTATACTTTTGGAAACTCTAAGACAATACCTTCATTTATTTGCTCTTATATGTTGATTGCATCTAAGAGCAAGGTGGAGATCGATAGATTGAAGGCCCTGTTGAGTTCAGAATTTGAAATGAAAGATCTTGGAGAAGCTAAGAAAATTCTTGGGATGGAAATCACAAGAGATAGAGTTGTAAGCACAGTCTGTCTGACACAGACTCAGTATCTAAAGAAAGTACTACAAAGGTTTGACATTGATGAAAAAACCAAACCAGTAAGTACACTGCTTGCTCCTCACTTTGAGTTGAATGCATTGATGTCACCTAGCACCACCGATAAGAAGAAGCAAATGGATCTTGTTCCATATGCAAATATCTGTTGGTGCCTTGATGTATGCAATGGTTTGCACCAGAACTAATATTTCCTACGCTGTTAGTATGGTGAGTCGGTACATGCATAATCTCGGTAAAGGACACTGGCTAGCAGTGAAGTGGATTCTACGGTAAATCTATGGTACTATGGATATTGGTTTGAAGTTTGAGAGAGACAAGACTGAAGGTAAACACCTAGTCAGATATGTGGATTCTGACTATGCTAGAGATCTGGATAAACGTCGATCTACAACTAGTTATGTATTCACAATGGCAGGAGGACCAGTTTGTTAGAGATCAACATTGCAATCAACTGTAGCTTTGTCTACTACAGAGGTAGAGGATATGGATGTAACAGAAGCATTCAAAGAAGCTATCTGGCTTCTCGGGTTGACCAAGAATTTGGGTATTGTTCAGAAAAACGTGGAGGTTTTTGTGACAGCCAGAGTGCCATTTGTTTGGCAAAGAACCAAGTTCATCATGGTCGTACCAAGCACATCGATGTTTGATTTCATTTTGTTTGGAAAATCGTCGATGAAGGGAATGTTATACTCCAGAAAGTTGGAACTACAGATAACCCTGCAGATATGCTTACAAAGGTGGTTACAGGGATCAAGTTTCAAAACTGCTTGAACATGATCAACATCTCTCGAGCTTAGAGCGCCTAGGGTGCATTTGGAGGTAGCGTTATGAACTTTTTCGCCAAGGTGGAGATTGTTGAATATTGGCTCTAAAAGTAACAAATTAGTGGCATCATTTAGGGAAATTAGTGGCCTAATTTGTGGCATGATTTAAGGAAATTAGTGGCATAATTTAAGAAAATTAGTGGCCTAATTTAAGGCTTAAATTATGGCACAATTTAGGGAAAGGGAGCCTTGCTTCATCTATAAATAGGGAAGAGTTCATGCATTAAAGAACAAAGCAAAAATTAGAAAAAACAGAGAGAGCATAAGCAAACTCAAAGAGAGAAAATACTTACTGATTTTGAGAGTTTTCTGTGAGTTTGGGGAAACACTTGAGAGATATTATTAGTGAGGAAATGTGTATTTGCATTCTGTATATTTCCTACTCAGTTCAAATAATATCCACTACCTCCTGTAGACCTAGGCGAATTTTCGATCCACGTAAATTCTATGTGTTCTTTTACCGTTTTGATATATTCATATACCGTTATTTGTTGTTTCCGCCACAACAGTTTTGATCTTTTTTTCATGGTATCTTTACATATTGGATTTGTTCACATCATCTAACCTATTAACATTTTTGAAAAAGAATTTTTTTTAACTATCTAGATACAGAGTAGAGATTTTGTAACTTACAAAAAAAAATATGTTAAATTTTTTCTCAAAAAGAGGATAATTATAATTGTTATTTTTAATAATAGTTCCAAACGTATGAATGTATTCATATACATGTATCATGATGATGGGTAACCAACGTTCTCTCACCAAGCATATATTATTACAACTAGTAAATATCATTATTACAAAAAAATATACTAGTCCTATTACAAGAGCAAAAAACACATTTAGTCATATTTAATTCACCAAATAAAAGCATAATAAAACAATAACGATAATAAGAATTAAATTCCATAGAAATATATTAATATTATTATATTTATTTGACTAGTAAAATTAAAATAAAATTTAAAAAATTATAAGTAAACAAAAATACAAAATATATTTTCTTTCACTTCAAACTACCACAAAATGAAAAATATAAAAATAAATGATTATACAACATGTGAATAAAATAGAATATTTAAATGTATTTTTAAAGGATATAAGACGAATAAGTTTTCTTTTTATTGAAAATTCTATCATATTATCATTCATATTATTATGACTCAAACATGATCTATTATCATATTAAATTTTATATTTTAAAATTTTCTAAGAACACACATTAAAAACAACCTCAAGGTTTGCTCAAATATCAAAGAAATTTCAAACTTTTAAAATAATATCAATAAACTACATTTTCATACTTTTTAATTTAAAAATATTTGAAAGTAATAAATATGAAAATATAATCTTCTCTTTTATATTAAAAATTCTATCAAAAAATTTCATTTTGGCACTCTTCAACTAAAAAAACTAAAAATGATAAATATCAATTCAATCTTCTCTTTTATATTAAAAATAATATCAATAAATTTCCTTTTGACACTTTTTAATTAAAAAGAATTGAAAATGATAATATACAAATGCAATCTTATAATATATTAAATTTTAGAGAACGACATTGTTAATTTATTTATTCCTTGTAATAAAAAAGTTATAAATGCCCAAATGTAAGTCTATTTTTACAACTTGGTCCAGAAATTTTGAGACAAATAAATCCTACATATTCTTACACAGATCGTTAAAGCCATTGAGGTTCCTCTAAAAATTGACGATGAGGAATAAGTAATGGTGAAAGTGAGTTCACTCAAGATCTTTGTTAACCTATAATATGAAAATGTACCTGACTTCCATAACCTATGCTCCTTAGTAGGTTATGCTGTTTATAAATTTTGAAAAAATGCTACTACTTTAATAGATAAACCTCAGGACACAGAGCCTACTAAACCTCAAATACAAACTTGCCTTCTATAAGTTTATAGGCCTAAAGTAACCAATATTGCCAATGAAATCTCAGTAAGAAATATTTTAAGTAAAGTTTATATTTTGCGTATTGATGCTTGATGAGTGCTCAAAAAACACTAAAATTATCATGATTTCATGCACATTAATTGATTAAATATATATATATATATATATATATATTTATATGATTTTATCATATATTTATATAAATTTGTCTTTTTCAGAATCATGGGTATTTTTATTGTTTTTTAGGTATTTTTGCTTAAAAACACAACTTAAAGACACAAAGAGGAATACTCGAAGCAATACATCACAAATATATTAATAAAAAATGAGGAAAGGTAAAAAAATATGGAAAAATTGGACAAAATGGGTCAAAAAGGTCAAAAAGTTGTAAATCGCGTTGCCGCGCCGCCCAACTGTGCCCAGAAGCCACGTGCAGCGCGCCCATCCCGCGCGGACTCGCGCGCACCAGCTCTCCAATCCGCGCGCGCCCTTGCCCATTTCCACGCGTGCCTGTGCGCGCCCCAACTCCACCCCGCACGCGCCGCTACCATCTGCACCCCAATCCGCGCACAGCCGCCCCATGTCATGCTAATGTCATCAATGATGTCATCAATCACCACTCCGCGTTTCCACCATTTTTTAACATTTTTTCACCCACTTTTTCTCTCCATCCTCACCTATAAATACCCCCCTTCTCTTCACTTCATACCACACCTCAAAACACACTTCTCTACTCTTTCTTTCTCTCCATTTCTTAGTTTTTAGTTTTTCTTAGTTTTTAGTTAGTTTTTCTTAGTTTTAGAGTTTGTCTCTTTTTGAGAAGAACTAGCTATGTTTTTGTAATTTATTTGCTTTTCGATTCAATAAATGGGAGTGCAAATTCCGCTTTGAGGTTTTCCAGCAACGGGAATAGCATCGAAGTTCTGTAATGATTATTTTCTTTACAGTTATTTTTTATGCTTTATTCTTACATGTTATATTTAATTTGTCTGTGATTAAATTTAACTTTGTTGGCTGTTTGTAAACATGATAT
Source organism: Hippophae gyantsensis (assembly GCA_030763125.1). NCBI lineage: Eukaryota > Viridiplantae > Streptophyta > Magnoliopsida > Rosales > Elaeagnaceae > Hippophae > Hippophae gyantsensis. The sequence continues at coordinate 52,767,187 of CM061031.1, read as the reverse complement.
AATAACAACGTTGTTATGCTTGCGAAATATTAAATAGGTAAAAATCTCTAAAATGAATTGATTTTGTTTTTATTCAAGATTTTATATTAAGAATGTTAGAGAGAAAAATATTATTTTTCATTACAAACGTAAATCTGAAAATTAGATTTTAAGGTTTAGTTATTCGGTCTGATTTAGAGTAGTGCTCTTTTATTTGTTGATACAATCGCTCGGTAGTTAGAGTGAAGCTCTATTTCAAAAGTTTTTATAAGAATTATTACCTGAAAATGTATTGACAACATGTTTTCAGTAGTGGTTTTAAAACTTGAAAGTTAGTACTCGGATAATTAAATTCTTAGGTTTAATTTGGACACCTTGAATAAAGTTTAAACTGTCTAACCCTACCAAAGGTGGCATTTAAATGGTTCATTTTCAATCTCTTAGAAAAAGGAATTAATTTAATTAACCAAATTAGTTATCAACCCCAACCATAGGTGTTAATTGATTTGTTCAGTTAACAAAGAATATCTAACCCCACCAAAGGTGGTATTCATATAAAAAAGAGAGAATCAATAAATATCAATTCATATCTTTAATAACCTAAATAATATGAGCAAGCATAATTAACTTAATTATTATATCCATAAATACTCCACCATTATAAATGATAAAATTTGCATAAATGTTTATTGAATCTATGTTTATTTTTATGTCAGTAGATTAAAAACACAAAACCCAAAATATTGTGACAGGATGTTTTGGATTTAATTTCGTTTTAAAATTTTTGAATAATAAATTAAAAACCACATACATTCCTTCCTTAGATCAACCTTGGGAGTATACTTATCATTTTCTATGTCGGTTCTGCCCGGTCAATGCTCTCCCTATTGGAAATATCCCTTATGGTATTGCTTCCATGTGACTGGCTTTATTTGTAGACTCTACTGCAAAGACTGCACTATCAAGGCCTAACAACTCTATTGCTAGCTCCATACCACCTTTTGTTGTTCCATACCACCTTTTGCCACTCCAAGGTTCAATTTGCCTACTTTCACCCTTCCACCCCCATCATCTATCTCAATGATTGTGTTTAGTCAACATATGTAACAAAAATCACATTAAAAATTGATTGATGTCGAGAATATAGGTCAAAAATTAATAGCCATAAAAAATAAATGGATCAGATCTTCTAGCCTACATCTTCAAGCATTGAGATATAATTCCCCCATAGAGGCCTCTGAAAGCAACTTCTCGTGATATTCCTATATAGGAATGTAAGGGCTTTGCCAATGTGAATATCCAGAATATCCTACATAATCTTTGCAAAAAGGAAAGGTGTGATATTTTATGTATAATAAAACCAATGACATATATCAACTATTTGGATGATCCGTTTAAGTGAAACCTTAGTTATTCCTTCATTACTCCTAGCTCCACCTTGGTAAGTAAGCTTTTTATTTTTCTACTCTCTCAATGGCAGATGATACTTTGGTTAGTCTACAGCATTACCAACATATATCGGTCACCTACATTGTAAATCCCAATATTCATCTCTTAAAATTTTGTTTATGGTAGTGGAGCCTAAGTTAAATGGATGGATATTTGAGACAACTTAATGTTTATTTTGGAACTTAAGCATGCATGGTTAGTGATTTGGAATTTTAATGCTATTATTGGATCTCATGAAACTACGGGCTCATATCGTAGTACTATTTCTAATGAGGAGTTTCCTATTATGGTCTCTTTTTGTAATCTTGCCAAAATTGATACCAAAGGGGTTTAGTACACTTATTTCATAGGCAATTTATCTCGTATAAGGTCTCATTTAGATTGTGGCTTTGAGTGTTTTCTAGACTTCTAGCTTGTAGTTTCTTGTTGCACCCTCTTTAAATATCACTTTGATCATCATTCATTTTTATTGTTGGCTTTCACGGTTAGGCTTGGAGGCTCTAAGCCATTTCAATTTCTTGATATACGGATCAAGCATCCTAATTTTAGGGATTTATTATGTGCTACATGGTTGGTGCCTATTCAAGCTAGTCCAATGGGTATAGTCATTAGTAACCTTAAGTTGGCTCTGAAGGTTTGGAATAAAGAGGTTTTGGTGACTTGGATTTCAATATTGAAAAAGGATCTATTACTCTTGATGAATTATATAAACATTATGATGAAGATTCCTTCTTTAAGGAACTTCTTAAATTAGAATTTGATGCACATGTTGATTTGGATAGATTGCTACATCATCGTGATATCTTCTTACAATAAAGGATCAAGCTAAAGTGGTTGAAGGGTGGTGATTTAAATACTACATTATTCCACTTGCTACTTCGACGTTTATAGGCCTAAAAATATTTAACTAACTTGGAAATAAATGGAGAAGTTATATAGGACCCAAAGGCTACAGATACAAATATTTTGGGATAGTATGAGTAACTTTTCTTTGCCCAAAATTGTGACCCTTGAACTTGGCTTTAATCGAGTCATTAGTGTCATTCTTGGTCATTACTATAGATAATGGAAATTTACAACACATATCGTCATCAACGGAGATTCTGTTATATATGTGGTAACATCCTTTGGTTACTTATGGCAACTACTCGATAGCAAATAATTCACTAAGCAATAAAATAATTACAACTCTTATAGAAATTAAACTACCAATACCTCTATCAAGCAAGATCTCTGCTCGAATTGTCTGTTATTGCCCTTACTTTCTTCATTTGTAACAACATAGTCCATCACATTAACCCAACATTCCTCCAATGCTAACAACACCCAATGTAGTGTGATCAGAAACCATAGATCAGTAATGTGAAGTGAAAACAATACTCAACCTTAAGGACCAATCTCAATCACAAACAACCAATAATCACTGTGAGAAATACTTTTCACCATAAATCACAAATCATCTATATGGGACACATAATCAATCCATGCATCGTACATAACTAATAATTTGAAAAATACAACTCAACCCAATCTTACAATATTATTTCTCACATAGAAACTAAGGAATTCAAGAGCTCAACACTCAAGTACTCTATTTTACCCACAATACTGTAGCATAAATATTTGAATACTCTTAAAGTAAGACTAGTATGGCAACTACCAAGACTAGTATTGATACCAAGACTAGTATTGATATCCAAGATGGAAATTTGACAATGATAGTCTCAGCAGAGACTGTCCATTTTAAAGTTTTTGCTTCTTCAGCTTTTCCTTCTATTTCTGCCATCGATGAAATATTTTATGTTGACCCTTTGGATAATCTTGTCCAAAGCACCTTTTCCTAAACCTGAATAGAAGACAACCTTGAAATGTTTCTTACACTTGAAGAGGTCGAAGAAGATTTAAATGAGGAAACTAAGGGGTACTTTGAACAACTAGATAGTGATAAACTAATGACAAAATATAGTACACTTAAATCTAACCATTTACCCATCTAGTGAAGAGGTCAATCCACCTGAACTTGAACTTAAAGACTTACCTAAGAACTTAAAATACATGTTTCTCGGAGAATGAGAAATTTATCCAGCATGGTGTTAAACATCAACTTATAGAATGGTGTTAAACCCATACGAGAGGCCCAAAGAAGACTAAACCCAAACATACAAGAGGTAGTTAAAAGAGAAATTATTAAATTGTTAGAAGAAATAATTATCTACCCTATTACCGATAGTAAGTGGGTTAGTCTAGTGCATGTGGTACCTAAGAAATCTGGGATAATAGTTGTTAAAAATGACAAAAGTGAATTAGTACCCACTAGAATAATCATTTGATGGAGGATGTGTATAGATTTCAAGAAACTGAATTTATATACTAAAAAAGATCAATTTCCTCTTCCATTCATTGATCAAATGTTGGAAAGATTAGTTGGGCACGAATTTTACTATTTTCTATATGGATTGCCTGAATATTATCAAGTACCCATAGCACTAGAAGATCAAGAAAATACCACATTTACATGTCCTTTTGGGACATTTGCCTTTCGAAGAATGCCATTTGGGTTATGCAATGCCCTACCACATTCTAGCAATGTCTGATGTATATCTTCTCAAAAATGGTAGAAAATTCATTAAGGTTTTCATGGATGATTTCTCTATCTTTGGAAACTCATTTGATGATTGCTTACATAAATTTACTTTGGTTTAGAAAGATACATTGAATGCAATCTAACCCTTAGTTGGGAGAAAAGTCATTTTATGGTTTAACAAGGGATAGTGTTAGGACATATCATTTCAAAGAAAGGTATTGAAGTTAATAAGGCAAAAGTTGAACTTATTTCCAAATTACCTCCTCTACATCTATTAAGGGGATAAGAAGCTTCTTAAGACATGCAGGATTTTACATACGATTTATTAAAGATTTCTCTAAAATAAGTCATCCCTTATGTAACCTGTTATCAAAAGATGTTTATTCTGATTTCAACGATGACTTCCTTATTGTCTTTAATACCTTGAAAGAGAAACTAACATTTGCCCTTATTATTATGGCGTTAAACTGGTCTTTATCCTTTGAAATAATGTTTGATGCTTCTGATTATGCTATCGGAGTGGATAAGCGTTTGCATGTCATCTATTATGCTAGCAAAAAACTTAATAATGCCTAAATGAATTATACCGCCATTGAAAAGGAATTCTTGGCTATAGTGTTTTCTTTAGACAAATTTAGGTCTTATTTAGTAGGATTTAAAGTGATTGTGCATTCTGATCATGCTGCTTTAAGATACCTATTAAGTAAACCGAATGCCAAGCCAAGATTAATTAGATGGGTATTAATCTTACAAGAATTTGACCTAGAAATCAAGGATATGAAAGGTAGTGAAAACTTAGTAGTTGACCACTTGTCTAGGTTGATTTCTAACTTCAATTCTCTTAAGGGTGAGAGTAATGACGATATAGTTGAAGCCTTTCCTCATGAACAGTTATTTTCAATAGCTCCAAACCCATGGTATGCTGATAATGAAAACTATCTTGCCATTGGTGTTTTGAGACCTAACACTTCATATCAAGACAAGAAAAGGTTCTTTAAAACTATTAAGGACTATTTCTGGGATGACCCTTATTTATACAAGATTGGTCAAGATCAAGTCATATGGAGATGTATACCAGAAGAATAACATAAGAGCATATTGACTTTTTTCATAAACTTCATTGTGGGGGCTATTTTGGTGGCAAAAAGACAGCCTGTAAGATATTACAGTCTAGATTCTTTTGGCCCACTCTTTTTAAAGATGCTCATATGTTTTGTGCACAATGTGATAGATTCCAAAGAACAAGAAACATAAGCAAAAGATATGAAATGCCTTTGACATCTAATTTTGTTGTTTAACTCTTTGATGTATGAGGGATTGACTTTATGGGTCCTTTCCCCCCATCCAATGGTTTTCAATATATATTGGTTACAGTGGATTATGTATCCAAGTAGGTAGAAGTTATCCCTACTAAAACCAATGATGCTAATTTTTTTGTAAAATTCTTAAAGGATTCAATATTTAGCAGGTTCGGAATTCCTAGAGCTATGATAAGTGATTGAGGTAGCCATTTTTTCAATAAAATATTTGATGGAGCATTGAAAAAGTATAACATCACACATAAAGCCGCTACTTCATATCATCCTCAAACTTCTGGTTTAGTTTAGGTAAGTAATAGGCAATTCAAGGGAATCCTAGAATGCATTATGCATCCTTCAAGGAAGGACTGTGCATTTAATTTGAATGATGCCTTATGGGCATACCGCATAGCTTACAAAACACCCATTGGGATGAGCTCTTACCGATTAATCTTTGAAAAAGTGTGTCACCTTCCCATTGAACTCGAACATAAGGCATACTGGGCAATTAAAGAGTTAAACATGGACTTAGATAAAGTAGGAGAAAAACGGTTACTCCATCTTAATGAATTGGAAGAAATTAAGAACGAAGCCTACGAGAATGCCAAATTATACAAAGAGTGTACTAAGCGCTATTATGACAAGAGGCTAAAGACTCTTCACCTTGGAATGAAGGTTCTTTTATTTAACTCTCATCTGAGATTATTTCTAGGAAAACTGAGATCAAGATGGGATGGACCATTCAAAATAGTTCAAGTATTTGTTCATGGAGCAGTAGAACTATTGGATTCCGAGACACAAACAACATTCAAAGTCAATATACATCGTGTGAAGCCTTATTTAGAAGGACCACACAACACTACCAAAATTGATTGCATGTGGCTGGGTGATCCTTAGCACCATAATGATGCATCTTGCTAAGACATTAAACTAAGCATTGGATGGGAGGCAACCCATAATTTTAGGTAACTTTCTTTTATTTGTTTTGCTTATTTTAGTTTAATTGTATGTGAATAATTTTAAAATTACTAAAACTGAAAATATTTGTTGAGATATTAGAAATTCACAGCGATCTGTCTGCGTGAACTTTAATGATGAACATGATGGATGCACCTATAATTTTCCATCACTATTTGCACATTCTCAGGAAATAAGTAATTTTTATTCTCTTTTCTCTTTATCTTTAATTTACAACTATTGCATTGAGGACAATGTAAGTTCTCAGTTGGGGGTGATGAAAAATTATCATGCTTAATTTCAAAAAATTTAACAATTTTAAAATTTTTATGTTCACATTTTCTTTTTTATTGTGTTTGATTTAGTAATTTTTAGAATTTTAGGATTAATTTTAAAAAATTTCTTACAAAAATTTATCATTTATTTAAATCAAATTTAAGCAAATAGTTAAATCTTTTGTACTGATATTTTTAAAACATATCATGGAGTATATGGTAATTAGTTAGTTTTTGTCATGACTAGTATTTCTTAATAATGTGTGGAAATTGTATTAAACCCAAAATTGGTGCTTAGGAATCAAATAGTGGAGATTACCCTTGTGAGATATAATTTGAGCCCATTATCCTTTATATTGAGTGATAAATATTATTTTTTCTACTCTAAACATTTTCTTATTTTTTTTTCAATGATGATCACTATAAGATTTAGCATTGAATGTCTGAATTTTTTACATCTTAATGAAGTTTTATATATTTATTTTTCATTTGCTTAGATTAAATTATTTAAGTAGAGATTTATAGTATTGTCTTTCTTCATTCATGCTTGACTTCTATTAAAAAAAATATTCAGAGTTACCTATACAAATATAAACAAAAAAGCCAAATATTAACCACTTACCTTACCATATAAAAAATGTATAATCTGTACATGGGTCCACTCTCTAAAAAATGTATTCTCTTAAAAAAAAGAATATAAGAGAAAGAAAGAGAGAAAAGAAAAATGAATAGTATAATCTATATACTATGACCCAAAAAGCCTAAACAATTTTGAAAAATGGTTTAATGCAAAAGAAAATATAGGAAGTAATTTCCTAAGAAGTCATTGCATTTTCCTAATATTTTATAAATCCTTACATTTGATTCCTTTCATAAGATCAACATTAAAATAACACTGAGTTTTTTTTCTTTATACATATGCAAACATATAAGTTTATTTCTATACATCAACTTTTTTGCATATAAATTAATATGAGTATTTGAATCCATAGGATTCAGTGTTTTTGAGAGTATTAACTTATGAGGAATAGAGTGAAAGAGAATTCGGATTCCTAATACTAAGTTTTGGTAAAATTAAATTGATACATTTTTTATATGAAATATGAATATGATTTTCAACTAATTATTATAATAAATCATGAATGTTTAGGAAGTTAAAATAATATATGCTTAAGATTTTAATTATGAAATTTAAAAGAAATTATAATCATGATATTTTTTTTTGTATTTTTTTTCTTTATTTTATTTTAGTCTTTTTACTTTATTTCAAATTTTAGTTAACTTCATATTTTATTTGTTTTATTTTGTTTTCATTTTTTTTGTTAATGTTTATGGGTATCATTACTGAAAACCCTCACCAGACTTAAACTCATCCACAAGGGCAACCTAGGGGTTTAAAGACTTGTTGCATACGCTAAATGCAATCGTGTCAATCCAAGGAAGTGATTTAGGATAGTTTAATTTTTAGTTTTTATCGCTTCTCTTAGTAAGGGACTAACAAGAAGCTGGTTGGGGGTTGTGATGAGTGCTTAAAAAGTACTAAAATTACCATGATTTAATGTACTTTAATTGATTAAATATATTTATATTTTTATGATTTTATCATATTTTTATATAAATTTATCTTTTCGAAATCATGGATATTTTTATCGTTTTCAGATATTTTCGTTCAAAAATAACTTAAAGACATGAAGAAAAAAACTAGAGAAAATACATCACAAATATATTGAGAAAATAAATGAGGAAAAATCAAAAAGATGGAAAACTATTTGGATAAAATGGGTCAAAATGTCAAAATGGCCAAAATCCCATGCGTAACTACCCATCTGCCCCGAGTCCCGCGCATAGCAGTCCATCTGTGCCCAGTCCCACGCGCAACATCCCGCGCATAGCAGTCCATCTGTGCCTAGTCCCACGCGCAACATCCCGCACATGCCACCACACTACTCCTCGTGTCCTACTCGTGCCAACCGCCAGTTTGCCGAGATTTTCACTCCCCATACGCATACCAACTTGTCCAAACGCGTCCAAATTCAAATTTTGAAATATTTTCCCCTTTTTTGGCCTTTTATTCACCTATAAAAGGACCCTCTTCCCCCATTGTAAAACACATAAATTTTTTAAGCACTTTCTCTCTCTAGAAAGTTTTCATTTTTTAAGTTATCTTTTTGAAAAGAACTATCTATGTTTTTATAAATGTTTAGTTTTTGATTCAATAAGCAAATATGCAAATATGTTTGGAGGTTTTCCAGCAACATAATTAACATCAAACTATTATAAGGATTCTATTAAGGTATAATTTTAATGGATTTTTACAGTTATCTTTTTATGTTTTATTTTTATATGTTATATTTAATTTGTCTGTGATTAAATTTAATATGATTGACTGTTTATAAATATGATATAATAATAATGTTGTTGTGCTTGTGAAATATTAAATAAGTAAAATATTTCTATAAAATAAATTGATTTTGTTTTTATTCAAGATTTTATATTAAGGATGTTAGAGAGAAATACATTATTCTTCATTACAAACTTAAATATGAAAATATGAGTATAAGGTTTAATTATCTGGTCTGATTTAGAGTAGTGCTCTTTTATTTGTTGGTACAATCGCCCGGTAGTTAGAGTGAAGCTCTATTTCAAAAGTTTTTATAAGAATTATTATCTGAAAATGTATTGACAACATGTTTTCAGTAGTGGTTTTAAAACTTAAAAGTTAATACTCAGATATATAATTAAATTCTTAGATTCAATTTAGACACTTTGAATAAAGTTTAAAATGTCTAACCCCACGAAATGTAGCATTTAAATGGTTCATTTTAAATCTCTTAGAAAAAAAAGAATTAATCTAATTAACAAAATTAGTTATCGACCCCACCTATAGGTGTTAATTGATTTGTTTAATTAACAAAAACCTACCAAAGGTGGTATTCATATAAAAAAAGGAGAATCAATAAATATCAGTTTATATCTTTAATAACCTAAATAATATCAGCACACATAATTAACTTAATTATTATATCCTTAAATACTCCATTATTATAAATGATAAATATTTGCATTATTGTTTATTGAATCCATACCTATGTTTATTTATATTATATCATTAGATTATAGCACAAAAACCAAAATATCATGACAGGATGTTTAAAATTTAATTTTTTTTAAAGTTTGAATAATAAATTAAAAACTACATATATTCCTTCCTTAGATCATCCTTGGGAGTATATTTATTATTTTTTATAAAATGATTCGTGCACTTGCGAGAGTTTTACAAATTATGAAACCAAAGTGTATTTCGCAAGATCGGTATTTGTAATGCGGGTCTTATGACTCATCAGTTGTTCATAGATCCAATCTTCTTATTCCATGCACTCATAAACTATTATTTTTCTTATTTTTCCTTTTTCCCTTTCATTTTATTGAGCTAACAAGCCTAGACACATTATAACCAAATGAAAGACCTTTGGTTTTTAGGAAATACCTTCGGTGTGTTGAGATTTAAATTTAAGAAAAAGCTTATTATGCTTGATATAACTATAGAAATATGGTGATGTTCTAAGGGAATACACATGAGTTTTACTCGTTTGAATTACACAATTTGATTGTCAATAATAAGGTAGCTACATTGACTTTGAGCTATATTATTATGAAGAATACCATAGTGAAGGAATGATCATAGATCCCCATTGATGATTATTAGACTTTGGAACATTAGTATTATTAAGTTATTGAGATGAAATATTAAAAATTGTGTTTGTGATGACTTATCTCACCTTCTCTTAAGAATAAACAAAGAGTAGGTGTGGTGAAGTTTGATATGATCATTTTATACATATATTTGTGCATTGATTCTTAAATATTTACAATGATTACAATTTTTATAAGTAATGGTTTTACTCTATGTTATACAAGTATTTAGGAATGAAATGAGCAAAAAAAGGGAAAATGTGCATTTAGAGAAGAAAAAAAGGATAATTGATCGATCTATATTTGATCAAGATCGATTGAGAAGTTAGGGAAGAACGAAAAGCAAGTGTTTATTGATCTAAAAGGGATTTTATTGATCAAGATAGCTTTGATCGAGCTTCGATCAAGCACTATCGGGTTATAAATCGTACAGGTTAGATCGATCGAGAAAATGTCTCAATCAATCATGCAGTCTAATCAGCACTAAAATCTGGCATTTTTGATCCATAACTTACATTTAAGCTCAATAAAATCATGAAATATTAGTTCTTTTTGAGAAATCATCACTATGCTATCTGATTTTAAAAGAAATATTTCATGTTTTTATTGAGCTTAAATATAACAAATAGGTTTGATTATAGCATGTTTATATGAATATTTATGCAAATCTATATGTTTAGAATCAAGGATATTTTCTGTCGTATTTAAGGTGTTTTTAGCTTTAAATGTATAAATTTATCGTAACATGTTTATTTGAATATTTATACAAATTTATATGTTCAAAATTACGGGCATTTTATGTAATATCTTAGGTTTTTTAGCTTCAAATGCATAAATTTATCAACATATGAATAATAATACTTAAGCACTCAATTTGTGCCCTAGGATCTTAGAAAAATAAGGAATGTAAACCTTATATGAAGAACTAAGGGTGTCCAACGGTCCGGTTTTGGTCAAAAAACTTTAACCGGACCAGACCGTTTATATTACAAGGACCGGACCATTTGAAACGGTTTTAAGTAATAAAAACCGGACTGGACCTTTTGATTTATAAAACGGTTTGGTCTGGTTTGGTTTCTGGTTTGATTCGATTTTTTATACATTTAATGAAGAATAATATGAAATTTTTAATATATTATTAAATCGGTTCGGTCCATTTCAAACGGTTTAAAATTAGTACAAACTAGACCGTTTAAAATTGGTCCGATCCGGTCCGGTTTATGGACACCCCTATGAAGAACCAACCAGTATGTATGAGGTGCAAGACAAGAATTCAAGTAAAATATTTCATACTGTGGTAAAGGTTTAGTGTGCACTTATCTCTACACACTTCATAGGGCATGTTATACATTTTGTGTTGCAACGTGAATTAAATAGGCCACAATCCACTTAGTTTACAACTAGACAAAGTACAACATATCTAGTACTATGGTGGTGAAAATTTGTGGTCGTGATGTGTGTTCATTTATTTCAGCCTAAAGCCTTGCGCCAATCTCAATCTATATATATATATATATATATATATATATATGTTTTGTTTTCTCTAGGTCACATACAGAGAAAAATATTGAATAGCTTTATAACTTTGAACTATCATTCCTTTTCATTCCCTTTAGTTTATAGTTTTAGTTTATACACAATTTAGATTTGATAAGAATGAATAAGAGGCAACAATATGAAGATATTTTGGATCAGATAATACCAAAAGATTGTTGAAACTTAAGGATTATTTTGAAGATCTAGATCACAATTATGGAGGAGGCTACATCTATCTACTTTTGGTATTAAGATCTAACCTATATTCTTATTTTTTCAACTAACTCTTTTGTATTTCATGAATTTCTTGAAATTAATTTACTAATTATTTATTAATTTTAGGAATGTTGGGTGATCATTTTAATGAGAATTTTGTTTTGTTGCCATATTTGGGTATATTATTTAGGATAATATTTTCAATATCTAATATTACATATTGTTTCTTATTTTAAGATTTTTACAAAATTTATTATTGATTAATATATTGACGATATATTTTTTTACAATAAATTTAAAATATGAGAATTAGGTTTTAGATACATCATCTGGATATAATTTAGACAATTTGATTAGGAGTTTAAATTAATGATTCGATCAAAGACATCGAATTAGGTGATTTGTTAATTCCTTAGTCATTATGAATAATTTAATCAAATTAACTGGTGATCTGACTGAGGGCATTAAGTGGTATGATCAATAACAAATAATGACCCAACCAAAGGAATTATTTATACATATAAGAGAGAATCAATAATCTGAATTTATACTTAATTAATTTAAATAATTCAAATAAGCATAGTTATCTTGCTAAATTTCCCGTTAACTCTCCATTGATTTATAAATTCATATCTACCTTGAATTTATTGGAGTCAAATTCATCTTTTATCATCTTATTATTTTTGTCATTTGATTAATATTTTCAAAAAAAAATCAAATATGGTGATAGGTTGTTTGGGTTTTTTTGTGTTTGTTTTCAAGAAATTTGATGAATTATTTAAAATCATGTAGTTGTTCTTTAGACCAACCTTGAAAGTATACTTATCATTTATTACTAGTGATTCATATACTTGTAACCTTTTTATAAATCTATAAAATTTGACTATCAAGATTTTGTGCATTATATAACCTAAAAGGTAGCAATCCATCAAGTATGGTGTGGCTTGAGTGGCAACATCTGGGACAGTGTAGTCTAGATGGCAATGTTTTAGATAGAATAACCTTGGAGGTGGAATTTCCAATAGCATAGCCCTTTTAAGTGTGACTTGACCTGTTATGACATGATCTTTCTTTATATATAAATCTCTACTCTCTTAGAGTGATGTCTATCTAACAACCACAACTATAGATATCTACCTCAAGATCAACGACATCATTGATGTGGATGTTCTAACTTGATTATGCCTATTATCTAGCTTTTGGGTGGTTCCGAAAAATATGGTTAAAACTGCATATGGTTGCATAGATGGTGAACATTAAAAGATAGTTGCTATCTTTGCTTTCTAGAGTTGTTGAAGCTCAAAGCTAGTAGATGTTTGGTAAACTAGGCTAGTCTACCTAGATGTACTGTATGGCTACTATGCTTAAGAGGTTGGTCTACTTCACCATTTTGCATGGTTAGCCTACTTGGCTAACTGCCTCGTTATATTGTATGTTGGAGTACATCTTCTAGTTGGATGTCGTATGAACCTACTAAGAGAATGAGATGTCATCAGGAACATGTTAGGAACTCATCCTATTAACTTAATGTATCAAACATGTTATTAGGAAAAAAGTGAATGAAGAACTTGACGACCATAGCGAATAACATGAATTCTTTGAGTGTTCGTAAATTTCCACTAGCTTAGTTGGTTGAACATCAAATTTATTTCCTACAAATGGAACCAGATGTAGAAGTCAATTTTCATTAGGCCATGTTCTCTAGACACTTAGACCTATAGGTCCTTAGAAAACCATATAAGAGGGGATGACACTAGTGGGTATCATATCTACTTTGATGCCTAAGTCAATTTTTGAGAGAAAAGCTAAGATCAAAGTGAATTTGAGTGGTGAAATCATGCGTTTAGACATACCTTTTGTGATTACGAGGACCTATTGAAAATTTTTGGTAAATGACACAATCGTAAATAATAAATATCGATTAATTAATATTTAAATATTAATTTAATTAATAATTAATTATTTAAAATATTAATGATATCTTATGGATTGAATCACACACTAATTTTATCTATTTGATTTTTTAAAGTTAACGTGGACAAATATATATATAAAGCTTAATTATTTCGTAGTATTTTTTAACCCATTCGTGTGCCTAGTTAACGAGGATATGTGGCTCATCTTTTATTACACTTATTGAATTCTTGCATAACTTTTAATAATGAATTAAATTTAAAAAATAAAAAATCATATGAACATTATTATTAAGATCTAAATTACTTCATGAGTTTCGTAACTTTCATCAAAAATGTAATTTTCTCTCTTTTCTTAAACATGTACATTAAATTCTCTTAACCTAAGTAAATAGTATGTAAAAGTCCCTAAAAAGGTAATTATGAAAAATACCTCCAAACTTTGTAATATCACAAATTTTCTTAATATTTCAAAAATATTACAAATATCTTCAAATTTAACAAAAGTTAAAATTAACGAAAGTTAATAATAATAATAATATTTTATACATAAAAATGGTAGAAATATTAATAGAAAATCAAAAAAGAATAAGAAATTAAGAAATAAAAGAAATAGAAACACAAGACATCTCATAATGTTTTTCACAAGAAAATTTAATTAGCGAAAAGAAATTTAAAGAAATATAAAAGGCATGATTAAATCTCAAAAAAGGAGATGGATTTAAAGATCCATCATTCTCAAGAATAAGGAAAATATTTTCACGGAATGACATAATTTATTATGGAATAAGTAATAAAAAATGAGTATTAATATTGCATGCATAAAATGAAGGTATAATATACCATTAATTGACAAAGAAATCATTATGGATAAAAACTATCAAAAATTTCTTAAAATGATAAAGGAAAAATTGGATACATTCATTTAAGAGAAATCCAAATATTAATATGCATATTTTAGAGAAGGAATTGATACATCAATAAAAATAACATAATTAGATAATAGAATAATTAATAGAAAAATGTTTTATTAAAAATAATCCATATAAATCTAAGATACTAGAAATTAAAATTTACAATGTATCTTACATTTTCCATTATTATTAATAATAAGAAATTAAACAAAGTGTTAAGTTTGGTTTGTGAATTTGAAAGTAGTGATTTAATAAAAGAAAAAAATCATCTATTTTCAATGTATTATATAGTAAGATATTCATTAACAAATAGTCATAATAATTTAATATATAGATAAAATGAATTTATAAAAATAGATAAAAAAGAATTTCAAAAAAATGGATAAATAATAAAATCAAAAATATTAACAGACTTTGAAATGTCAGAAGAAGAAACCTGTAACAAAGAAAGAAAGGTAACATATCTAAAACAAGAAGTTAAAATAATGAAATCATTACTCCATGATGTATAAGGAAAAAAATGATACCATTATTATCCCAATAATTTTTAAAAATAAGCCACAAGATATATAATTAGATTTTAATAGAAACCTAGAAAGCATATCAAAAAACCAAATAACAATAATGAAAGTTTTAATTCTCTTAGCAGAAGAA
The DNA here is from genome assembly GCA_030763125.1 of Hippophae gyantsensis. NCBI lineage: Eukaryota > Viridiplantae > Streptophyta > Magnoliopsida > Rosales > Elaeagnaceae > Hippophae > Hippophae gyantsensis. Next base: position 52,751,719 of record CM061031.1, on the reverse strand, counting down.
ATTGATATAACACAAGTTGGATCTATTTGTAGAATTAAAAGAAGAACCACCTAGGAGATCAAATGCAATGATACCTATAAATGAGAAAATAAAGAATGAGATAAAACCCAAAGATAAAGAAAAAGCTATAATCCCAATTTAATGGAATATAGAAAAGAATTAGAAGAACAGTTTATATACCCTATGAATAGGTACATAGAAAAACTAGTGAATTTGTTAACTCTAACAGATGAAGAACTAGAAAATTATTATGATGAAAAACTTTGTATAAACAAAGAGGAAGATGATAAGATAATAATCAATAAAATTGATTCTGAACCAGAAATTATGATTCAAAAAAAATCATATGAAATAAATTTCATTATTAGTTCCTTATCAAGAAGGAATATCTGATCCACATAGAGAAGAAAGAAATAAGCAAAGGATAGAAGAACTTGACATTCCTTATAGATTAAAACAATAACCCAAAATGGAAGAAGGATTACATTAGAAAACTAGAGGTAGTATCCAACCAGAATTCAAACTTCATGAAAATTATAAATCTAATCTTTAGATTTAGTTGTATAAGAGACAGGAAAAAAAAGTCTTTGATGAACTGTTTACTGGTATGAGGGTAATCATACAAACTTCTTCAACCACACAATCAAACTTTTTAGCTTATAGAGTCTTAGTAGCTTATAAAATGACATAAAATATTAAAATTTAGTTTATACATTTAACCGAACAACAACATTTACAAATGTGGGAGCACCCACAGGTATAAAATATTTAAATATTGTAGTAAGTGAAATATACATGAAATTTATTAGAGAAGACAATCGTTGACATATTAGTGAATCTAATGAAAATGAAATTAAGCCAAATGACATTTGACAAATATGAAAATATGTGACTTATGTTATATAGATTCCTTTATTTGTGAATATGAAATGTATTATCATAAGTTACCACCCTCCATGCAAAAAACTTATAAGGAAATATGTTTTCCGAAATTACCTAGAACATTACATAAAATCATACAGAATGATGGAATAAAAGAAATAGAAAAACTATACCATACACCTTGGGAGAAAAAATAAGAAGTATTAAAAATTGGATAATCATTAAATATCAAAAAATGCATTAATATCAACAAATAAGGTTAAATGATAAAATCTAATGTGATACAAGAGATTTTAGAATAGTAGAAAAATATGGATGTAACATAAAATTTTATAAGCAAAAGGTATAAATTTTAAAAAAATGAATTTCAAACCTATATATATACACACACACAAAACATTCAGAAGATATAAATTTTAAAAAATATGACTTTCAAAAATATAAGAGAAGGTATAAGCCACCGGAAAATAAAAACTATTGCCCTTAAGAGAAAAAATACAGATGTTGGATATGTAATGAGGAAGGGCATTATGCTAATCAATGCCTTAACATGCTTCATCATAAAAAAGAATTCAAAAAAGAATTTTTACAAAAATCAAAGATCTTTGAAAAAGCTTTTAATGAAATTAGAGCCAATAGAGAAATCAGATATAGATGATACTTGTAATATTTATCTATTAGAAGATAACTGAGAAAGAAATAACTGATTCAGAATATGAATAAGCTTCATCATAAAATAAATAATTTGTATAGCATTAAAAATTCAAACAGTATTTATATTAAGATAGGATTGAAATTTAAAAGTTACACGAGTTACCATTTACATACATATGTAGATACAAGAGCTAGTATGTGTTTAGCTAGTAAATATGTATTCTCAAAGGAACTCTGGAAACAAGCACCAAAATATTTAATTGTAAGAATTGCTAATAATACTACAATAAATCTTAATAAATTCTTAAAATATACAGATATAATGATAGGAGGAAAGAAATTTCTTAATCCTACCATAAGTCTAATAAACTTATATCAATCTTTTATTCAATATTTAGACAAAATAAGTCTAATAATATTAAATGGTGAAACTATTTATGTGTCAAAATAAGAAAAGCTTCGACTGTAACAAACTCATATTTTATGCAATAACACAAAAAGAAAAAACTTGATGAGATAGATACAAAGTAGCGACAAAAATCTTATTTAGAAAACATTTTATTAGATATAGAAGAGAAACAAAAAAAATTTCTTAATGAAATCTAGGAAGGTAAAGCCTTAATAAGTATCAAAAAATTATTGAAAATAGCAAGCTCAGAAAATCCTTTAGATCCAAAAGTAATTAAATCTAAAATTATTGCTAACATAAAACTAATAGATCCTAACAAAGTCATTAGAGTAAAATCTATGATTTTTACTCCAAAAGATAGGATTGAGTTTGAAAAACAAATTCAAGAACTTTTGGAACTAAAAATCATAATACTAAACAATTAACCACACTTTAGTCTCGTATTCTTAGTCGAAAAAGCACTACTACAAAAGTGGCCATTTAAGTCGAGATTTAAAGTCGGCTTTTGGTGAAAACCAACTTATAATGAATTTAAAGTTGGTTCACTTAAAAACCGATGCTATCCACATATGACGTAGGGTCGGTTGACGTGTTAAACTGACACTACACGTAGGATGTAACATCGGTTCTATGTGAAGTGTATGTTCAACACGTAGAACCGATGCTACGTCCTACGTGTAACATCGATTTAACACATCAACCAACACTAAAAACTACGTGGATAGCATCAGTTGACACGTACAACCGACACTACACACGTGGATATTTCCTTTTCTCTTCTTTCTTCCCCAGACCGAAACTATTCCATGTGCTACATAACTCTCAAAAACCCAAAAGCTCCTCCACTTATTCTCCACTCTTTCTCATTTTCCGGTTAGCGGGTTTTCTTCCTCTCTAACTTATCTTCTAGATCCCCTATTTTTTGAGCAAAATACTCAAAATATTTATACATTTTCTCACTTACAAAACACCATTTTTTCTTCATTTCCTTCATTTTTTTCATTTCATTTACTCTTGTAAATATTTCTATTAATCTTATGCACTTATTATTCATACTTTTTTGTATATTATGTGTTTATTATTTATGTGTATAAAATTTTGTATTATATATGTAAGTTTTGTATTATAACATGAGTAAAAGAATATGATGATCTTGTGAATCTCTAAGCAAGAAAAGCCATTGTTTCCTTATAAGGGTCAGAATCATCACAATTAGTAGTGACTTTAGCTTTTTCACTAGGGCCATTACCCTTAGTGGTCTTAAAAGATAAATTATTTTCCTTCTCAACAACAATTTGATGTTATCTAGACAATAGGTGATGAAGTTCAAAGAATTGTAGATCACCAACTAAATCATTAACCTTAAGTTCATGAGGCTTGTACATGGACTCAAGCAAGGTAACTTTGGTATGAAACTGATAGGGTAGGCTAGCGATTATTTTCTTAATCTACTTTTCTTCGCTACTAGGTCTACCTAAGTTATAGGAATAGTTGACGATGTTGAAAAATCATGAATAGCATTTGTCAAAGGTTTCATCCTCTTCCATGATATAGAGTTTAAAAACTTTGTTCAACTTCAAAATTATGATCTTTGTACAACAGAAATATCTTCAGAGGTAGTCTCTAAAATGTCCCATGCTTGTTTTGAAGAATTACAACTTTGAATTCTTTGGTATTCATTTGACGCAACAGCCTTGATGATTGCATAAAGTCCCTTGCTATTCCATTTAAATTTCTTACTTTCATCATTAGTCTACTCAATCATGAGTTTAGGAATCACAATATAATTAGGGAGGGTTTTGGTTAGACACGTCCATTCATTTTCAACTAGAAACCAAACATGATCTCCAAGGGACCCCAAGAATGCTCTCATTTAAGATTTCCAATAGGCATAGTTTAGCTTATTGAAAGTGGATGACTATCTATATTACCTTCTTCTCCGGAATCCATCAGAAAGAAAGTGCATATGTGAAAGGCAAGTTAAACAAGTTAAAATTGGAGCAGATAAGCTCTAAAAGGATGCACCGACTCTGCTACCATTTGAAAGAATCCATGACTTGATACACAGGGTAAAGAGATATAGACTCCTTAAGGACTCAGCCCTTACTTCCATGAACATAATAGTAAATATTTAACCAGACAACACAACAGAAGCATAAATTATATAATATCATAAAAGCATATAACTCTAAACACCATATATTATTTATCAAATAGAAAGTAAGTAAACAATAAATGATTTCTAATCAGAGTTTATGTTTTAGTATGTTAAAACATTCACACATAAAATTTAGATTATACTAACTTAATAATAGATCATGAATAACAAGTGATATAATGAGGTAAACCCACATAGAGATCGTATCTATGTGGTAAAATCCTCAGGATGCTAAAGGCAATCACTTACCTTTATCAATCAAGTTCATTGTTCAAACTACCAATTGTTGCTTTTACAATGACTTGGTTCGACACACAAACCTCGACTATCCTTCATAACCAATACCACCCAATATGGTGTGATTGGTAACCTTAGATTAGTATCACAAGGTGTAGCAACTAACAACTTTAAGGGATACACAATCCTTCACATATCTCAAATGGCATACGGGAGATACACAATCAAATCATGTATGCATAAGGATAATGATTTGATCACTAAACTCACTAACAACCCATAATTAACTCTAAGTTCTCCAAAATAACTTCAAAAAATAGATATAAATCTCAATATAAATGTTGAAAAAGTTTGGTACTAAAAATGTGGGTAAAGAAATGAGAGAATATTGGGGATTTATAGAGTCTCAAATGGTCACCTCATTAGCTACCTCGCTAACCACCTCACCAAAGATAATGGTGAGGGTAGTGGGAGGCTTGGTGCCGAGGTTGGTGCCAAGGTGCTAAAAATAATATTTTTTTTCAAAAATGTCAAGTAAATTTCACAATTACCCATAACTAAAATGAATCAAAAATACGAGTGACAACGTCTGTAAGTAAGCACCATAACTCTCAACCTAGTATGTACACTATAACAACCTATCCCCATGGTGTATATAAACATGCTCGCATATAAAGTGTATATAACTCTGTGCATGTGTGTATATTACTAATCTGTAGTAACCAACCTTACATAGAGGAGGATAAAGTAAAATAAACAGACATTATGTTTTACACATAAGAAGCTAACACACAGATACAGAGAATAATGGGACTTATTGAAATTATAATTTTTTTTGTGTTTATATAGATAACATTTTGGTTTTTAGTAATAAATTAAATAAACATTATTTGGATACCATTAATATTCTACAAGAATGTAGGAAAGAAGGTGTTACACTTTCTAAGAAGAAATTAGTAATTACTCAACAAAGAATTAAGTATTTAGTGTTAGAAATTGAAGATGAAAAACATAATATACAACCCCATTTACTAAATAACATTCAAGGACTTCCTAGTGAATTAAAAGATAAAAAATCAATTACAAAGATTCCTAAGATGTTTAACATTTGTTGAAGCATATATCAAGAAACTTACATAAATGCAAAAACCTTTACAAACAAAAATGAAAAAACAAATCATGTTTGAAAATGAACAGAACAATACTTTCTACATGGATAAGATAAAAGCACATGTAAAAAATTTAAAACTTTATATCATCCAGTTCCAGATGATAAAATGATAATTGAAACAAATGGTTCGCATGAATATCTTTGTATATATACATCAGGAATTTTTTATGATCCAGAATTAAATTATCATGGTAATGAAAAAAATTCTTAGCTATTGAGAAATATATATGTAATAAGTTCTACATTCATTATCAGAATCAATAACAAATTTTTTGGTTATTTTGTAAAGACTAATATTGCATGTGATTATAAATAAGGATAATTAGTGAGATAACAATAGTGGTTTAACCAAAACAATTTTGATGTTGTACATCTTCTAGGAAACAAGAAAACAAATGCCCTTATAAGAGAATTAACATCTTTAACTATTTTTGTTCCTGTAGGAATGGAACATCTTGATATCATGATCAAGATAAAGGAAAATAAGATAAGAATCCTTTAGGAATAACTCGAGGTTTTATACCTACAGAAATCTCTTTTGAAAATAGGCCTAAGAATTAAATAGGAAGAACTTAATAGTTCAAAACGACTATTAGAGTCCAAAAACTCTAAAGAGTCCACATCAGAGATTCATTGTAAGGAAGGTAAAAATTCTAAAGAAGGAATTCAAAATGAAATGGAAGAACATTACAATTCCAAAGAGAGTAACATCTTTGAAAAAAAAAAACCTCAATTGGGCTAAAGAAGTAGAAAAAGAAGACAAGAAAAATATTTATGTGATCTATAATAGTCCAAAATGAGGAAATTATAACAACTAGCCTGAAGCAAACAAAGATATTATCATATTTAGTGGAATAACTCACAGATTTGTCACTAATAGAATAGAAGCTAAAGGTAGTTATGCCAACTATAGAGTATTAAAACTATTAACTCCAAAAGGTATAGTTAAAAATTACTCTACAGCATCACGACAATAGCCATTACCACCAAATAGGTTGAAGACCCTTAGAAAGATGGTTTGATCATCGGTACTATTAGAAAAAACACCTTTCATCAAGATATTAAAGATAATACGACCACTTGTACTATTTAGAGAAATATCCCCCAAGAATACATTAGTCATTAAAGATAAAAAGAATAATATAGAAATTTAAGTAAACCACAATGGTTGAGTCTCTATAACTTAGCCCGAAAAACTATCAAAAACATATCGAAGAAATGAAATTTTACACAACAAAAAAAGAATGCCTTACAAGTAATAAATTTAACATTCTTGAAAGAGTTAATCTAGTTTTTGTTTATAAAGCTTTTCATGCAGGGTTAATTAATTTAAATGAATTAAATTATTTTTCTAAAAATTTAAGAAGGCTATCAAGAACTTTAAAAAGAAAATCAAAGTAGGTGACAAGTTTATCTATCTTAGATTTTTCAGTTCACTTATGGACTGAATGAAAAAGGTTGTGTTAATCCCTACCATTTTATCAAATTAGGAATTTCTAACACTAATAGAGATGTTTCAAAACCAAGGGTACTTCCAAAAAAAGGATTCAATACAGATAAACTATGTGTTCTAAGATGACATATGCAGAGTGAAATTTACCATAAATAGAGAAAAAATGATATTTTTTCTAAATTCAAAGTAAATTACTTGACTAGTAAAGTTATAATCGCTTTTCATAATAATATAGCCCTCACTGAAGAAGATGGTAAGAAATCAATAAGTTTGAAGTGAATTTTAACAATAATAATCTGAAAATTTATCAAGAAACAAAAAGATATTTTATTTTTATGCTAAGAAAACCACTAAGAACCACAAATGCATTACCACAATAAAGATTGAAAAGATGAAGATGCATCATCATTTATGTCATCAAAATGATTATTGGTAGAAAATGAAAAAGAGAAATAAAGATGTAGAACTCACATCTTCAGTCGGAAAATCTTACCAAGGAAATAAAAAGCTTAAATTCAAAGCCAAAAGTAGAAAGTTAGGTCAATTATTAAAGTCGGGATAAAATAGTGATTTTTCACTACTATAAATAAGGATTCTTTATCCTACAAAAGGAACTCTTATTTCCATTAGTTTGACACAACTTTAACATTAGAAGACTCTCTATTAATAATTATGTATTTAAAAACTATAAGTGGTTAAAAATCTCTTGAAGGTTCTTAGGTGGCTTTTAAAATTGTAATAATTATTAATATTATGAATAATATGGAGTGTAATCACTATTTTTTTTATTATCTAGTAAGTCTAATTTGAACATCATACTATGTACTGATACAAGAGTTCTATCATTATCGAGAAAGTATTAAGGCTCGAACAAGTTGAGATATATCATATGTTACAAAAGAAAATAATAACAGAAGAGAAAAACGTGGTGGACCTATTAAATTTAGATATGATAATTTTAATTCTAATTCATTTAAGGATTTTAAATGATTAAATATTTGTTTATAATATTTATAAAACTAATAAATAAGAAAAAAACAACCAAACTAGCCATAAGTCTATACGACAACAAACATAAGAAAACTATAAAGATAAAATAATATTTTAATAAGAAACTTAAATATTTGCCTTTAAATAATAATATGCAAGAAGTAACAACTAGTGTTGTAAAATAGCTAGTCATAATTTGGTATCATAGTATAAAAAAATATCATTTGATGGAAAGTTAATGCCTTTAACTATTCGAAAGTATTGGTGATATTAACTATACACTTCAGAGGCATTAGAGCTCTTTTTATATACCTCATGAGTATAAGTGAAGATATGTTAAACCTCAAAGGCATTAGCTCAGGGGCATTAGTGATAAATTTCCCAAAAACAAAACTCTCGATGCATTATTTATATAAGTTATGAAAGCTATAAGTTCATCTATACAAAAAATAAAAGGAAAATTATGAAAAATAATACTCCTACAATTTATAGTAACAAAAATAATACCACAATAATATTAAACGATTTTCAAGTTGACATCATTCAAAATAAAATGATGTGTCAAACTTTTTTTAACAGTGATAATGTATGAAGTGAACATAATGAGTAATATTTTTATCGTTACAAGTTTTAAGGTTAATATTTTTTTTGTTTTTTTTAAAGAGTTAAACTAAAGTGCATTTAGGATGAAATTTATGGAACTATTCATATATACAATGCTATTATTAAGAGATAAATACCAAAGTACCTTAACATTGTAGAATGATTAGATGATTTTATCCTTAACCATTTCTTAGTTCATCCTTAACTAATATTAGCTGTAAATTTTGATTATATATATCAAATTAATTAATTAATTTATATTTTATTGGTATTAATTTTTTCTATAATATAGAATTAATGGTTTCAAATTTAAGATCAAAGTCACATAATAAATATCATTCTTAAAAATAATGTGCTACATCTAGTTATTTATTAAACATTTCTATCAAATCGAATATAATTTTGATTTCTTATATATGTTAATATGCTAAATTTATAAATTGTATGTAACACGTTGAAAACCAGGTGGTGAAAATGAGTGATGGTTGAATTGATTACCACATTGACTGTTGTTATTACTCCAAAAGAAATTTGGATGTTGTCTCCATCTTGGGTTATATGTGTTTGAGTATGGATTATTGTTTCAATTCATATTACCCACAAAGCATATGGATTCAGGATTATTTGGACAATTATCAAACAAATGAGCTCCTCCACAAAACACACATGACACTCCTGAATCTTGGACCTGGTTTAGACTCGCTGGTGAGTTTTGAGCCTTCAAAAGATTAACCAAAGATGAAACTTGAGCAGTAAATGTTGTGATATCATTTCACTCATGCACTCTGACTACTCTTCTTGTGGTTATCATTCTATCCATTGGCATTGATAATTATTGTTGGCCATTTTCTCAAGTAAATCATAAGCTTGATTGTAAGATTTGGCTTGCAAAGCTCCATTAATAGATGCATCAACAATAGTTATTATGTAAGCATTGAACCATTATAAAAAGTCTTCATTTGAATCCAAGAAGGAATACCATGATGAGGACACTTCCTTAGCAATTCCTTGAATCTTTCCCATGCTTCATATAGAGATTCTCCTTTGTGTTTTTGGTCGGAAGTAATGTCATTCCTAAGCTTGGCATTCTTTGTTGGTGGGAAGTATTTCATCAAGAATTTCTCTGTCAAACCATTCCAAGTTGTAATGAAATCAGGTAGTAAAGAGTTTCGCCAAGAACGAGCACAATCTCACAAAGAGTAAGGGAATAATTTAAGCCTAAATGCCTCCTCTGTCACACCATTGAACTTAAATAAATTTACAACTTCAATAAACAATCTGATATAAAGATGAGGATCCTCTGTTGGTAATCCGCTAAATTGTCTAACTATTTGTAGCATTTGAAACATCATTGGCTTTAATTCAAATTGATTAGCTTAAATGTTTGGCCTTGTAATACTTAGATTTAGCCCTTCCAACGTAGGTATTGCATATTCATTCATAGCTCTATCTCTATCATCTATCAAAAGCATTTGATTATATAAGTTTAGCTTATTATTGTTTATTTCTAATGGATTAGTCATTTCTTCCTCTTGGGTGACTTGTTGTTTTCTAATTGATCTCAAAATACGTTCAATTTCAAAATCTAAAGGTAAGATTTCTCCCTCACGAACTCTCCTCGTGCAATAAACACACTATATTTCTACAATACTAAAAGAGAGGTCTAAATAAAAACTAAATAAATTAATTAAAATTTAAAATAAATAAATAAAATAAATTAACTAAAATAAATAAATAAGTCAATAAAAGAAAATAAGTAAATTAAAATTAAAGTAAAGAAAAATAAATTAAAAAATAACTAAAATAAAAAAAATAATTTTTTTTATTAATTTTTAATATTTATAATCCCCGAAAATAGCACCAAAAACTTAATCGCCATAAGAAAATATCGTTCCTACGAGATTATTTTATTATAAACTAATTTTTCAAACTAAAAAAAATAAAATCAATTTTTTTGTGTTTTTATATTTTAAGGAAGCAAAATTAAAATAATTAAAAGTAAATAGCAACAATTAATTAAATCAAATTTGATAACTAAAAATATATATGAGAAAATATCTAGGAATACTTAATCTCCCAATTTTCTAAACATGAGAATCGCTAAAATCTTCCCAATATAATTATCAATTAAATTACATAATCAATTGAATCTAACCTAGCATGTATTTCTCTCTCAAGTAAACTACACATCATATAGTAATTAATTTAATCACACTCTCATGCTAATTAATTTGTATATTACTCATTAAGTTCATCAATTATGGATCACATACATAAGAATCAAACATCTCTACCTAGAAACTATGCATGTTATTTAATCAAGACAAACAATTAAATAATTATCTCAAATATATTTAATTGCCTATATAGATAAATTGTTGGCCAAACAATTAATAGCATACAAATCAGATTAAATAATATAATTAAATTAAAATTATAATTGAGGTAAAATATTAAATCATCACATGGTAAAAATTGGGTTCATAAGATCTCTAGATTAATAATTTAACTATACATAATTGTGTTCATAAAACTCATATTTTTCATAAAGAAAGACATAAAAATTGATAAAGAAAATAGTAGAAGAAAAATTACAATCAATCTCTTGAATTGTAGAATTAATCTTTTCTTGAATCTTCACCAAAATTGTGTTATCTCTTAAATTTTTTTGTCTTTTTCTCTCTTTTTAGCTCCAAAAATTGACAATAATTATGCTAATGGAGGCCAATTAAGATTTATGGAGTGATTAGAGGCTTAAATATAACTCAGGTGCAATCTGGATCATCAGATCAGCTTCAGATCAAAGGCTACGATCAAAACTAGCAAAATGGATAGCTCCAACCAATCACAATGCGACACGTGGCAAGGGAAATTCACTAGGTGAATCAAGGAGTGATGCGTGGTAGGGGAGACTGGTAAGAGTCAATGCTTGTTGAGTTAGTGACACGCGGCGCCACTTGATTCACGGAAATGGATGGTGTGGCACACAGGTGGAATGTGCGAAGAAATGGCGTAGCGACACGTGGCATGATGCGTTGGTAGATCTCCGAACTCAGATTGAACGTTGTGTTGACATGTGGTAAGCGTTTCGTTCTCCTCACATGTGGTGCAACGTTATTCGCTCTCTGTGCTTGCATGGCATGCCACTTGGTAGTTCCTAATTGGTTCTACGTTAAAAATTCATAAAAAAATCCATAAAAATTTCAGAAAATCCCAAACAAATTTTAAAATTATATTTTTACCCATTTTTCCCTAAAAAATTTATATTTTCATATTTTTGACCCCAAAAATACTATTGATTGAATAAAAAAAGTATATATTAAGTAAAAAAAAGTACGCTAATGACTTTACTTTCGTAGAGTTATCATAGATTTAGTAAATGAAAGAATAATTTTTAATTTTAAAAGATAATTAATAGATGTAGGATTAGAATTAAGTAACCAACATAATGAAAAATATAATATATTATGTAATTGTAATGAATATAAAAGAAAATTAGAATTATACAAAAAAATATAAGATTTTTAGACAAATTATTACCTTTAATAAATAGACAAAGATCATCAACTAGGTCAATATTAATCACCGATTAAAAATTATATCAATCCGTAAAAATTGGTATCAAAGCGTAGGAATAATAGTCTAAATAGTAATCGATGAAGAATTAACACCATTAAAATTGAAAAATATTTTTGATATTTTATAAATTTTGTGAACATAATTAAAGATATGTTAAACTTTAATAACATTTAAGATATTATTGCTTGTTTTTGTATTCATGCTAAGCAATCAAATCCCTTGCGACGAAAAATAGAATCAAGTTATTCTCATTGGATGCATTAAATTAGTAATAATAACATTCATGAAAATGTTAATTATATAATTTTGTTTTTTTTTTTACTTTTATTGCCGAAACCTCCTTTCAGTCATTTTTACTTTTGATAAAACGTAGCACTAGACGAAAAATAAACGATTTCTTTTACAAATTACATTTTCAAAATCATTATTAGTTGAATGATTGGTTATTTTGATTTTATTATTAAATACTCAACTCTTGTAACTCCTCAAATTAGAATATTTATTTGTATGCTAATGTTCCTATTCTAACTTTATTTCCTACATTTTACTTTCATAAATATATCTTGGCATATATATAATCAACTATAATGGTACAATTTCTCATATTTTTAGTCTCTTCCCGTATTTTGCATGTAAGTAACAAGGAGTAACTTGTGGTATGTGATATCAACCTCACTTGATCAACGTTGACATCTCAAGTAGTATCTTTCTAAAACAAATTATAAATATAAAAATATGAGAACTTCAACCTATTATTAATACGGAGATATAAACCTTAGTATTAAAGAATGATTTTAAATGCCACACTAAAAAACAAAGTGATAAAGTTAAGTTTTAAATGCCACAATATTATTCTTGATAAGTTTGAATAAATTTTCAAAAATATTAAAGAAAAAAACTATGGTGAAGATATATTCAAAGTTGATTCCAATTCAAATCTTACATATATATTTATAGGCTTTAAAAGACAATATAAACCCTAACTAATAAAATACAAATATAAAACTCTAAATATTATTGTTGAAAATTGAATATAGAATCCTACAAAATAAAATAAATATTAGATTTACTAAATGAACTATGAAACTAAGAATACTAATTATTTGATAGATTTCTATGTACTGACATAAAGCTATTTGGACCTATAAACTTTCGAATTAAGAAAATCATACCTCTAACATTATTGTAGCATTAACATTTAGTACATTTTATATTGTCTTAATTGAATATTGGATGATAAAGATAAGCTAAAAATATTGATAGTTGTTTAATAAATTTTTTCAAAATCAGATTTTATTTTATCATTAATTTTACTTTATGTCCAAGCAACCCAAATATCTTGTAAATAGAGTTTTTGGCCTAAAAATCTTCATTTTTGATCAATTAATCAATTTTTTCTAACTAACAACTCAACCAAAAACTCATAGTTTTATACTAAATTACATAATCAAAGGACTAAAAAACCCTCCATTCATAACTTTAATAAATGAGAATAATGTCACATATAGCATCTCCGACGAACCTAACAAAGCTTTGAGGGTTTTACATACAATGATATAGTGAATGTAACATGTTGTATCCCATAGATAGTCGGAACTACAATGATGTAACGTTTTACATATAAAGATACAGATAGATGTAACATGTTACATCTTATAAGTGACATAAACTATGATAAATATGATATGTTACATGCAAATATACATGTAGATGTAACATGTTACATCTGGTGGGTTGCTAAAATTATAATGGATGTAACATGTTACATAAAAGATATGTGTCAATATATTATGTTATATGAGTAGGTCATTGATGGTGATTGTCGAAACTTCGGTGCGTCGTTGAAGATCTTGTGAGATCTAATCTTATTTTCATTTTATTAAATTTATGTAGCAAAGACATTTTGGTATTTATATATATATGAAACTATGAGTTTTGAGTTAAGTTTTTGTAGTTTGAGAAAAAAATGTTATTATAATGAAAAACATGCTATATGAATGCAATATTTTCTTATGAATAAGCACTTACTTGCTCCTTGATTCATTAAGTGATTCTTGATTAATTGGTCCAATTGAAACATGACAATGATGCTCCTTAATTCTCATTATTCTCCATTTTTTCAAAAAAAAAAATTGTCATTTAATCTTCACTATATTGATGGAAACTAGCTTCGTCAGGAAGTTTAATTCAAGAATATGACTCAATAAATTCATAGTTGGCTTTTTAGGAATTGGTGGTCCATATATGAAGATAATTTGAGCCTTGATTCTTATAAGTTTAACTAGTTTCTCGATTGTTTTAAAATCAACTTGTTGTTAGTTTTCTCTTATTTGTTGCAAACCATTAGACATCTCTTCAGTGACATCAACTTCTAAGCCCTACACAAAAAAAAAAAAAACAATAATACTAGGGAAAGAAAAGTTTATTTCATTAGTAGTAGAACAAACTTATCTTCTCCCAAATTGTTCCTTTACAGTCCTAACTTCTTCTCTTTTTCACAATCGTTTCTCTATATTTACTCTCCCTTTCTAGTTCAATTTTTTTGTTTTGTAATTCTCTTCCTATTTTCAACTCTTCTTTTTGTACACTTTATTTGAACTCTCTTATTCTTTTCTTTCTTTTTCATTCCTCTTCTTTTTTACTTAAGTTGCCATTTTTTTTCTTTTTTCCCTGTCCTTTTCTTGTATCTCTTGTTTTTTACTTTCTTTCTTTTCTTGTTCACTCTTTTTTTCATGTCTCTTTCTTTAGATCATACTATTTATCAAATCCATACTTTTTTTAATTCAAATTTTCCGTTTAGTTCACTTCCTTCTGTGAATCTCTTTTCCTTTCCAAATTCCTCTTTATATTTTGCTAAATCTCTCTTTTAAACTTAATCTCTTTTTTTTTCTTATTTTATTTTATCTACAACTCTATCTTTTATACTCATTCATTTTTTCTTTTAATTGTACTTAATCTTTATGCATTTGTGACATAAGAATAGTTTGCTTATTATTAACAACAAATAAGTACTTATTTGTATATTCATCATGATTTGCTTGCCTATCTCATTACGATAGTCTCCTCAAAAAAATACGAGTCATTTTCATTGGAACCACATCACACCAAACCTCATCCATATACCTCCTTATTGTAAAGTTCACTCACACTTGTTTTTCTGTCTTTACTTTCACACAATCATTCATTCAAGGTACCTCGCATGATCCAGAATGTTACAAAGTTGTCAAATTTAATTTTTCAAGCATGAGAGTACTAGCATAATTAGCTCCATATCACTTATTAAATTTTATGTTACATACTTTACCATGACATAATATCTATTACAAAACATTTTACAACTTCAAAAGCAAAACAACTAGATATTTTTCTCTTTTTTTTTTTAAATTTTCAACACAATATTTTCTTTTATCTTTTATCTTTTCTTCTTTTTTTTTGCTACTTTTCAAGTGCTAAATAAGAATAGAAAAAATAATAATAATAAAGAAAATACAATTAACAACAAGAAACAAAAAATAAAGGAATAAATTGATCTGATTTAGAACCTTGTTCTAATACCAAATTATATGAACCTCACTTAAAGAAGTGAGACTTGAGATCAATGTTGACATCTTAACTAGGTATTTTCAAAGAATCCATGAAAGTATTTTCAAAGTTGTTTCCAATTAAAACTTTATATAGGTATTTATCGACTCTAAAACATAATATAAACCCTAGTTAATAAAATATAAATATAAAACTCTAAATATTATTTCTTTAAATTGAATATAAAATCATATGAAATAAAGTAGATATCAGACTTATTAAATAACTATGAAATTAAGAATAATAATAATTTGGTAGATTTTTAGGCATTGATCGAAAGTCATTCAGAATCTATAAAATTCTAAATTAAGAAAATCATATCTCTAAAATTATTGTAATCCATTAAGTAGGATCTTTAAATCATTTTATTTCGTCTCAATTGGATATTAGATGATAAGGATATGACAAAAATATTGATAGTTACTAGATAAAACTTTACAAATTAGGATTTTATTTTGTCATAAATTTTACTTCACATCCAAACAACCTAAATAGTTTGTAAATAAATTCATACTTGCTCTTTGACTCTTGATTAATTGACACAATTTAAACGTGTCATTAATGAATGAAAGATCCAATATAGTGAGTACTATTTACATTCAACGTTAAAAGTAACATGTTTAGTAATTAAAAGACATAATTAAAAAATATATATATATATATATATATATAAATATATATTAAAATAATTAAAATAATTCTAAATTTAATTGGTTTAGTATTTAAAGATTTAAGATTTAGTAATCAATAAATAAATATTATTAATAATTTAATATATTTTTTTAAAAATTTATCCTTTAATTAGTAACCCTTCATTTTGTCCATTTTTCTATTAAATGTAAATAATACATATATTAATCTCAAACTCACTGTTGATATTTGATAATACTTCTTGTTTCTCATCTGTACGTGATTATATATTAGCTTAGCTATTTTCTCATTTGAGTTTTTAATATTTTCTTCTTCCAACTTTCTTCTAATTAAGTTTACCTTTTTTTTTTTGGGTTACGTAGTTTTCATCTCTTTCTAATAAATGATTAGTCATATTTATATAAATAACGCATTTTTAATTATATATATATATATATATATATATTAATTTTTAAGTTTATAATTTATTATAAATGAAACACATATAGGGAGATGCGGGAGATTTGGAATTAAAAGATAATATGATTTAATTATTATTGTTATTTTATGCACGTGATTTTAATTATTTAGTTCGGATTGTTCTTATTTTGGAATGAGTATAAGATCTAAGGGCTTAGATACCAACTGATTAAGCCATAATAATTTATTTTTTATATTTGATATTTTAAATTTTGATCGTGTAAAATCTTGTCAATAATTGAATTTGAGTAATTTAAACTATATAGAATATAATTTATTTTTTTCTTTGAACACTGTTATGATTTGCGTACTTTTGAATATATATTTAATTTAACTTTTTTATTCAATGTATAATTGATAAAAAAATATTCTCTTTAAAAAGGATGGATAAAGGAAATGACATCTCAAATATAATTAATTAGATGTTAATTAAAGAAAAAATTATATAAATTTTTAGAAGTCAACTTTATAACATATTGTGGTGGTGACTTTTTGGCTTTCACTTAACTTTTAAATATTCTAATAAGGAAATAGAATTTGTAAAAGTAAAAAAAAAATAAAATTTATTGGGTAAGTTAGTTTCCAGAAAAGTTTTACTTATGTGAAAATTTACTGAGAAATAGGTGGGTATGATATTATAAGATTATGATAATTTTATTTTTATATTTTTATTTATTTTTAAAAATATTTTAGTATAATTATTCATCTTATTAAAGATTTTTTATAGAAGAATATTTTTTATATTTTTATATCTTTCTTTTTTGAAATATTAATATATTTTTGTCATCATTTTTATGTTATTGATAAATATTTTAATATTTTTTAACTTAATAAAAAGTATAAAATAAGTTAAAATATTAAAATATTTATTTAAAATTTAAAAATAATGAGAAAAAAATTTATTAATATTTTAGCGATAAAAAAAGATAAAAATATTTTTTTATTAAAAACATATTATTCATAAATGTAAAAAATACCTTAAATTAATATTTTTATTTAAATGTGAATATGAGAATACCATAAAAGAAAGAAAAAAGGATATGAAAGGGTAAAAGTGTACAAGTACAGTCTGCCTTTACTTTTAAATTCTTGACCCTTTTTTATTTTATTTTATAATAATGATGTTGACGTTCTCAATGAAGCGTTTAAAAAGGGAATTGAAATAAGATGGGGTAGGCGATTTGGAGGAATAGCCATGTGATGTTAATAATGCAGCGCATTAAGCCATTATTGTATTTTAATGTTGAAAATATTAATAATATATAAATTTATCTTAATTTTTATATTAATATTATTTAAATTTTAACACATATTATTATTATTTAAAAATAATTTATTTTTTAATTTTTTTAAAATAATTATAATACATAATAAAATATAACAATATATGTAAAATTAGGTGATGTTAATATTTATGTTTTATAAATTGTAAGATAAGTACAATAATTTTTATTAAAAAATATGTATTTTATTAAAATAATAAAAATTAATAATATTATTAAAGATTATTAGATTAATTATTTTTAAATAATTTATTATAAGAAACACTTAAATTTAGATTATTTTTTATACACGTTCCTTTGATTTTATACTTATTAATATTATCTAAAAAGATTAAATATTTTTTTATTTTTAAAATAATTATATTATATAATAAAATATTAAAATATATACTAATATTAATATTTTCCTTTCTTCCATAAGTTTTGGGAATCTTTTGCCAGAAGCTTACAGCCTACTGAGAACAAAGAACCGCAGTTATGTGGTGGGTAAAATTTTGATTATTGATAAGATTACCGCCGTTAAATTTATGATATATAAATACCAAAGCTAAAAATTAAACAATTTATGATATATAAACAATATGAAATGGTGTATAGTGATATTTTTAAGTATTTTTTTTAAGAAAATGTAACAAAAAAATTTATTAGATTATTTGTATTGTTTAGTTATTATATAATATAAGATGGGACAAAAGTGAAGTTTCTCGTTTTTTTAAATTATATATTATATTTTAATAAACATATAAAAATTTAATATTTTTAATTTTTTATAAATTTAATTATATTTAAATTTAAACTAATAATAAATAATACATTATATATTTTATATTTTTATTTTTTATTTTATTAAAATATTAATAATTTTTTATAAAAATTATTCAAAAATATTTATTATTTTTATAAATTTTTATTTTTATAAAATATAAAATATAAAAATAAAAATAATATTTAAATCTTTATTTTTTATTTAAGGATTGTTATTTTTTATTAAAAAATTTATTTAAAAAATAATAATTAAAATTTAAAATTATAGATAAAAAAAATACCCATCCCACCATGCCGCGTTTACAACCTAAACTAAAGCTACTTTCTGCCAAATACTGACCTCACACATGTGCCTTTATCACCGACGCTTTCAGCCCACAATGCGCCAAAACAGGGTTCACGTTTTTAACCAATACAAACATTATAAAATTGAGAAATTTTACATTATTATTAAATTATTGATAATATGGTAATTTGGATTAATAAATTAAATAAATATAATAACTTTTATAAAGTATAATTATATAATATTTTTTAAATTGAAAACTAATAATAATAAAAAAACATTATATCACCCTCTCTTAAATTATTATATAATTCTATAAAATTAATTTTAATTAACTTTTCAAATGAGCGGAATTCACCCAACCATTTCATAGAAGCTTCAAGGGAAGAGCTGCTTATTCATTCAATAAACTCGTAAAGATGGAAGAAAGTATATTTAATATTATCAATAATATCTCATCAATATCTATATTTTAAAATTTTTGATATTAATATATAAATATGATATGTTATAAAATAATATAATTATTATCATCAAAATCGATTTTATTTATTTTTAAAATAATTTATCATTAAATATTTTTATCTAATTTTATTAATCATAATTTTATTAATTTAAATAATTATTTTAAATATTTTAACTATTTATTTTCTATTTTTTTAATTTATTGCTCCAAATAAATATAAAATACATTTATATTTATATTTATTAAATAAGATAATTAATTTAAAAAATAAATAATAGAATATTTTGATATTTTTGAAGGTTTATTAAAGTTTTTATAATTTTATAAATTTATAATTTTTGTTACTTTTTTTAACATTTTCATTAACAGCCATAACATCCTCTCAATATATATGTAAAATTTAACTTTGATATTTTAATATAAATCAATATTTCACACTTGCTCGTAAGTTAAAAAATTCAATTTCCATAATTTATAACCTAAAATAATTGAAGTCATTTATCACATAAATAATTTGCAAGTTTATTTAAAGAAATTATCAAATAATAATATTCGCATTGATTTTATAAAAAAATCCACTTTAAAATAAAACTTTACCTTTTTATTTAAAAAAAATAATAAAAATAATATTTATATTAATATTTTTGTGTATAATTAAAGGTGTGTGTATTTTTTAATTTTAAAAAAATATAAATGGTTTACCAAAACTCAGTTGAACTAAGTTTGTGCTACAATTATTATTTTTTATCATTATTACATAAATATGCTTATTTTTAAATAAGAATGTAACATATTAAATAAAAATGTAAAAAAATATATAGACTTAAATTTTTTATATTAATATATGTAGTAAATATTTTAAAAAAAGAATGACTTTTATAATTTTTAAAAATAATTCTCCCATCGTATATATAATATACGTCATTTGAGTAAAACAGTATAATATGTGAGTTAGAATTTTCCGAATTAATAATACACAAGCCGGCATTATTATTATGTTTGTATCGATAAAATTTAAAATTATTATAATTTTTATGTTTTAAATTTACGCGTATAAATAAACGCGTCAATAAAAGAAAGAAAAAAAAGAGCATCTTGTCAGAATGTCAGCTGCTTTCGAGTAATTAGATTGTAAATTTATGCTCTTCTTATATATTGAGATATGATGGTAAATTTATTAGCAGTTATTTTGCAAGAAACACAAGATACCAAGCTTCGAAGTTGTGAAGGGGTCATATTGAATTGTTTATGATTATTATTATTCACTTGACTTTTGTTAAAAGTAGGTGGAAGGGCTATACCAGGAAAGATGAAACAATTCCAGATCGACCAATAAAATTTATTGAGACGAGGGTGGAAAAAAGAAGAAGAAGCTTTTGGAGTTTGACGTGTTTTATTTTAGATTGGAGTTTGAACTTCGACGTCTTGCTTTGATTCAGTAAAGGGAGGCTTTTATTTTCAGTTTTGTGTATCTGTGAGATGTATTAGTGCTAGGTTTTGCTACAAGGAAAAAGAAGTAAGATGGAGAGTTATTTGAAAGAGAATTTTGGGGATGTAAAGCCTAAGAACTCCTCAGAAGAGGCGCTTCAAAGATGGAGGAAGCTTTGTTGGTTAGTGAAGAATAAAAAACGGAGGTTCCGATTCACTGCTAATCTGCCCAAGCGTTCTGAAGCTGAAGCTATTCGAAAATCCAATCAGGTTTTTACATTAGCATATATGTATATATATTTTTTAAATTATTTTTGTTCTTTTTTTTCTTTTCTGGTTTACTTGTTCTTTGCTGCTAAAAATTCAATTTTATTGTTTCATTTCATCAACTTTATTATTTTATTTATTTAAATTATAAATTCGTAATTTATTATTATTTTTTATACTTATCTTATTTAAGTCTATTAAATATAAATAAGATAATAATATTAATTAAAATATCATCTCGTAAATTAAGTATTAAGAGAAAAATTAAGTTGTTAAGGTAGATTCTTAATTTTAACAATCTATCTAACGAGTTTACCGGAAAAAAATCCCAACTGTTGTCTTCAACAATGGTCAAGAAAATCCGGAGAGAGGACAAAATGAAGGGAATAAAAAGGGGAAGGAAAAAAGAAGAAGACGAAGGGTTGGAAATAAGTCAATAACACTGAGAAGTTAACCCAGTTGCTTTTTTAGTAACAACAAGGATTAGGGATTTAATTTTTCCCTTTTTGGTACAGATTAGGCATGTTTATGATTAAATTAATCAACACAATTTTTTCCCATAGTAGTTTCTTGGTTACGTGTGCTAGAGCTATTTGTTCCAATTCTATTTGCGTTTCCTTTCCCTTCCACTTTAAGATTTACATTCTAGTCCATTATATTCCCGATATATATAAAAAAAGTCAACATTACATTGGAGTTTAGGGCAGATCTTGACCCCATATTGAGATTCAATGGAGTACATCTTTGTTTCTTACTCCTTTATTGGTCCTATATGTTACTTGGGCGATATTTGGACTATTAATCTTAATAAATGTATTAAAATGTTATATTGGTGAATGTAATTCATTTATGTAGTGCTTGACTTATAGTCATTGACATTGGTTAGTTGGGGGCTTAATCTTTCTTGGTTGAAAATGATAGGAGAAAGTAAGACTTGCAGTTCTGGTTTCACAAGCTGCACTTCAGTTTATCCATGGTATGAAACTTGTTTACGCAGTGGTTTAAACAGTTTTTTTTAATTGAATTTTTTTATAGTATTCCTGCTGAAGAATATAGATATGACTTTAGGCTCTGCCTGCAGGCTTAACTTTCGATTACGTTGTACCTAAGGAAGTCAAAGATGCAGGGTTTCAAATCTGTGCGGATGAGTTGGGATCCATTGTTGAAGGCCGTGATGGGGAGAAGCTGAAAGTTCATGGCGAAGTTGAGGGTATTGCGAGCAAGCTAGGCACATCAACAAGTAGCGGACTTCCTAATTCTGAGGAGCAGCTGAATAAAAGAAAAAGGATTTATGGAATTAATAAATTTGCTGAAAGCCCTGTCAAGGGTTTCTTTGTTTATGTGTGGGAAGCTCTTCAAGATATGACTCTTATGATTCTAGGCTTTTGTGCTTTTGTCTCATTGGTTGTTGGCATAGTTATGGAAGGATGGCCCAAAGGTGCACATGATGGACTTGGAATTGTTGCAAGCATTTTACTTGTTGTATTTGTCACAGCCACGAGTGATTACAGACAATCTCTCCAATTCAAGGATTTGGATAGGGAGAAGAAAAAAATTACAATTCAGGTTACTAGAAATGGATTTAGGCAGAAGATGTCAATTTATGAGTTACTCCCTGGCGATATTGTTCATCTCAGTATTGGGGATCAGGTTCCTGCTGATGGTCTTTTTCTTTCAGGATTTTCAGTGTTGATAAATGAATCCAGTTTGACAGGTGAGAGTGAACCAGTAAATGTGAACAGCCAGAACCCGTTTCTCCTTTCTGGAACTAAGGTTCAGGATGGATCATGCAAGATGCTGGTCACTACTGTTGGGATGAGAACCCAGTGGGGTAAACTAATGGCTACTCTTAGTGAAGGAGGAGTTGATGAAACCCCTCTGCAGGTCAAACTTAATGGTGTGGCAACCATCATTGGAAAAATAGGTCTGTTTTTTGCTGTTGTGACCTTTTCTGTTCTTGTGCAAGGATTATTTAGCCGCAAGTTGCAAGAAGGGTCTCACTGGGTTTGGTCTGGGGATGATGCGAAGGAAATTTTGGAGTTCTTTGCTATAGCTGTTACAATTGTTGTGGTTGCTGTTCCTGAAGGGTTGCCATTGGCTGTGACATTGAGCCTTGCATTTGCTATGAAAAAGATGATGAATGACAAGGCACTTGTCCGGAATTTGGCTGCTTGTGAGACTATGGGATCAGCTACAACTATCTGTAGTGACAAGACTGGGACACTAACTACTAACCATATGACGGTAGTTAAAACTTGCATTTGTGAGAAGATCATGGAAGTGAGCAGCTCCAAGGAAACTGCTAGTTTCTACTCTGGGATTCCTGACTCTGCTTTAAGAATTCTAATTCAATCTATATTTAGCAATACTGGAGGAGAAGTGGTTATAACCAAAGATAATGGGATTGAGATACTGGGAACCCCTACTGAGACTTCTATTTTAGAATACGGTCTTCTTATTGGTGGAGATTTCCAAGAAGAGCGTCGAGCAACAAAAATTGTGAAAGTTGAGCCTTTTAATTCTACAAAGAAGCGAATGGGGGTAGTTCTAGAGCTTTCTGAAGGTGGTTACCGGGTACACTGCAAAGGTGCTTCAGAGATAATTTTGGCTGCTTGTGACAAAGTTGTGAACTCAAAAGGTGAGGTTGTTCCTCTTGATGTGGCAACCGTAAATAGTTTACAAAAAACAATAGAACAATTTGCTAATGAAGCTCTTCGAACTTTATGCCTTGCTTATATGGATATTGAAAGTGATTTCTCCATTGAAAGTCCTATTCCCGTTGATGGGTTCACATGTATTGGAATAGTGGGTATCAAAGATCCTGTTCGTTCTGGTGTTAGGGAATCTGTTGCTATTTGTAGGTCAGCCGGTATAACTGTTAGGATGGTCACTGGTGACAACATAAACACTGCAAAGGCAATTGCTCGAGAATGTGGAATTTTGACTGATGATGGTTTAGCAATTGAAGGCCCAGAATTTCGCAACAAGAGTGAGGAGGAATTGTTTAAAATTATCCCAAAAATTCAGGTCGGTTTTACACTATGAAATTTCTTCTTCCTAGTTGTTACTCTTGACTTACAACATATTTATACATGGTCTTACACAGCAACTACTTTAGTGCCTGGATAAAGAAAGTTCAAATTTTGATCATGCAAGTTTTCCAAGAAAAATACTTCCTAAAGGTTGCTAGAAAAATGTCATTCTTGACTATTATACACAAAGTATTATAAACTTGAGGCCTATTAATTTTCCTTTTATCCAGCTTTCCTTTATGTATGGTTAGGCAAATCTGGAAAATTTGGGCTCATATTACTGAAAATTGTTACTATAGCAATCAATATTAACTAATAACTACGGTTCTGTTTGCAAAATTTAGGTGCCTTTCTAGAGTTCTATTTAATTGGACATTTTATGGACCACTATTTGACATCATTTTAGGTAATGGCTCGGTCTTCACCACTGGATAAGCATACCTTGGTGAAACACTTACGGACTACTTTTCAAGACGTTGTTGCAGTCACCGGTGATGGTACAAATGATGCTCCAGCCCTTCATGAAGCTGATATCGGACTAGCAATGGGAATTGCTGGAACTGAGGTCTGAGCAAAATTTACCTTCTGAACATAATATAATATTATTTGGTTCATTGGATATATTAGTTCAATAATCTGTTTATTCTGTGTATTTAGTAAGTAGTTAAAACGTATAGGAATAAATGGAATATTATCAAATCTAGTATGCTGATGATAAGATTAATAACTGGACTTTGTGGGAAACCTATTCTCTTTCCTAATTTTTGTATATGTGCTCCTACATAGTTTTGCTGGCCGGCTGCCTTGTGTTTTTATTTGAGATGTCATTTAGTCTATACTAAAATATGTTGCAATGCAATAATTAGTATAGAACGCTTTTGTCTATGAACAATCTGAGTCCACTCATTTATTTGAAAATGTTAGACATGCTTGGAGAGGGCTTGTGCTCTTCTTTTTGAGAGGTTATTATTGCCTAACCTTCAACACCCACCTTTGTTCTGTGGGGCATCTGAATCTCATTGTACATTGTTATTTTTCCTTTTATAAGATTTCCTCGTTGAATCGCATTTTCCATTTCCATTTGAAGCTAAAGATGCCATCCATATCTATGATTATATATATATTTTAGAATATATAAGTGTATTAAAGCTAAAAACACAAGCAGATACAGTACAAACTTGACACAGACCAGAACCATACCCTATACCAGCTAAAAAGACTCAGCTCCAACAACAGCCATAAACTACCTAAGGAGTACTAGTTTTCAAAACTAGAAAAACCAACACCCAACAAATGAATTTACCAAGATACCTACATAATCCAGCAGCAAAACCAAGGGGTAAAATGCATAAATCAGAGACAGACACACAAATAACCATTATTGAAACTAAGACAAACAGAAAGCAAAACATAGTAGCAAAACAGAACAGTAGTCAGCCTTAGCAAACTTAGGCCTAACCAGCTCCAAGAAACAACTCATAACCATCAAATACTTGACTCCTTCACATCAGGCACCATCCGAAAGTCAAGCAGTAGATTAGAGATATTACACCACAATAATGCCACAAAATTCCATTATCAGGAGAGAAATTACCAGCATATATGCTAGAGAATTTAGTACAAAGAGTAGGAGTCTCTTAGAGAAGTTATAAAGTCCAAACCTCAAACCATAGAAGATAAACTTGTAAGTCAAAAGAGAAGAGGAACTGCATCGGCAAACAACATCACGCATAAACCAAGATGATGAAGCAAAGAAAGATTGAGGATGGTGATCGGGGATGGAGACATCAGGTGGAAGCACAATGGTTGAGTTTAGTACAAAGAGGAGTCTGTCTCTTGGAGTAGTTATAAAATCCAAACCTCAAACCATAGAAGATAAACTTGGAAATCAAATAAGAAGTACAACTGCGTTGGCAAAAAATATCTTGCATAAACCAAAAAGATGATGAAGCAAAGAAAGATTGAGGATGGTGATCAGGAATGAGGACATTAGGTGGAAGCACAAGGGTTGAGGATAGAAGTAGGGGCTCTAATCCCAAACAAGTGGAAGTGTGGAGTTGGAGACAGGAACCGGAAATGCAGCAGCTATTAAGAATGGAGACAGATGATCAGAATTGAAGCCAACTGGTCCAAGAGTGATGAACAAAGATTGATGAAGAAGTAGAGAATGAGCATGGACACTCACTTGATTGATGGAGAAAATGACCAAAATAGAGAAATCAGTAAAAACAAATATGGCGAACTCGTTTGGAGATTGGAGAAGAGAGTGAAATTGGTGTGGAAATATCATGTTGATTATTGATTCGAGTCCTTTTGCATTGAAGAATTTGAAGAATTGGGGGTTAGGGTTCTAGAGAGGAGGAGCCTCTCTAGATTTGGGTGAGAGTGGTTTTACTTAGTAAGAACTTGAAACTTTCTTTATTCCAATAAACAAAACTGAATGCCGTTTCTAAGTAAATTATGGTTTCAACTATCAAGTCATTAGCAGCTTAGCCATATACACATACTTTTACTATTCAACTTTCTTACTTGGCACTTCTATATGATATTCAGGTGGCAAAAGAGAGTGCTGATGTTATAATTCTGGATGATAACTTCTCAACAATTGTAACTGTGGCCAAATGGGGACGATCAGTCTACATAAATATTCAAAAGTTTGTTCAGTTTCAGCTTACAGTAAACATTGTTGCCCTTATTGTCAACTTTTCATCTGCCTGTTTGACAGGTAAGCATATCCTGGTCTTTTCTCTGGCGTGTAAATATTTTGTATTACAGTCTTGTGTTATTTTTCCTCTCAATGATTTTGACTATGGAAAAATGGGTGGACATGTTCTCAGGTAATGCTCCCCTCACTGCTGTTCAGCTTCTTTGGGTCAACATGATCATGGACACTTTAGGGGCACTTGCACTAGCCACAGAACCTCCTAATGATGACTTGATGAAGAGAACACCAGTAGGTCGGAAAGGAAACTTCATCAGTAATGTGATGTGGAGGAATATCATAGGGCAATCTCTGTACCAATTTGTCGTGATATGGTACCTCCAGACCAGAGGGAAAGCAGCTTTTCATCTTGAAGGCCACCATTCAGATTTGATATTGAACACACTAATTTTCAACTCTTTTGTCTTCTGTCAGGTGATTAGGAAATAGTTTAGTTCTTTTGACCATGAAAATTTATCTCCTTTGATATATTTTGATTTATTTCCTCATTTGTTTGGATTGTGTTAATTTCTTTCCCTGCAGATCAGACTAACTTAAGCTGGTATTTGGTATTGTCAGGTTTTCAATGAGATAAGTTCCAGAGAGATGGAGAAGATAAATGTTTTTAAAGACATCTTGGAGAATTATGTGTTTATGGTTGTGCTTGCTTGCACAGTTGTCTTCCAAATCATAATTATTGAATTCTTGGGCACATTTGCAAACACTACTCCTCTCAGTATGCCAATGTGGTTTGTTAGCATTTTCCTCGGTTTCCTCGGCATGCCAATTGCAGCAGTTCTAAAAATGATACCTGTAGGATCCAACTGACAAGCAATTCAATAGGTACTTTCTGACTCATTCGAAACATACCCATGTATGGAGGCTTTTTTCTTTTTGTTTTTTCCCCTTGTTAAGTTCAGGACTCATTTAGATTGCTAGTGCTGTAACTAGTCACCCTACAGTTTTGAAAGAAGCTTCACATCACACCATAGGTACTTTCTGACTCATTCGAAACATACCCATGTATGGAGGCTTTTTTCTTTTTGTTTTTTCCCCTTGTTATGTTCAGGATTCATTTAGATTGCTAGTGCTGTAACTAGTCACCCTACAGTTTTGAAAGAAGCTTCACATCACACCATAGGATCTAATCTTAAAAGTGGTGTTCTCTACCTTAGTGGTACCTAGATTCTACTTTTACTATTATTTTTTATCTATATTTTTGAGGTTGTACCTTAGGGATTTTTCAAATGTATACCTTATATTATTAAACATGCGAAAAATCTTCACAAATTACATTAAATTTATACCTTTTTTAAATGGGATAACACTAAGGGACCACCTCAAAAATATGGGTAAAAAATAGTACTAAAAATAGAATCGTGGTACTACTAACCTAGCGAATCCTTAAAAGTGGTTGCACCTTCATCACTTCTACATTTAAAAGAAATAGATAAGCCGTCTTGGTGTTCTGTCTCTGAAGCTTAAAGATGTCATCAAATTACATTTAGAATCTTTCCTACTAGAAATTGACAGCGGACAGAATTTCTACGTGAGGTTGAATTCAAATGCATGCAGTGTACCCGAATTTTCAGTTTGAAGTATGAATTGTGATTTTATTTTTTGTATAGTAATTTCTCTCAACTGGTCTTTGTTTTGACGATTAAATCACATAAACTAGTTAATTCTTGTAGACAACAAAAAGAAATGTTCTTTTACCGTTATATCTTTTGTTATAAAATGTAGTCGTACTATGACTGAGACAGCAGTATAGATCGATTCTCTTAAAACTAGAAAAAGCTTTGTTTGTTCCAAACTTCGCATGGGTTGAATATATAAAGCAATTTTATCTTGCTAGTAAACTCATCGTAGATGTGCATAAACTTGATGTAGTATATATAAATTTATGGAAGAAACCATATAATAGAACGAAATTGTACCTTTGTCCTATTAGCAACAAAACTGAATTTATGATCAATCGGAGAAGTTGTGAATTTCTGTTAATATTGATGTTGGGCGCATAGTTGAATTGGCATGTAAACAATTTATGGAGTAACTCTTGTTGTTAACTCAAGTTTTTTTGTTGTTTCCATTATGTGGTAGAGTACCCCTGATTGATTTTATTGATCGATTGCTGTTTTTAATCGGACAAAGAGCTGTTAGCAAAACCCTACCAAAATTGTCTCTCACTCAGTAACCCTACACCCGTAGCTTGTTCATACAATGTAATCATATTGTATGCTCTTTAAGAAGTGATGCACATTGACAAAAGAAAGATATAAGCGTACAATCCCACTAGTATGAGAAATCCGTATTAAAAAAATGATCAAAGAAAAGAGGAAAAAAAAATGAGTTGGGGAGTTGTGACTCAATAAAATAAAATAAAATAAAAACGAAAAAATTAGTAGAAGTTGGGTTTAATTATATGATATATGGAAAGTTAAGATTACGGTATTGAATTAACATAATTGTATGATACTGCATAGCACAATTTTTATTAAATGAGCATGTATTGTGATTTAAAGATCTTATCACATTGTATGATAAATAATGATGATGATCGTTATCGTTCGAAGATGTTACGAAAATAAGCATGTATGATGAATAATTGTTTATTAAAATAGTATTTTAGAGTAAATTCTTTCTTAATTATGAGTAGTTCATTCTCATTCTACCCTCTTCTAATTGCGTTATTGGGTACAATCACAGTGAAGATAAAGATAGTGAATAAAAAATATGTTATATAATTTGGTATAATTTTTTTTTATTGGTTATTATAATTTATGATTAGGTAGATTAAGATTACTTTAATGAATTTTAATTGATTTAATAAATGTATTTGATTTAAATTTATGATTTTTGGTTTTTTGAACAGAAAACTTTTAAAGGGTACTTGAATTGTTTATAACACTGATTTTTAAATAATTTTTTTAAATTAAATTTCTCATTATTATTAAAGAAATTTTTTTAAAATATAATTTAATTTTTTCTTCTTTTTATGTCACGTATCCATTTTTCGAGGTGTGATAGCTTGTAGTAGAACATGATTTTGATCTCTTAGAACAAATTTTTCTTTCTAAAAGATTTTTTTTTTCTAAACTATCTACTCTTAGAATAGCCAATAAGAAATATGTACGAAATTGCATTGAGTAACGATTAAACTTGGAAAGAACCAAGGCAAAAGGATAGAATTTACTATCGTGAGGAGTTGTAAGGACTCGTTTTCTTTACTTCAAAGGAACTATGAATTTCGTTATCACTACAAGATGGTTTAAAAAGAAAGGGTGTATCATCTATCTTCTAAATGGGTTGCATTAGTCACAACTTGATTTTATAGAGAAGTTAGATGTTTAATGAGTGATTCATAGAATTAAATTGATTATGTGAGTAAATATTAACATTCACTTGTTGTCAAGGTATATGAGCATTCTCAATTAATTATAGCAATCATTGGATTGAATAAGTTGAATAAAAAACTAGTTTGTCAAAGTCTCGACTTAATAATTGGATATTATACTTTTGATATTTCCAAAAGACAATTCACACCAAATTTGATAGCAACAAACGGATGAGGCTTGTGTTTTACTTTCTACTATGAGACATCAAATACTTCAAGGAATTTCTTGAGAAAAAGTCAACAGTCTAACTGATCGTGGACAACGATTGTTGAACTTCGAAATGAATGACTATGTTTTTCTCAATATTTAACCTTAAAAAATAATAACTTATTTTGAAATAAAAGGAAAGATTAACACCATGCTACATCAGATAGTTCAAAATTATAAAAGTGATTGACAATATAACATATCATTTAAAATTATCCCCAAGATTGTCACGGGTTAATAATATCAATGAAATCGGAATGATATGTTGGATTAGACAAAAATTATGTTATATATCAATGTGTCATATGAAGGACCAGTGGTAATAATTGATTTTTGAGTCAAGAATTTGAGAAGAAAAACAATACCACTAGTAAAGGTTCAGTAGAATCATCCTAATCACCTCCTAAGCCACGTAAGAGGTACATTATCAACTTTATTTTAGGCACTATGTCACTAACAACATTGAGATGATTTGCAATGCCTTTAACTTTAACTGAAAATTCATGCATAAGTAATGAATGTTTCCTAACCTTTTGCAATTGTGTGTGTAGTTTCATAATTTAAGATCTAGCTAAAGAAGACTCTTTTTAAAATAGTTCACATTCGAGTTGTTGTAGTTGAAGGTGATTCATAGATGTAGAACAACATTTCTTTTGTCACAAAATTATAGATCCAACTCATGAAAATATTGTTCCTTTGATTCCATCGCGATAATTTAGGACTCAATACTGTGTTACTAGCTTCCTCAGTGATAAATAATGAGGGAATTGCATAACCATTGTCGAGGTATGGATCCAAGTCATAAGAAATGGCTAAATACAACAGTTGTTCCTTTCAGATCAAGAAGTTAGTATGATCTAGTTTGATAGACATCATTTTTACTGTTTGGTAATGAAGAAACTGCACAAGTAGTTATACCTAAAAATTGAGATGTATGTGATATAGGTGAAGCATTGTTTGTAATGGACACAATGTGTGTCACAAGATCTATCATAGAAGCTTGTCAATCGCTTCTTGCTCAGCTCTGATACCAAAGAAGAAATGAAGAAACTCGTAGAGAGAATATTTTTGAGTTCTTGAAATAACAAGGAACTCTAAAAATGATTAACTTCAATTATTTAGTTTCTAATACACTTTACAAGATGTGTTTATACTAAGTTAACAACCTAATTGTATAAGTGAAAATTATAACAGAATTCTATTATAAGTCCTAGTTGTACAATGGTCACTAACCTAAAAGCTAGTTACAAGACTTACACAATTTATACATTGTTTATTGTAGGGCCAAGGTTCACATGAAAGAATGGAAAAGAATCAAAAGCTTGTATCTTGGAATGCCTTGACGAAGCCTTGGTAAATCAATCTTGGTTATTTGTATTTCTCTACAATGCTTTGCACCATTTAGATTGGTATGGCTCAAACCACAGGGCATTATTGCTTAACTTTGATTCAACCATAGAAAGGCCCAAATGAAGATTCACAAGATGGGTTGCTCTTCCATATTTTAGGAAGTTATTTCTCATGCTTAGTAGCAAGAAGTAATTTGGTTTTGGTTGCAAAAAGAAAAGAAGGGTTTTGTAGACAAGCCCTTATTGATTGGAAGAAAAGAAAAACAAATGGCAACACATCTAGAATGATTGTGCAGATAAAATAACAAATTCAAAAATTTAAAGCTCTTAATATTTTGGGGGGTAAAGATATTAACAAGCTTAACAACAATATTTGACTGAGTAACTTATAATGTCATTGCACAAATCATAGGTTGAGAAGGGTTGTATTAGTAAGAATCAAAGTGCCTTTATATATAAAAGACTCGAAGGTTTTGCATTCATTAAAAATGAGGAAGAAAGGTAATAACTTTCAAATGGATTTGAAGCTAGACATGAGTGAAACCTGAATGAGGAACAATGGTAATAACTTTCAAATGACTTTGAAGTTAGACATGAGCGAAACCTATGATCAGGTTGAATGAGGTGTTGTCTAAGTTGTGATGATAAGGTTGGTTTTTTTTGTGTCAAATGGATTTCTTGAATTATGTGTTATATTTTCACTGTTACTTATTAATTTGTTGTGAATGATAAACAAGGAGGCTATTAACTTGAGAAGGGATTGGGACAAGACAACCCATTTTCTCTTTATCTATTTTTGATATGTGCTGAAGGGTTGTCTTCCTTATTACATAAAGTTTAGTCTTGTGAAAATATTAATGGTTTGAAAGTCAATCATACTAGTCCTCCCATATCTCATTTGTTCTTTGTTGAGGACTCCTTAATTTTTTATCATGTCCCAAAAAATGGGATAAATTTTTAAATTATATTTCAAGAAAATATTTATAATAATAATCATGAGAAGTTCAATTTAAAAAAATCTTTAAAAATCATTGTTATAAATAATTTGGGTACCCTTTAGAAGTTTTCTATTCAAAAAGACAAAAGTCATAAATTTCAATCAAATACATTAATTAAGTCAATTAACATTTATCATATTAGTCTTTTCCTACCCAATATAAATTATAATAACCAATAAAAGAAATAATGTTTCATGTCAAATTTAGTAATGTCGAAATCCTCCACTCACGATCATCTAATCTTTACCATAATTATCCTGAGCAATGCAGCTGAATAGAGAGGGTAGAGTGAGAGTGAGTTCATATAACTTAGTAAGAGTCTACTCTAAAATATTATTTTAATAAATAATTACTGATAATGCATGCTTATTCTAATAAAATATTTGAACGGTAACAATGATCATCATTATTATCATACAATGTGGGGAGATTTTTAAATCATAATATATGCTCATTTAGTAAAAACCATGCTATACACTATCAATCAAATTTATGCAACCCTATATGTATTGGCAACTCAAATACATGGACACATGTGCGGTTCTCCATTGAGACGCATGTAGGTCCACCTATGACCCTATGTACAACCATAACACATATGACATATGTATAAATCAAATCTATGTCCTATGGGTCCTCATCTATTGTTAAGAATATAATGGGGGTCCAACTTCGAGGCCCATGTGCAACTAACAAATTTGAGATCCAATAGATGGAAAGCTATAAACACAACGGACGGTCCAACTTTGACGCTCATGTGCAAGCAACTCCAAACACAACAAAGGTCCAACTTTGAGGCCCATATGTGAGCAACAAAGTTGCAATTAACAATCCACAACAATATACTACAATCACATATTCATAACCAAAATAATCCATGGTAACATATAGACCTATAGACAAAAGGCCTCAAAGAATGCATACATACTTGTAGTGTGTCAAAAATAATGTGTAGTAGCAAGTAGCCTATGGGTACCATACTCCGCAAGAAAAAATACAAGTGTACTCCCTACATATAAAAAAATTCTCATGATGCATGTATAAAATTCTTGGATGCCATATCACATTTTAAATATTCATTTTATATCAGCATTTGATACTCGTTTTATATACAAAACTTTTCCAATGTATGCATAATAAAAATATTAATAATGAGTATCTTACTTAAAATAACATTTATAATATTATAACATTAATTATAGAATTATGGAATCTAATTTTCTACTTTTATTCATAACATATGATACATAACATTACATTTATCAAAACAATGCATGAATTTAAAAAGTTATAGTAAGAACCCTTACCACGAATCCATGTTTGGAACACTTGGATATTTATCCCCAAAATTTCTTGCCAAATGTGCTAAAAATCTAGAACAACTTAGCAAAACATATTTTTAGAGAAAGGGAGAAAAAGAGGAAGAAACGTTTGAAGAAAATGTTAGAACTATTAGTAAGGCTACTTTTTACACTCACTTAGGGCTATTTCCAAAAGTTGATGAGCCTCGCTATGTGGCCCACCTTTCACCTATTAGGCTATGCAATGTAACTTATAAATTCATTACACAAATCATAACTTAGAGGTTGAGAAGGGTTGTATCACATGTTTTTAGTAAGAATCAAAGTGCTTTTATATATAAAAGATTCATAGGTTTTGTATATATTGAAAATGAGGAAGAAAGGTAATAACTTTCAAATGGGGTGCTATCTAAGCTGTGATGATAAGGTTGGTTTTTTGTGTCAAATGGATTTCTTGGATTATGTGTTGTATTTCCACTGTTATTTATTAATGTTTTATGAATAATAAATAAGGAGACTATTAATCTAAAAGGGGATTGCGACAAGACAACCCACTTTCTCTTTATTTATTTTTGATGTGTCGAAGGGTTGTCTTCCTTATTACATAAAGTTTAGTCTTGTGAAAATATTAATGATTTGAAAGTCAATCATACTAGTCCTCCCATATCTCATTTGTTCTTTGTTGAGGACTCCTTAATTTTCTATCATATCCCAAAAAATGGGTACATAAGATAAAAATGGGATAAATGTTTAAATTATATTTGACAAAAATATTTCTAATAATCATGAGAAGTTCAATTTAAAAAAATCATTTAAAAATCAATGTTATAAATAATTTGGATATTCTTTAGAAATTTTCTATTCAAAAAGACAAAAGTCATGAATTTCAATCAAATAAATTAATTAAGTAAATTAACATTTATCATATTAGTCTTTGCATGCCTAATGTAAATTATAATACCCAATAAAGAAATAATGTTTCATGTCAAATCTAGTAATGTCAAAATCCTTCACTCACGATCATCTAATCTTCACCATAATTATCCCAAGCAACGCAGCTGAATAAAGAGGGTAGAGTGGGAGTGAGTTACATATAGCTTAGTAGCAGTCTACTCTAAAATATTATTTTAATAAATAATTACAATGATGCATGCTTATTCTAATAAAATCTTTGAACAGTAACAATGTGGGGAGATTTTTAAATCACAATATATGCTCATTTAATAAAAATCATGCTATACATTATCAATCAAATTTATGCAACCCTATATGTATTGGCCACTCAAATACAAGGACACATGTGCGGTTCACTACTAAGACGTATGTAGGTCCACCTACGACCCTATGTACAACCATAACACATATGGCGTATGTATAAATCAAATCTATGTCTTATATGCCTTCATCTATTGTCCAGAATAAAATGGGGGTCCAACTCTGAGGCCCATGCGTAACTAAAAAATTTGAGACCCAATAGATGGAAAGCTCTAAACAAAATGGAGGGTCCAACTTTGAGGTTCATGTGTAAGCAACTCTAAACACAACGGGGGTCCAACTCTGAGGTCTATGTGTAAGCAACATAATCACGGTTAACAATCCACAACAATATTCCACAATCACATATTCATAACCATAATAATCCATGGTAACATATAGACCCATAGACAAAATGCCTCCAAGAATGCATATGTACCTATAGTGTGTAAAACATATTGTGTTGTAGCAAGTAGCCCATGAGTACCATACTTCGCAAGAAAAAATTCAAGTGTACTCCCTACATATAAAAACATTCTCAGGATGCATGTATAAAATTCTCGGATGCCATATCATATTTTTAATATTCATTTTATATCAACATTTGATACTCATTTTATATATAAAACTTTTCCAATGTATGCATATAAAAATGTTTATAATGAGTATCTAATTTAAAATAGCACTTATAATATTATAACATTACTTATAGAATTATGGAATCCAATTTTTCACTTTTATTCATAACATATGATGCATGACATTACATTTATCAAAACAATGCATGAATTTAGAAAGTTATAGTAAGAACCCTTACCATGAATCCTTGGTAGGAACACTTGGATATTTATCCCCAAAATTCCCTCCAAAATGTGCTAAAAATTCCAAACAACTTAGCAAAATAAATTTTTAGAGAGAGGGAGAAAAGAGGGAAGAAAAGTTTGAAGAAAATGTGATGGTTTACCCAATTATTTTGGTTCAATCCGATTTTTCACACAATATTTTTTGATATTTCCCTATACTTCAATATATTTTCCAAAATTATTTTTAAGGTTTAAATACTTATAATAAATTTATAGGGTTTTACATTCCTATCTTGTTAAAGAAAATTTCGTCCTCAAAATTTCACAACTCCTTAAGTTCAGGTCGCTCGTATAGACTTCAAACTTTATCTCTAAAATACATGTTCAATGTTGTAGGGGCTTTGTTACATATTTCCATATGAGGAGTGTAGAGCCTACTCTTCAAGAAATTCAAAGTCTATTAATTGCTAAAAAGAAAATGATTCTTCAATATACATATTTGATGAACATCAGCTTCT
This sequence comes from Hippophae gyantsensis, assembly GCA_030763125.1. NCBI lineage: Eukaryota > Viridiplantae > Streptophyta > Magnoliopsida > Rosales > Elaeagnaceae > Hippophae > Hippophae gyantsensis. The sequence goes on along the minus strand of CM061031.1, from coordinate 52,714,838 downwards.
TCAAGCTCATGTTGCATGATTCAACAATCTCAATGTTCATGGCAAGTCTTTGGAGGCAATTCTAGAAACTCAAGTGGTTCTAGTTCTAACACTGAGCCTCGAAACCTACATAATTTCTTGATATCATCTGGATCACAACAAAAGAATTCATCTAGTGGTTGATTTTCAAAAGAATTTAGGCCAAAGAATAGAGATGGTGGTTATTCTAAAAAAATGCAAAACAAGGTGAGAAACCTCAATGCTAGATCAATTGGCATACAACAACAAAATATTTTTAGCTAAGAGATATTTTGATGGTAAAGCCTTCACCTATGGCCTTTTCTACTTAAGTTCATAATTCAAGTGGAAAGAATAACTTAGCTTGGCTTTTTGATAATAAAGCTATTCATTATCTGACTAGTGATGAAGGCAACTTTGCTAATGCAACACCATATGTTGGATATGAAGGTGTGGTAGTAGGTAATAGATCTTTACTTCCTATTTCTCAAGTAGGAATAAAAGAACTTGATCTTAATCATTATAAGTTATTGTTAAGTGACATTTTACATTCACCAATAGCTTTTTCCAATCTATTGTCAGTGCATCATTTATGTGTTGACAATAATATGTTTGTTGAATTTCATCCCACTCATTTACGTGTTAAGGATTGTTCAATGGACAGGCAATCTTCCAAGGCAAGTGTGACAATATACTCTATAAGATACATAGTGACACAAATGAATCTTCTCAGGTTCAATTCTCTTCTCTATCTCTTAAGGCCCTTTTTGCTAGTTACTCAATTAAGAATGTTAATTAGCATTCTAAATTAGGACATGTTTATGATTTTATTCTCAATAAGGTAGTAATTTTAGCTTCTCCATCTATACATATTATACTTGAGTCTAAGTGTGTGATTTTTTCTTTAGAAAAAGCGCACAAATTACCATTTGTAACCAGTACAAATAAATCAGAACATCCTTTCAAACATTTTTTTTCTGAAAAGTGGATCTCACCTATTATTTATATAAATAAATACCATTGATTGATGACAATACTAAGTACATATGGATAGTTACCTTTATGCTAAGAGTAAAAAAATTTGCTCTTGAAAAGTCATGGTTGAAAGGCAGTTTGAGTGCAAGTTAAAGTGTGTTCAAACAGATGGGATGGAGAGTTTAGTTTTCTCAATTTAGAATGGAGCATACTTCATAAAAAATGGTTCTGTGGAAAGTAGACTAAGAAGAGGTGTTTAAGGCTATTTGTCTCTCTTGCTTCAATTTGTTGTGCCTACCAGGTTTTGGAGTTATGCTTGTAGAACTGTTGTCTATTTACAAAATAGAATTCCCAAAAAAGGTTTTGAGTTATAGTTCACCCAATGCTATTCTACCCAAAAGACCACTTGACTACATGTTCTTGAGATTTTTTGATTTTTCAGCTTTTTCATGTCTTAGAGCTTATGTAAAGCATGAGCTTGAACCACCTTCTACCAACTATGTTTTCTTGGTTTCCTGTGCTATGAACTTCAATTTGGAAAGACAATAACTAGTAGGCATGTTGAATTTTATGAATATCATTTCCTTTTCTTGAAAAGCACAATGAAACCAAGTTTAAAGACTTTAAGTAGAAAAAAATTCAATTTTAGATGAGCATTCCTTGTCTTCTTCCTCTACTCAATCACTATCTTCTACCATTTATTTACCTCATTCACCACTTGGTATTCATGAGACTTATAGACCCTTAAATTTTCTACCTTGTGTAAGGTGTCCAATCAACCACCTGCATTACCTGCACCATCTCAGCTTTCTAATGTTCTTAATACACATCCCATGGTGACTCGATTAAAGAATGGAATTCAAAAACCAAAAAAGGTTGTTTACCCACAAGCTTTTTTTGTCCCTAATGTAGAGCCAAGTAGCTTTACTAAGGCAAGTAAATATTCTAAATGGATGGATTCAATGAAGGAGGATTATGATGCTTTTATTCAAAATGGGACTTAGGAATTGGTTCCTTTTGAAGTTGACATGAAAGTGATAGGAAACAGATGGATTTATAGGATCAAAAGAAAGCCTACTAGTGACCTCGACAGATTAAAATCTAGAGTTGTGGCTAAAGGTTATCATCAAGAGAAAGCCATTGATTTTTTTGAAATTTTCAATCCAGTAGTCAAGCATGAAACAATAAGGTTGACTGTTGCTATATATCTGAGTAAGAACTGGGTTATTAGGAAATTAGAAGTGAATAATGCCTATTTGAATGGGAATCTTGATGAAGTGGTGTATATGACTCAACCTTAGGGGTTTGAAGTTCAATATAATATATCTATGGTATGCAAACTCAAGAAGGCACACTCTGTGGTCTTAAATAGGCTCTTAGAGCTTGGTTCTAGAAGCTAAGCACAAGTTTGGTTAACATGGGATTTGTCAATTCCAAATGTGATTCCTGTTTGTTTTACAAGTCTCAATATAAGGATTGATTATAATATTGGTGTATGTGGACGATATCATAGTTATAGAGACAAGTGTCGATATTGTTCAAGAGTTCATCAATCTATTTCATTCTCAATTTTCATTAAAAGACATTGGAGTTTTGTCTTTCTTTTTAGGTAATGTGGTTCTAAGAACAAGTGACTATTTGCATCTTTCTCGGCTGAAGTACTTGAAGGATTTATTGGATAAGGTTGAGATGAGTGACGTAAAATCTCTTCCAAGTCCTATCCCAATTGGCAAGCAACTCTCAACATATGATGGATAAGTGCTTATTGATCCAACTACTTATAGGAGTGTAATAGAAATATCACAGTATCTCACTGTAACTCGATTAGACATAGTATTTGTTGTAAAAAAAAAACTATCAATTCTTCTCTTCTGCAGTAGAGGTACACTGACAAGCTGTTAAAAGAGTGTTGAGGTACCTAAGGGAAACACTAACACATGGTCTCTTGTTATAGAAAAGTGAAGAATTTGATTTGGTTTCTTTCTTGGATGCAGATTGAGCTTCTAGTGTTGATAACAAGAGAAGCACATGTGCTTATTGTATGTTCTTTGGTGATAGTTTGATCTCTTGGAGTTCTAGCAAATAGAAAGTAGTATTCATATCCTCCAATGAGTTCAAGTATCAAGCATTAACTTCAGCTACTATAGAGGTTATTTGGTTGATGTCTTTGCTGTGAGAATTGATAGTACAGTTGCAAGAAATACCAGTTGCATATTGTGATAATGTTAGTACCCAACATTTGTCAAAAATTCTAGTGATGCATGCTAAAACTAAGCACATAGATAATGACTTCTACTTTGTTAGAGAACAAATGATCAGCTAGCTACTTGATCTTAAATATGTATGCACTAAAGATTAGATTGATGATGTGCTAACAAAACCTTTCACAAATAATGGATTTCCTTTCTGGTCTTGCCTAGAGTAGAGTTTGAGAAGGGATAACAAACAAAGTATAAACTGCATAAGTCTCGTAACTAGCTTATAGGTTAGTGACCATTGTACGAAAAGGATTCATAATGGAATTATGTTATGATTATCCCTTGTATAGTTAGGTTGTTAGCTTAGCATAAATATATCTCATAAAGAGTATTAGAAACTAATTAATTGAAGTTAAGCATTTTTAGAGTTTCTTGTTATTTCAAGAACTCATTAATATTCTCTCTATGAGTTTTTTCATTTCTTCTTTCAACCACCTTAAAAAAAAGTTCTGAAAAATCCTCCAACAATGCCCACGATTGATGCCTTTCCACCTAATTTTTCAATTGGCTATAACATATCATTAAAATCTCCAATTAAGCAATACTTCATCACACCCAGCAATTCTATCCTTCAGAATCTCCCATTAACCTCTTCTTTCCTTGTGGTCGATACTAGCATTAGATACAAAACCCACTCCAAAAGGAAGAGATACCAGGATCAAAGACCTCGAATTGAATAAAGAAACAGCAGCTAATTAAAAACCTGTAACGAATCATGCCAAAGTACATCACCAGAATTAAATAGCATCCACCAGTAATGGAAACATGTAGCATGTCTAAGATGTTGTAAACTCTGACCTTTATTCATAGTTTCTTATAATAAAAATATCTTTGGGGAATGGAATTTTCTTAATTCCTGAAGTTATCAAACAGAGTTTTCCGCATGGCGGCAGTTCCAGCTAAGCAGCATTATAAAGTTGAAGATGATGCGTTCAATTGGCAATAGCCAATTTAATTTCCTATATAATCTTATCTTATACATAATATAAAAACAAGAGTTTGCACTTTCAAAACTAAATCACTAATTTAATCTTACTTTTCTTTATTTACAAGCTTGCCACTTTAAATTATTACATGATATTAAAAATTGGTTTAGCCATTAATATTATACATACTCCAAAATAACTCTTTTTTGTTAGATATTAAATGTATGTAATTATATATTGAAATCATAATTTACATTTTCAATTACAATCACAATTATGAGAATGAAAATTCTCATTCATTTTTTCTTCTTATTTTTATGGTTCACTTTAGTTAAATATAATGCCCTTGCTTAATAATTACCTTGCCTAATTTAACACTAATTACGATCATTTGGTCATTTAAATGAGAAATAGGATGTGAAAATAGAAAGGCTCTCAAATCCATACTTCAAAATAACTCTTTTTGATTAGATATTAAATATATTTAATTGCAAATTTAAATCATATTTTATTTTTCATTTTCAGTTACATTATAATTATACGAGAATGAAAATTTTCATTTATTTTTCTGATTTTTATGGTGCACTTTAATTAAACTTAATGTGTTTGCTTAATTATGTGAACTGCTAATTTACTACTAATTATTTAATAATTTAAAACAAAAAATCAAAAGAATCCCAAAGTTTATAATTAACCTTTTGGAGTTTCATAAGTTTTTTCCTGCAAAAATTATTCATTTTAAAGGGGAATTAAAGTGAAAAATGGAAAGACCCTCAATTCTTAACATTAAAAGAGTTTCATACATACTCCTTTTTAGAACATATTGTGGAGGAAATTCTTTTTCTTTTCCTCACAACTTTGTTTTTCATTTAATAATCAAGATTTATTTGATTTTTAACAATCAATGTTAGCTATCTTATTTACAGAATCACTCTTTTTTACAAATCAAGTCATATATTATGTTTTATCTATTTATTTATTTTCTTCCCCATAAAATTGTTTGGGCCTTGGTTTACGATTTTTGTTTCCATATTACAACTTTTACTTACTTATCCAACACCATAGACCAAAAAAAAAAAAGTCAAGCAATTGTAGAAAAGAAAAAAAATTCCCTACGACCCTACCATATATAGAAGGTAATTATGACACCCCATACAAACTAAAATTGATTAAGCTTTTCAAAATTTATCTTTTATTTTGATAGACGGGTGATAAGTACTCGAAAAACACTCTTTTCATGATTTTATTGTGTGTAATTAAAATAAATAGGTTTTATTATAGAATTTTATTTGATTATTTATACAAATCTAGTTGTTTATAATCATGAGTATGTTTTGTTGTATTTCAAGTGTTTTTGACTTCAAAAGAGATAAATAATATCAATACACAAAAACACAATAATTGAAACACTCTCACCCAAAGAGCTATAAAGAGTAAGGTAAGCCTACCTTATATCAATAACCAAACAATGCATAAGGGGTATAAGGCAAATTCAAGACAAATAATGCGTGTCACGGTGAAGAATTGGTGTGCCATGGTAGATACCATTTGGAAACTTATTGGTCATGTTGAACTTTGCATGCCACGATGAGAAATAATGTGTGTCGTGGCATAGCCCTCTTAGTTTGAATTGTGTGCGTGCTATTCAACTTTGTGCTACGATAGGAAAAAGCGTATGCCATAGCATGCAATGTTATTTTTTGATCTTGGTTTCTATTCAATGCCTCTTCTTATAAATATACATACATACATTCTTATTAGGTTAGTTAGTTCTTATGTATACAAGAGGTAGCCACTAATTTAGTTTAGTTTTTAGATCCAATTTTAAAAGCTATTCCATCATCATATATAGATTCAAAAAAAGAACCTTCTTATTGCGAGGAAGATCGAAAGATTTAGAGAAACCAGTGACAAGTTTTTTAAAGATATGGAATCATTTTCAACATAAAAGAGTATTTTTAATTGTTATATCTTTTATTTCTTTCTATAGTCTGATATCTTTCATAGTTGTATTAACTTTTGTTAATTTATTTATGATTGGCTAATTATGTATTATAGGATTTTAGTTGTTTTGCTTCCAATGTTTGGAAGAACAATTTTAGGATTTGAATAAATAAGAGTTTTATTCATTTCTAGTTTATATTCTTAAAATTTTTAATTATAAATTAATGATAGATCAAATCTTGGTTTATAAATAAAGAAAATATGTTAGAATTACATATTAAAAAACATCACCTGTCCTTATTTGCACATAAATGAATAAGAGTATAATTTTATTTAATTTATAAATTTTAAGTCCGATCAAAGAAATTATTAATTAAATGAGATTAAATTCAATCGTTAAAATATCTTTAATTATAAATTAATGATGAAATAAATTTTGGTTTATAATTAAAGAATATATTTACTTTAAGTTTACCGATTAATAAATTTTAGCCCCAACCAAGGAAGTTATTAATCAACTGAGGATCTTCATTTATATGTTTTCTTCAAATTATCAAGTAATTAATTTCAAGGCCGACTTAGGAAATCATTGATTAATTGAGAATTCTAGGGACTTACCATAACCGTGGGAGTTTTCTTATTTAAAAAAAGGAAAAAAATCAGCAAATATAATCCGTTATTCAAATCATTTAATTTGTTCTTGAAAGAAAAAAGAGTTTTTTAGTTATGGTTCGTGTTAGCTAGAGAGGGTTGTGAAAAGATAATCAGAAAAAGTGTAAAAAATTAAAAATTCACAGAATGGGTAGATATGTAATTGTGTCTAAATAAAGAAATGTAAAAATATAACGAATGACACATAATATTTTTAAGTGAAAATAACCTAGGTCACACCAATGACATAAGAGAAAAATCACCGGTCTACCGGACTACCTAACTATTTACTATGAAAAATAAGGTCCAATTACAAGATTAGGACTCAAACTACCTACCATGGTAATACCCTCAAGTAATCTACCTTTAAGCCACTTCTTTCACTATAATCTCTACAAGAAAGGTGTTCGGATCCATACCCATATTCTAATGAACTCGAATTACATGAGTTAATCAAACTCGAATAGTTGGCACCTTAAAAGTTATCACAATAACACAAGTGTAAAATATGTGATCTAGAATAATTTAATAATAAATAATCCTAATTAGTTGATTTAATAAATATATCAAATAAAACAAAATCAACTTGCAACTCTAGAACAATGAGTTAAAAGCACAATATCATAAATATTGTATGCTTATTAATTCATGAAACATAACCGTAAATATTTGACAAATTAACTCAATGAAAAAGCTACTTTAATAGTTTCAGTAATACAAAAGCGAGAATAAGATGAAAAGAATAATGCTCAATAATGTTATAGTATGGTTAACAAAATTGTAAGCTAGTGGTATAATTAAATAACATGAGTTGAAACCCTAGGTCAAAAGTTAATTACAAAACTGTCCTTAAAACTATTTAAAAGTGCTTAAAAACATAAGGACAATATAGTAAAAATTAGGTTAAATTTGAAAACTTGACTGCTCGATCGATCTAGACTTAGCTCGATCGAATGAGTATGGCCACTTGGTAGATCAAGTCAAACTCGATTGATTGACTATGAGTAGTTTGATCGATGTAGTTAAATCTAGATTGATCTAGTGAAAAAATTAATTAATTTAAAAATTAGTGGACTAATCTAGTCATTCATATCGATCGAACGAGTTAATGCTTCGATTGATCTAGTCATATTAAAAAGTAATTCAACTAGTTTTAATTAAACTCGGTCGATCTAGTCACCACTTGATTGATCTAGTGACCTATTTTAACAATGTTCTTATGTGTCTAATATGAAAGCTAACATCCACGGGAACAGAGATATACCTTAGATGTGATTGTTGAGGCTCGATAGTTTCTTCAGCTTAAAAATATTCTTGAAAGACACACCTAGAAACTAATATTACATAGAAATGTTTTGTTCACGAATATCACCAACACTCACAAACCTTACCATCTCCTCCTTTTCCATATTTGTGTGATGAAACCTCTCTATCACTACATAACGCTTATAGAGAAAAACAATTACATAGTGAAACTATCTTATGATTTGGTGAACCATCTTTGCTTGAATCTTGACTGCTCTTGTTTACACTGAAAAACAAAAACACCAACAAATAAACAACATGTCTCGAAGGACTTGTTGTTCATAATAGTTAAGTGTATCTAATAATAGAAAAGTGAAGAATGTTAAAAAAAAGGATTAAAAAAATGATAGAAATTAAAAACAACTCCCCTAGGTGAAATATCCCAAAAAAAATCAAAGTAATTCAAAAATAAAAATCTCCCCCTAAATTAACTATCCCATCTTTTTTTATGTTTCAACTTTTTTATATCAATTTTCTCCTTTTTGTCATACAAATAGAAAAATACAAACAAGAGATAAAAATAGATAGATGAATCAAACATGAAGTAAAAATGAAAATATTTGTTTTTAGTAAAGGGTAGTAGATTAATCCAAACATAACTACAACATTTCACATATATGAGAAAAATTAATTTGTGTTCAAGGTGTGACTAGTCATTAACAAGATAAACATATGTAAGGAATACACACAAACATGATCACATATATAATGACATATCCACAGTCACCACAAGTGAGTTGAGTTTTGGAACAACATTAGTATATCAGTTAGTCCATTCATGATTAGTTATGAAAGATTTACAAAATATGTATTACCAATTATGAAAGAATTATAATTGAATTTAGACTTGCACAAAGTAAAATTTTACTAACTAATTAAGAGAGAACTTTAATCAATATTTTTTTTGCATTCCCCTCTTGTATTATCATTTATTTTTTATGAGAGATTGGTTATTTATTTTTTTTGTATAATCAATTGTGGCTCTTTCGTTTTGTGCATGTAATTACTTTTATATTTTTCTTTTTCCTTTAATTTTTTAAGGAAATATGCACGAGCCAAAATCCTAGAATGATGACTTTCACACTAGTTATAAGGTGACCCTTTCCGCTTATTATTGTAGCTTCATACATCATAGTAAGTAGTCCTCTTCAAACTAGGTGTCTCTTTGTAGTAGCAATTTATAAAGTGTAAGAGAGAGCTCAAACATAATTCTAGCAATCGAGGTTCTTTAAGCCACTAGATACTCATATAATCAATTATAAATTTCATGCATGACATGCATATGTGTCCATTAAATGTATGAATATGATCATGCTGAAATTGATCACTAGATTCATAAGATATGTAAATGCATAAGTCATAGTATCCAGTTGTTAAAGACATAGTCTAAAGTATGAGGGTGTAACGTTTATGTCAATGTTAAGGCAGTCTACTTCCTTTTGGGATTTTTAATTTTTTTTAATAAAAATTAAGAACATAAAAAAAGTAAGATAAAAAAATCAAATTAAAATCAAGCCATCAAACTAATATGTTCACCTAAGGTTAATCAAACATATAACAAAATATTCCTAGGTGAAATTTCTTCTTCTACTATTTTCTTTATCAATTTTTATGTCTTTCTTTATGAAAAATATGAGTTTTATGGCCAAAATTATGTCTAGTTAATTTATTAATCTAAGGATCATATGAACCCAATTTTCACCATGTGATGATATAATATTTTACCCCAATTATAATTATAATTGAATTATATTATTTAATATGATTTTTATGCTATTAATTGTTTGACCAACAATTTATCTATAAAGACAATTATATAGATTTGAGAGAATTATTTAATTATTTTTCTTGATTAAATAACATTCATAATTTCTTGGTAGAGATGTATTGATTCTTATGAATGTGATCCATAATTGATGAAATTAATGAGTATGCAATTTAATTGGCATGAGAGTGTGGTTAAATTAATTACTATATGGTATGTAGTTCACTTGAGAGAGGAATACATGCTAGGTTAGATTCAATTGATCATGTAATTAATTGATAATTATATTGAGAGGATTTTAGCGATTCACATGTTTAGAAAATTGGGGAATTAAGTATTCTTAGATATTTTCTCATATATCTTCTTAGTGACCAAATCTGATTTAATTATTTATTTCTATTTAATTTTAGTTATTTTAATTTTACTTCCTTAAAATATAAAAACACAAAAAAATTTGTTTTTTTTATTTTAAAAAATTAGTTTATTATAAAATAACCTCTGTGAGAACGATCTTTTCTTATCATTATATTACTTGTTGCGATATGTACACTTACGTATTCATTACACACATAATTTGTGTGACAATCACATACGAAAAGACATCCTAGTCTACCAAAGAAAACATGCATCATGCATTCTAACGACAAATACCAGGCTATCAACTATAAGTGATAATCATACAATAATTTACTATAATAGGGATGCAAGTAAATATATTGAAGACACATGAAACAAGAGATTGCAAATAATGAATGCAATAAGACATACTAACAATCTTATTTATGCATGGTTCATGCAAAATGATGTAAAAAGAGCATTATAAGAACACAATAGCATAATAAAACCTCATAAATAGAACAAAAAAATAGGAGACCAAACACAAATGACTCCCCATGACACCATGAAAATGAAACACACCTCTCCCCCAAAAAGTATGCATGTGAGGCAATTAACATGTTATGCATCCAACTCTCAAAACTCCCCCAAAACATAAGTATATACACAAAGTAGAAAATAAGTAAAATAGAAGGAGGGAACCAACCAAGAATGTTCAAAGAACTATAGGGTCTTTGGATTAAATAATACATTCAATATAAATATCTACATGTCCATTAATGCATAATGCATTCAAGTAAGAGTATAACTAACTTTTTATGGCATGCTCTGTATGAGATATGTTGAACTTGTTTACTCTATATGCCATGATAATATTAATATGTGAACCTAAGGGTGTCCATAAACCGGTCTGAACCAGACCAAATAGGAAAACCAGACACAACCGAACCAGATCGAACGGTTTTATAAATCAAACAGTTTGGTCCGATTTGTATTAATTAAAATTGTTTTTCAAAAGGTCCGGTCCGATTTGTATTAATTTTTAAACCGGTCGAACCAGACTGGACCGATTTAATAATATATTAAAATTTTCATATTATTTCTCATTAAAGGTATCCAAAAACCGAACCAAACTGAAAATCGGATCAGACTGGACCAAACAGAATAGTTTTATAAACCAAACGGTCCGATCCGGTTTGTATTAATTAAAACCGTTTCAAACAGTCCGGTCCAATTCGATTTGAGTAATATAAACAGTCTGGTCTGGTCTGGTCCAATCCGATTAAAATATTTTCCCCAAAATCATATGGGACCGGACCGATGGACACCCCTATGTGAACCAAGCAAATAGAAATATATACTCAAATTGTACCAAACTTTATAAGTTCACATTTAGCATCTCTCCCTACTAATATAAGTACCAACCTATAAGAAATCAATGGGTCTTTCTAATTTTGTAAAGATAGGCTAAGGTATGAGCATGAGAGAGAGATGAAATTTAGGCTCAAACACACCTTTGTATAACTAGCCAACAAATAAGTTCATATCTAAGACATATACCCTCAAACATGGGTTCTTTTTTTTTTTTACTTCTAAAAATTCTAACAATGATGTTGTGAGAAAATTACATAAAATTCACTAATTTATTCACAACTTCCTTTCCATACTCCTCATCATTTCCCTTATTCTTTTCTTCCTTCCTTCTATAACAGAAAATTCTCAACACTTTATTTTCTTTTTCTTTTCTCCATCATTCTTCCATTTTTTTATATTCAAAAATTCATTTTCAATTTTCTCTTTTTTGTTAATGGACACCAAAAGGGTAAAATAGAAAATCCTAAAACAAACGTGCTCAACAAAAGGTGTGCAAGTTAAGTGGGAATAATCATTTAGGCTAAGCTAGTATTCAGGTGCAAAGAAATGAAGGGAAAACATAAAGGCTTAAGAAAGGACTGAGGATAGGAAAACATTGGTGGAAAGAAATGATCAAACAATTCCAAGAGGGCCTAAATCCTCTTTTTATCTCAGTAGCACCTACGATTTCACCTTGATAGACACTAATAATGGATTATAGAGTTTGTTAGAGACATGTAAATTATCAAAGAAAGAAATCCACATAGACTTCTCAAAATAAACATTCAAATTCACAAAGTTATTGCATATGCATAAGAAAGAGTTTATTTCAAATAAAATATAAAAAGTTAGCCATACATACATTGAATGAATACACATGTCATAACAGTCATATTTTAATCTAATCCAAATGCACGCCAATCAAATATCACCAATGATCCCTCTAAAATTTAATTTAAATGCAATAGTATAATAGGATAGAAGAACATGTAGAATAATTCTGGGGAGAGAGTGAGAGAGATGAAGAAAGTGTCAAAAAGACAATAACAATACACAAAAATGATGAAAAGGAAGGTCTATGGGAGAATAAAGGCCAAAAGATAAAAATGTGCCTTAAGAGAGATCATCAGCAAAAACCATATAGTGTTGTCTCCAAAGACAACAATGACAACAAATTACATGCAGTTGCCTCAAAAGAGATTATTTGGAACACTCATATCAAAGTTAGTCAAAATAAGGAAGAAACGAACTAACTAGTGAGTAACATAGGTAACACCCCTAAGAGATAAGAAACAAGGGATGCTACAAAAACATCTAAGCATGTGAAAAAGGCTCAGGTTCCAACACAAACACAAGAGACATGCTTAGATAGGGTCAACACCCCAAACAAAATGAAATCCAACTAATCACATAAGTATAGTCACAACAATACATGTAAGTCATGAATCCTAAAGACAGGTAAATAATTAATATGACATACATATGCACAATGCAAACCCAAACAAGAACAGTATAGCAAAAACACTCATGTAAAAAAGCTTGTAACAACACTTTAGTTTTCTCTAAGGATACATCTAAAGCATAAGAGAGGAAGAGCATGCAAAAGAAGACAAAACCAATAAGAGACTAACAAAGAACCAACACGTAATGTGCTAGGTACAAGAGAGAAGACCCTAGTAAAATAGGTGAAATGCATTCTATAAGACATGGCATATGAATGACAAGACAACAGAAAGAAAATCCAAAAACTTTGACACTACAAGATGAAAACATATGAAAAGATGCTCATGCAAATATCCACAAAATAATTAAGCAATAAGAAAGGAAAACACATAAAAAGAGTATGTCAAAGCAACTAGCACAATTGATACTCGGTCGATCTACCTCCTTAATTGATTTAAATACTACTCGATCGATCGAGCAACCTATATACTAAATGTTCCTATGTGTCTAATTTTAAATCTAAAATGCATACGAATAGAGATATACTTGATATGTGTTCATTGAGGCTTGAAAATATTCTTGAAAGACACATCTAGAAATTAAATTACATTTGTACGTTTTGTTCTCGAAAATCGCCAACACTCACATAAACCTTACAATCTCCCCGGCATATTGGTGTGACAAAACATCTCTTTCACTACATAACACTCATAGGAAAAATAAATTTTTTTACACAATGAAGCTATCCTACAATATGGTGAAACGATCTTCGCTTAAATCTAGAAAGCTCATATGTACACTGAAAAACAAAGACATAAACACCCAAAAAACTTGTTTTAAAGACTCATTGTTCATTAGTTTAATATAAAAGGCAAAGAATATTCATAAGTGAGTAATTATTAGATAAAAATTAAAAAATTACTCCCCATTGTAGTATTTCCAAAAAATAATTTTTCAAAGTTAATTCAAAAAATAATTTTTTTCTCCCCCTAAATTAGTTCTCCTTTTTATAGATTTTCAAATAATGGTCCAATTTTTCTAATAAGGAATAAGGTTTCTATTTTTTCTCTCCCTTTTTGTCATATGAATAAACAATATAAAATTGAAGCTTAAATTCAATATGAGGAAGAACAAGATACATGCTACGAATGAACTCCTCCTAGTTCTATAACTCCTAAAATAAAGTAGAAAAAACAAAAATTTAGAAAATATGGTAAATATTTGTTTTTTTAATAAAGGTAGTAGATTTATTCAAATATGAGCATTACGTAAATATCAATTTAGAAAATTGCATAAAAATAATTCTTTAACAAAATTAAATTATTCACAATATTCATAAATATTCTAATAAAGCACACATGTATTTTTCAACACATATGGTGACATATTGATAGTTTCTCAAAGTGAGATAAATATTGAACTATAACAGTATGTCAATTAGTCAATTTATGATTAGTTATGAAAAATTTAAAGAAAAGAGTATCACTAATCATGCAAAAATCTCAGTTGAATTTATACTTGTATATAATAAAACAATTTAGTACTAAGAGAGAACTTTAATTAAATTTATTGTGTATTCCCTCTCAATATTTATCATATTTATTTTATTTTTTTATTTTTTTGTATGAGGGAATGATTATATATATTTTTCTGTATAACCATTTGTGGTTTTTTTCTTTCTGTGCATGCAATGTTTTTTAATATATCTATTTTACTTATCATATTATATTTTTTTTTGAAAGAAATATGCACGAGTCAATTAATATAGTATGATGACTTTCATACTTGTTGTGAAGTAGCCATCTCAGCTCACTACGTTAGCTTTCACTCATCACAGTAGTTAGTTATCTCAAAACTAAGGATCTTTATTTAGTAGTATTTTACACTATGAAATACAGAGTTCAACCATAATTTTTATGGTCAAGGTTATCTCAAGTTAAAAACTCACATAATTAATTATAAACTTCAACCATGACATACTTATGTATTCAATAAATGTGTGAGTAAGTTCTTGTTAATATTGATCATCATATACAACGAAAAATATAAATGCACAAAACAAGATACTCAATTACACAATGAATAATTAGTCAAAATAAATCAAGTTATATAAAATATTTATTTTAGATCATATTTTCTTGATCTAAAATAATATTGAATTTATTTCATTGATAGAACAATTCTATTCGCTTTATTATTATTTTTTTAATTTTTTAATTTTTTTATTATAATAACAAATTTTAAATAAACTAAAACAAAATCAAGAATCAAACAACTGAATTCAAAATAATTAAACTTATCAAACTAACATGCTTACCTATGATCAATCAAGCACAAAATAAAAAAATTCCTAAGTGAAAGGGAGGAAGATGGTCAATTGATTAGAAAGATACAATCTCTCTTCAACCAAAAATTTAAAATTTTGGTTTCTTATTATCTTTGGGTTGGAAATTAACTATTTTAGTTATCATTGGCATATATTTGGACTTACCTTTATATTTTTATTCATCCTAAATGAAGATGTAGCATATATGATATGATGATGGTAGTTAGTCCTTGAACTAAAAGTGCTGAATTTTACTTGCCTCTTTGAACCAACAACTTTATACTTTCTCGTGGAATTTTTGAACATGTTCTTATAATTTCCATTCAGTCTAGAATATGATGCAACGTGCATGGAAAGTATTATTAAATTTAGGAGCATTCATCAAAAGCCTATATTTGGGTTTAATATGACTTTTCCTACCATAATGATGACAAACAAGCAAAATATTAATAGATTTTTCAATTATAGGTGAAACTATAATTGTGTATAATGAGTAACACTATGCGTAGGATTAGAAAGCCTTATAGATGTGATTTTTTATGTTGAAGCTATATGTATAGCCTATGAAGAAAAAGGGTTTTAGGGTTTTACAAACTCAATTATTTTTGAAGATGATGGCATAGAATCCTCATCTATATAGCCTAGTTCTCTCTTGTCTCCAATAGGTTTTTCATAATCCATAATTTTGTTTAGCCTTTCAACTCCAATGGTTAGCCTTTTTATAACTTCTTTGAATTGTTCAAGTTCATGTACCAGTTTCTTGTTTTCCTATTTAAAATCTACAAGACTTGAATTCAGATCATTAATACACTCAAAAAATCAAGTTTTTTCTCTTTTTTCATTATCGAGGAATTTATTTCATAGGATTTAAGTTTATAATTTAATTTTGTTACTTCTACTAGTAACATATCCTTTTGTCCCTTTGTGCTAACCAAATAAAAAAAATTCATCAAGATTATTTTCATTAAATTTATTGAGTAGAAACTCAGCATCACTTTTCTCATAATCTAAATCAATGTTGGACTTATTGGAATATCCACCAACAGTTGCAATAAATTCCATATAACTGTTTTCATAGTTTTCTAGTTCATTTGGATTATCATTATCAATTTCAAAGTCAATAAGTGTAGCATTGAAAGAACTTCCAATTTTGTTCTTCTTGTTTGCATAGTTAGTTACATGTGACTAGTCCCATTGCATTCAAAACATTGAGGCCCAATAGGTTTAGATTTCTTACCATCATAACTCATAGATCTGAGTTCTCCCAAATTTTGATCCTTTTGACAACTTAATTGTCCTTTGTTTTGAAGATTCTTTTTGTTGAGGATTTGTTTAATCTTACAATTAAGAGTACAAGTTCTTCATCATCATTGTCACTGTCTTCAATCATAGTAGTTTTGAAAGCGATACATTTGTTCTTTGGAGATTTTTGAAATCTCATTTCAAAGGTTTGAAGTGAGCCAACGAGTTCCTCAATTGTGATGGTATTCACATTCTTTCTTTCATCAATAGCAACGATCTTTGTATGGAAGCAATCTGGTAATAAAAAAAGAATCTTTCTAACCATCCTAAAGTCAACATTTTTTTCTTCAAGATTGGCAGAGGTGTTAGTAATACCACATAATCTAATATAAAATTTAGAGAAGTTTCAGCTTCCTTCATCCTAAGATTTCAAATTGACTACCAAGTATGCAAATTATAGTACATTTAACTTCTTTGGTGTTCTCATAGGTAATCTCTAAAATATCCTAAGCATACTTAGTACTATCAACATTAGAAATATGATGAAAATCATTGGCAGATATAGCACTAAAAATAGCATTAATCCCCATTTCTGTATAGCTACTACAAGTTTTATCTTTAGTGGTCTAATCTTTTATAGGTTTAGGAGTGACTATATCATCTTTGGTAATCATAGGTAATTCCCAACTATAAAGTATAAAATTCTAGACACCCTCATAAATAGATCGTGAAAAGGCTCTCATACGAGCCTTCCAATATGGGTAATTATACCTATCAAAGTATAGAGCACGGGTTGTAGAAGAACTCTCTCTCAAACGATCCATAATAAGTTCCTAGGCACACTAAGCATATCAAGTGACTGGCTTTGATACCAATTGAAAAGTTATATTTAGTTATGGATCTAATTAGCTAGAAAGGTGAATAAATAATCAACGAAATTATGAAAAATTAAAATTTTCGTAAATAGTTAGACATGCAATCACATGTAAAAAACATAATGCAAAAATATAAAGATGACACATGATATTTTAGGTGGAAACAAACTAGACCACACCAATGATCTAAGAGAAAAACAATTAGACCACCACATTGATCGCCACACAAATTGTGTGTGCAATGAATATGCAAGTATACGTATCACAACAAGTAATATAATGATAAGAAAAGATCGTTCTCACAGAGATTATTTTATTAGAAACTGATTTTTAGAACTAATAAAAATAAAAATCAATTTTTTTGATAAATTTTAAAGAAGCAAAATTAAAATAACTAAAAGTAAATAGAAATAACTAATTAAATAAAATTTGGTAACTAAAAAGATATAATAAAAAAATATCTAGGAATACTTAATTTTCCTATTTTCTAAACATACAAATCACTAAAATCCCCCAAATATAATTATCAATTAATTACATGATCAATTGAATCTAACCTAGCATATATTCCCTCTCAAGTAAACTACACACCATATAGTAATTAATTTAATCACACTCTCTTGCTAATTAAATTGTATACTACTCATTAAGTTCATCAACTATGGATCACATATATAAGAATCATATATCTCTGCCTAGAAACTATACAAGTTATTTAATCAAGACAAACAATTAAATAATTCTCTCAAATCTATTTAATAGCCTCCATAGATAAATTGTTAACCAAACAATTAATAACAAACAAATCAAATTAAATAATATAATTAAATTAAATTATAATTGGGATAAAATATTAAATCATCACATGGGGAAAATTGGGTTCATAAGATCCTTAGATTATTAAATTAACTACATATAATTGTGTTCATAATGCTCATATTTTTCATAAAGGAAGACATAAAAATTGATAAAGAAAAGAGTAGAAGAAGAAATACAATCAATCTCTTGAATTTTATTATTAATCTCCTCTTGAATCTCTACCAAAATTGTCTTCTCTTGAATTTTTCTATATTTTTCTCTATTTTTAGCTCCAAAAACTAACCAAAATTATTGTAATGGAGGCCACTTAGGGTTTATTAAGTGATTAGAGGTTTAAAAATAGTTCAGGTGCAATCTGGACCATTAGATCAGCTTCAAATCAAGGGATACGATCAAAATAAGCAAAATTGATAGTGCCAGCCAATCATAGCATGCCACATGGTAAGGGAAATTCACTGGGCAAATCAAAGAGTGACACGTGGTAGGGGAGACTTGTCAGAGTCAACGCTCACTGAGTCAGCGCCACGTGAGATGACGTGATTTCTTGAAACGGATGCCATGGCACATGGGTCGAACGCGATGAGCAATCGGGTGGCGACACGTGGTAAGGTAGGTTGACTGAGCTCTAAACTTGGATTGAATGCCATGTTGACAAGTGGCGTGTGGTTCATCCTCCTCACACATGGCATAATATGATTCACCATCATTTCTTACGTGGCATCTACATGGATTTCCCATACAACTCCTCTTTCTACGTGGCATACCACGTGGTAGTTCCTGAGGTCTTGCAAAAAATCCAGAAAAATCCCAAAAAATATATTTTTACCCTTTTTCACTAAAAAGTTTATATTTTAATATTTGTGGCCATAAAAATAATATTTATTAAATAAAATAAGTAAATATTAAGTAAAAAAGTGGGCTAATGACTCTACTTTCATAGAGTCGTCACATACCACTTAACTATCCACTATGAAAAATAAGGTTCAATTACAAAGCTAGGTCTTATACTATCCACTCAAATAGAACCAAGTAATCTACTTATAAGCCTCAGCTTTCATCATAGGCTCTACAAGAAAAGGTGTTTAGATCTAGACCAATGATTTGACAACTTGAGTCATACAAACAATCAAACTCGTTCCACTAGTACCTAAGACATTAGCATAATAAAACAAGTAAAAATGTGTGTCCTATTATTGATTCAATAATGAATAACCCTAATTAGATGATTTAATAAATAAATAAGATAAATTGAAATTAACTAGAAAATCTAGAACAATCAATTCAAGCACAAGTTTAGTAAAGATAACTTCTTTAAATATCAATAATCAAACTAAATAATTATGATGTCCAACAATTCAAGAACGAAAATAAAGAACAAGCTATAAGAACATACGACCAAAATATCATAAACTAATTTGGCTTATTAATCAATCAAATATAACTACTAATGTTTGATAGATTAATTAAATAAAGAAGCATAAAGAATTATGATATTATATTTTCAAAACAAGAGAGAGATTAAGATGAAGAGAATAATACTCTTGTGTGATATATTGAAATAATGGCCAATGAGTTTTATTTATAGAAAACAATTATAACCCTTAATCCTATGTAATTGATAAATATTTTTTCTATTACAAATATTATTAGTAATACTCATTAATCATGAGGATTTTTTTAAAGTAGACTCATTAATCAAGGAGAGCCTTGTTTAAAGAAGAGTTCTTTTTAAAGTAGACTTATTAATTAAGAAGACTCTTATTTAAAGAATAGTTCTTTTTAGAGTAGACTTATTAGTCAAGAAGACTCCTATTTGAAGAAGAGTTCTTTTTAAAGTAGATTTCATGATATCTCTTAGGCTAAGATTTATTCCATAATTTAGGTTATATCTTATCTAATATTTTAGCATATATCTTATATTATATTTTAGCCAATATTTGATCATTTACCTTAGCCTAAGTGATAATTTCATAAATTGGCATAAATATTTTTAAAGTAGATTGTAAAAACAACGAAGTACATTAAAGAATAGACTACGTGATAATTTCATAAATTGGATTGTTTTTAAATAAATATTTTAAATTAAAATCCTAGTCGCTCGATCAATCCATTCCAGGCTTAATCGATCTAACCAATAAGGTCAATCGATCAAAACCCTTTTTGATTGATCCAGTAATGATTAAAATAAATCTCAAACAAGGTAGATCAAACACGATCGATACTCGGTCAATCTACCTCCCCGATCAATCCTGATACTACTATTTTGATCAAACTCGATCGATCGAGCAACCTCTATGCTAAATGTTTCTATGTTTCTAACTTGAAATCTAACGTGCATAAAAATAGAGATATACCTGATATGTGTTCGTTGAAGCTCGATAGTTTCTTCGGCTTGAAAATATTCTTGAAAGACATACCTAGAAGCTAAGGTAGATATATTCTTTAATTATAAATCAAGATTTGACCCCTTTTTAAATTATAATTAAAGTTATTTTTCAACTATCTAATTTAATACAAATCAATGAAATTAAAATATACTCTTATTTATTTTGTACAACTAAGCACAAATAATATGTCTAATGCTTAGTTCTAACATATTTTCTTTAATCATAAATCAAGACTTGGTTTATCATTAATTTATGATTAAAGATTTGAAGATTGTGAATAAGAAATAAATCTAAACTTTTATTTATTTAAATCACAAAATCATTCTTACAATCATTGGAAGTAGAGATTAAAATACCACATACAAATTACAAAGAGAAATAAAAGATATAACAACAAAATTATTCTTTTTTGGTAAAAATGATTCTAGATATATAAATGAGCTATCACTACCTTCTTCAAAACCTTGGATCATCTTTATAATTGGAGGGTTCTTTCTCTATATCTTTACATGGTGGTGGAACGGCTAACCTAAAATCTACCATAAAACTACTCCTACGAATCGCTATAAACAAATTATAAACTATAAAACTATTCTATTCTATTTTATGATTCTGGTATGTTGAAACAATAGAAAATGAGTCATATTTATAGTTAAAAATAGGAGAAAAAGTGGATCATAAGGGAGAAATATTTGTGCGTCGTGGCTCATGCTTATCCATGTTGTGGCCCACTTCTCGTTTTGGTTCGCCTTAATTTTTCAAGAAAAGATCACACCATAGCCAACACTTATCCACACTTTTGCTTATGTCAAAATGTTTTTCTTCACTTTCTTTATTGTTTTACCCTTATAAATTGGTTAGATCACATGTAAGCTTTACATGTATTATTATTTTTTTCTTCTAAGTTAAAAATGAATACTCCAGGCATGATTCTTCATATGTTTATCTTTTGAATCAATTTTGAAGCTAAAAATATTTGAAAATAACATAACATATCTGTAATTTTGAAAACATAGATTTGCTTAAATAATGATAAAATCATGCAATTTAAATCTATTTCTTTTATTTAAGGGCAAATAAATCATGAAATAATATATCTTTTCAAGCACTCATCATAGAGGTTTCCAGAAAAGCTTATATCCAAGTTGCAACCTAAAGGATATGATCCATTTCAAGTGCTTGAAAGGATCAATGATAATGCCTATAAGTTGGATCTTCTGTGTGAGTATAAAGTTAGTACTTTTAATGTTTCTATATTCTCACCTTTTGATTATGTAGGTGACAATTCAAGGTTAAATCCTTTTGAGAAGAGGTGGAATGATGGGAATCGCGGGCCAATGCACATTCCAAATGGATCCATTACAAGATCAAAGGCCAAACAACTCAAGGAGGCATTAAGTAGGCTAATTCAAGAGCTAAGGATCAAAGGTGAAGCCTAAAAGGTACTAAAAAAGAAGCCTAAGTCATAACATAGCCCACTCAATGAAATAAGTGTTTAGTTCCATAAAATGGAGGCATGTCAAGGCATTGATTAACCAATTCCACAACAAAGCAATGCGTCAAGGCATTGATTATTCAATGCCACAACATACTAATCTTTGGACTTTGTATGCATAATAACACACTGAGGCATCTTTTCTCAATGTCACGACATGCTAATCATGGATTTTTGTACTAGCACCAAAAATTGGCTTAATACCGAGGCATGAAATTATGAATGTCGCGATGGGTACTTTGAATTTCAGTTTTTCACATTTTAGAATTCTATTTCATGTCTGATTTTTTGTTCGGGTTTTTGTGTGGTATAAATAACTCATAATGTATGCTAGCTAGATCATTCAAAGAATTTTCATAAAATTTGTAAAGTTGAGAACTTTTAGCCTCTTTTGTTCATTCTTAAACTCACTTATCAAGGATTTGCAACCGTTGTGGCATCTTTTCCACCTTTGGCTCTTATTCTTTATAACATAAGGTTAAGGTTCTCCTATAATCCAAAACTTAGCTTTTTGGGTTTGATAATCAATTTTTTGATGGGGTCTTTGGTCATTTCCCTTAGAGTTCTCATACACCAAGTGTCTGGTTGTCAAAGTTTGATTTTATGGGTTCAGATTAATTCGTGAGATTAATATCTATACTTAAAATATACTATATTACTTGTAAAAAAAGACGACTACACAAGAAAATTTTTTATTGGAAAAATTAAAAATTATACACAAAATAATTCATAAACATCATAATATTTATTGTAAAATAAGTTATATTAAAATTATAAAAACAGTAAGTACAATAAAATACTAAAAAAGTGCTTTATACATGGCTCCAAACATAAAATTCATTTATTATGAAAGAAATAAAGTTATGTATTAATCAATTACAAAGATAAATTGATGTAGACCCTCTAGGCGAATAACCCTAGGAATCCATGAACTCAAAGGAATAGGGATGATTAAATTGCTAAGAACATGTTGAAGATGATCAGATTATAACCCTAAGGAAACAAAGTCCTTAAAACCCTAACTTGAGACATCACAAAGAATGATCACTCCCTTTAACAAGTCGATCGAATTCAAACATTTAATCAAGAACATAGGAAGACAAAGTAAAAACTTTCTGAAATATACTTCTCATTAATGATATTGGTTCCCCCAAATGATAAGGTTGTTGAATTGTAATTATTTTGGTTAGTTTATATTGAATTTTTTTTAATTTATTCGTGTTTAATATTATTAGGTAATTTTTTTGTTAAAAATTTTATGTATATTATTTTATGTTAATTTTTAAAAAATATTAATTATATTGATATTAATTGAATTGATATATTTAATTTATAATATGATTAAATAATATCAAATTTATATACATAATATAAATACAATTTATCCAATATTTAAACGTGACTTTAATCAAATCCAATCTCTAAACAATTAATAAAGTAAAGAATGAAAAAAAATGTAAAATATGAGAAAGATAAAAAGAGATAAGATGAATTATTTTTTAATATTTATTATTCATTTAAAGTAAGATTTTTTATTTATATTTTTATATAATATATTTTAATATTTTTACTTAATATTTTTTAACTTCTTCTTTCTATATGTTAAATAATGATTGTTCTGTTCGTCCCCTTAATATTTTTATTATAAAAATAGTGTATATAATGTGATTTCATTTAAAATTGTTAATTAATAAATGAACGTTGAATGTGTAACTCAAAATGTAGTATATGGATTAAACAAAAAAAAAAGTAATATATTTTAAAATTTATAACTACAAAATAATATATTTTTTATTTAATTAATATATTTTTATTATTAAATAAAAACTCATCCTGTTATTTTAAATCAAATTTCATTTGATTAGACGTTAAAATATAATTATTTTGATTAGTTTATATTGAATTTTTTTCAATTCAATATAATTTAATATTATTATATAATATTTTTATTATTTTAAATTTACGTGAGTTATTTTATTTTATTTAAAAAAAAATATTAATTGAACTCATATTTTTAATTTATAATAAAATTAAATATTATTGAATTTATATACATAAAATAAACATAATTTATTCAAAATTTAAACATGAATTCAACCCTATTCAATCCAAAAAGCCATCCACCCTAATTACGGGTCAATTCGATTGCTACCTAGGTACGGACTCTTCAAATCTTTCGAAAATTCTAAATAAATAAAAATAATACATGTAGGATAAACATTTATATAGAAATAAAAAAGTAATAAAACATGTTTTTAGAAGAATTTATCGACAAACAATATAGAATTTCACAACTTTCTCCATCCATTAAGATTGTATAACAAATATATATTAGAAATAAAAATAAAAAAATCGTATAACAATTAATACATTTTGTATAAACATTTATATTCAAAATAGAAAAATTGAAAAAAAAAAAAAAGAGATCTTGTTTTGTAAGAAAAGAACCCACTAACGATGTTTTTCTTTATGGATTAGCAGCTCACCATCCTTCCTCTCCAAAACCGAGGTCTCATTCTCATTCTCAGTCTCAGCCTTATTAAATTGCATTTTCACGTAGAACTTCAAAAACAGTAGAAGATTAAAGCAGTTGAGCACTGAGTTGAAAACCCAAGCTCCAATTCCATTGCACCCACCTTTGAGAAAGTGAAGTAACAAAACTCCAATATGGCAAACCAAATTGAACCCCAACAATGATACCCTTAAATTCTCCACAAAAGAAAAGCACGCGCTGGGCATTCCAATCGCCGTCCAGAATCGATACCCATAAACGACAGAGTACAATAAAGTCGTAAATAGTATACCCAAAATCTGACACGATTGCGAGAATTCAAGCCAAAGAAACGACTTCAAAATCAGAAACGACTGGTTAAAAAGATGAAATAAAGTAAGCTTTCGACTTTGAAGAATGGTGAAGAATGTACGTTGAAGATGTAGAAACCGAGATAGGTAGAAAACATAAGACCAGAAAAACACGCGTCCAGAAGAGCGCGTGCCTAGAGGGAAACAGAGGAGCCACTGAAAAGGTGTGGTAACGGTCTTAGTTCGACGCCAGAACCAGCGCGTCTCGCGAACCTCTGCTTCGGCTGAAAGAAGCATTCCGATGAAAGTGACGACGGAGATTAAAGTCATAGCGAGACTGTGGATGACTGGGATTGGTCCGAGAGGGATCGAACGGCGGCGATTCAGAATAAGTCTTAAGAAGAGATGAAGGAAAGTAGCGGCGACGATATAGGTAGCTATGGCGGTGAAGAGGAAGTACCACGTGGAACCCCATGATTGGGTCTGACTCCACCTGAAATTTAGGATTACTGGGTGATCTGTTAGCCAATAGGTGATTTTTTTCTGCATATTGATTTGTCTCTCATGTGTTGAACTTGGACGAACGTCGCGAATTATAAATGAATTCAAATTATCTGAACAATACGAATAACAATTAGGATTTCTGAGGTACAAAATTACTACTTCTCTAGAAGTCGGCTGGCTAGTGTTTGTATATATAATAAATTAAGGTTTTGTTTTCGTACTTGGAAATTTCATTGTTGGACTTTTATTACTTTCTTTTATTTTATACGAGTAATAATAAAATCATTTATTTTTATTTTTATATTTATCTAATAAATACTTAATTAATGAGTCAATTATATGTGCCTATATCCTCTCCCTCAATACCTATTTTTTCAACATTTTGAAACGAATATCTGAAACCGACTCCATGGTCGTTCCTTTGACTTGAATTTTTTTTATGTATTTAATGGTAATAAAAAAAACATTTTAGAAACTTAAAATAACATATCTAAAATTCATAACAATTTTTTTAAAAATTAATAGATATATAAATTAGTATTAAAAGGTGTTGTTTTGTTTTATTTTTTTTAATTTTAAGAATATTAATTTTATGTTTATCCTAAATATAAAAAAAAATTATCGAGTCTTTCCACCTTTAATTTCACGCTACGAAGATTCTTAAAAGCTTGTCAACTTAATATTCAATATATGATAAAGTTGTGTCAAATGACTTCATAGATGACGCAAGGAAACTTTGAAAGACATTCCCAATTGTTCTCATGTTCTAGAATACACCATTATTTGCTAAAATTTTATATTATAATTCCCTCTTTCTTTGGAAACCTCCGTACGTTTGGGGGGCCAAAGAAAGATAGGATGCATTTACTACCAATAATGGAAAAATTAAATTATAATATGTTATTGTTTTTAGTTTGTATTTTTACAATATAAATTTTAATAATTTAAAATGTAATTCTTAAAAATGCATAGCAGTAATAGATAGTACAAATAAGTGAATTTGTGTGTTTGCAATTGGGATACATATTCATATTTGTATATGCTAAGTGGGAAGATATTGTATATGATTTAAAAGTATTTTTAGATGTAATTTCACTGTCATAAAATAGTTTTTCTTGACAAAACGAAAGTAAGTGAATATTATATTTTTTAAATAATTTCTATTTAATTTTATTTAAAAGTATGTTACTTAGAGTTAATTTATTGTGTTGAAAAGATGAGTATTATGTGGTTGATTCTGAATTTTCATGTATTTTTAGTTTTCTTTCTCCTTATCGTGTTCAAAGATATCAATTATAAGCATTTTTCTTTCAAAAACATTATTGAAATGTGTTTTTGCATTTTAAAATCATGAAATTAATGTTTCTTTACGAATTGAGCCTACAAAGTTTAATTGTTATAACATGTATTTTTTATAATTTCATTTGTTTACGTGCTCGTAATGATTCTTGTTTATACGGTATGAAAATGATGAGTTTGTGATTGTCGAAAAGAAAAATCAAATGAAGTATACAATTGATCTATAAGATACTTCTTCCAAGATAATGATAAGTTATCTAGACCGCATTTCTCATCAAATATGGTACATGTTTCTACAGGCTAGATAATTGTTTTTATAATTAAGTGTTATTACTAAGTTGTATTTGAAATTAATATCTATTATTAAGATATTTTTTTTCATTTCAATTATATTAATTACTTAAAAATTTAAAAGATATAAATTTAATTATAATATTTAAATTATTTTAAATATACTAAAATTAACATCAAAAGCTATATAATAAAAACAAGTTTTTAAAAATAATTTTGCTAAACTGTATAATCATTTTTTTATTTTTTTAAATAATTTATTAAAATATAGTTAAATAATTCATTGCTTTTAAAAACGAAAGGAAATTTTTTTTAAGTTATAATATTAAAACATTTTTTAAAAATAATTTTTGAGTTAATTAACCAAATAGAACTGAAATTATTGAAACATATTTTTAACGAGTAAATGTAAAATTAAATAAGGATAAATCTTAAAATTTTTATCAAAATATTATATTTATTTCATTCATACTATTAAATTATTTTTGGTCTTGTTTATACCAATCAACTATTATATTTATTTTATTTATACCATTCGTTAATCATCATCTAACGATATCATGTGATAGTGATAGATTTAAAATAAATCAAATAATTTAATAGTATATTTAAAATAACTCAGATAATTAAATAGTATATTTTAAATAAAATTTATTTTAAATATATCATTTAACTATCCAAATTGTTCCAAATCTATCACAAATTTATCTGACTTGTGACGTCGTTAGATGTAAACTAACAAAATTACATAAATAAAATAATTGAATAATATAAATGAGAAAAAATAATTTAATAATATGAATAAAATAAAAGAAATAATCTCGTGGTATTTTTTTATATTACTCAATAAATAAAGTGTCAATATTTTTGTTGATATCATTTTATGCTCCATCATAGTGGGCTTACGATGATTGAGTACGTGAAGCACGAAGAAATGAGAGTTTTAATACAAGTTTGACATCATACATGAATTGTAATTATGATGAGGCACATATACAGGGGTGAAACAAAGAGATACCAGGATAAATTAACGTAAGTCTTCCAAATATTTTCTTAATAAAAATAATATCTTTTATATTTAATTTATACATTTTAATTATTAATTTTTTTATATATTATTTTATTTTAAACACAGTTAAAATTGAACTATAACGATTTAGAACCGTTCGATATAAAGTGTCATTCGATTGAATCCCGTTCAATATTTTTAGATACTATTTTTATAATTATAAATTTTGAAAGTATTATTTTTTTAATTTACTTAAAAATTTTGATAATTAAAATAAAAAATATTTTTTATATATTATTTTTTATTGATATCATTTTTTCAATCACATAATATGTCATTTGACATTCCTTTCTTAACTACTGATCTATTAGCTACTAAGTTAGTTAAATGGTCTTTTATGTGAAACTATCTCAATTAATAAAGAAATAATCTTTTATGTGAAACTATCTCAATTAATAAAGAAATAATAGACTTTTATGTATATCATGATGTTTTTAATATAATTTTTTCATTAAAGGTGAGATTTTGAGAACTTAATTTGAAGATTATTTTCTAATATACAATGATGATCAATTAGTAGTTTGCTCAACAAACTTTAAATGTTTGAACTTTACTTAAAAAATCTAATTGTAAACTACGAACAGAGAATAGAGAATTAAAAAGTTATAAAAAATAATATCTTTAAAATTTATAATAATAAAAATAGAATTCCATTAATAATTAATGGGATCCAATTGGAAGATTTTTCAATATGAAATTGATCAAAATAATTATAGTTTAATTTAAACGGTATCTAATTGGATGATATTCAATGTGAAATAATATACTCGACTTGTTTTAAACAGTAGAAATATATGATTTAGACATCAATAACACTATTTTTACGATTATAAATTTTAAAAATTTATTTTTATTATTTTGCTTACAAATTTTTCTATACTTTTTATTTCTTTCTTTTTCCTTCATTTATCCAAATTAAACTTGTTTTTTTTTATAAAATAGAACTCACAAACCAATTGGGGAAAAATAATTAAGCAACTTAAAAGGCAAAAAAAATTTAAAAAAGAAATAAAATGCTCAAATTTTTTGTAGGATTAAATCCAATTAATCACTAAAATAACACCACAGTTTCTCTCTTTGAAAGGTCAATAGTTTTGACAACTCAAATAAATTTTAGCATAAAAATAAAGTTTAATTATTTGAAACCTAAATAAAATAGATAGGTATTATCTTTTAAACATTTTATTCTGAGAGAATATTTACATTATTGATTCCATTTATATAAGCAATAAAATAATTCACACAAGAGTATTTTCTCACACAATTTAGTTTTTACTATTATGATTGTTTTGGCCATTAACATGTACCTAATTCAAGAAAAATCATATTAGATTTTATTTACAAATATTTATTCTTTAATGGATTTTAATCTCATGTTTTTTTATGATTTGTCAACTAATTCTTAATTTTAACCTTTGATTTAAAGAATCTACAATATTGATTTTTGATTTTATTTAATCAATAGAGATTATTCAATTAAAATTAATTATCTAATGATATTATGTATATATCTAAATGTAAGATTTATCATTATATATATTAGTCTGTGTCCTACTAGTATTATATTAACTATTATAATTAATACAAATTACAAGTAAAAGCTTTTGTTATTTTGGAATATCTTCTAATAAATTATTTAGTTATTTGGTTTTTTTTATACATTTATCCAAAATGATTAATTCATATTTTATGATGGATGTAGTTGTACATTTTTCCTTAGAGGACTTTTATGATTAATTACACTCCTAAATGTTAACACGTATCCCCTAGACTTTGAATCTTTCATCTAATATATACATTTTGTATTATTGTGTCAGATGGGAATCAATAAGTAGAATATCTATTAGTAGTTAGATATTAATTAAAATAGATAAGAATTTTAATATAATTTTATATTTAAATATAATAGGATAATTAATTTGGATTTTAAATTATATGTTTTCAATTGTTATCATCTTATAAACAGGATATAAATTTATAAGTTTATTTTAGGTCATAAACATGAATTATCTCTCTTTTCTCTCTAATTTCTCAATTTCTCAATTCCTAATCTTAATTCTTTCTCTTTCTCTCTTTCATAATTCTATTTATTTTCCTATCTATATCAATTTGTTATCATAGCCAAATTAAATTTTCTTTTTTTTAAAAAAAATTATCATGTAAATTTTTCCCAAAAAAAGAATCATATTCCATAAAAAAGATATGCCCAAAAAAAAAAACCATCGTTAGCCATACCCATCGCCACAACCACCATCTCCATCACCACCATCTCCATCTCTATAACCACCATCTCCATCTCTATAACCACCATCTCCATCACCACCCCACAGTCCAAGGCCACCACCATCGTTAGCCATACCCATCGCCGACCACCACCCAGAATCGCCAAACCTGTTCCTCTTAGCCACACAACCAACCATACTCCACAACTTGTAGCTCACTATGGCACCACATCACCTCTACACACCACCTATCACTGCCCACAAAGAAGAACAATAATTGCACCAGTACCTGAACCCTACAGTCAGATCACCGTTGGATGCAAGCCACCACCGTCCTACCTTGCCAATGGGAGCTGAACAATTTTTCAGATCTGCCTGGCGCAGGCGGATCGGTCCAGTCAGTAACATATAGAACCAGTTCAAACAACATATTGGTCTGGTTCATTTAATTCTTGTGCAGTTTAACTCGGTCCTTTTAATTCCAGAGTTTCTACGCATCCACTTGATTTTGTTTCTAAACTTTCCATTTAAGTTGTGTTTGTGTTCGTTAAGTTATATTCTAGTTAATTTTTTTTTTATATATCTGCATTAGCTTTTTCATAAGTTAAGATTAAAAAAATCAATGTTTTCTTTAGGTCATAAAATGATCTATATGAACCATCGTATACTTTTAATGACCATAGTTATTATAGGTAACATTTGATACACATATTTACAATATATTATTATTTTTATATATATTTTATGTGTTTATTTTTTGTTATATAGGTGTTTTGTGATGAAACAAATAAAAAGAAATAAAAATATGTAATTAAAATAAAAAAAGAATACTCGATCGATCGATCGAGCTTTGATTGAGATCGATAGAGAAATTAAGTAAAAAATGACAAGTAAGGTTAGATCAATTGAGAAGGATATCAATCGATCGAGCTTTGATCGAAGATCGCTCAAGTACTCTCAAGTCAAAAATAACATAGGTTAGATCGATTGAGACGTCCAATCAGTATGTAAATCTAGCATTTTTTAGCATCAAATTTTAATACTGGCCATTGGATCAAGGAAATTCTAATCCACCTTGAATTATGCCCGAAAATATATTATATAAATAACCTAAAGAGTCATTAATATAGAAGAATTATTACAAAAAACGAATGAGATCAAAGAGCACATCTATGAAAACTTCTAGAGGAGATTTTCAAGAGAAGATTGAAGATTTTCACAAGTTTTTCTTAATCTTTATTTATTTAATTTTTCGTGATTATAATGTTGATTCTTTTAGAATCCATATATAGCTAAAAAATAATAATATAATTATAGGCAATTTCAAGCCCTAGACTATGATTTAATTAATGTCATGATAATTTTAGTTTCAATTTTTGATTCTTGATGTATTTAATTATATGATCGAATACCAAAACTATGCATGTATGAATTAGAGTAATTAACTAATTTATTGCATTAATATGTTTATATTTAGTCCAAAATATTAGTATGTAATCGCTATTATTCTTATTTAAAGTGGTACCTTATGGTTATTTTCATGTGTAGTGTTGGATGCCTAAGTTAAAGGTTAAACAATTGTTCTAATATTTTTTGGTTTAATTATCACATTTTTAAATCTTAATAAATTAAATAATTAAATATAATAAGAGTTTAAAATATGAATCAATACATAATAAGAAAATGTGAGAAACCTTAAGTAGACTTAGATTTCTAAAGCTTAGGATTCAAGAATAATTTTAAATTATTAAAGTGATTTAGAACTTAAAACACTAATTTACATTCATGGCATGTTTAATTAAATTGTAGGATATTTGTGATACTAATCTCATAATCACATATCTCTTATAACTCTTGTGCAACCTACTTTATTGCTTTTTGTTATTTCCATAAAAAATAATCAAAACCTCCTATTTACTATACAATAATGAATTAGTAAGTAGTAATAGAAATTATTATCAATTATTGTAGGCACAACAACCCTTGTTCTTTAATTCCTTATCACTTATGCATAACCATGTAGAATTGTTTAATCTCGATTGTGTCAAGTTTTTAGTGTCATTGTCGGAGATTGTTCTAACAATTGTTCTAATAGCTACTAGTTTATGTTTTAGTTTTACTAACTTTTCACACTTTTGATTCTCATGTAATCATTGGATGCAACAAGAATACTCTTACAACTTAAGATTAATAGCACTAATCGAATCACTATAAGATAACATGATATAATCTACTTTCTCAGGTGATTTTGAATCTAAGAAGGAAGACATGGAAATGGATGATCTAACTCTTAAGGAGCTAAGTATATCAGACTTGGAGCAACAACCCTTATACATTGTTTATCCCAACTTAGAGGTAGGTTTTAAACTTAAATTTGGACTAATACATTTGTTTCCTATTTTTAGGGGTTTAGTTTGAGGTGATCCAAACAAACATATGAAGGAATTCCATGTAGTATGCTACAACATGAAACCATTTGGGATCACAAAAAAGCAAATCAAGCCTAAGGCTTTCCCATTCTCACTTGTTGACAATGCTAAGAAGTGGACGTATTACCTCACTTTAGGTACCATCACAACGTGACATGATATGACCAAATTATTTCTAGAGAGATAATTTCCAATATCCAGAGCCACACTCATCAAAAAAGAAATTTGTGGCATACAACAACTCAATGGGAAACTTTATATGAGTATTGGGAGAGATTCACGAGGTTATGCACCAATTGCCCCTTCCATTAAATTAGTGAGCAACTTCTTCTCCAATATTTTTATGAGGGATTTGTGCCTATATAACGGAACATGGAAGATGCTACTAGTAGAGAAGCATTGGTAAACAAAACCCCAACTAAGGCAAGAAACTTAATTCCAAATATGGCTGCCAATTCTTAACAATTTGGTACTCTTCAAGACAAGAATAATGAGACTTGTGGCATATGTTCTATAGTGGACATCCACTGATATGTTTTCTACTCTTCAAGACAAGAACAATGAAAAAGCCAATGTTATTGGAATA
Source organism: Hippophae gyantsensis (assembly GCA_030763125.1). Taxonomy (NCBI): domain Eukaryota; kingdom Viridiplantae; phylum Streptophyta; class Magnoliopsida; order Rosales; family Elaeagnaceae; genus Hippophae; species Hippophae gyantsensis. Next base: position 52,681,539 of record CM061031.1, on the reverse strand, counting down.
TTTCAAGCACAGAGGCCTAGGTATGATCCTTATTCTAACACTTATAATGTATGATAGAGGGATAATCCAAATTTGGACAATTCGGGCAACAATCAAGTAGCCTCTTATAACCAACCTAGTTTCCCTAACCTTAGGCCACTAATAATGCTAAATTTCATTAGGATACCCTAGCTTTAATTCATAACCTAGAATAATAAGTGAGCGAACTAGATCAAATGTAGGAAGATTGGAAGCACATACATCCAGCAAGCTTCCTTCATAAACTATAATAAATCCCAAGAAGACTGTCAATGCCATTACTTTGAAAAGTGGCAAGCAACTTGAGAAGTCTAAACAAATCCCAAAAAATGTCAAATCAAATAATAGAACTAACCAAAAGAAAAAGCTTAAAGAAGAGAAGAACACTCCAAAAGAAGCTAAGGTGGCTCCCAGGTAGTATATAAACCTCCCTTTTATACTTATGAATCTATTGTGCCTTTTCCTAACAGGCTTAGAAAAACAAAGAAAGAAGAACATGAAAGGGAAATTTTGGCTACTTTCTAAAAGGTGCAAGTCAACATCCCTCTTTTAGATTATATCAAGAAAGTTCCTAAATACACAGTTCCTTAAGGAGCTATGCACAACCAAACCCAAACTCAAAAGTAATAAAGTGGTAAGTGTAGTGGAAAATGTCTTTGTAGTGCAAAAACAAAAGTTCCCACCCAAATACCATGACCTAGGTAGTTTCACCATCCTAATAATGATAGGTAATACAAGGCTTGAAAAGCTATGTTAGATTTAGGAGTATATATTAATGTCATGCATTATAATATTTACGATTCCCTAAATCTAGGTTCTTTAAAAGAAATTGGTGTAATTATACAATTTGCTAAAAGGAATAACATCCATCCTAAGGTTGTCATTGAGGATGTCTTAATATAGGTAGATGAGATGAGATCCCTTGTAGACTTCTATGTATTGGACATAAGTGGTGAATCCTACACCATGTCCATGCTATTACTATTGGGGAGACCATTTATGAAAATAGTTCACACTAAGATAGATAAGCATAGTGGGAAGCTAAATCTTGAGTTTGATGGGGTGATAATTCCCTTAAAAAATTTGAAGCAATGAAGTATCCAATGATGGTAGAGATGACTTCTGATGAGAGTTGGATAAGTTGGACTGACGATGTTAAACCAAACACTTTGTGAGAGGCAACCCACAATATATGTTTTCTACTCCCTTTTCCTTCTTTTTACATTACAAATATATATATATATATATATACACATATGCTTACATTGAGGACAATGTAAGAATTAGGTGTGGAGAAGTGTTAACACATTACTATCTTTAATCTTTTTTATGCTTGATGAACAAAATTGGCAATGCCAATTTTATAAATACTTTGGTTTTATATTTGTAAAACTCTCGTAAGTGCATAAATCATTTTATAGAAAATGACAAGTATACTCCTAAGATTGATCTAAGGAAGGAATATATGTGATTTTTAATTTATTATTCAAACTTTTAAAAAAGAAATTAAATCCTAAACATCCTATCACGATATTTTTATTTTTGTTTCCTAATGTAATGACATAAAAAAATAAACATAGTTATAGATTCAACAAACAATAATGTAAATTTTTATCATTCATAACGGTGAAGTATTTATGGATATATTAATTAAGATAATTATGTTTGCTCATATTATTTAGATTATTAAAGATATAAATTGATATTTGTTGAATTTTTTCTTTTTGGTATGAAAGTGTCCTTAGACGGTATCCAAATTCTTTTGTTTAATATTAATTAACTAATATCCTTAGGTGGGACCTATTAATGAATTAAGTATTAAATTTTAGTTTTATTTCTAAAAAAATAGCAAACCATCTAATTGCAGCTTTAGGCGGAGTCAATTAATTAGACTTTATTCAAGGTGTCCAAATTAAACCTAAGAATTTAACTATCATAGTACTAACTTTTAAGCTTTAAAACCGTTAATGAAAATATGTTGTCAATACATTTTTGAATAGTAGTTCTTATAAAAAACTTTTGAAATAGAGCTTCACTCTAACTACCGGGCGGTTGTACCAACAAATTAAAGAGCATTACTCTAAGTAAGATCGGATAATTAAACCTTATAATCTAATTTTTAGATTTAAGTTTGTAATGAAAATAGTATATTTCTCTCTAACATCTTTAATATAAAATCTTGAATAAAAATAAAAATAATTTATTTTATAAAAATGTTTTACCTATTTAATATTTCGCAAGCATAACAACATTATTATTATATTATATTTACAAACAGTCAGCCATGTTAAATTTAATTATAGACAAATTAAACATAACATATAAGAATAAAACATAAAAATAACTATAAAGAATTCATTTTAAAATTGTATCTCAAAAGAAACTTTACAGAACTTTAATGCTAATTGATGAGTGCTCAAAAAGCACTAAAATTACCATGATTTTATGCACATTAATTGATTAAAAAAATATATATTTATATGTTTTTTCATATATTTATATAAATTTGTCTTTTTTGGAATCACGGGTGTTTTTATTGTTTTTCAGGTATTTTCACTTAAAAACATAACTTAAAGACTCAAAGAGTAATACTGGAAGCAATACATAACAAATATATTAATAAATAAATGGGGAAAGGTCAACAAATATGGAAAAATTGGACAAAATGGGTCAAAAGGGTAAAAAATGTCAAAAAGGAGAAAATCGCCCAACCGCGCGCAGCACGCCCCAAGTCCGCGCGCATCAGCGCGCGCGTCTCTCCTGCTCCCGCACGCGCCCGTGCGCGCAGCGCTTGCCTTCCGCGCCCCAGCTGCCCTCCGCGCGCGCCGTTGCCATTTCGCCCCATTTTTGCACGCAGCCGCCCCCATGACGTCATAAATGACCTCAGCAATTGCACTCCGCGTTTTCATCATTTTTTAACATTTTTCACCCACTTTTTCTCTCCATCTTCACCTATAAATACCCCCCTTCTATTCACTTCTAAACACACCTAAAAACACATTCTCTTCTCTCTTTCTTTCTCTCTTTTCTTAGATTTTTTAGTTTTTCTTAGTTTTTAGCTTTTCTTAGTTAATTTCTCTTAGTTTTAGAGTTCTTCCCTTTTTGGGAAGAACTAGTTATGTTTTTGTAATTTATTAGCTTTTTGATTCAATAAATGGGAGTGCAAATTCCGCTTGGAAGTTTTCCAGCAACGGGAATAGCATCGAAGTTCTGTAAGGATTTTATTTTATTTATAGTTATTTTTTATGCTTTATTCTTACATGTTATATTTAATTTGTCTGTGATTAAATTTAACTCTGTCGTTTATAAACATGATGTAATAATAAAGTTGTTATGCTTATAAATATTAAATAGGTAAAAATCTCTAAAATGAATTGATTTTATTTTTATTCAAGATTTTATATTAAGAATGTTAGAGAGAAATATATTATTTTTCATTACAAACTTAAAACTGAAAATTAGATTTTAAGGTTTAGTTATCCGGTCTGATTTAGAGTAGTGCTCTTTTATTTGTTGGTACCATCGCCCGGTAGTTAGAGTGAAGCTCTATTTCAAAAGTTTTTATAAGAATTATTATCTGAAAATATATTGACAACATGTTTTCAGTAGTGGTTTTAAAACTTGAAAGTTAGTACTCGGATAATTAAATTCTTAGATTTAATTTGGACATCTTGAATAAAGTTTAAACTGTCTAACCCCACCAAAGGTGGCATTTAAATGGTTCATTTTCAATCTCTTAGAAAAAGAAATTAATTTAATTAACCAAATTAATTATCAACCCCACCCATAGGTGTTAATTGATTTGTTTAGTTAACAAAGAATATCTAACCCCACCAAAGGTGGTATTCATATAAAAAAGAGAGCATCAATAAATATCAATTCATATCTTTAATAACCTAAATAATATGAGCAAGCATAATTAACTTAACTATTATATCCATAAATACTCCACCATTATAAATGATAAAATTTGCATAAATGTTTATTGAATCTATGTTTATTTTTATGTAATTAGATTAAAAACACAAAACCCAAAATATCGTGACAGGATGTTTAGGATTTAATTTCGTTTTTAAAAGTTTGAATAATAAATTGAAAACCACATACATTCCTTCCTTAGATCGACCTTGGGAGTATACTTATCATTTTCTACGAAATGATTCGTGCACTTGCGAGAGTTTTATAAATAAATAAAACCAAATGACGGTAGGATCGGCGATGTCGGTTCTGCCCGATCACTAATTCTGTTGCTGAAAAACCTTCAAATGGATTTGCATTTCCGTTTATGCAATCAAAAAATAAAAATTTATAAAAGCATAACTAATTCTTCTCAAAAGAGAACAACTTTAAAACTAAAAACTAGAGAGAGAAAGAGTTGAAACAATTGTGTGTTTTTTTACAATGGAGGAGATGGTTCTTTTATAGGTGAAGAAAAGGCTAAAAAAGTGGAAAAAATATCTTGAAAATGGGTGTTGGACATGTTTCATATAGGCTGGCACGCGTGTGGGAAGAGGTGTGCATGGCTGAGCATTGGCACCGAAAAATGAGCACAGACACACGAGGTTGGTACGGATTAGGCAAGATTTGCTGCATGACATATGTGTGGTTTGTGTAGGGCTCAAAGCGACGCGCACGGGGCTTGGTAAATTAGGGCATGGAATGCACGTGAAACTCTACATATACGTGCAGCTCGAAGCATTTTTTTTTATCTTTTTGACTCATTTTGTCCAATTTTTCCATTTTTTGGCTTTCCTCATTTTTTTCTCAACATATTTGTGATGTATTGCCTGCAATATTTTTCTTCGAGTCTTTAAATTATTTTTGAACGAAAAAACCTGAAAAATAATAAAAATAAACGTGATTCAAAAAAGACAAATTTATATAAAAATATGATAAAATCATAAAATATAAATCTATTTAATCAATTAAAATACATTAAATCATTATAACTTTAGTGCTTTTTAAGCACTTATCACAACCCTCAACCAACTTCTTGCTAGTTCCTTAGCAAGAGAAGTGGTAAAAACTAAAAATTAAACTATCCAAAATCACTTTTGTGGATTGACACAGTTGCATTTAGCATATGTAACAAGTTGTTAAACCCCTAGGTTGTCCTAGTGGACGAGTTTAAGTCTCGTGAAGATTTTTAGTAATGATACCTACAAACATTAAAAATAAAAAATAAAAACAAAATCAAAAGTTAAGTAAAATTTAAAATAAAGTAAAAAGACTAAAATAAAATAAAGAAATGAAATATAAAAATATCTCATACTTATAATCTCTTTTAAATTTCATAATTAAAATCTGAAGTATATATTATTTCAACTTCCTAAACATTCATGATTTATTATAATAATTAGTTGAAAATCATTTTCATATTTCATATAAAAAATGTATCAATTTAATTTCACCCAAACTTAGTGTCAGGAATCCCAATTCGCTTCGACTCTATTTCTCACAAGTCAATACTCTCAAAAACACTGAATCCTATGGGTTCAAACACTTTTACTAATTTATATGCGAAAGAGTTGATGTATAGAAATGAACTAATATATTTGCATATGTATAAATAAGAAAGGCTCAAAGTATTATTTTAACGTTGATCTTATGAAATGAATCAAATGCAAGGATTTATATATTACACATTATTTTCATGCATCACTCAAATCCATAAAATAAAAATATCAAGTAATATGCCTTTTAGAAAATTTAGGAAAGTGCAATGACATCTTAGGGAATTACTTCATATATTTTATTTTCCATTAAACTATTTCCCACAACTGTTTAGGCTTTTTAGGTCATAGTATATAGATTATACTATTTATTTTCCTCTATTTCTTTCTATTTTTTTTCTCTCTTATATTTGTTTTTATAAGAGAATTCATTTTTTTAGATAGTAGACCCACGTACAAATTGTACATTTTTCATATGGTAAGATGAGTGGTTAATATTTGGCTTTTATGTTTGTATTTATATACGTAACCCTAGATATATCTCCTTTTTTTACTAGAAGTCATGCATGCATGAAGAAAGGCATATACTATCAATTTATACTTAAATCATTTAATCTAAGCAAATGAATATATATATATATAACACTTTATTGAGATGTAAAAATCTAGACATTCAATGCTAAGTCCTATAGAGATCATCTAATAATGCTAAAAAAAATAAGAAAAGTATTTAGAGTAGAAAAAATAATATTTATCACTCAAAATAAAGGATAATGGGCTCAAAATATTTCTCACAAGGGTAGTCTCCACTATTTGATTTATAAACACCGATTTTGGGTTTATTATAATTTCCACACCTTATCAAGAAATACTAGTCATGACAAAAATTAACTAATTACCATATACTCCATTATATGTTTTCAAAAATTAATCTAACAATGCAAAAGACTTAACTATTTACTTAAATTTGATTTAAAGAAATGATAAATTTTTGTGAGAAATTTTTTAAACTAATCCTAAAATTCTAAAAATTACTAAACCACATAAATAAAATAAAATCAAACACAATAAAAATGAAAATATGAACATAAAATATTTTAGAATTGTTAAATATTTTTAAAATTAAGCATGTTAACTTTTCACCACCCTAACCTAGAGCTTACATTGTCCTCAATATAGCAATTGTAAATTAAAGATAAAGATAAAAGAGAAGAAAAGTTACCTATTTTCTTAGAATGTGCAAGTAGTCATGGAGAAATGCAAGTGCATCCATTATGTTCATCATTGTCACACAGATAGATCGTTGTGAACTTCTAATATCTTAACAAATATTTTTAGTTTTAACAATTTTAAAATTATTCACATACAATTAAACTAGAATAAATAACATGAATTAAATAAATAAAAAAATAAAAGAAAATTACCTAAAATGACGGGTTTTCTCCCATCCAGCGCTTAGTTTAACGTTTTAGCAAGACGAAAATGAGGGATTTTATTTTAAGTAAACTCAATATCCCTACATCATTGAGTCAATCAAACCAAGTAGTATTTTTTTCATTTCCACCTCTTTGAAAATATTGCTATGTAGTAAGGTGGAAAAGGACTTATACCAAGCATGTGGAGCTTGTTTCAAACTATATAAGGCTTTTCTTAACTACATTACATGATTTTGAAGATGCGGAACTTCAAACCATTTAGGTTGCTCTATGTAAACTTCCTCTTTGTTAACACCATTTAGGAAGGAACTTTTGACATCCATTTGATAAAGCTTGAAACCAAAGTAACAAGCTAAAAATCTCATAGACTCTAGGCAAGAAACAAGAGAAAAAGTTCCCTCAAAGTTGATACCTTATATCTAAGTATAACCGTGTGCTACAAGTCTCGATTTGTTTATGGAAATCATGGAATTCTTATCCTTTTTCTTCTTGTACAACTGACGTGTACTGATAGTATGTTTATCTTTTAGTTTGGGAACTATATACTAGACATCATTCCTTTGAAATAGTTTAAATTCTTCTTGCATTGAGTTATCCAAATATACATCCTGTAAGGCTTCCTTAAAAAGTTTAGGAAGAATAGTCAAAGTGTAATATATGTAATTCAAGGTCATCTAGATCTGGTGTTTGGTCCTAACTCCTCATTCAATGTCACCAATGATGTTATCAATAAAATGGGCACTGTTAGTCCATTTGGGAGGAGAAGGATATCTTTCTCCATCTTTAGCTGTCTTTGACGACTTAGTAGGATTGGCAATAGATAGTGACTCAACATCACCCATAATATTCTCATTTGGTTCCTAATTTTCAAAGATGTCACTGGCCACAGACTCCACCATCCTAATAGCACCATAATCATCAATAAGCACATTAATGAATTCCATCACATAATACGATCTTAGGTTGTAGACTTGATAAACTAATATTTTATATTAATATCCAAGGAAAATGTCAATATCACTCTTAGCTTAAAAATTATCCAAATTCTCATTGTCACTAAGAATATAACAAGTGTTTCTAAACACACAAAGATGCTTGACATTGAGTTTAATCCTATATATAAGCTTATAGGGAGACTAACATAAACCAGGTCTTAAGAAACATAGGTTCAAGGTGTAACAAGTTATGCTCATAGCTTTAGCCCAAAAATGTCTTGATAAATATTTGCTAATCAACATAACTCTAGCCATTTTTTGGATGACTCTTCTTTTTCTCTCAACAATTCTAATCTATTAAGGAGTTTTAGAAGTAGAAAACTCATTATGGAAACCCAAGTTGTCACAACAAGACTTAAGCTTGTAATTTTCAAATTCCTTTCCATGGTCATTTCTGGTCTTGATTATACTTTCGATGGAATCACCTTTTTTCATTCCAAAGTTTAATACACAATATCTTCAAATTAACAAAAGCATATGATTTTTCTCTCATAAATATTACCCAAGAGTACCTAGAGAAGTCCTCCACTACCATTATGATAGTAGTGATTGGAGGGAGGCCTCTAGCAATCTTGAGACTTGAGGTTTTCTTTAGTAGCTTATAGTTCAAATGACCTAATATTTCATACCAAAGCTCCTCTACACTAGGACTAGTTTTTTTGTAGACAAGAAAAGAGGAGTCACCCATATAATAATAGGTATATTCTAATCTAATTGCCTTAACAACAACACCCCCAATGTTGTCACATATAGTACACTCTTTGTGATTGAATTTAATCAAACACTTATCATCACATATTTGACTTATGCTAGTAAGATTTACTTTCAAACCATCCGCGAAGAAGACATTCTTGAGCTCAAGAATCCCTGGAGCACTAATAGAACCTTTCCCATTCATCATAACTTATTCCCACTAGAAAACACAACTAAATCATCATTAACTTGAATAAAGTTGGTGAAGAATGACTTATCTCCAGTCATATGATAAGAACACCCATTATTAAAGTACCAATTACCAAAAGCTAAAGCTTTAAGTGAAGTATGAACAATGTTGCACTTTAGGAAAGAGAACCATTATAATTAATAAAGGGAGGACTTATATTATTCAAGAAGCATAATAGCCTTACTTTGAGTAATAAGGCTTTTTTAATGTCTTAAAGAGCAATTGACCAGTTCCATAACATAACATAGAATTTTCATGTTAGATAGGAAAGCTTTAGCTCGAGAAGTAGTAATCAATAGAAAGTTCAAATAATTAGTAGGATGAGAGAGAGATTCACATTTGGCACTTAGTTCATTAGAAGTGCAATCATACACATGATCCACCAAAGAAAAACTAATGCATGAACAAAATGAGTAGGAAAAGGATAGGGTGTAGCTTGATCATTTATATATCCAGGACCTCTCAAATAAACATGAGTCTTACCAATTTTTGACATCTCTTCAAGAAGTTTAGCTCCCAAACACAACTTTTGAATAATTTCTAGAGTTTCTTTTAATTTCCTTTCAGCATGAAGTTTTTGAAGAGAGAGACTCTATCATTTTAGCTTTGTCCATCAAGCAGAATTCTAACAACTTAACTTTATGAGAAATGGCCTCAAGATCTACCCAATGATCATTGATCTCAACTTCATAATCAATCAAAAAGGACTCAAGGTAGGCCTTTTCATTTTCAAGCATAAAGATTTTCTACTCCAATTGAGCAATATTTGTAGACTCCTTAGAAGTATGGTTAAGATAAACTTTTACTAAAAATGTTTTTATTTTATCATTTTGAATAGACTTCTTAAGATCCTTAATACTAGATAGACACTTCTCATTATCCCATAAGAGATTTTGGAGAGACTTTATGTGATTATCTAATCTCATCTTTAAGTTTCCTAGTTCCTTTTCACTTTCAAGAGAGAGATTCAACAACTGATTCAAAAGTTTCAAATGATCTTTATCTTTTCTTTTAAGTTGTCATAAACCTTGACCAAATTCTTCTTCAATTTTAAGTTCTCATAAACTAGATCATTTGATTCTTGAAGAGAAACCATTATCTCTAGTAGCATCAGTCCAATTAGAGGTCTATGAAGAAGCAATCTCAAAATGGAAAGCCATAAGAACCAAACGCCCATAAATGCCAACCTTTGCACCCACTAATCAATCTTTATCAATACCAAATATAAAATTATCATACTTTCTTTCCAAACAATCCCAGGCTTCTTTGGAAATTTTGCACTAATCAAGATGTTCTGAATCATTGGTAGACATTGATTTCATAATAATCTACAAACCTTTGATATCAATTGAAAGAGTCTAATGCCCGATAAACAACTAGGGAAAGGAATAAAAAAATCCAAGATACGCACTCCGTAATCATAACACCGAAAGATAACTAATGGAATGGAACAAATAAAATCAATTAAGTAGGGAAGAAAGCAACAATAACAAATTAAACAAAGAGGAAGGTAGTTTATTTTATACAAAGAAAGTGATAATAGAAATAAATGCTTTCCATTCACAATAAGGCATTCATATGTTAGCACATACTTGGATAGAATTATGATTGTACTAACCAAACAATAGAGCATGCAAATACTGTGATATAAGAAGGTAAACTCATTTAGAGCCCTACCTATGTGGTAACATCCTTAGGTTACTTATGGATACCACTCGACAACAAACAATTCATTAAATGAATAAAATAACTTTACAACTCAATTGAAATAATAAGCTTAAATATCTCTACTACTTAGGAAATCTTCCCTAACTACTCATATATTGCCCTTGCTTGTTGTCTCTATAGCTGTTACGATCCAAAAAAGAATATGGATTTCCTTTGAAGCCCCACCACCACCAATTGGTACAACCAGTCACCAATATTCAGTAAAAGTGAAAATTCCAAGTGGTGTGAGTGCCTTGCCATCTACTCATCGCCCTTCTTGTTGCCTAGGATGGCAAGGGGAATACCCATTACACACTTGTCGGCAAAGGGTGGTGAGGGGATCAGGAGACCTTGATGAGCATACAAATTTTTTTTTATTTATAAAAATTGGTAAGTAATTTTTCACAAATATCTACAAACCAACATGAACAAAAAGACGAAACACAACCAAGCATGCATACTAAATGAGCCAACTCCTATGGTGTGTAAAACATACAAATATGCAAAGTGTTCTCAACTACGTGAGTGTGTGTGATACTAACCGTCATTTACCGAGCTTACATAGAGGAAGAAAAAAAGTAAAATAAAAGAACTCCATATTTTGTATACAAGAATGCAACAAAGACACAAAGACTTATAGAACTTACATCATTAATCTATTTCATTATAAGAAAAGGTGGGAAGTATTAATCTACAATTTTTTTTATTTTCTTTTGAATTTATTTATTTATTATTATTAGTTTTATAATTTTTTTAAATTTTCCATCTTTTTTTTATTTATTATTTTTAGGTTTAGTTTTATTTTATGTCTTTTTTTATTTTTATTTCATTTTACTTATTTATTTATTTATGACTAGCAAGTTATTTTTCTTGAAGTGTTCAATGTTAAGAAAACAAGAATAAACATGGATGCAACATATCCTACACACAATGAATTTCATGCACCATACTTTGAGAATTAACAAGTCAATTGTGAGTATGCTGATGCTATGAGTGGATTTAAAAGCTAGGGGCCTAGTTATGATCTATATTCTAACATATATAATACATGATAATGAAATCATCTTCCCAAGTTACTCATATAGAAATCCAACAACTAATTTCAAAATCATATCTAACTTTCCATTCCCAATATAAACATTCTCCAACTACTCAAAGTATGTCTCTTAAGGATTTAGTCAATATTTTAGATGCTAGCACTTTGAAATTTAAGCATGAATAATAAATTTGAAGGAGGAATCCAGTAGAGGAGTTCAACATCACACCTAAATTCACATTCCTAATATCACAACCCACTCCACATACTCAAGGCAAGTCTCTTGAAGATTTAGTGAAAACCCTCATTATTATTACTCCAAAATTTGAGTAAGAATAATAGATTTTGAGGATGAATGTTGAGATACAGGTTATCAAAGTAGTCAAATTTATGGAAAGAATGGAAGCAAAAGCAGTTGTTAAGCTTTCCTCTCAAGCAATTTCTAAGATTACGAAGACTACTAATTCAATTACTTTAGAGAGTGGTGAGAAACTAAAAGAGGTCCAAAGAGTTTTAAAGGACAATAAACTTGACGAAGTGATAAGCGAGGAGAAAAAGACCATTACCTCCCAAAAATCCAATGTGGCACCAAAGGTAGTACCCAAACCTTTCTTTTCTACTAACGAGCATGCTTTCTATTTTTCGAATAGGTTTGATGATCCGACAAAGCAAATTCAGGAAAAGAAAATTTTAGAGACATTCCCTAAAGTGAAAATCCTCATATATTGAGCCAGTGCCTTGGTATAAAAAGTACCTTAAAAAACTTTTTATTACCAAGCACAAGCTTAAGGACAGTAAAGTGATAGGTATGGGGAAAAGTATGTCTAATATTTTTCAAAGGAGACTACCAACAAGGTGCAAGGAAGTGAGTAATGGACTACTAACTTGATAGTTCAACATCACACACTTCAAGATCTTTGATGATGGTAGATGAAAAGAAATAATAATGATTGGTTGAAGATGTTGAGCCAATTGTTGCCTCTCACTAGATTTATTTTCTATTCTCTTTTTAATTATTTATACATTACATATACGTATGTGCTTACATTAAGGAAAATGTAATAATTAGGTGTGAGGGATTGTTAAAATGTCAAAAAATTAGGTGTGGGGGAATGTTAACATATCACTATATTTATTTTCTTATGTTTTATTAGTTTAGCATGCTTTAAGATACATGTTTTAGAATTAGCAGCCCTAGATAGCATAATTGTTTTCGTTTTTATTATTTATTTATTAGATTCCTTTGGATGGTTAAGGTTAATAGATAAGATTGGAAGCAATCATATGATCTCTCTTTATTTTATAGAATCAATGATGAAATTAGCTAAACAATATAAGGTCAAAAAGGAAATGAATATTGATAGAGTCTTGGCCTTATTCCTAAGTGAATGCAACTTTATGATAATTTTACTCAAAACTTGTATTACAGTAGCTAATTTGGTGATTTGATGATTTATACCTTTGAATTTTTGAAGTGCTATATGGATTTCTTAGATTTTTTTAAATTCTAATGAGTATGATTTGGTTGCTACGATTTTTCTTTAAGTTTATCTAGGATGTAAAGTGTATTTCTTCAAAAATGATTAAGACAATAGGATTAACCTCTTTGGCAAAATTGTCATACCCTTAATATTGTTTTCCTTATAAGTGAAATACTTTTAGTAAACAATTGAGCCTACGTGAGCTAATTATTTTTACACACTCCTTACCTTTTGAATGAAACGCATTGGTACCTTGTAGTTCAAGAATAAGTAGAGTATCATAAAGGAGAATGAATTCTATGAAAATGTTATAATAAGATTAATAATATCAATTTTGCTATAATTAATTAGATACCCAAAATATATAAAACAACTCTTGCTACAATATGTAGCCCATATATATTTTAGTTTTAAAAAAAAGTTTAAAAATAATAAGGAGACAAGCTGAAAGGAAACATTAAAAAGGGTTGGGTATAAAATATTGCTAAAAAAAAGTAAAAGAAGCCAATAATGATATTTGAGTACAAAATAATGAAATCTAATCATATTTTATTAACATGATTAGTCTTAAGATTGAACTATTTATAGGTTTCTTTATCTTACTTCATTGACTCATGAACTTTTTTTCTCTTTTCTCTTTCATTTGATTAAAACACAACAAACCTTAACCTTATTATAACTAAATGAAAGATCTTTTTATTTTAATAAATACCTTCAATAAATGGAGATGTAACTTTAACAAAAAAATCTATAATGCTTGATCTAATTCTAGAAATATGGTGATGTTCCCAAGGAAAGCACATGGGTTTTATTAATTTAAATTACATGGTTTGACTATTGCTAATAGATGGTGAATCACATGCACACTTTGAGTATAATTATTATACAATAGTTATAACAAAGGGATGACTATAGGTAATATATAATATTTATTAGAATTTGAAACCATAATATTGTTAAAACTCTTATGATAAAATGTCAAAAAACTTCTTCTTTTTACTATTGGTGTTGATTTTATTTGAGGACTAGTAAATGGTAGATATGAGAGAATTTGATAGGTTATTTTATTTTTATTAGGTTCTAAAATTTTATATTTTATATTTATTGAAAAAATATAAATTTTTTAGTATTTCTTGGATTTTTTTGAAATTTTTATGGATATTTTTGAAGTTTTTTTTGAATCCGATGGAAAAGCCTTAGAAAAGGATATAGATGTACTTAGCAAATGAATTTGTGCCTTTTATCTAGCATTCTACCATGTGTTGCCATTTCCCCTTATCCCTCGTAGAGTAATTACTCATTGGTTAGGACAAATAATACTAATAAATAGCATGGCATTATAATGGAGTATAAAGAATAAAGAGAGCTAACATTTTCTTTTTCTTTTTTATCATTGAAATTTGTTGGAGAAATTATTCATTAGTCATGATGAACATATTAGCATTGGTCATCCTTTGTGCGCATATTGCTACTAGGCACATGTTACGCAATCCAACTTCTTCTTGTATTGCGTTTTTCCCACTAGTTGTATTTTTATTGTGATCTAAAACCTAATTTTTTAAATATAAATACACAAATAACACCCCATAAAATTCAATCAATATAAAAATTATACTAAAAATTAAAAAAAAAATAGATTTGGTGCAATATTATAAGATCTTTGAAAGGAGATTCAAGAAAAATTAAAAATTGATTTGGTTCATTTGGCACCAATAATTTAACAAAGTCCGATTTTTTTTTCTACCCCTTTCTTCTTTATGATGAAATATTTATTTATTTATTTTTATGAATTTAATAAATTTCTTGTCTAGCTAAATATTTATTGTGATGGTAGGTAATTTTAAGCTCTAGACTAGATCTAAGCAATATAATATCATGAATTATTTTAGTTTCAATTCTTGTTTTTTGATGTGTTCAATTCTATGCTTGAATTTCAAAACTATGCATGCATGAATTAAAGTGATTAATTAGTTTATTGCTTGAACATGTTTATATCTAATTTAAGATATTTGTATGAAATTGTTAATATTCTTATTCAAAATGGTACCTCGGGATTGTTGTCATAAGTATAATTGAATACCTACATTAAAAGTTTAACGGTGTAATTTTAATCTTGTCTAACTTAGTTATATCTTTTTAAAGCTTAATTCAATAAATTAATGAATTATATCTAGTAAGCATATCTTTAGGTTGTTTAGGATTTTTGTTGATTAGCAATCATATCATTAATCAATTACATGGAAAGAAAATACGTGAAGTTTTAAGCTGACCTAGACTTTTATAGCTAAAGTAAAAAAAATCAAGAAGAGTTTTAAATTATAAAGGTGATTTAGAACTTAATAAATTAATTTTTATTCATGATATGGTTAGTAAAATTTGTAAGCTAGTTGCGATGACAACCCTATAATCACATATCTCTCATAGTTTTTGTACAATCAAAATTTATTATTTTTTTCAAGAGAACAAAAAACACATTTGCTAATTTTAATTAATTTACTAATGAGTTAGTAATTAGGAGTAGACATTATTAACAATCCTAACGGGTACAACCCTTGTTCTTAAATTATTTATCACTTATGTGTGACCATATATACTTGGGTGCACTCAAGCATTTTCGGTAGCTTCTCAATAATGGCGGCTACCTTGATGGTCTTCCTGGGAATTATCTCTTCATAATGAGTATACCATCTGATACTCTAAGAGGTGACTTATCAAAAATTTCTTGACACAAGTATTTTCAATTTGATATTTTTGGTCCAATGACTCTCACAAATCCTTAGCTATTTTATGCTTATAGTACTAAATGTGCAAAGAATCAATAAGGTTATTCGGAACATAATTCTGAAACAACTAGTCATAATGCATCCATGCCTCAATAGCAATAGAAGACTGCATAACCCTCAGGTTGCTTAGGAGCTTCGTCAGTTAAGAATCTCACCAGATTCAAGATAGTAATATAAAACACTATCTTATCTTTCCAACTTTTAAAGCTCAAACCATTGAACTTCTCCAATTCTCTACCTCATCATGATGTAAAATAACCTAAACCGATAACATTGGAACAACCCTTGAGCCATTGAAGGTCTCGTCACTTAGTTCACAATAGAATTTACATACAATTGGGTTAATAACATTCACAGATGACATGGTTGGTAATTAAAAGATAGTTTAAAACACAGACATACATATATATATATATATATATATATATATATATATATATATAAACTAAAATAATCTTAAATTTAATCAATTCAAAGTTTAGTGTTTAGAATTTAGGATATAGAATTTAAGATTTAGAGTTTAAGATTTAACAATAAACGTTATTATTGGTAAGTCGATATTTTTTATGTTTAAAACATGCTTTTAATTAGCGACTTCTTATTTTTGTCACTTCTTTTTAGATGGAAATAATGCCATACCAATTCCCAACTCAGGCATCTTAGATGTCATACTAATAACTAAGTGTTAAAACTACCAAAAATATTTTAGCTTGAAGAACAAATTTGTATAAAAAATGATACCAAATGAAAGAACACACAAGGAATAAACAATCGTTCTAAAAAGTTAAAGGACAAAAAATAATAAGAGCAATGAGGACCTATATTAATCAGTTGTAAAACAAGAAAAACAAAAAGAAATCAAATATTAGTAAGGTAAAAAAAAGTAAATAAATAATAATTACATCAATCATGAAAACTAAAATTTAAACAGTTTAAACGTTTTGGAAATAAAATAATAAAGTAATGGAGATCAAGGTACTGATCAAATTGATGTTCCCAAATATTCTCAAGATTCTTTGCAAGTAATTGACACTCCAATGACTAGGGCAAAGACTAAGAGGATGAAGGAAGCTTTGCAAGACTTGATCATGGATGTGCAATACAAATAGGCTGTGTTAGAAGAATAAAAAACTAAATTTGAAGATTCTAAAACTTCACCAAAGATGATCTATTACCTTTTTATGCAAGAGATAGATTTGGAAGATCAAGTTGAGAGAAAATATTGACTTAGGAAGTAATATTTTTGTTTTAGCTAATTATGAGCTTTTTATGTTTAGTAATTTTAATTTAATTAATTGTGGGCTTTTATTTTAAGTCTTAGTCTTTTATTTAATTGTGGGCGTTTTATATTTAATAATTTTTATTTTAGTGAATTGTGGGCTTTTTTTATTTTAATAAGTCTTTTAATATTTTATTTTTAAGGTTGGATTAAGCCCAATCCATAACTAATTAGGTCTATTCCATCTAGGATTTTTTATTTTAGGGTTTCTTGTTTATTAATAAGGAGAGCTATGTAATTTTGAGGCAACATGAATATTCATTAATGAAAAGAAAATTTCAGAAAGCTTTTTGCTTTGCATTCTTGTGTTCTTGATTGAATATTTGAATTCGACTTATCAAAAGAAGTGATCATCCTTTGTGGCGTCTCAAGGTTTAAGTTTCAAAGACTTTGTTTCCTTAGGGTTCTAATATGATCATCTTCAACACGTTTTTAGCAAATCAATCGTTTTTATTCCTTTGAGTTCGTGGGTTCCTAGGTTATTTGCCTAAAAGGTCTGCATATATCAGAAATTTTTTAAGGAAAAAAAGAAAAATAAAAAAACACAAGACAAATTCTCCTAAAACATATAATAACACTAAATATAACAAAAAAACTGTTGGAAAAAAGTGAATGTTTATAAAAAACTAGTGAAGCCAATTTTTAGCCTTATCCCACATTGTTTTTTTACATTACTTAGAAGATGTATAAATAGTAAAGAGTTGGCTATTGGGATTGGGCCCCTAGGGGTACCCACTTTTGTAGAAGGGGAAAGGACCTAGGCAAATGTGATACCACACACACGCGCCACCGTCACCGTCCGACCGATCGTGTCGAGCCGAGTCCATGTGCGTGGCATTCTATTTTTTGGAATTTTTTTTATTTTATGAAAATACTTTTCCACTCAAATGGTTGTTACATTTTTACTTAGAAAAAATAGCCGTTATTTTCTTTTACTCAGAATATAGCCGTTGTTTTCTTTTATTCAGAATATAATCGTTACTCTTCTTTACTCAGAAAATGGCCGTTAATATTCTTTACTCAGAAAAATGGTTGTTACGCTCTCAATTCCCAAACATTACCGTTATTATCATAATAGCCACACGATTTCTGAAACCTATAAATAGAGGATCTCAACTCTCAGTTTCTACACAACAATCTGCAAACTCATCTTTCTAAAGAAAAATTCTCTTAGAAAGAAAAAGAAGAAGATCCTAAATTACTTTTGAGTTTTCTCAGCAACAAAATTTTATAGGTGTAGCATTCCGGTCTTTATCAGTGCAATAAAGTTTCGAGACAGAAAAAAAAGATTCTGTATTGTTTTATCCTGGGAACGATAAAGCTGTGTTTGTTTGCATAAATTTGAACAGAGTTGTAAAACGTCTTAAAAAGAGTAACATAATCCGCGACTCAACTTAAAAAGTTCATTTCAAACTTTCAGTAATATTGTTCCAATATTATTTTCACGTAATTGTTGTAACAAAAACTCTAAGTTATGTGGCAGAATTAACAATATTAATGAAGTAATAAGTTACGTGAAACAGATTAGGAAAGATTAAAGACTCAGGCTAATACCAGGGTAAGAAAAAATAAAAATAGCCAAGGAAAGGAAAAGATTATATATATATATATATATATTCTGAACTAAAGAAGAACAGTAATTATAAGGTATAAAAGAAAACTGTATAAAGCAATTGACTCGGTAATACAGATGAAGAGTACCAGAAAGTTCGACAACTGGTAAATACGTAGAAAAAAGTAAAGAGTAACAAGCTAACAGTATAAAATAATTGACTCGGTAATAAAGATATGGAATACCGGAAAGTTCGACAACTGGTAGAGGTGTAGACACCTTTAAAGTTGAAAAACTAGAATTTGTTTTATTTCTTACATTAATATTAATTATTAATTTTATTTTTAACATTTTTTTATAAAAATTAATAAAGATATAATATAATTTTATTAGATTTTTGCTTTGTATTTCTCTTTAAAACTTATAACAATTAAAATAATATTTTTTAATACTAATTTATATATCTTAAGACAATGATGTTATTTCTATTGTTGTGAGTTTTAACATATTATTTTAGTTCATTTTTTTAAAACGGTTCTAGTTAAAACAACACAATGATAACTTATTTGTTCAAAAAAATATAATAAAAAATCATCCCAAGACTATAAAAAAGATACCATCAATAAATAAATTAAAAATAAATATTTTATTATTTTAAATCAAAATTATATAAATTATAAATATAAAATTTAAATGAAATACAATAAAAATTGAGAAAAGAAATGATCGAGGACTATATAAATCTCACAGTATTCTTAAGATCATTTTTTCTCTCATTATGGATGTTTTAAACCTTCAAAAATTTATCCTTTAAGATACAATGATCAACTAGTAGCAAATGTATATCACTATTGGCTTCTCCAACTTTTGTTAAGTAGCTAAATTTCATGTGAAACAATCTAAATATAGATGAAAAAAAATTAAGAATAGAAAATTTTTATATTTTCTTTTTTTTTCCTTTGGTACCAAAAAAAAAGTGTGTTTTGAAAGATTACATTGCTTCATTTGGTTATTTTCTTTATCTATTCTATTGGTTTTGGCTATTAGTTTTAGTTTTCAATTCTGATTTTTTCTATAGCTTTAACACTAAAACACATCATTCTCCTAGTCTTGTTTTCTTCAATTTTGGGTTTCATCATTTCCTAATACTTGAATTCTTACTTTAGGCTTTGGCGTGTTTCCTTATCCTTACAACCTTTCCTATTTTTTTCACCAAAATCCCCTTGTTTAGGTTAAAGTTTTGCTTCAAGTTCCATAGTTATCTTTGCTAAACCCATTTATCAAAAATGTATTGCCATTTGACATTGATTCATACGTACTTTGCTTTGCATTCCCATCTTTACTAATCATTTGCAACTCTATGCGAATGTAGTCCTTGTTAACCAAAATTCTAGGAGCTACTTTCTTTTGTGATGGGTTTTACCTCAAGAAGTGCAAAGATTTCTTGCACAACCATCATTTTATCCTTTATTTCACACATTACTTCTAGTATAAATACTATCTGATTTTTCTGCTTCTCTACCATAAGTTGCGAATACACACAAAAACTACACAAACTATATTCTTCTTTCCTTCATTACTCAAACACAAGCTAATCAAATGAGAAACATGTTGGGGCATAACAGGTAAAAGTAAAATAAATTCAACAAAGTAAAAATAAAATAAATTCAACAGAGTAAAATAATGACACTAGAAATTTAACGTAATTCATCCTTTAATTTAAGCTACGTCCACAAAACAAACTCCAAAATTTATTCTTCCACTAATAAATTTAATTCATACAAAGTGAGAGACAATACAACAAATTAAGATAAACCCAAAATAGTGACACACAAGTGTTTCCAAAACTCACTATTTTGTCACTCCCTTTTTAGAAAAATATCTCAAATATTTTTTGAAAATATTCTCTCTTTCTCTCACACACATAACACTATTTTTCATCAAAGGAAATTATTCATTTGGATTTGCTTTGCTTCTCTTCTTTGGTGTGTCTCTCTAAGACAAAAACATTGTCTATTTATAAGTAAAATTACAGCCACAAAGTCAAATGTAATTAATGGGATTACATCTAATTTTTTTTATTTTCTCATTCCCTTCCATGTGGGAGGGACCTACAAATCTCCCCCTCCCGACTACATGGAGGGTTCTACCAATTCAGCAACTAAACAACAATATTCAAAATTCTATCTTGGAAGAATTTTCGTCAACATGTCTGATCCATTTTCTTCTGTATGACTTTTCTAAAGCTGCAGTAGCTTCTTTTCCATTACATCTTTAATCCAGTGATATCTCATATCAATATGTTTTGATCTCGAATGAAATGAGTCATTCTTTCTAAGGTGGATAGCACTCTGACTATCACAAAAATAACTGGTAATTTTCATGTTGCAACCCAAGGTCTTTTAAAAAAAAATTCATACATAGCAACTCTTTACATACTTCTATTGTTACTATAAACTCTGATTCTATAGTGGACAGTGCAACACTTTTTTGTAACTTTGAATGCCATGGCACAATTCCCCTTCCAAATGTTATCAGGTAACTTGAAGTGGATTTTCTAGAATCCATATCGCCAACCATATGTGCATCTGTGTATCCAACTAACATATGTTTATCATTTCCAAAACATAGACATATTTTGGAAGAACCTCGAAGATACTTGAAAATCCATTCCACTGCAGCCCAATGTTTCTTTCCAAGATTTGAAAGGAATCTACTCACAACTCAAACTACATGAATGATATTTGGATGTGTACAAACCATGGCATAAATCAAACTTGCAACTGCTAAAGCATATGGAAAATTTTCCATCTTTTCCTTCTCTTTATCTATAGAAGGGCTCTGCTTAGAAATAAGCTTAAAGTGATTAGTAAGAGGACAACTAATCACTTTAGTCTTGTCCATATGAAATCTCTAAAGTACTATCTCAATGTACTTCTTCTGTGACAACCATAATTTCTTGGTACCTTTGTTTCTAATAATACTCATGCCAAGAATCTACTTTGCTGGCCCCAAGTCTTTCATAGAAAAAGACTTACTCAACTACTTTTTCAAGTTATTGATTCTGGAAATGTTTTGGCCAACAATCAACATATCATCCACATAGAGCAAAAGAATAATAAAATCTTTATCAGATAATTTCTGCACAAAAACACAATGGTTTGAAGTAGTCTTTTGTAGCCTTTCTCTACAACAGACTCAAACTTTTTGTACCATTGTCTCAATGCTTGTTTTAAGTCATAAAGACTTTTCTTCAATTTACAAACATAATCCTTTTTTCCTTTTTGCTTGAAACCCTCTGGCTAATCCACATATATCTCTTCTTCCAAGTCACCATATAGAAAGATAGTTTTGACATCCATTTTCTCAACCTCCAGGTCAAGACTTACTGCTAACCCCAACATAGTATGGATGGATGTCATTTTCACAACTAGTGAGAAAATATCATCAAAGTCATATCCTTTTATTGGGTTGAATTCCTTGACAACCAATCTAGATTTGTATCGCGGGTTGGAACTATGTTATTCATGCTTCACCCTGAACACTCATTTATTTTTCAAAACCCTCTTCCCTTTGGGTAGCTTCATCAGCTCAAAAGTTTTGTTCTCATGCAAGGTTTTCATCTCATCTTCCATGGCTTCAATCCATTTTTGTTTGGATTCATCATCCATGGCTTTTCCATAACTCTTAGGTTCTCCCCCATCAGTTAAAGTTACATACTCGTCTAGAGGATATATGGTAGAAGGTCGTCTTATTCTATCACTTCTTCTTAGTAGAACAGGAGAATCTGCAAATGTTGGTGCTAGAAAATGAACATCATCATCTCTCTCATCCTTAGAACCAACTTTTATGGGAGCATCATCTTCATTAGGTGGATAAATCTAGTCTTCATCTCCAACTTGTCTTTCCACTAATGTTGGAGGAATTAATTCCAAATCTGATGAGTCACCATTGGAATTAGGAACATCCTTCTTCATTTTAAAAATATCTTCAATGATTTCATCTTCAAAAAATACAGCATCACGGCTTCTGACAAGTATCTTTGAACTGAATCATAAAATCTATAGCCAAATTTATCTTGACCATAGCCAATAAAAGTACATTGTCTTGGTATCAAATTTGGATCTATCATCCTTGGGTCTATGAACAAATGCTTTGTAGCCAAACACCGACATATGATCATAGGAAACATCCTTTCCTGACCACATTTTATCTGGAACATCCATCTTAAGAGGAGAACAGGGTAAAAAATTCAACACATGTGCAACTGTGAGTATGGCTTCACCCCATAAAGTTTTAGGCAACTATTCATGTGAGAGTGTGCATCTGACTCTCTCTATCAAAGTTTTGTCCATCCTTTCAAGTAAGCCATTCAACTACGGTGTATTTAGAGGTGTCATCTGATACCGAATACCATGATTTTTGTAGTAAGCATGAAAAGGTCCTGTGTATTCTCCACAATTGTCTATCTGAATTCACCTTAGCTTCTTTCCATTTTATCTCTCAACTGAGGCAAGAAATTCTTTGAAGACATCTAGCACCTAATCCTTTGTCTTCAAAAGATATACCCACTTCTTCTTCGAATGGTCATCAATGGAAGTCACAAAGTATTGAGCACTACCAAGTGACTTTGGCATTGGTCCATACAAATATGAATGAATCAGATCTAAAATATTATTCATTTTGGAAACTCTTGAAAGCAACTCTCTTTCCTGGTAGACAATCAACACTTTTTTCCAAATGTGTTTCATTCATTCCAAGTAGTATCTTCTTCTTGGTTAGACTTATCATACATTTTTCACCCATGTGACTTAGTCTCCTATGCCATAATTTAGCTATGCTGTCCTTCTCCATGACATTTATTGTGTCGGTGGAAAGCTTTGCTTGCATTATATAAAAAATTCTATGCTTCTCACCTCTAGCCACTACTAAAGCCTTTTGTAAGTTTCCATTTTTCATAAATGAAGGAGCTGCAATATCCTTCATTTACAAGTTTGCATACAAGGATCAAATTCGGGCACATATATGGAATATACCTGACATCCTTCAAAATAGTCTGGTTCCATTCTCTATTTCCAAGAAAACATCTCTTTTGCCAACAACCTTTAAGAGGCCTTCATTTCCCATTCTAACAACACTAAAACTTTGAGTTGTGTATGATGAGAAAAATTCTCTACGTGATGTAGCGTGAATTGTAGCACCACTATGAATCACCCAGTTGGTCTCATGTGATGCAAGATTGAAAAAATATTCATCATAAATGATATTGAACTTGTCTATGGTATGTATTTGCTCATCATCACTACTTTCATCTTTCTTCATTGCTTTGCCTTTATTCATTTCTTTTTCCTTCTTGAAGACCCAACAAAATTTCTTACTGTGACCTTTCCTCTTACAATGATGACATTCAACATTAGCATATTTTTTTGATTTGCCTCTGCTCTTACCTCCAGGTTTATGTTCTTTATAATGTCTCCTTCCTCTGGACTCTATGATAAGGGCTTGTGCTTCTATGTCTCTCTCCGTGTTCTATTTCTCATATGAAAACAAGGCTTCTACAATTCAAACTCCATTTTGTCTTTCACATAATTCAGAGTTGTTATGAGAAGATTATATGATGAGGGTAGTGATGCCAGCAACATCACAACTTCCTCTTCATTGCCGAAACTCACATTGAATCTTGCTAAGTGAGAAAGCTTGCTGTTGAAATTTCTAACATGCTATATCATGCTTACATTATCTTCCTTCTTCATCTAATATAGATCCTTCTAGAAATAAAATTTATTAGCAAGGTTCTTTGATAGGTACATGTTTCTTTTGCAGGCTTGCAATTTTTTGATTCAATATTTTGCAAGATACTGTCTGAGAGATTTAGATGGATTGTACTAGCTTCAATCTCATCTATCTCCTCCCATTGTTCCTTGGTGGTAGTTTCTGCCTTTTTTGCTTTCCTCGGCAACGCCTTATGGACCTTCTATTGAATGAGAATATCCTTCATCCTCTTTTGCCATAAAGAGAAAATATTATTGCCATTAAATTTCTTATTATCAACCTTTTGGCTTGACATTTTTTTCTATGTTTTTTTTTGCAAATAAATACTTCCTGGACCTAATAAATTTTTTTCTGATGTGGCAGATTAATCTATGTTGCAACCACAGAGCATACTAATAATTTTACTAGACTAGCTCCGAAACTAGTTAGGGCACAACA
The DNA here is from genome assembly GCA_030763125.1 of Hippophae gyantsensis. Taxonomy (NCBI): domain Eukaryota; kingdom Viridiplantae; phylum Streptophyta; class Magnoliopsida; order Rosales; family Elaeagnaceae; genus Hippophae; species Hippophae gyantsensis. The sequence continues at coordinate 52,656,646 of CM061031.1, read as the reverse complement.
CGTAAACATAAAAAAAATTCAATGGAGTAAAATAATGATACCCAAAATTTAACATGGTTCACCCTTTACTTTGGGCTACGTCCATGAGACAAACTCTGAAATTTATTTCTTCCACTAATAAAATTAATGGGTACAAAGTGAGTGGCAATACAACAAATTGAGATAGATCCAAAATAGTGACACACAAGTGTTTCCCAAACTCACTATTTTATCACTCTCCTTTTAGAAAAATATCCCAAATATTTTTCTAAAATATTCTCTCCCATTCTCTAACACACACAACACTATTTTTCATCAAAAGAAATTGTTTCTTTGGCTTTGCTTTGCTTCTCTTATTTGGTGTGTCTTTATAAGGCAAAAACATTGCCCATTTATTGGTAAAATTGTAGCAACCAAAGTCAAATGTAATTAATGGGGTTTACCTAATTTTTTTATTTTCTTCCAATGTAATTAAAAGGGGTTTTACCTATTTTTTTATTTTCTTCAAATGTAATTAATGGGGCAGCATCTACATTTTTTATTTTCTTCCCCTTCCATATGGATGGGACCTACAAAACAGAAATCCTAGTTCCCAATTTATTCCTAATGATGTTATTTGGGACTAAGTCACACATACTCAAAACTTGACTTACACGATCCCTGAAATTGAACTAGAAGAAGTTCTAGAGGATGAATATTTTTGTAGGAGCAACTAAGTTAGTTGGTAAATCTTATCCAATCATTATATTCAAAAATCTCAATTTTAGAATGTTGTCATTAAAGCAAGGAATTTACAAGGTGAGGTGGTTATAACTTCAATGGATTATTACAAAAATATTACTCATTTTCCTTCACACTCCCTGTTGATCGAGACAAAATTTGGAACACACATATATGGATACTCTAACAGGCTAATTACTACAAGTTGAAAACTCTAATGAGGAACTAGTTGTAACTCATAATTACATCTATTTTAGAGTGGATGTATCACTCAATCAACCCATTGATGCTGGTTGTCTAGTAACTAGGAAACATCTGGATGGTTCTTCCATTTCAACTAACAAAATCTGGATTTATTTTAAATATGAACATCTTCCAAGCTTCTATACTCTATGTGGATTACTTACTCAAAGTATGAAGGACTATTCTTTAACAAAATGAAAAGCCTTTCCAATAGTTTTTGTTCCAATCTTTGGAGAATGACTTCGAGCTAGTTTTGAGAATTCTTCTCCTATTTCCCAACACTGGGCTTCTCAGCTTATGACTACCCAGATACACCCTACCCTTACTATCTACCATAACCAACCTATAAACATACAAATACCTTTAAATCTACCATATGCTAGTGCCAATGATAGCTATGCATCCTACTCTATTGCATAACAAGAAAGTTTTTCTCAAAGAGCTAACCAAATTTACAATGAAGTTCACGAACTCAAAGGAATATGAACGATTGAATTGTTAAGAACGTGTAGAAGATGATTAGATTAGAATGCTAAGGAAACGAAGTCCTTAAAACCCTAATCTTAAGATGCCACAAAGGATGATCACTCATTTTGATAAGTCAAATTCAAGCATTCAATCAAGAACACAAGAAGCCAAAGCAAAGTCGTTTTGAAATATACTTCTCATTAATGATATTCATTCTTGTCTCCAAATTATATAGCTACTCTTTTATAAGCAAGAAACCCTAATAGAAAAACCCTAGATAATATGGGCTTTATTTAGTGATGGATTGGGCCTAATCCAACCTTAAAAAAATAAAAGACTAAAATATTTAAAATAAAATCTCACAATTAACTAAAATAAAAATGCTAAACATAAAAGGGCCACAATTAATTAAAACAAAAATTTATTCCTAAATAACCCTTGGACCCAACTTGATCTTCCAAATCTAACCATAGTCATTGGACTTCCAATTCCTTGCAAAAGATCTTGAGAATACTTGAAAATATCAACTTGATCAGCACTTGGGAACATCAACTTGATCAGCACCTTAATCTCCATTATTCCCCTCCTCTTCAAAAAGATTTGTCCTCGAATCTTAGCTTTATAAGCAGTTTGATTTGGTATAACGGATCTATGTGTGACGTCTATTTGATGCTCAATTTCTCTTAAAGGAGGTAATCCATGAGGAATTGTTTTAGGAAATAGATCCTCAAAGTCCTGCAATAAAGACACAACAACACTAGGAAAAGATGAGTTAAGATCATTAGTAGAAAGATAAATCTCCTTGTACATAAGTACAAGTACTTGTTGCCTTGCTATCATTACGCTCTTAATCTTATGTTTTTCAGCAAATGCACTCATTCTTTTATTTTTCTCTCCTATTTTCTCACTTTCCTATCTTTTGTGCTCACTTTTCTCTCCTTTGTGCTCACTTTTCTCTCCTTTTTGATTTTCCTCTTGCTCAGACTTTTGTTTTTCTCTCAACTTGAACTCTCTTACTATCCTAATCTGGTCCTCATAAGCTTGCAAAGGTTTGAGAGGGGCTAATACAACTTTTCCATTGTTCATTTCAAAAGAATAGGGATTTTTATAACCATCATACGACATCCTCTTATCAAACTATCATGGTCATCCAAGAAAAATATGAGTAAGCATACATTGGTGCCACATAACAAAAAATCTCATCCTCATAATTTCCAATTAAAAAAGGAACCGAAACTTATTTGTTGATGTTCACTTCTCTACAATTATTCAGCCATTGTAGCTTGTACGATTTGGGATGCTTTTGCCACTTCAAATTCAAATTTTCTACCAACAAAATACTAGTAGCATTAGTGTAGCTCCCACTATCAATAACAACCGTACATACCTTATCCTTCATGTTGTCTCTTTCGGAGAACATAAAACGTGCAAGCATACACGGTCACAAGTAATAAAATTTGATAAGTAAGTTATCGTTCTCACGGTGATTTGTCACTATGGTTTGTTGAGTACTAAAATTATTTCGCTATGATTTTATCCAAAACGATCATTGATTTGGAAAAAGTTTAAGAAAAGAGTTTAATAACAAAATAAAAGAAATCTAGGATTGCAGTTTTTCACCAAATTAATCCACTCAAATCATATTATTTTCTCTTGATTTATATTTTTATAGTACATTTAATTTGTCAACCAAAAAATTCTAATTTTATCCATACATCTCTTCCGAGCTCCGTATAGACAGACCTCATTAAATTAATTCACTATATTCCTATGAGAATTAAATTCACCAAGATTCATTACGTTCTAAGTTTTCAAATGGCCACATATACAATTAGGTTCTATTCATATTCTTCATCATACATGTCATTCTATCCATAAGCAATATACACAGAAATGCCTCTTCCAAGTTTATTTAAGTGCCACGTATCATTTGATAAATTTTGTAAATAATCAAAAGCATTAAGCACAGATAGAATAAACAGATCAAACGTCTTATAAATCTTTCAAAAATAATTAAAATCAAAGCTTCATAAATTTAGATAAAATGCAATCCTAGAAAAATTAAATTACTTCATAAATTTAAAATTAAAATTACAACAGTTAAGGAATATCAGTTACAGAACACTAAGAAAATTAAAACTTCATCTTCTCCAAAATATTTGGCATACGCAGAACACAGCAGAAGCCAAAAATGACTTCTACGTGTTCCACCGTCCAACCCCAAACTCTCCTAAAATTCCAAAACTAAAAACTCCTCTCTTTTAGCAATAAATCCCCTATTTATAGCTAAAAAAAATACAACCAAAATAATACATTTTTTTACACGCAGGGAACAAACCATTATGGCCAAAATAATTAAATAAACGCGTGGGGGACAAACATTTATCGAAAACACAAACTGGTATCGAAAACGCAAAACTGGGGAATGTGCGCGTCGTTGTTTCTTTTTTTCAATTCACGCTGCCATATGTCATGATATGATTCGCTGAAATATAAAGTGGGACACGTGGCAGCATATCACTGGCTATCAAGGATGGGTGCACGCAGAAACGCCGCATGGGATTAGAGGCGCGCGAATGTGGGGGACAGCAGCTGGAACGCGTGCGTGATTCTGCGTTTTCATGCTCACCAAAGCCTTGCCACGTGTCATAATATAATTGGTTGAAATATAAAGTTGGACACGTGGCAGTTTTCTATTCGTTGTATAACCGGGCACATGTGAAACGGCCGCACGATAGCATGCCTTGGTTGACACGTTAGACACGTGGGTCCCACCCTGCACGCCGGCCTGTGCAACAGGTGGGCCCCACTGAGCAGCATACAACTGAATTCACACATCCATTCTCTTTTGTCGGCTCTGGTCACACGCGCCTTATCTTAGCCGTTCGTCACCTGATCGAACGGATGGAGTCGCGCGTTGGAGATGGTACGCGTGGCCTACTTTTCCTACACAGAAAATTAAGTTTTCTTAATTACATTTTAACCCAAAAATATATTTCAAATTACATTTTAAACTTTTTTTAATTACAATAAAGCCCTTTTCTAATTTAAATTAAATTTTAAACTTTTAATAATTAAAATTAAGCCTGCTTTTAATTTAAATTATATTTTTAGACTTTTTATAAATTGCAATTAAGCACTCTTTTATTTGAAATTATATTTTTATACATAAATTTGCAATTAAGTACGTTTTCGATTCAAAATATTTAATTTTCTTAAAAAATATATTCCTTAACAAATAAACAGAAAATATTAATTTACTTACCTAAAATTAACCAAAAATGTCAAGAACATAGCAATTATAATTAATAAAATAGGTGAAAATAACTATATAAAATACAGTTATCACTTCATATAACATCTTGTGTAACAAATATGCTCACGTTGCTCCTTATCTCCTTCATTCTTAGGTTGTATATTTAGGGCTCTCCTTGTGACAAGTAATTCCCTATACACAGGTTTTCCACTTCTACATCAGAATAATCGTCCAATGGTGGAATTTCATCATCAATTGAGATAGTACTTTCGATTTCTCAATTATCTCATACTACCATAACCCTTTTGTTTGGGCATTCAGAAGCAATATGTCTGAGTCCTTGGCACCTAAAACACTTAATATCATGTGACTTAGTAAGAGTTTTAGTTTCTAGTTTACCTTTAGGAACAACAACTAAATTGTTTGACATTGCTTCACCTTTTGTTCTAAAGGTAGTTTGTTATCCTTTCAATTTGATTTCCATGGAGAACTAGAGGAAAAAATATATGTGAACCTTTTGGACTTGATTTGCTTCTTCACTTTAATGACTTTGTGTAGTAGTTCTTCCATCTTTACATAATGTTGCAATTCAACCACATCAGCAATTTTCCTATTTAATACGGCAATGAATCTAGCCATTATCGCTTCTCTATCTTCCTCTATATTTGTTCTAATCATGGAAATTTCCATCTCCTTATAATAATCCTCTACACTTATGGACCCTTGAACTAGACCTTGCAATTTTCTATATAAGTCCCTATAGTAATGGCTAGGTATGAACCTCTTATGCACCATCACTTTCATCTCTTCACATGACTGAATAAGTCTCTCACCATTCCTTCGCCTATGACCACCAGTTGATCCCACCATATACTAGCATAATCTGTAAATTCTTCGACTGCTAGCTTTACTTTATTCTTCTCAAAGTAATAATGACAATCAAATACATGCTCAACTTTTCTTTCCCATTCCATATATAACTCAAGATCATTGTGGAACTGTCATCTTTATATTAATTATATTTTTATCTTCTTTGTAGTTAGTCTTTTAACCCCATTTATAATTTTTTTTCTCTCCTCCATATTGGAATCAACTTCTTCTTCCTTGAACTCATATCTTCTATGTCCTCTTCTATGTGATTCAGAATTGAAAGAGGATTCTAAATCATCCAACCTTGCATTCATCCTCTTAAATTGGACATGAAAAGCTTTGATGAAAAATTTCAAGTCAACCTCTTACGGTTCTCCTACTTCCTTACCCATGTTTTCAATCTGTAAAATAAAATAAAAAGGTAGTGTTCCTCACACACTTCCTTATGTGTTTTCTCTCAATTCATATTTTTATCACTCTTTTTTCACTATTTTGGCCTCTCTTTTTTAACAATATTTCAGCCTCTCTTTTTTATCTCTCTTGCCTTTTTCCACTCAAAGCTCAAGCCAACCTTCATTTGTGTTCTTAACATAATCAAAGAATTCAACTAATATCAAGAAGTAACCAGTTTATTAGTGACAATCTCAAAAATCAAAATTTTAAAAACTTAATGACAAAGGATGACAAAAAGAAAGTATAAAGAGGACTCTAAAGGAAGAATCTTGACCACAATATGACTCCTTTTTTTTAAATCAGACTTGGATAGAAATTTTAATGATTCTCAAGAATGAAATATACAAAACTATAACAAAATAAAAGAAGAAATTTTTTAACAAGAACAAGAAAACTCAGTAAGAAAAAATCTTGAACAATCTGCTACTTTGTTCTCCCTTTCTTTTTCTTTTTTCCTTTTTTTTCTTTTTTTATTGAAGAACAAAGATGTATTGAATAGATAAAAAAAGAACAAGAAAAAGATACAAAGAATTCAAAGAAAACTATGAAATGAAATCCAAAGATGAAAACAACAACAGTGAAATTGAAAAAAAAAACTAAAAGACTTAAAGGATAGATTTTTTTTGTGACTCAAAAACTTAGAAAAGGATCGAAACAAAACAAGATGACTTTTTTTTATGACTCAAGAACATAGAAAAGGACTGAAACAAAAACAAGATGATTTTTTTTAGAAATCAAGAATTTAAAACAAAAATAGATGAAAATAGATAACCTACTTTCAAAAACCAAGGCTCTGATACCAAATGATGCGGACCCCCTAGGCAAATAACCCTAGGAAACCACAAAATCAAAGGAAAAGGAACAATTGAATTACTACGAACATGTTTAAGATGATCAGATTAGAACCCTTAGGAAACAAATTCCTTAAAACCTCAATCTTGAGACGCCACAAAGGATGATCACTACCTTTGATAAGTCAAATTCAAGCATTCAATCAAGAACACAAGAAGACAAAGCAAAAGCTTTATAAAATCTACTTTTCATTAACGATATTCGTTCTTGCCTCTAAATTATATTATTGCTCTTTTATGAGTAAGCAACCCTAATAGAAAAACCCTAGACAACATGGGCTTTATTTAGTGGTGAATTGGGCCTAATCCAACCTTCAAAAAAATAAAAGACACACTGTTAATTCAAACAAAAATTTCTTCCTAAAGTAACCCTTGTACCCAAATTGATCTTCCAAATCTATCCATAGTCATTGAACTAGCAATTCCTTGCAAAAGATTTTGAGAATATTTGGAAACATCAACTTGATCAACACTTGGAAATGTCAACTTGATCAACACTTCAATCTCCATTAATTACTAACTTCATAAATTGTTTTCATGAATGGATTTCACACTTTGAAAGTAATTTTACTGATGATCATCTTAGATACAAGATTTTGTCTCGGCTTATTGGTTTTGAGTTAGACATCTACATGAATTCTGCTAACATGAAACTAAAGAATTCAGGTCCTCCACCTCACCAGCTCAATTTACAATACAAATTTTTTTCCTATCTCATGCTTAGCTGAACATGTCTTTCTTGAATTGTTTCAATTCCAATATGACATTCTCAATCAGTGTTTAGAAAATTCTAAATCTTCCTTTTCACACCTACCAATTGACCACCCTCCATCTAATTTACCCACTGCTCTACCTGCTATCTTACCCACAAATTCCCCACTACATCACACCAATGTTACATTGAATCCTTCCACTACTACAGTTCACCATCCAATGCAATCTACAATTCAAGTTACACCCATTAATGTACCTAATATGAGTAACTAATATGCTTAAGTGATCAATTGATGTCAGTCAAATGAGTGACTGAATTATTTGATAAGTTTGACAGAGAGAATACTAGAACCACTCTAGAAAATAAGGTTTTGACTAAAGGTAGGGAGGTGGCCTTGAAAATTCTCCCACAGATGCCATGAGTTTTTTATGCTAGAATGGCTAAGGTTTTGTTAGATCTCATGCAAAAAAACCTCTTTGTTACTTGGTTTGTAAACATAATCGTTCAATCATTTGGTTAATGGAAACCAAGGCTGGTGTAGAAGCTTTCAATGATAGTTTGAATTATCCAAATAGTTTTTTTATTCTTAATGTTGGTTTAGATGGTGGTTTTTTCCGCTGTTGGAATCTAGATATTGAGTTACAAATTCTGTATATAGGCTCTACTTTTGTTATGGTTAAAATTGTTCACCCTTTTAATGCAATGAATAGTTTCCTGGTGTGTTTTCCTTATATCCCTCCGTATTATAAGCTAAACTTAGAACTTGAGAGAAAATCATACACCTTTTTGATTCAATTACTGATCCTTGGTTAATGATTGGTGATTTCAATGACACTATTCATCCTTCAAAAAGCAATAGTAAACCCATTTATTTTAATGATCAAAATAGCCTTATTCACTTTATGACTTCCACATGTACAGTGGACTTAGGCAGTTTAGGATCTAGATCTAATTGGTGTAATAAAAGGGAAGGTTTTCATTGTATTCATAAAAGACTTGATCATGCTACTACCAATTCTAGATGGATACATTTTTTTCCCCAAACCTATGGTTACCAATCTTCTTTTCTTTACCTCTGATCATACACCGTTATTACTTCATCTACAAGGTTTTTATGAACCTTTTTCACCTAGGCCTTTTAGAATTATTTTTGTTTGGCTTCTAGATGTTTGGTCCAATTTAACTAACAATTCAGAGGCTTTCACGCAAAAATTGAAGAGGTTATCTTTGGAGTTATTTATCTGGAATAAGAAGTATTTTGGGATTATTCAAAATAATTTGAAAATATATAAGCCAAAATTCAAGGATATTCGTGGGTCTAGAAACTTCAACTTGGATATTGAAAAGTCTCTTAATAAAGAATTGGATGAAAAATTATTAAGGTAGAATCAAGGGAATTGTGGATCATAGTACAAATGTTTTTCATGCTTCCATACTTGTCGAAAGAAGGTCAAATCATATACATGCTCTAAAAATTTCCACTAGAATAATGTCTTTGGATTGCAACACTATTGGCAATGCTTTTGTTCAACATTTCTAGGATGTTTTTACAACTTCCAACCCCTCTTTATACAAAGATCTATCCACTTTATTCCCTTCAGTTATCTCTAACAACCAAAATTTCTCCCTAGTAAGCATTCCTTCTCCTACAAAAATAAAACAAGCTCTTTGGGATATGCATTCCCTTAAAGGTCCTGGCCTGGATGGTTTTCAACCTCTTTTCTATAAACAATGCTCACACATTGTGTGAGATGAAGTTATTCAAGAAATTCAAAAAAAAATTATTATTGGGGTTCTCAATTCAACTTGGAACTCAACATTTATCTTACTAATCACCAAAATTTCAACTCCTATAGAAGTTTCTCACTTCAGGCCTATTAGTCTTTGCAATGTATCCTATAAGATTATTTCTAGAATTTTGGTTGAAAGATTAAGAGACATTATGAGCTCTTATATATCTTCGCTTCAAGTAGCTTTTATTCCAGATTGATGAATTGTTGAAAATACACTAACTGCATAGGAATTTGCATCCTTCATAACAAAGAAGAACTTAGGTAAAGGAGGCCTAGTGGGTCTTAAAATTGATTTACAAAAAGTCTTTGATAAATTGGAATGGACTTTCATACTACACTTCATGGAAGCTATGGGATTTTTAGCAAAATTTTGTTCTCTCATTTAGAAATTTTTATGTACTATAAGCTTCTCTATTATCTTAAATGGTTTTCCATTTGGGAATATTATACCTCAACATGGTCTCAGACAAGATGATCCTCTTTCACCTTACCTCTTCTTATTAGTGCCCGAATGATTTTCTAGATTGATTTCTAGAGATGAACATATGGATTTACTTCATGGTGTGAAAATTGCTAGACATTCCCTTTCTATATCCCACTTAGTCTATACAGATGATATTTTGATATTTTTAAGGGCCAATATAAGGGAAGCTACAAATATTCAATAAGTTCTTGACAATTATTGTCTTTGGTCTGGATAGTCAATCAACTTTAAAAAATGTTCCTTGTTTCTCTCGAAAAATGTCCACTCTTCACTGAAATAACAGATTTTCAATGTTCTTCACACATCTAAAAACTATTTTCCTATTAGTTACCTTTGTCACTCTTTTCCTATTAGTAGGAAAAAGAAACAAGAGTGACTCTTTTCCTATTAGTAGGAAAAAGAAACATGAGTTTCAAGGTATTTTACCTAAATTGAAGGCACGATTGGACAGTTGGAAAGTAAAACTTTTATCACAAGCTGGTAGATCAACTCTTATCAAATTTGTTCTACAAAATATCCATATTTACTTTATGAACACCTTTCACTTACCAATTGGAATTTGTAATTCTACTGATAGTATTGTCAGGAAGTTTTGGGTGACAAAAGGTTTAAATAGGTCCCATTATCTGTCCCTTATACCTTGCAACAACATTTGTTTACCTAAAGAATTTGGTGGCCTGAGTTTTTGGAAGTTTGAGAATTTTAATTGAGCATTACTTGCAAAGGCTGATTGGGATATTTTAAAACATCCGTAGAAACTATATGTGAAAGTTTTTATAGCAAGTATATTTAACATCATTCCTTTTTAAATGTTCCTTTAAAGCCTTTGGATTCTTTTATTTGGAAAAGGTCTTCTTTAGGCTAAGAATTCTCTAAAAGATGACACTTGTCTGAAAATTGAAAATGTCTCTAATATTAATATTTGGACAGACCCTTGGATTCATGGTTTACCAAATCAAACTTTACATCTCCAATTTCATCAAAATTTCCATTCTAAGATTACATCTCTGCATAATTTGTGCCAAGACAAAAATTCCTTAGATTGGAATGTGAATATGTTAAATCAATTTTTTGGATTAAATATCTCTTATTTAATTCATAAACTTCAACCTCCTTCAATGAATGGTCACGATTCTATTGAATAGTTTGGTATTGGAGTGGGTAATTTTACTGTCAAAGATGTTTATTACACTCCAGTATCCAACAAAAATATTCCTAATCAATGTGGTTTCTAAAGATCACTTTGGAAAGCCAAGATTCATGAGCACCACAACTACTTAAATGGAAAATTATGTTAGGGGCTCAAGTTACAAAACAAAGATCGGGCCATTTTATTAATATCATAGATTTAAACTTCCTTCTTTGTGATGAAGAAATGGAAATTGAACCTCATCTCTTTATAAGATATGTCATACTACAATCTTGATGGAAGCACAAGAATTGTAGTTTAAACTGGAGTATTTTGGAAAAGTTAGATATCTGCACCTACATACATGTTATTTTAAATCCTCTAAAGCACTTTCTTCCACCTTATTAATCTCCACAGCTTTTTACTTTTACAACAACAATAATAATGAAAAAGGTCTGGTGGTTATGCAAAAGAAAAAAAAATTACTTTTGATGGTTATATGCTTTCCAACCATTCTATCATACATGACATTTCTCAAAGAATTAATGAATTTCAAAAGGTATTGTTGAATTGTTTGCCTTCCTTGAGACTACAACTCTGATATTGATGTTGATATTCTATTAAATTGGCAACCTCCTTCTTCGAGTGTGTTCAAGTTCAATTTTGATGCTTTGTGGCATAATGGATCTTTTAATATAGGTTTTAGTATATTTGATCAATATGGCCGTTTACAATTTGTATAGACCAAATATATCATTTCCTCATTTATTGAGTTAGTTAAAGCCATCTTCTTTTCAACATACTTTTTAGTATACTTTGATGTTCAGACATCTAGTGATTTACATTGAAGGAGGCAATAGACATCTCATAGATGCTCTCAACAATCAATTTTTTTGTGATATCATTTCAGAAGTATTGGAAATGATTTAGTCATCTGAAGCTCTACTCTATCACTTCTCCATGATTTTTGATAGGTGGATTTTGCATCTTAATAATATAATAACTCATAACCTTATTCATTAGTCACGTCTTCATCACCTTGAAGGAGTCATCAACTTGGATGAGTTATCACTCTACATCTAAAAAGGCTACCAAACAACAGATTAAGACTTTAGACTTTTACTTAAAAAAATAGAGCCCTTACATTAATTGGGAAAACAATAAAGGAAATTAAAAATCCCAAACCTCAAAATATTAAATTAAAGAATAAAAATTTGAAATGGTTTGTACGATTAAATCCAATTAATCTTTACAACATCACTATTGTTTCTCTCTTTAAGAGATCAACGGTTTCAATTTTATTTTTCAACTCAAATTTCGTTAAAAAAAATTCCATCACTGTGTTAGTAGGCCCTATTTAAGTTTTTGTTGAACTCTCTAGTCTCTATCATGGTATCTTGGCTAAGTGTTGAAGTCGATTTTTGTATAAATTAACTTAGATCAAAGAATATTTAAAGATTTTTTGCATTTTATTTTGTATATCTTTTAAAGGTGAAAAAGTCTATTTATAGGCTTAAGCCAACGATAGTTTTGTAAATAACTTATATTATTAATTAATATCTAAATTATTTATATTAATTTAGATATTAAATAATAATATATAAATTATTTAATATATAATTGAACCATAAATCATTCATATGTATCTTCATGCCATGGTAAGGTTCTCTCGAGTTCCAATTGATGATTCTAGAAATTCTATGCACACTAAGGTTCAACAAACTTTGTGCTGTGGCACAAGCCTCTAGGATCTATTTCTGTGTTTTCTTGAGTTCAAAGCGCACAATAGACTAACAAATTCCATGCTATAGAACAAGCCTCTTGGTGTGCAATTGAGGATTCACAATTCAATGCGCACTATGGCATAGATTAATGCATACCGCAGCCCAAAGGTAAAAACTAGCCATAAATCCTAATACATGTACTATATATGTTTTGGCCTACTTTTAACCTATAAATACACTGCATGTGCCTCTTAAATAATATAAAGACTTACCAACTATCCATATATGTATTCCACCATCTATAATACAAAAAATAGAGAAAAAATATCCTAATTGTGAAGTAATTTATAAGGATTTGAAGAATGTGATCAATCAATTTAAAGATTTGGAATCACAGATGAGAAAGTGGTATTTTTATTATAAGATTTTCGTTTATTTTTTATAATCTGAATATATTTTATAATTCATTTAATTTTGGTTAATTTAATTATGATAGGCTAAATTTTGTACATGGGATTTTAGTCTTACTTCCAATTATTAGAAGAACAATTTTAGATTTAATCAAAATAATAGTTTTTGAATTTATTTTTTATTCATATTCTTCATATCTTTTAATATAAATTAATGATAAGTCAAATCTTGACTTATAATTAAAGAAAATATTTTAGAATCAAACATTAGACACATCATCTATGCTTGATTGAGCATAATTGAGCAATAGTTTAATATAATTTCATTTATTTGTGTAAAATTAGATGTATATATATTTCCATTAGTTTTATAAATTAATCTATTTTAAGCCCAATCCAAAAAGTTATTCATAATTGGAGGTTTGCTTATTAAAAAGGAAAAAAATAAACCTATCTTTTTATTTAAATCATTTAATTCATTCTTTTCATGAATGGATAGTGAACTAATTTTTCATTTTCATTCATGTCTTTATTTGATTATAATTTAATTAATTTGTTTTATTTTAATTATTAAATTAATTTAGAATTCACATTTTTTCTCTCAATGTATCATTATTAGAATGTTTGGCGTTGTTTATTTTAACAAATTTAGAAAATATTCAAATTTTTAAACAACCTTCCAATTCCTAAAGAGACCGACATCGAGATAAAATTTTCTTTAGTCTGATGGTGATTCATACACTTGCATGTAATCAAAATTTTAGCATCAATATTGAAAAGTCAAATGGGGGCCACATGTACCCGAAATATTTCCATCCAATGCAAACCCCCTAGACCTCCTGGGCCATCTGTGGCAGACTAGTTAGTCTAGGTAATCATCTGGGTATAGTGGCTCAAAGGCAACTAGTCTTGGGATGTGTTGACTGTGCTATGCAACTGCTATCCCAATTTACCATAGTAATCTAGCGGTCATAAGATTCCCAATTTCTATTTTCCTATCCCATTCTGAGTCTAGATTAGGATGTTGTAACTGGTCAAACTGTGGGATAAATGCTATGGTTTCAAATTTGACTTCCCAAAGTTAAAATTTTCTTAGCCAGATTATGTTAGTTCTTATCTCTATTTAGTGACCACGTGTGTTCCTAATTCTTGGAATAATTTTGGAAAATCTGGTCTTGTTGAAATTTTAAGTATTGGTGGTCTAATAATGAGGTTGTGCCTTGCTCTGTGGAATAAACTATATTCTAGCCCTTTACTTCTTGAACTTTCTATGTGTGGCAAGAAATGAGTATTTTATAGATGCCAATATGTAGCTTTCATCTTTTTGGACGAGAGAGTTGTGTGATTGATTGCTCTAACCACAAGCCTCACATCTCTCGAAGTATCCTGTGACCTTTGGCAACCTTATACGAGTTCTTAACATTTGGTGGGTAAGTTCTTAATTGTAACGGAGGTAGTACCTTGCTTTTTTCCACCGGAAGCTTACCCAAGTTTTAATAGTTGGATTCTGGACTGTAGTCGCTGTGGATGCCAAAGGGGTTGTGTGGGCACTTCTTTTTCTAAACAAGACTTAATTAATTAAGATATTAATAACATGATGCGGATCCTTTAGGCGAACAACTTAGAAACCCACGAATTCAAGGGAATAGAAACGATTAATTTGTTAAGAACATGTTGATTATGATCATATTAGAACCCTAAGGAAACAAAATCCTTAAAACCTAAATCTTGAGACGCTACAAAGGATTATCACTTCCTTTGATAAGTTGAATTCAAGAATTCAATCAAGAACATAAGAAGGCAAAACAAGAAACTTTCTGAAATTTTTTTTTCATTAATGAATATTCGTTCTTCCCTCCATTACATAGCTCTTCTTATTAATAAGCAAGAAACCTTAAAAGAGAAAAAAACTCTAAATGTAATGGGCCTATTTAGTTATAGATTGGGCCTAATCTAACCTTAAAAATAAAAGACTAAAAGACTTAACATAAAAAAAGTCAATAATTTAATAAAATAAAAATTACTAAACATAAAAGCCCATAATTAGATAAAATAAAAATATTATTTCCTAAATTAATTTTTGCTCCTAACTTGATATTCCAAATCTATCCCTTCCATAGAAAGGTAATAGACCATTATTGGTAAAGTTTTAGAATTTTCGAACTTAGTTTTTTTATTCTTCTAACACGATCCCTTTGTATTGCACTTTTATGATCAAGCCTTGCAAAGCTTTTTTTATTCTCTTAGTCTTTGCCCTAGTTATGGACCACCAATTTCTTGTAAAGGATCTTAAGAATAATTGGAAATATCAACTTGCTGAGCACCTTGATCTCCATTATAACACTATCTAGATCCTAGACCGTCATCACTGTGAGCATTATAGGGGTCGTATGCTTGATTTATTTTCTACATATAAGCTAGTCTATTGAGATAATGGTAAGGTTGAACAAAGTGTGCTAATGTATGGATCCTAGACTAATAAACATATTTTTAACCTATAGTTTTCTATGCTTTTAAGCATTAATTTTATGTTTTATTACAAAATTTTTATTATTTAAGAAGGGATTTTCGTATTGTATAGGTTTATGAGCTCTTGGAGGAATCATGGACTAAAATGAGAAATAAGAGTTAAAATGGGGCTAGAAATGGAAACTCAAATAAGTTAGAACGAACAAAAATAAGCACTTTTTGGATTTCATTGCATGCCCTGGCACAAACATTTCAAGGCCATGGAGCAATTCTCTTAGGAAATTTTAGGTTTAGTTGTCATGTTGCAAAACGACTTGTTTTATAAGATTTCAAACTTGTCTCGTACAGTGGCATGAATAAATGCCGCTGCCATCGTCTTTTTCTGGACACCAATGCTCTGAATATAGTGACATGTTTTTTCCTATTTCTTCTCTTAATTCTAACCTATAAACAAATCACAATTTATTTTGAAATAGTCCCATCTGAATTCTACATTATTTTTCACAAAATTTTGAGGAAAAAAACTATCAATTATGAAGCTTTTCCAATAACTTGAAGAAGAGGATTAACCAATTTTAAGGATTTGGAGATAGGAGATCAAGAGGGTACTTTAATTGTTATATTTTATTTCTCTCTATATTTTGATAATGATTTTTGAAATTAAATTGATTATGATTAATTTGATTATGTTAAACTAGATTTTTGTATAAATATTAGTTTTACTTTTATCAATGAGAGAATATTTAGATGATTTTATTTAATTAAAATTGAATTATTTCTCGTTCATTACTCCTCTTACCTTTGTGTGTAACTTATTATTGGTTATTTTAATTTGTGAACAAGGTGAATATTTTAGAGTTAGACAATAGACACATCATCTATGTTTCAATTGTGCAAATATGAACAAGATGCTAATTTAATAGCATCAATTTATGTTAAATTAGATGGTTAAATTATTTTCCTTAAGATTTTCAATTAATTAATTAAAACGCGATGAATGAATGAATTAGTTAATTTATATTTTTAGGACTCAATATGATCATTGTAGGCTTCTTATATTTAAAAGAAAAAATCAACAATTTCAACTTTCTAAGCCAATTGTGAAAAGTTATTGAAACATTTCTACCCATGAGTAGTTAGGTAACTAATTTTCCATACTCGTTCAATCATTGTTAATTTGTACGAAAATTTATCTACATTATTTTAGTTTTTTTAAGCATTTTAGAATTTACAATTGTTCTACCAACCGACATTGTTAGATTATTTAGGATTATTTCATTCATTTATTAAGAGAAGAAGGTAAATTCAAAATCACAACAAATTCTTTTAGAGATCAACCTCGAGATAAACTTATAATTAATCTATTAGTGATTTGTACACTTATAGGCAATTAATTTTTATGTATTAAGTTTTTGGCATTATTATCAGAAAATTTTGTGTTTTAATTGGGTATTTGTTTTCTATATTTCATTTTTTTGTGATATTTCTAGTTTTTGTTTTAATTAGTTATTTTAATTATTTTTATCTTTTCTTTTACTAGTTTTTCATTTGTGAAAATTTGGTGCTTTGATCTCTTTGTTGTTGTTTTTAGTTTATGCAAGATAAAAGATCTAGAGGGAACAAACTCGTACCCTTCATTGATGACATCAACAGGGAAAAGGAACACTCAAGACAACCAAATATTGAGATTCATGAAGAAGAAGAGCTCAAGAGCCAATAGAAATGGGGGATACATTGCCAAAGGAAATGGCTATCAATAAGTATGCAAAGACAGTCACAGTTACTTCCAGTAGGGAGGTTGATAGAAATTATGAATTGAAATATATTCATTATTTCATGTTGTCTTCATTTTATGATATTCCTAATCTATTGACTTTCATTAGAGTTTTTTACGTAACTATGCATAAATTTTCAATACAACAGCTCGTTGAAGGCCAAGTAAGGATGAAGTGCTTCCCAAACACCCTTAAGGATAGAGAAAAGGCTTGTCTTATGGTTACTCCATAAGGCTTTCTAATAACTTGGAAGGAAATCTATAAGAAATTCATGAAAAAAAAATATTTCCTCCAAAAGACTACATATATGAGAACTAAGATAGCCATATTCTCACAAATTGAGGTAGAATCATTCCATGAAGCTTGTGATAGGTTTAAGCTACCTCTAATCCAATGCCCACTCCATCATTTTCCACTGCAACTATGAAACCAGTATGATGGGATTACACGAGAGTGTCAATTCACAATAGACAATGCTACAATTGGGGTTATGAGGAGAAGATAGCTACATAGACTTATGATCTCTACAAGATGTTGGTGCTAATTCCCAATAGATCAATTAGAACACCAAATTTATTTTCCATAGACAACACTAGATGTTCAAGCCCTCTTTTGTGTTCACTATGTTCTTGACACGTCGATCTTACAAGTTACTAGAAATCATGTCAGAAAGAACGACACCATAGAGTGTTGCATCCACTTCAATACTTAAGTTAGTTTCTATATGAATGAGCTTAGATCATAGAGGATTTAAAGAGTTTGAGCATTTGATTTTTTAGTGATAACATGGATCAATCAAATAGAGACACATATATCACGTGATTTTTGCATCTAATAATAAGTAGAAAATCTTTTGTGTTGTGCTTATATATCTCCCTTTTATCATGAAAAGCAACAAATCAAGTTGGAGGTTTAAATTTTGTCTCAAACATATATACATTTGAACTACATTCTGTTTGGTTATTGAAAACAAAGTGGTTTACTCTTTTGGATAAATTAGTAAAAAAAAATTAATTTACTATTTTTAATATTTTTTATTTTAATGAACTATTTATATCATTAAAATATATTTCAATCAACTATTTTAATTAAAACTTTATAAATTTAATCACATAGGTCGCACGTACAAAAAATGAAGTGTTACTTCATTATCTTATTTACTGTAAAATCTTATATTTTTACATTTCGCGTATATGATTAAATATTTTGATTGAATTAACTAAATTTTTGTAAAAATAATTTAATGAAAGAGATTTTAATAATAAAATTAATCAAAATAAGATATATTAAAAATAACAAATTAAAAATTCACGTAACTATTAAATGAATGTTTGCCTTACTCTCTCTCTTTGGGGTATAATGGGAATGATGGTCTATTGAATTTTTAAACAGAAGCAATTGCTATCGATTTTGGTTGTACTCATTCTAAATTTAATTGGTGTGATAAAAGGTCACAACTTAACAAAATTTACGAGCGTTTGTACATGGCAATTGTTTCACCTAATTGGTTATCTTTATTTCCAAACGTAAACTGTAGTTAACATACTTTGTTTTATCTCTGGTCGTAATCCTATCATTATGCACTTTAATGATTGACCAGAACCATTTAGGAGTGTGAAATCTCAAGAATTTGTAACAAACTATAAAAATGTTTTAAAAAGAACTTTTAATAACATTTTAAAATGTTGTAAGGTATTTAAAAATTTCATATGAAAAATCAGATCGATTTGAAAAGTTAGAAAAATTTCTATAACTCAGTGGTGCCTCGTCGGCCAACAAGTGTCATACACCGTGGTCTTGTCAAGGCCTCACCAGGCCAATTTGGTGAGCCACCCTTGTCGGTGGGAAGCCAGTTTAGCAATAAATACCCACGAAAATCAATCATTTTCACACACCAAATTTTATATCCTCTCTCTCTCTCTAAGAATATCTCTCTTTAAAATATTTTGATTTTTGGTATATTTCTAATTACGTTTCGAGGATAAAATATCTAAGAATCCATGTTCGGAAAAATAAATTGTCGAAAAAGAAATTATTAATTTTTATTCTAACAACTCAAAATCTTAAAATCATTGCTTTAAGCATTAATTTTATGTTACATAAATTAATTTAGATTATAATTAATTCTTGAAAAAATACAATTGTGTTTAATTTATGCTAAAAAGAAAAAGAAGTTAGCGATAGGCTTAGTGCGTTATCAAACAAGTTTCATGGTAAGGGTTGATATGCTTGAAAACATACAAGTATACGTGATCAAATTGTACAAATGATAAGTAAATTAAAAACAAAGGTTGTTGAATCCACGAGGATTATAACAATTATCACCACTACATAATAGCTTCTTAGTTAATTAGCAAAAGGTGCTTTTAAATTGTTTTTAAATGAAAATTAAACTTAAAACAATAAATAAAATAACGAGCACACAAATTATGAGAAACATGTGATTATATGACTCTGCTCATCACTAGCCTATAATTTAACCAAGTAGGACATGTATTAATATTAGAACTATCCTTAAATTTTTAACTTTAGCTTTAGAAATCTAGGTACACTTAAGACTTCCTGCATTTTCTTACTGTTTATTGATTAATGTTACAATCTATTGAAAGAGTCTGTAACTCGAGGGTAAGGAGATACAAGTTCCTAATGGACTCGTCCCCACAAGCAGCAGAAAGATAACAGCTTAAAACATAACACTTAATGGTAGTAGTAAAAATATAATATTGAATAAGTAGATAACATTCGATAACAAATATTATATGATTAATAGAAAATAGGGAAATAATTAACTATTTCTAATCTGAGTTTAAACGATAATATGTTGTAACATACACACTTTAAACTCTGATTGTACTAACATAATAGGGGATCATGCATAACACACAATATAGTAAGGTAAACATATATAGAAACTGTATCTATATAGTAACATCCTCAAGTTACTTAAGGAAACCACTTAGCATCAAACAATTCACTAATCAATAAAATAGTTACAACTCTAAAAGAAATAAAACCACTATTACCTCTATACGCTGGAATCTCTGTCCAAACTACCTATTGCTACTCTTATTTGTTGCTTCCACAACGACCCGATTTGACCCATAAACCTAGCTCTCTCCTATAGCTAACACCACCTAATGTAATGTGATTAGATACCACATAACTATAATGTGTAGAATAAACAACCAAAACTCTTGAATACTACTCGCACAAAGATGTATTCACTCACCATACAAAAATAGTTACACTCATAATTCTAGGCTTACACGAACGTATCACAATTACTAAAACATGTTCAAAATAATTTATGAAAATGGAATTCGAATCAATAGAAATTTTGACAGAGTCTTAATAGGTTTTTCAAATTAAAAGTCAATTAATGAGGGGTACTTGTAGCTCCCGACTAGCCACCTCACCAACCACCTCGCCAAAGGTGGTAGGGAGCTTGTTGGCAAGGTGCTAAAAAATATATGTTTTTGTTTCCAAAACTGTAGAATAATATCCATAAATACCTACACTCGAAACAAACCAAAATCCACAATTGACAACATTGGCTCGCAAGCATGAAAACATTACACCTAGCATGCACTCTACGAAAACCAATCTCGTGGTGTTTGTAAACATGTTCACATACAAAGTGTATCTAACTATGTACATGTATGCATTACTGATATGTAGTAACCAACCTTAAACAGAGGAAGATAGATATACTAATGAAAATAAATAGACTCTGTATTTTGTACACAGGAAGCCAACAATGACACAAAGGCCTATAGGACTTATACTATTAACCAGTCTAAATCTTAAACAACTTAGAGGTACACTTACATGATTTAGTCCATTCATTTCATTAAGTTCTAAAATAGAGATGACTAAACTTTGCAAGATTATAACCATTGATAACCTTTAACGAAGGTTTTCAACTCTTCTTGTCACGAATGGCAACAAGATATCACTTTGAATAAGAATATCAACGATAACATGCTAACGTCTTAAACTAGATATAAACATACACATGCAATAAACTACTAATTCATACATGCATAGTTATGGAATTTAAACATAGAGTCAAGCACATCAAACATCAATGATTAAATCTAAAACTTTATCATGATATTATATTAATTAAGACATAGTTTAGGGCTCAAAAATTACCCACAATCACATAAATAAATTAGCTACGCATGGATTCTAAAAGAATCATAATTAAGATCATAAACAAAACAAAAAATAAAAAAGAAGAGGAAGCTAATGACTAATGTTATGGCTGATCTCCAACACTTTAATTGCCTTTTTGATTTCTATCTTGTCTCTTGCTTTTAAATTCTTTATAGACCTATATATTTTCTGTAAATTCTATGTCTACAATCTATGTCTACTTTGTTGTTAACCCTAGCTATATATTTATAGTATAAGAATTACAATATAATTAGAATTAGGGTTTTAAATGTCTTAAAAAACTAAAATTTTAATTAGCATAAATGAAACAATTATATAAGGATGTGTTGAAAATCTAGTATTTTAGTGCAAATCTAGGAGCTCAAGCCGATGTGTGCTTAGACTCATGCCGTATTAGGAGACTATTTCCTGTTCTATGAAATTCCATCCGATAGGTTTGTGCCATGGTGAACACATACTCATAATTCATGGCATTTGTATTTTTTACACTTTTATGTTTCGACCCCTCCTTAATGCATTATGTACAAATGTTTCCATTTAAGTCCTTCCAAATTTCCAATGTGTGACAATTAAGCCCCTAATTATGAGGATTTTTTCGATCTCTTATCATTTGTATCTTTTAATTTTCAAAAATACCTAAAATACATCAAAACATACCACGTTATTTTGAAAACACAATTTGCAATATAATTAAATAAAATCTGATAAATAATAGGATATTCGTGCTATTTAGGCACGTATCATAACCCCCTACTAACTTCTAGCTAATCCCTAATATGATAAGCAATCAAAGTTGCTTTTAAAAGGAGAGTAAATCAACCTATCCTAACCTAACATAAATCATTTCCATAGATTGACACGATTGCACTTAGCAAACATAACAAACCTTTAAACCCCCTAGGGTACTCTAGTGGATGAGTTATAGTCTCGTGAGGATTTTCAGAAATGATACCCACAAATATCACAACTAAACTAAATTAAAATGACTCAAAAAATAAAAATAAAAAAACAACAAGATACTAACTCTCGAATAAATTATATATTCATCTCAAAGATTGACCATAACATTCAATATATAGATTATCTTAGTTTCACTCTTAATCCAAGTCTAATTCAAATATTAATTTCACTTTCATGTTCTTAGACATCCATCTAACCACAAACTTATAACCTTTATACCAAATAATCTTATACATGACATTCACAGAACAAAATTATTGGTGTCTAGATTATGCAAATATGATGTATGTAATCACAAATCTTATAGGCTTACCTTTTAATTAGCTTTTCACTAATATAGAATGGTCACACTACTTCAGATTAATAGATCTTTATCAAGGTTATAAAGTTAGGCCAAGATATGGGATTATGATTGGAATGTGAGTCACAAAATTAGAGGACTAAAACACAATTATTTTATTTTATGTACAAAGTCACTTATGTGTCACCCACTTATTCAATCATAATTTAAATCTTCAACCATAATTAATGTACCACCCACTTTACTTCATTCATATATCAGTGCATCCCTTGACTCCAAATATATATATATATATACATATTTGAATGTAAAAATTTAGAGTATACAAATAGCATGAAATACCACATACCATAACCTCCCATTCTTTTGGAGTCCAACAAAAATCTTTAAAACTCATACACAAAAACTTGATAGTCAAATTTTGTATTTTATAAAAATCTTACAAGTATATGAATAACTTATAATAAATGATAAGTATATTCCCAAGGTCGGTTTAAAGAGGAACTACATTATTTTTAATAATTTATCAAATTTCTTAAAAATAAACACAAAAATAAAACCTAAACATTCTATCACAATATTTGGGTTTTGAAAATTTTAAACTAATGACATATAATTAAAAATAATAAAAAGATAAATATAGGTTTGAATTTAAACAAATCAAGATAGATATGCAATTAAATCAATAGAGAATTTATGAGAATAATTAGCTAGTTAACAATGTTTGCTTAGAATTAATTAGGTTATTAAGATATAAATTTAGGTTATTGATTTTTTCTTTTTTGTATGAAAATATCCTTAGGCGGGCATCAGATTCTTTATTGATCAAATCAATTAAGATCTTTAGATGTAGATTATTAACAAATAGATTAGGTTATGCTTTATTTCTAAGAAAATAGTAAACCATTTAAACTAATGCTTTAGATAGAGCACTTAATTTAAACTTTTATTCAAGGTATCCAAATTAGATCAAAATGAAATTTTTGAAACCTAACTCTCATATTTTATATCTATTATAAAAAAATTTGTAAAAATCTTGAATAAAGAAATAACATCAATTTATTTTATAAAAATGTATACCTAAATTAATTTTTACAAACATGGCAACAAAACTATATTTTTATAATTAAAATAAGCAAGACATGCTAAGATTTAATAAATAATCAATTAATTAAAAATCGCATTCAGAAAATACAAAACGTTTAATCAATATATAAAATTAATAAATACAAATAAGATCTATAATACTAATTAAATATAGACAGATGTTTCCTACTCTATAATTGTGATCTTCTTCCTCAATGCATTCTTGAATATACAAATATCTTCTACATTTTCTTGGATCTAAAAAACCTCCAAAAGATGTGCCTCTTATTGATATAAATCTAACCTATTTGTAAAAACTTAAAAAAAATAGAAAACATGAATAAACAGTTGTATTATCTAAACTTTTCCTACGTTAAACTATCTCCCTTGACCTAAGAAAAAAATTAATTTATAGGTTAAGGGTAAAATTAGAGGACTTCGGGTCGAATTAAAACAGGAGTGCCATGGCCTAGAATTTCCACTACCACGGCCCAAGATACGTAACACTTCTCCTAACTGAAAATAGAGAAGGTCATGCTACTGCCCAATTAACCCACGTCATGACTCAAGTTGTCTTACCTATCCAGTGAGTTTCTACCAATAGTTTGTGCCATAGCACACAATAATCCTTGCCACGGCATGATATGTTTGACTTGAATTCTTGCCTTGCACCCTTACATACTGGTTGGTTCTTTATGTAAAGCTTATGTGCTTTATTCCTTTAAGCTTTTGTGGTTCAAATTGAGTGATGCAAGTGTTGTTCTTCATATGTTGATAAATTTATAAATTATAACCTAAAAATAACTTAAATACAATAGAAAATATCTGTGATTTTGAATATATAGATTTGTATAAATAATCACATAAATATGCTATAATCAAACCTTTTTTTACATTTAAGCTCAATAAAATCACAAAATATTAGTTCTTTTGAAGTAATCATCAACACCCTCCAACCTATTGTTTTTCATGTATTCTTGTGTTGTGATTTTTTTTCTCCTCTCATAACCACTCTTCCTTTTCCATGGAGGTTTCATACCAAATGTGTTCATGATCAGTTCTATTAGTAATTAAAAAGGTAGGATAATGTACTTTTTCAGCTAATAAAAGAGGTGGTTTATAACAAGCTAAACCAACAAAAGGCTACATGTTTACTTTATAGGCTCAAAGGGTTATTAATGACACCTTATAAAGGCTCAAATAGTCCAAAAATGGCCTAAATCATCTCTTAAGTAGTGTGATCTTGTGATTTCGCCCGAAGTGTTTTTCAAAATAAGTTCTAGGATTTATTGAGACCTCAAATATGTCTATGAAATATTCACACGCAAAACAGTCTTAAGCACTTAGATTACTCAATCATTCTTATTGCCATTTACACGAGTTTCACACTAGATTCAATTAACATTCAAATTATTCCTTAGTTGAAGTAAAATTTTGAGTCCTCTAGATATTAAATTATCACAATCAAATTTCTATCACTAACGTATAAATTAACTCGAAACACACAAGCAAAACAAATAAAAATTGACTCAAAATCAAATAAATGTTTTGATAAAATTTGTCCAAAATTTTGTTTTAAATCTCAACAAAAATATAAAAGAAACTTTTCGCACCCCCGATCTAAAATGTACATTGTTCTCAATATCCCAATGCATCTAAGGAAAGAGAGAAAGAGAAGAGTTACCCTTTTAGAGTGGTGAATTGTGATTATTTTGAGCATTAGTTTTACATTGTTAGTTCATCATATTTAGCATTTTCTAACATGTATTTAGAATTAAAATGTACCTCAAAAATAATACATACACCAACAAAATCATAACATTAAGATATCCAACAAAATAACATAACAAAATTTTGAAAATGAAAAAAAAATACTAATAAATATAAACCAAATTACTGAACAAAACCAAAATAAAAAAATAACTCATAAATATAACCAAAATTACTAAACAAAAATAATACTTGATGATAATGCATCATCTAATCTCAACCTAAGTTAAGTAATGCCCATATTACGACCAAACGACAAAAGAAAAAAAATAAAAATAAGCAAACTACAAGAAAAAAACAAAAACAAATGAAAAGGAAAAGGAAAGAAAATTCAATGGGTCGCCTCCCATTTAGTGTTTAGTTTGACGTCGTTAGCTCAAAATAATGTGTTCCTAAAAGTTAGAAAAGTAGTTAGTAAACTAAAATAAAAAAATCTAAAAAATAAATTAAAAATTAACAATGAAACTTATAATTTGTGACAAAATTATAAAGTCGGTCCCTAGTTATGGTGTCAAAAACTTGATATGCTTGGAAACACATAAGTATAGGTAATCAAATTATATAATTAATAAGTAAATTAAGAATAAAAGTTTTCAAACCCACGAGAATTATAACAATGACTACTATTACGTATTAGTAGCTTGTAAGCTAATTAGCAAAGGGAGTTTTTAAAGTTATTTTTAAATAAAAATAAAATAAAATAATGAGCACATAGATTATGAGAAACATGTGATTATGTGACTATCCTCGCCACTAGCCTACAATTTAACCAATTATGTCATGAATCAATATTTGAACTATTCTTGAATTCTTAACTTTAGGTTTAAAAATCTAAATACACTTAAAACTTTCCACCTTTTCTCACTATTTATTGACTAATGATACAATCTATTAACCAATCTAAATTCTGAAGAACACAGAGGTACACTTACTATATTTAATCTAATTATTGCATTAAGTTCTAAAAATGATATAACTAAACTACGCAAGATTACAACCATTGATAAGCTTTGACAAAGGTAATCAACACTACATGTTAATCACGACAATAAGATATCATTTTGAATAATAGTATTAGTGATTATATACTAACATCTTAAACTAGATATAAACATGCATACACATGCAATAATCTAGGTAATCACTCTAATTCAAATATGCGTAGTTATGGTATTCAAACAGAGAATCAAACACATCAAAAATCAAGCATTAAATCTAAAATTTCATCATGACATTATATTAATTAAACCATAGTCTTGAGCTTGAAAATTTTCCACAATTACATAAATAAATTAGCTTGGCATGGATTCTGAAAGCCATAATTTTATGAGAAATATTATAAATTTTGTTATAATGAAATACTCATTATAACAATTTCTATATGCATACATGGAAAATTTTAAATAAAAAAGTATTCAAAACATTACAAATGGGATCCAAGATTTTATACATACATTATGAAATAACTTTCTTATGGAATGTTTATACCAGTATATATGTCTTCCAGAGTATGATACTCATGGGATACTAGTTGTAGAGGACTATTTTCGATGGACCATCCATATTCAAGGTTTGAGAAGTTGATTTCTAGCCTTTTGAAGTCAAATTCCTCAAGCAAGTCATTTAGAAAGGTATTATTGTGGATCCCATCAAAATTAAAGCAATATTAAGTTGGAAACAACCAAGAAATGTAACCAAAATTCAAAGTTTTCTTGGGATGGCTAGATATTACCGACGTTTCATACAAGACTTCTTGAATGCTGCACCATTGACATATCTTACTTGAAGAGGAGTCAAATTCATATGGGATGATTCTTGTGAAGATGCATTTGAAGAGTTGAAAGTACGACTGATAACTGCACCAATTATTACTATTCCAAACAACATGAAACCTTATTTTGTCTTTATTGAAACTTCACTACAAGGTCTTAGATGAGTTCTAATGCAAAATTTTAAATCTTTTCTAATTATAAAAGTCTCAAATATTTTTTTTACTCAAAAATATCTCAATTTGAGATAAAGAAGATGGTAGAATACCTTAAGGGTTATGATTTCACTTTGTAGTACCATCCTGGAAAAGCTAATATAGTAACATTTGCATTGATTTACAAGTCGAGTGTTGTTATGAAAATGATATTAGAGACTTGGAAAAACACTAAGACAATTGAAGATTATGAGCTAAATTTGTATGATGATAGGAAGCAAGAACTCTTATACAATCTCGTGACCAGTCTTATATTGTTAGAGAATGTCAAAATGGCATAGTCTAGGGATCACAAAATCTACAAAGTATGGTATAGCATGTCAAAATGAGAGACGATGGAAGGATGGACATATAATTATGGAGCATTTTGTTTCTACTGAAAAATAGTTGTACCTATCGATGATTATTTAAGGTAAGAGATCATGGGAGAATCACATAGGTCAAAAATTACAGTACATCTAAGAAGCACAAAAATGTATCATGATTTGAAAAGGATCTTTTGGTTGAGAGGAATGAAGAAGGATGTAGTTTAGTTTGTTGCCAAATGTATGGTATGTCAACAAGTTAATACAGATCATGAAAAACCTATGAGACTACTTTAACCATTCCCAATACTAAAATGAAAATGGGACAATATAACAATAGACTTTATACAAGGATTACTTCATACTTCTCAAGGTCATTATTTCATTTGGGTAATTATTGACTGTCACACAAATTCTACTTATTTCATTCTTATTAAAACTCGGTACTCGGTGAATACTTTGAGTAAGTTGTACCTTTGGGAGATCATATAATTGCATGGCATACAAAAGTTGATGTTACAAATTGAGATCTAAAATTCACCTCACATTTGTGAAAGTGTGTAAAGAAGCTTTGGATATAGAATTTTTTCATAGTATGGCTTATCATCTTGAAATAGATGGATAATCTAAAAGGGTTATTCAAATGTTAGAAGACATGTTATGAGCTTATGTTATAAAATTCAGAGGAAACTGGATCAAACACCTTCCATTGGTTAGGTTTGTCTGCAACAATAGTTATCATATCAACATTGGGATGGCTCCTTATAAAGCCTTGTATGGAATACCACATAGATCTCTGATGTGCTAAAAAGAATGTGAAGATTTTAGTACGATGAGAGCTGATCTTATACAAGGAACAACTTAAAAGACTTGCATCGCACAAGACAAACTTTGTATTGTTCAAAGTCAATACAAGAGTTATGTTAACCATGTGAGTCAACCATTGAACTTTGAAGTGGATGATTACCTTTTTGATGCTTATTTTCGCAAGTGTACAAATCGTTCAAGTAATAAAGTGTACAAAAGTACGGATATCGAACCCACAAGGAATGGCGTTACTAAGTACCGAAATTGACTAACCCTAATTTTATTTAAAAACTGAATTGTTGAAATTGTTTAAAAAGAAAATTAACATAAAACTAAACGCAAATAACAAAATTAAATGTTGTTCACTAATGATTAAAAACGCTAAGGCATTTGATTTCACTAAATCAATTCAATCCGATTTCAAGTCATGTTATATGAGAATCAAAGCTAAAAGTTATGGTTGAAAAACCCAAACTTATCTAATACTCTTTCTCAAGTTATATTAGAATTACTTATCTATAAAACCAACTATATTTCTATGAAGATTTAATCACAAATAAGCACATTACGATTTATGGAATTTCTGGAATAACCACATACATCATGCATTAGGTGTCAAACTCGCATTCAACATACGGTATTTATCACAAGAAGCATTCATTACACATCTCCTCTCGGTCTCAATATAATGCAACAAATCATCTAAATCTTGATCAGAAATTTAAAAGCATTAAGCATGGAAATAAATACTCAACTTGAAAACAATGAATTCATATAACAATAACCAAAGAAATCAGATTTCCTTGATTTAACTACATCATAGCCTTAGCAAAAACGAATTAGTTCATAACGGAAATAATAACAACCATTATTTCAATTGAATCCATCAATAATAAAATTGAATAAATTGCAGAATATAAAAACTAAGGAGAAGAGATGAAAAACTCTAGAAGATGAAGACTTGGTAGCATCAATGGTGAAGATCCTTCAAGTTTCTCCAAAATTTCTTTCTCTCCTCCAAAAATGTCTGTGAATTCCCCTCTCTGCCGTCCCCCTCTTTCTCCATCATATTGTATATATAGATCTAGGGTTTGGGGGGCAATTTTGGAACAAAACAACCAAAAAAATCTGTTTTCGGACGAAACTCGTCGGCGGCGACATTATTCTCGCCGCGGCGAGATTTCTGGAAAATAAATTTTTTTTGGGTTTTTGATTTTGGCCGGCGGCGAGATGAATTTGCCAAATTTTGTGCTCTCGGGAAGATTTTCGCCGGCGGCGAGATTGCATTGGCCGGCGGGGAGATTACATTGGCCGGCAGCGAGATTTCTTTGGCCGGCGGTGAGATTGTTTTGCTCAACGTATTCTCCGTAAGGTTTTCGCCGGCGGCGAAATTCCAAATTTTGAAATTTTGTTTTCTTTTTATTTGCACTCAATCCCGTTCATTGAAATTTGTCCCAAACTTCTCCAAAATTATGATTTTACCTGAAATTGCACTTTAAACACGAAATACCCTTGAAATGACATTTGTGGATTAAATAATCAAATAAACGCAATTTTCACACAAATATCAACATTTAAATCATAACAAAAATGTAATAATTTGACTCTTATCACTTTTTCTCTAGGTTAAACCTTGGAAGAGAGTAATTCATTATGGAATAAAATAAAAGTTAGCACTATGCTACATTAGGTCATTCTGAATTGTAAAAAGAATTGGTGATTGATGAGCAAAACCGGCATCGCCAATCCTACCAATACTTTGGTTTTATATTTATAAAACTCTCACAAGTGCACAAATCATTTCATATAAAATGATAAGTATACTCCCAAAGTCAATCTAAGGAAGTAATATATGTGGTTTTTAATTTATTATTCAAAATTTTAAAAACAAAATTAAATCATAAACATCGTGTCACAATATTTGAGTTTTTGTGTTTCTAATCTAATAACATAAAAATAAACATAGATACAGATTCAATAAAGATTTATGCAAATCTTATCTTTTATAATAGTGGAGTATTTATGGATATAATAACTAAGTTAATTATGTTTGCTCATATTATTTAGATTTTTAAAGATATAAATTGATATTTATTGATTCTCTCTCTTTTTTATATGAATACCACCTTTGGTGGGGTTAGATATTCTTTGTTGACTAAACAAATCAATTAACACCTATTGGTGGGGTTGATAACTAATTTGGTTAATTAAATTAATTCCTTTTTCTAAGAGATTGAAAATGAACCATTTAAATGCCTCCTTTGTTGGGGTTAGACAATTTAAACTTTATTCAAGGTGTCCAAATTAAACTTAAGAATTTAATTATCCGAGTACTAACTTTCAAGTTTTAAAACTACTACTAAAAACATGTTGTCAATAAATTTTCAGATAATAGAGCTTCACTCTACCTACTGGGCGATTGTACCAACAAATAAAAGAGTACTACTCTAAATTAGACCAAATAACTAAACCTTAAAATCTAATTTTCAAATTTAAGTTTGTAATGAAAAATAATATATTTCTCTCTAACTTTCTTAATATAAAATCTTGAATAAAAACAAAATCAATTCATTTTAGAGATTTTTACCTATTTAATATTTCGCAAGCATAACAACTTTATTATTATATTATGTTTACAAACAGCCAGTAAAGTTAAATTTAATCACAGACAAATTAAATATAACATATAAGAATAAAACATAAAAAATAACTGTAAAGAAAATAAAATCCTTACAGTACTTTGATGTTATTCCTGTTGCTGAAAAACCTCTAAACGGAATTTGCATTTCCATTTATTGAATCAAAAAGAAATTAAATTACAAAAACATATTTAGTTCTTCTCAAAAAGAGAAGAACTCTAAAACTAAGAAAATCTAACTAAAAAGCTAAAAACTAAGAAATGAAGAGAGAAGAAGATGTTTTTGAGGTGTGTTTTGATATAAAGAGAACGTGGGTATTTATAGGTGAGGAGAGGAAGAAAAAATGGGTGGAAAAATGATTAAAAATGGAGGAAACAAGTATTAGGTGATGATGATGTTAGTTGACGTCAGCTGGTAGGTGGGGCGCGGCGACACACGCGGAATGGAGTAGATGCACGCAGAGGCACGCACGTTGGTCAGCGCTGTTGGGCGGCTACGTACGCGATTTCCTCCTTTTTGACCCATTTTGTTCAATTTTTTCATCTTTTTTTTACTTTCCTCATTTACTTTATGAATATATTTGTGATGTATTGCCTCCGGTATTTTTCTTTGAGTCTTTAAGTTACTTTTTTAAGAAAAAATACTTGAAAAATAATAAAACTATCCGTAATTCCGAAAAGATATATTTATATAAATATATGATAAAATCATATAAATATATATCTTTTTAATCAATTAACGTGCATAAAATCATGGTAATTTTAGTAATTTTTGAACACTCCTCAGTGATGTAGAGTATCAATTGGTTACCTACGAAATTGTCACAAGTTCATAATGATTTTCATGTGTCTACTCTACAAAATATCAAAGAAATCATAATAGTATTCTGGATTGAATATAATTTTCATCATAGGAAGATGCCTTATATGAAGAAAAACCGGGGGCGATAATTGATTTAGAAGTCAAGAACTTGGTAAGAAGCTCAATATTTTTTGTAAAAGTTCAATGGAGACATTATAGTACTGAAGATGTAACTTGGGAGTTAGAGTCTAAAGTTCACTCGAAATATCTTTATTTGTTTCGAGGAATTGTAAATTTTACTATAGAAATTTTATTTAATTGGGTAGAATTTTGAAACCTTGAGAATATATAATAAGTTATAAAATTATCTTAAAATAATTTTTAATAATATTTTAAGATATACAAGCATATAAGGAAATTTCGTGTAAAAAATCCAATCGATCGCAAAAAGTTGAGAAATTTTTATATAGCTCACCAAGGCCTAGTCGGCTGGCCAATGATCGACGAGGGGTCAACGAGCCATTATAAGAATCACTCGGTCTCATCATGGTCTCGTCGAGGTCTCGTCGGGGCAGCTCGATGAGTCACTAACGAGGATGGTGGCGATCGAGGACCCAATTTGGCTATAAGTATCCACAAAAATCAACCACTTTTCACACCCCAAAATTTATATCCTTTGTTTCTCTCTCTAATATTCTCTCTCTAAGATATTTTTGTTATCGGTACATTTCTTAGCACATTTCAAAAATAAAATATCTAGGGGTTTGGGTTCTGAAAAATAGAGTGTTGGGACAAAAAATTATTAATTTTTATTACATCTCAAAAAGTTAAAATTCTTTGTTTAAATGTTAATTTTTCTTTACGTAAATTAATTTAGATTATCACTAACTCTTGAACAAATATGATTGTATTTACTTTCCACTAAAATGGAAAAGTTAGTAGTAGGCTTAGGTACATTATCATACAAGTTTTCAGATAGGAGTTTCTTATTGCAACTTTTTATTCATACATTATTTTTATAAAAATGTCATGCATTATACATTACAAATAAAGAAAAATGGATGTCATAATTTTGATGAGAAATGTTATAAATATTGTTATAATGAAATACTCGTTATAGATACTTTTATACACATACATGAAAATTTTTATATGAAACAAGTATTAAAAATATTACACATGGAATCCAAGATTTTATAAATTTTTTTGGGAAATGTTATACCTGTATATATATCTTATAGAATATGGTACTCATGAGCTACTAGTTGTAGTGGACTATTTTTGATGGATTATAGGTACACATTGTACTGTATGCATAGATAAATTACGGCTCAATATATTTGAGGTTATGCACTAATTTTTGAACATATTGTATACAAATTTTGTTACATTTATCTTTGTAGCAACAAAAAAGAAGGAACAAAATGACTATGTTCCTGCGTTCCATTTCCGTGTAAATAAACATGTCATTACTATGCTATATGTACAGGGCAATAAATCTATCCTTTTTCTATTTAACTTACATCTTATGAACACACATCAATTAATTGCATATAAAATAAAATAAAAAAATTATTTTTTATTTTTTAATTAAAAAATCTATATAAATACTTTTTTCCTTTTATTACATGAAGGCCGTAGCCGACATACTTTGGAGGTATAAGAGAACATCCTAACTAGGTTATCACTCTCATATCTAACCCATTAACTAACACTATTAAATTGATAAAAAAGATAATATAAATCAAAACTCCATAAAACCTATAATTAGGTATGCATTTATGTTAGCATTCTAAAAAACAGAAACGTTAGCGAATGATGGGGAATTCCATCACCATATTGATGTACAGATACTAGGTGTCCTATAAGGTATACAATTTGCTATAGGGTTCTCTATATATATGAAAAAAATGAAAATTCATATGAACAAGCCGTTTTAAATATACACATTTTGATAGAATTCGATCCTAGAACTTCCAAACCATATTAATGACAAATATCATATAAGTTATTAACTCAATGGTACCTAAAAATGTATCATTTAGCTTTTGTATGGGACACATAAGTTATTAGAAATTTTAAATTGTGACACTTTAATCGTATAACTATATAATTATATGATTAAATTTTTCATTTTATTTATAATTACATGATTAAAATGTATCTTCTTTACTATAGAAAATGAATACTTTAGTCACAATAGTCACATAACTTCATAGTTGAAGTAATGTGACTAAAGTATCCTAATTTAAAATTTATAGTGACTTATGTCTCCTATACAAAGGCTACATGATCAAAATATCTTAACGACATAAAATAAGTTACTCCCAAAAAATGGCCCAATTCTCCCCACGAGAGAGAGAAAAAAGAAAAGGAGAGTTACTATGAAAACGTGTGTATAAAAAATGACTTAGATTTTTTGGTGGAAAACCCAATGGAATAGTCACTCACACTAATCACAATATATATTTAGCTTTGGATATGAATAATGCCATAGTTTTTGACCTTTAAGTCTCTGCTAAAGTTGTCTTTATAGAAAGGGATGAAAAAGTGGTAATAGATGCTCTACTATTTAAAAACTAGAACCAAGATTCTAAATAAAGCAAAGAGGTGCTAAATTATGGAAATATTTTTTATTATATCCATTAGATGAATTCCAAGAGAGTTGAACGAGAGAATTCATGGCTTTATCTAGTAGACAATTCTTAAAACTTGTGAGGATTACATAGATATCAACCTATTACTTTCAAACTTGATAGGGCTTTTCCCATCAAACACTCTAAGATAGACTTCTCTATCTTACCTCTTAGAACAAGAAAACATTTAATAACCTTGATAGAAGAATAATAATGCAATTTATAATTCTTCAATAATAGTTGCACATGCTCATTGCCCAAACATATAAGGCAATTTCTTTCGCCTTTCTTATTGTTTGGATATTCAGACCGACCCAGTGCTTGACCTATGCAAGTCGCTCTTGCCAAGCCACCAACTCGAGATGGAAGGAAAAACACCCTAGATGTCCTACCTATAGGACATCCTCAAGCTCAATGATAGCCCAAGCTCAATGATCAGCCCGAGTTTAATAACCAACCCAACCTTAACGATCAACTCGAGATGGGGTCGATCTCAACCCCTAATATGTTGTACTTTTTGTCAATTATACCTCAATGATATATAAATATGTATACTCATTATGTAATTGACACTTATATAGGTAATGTTCTATAAATATATGGACCTTCTATGAGATCCATATAGTCATCCAATCAGCTTAACTTCTCTCTAAGTTTTCTCTCTGTAAACTATATCAATCCCAAACATTTTAGCACCGAGAGCTTAGATTATTGGGCCGAGCTTAAGTTTCTGACCTCATACTTCTTGGGATTTTACTCTGAGTCTTGAGAGGAGCTTAAGAAATCTATCATGCTTTGTTAAAAAAATTGCACCTAAGATGCAAGCCATTCTACATACATCAATATGGTGGGAACTCATGCTAGTAGATGTTCAAAATTGGCTAAAAAGGGAATGATAGCAGCTCAGGAAGACACAATACCACCCCTCGATAAGGTTAGGATAGAAGAGAACCTGCACCACCAGGAGATGGCTCACCAGCTCTTGGAATTGAGAAAGGAGCTCGAGGAAACTAGAAGAGAAACACATGGCATTACCCTCCCAATCAAGGGGAAGGGTCCTAGATGACCAAGCAGTAGATCCAATTTTCAACATCATAGTAGGACAGGGCTAGCTCGAGCCACACCATACATAGCAAGAGAATGGAAGGAACCACTTTTCTAGCTCGGTGAGACCAAGTAAGGAATAATGGATTCAAGAAAGGAAGAACTGGGAAGCACGATTTCAAGCATTGGAGGAAGCCAATAAGAAGAAAAACCTAGCCATGAAGATAGCTCAGGAGAAAAACAAGAAGGGTAAAGCTCCTTATGAGGTAGACAAAGATTGTGAACAATTCTGTATCACTCCCTTTTTCTGATAATATAGAAAATGACAAACCACTAGCCATGTTCAATGCCCTCAAATGCCCTGATTATTTTGGCATGAAGGACCCGATGATGCATATACAATACTTTAAAATAGCCATGGCTCTCATGAGCTTGACACAGGGAAAAAGAGATTTATGATTTGCAAGCTATTCGTAACCATTCTCTATGAGGGTGCCCAAAAATGGTTCAAAAACTTGGCACCCCAATCCATAACCTCTTTTTCATAGTTCACCTGACTCTTTATTACAAACTATGTTTGTAACAAACCCTTGAGGAAAGAACCACACCACCTTTTCTCCATCGTCCAAGAGAAAAGGAGAATCCACATAGGAGTACGTGAAATGGTTCCGCAATGAAAAATTGGAAATATTTTATTATCATAACTTTATAACTATAGAAGCATTCTGGAAAGGTCTCCCAAAGAACTATGACCTATTTATAGAATTAACCAAGACAATGCCTCGCACTTTGGAAGAAGCTTATGGAGAGGCTAGAAAGTTCATCAACTTGGAGAGAGAGTTAGGCCCAGTCAAAGATCAACAAACTAATATGAAGGAATTCCCCCACAAAGAGAAGAATAGGATAAGCCCAAAGAGGGCACATCAAAAGAGCAAGAATAAATGTTTTACACCAAATAGCAGGTAGGTTAGACAATGGTAAAGAAACAGAGGACCTTGAGGGAGGCCACTTTCTCCCTTCAAAGGTCCTCGCTTAAGAGTACATCTAACCTAAGTAGTGATGAGAATGGAGGAGGAAACTAATGTAAGGTGGTCACCCAAGATGAAATCCCTACTTAAAGACACATCTAAGTGGTGTGCCTTCCATAAAGATGTGAGCCACAATACAAAAGACTACTGACACCTCAAGAAATAGATAGAGTAGTAATTAGCAAAGGGATATCTGAAGAACCTCATTACAGAAAATGGAGATTAGAGAAATCACCAAAATAGGTAAGAGGTGCCAAAAACAACAAACCTAACTATTAGCAAAAAAGAGCCCTCCAAAGAAACTAATATCAAAACAATACATAACATACATGGAAGACCAGGGGTTAGCAGAAACTCCAATATCTCGTGCAAAATATTTGCTATAAAGTTGCACAATGCACCCCCATGTATACACCTTAGACAACAAAAGACCTATCATTGAAATCATTTTCAGTGAGAAGGACAAGATCTTGTCTCACCATGAGGACTCTCTGGTGATCACCTTGAGGATTAGATCTTGTGACATTTGTAGAATAATGATTCATATGAGGACTTCGGTAGACCTTCTTTTTATGACCATTGTAAGAGCTCTAGGTATAACAGACCCTGACATTGTCAAGACAACAATTCCTCTCGTAGGGTTCAACAACCGTACTACCTATGCCAAAGGAATGGTAGTGCTGGCTATTATGGAAAAAAGAGTGATAATAATGACCACTTTCGTAATCATCAATGTCCCAGCTCACTACAACACCATCTTTGGAAGACCTTGGATACATAATATGAAGGCAATCCCATCCACCCTCTACCAAGTAATCAAGTTTCCCACTAATGAACGGAAAAAAAGAGATTAGCGGAGACAAGAAGAAGGCCAGATGTTGCTATAACACTACTATGAAGGAAGTGGCCCGCAATAGCAATTACCGAGAGGTCCCCCTCAGAGGCAGCTAGGGACCTAAGGCCTTATAAAATCAATCAACCTAAAAGAAGTAAAGAACCTCCCCATAGAGGTAAAAGGCAAGAGCCAACCCTTAAAATTAGGTGAAGATTTGACAATGGAGCTAGAGGCATAACTCTCACAGTTCCTCAGGGATAACTCAGATATTTTTGCATGGACTCCAATTGACATGCCCGAAATTGATCCAAAAGTCATATCGCACCGACTAAACATCGATCTAAAAACTAGACCCATACAACAATGAAAAAGAAAATTTCTAAGAGAAAAGAATGAGGTCGTCAAACACCAGGTGGTTGCTCTTAAAGAAGTAGGGGTCATAAAGGAGGTCAACTATCCCTCATGGCTATCAAATGTGGTCGTCATCAAGAAATCATATGGGTTATTTCATTTGTGTGTCAGTTTTACTGATTTAAATGAGGCATGTCCCAAGGATTGCTTACCACCTCCAAGTATTAATCAATTGGTAAACGCCTTCTCTAGCTTTGGGATGATGAGTTTCTTGGATGCATACTCAAGGTACCATCATATTAGAATGCGCCTAGAAGACGAGGACAAAACATCTTTTATCACAGAAGAGGGAACATTCTGTTATAAAAGGATGCCATTTGGATTGAAGAATTTGGGTGCCACATATCAACCTCAAGTCAACAAAATATTTGAAGAACAGTTGGGGAAGAACCTAGAGGCCTATATGGATGATATGGTAGTTAAGTCAGCTCACTCATAGACCACTTTACAGACCTAGAGAAAGTATTCTTGGTAATCTAAAAATATGGTATGAGGCTCAACCCAAAAAAATGCATATTTGGTGTTGCTATAGGAAATATTTTAAGGTATCTTGTCTCAGCCAGAAGGATTGAGGCCAATCTAGACAAAATACAGGCCTTGATAAACATGAAGCCACCTTTTAGACTTAAGGGAATTTAGTAATTAAATAGAATAATAGTAGCATTGAACAGGTTCATTTCTAAATGTACTTATAAATGTCTACCCTTCTTTAAAATGTTGAAAAAGGCACATCAATATTTTGGGACAAGAGTTGTGATGGAGCCTTTGAAGAAATCAAGAAGTACTTAAGTAACCCCATGTCTTAGCTAGCCCTCATCCTATTGAGGTTCTTTATTTGTATTTGGCTATGAATTTCTATACATGCAATGTTGTATTCCTAGTTGAGAGAAATAAAGTTCAGCATAATGTCTACTATGTCAGCTAGGTTCTGACGGATGCCTAGAGAAAGTATCCAACCATTGAGAAATTAGCATTTTCCCTTAAAGTTAATGCATGAAAGCTCAGACACTACTTTTCCTCAAACACCCTTGTGGTACTCACTTCTCACCCATTCAAGAATGTCTTGATAAGACCAAATGTAATAGGGAGGCTGGCACAAATAGCCATAGAATTGGGGGAGTACAACATTAAATACATGGCTAGATCAACCATCAAAGGGAAAATGATCACCGAGTTTGTGGCTAAGTTTAGTGAAAAGCGAAAGGTTGTTTTCAACAAAGAGCAAAAGAGGATATATGGGGTAGATAAAAAAGGGAAATTTTGAAGTTGTTTGTTGATGGAGCATAGAACTTTAACGGTGCAGGGTTAGGGGTAGTCTTAGTAGATCCCAACAACAACTGTTTTAAGTATGCAGTTAGACTTGATTTCCAAGTAACCAACAATGTTGTAGAATATAAGGTGGCGATATTTGGGGGAATGATCGCTAATAAGATGAGAGTAGATAAGGTCACTCTACATAGCGATTCACGGCTAGTGGTCAACCAGTTCTTGGGGTCATTTGAAGATAGTGGAGAAAAAATAAAGGTTACTTGGAGAGGTTAAAGAAGGAGTGCTCTAAATTCTCTAAGTTTGAGATCAAGCATATAGCTCGAAAGGATAATGGTCATGCCGATGCCTGAGCCACTTTGGCATCAGTACAAGAGGCCAACCACAATCGAGTAGTATCAATAACAATCTTATCATAAGCGTCCTTGGAAGAGGCTGAATGAATAGTTGGATGCGTAGACTCGCACTATCCCATAGTACACCCTAATTTATAACTTCTTGGAAAGGGAGAAGCTACCAGAGGATAGCAGGTCTGCACAAGAAATCAAATCTAAGGCAAGTCAGTATATGATACAAACAGGGAAATTATATCATAAAAGTCCACTCAACCCAAGGCTCTTGTGTGTAACTAAAGATGGATATGAAAGATTAATGTATGAAGCACATGAAAGGGACTCTGGTTTATATTCAGGGGGAGGAAATCATGGCAAAGAATCATGAGACAGGGCTATTATTGGCCCACTATGTTGGAAGATTGCACAAATTACACCTAGACATGCAACAAATGTCAAAGGTTTTCCCTTTTGTAACACTCCCCCCCCCCCCCCTCCAAAAAAAATACCATAAAGGGTGTGGTGAGTCCTTGGCCCTTTTATAAGTGGAGGCTTGACATAGTAAGAACCTTACCTTTAGGACAAGGTCAAAAGAAGTTTCTACTGGTGGCTACTGACTACTTTTCAAAATGGATCGATGTAGAACCCCTAGGTAGATTACGAGAGGAAGAAGTGATTCAATTTATATGGAAATCCATAATTTTCCATTTCAGCCTACCCAGATAACTCGTCACAGATAATAGGAGATAATTCATAGGTTGAAATATCACAGAATTTGCCCTCAAGTACAAAATTAAGATGTGCCACTCCACGCCATACTATCCTCAAGCCAATGGTCAAGCGGAATCCTCCAACAAGCTCACCATAAGATTATTAAAAAAAGATTGGAAAGCACAAAAGGAAGGTAGGTGCAAGAGTTTTCTGGAAAATTGTGGGCCATCTAAACTAGTCCTCGAGGAAGCACTAACGAGACCAATTTTTCCCTAGTATATGGGACAAAGGTAGTAATACCAACTGAAGTCACGATACCCACTACCAAATTGGTTTTAATGGAGGAACAAAATGACGTAATCAGAGCACAAAAACTGATCCTCAAGGAAGAGAAAAGAAATGAAGCCCTAAGAATGATGACCGAGCAAAAAAGGAGAATATCATATTATTACACACAAGACCGTGCGCTTCAAAGAATTTTCTAGCAGTGATTGGGTTCTCAAGGGGATCTTCACCAATAAGAAAGAATGGATGGTTGGAAAATTGGGCACTAATTGGAAGGACCTTTTCAAATAATTTAAATAACACTAGGAGGGGTCTACTTACTAAAAAAGGTAGAAGGAACTGAAGAGGGAAAGAGTTGGAATGCCAAGCACTTAAAGAAATATCACTTATAATGTATAAAAAGTCACCATTTATATGTAATATTGACACAGACATATCAATGGAACTACATCACCCTATACAAATGGGTATTTTTCATAAGTCTCCCACTATTTTATGTCATAGGCTAATCACCTCGGTTAAGAACCAGGTAAAGTATCCTGGCATTTGCATAAGGTCACAAGTTTTCCACCTCGGTTAGGAACTAGGTCAATGCTCTAACATTGAAGGGAAATGAGCACCTCGGTTAAGAACCAGGTAGGGCATTCTCTCCCACCAATTTGAAGTCATAGGTTGATCACCTTGGTTAAGAACCAGGTAGAGCACTTTGGCACTTGTATAAGGTCATGAGTTGTCCACCTCGATCAGGAACCAGATAAGGCTCTCTCTCCCACCAATTTGAGCCACAGGCTGATCACCTCAGTTAAGAACTAGGTATAATGCCCTGTCACTTGAATAAGGTCACGAGTTGTCCACCTCGATCAGGAACCAAGTAAGGCTCTTTCTCCCACCAATTTGAGCCACAGGCTAATCAACTCGATTGAGAACTAGGTAGAGTACCCTAATAAGAGTAAAGGTTGATCTAACCACTTTGGTCAACAACTAGGTCACATTATATAATATATAAGAATCTTTGGATATTTATAAATAGAAGTACACGCACAATGTCAGGGCATCACAAGTACATGCCATCCAAAATGTTTTCATTATTTAAAAATTACAAATTTATGGATATTTATTAATAGAAAGCTTGCCCTTCTTAGAAGGCCAAAATATCTTTAAATGATTGAACACACGACCAGTATCTGGATCATCAGTTTCTTCAACTAAAGGAAATAGCTCGGCCTGAATCTTTATAATTTTATTTTGTGCATAAGTCATGGGCTTAGGGTAAGCTATCATCATCGCGAGTAGTCATCGCTCTAATTCTTCAATAACCTTCATCACCTTAAGGAAGACTCTTTCAGATTGCTTCATATAGAAGCTCGCCCAATATGATTCCTTATCTACAAGTATGGACATACTAGCCAAGGTCCTCTTTTCTCGAGATTGAGTTTGGATTAACTGTTCCTTGCAAGAAGCGAGCTCATACTTGGTCTCT
This sequence comes from Hippophae gyantsensis, assembly GCA_030763125.1. Taxonomy (NCBI): domain Eukaryota; kingdom Viridiplantae; phylum Streptophyta; class Magnoliopsida; order Rosales; family Elaeagnaceae; genus Hippophae; species Hippophae gyantsensis. Next base: position 52,614,447 of record CM061031.1, on the reverse strand, counting down.
TTTACATTACACTCAAGTTTAACCACCTCAGCTTTGAGCACCCTAACCTCGTCCTTAAGCCTGCCATTTTCAATACGTAAAGCTCAAATTGAGCACCTACTAGTTCGATCAAAATCTATAAAATACGACCAAAAAAGTTGGAAGAATTGATAGAAATCCATAAATGTATGGATTAAACAAGTGTTCTCAACCCCTTTTTATATGAGATGAAGGTTGATAAAAAAAATTTAATGACCCAAGTTCCCAAAAAACAAGTGGGTAGGTCAACATCATAAATACACAATAAAAGAGACAAACTAATTTTCCGTTAATAAATAAAGTTTATCTTTCCATTTGATTTTTTCATTTAACATTCTTACAAGTTTGAGATCGCGACTATAAGAACAGGAGTGGCATTGCGCTCGAAAAAAAATGGGATGAAGTCATTAAAATTCAATAATCATCTACCTCTACCCCCGCGACCTCAGGGCCGTTCTTACCATTAAATAAGCCCAAGCCTTCTCATTCTTCCTTCTCCATAGAAGGAACCTGCATACATGGCAGAGTGACCAGGATGTCTAGAATGCAATAATAATACTCGCCCAAATCCTTCTACTTGGCATCTATCTTAAAGGTTTCCATGGCCAACTCGTTCGCCCTCTGTACGCTCAACTCGTACGCCCTCCTCAAAACTCCTAAGAGCCTCCCCGACCTTAGTAAGGCGTTGGGCATACTCATTCAGCTAAGCGTGGTCATTTTTAGCTTTTCCTCCTTATTAATTGCCTCACCTTCCCACTTAGCTGCTCTTGCCAGCAGAATAGTGTATTTTGAACGCGTAGATGCATAGCTCTTCTTCTTCTGCACCATCTCATCTTTCCAAAAATTCACGCTGTGAACCTTATCAAATTCATAAAGGAGCATCAACTAAAACAAACAAAAGGTTAAGATAATAAGTCTTGAGCTCACACTTTATATACGCTAATTAACAAATAAAAACAAAATATGAGATAACCCACCTGACACATCTGGCGACGGATGTCCTCACTAGAGTCTATACCCTCACAAATAGCCTTGAGCTGCTTCTTGTATAATGCAGCAGAAAGGTGGCTTATACAATGATCGAGGTGCTCTAATGCCAAGCCCTGATTCAAGACTATTCCCTTCGCATCAGTAGTAAGATCATTAAGGATGGCCTTCCTCTTCCTTGAATCCCTTACAAGATCCTCAGATTCTTTAGAACCCAAGAAAGGAGTTGGAGCCATGTGATGTTCTCGTAAGGGTGATAAGGGCAAGCAAACATTCAAAGGCTTTGGGTTGAGGTTAGGTTCGTCGACCACCACCTTTTTCTTCTTCTTCTTTAGCAAAGAAGGGTGATCTTCATGAGAAGACTTTCCCCTTTTTATTTCCCCTAGAAGAACCCCTTCTAAGAGCCAAAGTTGTACCCTTACGAGTACGAAATTACTCTTCATATGAGAAAAGAGTTTAGTAACGATAAAATACATAGGATCTGTAAAATAAGAGTAAAGGATGCCACGTTAGTCACGTCACGTTAATAAAAAAATGGGGAAGGGCAAGTCATAGGAATAATTCACCATCATTAGCCACCACCTCAAATCGATCCCCGAATTCTATAGGAAGATTTTTGCATTTACGAGAAGCCTAAGGTTTACGATTGATCCTTAAAGGAGGTCTATCACACCATGCCTCATCAACCCATACCCAAAAAAGCATGGGGTGTTCAACAAGGTCCTCTAATTGGTCTTTTCAAGAAGGTAGTTTTGGATATCAACCAACCTTTGCTTTGTGCCAACACTCAAGGTTGTGATTAAGGAAGCCATATTCCTTATTATGACCTTAATGTCGTTCCAGACTTCCTTATCAACCTAGTGTCACTGGTAGGAAACTCCCACCAACCTGAAACATAGAAAAAGTACTCTTTCCAGTTTTTCTCATTTTCAAGAAGTGACATGTTCATCCCCCGATCTTGCTTCACCAATATATATACCCTTCTAGGATCTGTGGGGTTCTACTTCAGAACATAGGCCTCGTTAAACTCAGCCATCTCTAAATCCACTTCGAATTCTTGGAAGATCAACACCAGGCAGAGCAGATACTTCTATCCATTAGGCATCAACTGCTCTGGCACGAGCTATGTCCTAATCAAGAATCTCCTAATGAATGGGTACAGGGGGAACCTTAACCCCAATCAAAAGGCCTTTTCATGAAAGACAGTCCAACCAGATAGAGGTTGATCACTATCACAAGCTCCCTCTAGAGAAATCATTATATGAACTGAGGACGGGATGTTATAGGTTTTTCTTAATCTCTCTTCATCCTGAGACACCAACTCATAAGTCTTAGACACAGCCAACCAACCCTTCGTATGAGCTATGGGTTCCCCATATCCTATATTCCTCATTTTCTTCCTCCATGTCCTAACCACTGAGACTTAAGTTTGAGGCATGCTCAATCTAACAGTAGGAGTGGTCTGAGGATGAGAGGTAGATGTAGAAGACTAAGGCAGAGATCGGCTCTCCTCACTGGAAGAGCTCGAGTTAGAAGGCCTCGAGTTGCCACTATCACTAGAATATTAGAGGTTTTCTAAGGAGCCCGAGCTAAAGGCCGAGGTCTCTTCTCTATGCATTTAGGTAAAGCTACAAAAACATAAAAGTAAAAGGAAACCTAATGGGTAAGATATTAGAAGAATAGGTTACCTAGGGTCGAGTTTGAAAATTAAAAAAAATGATCTTTAAAAACCGACCTAAAAATAAAGTAGAAAATCGTTAGGTTCTTGACGCTTGAGCTCTAAAAACATGAACAGAGAAAACTACAGTTTGAGCTGAATATCACCTAACTGAAAACTTTTTACAAACTCGAAGTGATGCGACAGAGCATTTTTTTCACTATTTCTCAATTGCGTAGGTAATGATGATAAGTCCCAGCTCAAGCATCCTTTTATATAGAGACACTTGGTTTCTCTCTCCAATCAAGTGACACATTTATTAGAGAAGTTGAACAGTTCGTATTCCATGCGTGGTAATTACTCTTCTACCTTATAGAGTAGTATGACTAGATGTTTAGATATCCAGACTGACCCGGTGCCCGACCCACGCAAGCTGTTCAAGCCAAGTCACCAACCCGAGATGGAAGGCAAAGCACCCCAAATGTCCTGCCCATAGGACAGCCCCGAGCTCAATTATCAGCTAGAGCTCAATAATCAACCTGACTTCAATGATCAGCCCGAGTTTAATGAGTAGCCCAAGTATAGTGATCAACCCGAGTTAGGGTTGACCTCAACCCTTGATATGTTGTACTTTATACCAATTATACCCCTCTGACATTTAAATATGTGTACTCATTATGTAATTGATACCCGTTTAAGTAATGTTATATAAATATATGGATCTCCTATGAGATCCACACATTCAACTAATCGGTTTAACTTTTCTATAAGTTTTTTCTCTCTAAACCAAATCAATCCTAAATAGTTATGCTTTTTTTCCTGTTTGTTTTTGAAAAATACTCACACGATCCTTTATTTATTACAACAATGACATTTATATTCTTTACTTATGGTTTATAACATTTTAGTCATATTATTATGAAAAAGTAACCGTACAAGGACAAAAGTAAATTTTTTTAATTATATTATATAGAAACTGATATAACTTAAATAAATTATATTTAAAAGAATCAAAGAAAAAATTATTTTTTATTGTGTAATTACTTTTTAATGACAATATGACTAAACTGTTATAAAAATAAATACAAGGCTTAAGTGTCACTTTTAAAATAAATATAATACTAAAATAACTATCTTTTGTAACCTCATTATTAAGATCTAAAAAATAAGAAATTATTTATTGTTGTAATGATATTGTTGACATGATATTCGAATCTAATGAAATATTTAGACTGTATTTAATAACGATTATGATTTATAATTTATAATTTATAATTAAATAATTAATTTTTTTTAATTTTAATTTTTTTAAAAAAATAATCATCAATATATTAAATAACAATTTAGATTTTATGATTTTAAAGGAAAAAAATCAAAAAATTATTCACTAATTATTCAATAACACTTTGTTTTTTGGTTTTTTGTAACAAATAAATTTCTTACAATATTTAACATACAAAAATCATGAAACTTCATTTACTCTAGAAAAAGGTTTGATGAAAATGAGAAAAATCTAAAATAAAAAATATGATTTAAAAATCTTCTTTTTAAAGATTTATAAATCATTATTGCATATTTTTTTAGTGAATCCTTGAAAATATAAAAATCGTAATCAAACATACCAAATTAAAAAATCACAAATTATAAATCAAAAATCAAAATCAAAATCATTATTAATATAGATATTCTTAGAAAAATTCATTTTTATTTTTACATACAAAAAGAACTAGTAAAGAATCTCGTTGGTTTAGGTATACATATCATGTAGCAACCAACATCATCTCAACAAATAATGGCATTACATTCACAACCATGGATATTATTACTCAAACTTTGTAGTAAGCTTCCTAGCACTTAGCCCACGGTCTAAATATCAGAAGGCCAAGCTTCAATTCTATAAGAGAGAAGGAACCAAGAAAAGTATTCAGGATCCATCCATCAAAGTTCAATAAGGAAAAGTTCCTGTCATTTGTATATGGTCAAGGGTCTTCCGGAGACCATATCTCTCAACTGCAAATCGGCCAGCTCTAAATCCATCGCCATAAACTGGAGACATATCTGATTCAATCTGGTCTTTAAAGAATACACCAAGTTTCCTGTCAAATTGTGATCTCATTTTCCCTTTCGACAAAGTTGAAGCCGATGCTGAGGTTGATGGACCATTGCCACCTGATCCAGACACCATCTCAGCACTCAGCCACATATGAGCCACAACCTGACATATACCTTCTTCAACATCTAGACTGAGAGGCCGGTAACCTTCAACGACAACAATTAAAAAAAAAATCTCGATGACTTGAGGAACAACAATCAACAATACTGAATTCTAAGCATTAAAAAAGTAAAATTTAAAGCTTTCTTGTTAATTTAACGAAAATGAAAACCTAAGTATAATTTGTTTTTGGACCAAGTTTAAGGATATGTTTGTTTCTAGTTTTGGGAACCTGTAAAAGCGCTTCTGACAATAAAAAAAAAACACATTTGGAACAAAGATGAGACAATTTGTCAGAAGCATATTTTGTGTTTGTTGATAGAAACACATATCCTAAAACTGTTTTTTTAACAGCTTTTAACATAATTACAAGCAAAGACCTTAAGTCTTCATATTTTAAACATGAAGAGAAACAAGAAAATAAATTAACCATTGTCTATTGCTCCCTTAACAAAGAGAGATTCAGAAAGAATGAAAAAAGAAAGAAAAAATAAATCCAGTACCTTGAAGCCGCAGCCATGCATGCATCATCTCATGAGTAAGGATTGACCCAGTGAGCAACCTCCAAATAAAATTTTCAGTTAATCAGTCTACAGCAAAAATAAATTTTACAAAGCTAATTAGCCTCTTATGTCTGAAAGTAAATAACTTCTGGCAGAAAGGTGAGGAACAAGGGCCAAAAGGCTCTTCAGATTTGGTGACCCTTCACTGATATTTCATATGATGACTCCTTGTTGTCTGAGAGTATAACTTATAAATACATGTAATTAGTTTACTGTCCAAAACTTTGTTCTCTAGGGTTTATGTTTTGCGTGTTTGTGTTTTTAGACCAAATTCACATATATTATTTGATATTATAAAACATTTACCTTATTTTTAGTCAAGTTATTCATTCATAATGGCAAGAAAAACCAATACATTTACAAACATAAAAGAATTAGCAATTAATTCTTACTAAAAAAAATTCTATCAATTCATATCATGTTCGTGCTTTGATTATGGCCCAATTGCCACCCTATATGTTGCTGTTAAAGCACCAAGGCCTGAGAAGAAGCAATACCTAGGAAGACCATACAAAATCAGAATCGCAGTAACATCACAGCGACGGGTTAATTTGTAAGGTTCGGTTATCATGTCCATGGCTCTGTTTCCGGTATTTAAACTTGGGTGCCTTGAAACCTGAAAATTTTCAGATTACTATAAAATAAGTTAAAGGAATACTAAAAATTATCTTAAAAACATAGTAAGCAAGAAATACAAAGGATATATTAAACTCTTACAGTGCTAATTGTTTGTTCCTCAGAAAGGCAGAGGCCTCTGATCTCAGGCAAGTGATGATGGCCCTGCCCATTAACAAAATGACAGAGCATACTAAAGCTCAAGAACAATAAGAGCTTAACAATAAACAATAAATTATGACATTCAGACGTTTATGCTACATGCAATGTGTCACATCTAAACTTATAACCCTAAAAAGGGTGAAGATTCGTTTACTACTCAAACATTCATTTTCCATTCAATTTGCTACTATTGCTTTTTTCTATTTATTTTGGTACTCAAACTTCAAATGTGATTTGATCTACTACTTTTGCAAACAAAATTTAAAAAAGTAACATAACTTACCTAATGATAAAGGTACTAAATGAATAAAATCGGGAAGTTTAAATACCAAATTGAATAATAAAAAAATCTGCCGAGTAGTAAATTGAATTAAAAATGAAAGTTTGGGTAGTATATATATATATATATATTATCTCTTACATGGACGCGGCAGTTTGCTCCCACACCTGTGTCAACACAACATTAAATTGACACGGGGGTGGAATTTTTGTCAGACTACTGTTAGGGCATCCCTAGTCCATAATACAATTTGAGCTCTCTTTTTTTTCTTTGAGCTCTGACCTAAAACAAAAGAGTACAGCCCACCTTTATTAACCCTGCGAAACCTATGCAATATTTTTACAACTTTTAGCACATGTAATATATCTAAAAAAAATATTACTTATTTTTTACTAAATAAGAGAACAATATTTTAATCAACGCCTTTAAATATACACTTCTTTTAATTTTGATATTATCAAGAAAAATTCACTTTAAAAAATTTTATTGTAAAAATAATATTCTAATAATTATGCTTAATAATCTAAATTTTAATTCTTAAAAATATAAAAATTACGAGTCTGAACTCTGGATGCATACCAGTACGGCTGTACCCTACAAACGAGTCCATGCGACATAGGAAATTATAAAACAGTATACTTTTAGTCTCAGAACATTGATGTTTAAATCTGTGTTATACTCTTGGAAAATATCAAAATATATTTTTATGATGGATAGGAAACTTAAATTGGTTTACACTGTGTCCTTACACTTTTTTCCCCCTCTCTGGCTTCATTCAATGCTGGTCTTTCAACTAAGAGTAATGGAACTTGCTGCTCAATTTTCATATTCAAAACTTCATAGAACTCTTGTATTTCATGATAAAGGGACTGGCATTCACTCGTATCCATGATTGCAGAATCAAGACACTCTAGGCAGAGCTTTCGACCATCATTGAGTGTAACATATCGAGTACCTTGTGGCTGAATAAAATGAGCACACACATCATGGTTTCAACTATTTTGTCAAACAGTACATACGTCTATTGGTTGGAGACATAATATAAACTGACCTCCATTCTCTCACAGCAGCAGCAGCGAGAAGTACCATCATTTTCATGATAAGGGCAGTACTTTTGGTTCCAAAAAGGATGTTCCCTATATTCAATAAGACCAGTAGGGTTCGTTGGAATCTGTCAAAACATTTATATTATAGAAAACCAACACCATCTGACAATCTTGATACATTCAAAAGAAAACTATGCTTGTATGTTTTCAAGTTCATAACATGACCTTCAACCCAAATTGAAACATTATGCGCTCTCTAGTCCACACAAATACATTGAATGTCAATATTTTCTTGATAGAAAAACAAATGGCTAAGTAATTACAGTGAATTTATATAACAATAAAAAATTGAAACTTTTTATTTTTGCAGCATGTATACAATGTCAAGAACAAAGATAATCATTATATGAGAATGATCTTTTGTTATGGTGAAATCTCTGTTACAGTTATAGTTCACATAAAATTAGGCTTCCAATTAAGCATGGCTGACAATGATAATTTTCTTTGTTTTCTGCAGCATTTAATGTAACTGTATTGTCAAGAGATCCTAGTAAGACTTACGAAATGCTTGCAAACATCACATTTTGGATGGTGGCTCTCCTTATAACAAGATTTATGGTAAGGGTAGTTCTCAGATGTAGAAAACTGCAAGAAACAGAGTTTCAAATATGAATCATCTAGTGCAATACCCTCGATGAAATAATTTAGAACATATTCAATTGCTCTGACAACTGATATAGAGTAATATTGGTACCTCGTAATCAGATATTGGTAGATTGCAAGCATGACAACGAAAACATTCTGGGTGCCAAACAGCATTCAAGCAATTCAGGTACCGTCCGTAACCAATTTCACTATTGCAACCAGAACAGATCCTACAAAAAAATTAAAAAGATAAAAATGAGGAAACACAATGATAAAATTTCGCACATATATAACCCCTCTAAAAACTCAAAAACTGAAAGTAGAAAGCAAGCCAAAATGGAAAAGAAAAACCACGTGAAACCTTTAAATGCATAAATTAAGATTTGCACAAAGCCATATTTCTCCCTTATTTTTTTCTACTCTTTCTCTTTCTTTTTTATCCATTTATAATATCTAAATGCTGAATAAGTGCTGGCTTCCAGTTCCCTTAAAAGTTGAAATATTATAGCTGGTATGAGGTGACTAATACTTGCTTTTATATTGTGCATTTTATATTTCTAACACTCCATTTCATCATATAAAGAAGATAGGATTACAGGTACAGAATCTTTTGCTCTTAACCATAACCACATCTCCCAGAAAGATTAAGCTAGTACAAGCTGGGCCAACACTGGTTGTTAGATAAGTTTACACTTATAACACTATCCAATTTCCTTCAACATAATAATGAAAATAAATTACATCAAACTCTAAACATTTCACTCATCTTTTAGATAATCATATACCTAGACCCCATAGGGTAGTAAACCGGAGCCGGTTGATATGGATGGTATGAATTACCATAGCCATTTCCATATCGAGGTGGATATGGTTGGTGCCATTTTCCATCTTCGTTTCCATATCTGGGCTGAAATGGTTGATATGAATTACCATTTCCATTTCCATATTGAGGAGGACATGGTTTATGCAAATTATCACTTTCGTTTCCATAGCTGGGCTGAAATGGTTGATATGAATTTCCATTTCCATTTCCATATTGAGGAGGAGATTCTGTATTCAAGCTTTCTTGTAAAGCTCTAGCAAGTCGTTCATCTTCTTCCAAGTGAGAATCAATATCTATCCAATATAAGAAATTACTAGTCCTAATCATTAGATTTTCCATAAAACAGATGTAAAGATTTATAAATAAATATGAATAGCATTTATAAAAACCTCTGCAGCTGAATCACTCACCAAGTGCACTCTTTCCTTTTATATTTTGTTCTATGAGAGATAGCACAATAGCACGCTCTATATCTTCATTCTCATTTTCTGACCATGTCTCCTACATTCCATCCGAGTTTCATATAAAAACTTGTTAGCAAGTTTGAGAACGTTAAAAATCTTATTAGAGAAGCTGAGATTGCAACAGAGGATATCAGAGGAGTTTTTCTTTCATACAAAATGAAAGAAATTCATTTAAAAAAAAATTATCTGCTGAACCTCTTAAGCTATGTTACATGGACCCAGCTGAAAATGTCCACCTCTGACACATGTCTATTCTGACACCTGTATGGACCCAGCTGAAAATGTCCACCTCCGACACATGTCTCTTCTGGCATCTATATGGACCCAGTTGAAAATGTCCACCTCGGACACATGTCTATTCTAACACCTACTTTCCTCATTTTTCTGAAAATTTTTACCAATTTAAAGTGCTGAATACCAAAACCCTGGTTCATATTGCGTTACACGGATTCTTTAGAAAAAATGAAGAATTGATGTAACTGTTAAGTTTATGCCAAGTGAAAAAATACATATATTAGATATTTATTATGTGAAGAATCTAGATATTTATTATGTGAAGAATCTAGATATTTATTATGTGAAGAATCTAGATATTTAGCAGAGCCATCACTCAATTCACCTCCAGTTCTTGACAAGACTGACAAAAACATACCCATCTTACCACACAAGACAATTGAATTTTTAGAGAACAGAAATACTAGGATGTGGATCTAATTACCCCTGAACATGAAGGAGCATAACTATTCAAATCTTCTCCACATTTCTCGTCACAATGCCCATCGGAAAGTTTGTGGCTGGAGCCTTTAAAAATTTTGTTGAGCCAACCCATTATGCAAAAAGTTATTTGCTCATGGTGACTTAAGTTTTTAACTGCAAATGAAGCATCCAATAATGTCAATGAAATTTCACAATAATAAAAATGCTGATAGGAAAGAAGCTCAATTTCATAAAAATCATTTTTCTGTCAAACTGTCAGTAGTTCAGCAGAAGAGAAAAATAGAAATTAAATTCAGATAACTTACGATCGGAAATCTTACCTTCAAACCAAAACACATAACAGATACAAAGATGGAATATATATATACACAGAGAGAGAGAGAGAGAGAGAGAGAGAGGACCTAAAACCAAAACACATAGATACAAGATGAAATCAAAGCAAGATGAAGAAAATTCAATTAAATAAAGCACAATAGGATCTAAAACTACTTCAATCACCTTAAAAGCACAGGACCAACCCGGCATTTTAGCGCCACAAGCATCTCCGACTAGGACATATACATTGAATTCAGAAAGGTAGAAGTTAGAACCATAATAAATACAAATTTAATTGGGAATAGATTCTTCCAGCTAAATATGACAATTAAATTCTTGACATTTAAAGTCTAATTTACAGTTCAAAGAAAAAGGTAGAGATAATCAAATAGTGTGGAGTGACTCACCACTAACAAATCAAAGAACTACGGGAACGGTGGAAGCAGAGCAAACCCAGATCAGATAAGATCCCAAGTCGCTCAAAAGCAACATGTTCAATTTTTTTTTAATAATTTCATAAGAAAACAAAATAAATCGCCTTTTTCATCTTCCTTTGTCATAAATGAATGATATATTTAATAATACGATAAAAGTTGAGAAAAACAAAGACAACCTTAATTCTTTAGATTCAAGCCAGAATCTGCCAGACCAAAAGAAATTTGACACAGATTATGGGAACGAAGAAACAATTAAGTGATTAGATAAACCAAAAGGAAAAAGAAGAAACAAGTAAGAGGAAAACTAAAATCTATTATTCTATATAATATAATTGTACGCCATTTCAAATTCAAAATTAAGAAAACTTATAATTTTCATATATGTTTGTCTTAACCCAAAAGGATCGACGAAGATTTCATCAAACCCAGTTGGGGAAACAGTATTCCTATTGCTTTGAAGGCATATGTAGCCAGTAGAATGAGGGAACCCTCTTAACTCTTCAACGAGAAACCCCGACAATGGTCAACGAGGAAAGCGTAAACGATACTGATCGAATAATATTTAAAATATTAATTAGTGATGAAAATAATTTGGCTAAATTGGGATAATTTTTAAAAATATCTAAAACTTTAAATCATTGCAATATTATTCAAAATGTATAAGATAAGAAAAAAAAACTCAAAAAATGAGGTAAGTACATTTTACATGTATTTTTTCAAGAAAAATAATGGTAATTTTAAGTATGGGTTATATAAAAAAATATATATTGTTTTCTTTTTCATACCCACCCCTCATCTTTTTTTCTCACTAATCATATTTTTTTTCTTTTTTCAACAACCAAACATGATTGTAAATCCAAACAATGAAATACTGACCATTTCCTTAGTTCATTTTCTCTGTATTTTACCCATCTAAGAGAAAGCGTAAGAGATCATTATACCCCCTCAAAAATTACAAGTATCATTTTAATGTTCACACTATTAATAAAATGATAATTTTCCAATTGGATAATTTAAATATGATAGAACTTATTGCAATTTTGATTGTTATATTTATTCACCTTAATTTTATCATGCTGTTTTTACACTGAGCTAAAAACAACACTTATAGATTTTTGATTCCCAACAACAAATCAATCTAGACATTGTTTCACTTGATACATAAAATTTAATAGATAATTAACCTACCATTTTATTTTTATTTAAATTTAAATTTAGAAAAAAAAACAAGTTCTTTCTTCGATCGCCTTTTAATTATATTTATGTAGCTACTTTGCAAGTAAAGGTGAAGAAGAAGGAATGAGATGGTCATGGTTTCTTTGTTTAGTTTTACAATCGTATTTGATTACTAAAAAAAGAAAGAAAATGTGATTAGGGAGAGAAGAGATTAAGGAAAGAGATGGGAAAGATGAATAGTGTTCTATTTTTTTTCTCACAGTTTAGATTTGAAATTATTATATTGTTCCTAATAAAATGCATCTCCAATGCACATTCCTTACTTCTGTTAAAAAAATCGAAGTAAATTAATTTTTGAACATTATTTTCATACTTTATACATTTTTAACATAATTGTAATGATTTAAATATTTTAAATATTTTTGAAAATAACTCAATAGTTTTGGACATAAAACATATTTAATCTAAAATAATTAAAAAAAATTTATTATTTTTAAGTTTAATTACATGATATAATCTCATTTATACATACAAATTTACTTTTAACTCACTCAAAAATATTTTTTCAAAAATATATGTTTTTTTAACATTTTAAGAAAACTAACATGTGTTTTTTCTAATTGATTAAAAATAAAATCACATAAATAAATGAGTTATATATGTACCACAATGTTTTTAATTTTGTATGTACAAAATTATTTTTTATTAATTATAATTTTATTCGACAATAACTATACATTAGTGTAATTAATTATATGATTAAAAAGTTATTTTATTCACTTTTACTATTATATTAACAAAGTTAGTAACGATAATATCATTACTCTTTATATTTAGGTTTAATTGCACAACATAACACATTCATCAATAAAATTTTATTTTTAACCCCTTCACGCGATGCATTTATGTTTTTTCTTATAATATAACAAATATATATTACACATATTTAAAAATATAGTACACATATTTTTATAGAGCTTTTTTTATGCTACAGATTATAGTACAATTATAACTAATGTGATAAACAATTATAAACCAAAATAAAATGATTCACTTTTTTATGCATATAATTAACTGACACATCAATTGTGATAATAATACAATATGTGGTAAATAAACTTTTTCTCTTTTATAACACAAAACATATATGTTTTTATAGGAGAATAAAAATAAAATAAATTTAATAACATCGTTATTTAAATATATTTAAGGGTTCTTTTTATAATGTTGATATTACCACAAATTAATTTATTAATATCATAAAAATAATTCATTAATAAAAACTTTATCGAACAATACTAACACTTATGTGTAATTAATTGTAAGGATATATTGGACAATTTAAACATTTTTTGTGACAATAAAAAGTAATTGTGATAATATAATTATCTTATTTTTATGGTAAAAATGTTTTTTTAGGAAAATAACAAAAATAACGTATTTAAAATTTAAAGCACAAAAATAACACCTCTTATATTTGATTAATACATTTTAACTATTAAAAATATTTTGGCATATTATTTTATATTGAGCACTATTTAATTGGATTCCGTTCAAATTGAAATACAATTATTTAGATCAGTTTAATATTAAGTATCGTTCAATTAAATTTTATTTAATATTATTATGATATTATTTTTATTATTATAAATTTTATAGGTGTTATTTGTTATAATTTCTCAATATTTTTTAATAATGTTATTGCAAAGCAAGCTTTGGGCCTTTGTCAAGAATAATTCAATACGTCAATATTAAGCATCAAAATCGATTAATTGAATAAATTTATATCCTTGATTGAACTTTATTAAAATATAAAAAATATTAAATTTATAATATATAAATGATATTGAGTAATATAACGGGATTTTTGTTTGTCAATCTTAGGAAATAATGCTATTTAGCCCAAACATGTGGCACTCGATCCATCCTAGTATTTGTTTGTGGGTACTTTTTGATATTTAGTATTTGAATAAAATAATTATTAAATTTGACACGAGATGTTATGATTAGTCTATATATATGGTGATGGACTTCCCAATCGAGATTAATGGCATTTTTTATCTCTGGGTAACTTGTAGGTAGGAATGGGCGTAGAGACAATCGAGGACGATTATGTTAATAATCATAACTATTTTATATAATAAACAAAGAAGTTAGATATAAGATTTAATTATCAAAATCTGATTTAGAACAATACTCCTAAATATTATATATTTACTATCTAAATTTGATTTCGAGGCATTCTTTATTTCAAGGATTTTATAAAAATTATTATAGAAAGATATATTAACGACATATCCTTCAAGGTAGTTTTAAAATCTAAAAATTAGTTTTTAGATACTTAAATCAATAACCTAACTTAAACACATTGATAAAATTTGAAATTGTCAGATCCGACCGAAGTTGGCAATTGAATGGTTCATTAATTTATTAAAAAAGAAGCATAATTTAATTAAAATTAACTACTAGACCCAACCGAAGACGCTAAGTTGTTTTAGTTAATAACAAATGGTAGACCTAACTAATCTCTTATTTATATATATAATAGAGAATCAATAATCTTAATTCATATTTTTAATAACCTACTTAATATTAAGCCAGTATAACTAACTAACTAATATATTCCATAAATTCTTCACATAATGATAAATGTTTAATTGCCTGAATATTTATTAAATCTATTTATATTTTCATGTCATTAATTTAGCTTTTCAAACCAAACAATTGTGACAAGATGTTTAAGTTTTTATTTATGTGTTTTAAGAATTTGTTGAATTATTTAAAAACTACATGATTATTTTTATATCGACATTTAAAATATATTTATCATTTTCTATAAATAATTAGTGCACTTACAAGTTGTTTTATAAATTATACAAAATTTATAAGCCTAATTTTGACACATTAAATTTTTGGTGTAATTGTAAGGTAAAACCATAATAGTGTTGAAAACTAAGATAAACCTTTGTAAGTATCAAATTTTTTACGCCATTATCGAGGTACTGTTAATAGTATTAAAAATTCGTTAAATTGTGTATCATCAAGTTTTTGACACTGTTGTTAGGAAGGAATAGATTTTTTAAATTTTTATTATCAAAATCTTAAAAACTTTTTGTGTTATAAATATTATAATTTTTATTTTAAATATTATAATATGTAGGTTATCAATTAATTTTAAATATTTTAAATTCTAAATCTTCTTTTATTTTTATTAAAAAATAAATAAATAAAAATAATAAACTTTCTTTTATTTTTTAAACTTTATTTTCTTATTTTTAAAAAACATATTAACATTCTTTCCTTTATTTTAATTTTCTTTTCTTAAAATAATTTATTTTATTTTATTTCCCTTTTCTTTATTTATTGACTCTTTTATTATTTTATTTTTTTACTTTATGTTTAAATATTTTTGTAGTAAATTATTTCTTGTCTAATTTATTTTATTTTACTAATATGTGTATCATTGTCTCATTTTATTCTTTTAATTTCTAACCTTTTAGTACATCTGTATATAACACATGTAATATGTTATAGATTTGTATATTTATTTGATGCGGACCCTCTAGGCTAATAACCTTAGGAACTCATGAACTCAAAGGAATAAGAATGATTGAATTACTAAGAACGTATTGAAGATAATCAGATTAGAACCCTAAGGAACCAAAGTCTTTAAAATCCCAATCTTGAGACATCACAAAGGATGATCACTCCCTTTGATAAATCAAATTCAAGAATTCAATTAAAAACACAAGAAGGAAAAACAAAAGCTTTCTAAAATATATTTTTTGTTAATGATATTCGTTGTTGCCTCTAAATTACGTAGCTACTATTTTATAAGTAAGAAACCCTAATAGAAAAACCCTAGATAACATGGGCTTTGTGTAGTGGTTAATTAAGCCTAGTCCAACCTTATAAAATAAAAGACTAAAAATCTTATGATAAATAAGGCATAAAAAGTCCCACAATTCACTAAAATAAAATTACTAAACATAAAAGGCCAAAAAAATACAAATAAAATTGCTTCTTTGCATCTAATTTGATATTCTAAATGTATCCCTTGTGTAAGATCTTGAGAAAATTGGTCAGCTCTTGGGAACATCAACTTGATCTCCATTATTCCCCTTTCTTAGAAAAGATTTGTCCTCAAATCTTAGCTTTGTAAGCAGGTGAATTTGGTATTGAGGATTTAGATATAAAGTCCATTTGATGCTGCATGCCTTGCAAAGGATGTATTCCATCAGAAATCTCTTCAAGAGATAGGTCCTTAAAGTTTTTCAATAAAGACACAATAATAATAGGCAAAGATAAATTAAGATCGTTAGTAGAAATATAAACATCATTATACATAAGTGCAAGTACTTGTTGCCTTCCCATCATTGCACTCTTAATCTCATGTTTTTCAGCCAATGTATTCATTCTTTTATTTTCTCACTTTTTCTCCTTTGTGCAAACTTTTCTCTCCTTTTCGCTCACCTTTCTCTCATTTTTGCTCACTTTTCTCTACATTTTTTCTCTCTACCTTACTTGCTCCCTTTTTATTATCCTTTTGCTCACACTTTTTTTCCCTCATATTGCACTTTCTTACTATCCTAATTTGGTCCTCATAAGCTTGCAAAGGTTTGAGAAGGGCTAATACAACTTTTCGGTTGTTCATTTCAAAAGAATAGCCATTTTTATACCTATCATGTGACACCCTCTTATCAAACTACCATAGTCGGACAAGCAATATGTGAGCAGCATACATTGGTGCCACATCACAAAGAATCTCATCCTCATACTTGTCAATCAAAAAAGAAACCCAAACTTGTTTGTCCACAATTATTCAACCATTGTAGCTTGTACAGTTTGGTACTTTTTCCACTTCAAATTCAACTTATCTACCAACAAAGTACTAGCAACATTATTGTAGCTCCCACTATCAATAATAATCTTCCATACCTTATCCTTCACATCGCATCTTGTGTGAAAAATATGTTCACGTTTCTCTTCATGTCCTTCATTCTTAGGCTGTTTATTCAGGGCTCTCCTTGTGACAAGTAATTTCCCATGCATAGGTTTTTCCAATTCTACATCAAAACAATCATCCAATGGTGGCATTTCATCGTCACTTGAACTAGCACTTTCAATTTCTCCATCAGTATGTATAACCATAACCCTTTTGTTTCGACATTTAAAAGCAATATGTCCAAATCCTTGGCACCTAAAACAATTAATATCATATGACTTAGTAAGAGTTTTAGTTTCGAGTTTGCCTTTAAGAACAATAACTAAATTGTTTGACTTTGCTTCACCTTCTATTCTAAAGGCAACTTTGTTGTCCTTCCAATTTGATTTCGACGGAGAACTAGAGGAAAAACTAGTGATGTTTAAGGTGCTAATCAAGTTGATATTCCCAAGTGCTGACCAATATTCTCAAGATCTTACACAAGAGATACATTTGGAATATCCAATTGGATGCAAAGAACAATTTAATAAGCAATTTTTTTGGGCCTTTTATGTTTAGCAATTTATCATAAGGTTTTTAGTATTTTATTTTTTAAGGTTGGATTAGGCCCAATCCACCACTAAATAAAGCCCATGTTATCTAGGGTTTTCTATTAGGGTTTCTTGCTTATAAAAGAGTAGCTATGTAATTTGGAGGCAATAAAGAATATCATTAACGAAAAATATATTTCATAAAACTTTTGCTTTTTCTTCTTGTGTTCTTGATTGAGTGCTTGAATTTGAATTATCAAAGAGAGTGATCATCCTTTGTGGAGTCTCAAGATTGGGGTTTTAAGGAATTGTTTTCCTTAGGGTTTTAATCTAATCATCTTTAATACGTTCTTAACAATTTAATCATTCTTAACAATTTAATCGTTCTTATTCCTTTGAGTTCATGGGTTCATAGGATTATTATCCTAAAGAGTCCGCATCATTTGGTATCAGAGTCTTGGTTGCTAAAAATAGGTTATCTATCTTCATTATGAATTCTTGATTTAAAAAAAATTCTTCTTGTTTTGATTCAATCCTTTTCTACGTTCTTGAGTCACAAATCACAAAAAGAAGACATAATTTTGTCATTTTGAGTCTTGTGTTTTCTTTCAATTTTGTTGTCGTTGTTTTCATCTTTGGATTTTATTTCATAGTTTTCTTTGAATTCTTTGTATATTTTTCTTGTTCTTTATTTTTGTGTTCAATCTATCTTTGTTCTTAAAAAAACAAAAAAAATTGCTTCTTGAATTGTTCTTTGCATCCAATTTGATATTTCAAATATATCCCTTGTGTAAGATCTTGAGAGTATTGGTCAGCACTTGGGAACATCAACTTGATCTTCATTATTATTTTATATTTTTATTTTTATACTTGATAGGAAAATTTAATTTTTGCCTTAAAAAGTATGCAAGGTAGAAGATCCTTAATATATCCTCTCATACCATATAAAAATAATATACATAGAACCAATAAACTAACAAGAAGGCTGGACTTTAAGGTCTCATAGCCTTTTGTTGAACAAATTGTGAACCTAACCTTGACCTTTTACCTGACTTTAATTATGGGGAAATCCAGTACAAAGGGAAACCACAATGAAAGAGTTTTCAATGCTAGTAATTAGCACTATAACTACCTCAATATAATTGGGTGAGGCAGCTTGAAATTATGAATTACAAAACATTCATTTTTTAGGTTACCTTCCTTCCAATGACTGCCTAATAAAGATTCATTGTCTTTCATTAGGGAGTTTTACTTAAAATTCCAAACATTCCCCTCAATGTACTCACTGAGGATCAGTTTAGAATAGGGTATTTTCCCTACACCCTAAAAGATAGGGATGAGGCATGGCTAATATCACCTACTCTAAGTTCCTTGATAACCTGGGAGGTTGTTTATAAAAAATAAGTTTACAAGAAAATTGTATTCCTATAAAAAACAGAGCAGAGATCTAAGATAGCAACTTTCTCTCAAATGGAGGGAGAAATTTTATATGAAGTATAGGATAAGTTCAAACTCTTTCTCACTTAGTGCCCTCATCACAGTTATCCTTTGTAGTTGCAAAAAAAAATTCTATGATTCTTTCTCACAACAATGTCAGCTCATTGTTGATAATGCTGTTGGAGGAGCAATGGGAGAAAAAGCGTCTTAGAGACTTACAATATCTTTGAGATATTAGGTGTTAATTTTCAACAAAAGAGCTCCCCGATGAGGAAAGCCAGAGTCCATAAAATAGACTCTGTTACTATAGTTCAAATGCAACTTGCTCAACTGACGAAGTATGCTGTACTTCTTACAGCATATGCCACCATAAATAAAGAACAATGTGGTATGTGTAGTAATTTGGGACATGGTACTGAAACCTATCCTTATCAAGGAAAAGCTAATTCTGAACCCGAGCATGTCAATGTGCTAGGGGATACCAACCAAGACCAAGGTATGACCCCAATGCTAATACCTATAATTCTAGGTACAAGAATCATCCCATTTTCTCCTGGAGGCAAAACAACCCTCTATTTGCCCAAAGCTTAAACCCATCGGACCAGCAATTCTACCAATAAATATCCAAGAATCCTCCTAGTAAGCCAAATTTGGAGGATAATTTGAATTCATTTATTCAAGTTAGCATAGACAACCAATCCTGAGCTAATCAAAGGTTAGGCTCTAAAAATTTTCATTAAAAAGAAGGAAGAATAGGTGAATAGTTAATTGATTGGTGCAAAATTGTAAGTGCACAGTATCGTAGTTTTATAGTAAAGTGATATGAAGAGTATCATCCTAAGGGATTGGTAATTTATTTTTGACAAATACCAAAATTATGCTAATCTCAATTTTAAAGTCACAAGTTGTTGTAATTGGAATTTAAAATAAAATAAATTTAAAGAAAATATAAAAAAAGAAAAGAAAGATATTGTTCAAAGATCAAATTAATGGGAAGAAAACTTTTAAGAAATCAATTTCACATAATCTCTCACTATGATTTACTCATCTAGCTAATAGAATTTAATTATCTCTGTTTGTTAGCAATTTTCAAAAAACATTCAAAAGCCTCTTTCGACATTCAGTTGGAAACATTTTTGTTCATTAATTTACATAAGAGTATGCAATTTAATAAAGAAAGAAAGCATTAAGACCAATGATTTTAAAACTACACAATTTCATACAAGTCTTTCAATCTCTATATTTACCTATACCGAAATATTCCAAATTTATCCTATAATTTCCTCTTTTGTAGTAAATCACAAGACTAAAATCATCTAATTAATGGCCAATTAATTAGAAGCATTAAACTCAGAATAAATCAGACAAACATGAAGAGAAATAATTCAAGTTAACATAGAAAATCAAGCATAGTTCAGAATTAAATTACATCTTTTTCCTATAATAAATAAAATTTAGTTCATGCTAAAAATTAACTTAAACACAAACGAATTTACAATACTTTTTCTGAGAGGAATTTAATTGCAAAACAAATCTACTTTCGTGTCTTCTCCCACATTTTCTCTTTCTTCATTTTTGTTTTGTCTTACGCTTTTTGTTTCTTTTTCTTTTTTATGCTTCTTTTTTCTCCTATAGCCTTTCTTTACTTTCTCTCTTATATATATATTAGATAAATTTAAATTTAAATTTGATTTAAATAAATCTTCATTTAAATTATAAGAGTCTTTAGACAATATGCTTCTAAAAATTTTGAACTTCATCTTTTTTCAAATTTGTAATAAAATATAAATAATAATAATTAAGTCTAAAATCAATAAAATGAAATGAAATTAGACTAAAGTTTATAGTTGAAAAGTAATAAATTATGTCAAATTATACAAGTCATCAAACACCCCCAAACTTAGAACTTTGTTTGTCCTCAATCAAAAAGAAAAGAAAAGAAAACTGTAGATAATATCAACTAGACCACATAGAGAACTACCATCACTCACCAATCCTTGATCTTAATTTAGATTTCATCACTAATAACTTACTCTTTTTACATAGAAGATAGTAGGAAAATCAATCAAAGATTCAGCAATTTGTCAAGCAAGAGTTAAGCATTTAATTCAACCTAACACTAAGTCCTTGAGTGTGTGTGTGAAATAATCAATTTAACTCCAAAGCACTATCAAATTTAGATAAAAGTTGAACAACTGAAATTAGAAGAATTCTCTCAAAACTTAACTCCATAAGTCCAATTTTCAAAAATACTCTCCACTAATGTAATCAAATACCAAAATCAAAAGGTCTTTAATCAATATTTTAATGACAAGCCACAGGGTAAGGGCTAAGAAAGAAATGGATATGGAAAATCAAAACAAATTGGGAAAATACTTGGTAGAAAAAAACAATAAAAAGAATATCCACATGATTCAAATCGTAGTACTTTCTCGATAATATGCTCATACAGATGACAATATTTTTGCCATACTCAATAAGTGGAGTGGTCTCTCTCTTTTATTTTTTTTTTCATCTTGATACTCATAGCCTTTTCTAATTTACAACCACTTTAACCCTTTTTCGATTCTTGCCTTCACTCTCTTTTCTTTTCACACTTTGATAAAATAGAGCAAATATAATGTGAATTATTTAATTTGAACTAACTTTATCTTTAAATGCAAATTTCTACCAAAGTATTTTCTCAAAATATAAGGTAAATTCATGATTTTTTAAGCTTAGAATGAGAATGGTTTACAACCAAAAATATTTCCTAGATCATTTCTCTAATATTTGGTATCAACTAGGATTTTGCCTCAAGGATCCATGAACAGATTCTAGAGTAAAGCAAGATTGAACTTTCCTAACCCAGTTAATTAAACTCCTTCTTCTCATAGGCAAAATGGAGTAGAGAAAAAAATTACTATGTGCTCAATTATTTTCAAGGACAAAGATTTAAATCAAAGTACCCACAAAACTCTACCTAACATAATAGCAGATTTTGAAAAAAATAATTCAAAATCATCCTCAATCACAAATTGAGGAGTCATAGAGAATTCAATTATACTTAAATACATTCTTGATAAGATAATTCAATAAATTAAAACTATAGGAGTTGACACCCCTAAACTTAAACTAAACAATGTCTTCATTGTAATTAAAAAGTGAGACAGATAGAAGAAATGAAAGGAACTTCCTTGGTTTTATGGTGGATCCGCATTAGTTTGTAATTTTTAGCTTTTTATTCCTACATAATAAACCGCTTCAAAATCCAAATTATTCAAATAATAATAAAAAAAGAACAAAAGAAAGATTTATGGGCTACCTCCCATAAGCGCTTGTTTTATAGTCTACAACTAGACTTTTCAATCTTCATCAATTAGGATTTTAGAGAGGAATAAATGCACAATTCTTCTCCAATTGTTCTCCATAATAGTGCTTCAATCTCTTATCGTTAACTCTGAATATAGTCCACAACTTTTTTAATTCTATTGATCCAAAAGTAGAAACTTTGTCAATTGTATAAGGACATGTACATCTTGACCTTAACTTATCTGGGAAGAGTTTTAGTCGTGAATTGAAAATAAAAACTTATTGTCATGGAACAAACTCACGCCTAATAATCTTTTTGTCATGCCACTTCTTTTTCCATTCGTTGTAAATCTTTGTATTTTCATAAGTATCATTTCGAAACTCATCCATCTTAATTAATTGAAGAAGTTGTTTTCCCCTATTGCCTTCAAATCAAAATTAAACTTGTTTATAGCCCAATAAGCTTTATGCTCTAACTCAATAGGGAGATGACATGCTTTTCCAAACACCAATTGATAAGGAGACATCCCGATAGGTGTTTTAAAAGCTGTACGGTATGCCCACAAAGCATTATCAAGCTTCTTTGCCCAATCCTTCTATTAGTGTTGACCGTCTTCTCAAGGATATTCTTGATTTCTTGATTTGAAATTTTAGCTTGGCCATTAGTTTGAGGATGGTAGGAAAGTGCTATCTTATGCTTCACACCATAGTTAGAGAGAAGATTGTCGAATAACTTGTTGCAAAAGTGGGTCCCTTCATCACTAATAATAGCTCGTGAAGTGACGAATCTTGTGAATATGTTCTTATGTAGAATTTTGAGCACTACATTTACATCATTTGTTGTTGCAGCAATTTCCTCCACCCACTTTGACACATAATCAACTGCTAACAAGATATAAACAAAGCCAAAAGAAGAAAAAGAACCTATAAAATCAATTCCCCAAACATCAAATAACTCAACCTTTAAGATATTTTTTGATGGTAGCTCTTGATGCCTTGAAATATTTCCTATATGTTGGCTAAAACAAATTTGTAAATGAAAAATATATTGACAAAATATTTTTCGTAATAAACAAGAGAGTTAGATTTAAGATTTAATTATCTAAATCTGATTTACAGTAATTCCACTAGATATTTGATATTTATTATCTAAATATGATCTTGAGGGAAGCTCTATTTTAAGGATTTTCATAAGAATTATTATTGAAATATATATTAACGACACATCCTTTATAGTAGTTTTAAAATATAAAATTTAGTTTTTAGATACTTAAATCATCAACTTAACTTAGACACCTTGATGAAAGTTTAAATTATTAGACCCGAATAAAGGCGATAATTGAATGGTTCATTAATCTCTTAGAAAAGAAGCAAAATTTAATTAAAATTAACTACTAGACTTAACTAAAGACAATAAGTGGTTTTAATTAGTAACAAATAATAGACCTAATTAATCTTTTATTTATATATATAAGAGAGAATCAATAATCTTAATTTGTACTTATAATAATCTATTTTATATTGAGCAAGCATAATGAACTAGCTAATATATCCCATAAATTCTCCATTGTATCATAAATGTTTGATTTCCTAAATGTTTATTGAATCTATTTTTATTTTTATGTTACTTGTTTAGATTATCAAACTAAAAAATCGTGATTGGATCTTTAGGCTTTTATTTTCATTTTTAAGAATTTGTTGAATTATTTAAAAACCACTTGATTCCTTTTTTGACCGACCTTGAAAGTATACTTATTATTTTCTATAAGTGATTCGTACACTTACTATCTATTTTATAAATTATAAAAAAATTGTATGCCTAATTTTGGCACATTATGTTTTTTGTGTAATTGCAAGGTAAAATCAGTAATAGTACTAAAAACTAATATAACCTTTGCAAGCATCAATATCCATCAGCCCTTCACTTACCACATCCCTTATAAGGTGATACCTAACATTTATATTCTAAGTTCTTCCATGAAATACTTGATTTTTAGTCAAGTATCGAGCCTTGGTTGTCACATTTTACAGTCACCATCTCTTCAGTAATACCAACCTATTTACCAACCCTTTACCCATAAAATCTCTTTCACAGCTTCAGCACATGCTACATATTTAGCCTCAATAGGAAATAGTGACACTACTTATTGTATGTTGCTTTTCCATCTCATAATTTATCCAAACAAAGTAAAAGCATAATATGACATTAATCTTCTTCTGTCTATGACTCAAGTAAAGTTAGAATCATAGTACTCCTGAACACAAGCCAATCCTTTTACTTTCACCTTTGAACAAAAAACCCATTTTATAAGTCCCTATTACATACCTCAATTATCCATTTTACCCCATCCTAATATTGGTTTCCTGGTATATATGCTTACTATACTCAAGAAGTGAGCCAAGTCAACTCTAGTACCTATCATTGCATACATAAGACTATCTACATCACTTAAGTATGGTAATTTACTCATCTATACTCTTTATGCATTAGTCTTGGGAAAATTTGTGCAAAACAAAATTAAAATGAGGTACTAATGGAGTTGACACAAGCTTACATTCAAACATACCAAGCCTATTTAATACTTTCTCACTGTACTAATTGAGATATAAACATCCTCCCTCCTTTTCTATCTCTAATAAGCTCCATTGTCAAAAAAAAAATTTCTCTCCCCAATTGGCCTTCATTTCAAATTATGATTGAAGAAGCTTTTTGAAATGTAGGATATCATTTATGTTCTTGCTTGCTAACAACATGTCATCCATATAAAGTAGTAAATATATCATATTTCCAGTCTTTTCTTTTCTCAAATAGACACATACATCAAATTCACACCTTCGAAACTTTAAATTATGCATTTATGTGTCAAATCTCTTATACCACTTTCTTCAAGATTGTTTCAGACCATATAGGGACTTCTTAAGAAGACACATATGGTTGTTAATGCCTTTTCCCTCAAATACCTTAGGTTGTCTTATATAAATTTTTTCATCTAGCTCCACATAAATAAAAAGTGTTTTGACATCCATTTGATCCATATGAAGGTCATATTGTGTGATTATGGTGAGTAGTGCTCTTATAGATGTATACTTAGCCATATAGGAGAAGGCTTCATCATAATCGATCCTTTATTTTTTAAGAAACCTTGTACCAATACCTTTGCTTTAAACCGAGTTGGTTCTATACCTTTGATACGTTCTTTCTATTTAAACATCCACTTACTCCCCACTACTTTCTTTGTTTAAACACCCATTTACTCCCCATTACTTTTACACCTACAAGTTTTACAACCAACACCCAAGTTTTGTTTTTGATTAGAGAATTCATTTCATCCACCATATACTTGTCTCCATTTCCTTGCATCTTTGATATTCATTACCTTTTTATAATTTCTAGGCTCAGTGTTAACCATATCATCATTCACAGTGAGTGCATAACCTATTAAATCGCATGTTTATATCTTAGCATTGGTTTTGGTACCCTCATTTATCTATCTCTCACCAATGAATAATCCTACGAATAATGGTCCTCAAAAGATGTTTCACTCATATTGTACATTGGTTGAGAATGGGTGGGGATGTTTGCTTATGACAGTTCATATAAGCTACTTTCACTCTATATACCACCAATTTCTTAAGAACTGCTTCCATTTCCAATCTTCACCTCAACCTTCTTTATTTTTCATCTCTGTCTTAATCAACTTTCACTATCTTTGATCCTTCCAATTGACTACTTCCAAGAAGATCACCTTTATACTTGTAAAGTATTTATTTGTTTTAGGGTCTCATAGCCTATATCCCAAGAATACAAATTTTTTACCTATTGTTTGCAATTTTCCTTCACTCATATGAGAGTAAGAAATGCACAAAATACCCTTAGATGACTATAGTCTGAAGGTTTTTCATTCTACATTTCCTCAAGAGTTTTAAAATTTATCACTAACGAGGGTGATAAGTTCACCAAATGGGTTATAATTTGAACTTCCTCAGCCCAAACTATTTTTGGCAATTTAGAGTCACTTAACATGCATTAACCTTATTAAGGATTGTTCTGTTCATTCACTCCATAAGCCCATTTTTAGGGGTTTTTGGGATTATTTTATGGCTCTTGATACCATTCTTTTCACAAAGTGTGTTGAACATGGAGCTATAAAGTTCTAGCCCATTATCTATCCTAAAGATTTTAATTATCACCCAAGTTTTGTTTTTCATCAAAGTTTTCCTAGCCTTAAAGTTCCCATAGGTTTTCGTAAGTCTTGGAAGCTTGTGTGTCATTGTTGGCTTCCTATGTGCAAAACATTGAGTCTACTTAGTGTATTTGTCTTTCTTTATGTAAGGTTGGTTACTATGGTTAGTAATACACACACGCATATAGTTAGGAACACTTTGTATGTGAGCATGTTTATGCACACTATGGGGTTGGTTTTGGTAATGTGCATGCTAGGTGGAGTAGCCCACTCATAGACATTATTGCTCAAGTTTTTTGGTTCATTTTGGGTGTATGTATTTATGAAAATTACTCAAAAAAAATTGTAAACAAAAAATGTGATTTTTGGCACCTAAACATGGCATCTCGCCATGGACCTTGCTAGAGGTGGTAGCAAAATAGTGGTGAGGTTGGCCGTGGCATTGGGAATTTTTATAAATATCCCAATTTCTTCTTGTTTGGTATCCATAAAAGAAGTAGAAAAGCTCTATCAAATTAGCACCTCATATTTCTATTTTCGGTTCACTAATAGCTTGTGTATTGCTTAATATTAGTGATTCATGAATATATATGAGCAAAACCGTACCTGTGAGTAATAAGAACTCAATACGGTGTTTGTAAGTGAGTTGTATGTGAACTGTATGTTAATTAGTAGTTGCCTTTATGCAAATATTTCTTATGTGTGAAGCATGTATAGATGAGTTGTGTGTTAGTTGGTGGTTGCATTCATACAACATTTTCTTTTTCGTTTTATACATTATTGGTCTTTTGTTACTAATCACACCACTTTGGGTGGTGTGCACTTTAGAGTAGATTTGGATTCATATTTCGAAGTAGGTTGTTGTGGAGATAGTAAGCAAGAGCTATAATAGGTAGTTAGGATAGGTATCCTGACTAATAGAGGTATTTGGGTTTATACATTTCTATCGAGTTGTATCTGCTTATTGTTTTTAGTGGATTGTTTACTACTCAGTGGTTATTTAAGAAAATTGAGGATGTTACATATAGATAGGGTATCTATGTGATTTTACCTTGTTATGTCAATTGTTAGGCATGATCTGTTATTGTGATAGTATAATATAAATTTCTATCTTGTATAGTCTAACATACTAAAATTAGACTATGATTAAAAAGCTTATTTGTTTTTTATAGGTGCTCACTTTCTTTCCTTTCTTTGTAGCATGACTACAACTTTCTAATTATTACTTCTGCTTTATAATCATAAATTTTTAGTATGAGTTTCTAAGGAATTTGAATCTCCTTACCCTAGTAATATACCAAGTGCTGGACTCTATACTATGGTTTGTTATATAATGTATGATTGCATACTATGAAAGTAAAATCATCATTTACCGAATATGTCTCCACATATGAGGTCTTGAAGAGATTAAAATCACTTATAGCTTTTCAGTATGTATGACTGTTTCACATACTGTGCGAGGTTTGTTATGTTTATACATGATGCTAGATTGGATATGAGCATATGAGGCACACCGTCACTAGTGTGTTTTGGAACAGTTTCTTTTTTTTTCATTGCAGGTTATTTTAGTTGTATATTGAATTGAGAATGTTGTTTTGTATTTTCGCTATGTTAATTACTTAATTCATATTGTGAGGCATGCTTGGCTAAATTGATCTAGAGCTCAAAAAAAGATTCTATGGGTTAGTGTTTCCACCTCTCATCTAGGTCCCTATTATCTATTTGAGTCGGAAGAATAATTGACCTTCGTGTAATTATTCTATGTATAGGAATCTTTAGTTTCAACTTTACTCTTAAGAATGAATGTCCATACCTTTCTAGTGTAATCATCGACTATACTAAGATAATACTTGCTTCCATCTAGATATAGATGTCCATACCTTTCTAGTGTAATGTATATACATATTCCAGTCTACCCTTTACTTGTATGTTTACCAGTCATAAATTTCACTCTTATTTACATCCTTGAAAGAGTTCAAGACCTGATATAAAACAAGGTTAAGGAGATACTAACTTTTTAATGACACCCCTAGCACCTAATCAGTAGAAAGATAAACACTTAACATATCATAAAAGCAGTAGGAAATTATAATCATAAGCGATCAGAAAACTTTAAACAACATATATATTATTGAGAAATAGAAGGCTAGTAAAAAATAATGAAGCTTTCTAATCAGAGTTTAAACTTCAGTATGTTATAACATGTCCAATTTAAACTCAGATTATACTAACCAAACAATAGAGAATGCATAACACAAGATGTAATGAGATAAACACATATGGAACTCTTATCTATATGTTAACACTCTCGGGTTTCTTATGGAAACCACTCAGTAGCAAAAAAATCCACTAAGCAATAAAATTGATACAACTATGATAAAAATAAAACTACCAATACCTCTATCAGTTGGGACCTCTATCTAAACTGCCTACTACTACCCTCATGCACTACCGTTGTAACAACTTGGTTCGACACACAAACTCAAATTTTCTCTAAAGACAACACTACTTGATGTAGTGTGATTAATAAATGAAGATCAATAATGTGAATAATAACATGAATAAAAAAACGTGAGGACCACCCTTAACCAAGAGCCATTAACTACCTACATGGGAAACACATTCAAACACGTATCACACATAGCCAAAGTGGAAAACAAATTCAACCACTTAAAATAAACAAACACAAAATTGGAAATACCACCAAAACTATTCAACCCAATCTCACAGTTTTGTTCTCACACATATTGCAAAATAGTCAAGAGCTTGATGAGTGCTTGAAAGTACCAAACATAACATGATTTTATGCACTTTAAATGTCAAAAGAGATTTGTATTTTCATAATTTTATAAAATCTATCTTTTTAAAATTGCGAGTATGTTTTGTTAGTTTTTAGGTATTTATAGCTTCAAATTAATTCAACGAATAAACACTTGAAGCATAATACCTATAAGCACTCAATTGCAAACATGAAGAACAAAAAAATAACATATACAATCTTTATATATGTTTCAATCTAATGTAAAGGGTAAAATACAAAAGAGATTTTAGAAGCACCAATCAACATGGGCCGTGGCGGTCATTATTGTGTACTATGGCATGAGACATTTGGATTGAGATTTGAACATATATTAGATTAATGCATGCTATGGCGTGGATATATGTCCTTTTTGAATTGTTTTCTTGCCTATATAAAGGACCCCTTACCCTATTTAGAAATCATCCCTCTCAGCTCTTTCTTAGCTTTTTCTTAGATTTCTTAATTTTATATTTTCTTTAAGTTCTTCTCTCAATTTGAGAGTTGGCAACATTTAGTTTATGTAATGGTTCTTTTAATTCAAAAAAATGTATTGGTTCTTAGTAGGATATAATTGAGGTATACAATTTTAAACATATTCTTCTATTTTTAGATTAATTTTATGTATTATTCTGAATGTGATGTTTAATTTAATGATTATTTATTAAATTAATCATATTTGACTGAAAATACTATAAGATATTAGTAATGTTATAATACTTGTGAAATATTAAAGTAGGTAATTTTTTTTTATAAAATGAATTAGGTTTTATTTCTTCATCTAGATTTACACAGTTTGTTAAAGAAACATCTATTATCGAAATATTTTTCATAATAAATTTAAAATATGAAATGTATTATTATATTTTTAGATTAATTTTATGTACTGTTTTGAATGTTATGTTTAATTTACTGATTATTTATTAAAATAAGTATATTTGACTAAAAATATTATACAATATTAGCAACGTTGTTATACTTATGAAATATTAAAGTAGGTAATTGTTTTTTTATAAAATGAATTAATTTTTATTTCCTCATCTAAATTTACACAAAGTTTGTTAAAGAAACATATATTAACGAAGTATTTTTTGTAATAAATTTAAAATATGAAAGTTGTTATTTAGGATTTAATTATCTCAATCTAATTTAGAGTCTATACTTTTCAATTTTGGATTTGTTTATTTGGATGTAAGTAATATTATATTTCAAATATTTTTATTAGAATTACTATATGAAAATATATTGACGATATTTTTTTGTAGAAGATTTTAAAATCTGAAAGTTAGTTCCCAGATATTTAAATTTTAAATCTAACTTTGACACTTTGAATGAGAGTTTAAATTGTTAGATCTGATATAAGGTGAAAATTAAATAGTTTTTTAATCTATTAAAAAAGAAGCATAATTTAATTAAAACTAAATGATAAATCCTACTAAAGACGTTAAGTGATTTTAATTAATAACAAATAGTAGACCCAACCAAATGCACTATTTGTATATATAAGAGAGAATAAATAATATTAATTTATATCTTTAATATCCTAATTAATATTGAGGAAGCGTCATTAACTAACTAATCTATCTATAAATTCTCCATTAAATATTAAATGTTATTTGCCTGATGTTTATTGAATCTATCTTTTATTTTATATCATTAGTTTAGATATTTCAAAATCCAAACTTTGTGATAGAATGTTTAGATTTTTTTTTAAATTTTGTTGAATTATTTAAAAACTATGTAGTTCCTCTTTAGACTGACCTTAAAAGTGTACTTATCTTTTCTTATAAAGTGATTCATGTACTTGCGAGCTATTTTTTATATATAAGACTTAGCATCAGAGCTCCAAACATCAAGCGCACTATTTTACCCACATATATATAGCACATATACTAGAATATTCTTAAAGTAATTTGTGATTCAAAAGTAATTTTTAGAAAATTTTTTGGTAGCGTTTCAATACATAAAATATGGATGACAAGAGCCAAAAGAGAGGGTATTTATAGAAAGAACCAACTACCAATGGTCACCCTTGTCAACCATCTCGCCAAGGGTCCCACACTACTACAAAATGTTGCATTTAAGTCGATATGTAAAGTTAATTTTTGGATAAAACTAACGTATAATCAATTTAAAGTCAGTTCGGTGAAAAACTGACGCTACATGTAGCATCGGTTGACACATAGAACCGATGCTACACGTAGAACGTAATGCCGGTTCTATGTGTCAACCGATGCTATCCACGTAATTAATTTTTTTTTGTCAATTATTATTTTATTTGAACTGTTTAAAATTGAATTTGGATATATATAGTATAATTTTTCTTCTTTTATTTAGTCAATTGGTTTTTAAAATTATAGAATTTTGTGTATTTGTTTGGATACGTATTTAATTTTATGTACAAGTTTTTCATACGTAGTTATCGAATTTGGATAGCATGAAAAACACAATACATAAAATTTTATGAGCGAAAATATAAAAGGTCTATAGTTAATGAAATTATTGTTTAATTTCAATTTTAAAAACTGTTAAAATAAAAAAATGCACGTGGATACGTACTTAATTTTATGTACATGTTTTTCATATGTAGTTATCGAATTTGGATAGCATAAAAAACAAAATATATAGAAAGGTTTTCAAAAAAATATAAAAAGTCTATAGTTAATTAAGTTCTTAAGAAATAATTGACCAAAAAAATAAAAACAATTGTATTGTTTAATTTCAATTTTAAAAACTCTTAAAATATAAAAATATATGCACGTGGATATGTACTTAATTTTATGTACATGCATTCCTTATGTAGTTATCGAATTTTGATAGCATGAAAAACACAATACATAAAATTTTTCAAAAAAAATATAAAAGGTCTATAATTAATTAAAATCTTAAAAAATAATTGATCAAATAAATAAAAAAAATTGTATTGCTTAATTTCAATTTTAAAAATTGTTAAAACAAAAAAATACAACGTGGATAGCTTCGGTTGACGTGTTGAACCGACGCTACACATGTGGATAGCGAATCGACTTTAATGGCCCATATTGTAGTAGTGCTATAAAGATCTGACGAGGCCTTTGTTGAGGTGCCAAAAAATCCAATTTTTTTATTGAAATATTTCCAGGTAAGTTTCACAAGTACACTCACCCAAATCGAACTAAAAATCGCCACTCATGATCTAGCATGCATACTAAGAAACCAAACATATGGTGTGCATAAAACATACTTTCAATTACAGTGTGCCAATTATGTGTGTGTGTGCATTACTAATCCGTAGTAACCAAACTTACACAGAGGAAAATAGAAATGTTGAATAAGATCAACAAAATTCGTGTTTTGCACATGTGAAGCCAACACATAAACACAAAGTACAACAAGACTTACAATCTCCCCTTTTGTTTTTCGTGTTAGAGCACTGCATAATTAAGTATAGACACCATTAACTATGAGATGATCATAAAGATGACCTAAGTGCATTTATCTTGTGTGATTCATCCATCTTCTTTGATCAACTTAATTACACTCTAACAAGTTGAAAATATGAGGGTCTCAATACAACTACACACAATATGCTTGAATCTCGAAGACTTCAATCTATAATTATAACCTACACACATAAAATAAACATATATCCCGTGTACATATCATATCACCCCTACATAGGTACACATATAGATAGGCAAAAACAGCTACAAATGTGCAACAACACATGCAAGAACATAAGTAAAGTACACAACTTAACCTAAATTTATGCAACATTTTCCCTGAGTGTATGCAAGTCAGAAAAAACATGCAATCAATCCTTCATTCACCACCCATGCAACACATATCATGGTAATAATCACAAAGTTATGAAAACAAACTTTTCCCTCTTTTTGACCCAAAAAGTTAAAGAAACAATCCTATATGAGAGAGAGAGAAGGAATATCAATATGCAATAATCCTAACATCTTTGCAACATGACATAGAAGAATAAAGCAAGAAAATAAGCTACAATCATATAGAAATATAGTTCAAAGAAGCACACTCATTCTCATTAAACAAACATTA
The DNA here is from genome assembly GCA_030763125.1 of Hippophae gyantsensis. NCBI lineage: Eukaryota > Viridiplantae > Streptophyta > Magnoliopsida > Rosales > Elaeagnaceae > Hippophae > Hippophae gyantsensis. The sequence goes on along the minus strand of CM061031.1, from coordinate 52,581,099 downwards.
TTTCACAATTTTTAATATAATAAAAAACTAGAACAACAAGAAAAAGAGTTTTGTACGCTCCGTCACCCTCTCATGCAATATCATCCTTATGGACACCACTGGAAAATGACTAGCCAAAATCAATAGGGGTAGAAGGTGATGTAATAGTGTATGGATGGAAAATAGAGGCAGCAAACTAGTCAAAAGAAATGTCAAGTTCATCCCCACCGAAAATTATAAACATAGAGGCTAAAGAGCCAATGGAAATAGAACCAAACCAAAAAAAAGGCTTGTGGATCCTACAGGTTGAGGTCTAACTGAGGTAGAAGATAGGGGAGAGCTATGAATATGACATGGTACAATAGGATGATAAGAAGTCTTTATAGATTGAGTAAATGCTTGAATCTTTACATATCCATGATATTCTTGTTAAAAATATGCATCTCTTGAAAAAGATTATTCATTACACAAGAGACTCATCACTGATAGGGAAAAATTAGACGAAATAGAAGAAACATGAATGGAGTTACAATGTATAGACTGGGTAGCATTCTGAGAAGAAGAAGATGAAGTGTTTCTGATGAATGCTATGAGCTATGACTAGAAGGAAATAATGAGAGTGAAAGAGCTACTTTACTGGGACAAGAAAAATAGATATTACAAAATATGATGGAACCCTACTAGATATCAAAGATGGATAGTAATGCGTAGAATGAGAAGGATCAATCAGATGAAAAATGATGGTCCAATCATAAGAACAGGGATGAATGACAACACTAACAACATCATTAATACGATGATCACGGGAACCTTTGTTAACAATAAGAATGCCACCATTATAAGTGTGGTCAGGCCCAACCAACATATTCGCCATAATTAACAAGTTATTCATCAATGCATGAGATAATCATGCAAGGTTTCCTAAATACATTTGTTTCCATGAATAGACATTTATGCATAACATAGACACCCCAAAACACACATACTCTATGTGCTTTAATCAATCTTGATACATCCTCCATGTTACATGTCTGACTCTAGCTCTACCTAAGCCTTAAGGTCTATTGATACATTTCTAATATGCATACATAAAACAACACATATATATAAAGGCATTATGAAAACCTACGTGTAGTAGAACTAGATATTGTTATGTTATCCCTACACAAGTACACAATAAAAGCTAAGCATAATCAAAATGCAACAGAGAAACACATAACTCCTCTTGACTTCATTCTACACTCCCCTTAACTGAATGCAAGTTAGGGAATCATGAGGTGGTGTAACCTATACTCACATCCCATGCATGCAAAATATAAACAATGCAATGAAATCTAGTTGTGCAAATGGAATATCTTCTCCCTTTTTTGACTGAAAAAGTCAAAAGAATTCCTCTATATGAGAGAGAAGGTATATAGTGTATAATAATCCTAATACTCATACAAATAACAAAGATGGATTAAACCAATAAACAAGACAGAATGCACATATACTAACAAATATACAACATAAACATAAACAAAATATTGAACATATAATCAACACAATTGGGAGAACAACATAACTTAAAGAACACACACTTTAATTGTAGAGAGAAATGCAACAAAAATATCCTTTCTCACAAATTCAAATATGAGAGAATGATTAGTAGTGTTGATATGTTGCAACAACAGAATGTTTGACTCTACTAAATCTCTAATGAAGTGGTGTTGCATGTCAATTTGTTTGGTTCTTGAATGTTGAATGAGGTCTTTAAATATATAGATGGCACTGATGTTGTCACAAAAGAATATCATATCCTTTACTATTATACCATAGCCACTATGCACGTGCTTTATCCATAGGAGTTAAAAGCAACATAACCCAAATGCCATGTATTCTACCTTAAAAATCAAAGAGTTTTCTAAGTAGAAGCACCCATATGATGTAATCTTCCTATCATTATTACACCCTACTAGTTAGCATCTGAATACCCAACTAGGCTAGTCATTATCTCCCGTGGATACAATATCCCAAAATTAGATGTCATATTGACATACTTAATAATCCTTTTGATTGTAGCAATATAAGACTCTTTGAGTAAAGCCTGAAATCTTACACAAACTCCAATACTAAAGGAGATATTAGGATGACTTGTAGTCAACAACAATAGAATCTTGATCATACCTCTATATAAAGTCTACTCCATCTCTTTTCCTGAGGGATACTGGTAAAATTATATAGAAGTACTCATCGGAGTATGAGTTGGCTTTCCTTTGTCAAGACAAAATTTCTTAAGAAGTTCCTTAGCATACTTACCTTCGAAAAAAACATTCCATCTTTTAGTTGCTTAACTTGAAAACCAAAGAGGAATTTTAATTCTCCAACCAAGCTCACCATGAACTCATTCTGTATATTTTAAGTGAATTCTTGAGTAAAATAATCCTTCGTAGATCCGAAGATGATATCATCAACATAAACTTTAGCAATGACCCCTTTTATTTTTCATCTCTAAATAAACATATTATTGTTACCACCACCTCTTTAAAACCCATTATTGAGAAGAAAGGTGACCAACTGCTTATACCAGGCACAAGGAGCTTATTTAAGGCTATACAATACTTTACTTAATTATATTACATGTTTTAGAAAATGCATATATTCAAATTCTTTTGGGGTGCTCAAACTTCCTATTTGATCATACTATTGAGGAAAACACTCTTTACATCAATTTGATACAACTTAAATCCGAAGAAACATGCTAAGCCAATAAGTAAGCTAACTGACATAAGATAAGCAATAAGAGAAAACCTTTCTTTGAAATCAATGCCCTCAGTATGAGTATATCCCTTGGCAAGTAGCCTCAACTTGTTTCTAGCGATCACGCTATTCTCATCCACTTTGTTCTTGTACTAGCACCTTGTACCAATTACATATTTATCTTTTAGTCTAGGAACCAAATGCCACGAATCATTCCTTTGGAAGTGATTAATTTCTTCTTACATATAGTTGACCTAGTGTACATCTTACAAGCCTTCCTTTACAGTTTTAGGAAGAATGGTATAAGTGAAACATATGTAATTCTTAGTCTCTTGAATCTGATGCCTAGTCTTGACTCTTTCCTCAACATCACCAACAATGATATAGGTAGAATGAGCACCATTTTTTCATTATAGGAGATGAGGCTCTTTCTCTTAATATTTTGTAAACTTGGGAGGCTCAGTAGAAACAATATATGTAGACACCTTTTATTAGTAGAAACATCCTTAATAGATCCTCACTTTTCAAAAATTTCACTATCATCAAACTCAACCATTTCAACAGCACTAAAGTCATCAATAACCACATTGATGGATTCCATTATAGTAAATTTTTTCAGATTGTACACCCTATAAGCCCAAATATTATTGGAATAATCTCAGAATATACCAAGGACACTCTTAGCTTTAAACGTGTATACATTCTCTCTATCCTTGAGAATGTAGCAACCTTAGGTGCTTGACATTGGGTTTCTTGCTATGGAGAAGCTTATACAAAGACTGGAAAGAACCATGTCTTAAGAAATAATTATTCAAAGTATAACAAGTTGTGTTAACAACCTACATCCAAAAATTTCCATCCAAATTCTTACTGGTTAGCATTACTAAACCCATTTCTTAAATAGCACTATTCTTTTGCTCAACAATTCCATTTCATTTTGGAGTCTTGGTAATAGAAAGCTCATACTGAATACCATGGTTGTCATAGAAGAAATTAAACTCCAAATTCTCAAATTTCCTACCATGGTCACATCTGACTCTAATAATACTTCCAAAATATTCACTCTTTTCATTTTGAAGCTCCACATATAGGGATTTGAAGATTTCAAAGCCTTCAAACTTTTCTCAAAGAAAAGTCATGAATACTTTAAAAAGTCATCCAAAACCACCATAATGTACTTTCTTCCATCAATGATAGTAGTAAGCATTGGTCCCATTAACTCCATATGAAGTAACTCAAGGGTTATGGTTGTAGAGAGATGTTAATTATTCTTGTGTTGACTCTTGCTCTACTTTCCTAACTAGAAAAAACCACAAATATAAGGTCGAGAAGTAATGGTAGGGAGGCCTTTAATCGTCTTGAGATTCAAGATTTTCTTTGGTAACTTGTAGTTAACATGATCCTATCTTTGATGTCAAATCTCTTTTATACATATATGGGTTACATAAAAGAGAAGGAAGATAACCTATACAATAACAATTGTCTTTAGATTGGATACCCTTAACAACAACACTAACAATGTTATAATACACAGTACACTCTTTATGAGTAAACTCATATTTAACTTATGCTTATAAGGGCTACTTTAAGATCATCCACAAAGAGGATATCCTTGACCTCAGGAATCCACGGAGCACTAATTGAACTTTTTCCATATATCATTGCCTTAATTCCATCACCAAAAATAACTTAACCATATTTAACATTGTCAAGATGAGTTAAGAAGGTATTATCTCCAATCATGTACCAAGACCATCCAATTTCAAAGTAGTAGCAACTAGTAGCTTGTACTTTAAGAATAGTATGAACAAAATTGTACTTCAGGTTAGGATAATCGTTATGAATAACCTATAAAGACTCATACTATTCTAGAAGTATAATAGCTTCATTCTGAATGATCAATACTTTATTTATGAGACTTAAAGACAATTGAGCAGATCCTCCACAAAACTTAAAAACTTATTGTTAGTACCCAAAGGTTCACCTTATGAAGGAGAATGGAGAGGAAACTAAAGGAACCCGAAAGAAAGAAAAGAGAGTCACACTTTGCACTTAAGTTATCTGAGAGGATGTCATTCACAACATTAACTTAAGTATTAGATGCACAAACAAATTGACGAGGAGAAAGGAAGGAGTAACTTGATCCTCAATATATTTAGGACCTTTCATGTCACCATGAGACTTTCCAATTTTCAAAATCTCATCAAGATTTTGAGCACCTAGAGATAACTTACTAATGGCTACTAAGGTTACTTCAATGTTTCTTTTGACATCCAATTATTAAATAGAGAAATATTCTACAATCTCTGCTTTATTCATTAAGAAGGATTCTAGCAACTTAAAATCATTATTATCGACTTCAAGTCTTTCTTGGAGATCACCAATCTCTACATTTTACTCATCTAGTAGGGACTCAAGACAAGCTTTTTCATTCTCAAAAATAAAGATCTCGTGCTGCAACTGAGTAGTATTCTTAAATTCATCTGATGAGGTATCTAGAACTACTGGCATAGAGAATATTTTCAACTCTTCTAGTTAATAGAATTCTCAAGATCATGGATGTGAAACAAATACTACTCATTATCCTATAGGAAAATTTGGAGAGATTTAATATGGTTGTCTAATTTTAGCTTTAGGTCTTCCATGACCTTCTCATAGTTAAAAGTGAAATTCAAAAGATGACTCAAAAGATCTAAGTGATCATTGTCCTTTTATTTTAGACAATGGTCAATCTTAACCAAGGTATTCTTTAGCTTTAAATTCTCTTACACTAGCTAATCATAAGGCTCATGAAGAGAATATTCATCATCATTAACAATATAAGCCCAATAGGTAGACTTAGTAGAAACTACTTCAAAGTGGAACGCCATCAAATCATAACACTTGAAAGTAAGAACCTCAAAACCCACCAATCTGTCTTCAATAACATTGAAAAAATTATCATCATACTTTCTTTCCAAGTATTCCCAAGCTTCTTTGGAACTTTTTCATTCTGGCATATGATACGATTGAAAACACATAAGTATATGTGATCATGTACAAGTAATAAGTAATTTTAAAAATAAGGGTTGTCATACCCATAAGGATTGATAAAAATATCTACTCCTAATTACTAGCTTGTTAGTAAATTAATTAAAATTAGTAAAAAGGATTTTGTTGTTTTGAATAAAATAATAAAATAAGTCGCACAAGAACCATGAGAGATATGTGATGATGGATTATCTTTATCACTATCCTATCATTTAATTAATCATGTCATGAATGCAAATTAATTTCTTAAGTTTTAAATTATTAAAATCATTATTGAATTCTTAGCTTTAGCTTTAGAAGTGTAGGTCCATTTAAGACTTCCCATCTTTTGTTACTATGTAATAGATTTACAGAGCACTTATTAACCAACCTAGATCATGAATAAACTAGAGGTATGCTTACTAGATTTAATTCATTAATTGCATTAAGATCAAAAAAGATGATAACTAAATTAGGCAAGATTAGAACAATCTTTTAACCTTTAGTGAAGATATTCAACCCTACTTGTGATAGCAACTATGAGGTACCACTTTGAATAAGAATATTAAAGATTACGTACTATCATCTTAGACTTGATATAAACATATTCATGAAACAAACTAGTTGACCACTTTAATTCATACATGAGTAGTTTTTCCATTCAAACATAGAATTGAACATATCAAAAATCAAAAATTAAAACTAAAATTATCAAGACATAAGAATCAACATTAGTCATGGAAAACTAAAGAGAAGAGGATTAAGAAAAGCTTATAAAGATCTCCAAAATCTCCTCTAAAAGTTGTCTTAGATGTGATCTTTAATCTCTCTTGCTCCTTATAGCAATTGCTATATTGATTTTGTTATTTTGATACTCTTATTTTATGGGATGTTATTTCATATTTATAAAAATAAAAATCAAATCAAAATGTAAATATGATAGTTGGTATTTAGGGAGACGTAGAATTAGTACGTACCATGTGTCAAAAAAATATGATAAGTTATGATAGTTAAAAAGAGGTATAAGTTATGATGGGATAAGCTAGAATGAGGATAAACTACAATGGGAATAACTTGCGATGGTAGTAAGCTACAATGGAATAAGTTACAATGTGAATAATCTATAATGGTTTGCTACATACATTTACTTTCTTTCTTAGTCAATCGACTTGTCAAATAAAAATCATAAAAAAATCCATAAAAATCTCAAAAAGATCCCAAAAATATTGAAAAAGTACTATTTTCTCAATAAATATTTTTAGCTTATATAATAATAAAATTTATATAAATGTAAAGGAATTAATATATAAAAATTTGTATAAAATAATATTTAGCAACATACAGTCAAAATCATTGGTAGACACATCTCTAATAATGGTGTAAAACCCTTTAGTGTTCCAATCACTAACCCAAAGCTCTTCTTCATTGCAATTGTTAAATGGGCTTTGGTTTGACAATGCCATCCTTTAGATTTTGAAAAGGATAATTCCATCCATTTTCAATAAGTACTAAACCTCATTATCATATAATCTCAGATAAGCACATATATATGCTCTCTAGAAAGCATAGCACATGCCATTAAATTGAGAAAGTCTAAAAATAACTCCTCTTACACCAAGCATTATTAGAGAAAAATAAGGTTTAACACACACGAAAAGGGGAAACAAGAAACAACACTAGATAGACTAAGCCCAAAAATGGTGTACCCACTTTGAAACCAATTGATAAAATCCAAGACTCAGTAAACAATTAGGGTATGAAAATACATACACTTTTTTGACTCGTCTCTAACTTGTAAGAAGAAAAAACAATAAAAAGAAAGAAATAAATAATCACATAAATAAGTAGCACAGTACATAGTAGGCATATTAAATAGATTAACGAGCAATTTAATCTAAGCAAGAAGTATGACATAACATAATAGAAAAACATAAAATAGAGAGCAAAGAAGGTTTTCCAATTACAATCATATCCTCCTATGCGCAAGCATATTTAGATCAAATCCTGATTATACTAACACTACATGAAAGCATACAAATACAACAATATAATGAAATAATTCACATAAAAAATATATCTATGTTGAAACATCATCGAATTTTTTATGAAAATAACTTAACAGCAAACAATTAACTAATGGAAAGTAAACAATATATAACTCGATAAACGTATAAACATAAATATATCTATTAGTCGTGACAAATACCCTAGTTGTCAATGCTACCCTCACAACTGATGATCCTCAAGGAACCTAGGTCTCATTTGGAGCCCTAACACCACATGATACAATAAGTCGCCAACGATCAATATAGTAAAATCCTAGGGTAAGGAAAATCCATGCACATGAACCTAAACATGCAATCTAAGTCTTTGTCGTTAATTTAGTTTTTAATAAACCCAACCCAAAACAATTTTATAAAACACTCATAAATCCCTAATAGTGAAAATCCCTAAAATTATTAATGACCCAAAATTAAGAAAAAAAAATTTAATATGAAAATTCAAGTTTGAAAATCGATAGGGTTTTCCCACATTTTCTAGTTAAGAAATCAATTACAAATAAGGGGCTATTTATAGAAAATACTTTGTTGTGCACCTCGTCAACTACGTTTGTGAGGTTAATAGTCATTACAACACTCACCAAAGAGTTGGCGAACATCTTAGTGAGCATCAAAAAAGGAATTATTTGTTTAAAAAATTTACCAAGTAATTTTTACAAATACCTATAAAATAACATCGAAACAAAACAACACAAATGCAATCTAACATGTATACTACATAAACCACCCCTACATGATATATGTAAACATGTAAGCATACAACGTGTTTTAACTAAGTGAGTATGTGTAATACTAAATTATCAGTAATTATCCTTAAATAGAGAAAGATACAAATTAAGTAAAATAAACATATTCGTATTTTGCATATAGAAATTCTAACAAATATACAAAGGAATTACATGACTTAAAAATGAAGTGTTCACATACACTAAAGGATTCAATGTTATCTCACTTAATAACACCTTGTTTTCTCAATTCACCTAGACCTTTCTCACATATATGTCTTAAACTCCTATGAGATTAGTTTCACTTTTTGTTGAATGAATCATAGCACTTCTTGTGTTTCCTGAGGTCTTTCCATGAAGAACGTCCAAACCATTCTCTTTAACTCCCTTACATACCACTAGTGACCCTTTAACGCCATCCAGTGTCCCCAGTGATACTAAATTTCTTTTAATTTTTGGTATATACCTTTCTTTAGTAAGGGTCTTTATTATACCATCTGACAACATGAACTTCACAGTTCCTATGCCTTTAACTCTACACTCATATTTAATTCCAAGTAGCATCTTCCCCCATCAACTCCATCAAGGTTTTGAAACCAATCATTCTTAGGTCACATATGAAATGAGCAACCATAATCCAATGCCCTTTCTTCTTATGATTATGACAAAGTCGAGATTCAAAACTTACGTACCATATTTTATATTAGTTTTCAATTTATTGTAAGGCTCTGGTAAAGCATTTAGAAGTATTATTACTTGATCTTCCTCATCTATTTTCTTATCAAGATTGGCCAATTGTGCAATGATCATTTTAAACTGATCAATATTGTGCTTTGAAGACTTTGACTAGTGCATAAGGTATGTCTATGACCTTAGTTTTTATAAGACCGAGATCATAGGGTTATCCTATGGCCATAAATTTAAATAAAAATACAATTATTAATTATAATATTAAAAGTTAATATAAATTACAATAAATATATTAATTAAAATATTAAAAATCATATTATATTAAAATTAAAAGTGTAATTACATTTGAGAGTTTGTACACTAAAACATAATAAAACCCAACTAGGTAATTATAATATTTACAATGACTATGAAGAATAACATTACTATTACAATCATTTATAAATGTACTTCAAATCAACATAATCAAGTCCACAACGACTTCAACAGAAGTGTAGAGAAAAGGCAAATGCCATAGGCGTTGTTAGCAATAGCTGGTGCGTTGGTGTGCATAAGAGTAACAGATGGGATTAGATGCACTAAATAATGATTCCATTCATCTTTGTCCCATATTTATGGTATGTGTAAACAAATACCAAAGTAAAAATCATATGTGATGAGAAAATCAAATCATCACAGCCATATACAACCCCTCTAGGAACTCCATGTTTATATAAACCAAATAAGCAGAGTTGTAGAAAATAACAACAAAATTATTGTAATACTGCATAAGTGGACTTAATTATAACTAATAGTTGATCAAAAGCACTTCAACTGCATTCTTTGGATGATCATGCCTAGCAAGTTTTAAACTAAATGAGTTACCAAAATAAAGGACATACTAATCTCATCCTTGGAAAGTTTGCTTGTAATTTCTTGGATACCTTTAACTTTGTCTGCTACTCTTCCTCTAAATTAGTAAGGAATACTAATAATAATCAAACACTAAGAGGAAAGCATATCAAGAAACAACAAGCTTAAGGAACCATTACTAAAAATGTGGAAATGGGAACAAAGTTAAGTGTTTACTAGCTTCTGCAGAATTATTAATTTTTTTTGTCACAAGCTTCTACAAGTTGATATATAAAACTTATAGTATTGTTCTTTCCAAAGAGTAAAATTTCTCTCATTCTCTCCCTCCGAAGGAAACCAAAAAATTTATTAGAAGTAGAAAAATCATTTAGAGAGCAGCCAGAGCACTAATTGTTCAAAAATAGAAAATTAGTAAAGGCCAATGCAATACAAATAAGTAAGAATGTTTAACTTCAAATATTATCAAAATATGCTCATTAAGAGAATAAATTTTTTTAATTATGCATGGCATAGAAAAATCAAGAACATCTGATAAAATATTATTAATCAAGATTTTTTAAGAATACTAAAAGCTAATAATCCAATCAACCTAAATTTTGATTTATGTCCTTTCATATCATAGTAAGAGATTAAATCAATGTTGAAATGTCAGGAGACTAGTAAACCATACAGAATTATAGATAGAATATCAGGCTATACTTTAACAGAACTTAGAAAGAAACTACTATCCCTTACGTAGAGGCATCCAGATGATAGTATTAGTACATCTTTTCATATGAAAACTTACACTACATGATTACATTTGATAAAAGGTTAGGTATTAAAATTTCCAGAACTTAAAACACCAACATCAAGCACCAGGCCAAACACTAACAATTAGCATATAAATCAAAGTGAAACTGACCTCTCAACAATGGTAATTTGGACCAAGAACCTGAGTGAAATAGAATGTCATGATTTGAATAGTTTGACATGCTAGGCACCAACACCACCACTAGGAACTAGGCACCGACACTAGCATCAACATATCCAAAAGCAAAGGACAATCATCTCCATTTCTGTTGTGATCATATCCATTCTTTCTATTGAACTCTTTCAACTCGGCTTTCCAAGAATCTTTTTGTTGCAACTTAGTAAAACTCAAAAATCATTACTCACAAAAGATATTAATACAAATAGAGAAGGAACCACCTCTTTATTCTCAAAAACATCAAGGATAGTTGCTAGTTTTCCCTCTAACCACGAGTGATTCACTCGATGTTAATGACCCACTCGCAATGATAGAACTAAACAACCTTTTTGTCATGACCTTTGTATGTGCCTCGAACCCCCTGAACCTCATCGTCCTTGCAAACTGGAATAGACACTTCTGGTAGAAATCAGTGAAGAGAGGCAAGCTCATCAACCCTTGGATTGTACTTCATTTTTGCTGAGCTAGGGTTGCTCTGGGATGGCTCTAAAGAGTGGAGAATATAGGGTTTGATGATCAAAGAAAAGAAATAGAAAAAAAATTGGTAGCTAGTAACGTATTAGCTGGGAGTGTAAAGAGAGAGAGAGAGAGAGAGGAAAAAAGGAAAAGAAAGAGGGAATAAGAAAAAAATTATAGAAAAATTTAGTGTTTAATCTAAAAGAGAAAAAATTGATAATGTATGTCTATGACTTCAGTTTTTAAATAACCGAGATCATAAGGTATGTCTATTACTTCAGTTTTTAAAAAACCAAGGCTAAATTTCTGAGACCATATATATTTATTGTAGTAGTGAACTATACTTTTATTTTGTATAATTAAATTACATAAATAATTTTTATATATATTTATTTTAATAAGGCTTTCCATTTAATTGATATTTTTAAATTATTAGTGGGAGATTAAAAATATTCATTTAGAATTAATAATATTAATATATTAGCTATTTAGTTTAAAATTAAATTGATAATTTGTTAGATTTTAATATAATTAATAATTTTTGTTTATTAAAAAAGAAAAACAAGCAGTAGGGAATTGGACACTTGAAATATATAAGCTTGTATAGAAAAAAAAAAGCCAAAAAAGAAGAAGAAGAAAAGGAATGCTCGACACTAGTTCTTGTTGCCATTTTCGCATCTTCTTTCATTTTTTACTATTTATAGCATTTAAGGTATCAAAGTAAATCACTTTTCATCCTCTTTATTTATTTATAATTTTTCATTTCTAATGCTTATTATTTTAAGAGTATTTGGTTTAAATGATTTTTTAAAACACATAACAAAACTATCATTTTTTGGTAATTTTAATTAATGAATGAATATAAATTTGATATTTTCACCACTATATTTTCATTACCCATGATTTATTCATGTATATTAATTATTTTAAAGAAAACCCCCAAATTTAAAAATCTTAGATTTTTTTTAATTTCATAACAAAAATGAGTAATAATTAAATAGTTTATTTTTTATTTTGATGTAAATTTATTAATTTTAATGTCGAATGCTTTGTAATTAATTTGGTAGTTTGGATAACTAATAAATATGATATTAATTGATGGTTTATAGAGATTTAAAAGGTGATTATGGAACTTTATTTTAAGGTGTATGACTTGTCTTGTTTGAAAAGTTTAGTGTTTTGAAAATTGTAAATTATATAATTTTATAAGTGTGAAATTAATATAAGTTTATATTTACGTAGGGACTATTGATCATTTTTAAGCAACGAAACTCGTTTCGTTTAGTGAGTTGATATATTTTATTCAAATTTTATAAATATTTTTTTTATTTTTAACTTACACATGTTCATAATATTTATCTTTATTCACTTAACTTTCATAATTAATACCATCTTATGAGAAATGAGAATTTATGTCTAAACATTCTATTATAAAGTTTGGGTTTAAAAGTCTAATTTAATAACATTAAAATAAAAATAGATTCAATAAATATTCACGTATTTAAACATTTATCATGCTACAGAGAATTTGTAAAATATATTAGCTTAAATGATTATATTTGCTCAATATTAACTATGTTATTAAATATTTGAATTAAAATGATTGATTCTCACTCTTTGTATGAAAATATCCTTGAGAAGGATCACTCTCGTTATTAATAATAAACTAATTAAAATCCTTAGGTGGGACTTATCAATTAATCTTATTATTAAATTTTACTTTCTTTTTTAGAAAATTAATAAATCATTTAATTGTCTTACTTAAGTAGGGTTTGATAATTTAAACTTCATTTAGGGTGTCAAAATTGTGTTCAAGAATTTAATTATCTAATAGCTAACTTTTAGATTTTAAAATTACTTTAAAAGATATGTCGTCAATATATCCTTCAATAATAATTCTTATAAGAATATTTGAAATAGAGTTTATACTCTAAGTACACATATGAACTAAATAACAAATAAAATAACAGTACTCTAAATCATATTCAAATAATTAAATCTTAAATATAAATTTCATAATTTAAGTTTATTTTGAAAATTATGACATTATTATATTTTTTGAAATAAACTTTGGAGAATTCTTGAATAGAAAATAATACTTAATATTTTATAAAAATATTTTACTTATTTTAATATTTTACAAGCATAACAATGTTACTGATATCCTATTATAATTTCAGTCAGACATGCTTAATTTAATAATTGATTAGAAAATTAAACATAGCATATAAAAATAACACATAAAGAATAACTTAAAAGAGTACATAAATATACCTCGATGGAATTTTATTGAATTATTTTGGAAAACCCTCCAAAAGGAATGCCAAACTTGTTTATTGAATTGAGACTACTATTATTACATAAACTAAATTTGTTCAACTTTCAAATGAGAGAATAATAAAAGAAAAGATAAAAGCTTAAGAGACTAAGAAGACCAGAGCTAAAAAAGCTATGAAATGGATGATTGATACAATGAAATAGGGGTCTTATTTATAGGTTCAGAAAATCAAATCAGAAGGGTTGGTGCCATAGCACACATTAGTTCACGCCATGACATGCTTTGTTTTGCTTCACTTATTTTCCTTATTTTTTTATATCATTTTTTAATGGTTTAGAGCATTGCAATGGAGTGCTTCAAGTATAATTGTTAAGTATTGATCAATTTTATCTTTTTAAGCTAATATATATTTAATAAATTAAATTATTTTTTTTTTGGGTTTTTTTTTATTTTTTTCATAACTGCCCCGAATAGTTACCCGCGGGTAAAAAACCGTCCCCGAACCGTAACGGTTTTCGAGCGGTTTCGAGTATAGGTTTTATAATTCGATTCGGGGACGGTTATATCAAAAGCCTCCCCGCCCATCACCGTGCCCATTCCTACTTACAAGGCATACTCTCGGTTACATTAATCCTATTAGTTCAAGCACTTATTCAAAGGTATATGCAAATAGAGTTTGTGTAAAGAAATAAACTAATAATTTTGCATATGCTTAATGAAGAAAAAACTCAAAGTAGAGCATAAATAATGATCTCATAAAATGAATCAAATGAAAGGATTTATAAATAAATCACAAACTACTTTTATGCATCAATCAAACTCATCAAATAAAAATCTCAAGTAATATACATTTTAAAAGATGAATTAAATGCACATGACTTCTTGGAGAATTATTTCTTACATTTTTCTTTTGTGTTTATCCAATTCTCATTACTTTGAAGGATATTGCATTATAGTATGTAGTTTATACTATTCATTTTTCTTTCTTATTTTTTTATCCCCTTATTTTATTTTATTTTAATGATATATGTTTTAGATAAAGGATCAATGTACAGATTGTACAAATATTAAATGATAAAATGAGTGGCTAATTTATGGTTTTTTTTTGTATTGGCTCGGGTAACCCTATATGTATCTCTTTTTTTAGAAGTCATTTATGAAAAGAGAAAAAACATATACTTTTAATTTCTACTTAACTTATTCAATTTAAGTAATAAAAATAAATATATGATATTCTATTAGATGTAAAAATTTTAATATTCAATGCAAAGACCTATAAAGATCGTCTAGCAATTTAAAATTTATAAGAAAAGTATTTTAAAAGAGTAGAAAAATATCAGTACTCAGAATGGGAAGATTATAGCACCAAATATTTTCTCACAAGCTAATATTCACTATTTGATTCCTAAACATCAATTTTGTATTCATTGTAATTTCTACATTTTCTCATGGAATACAAATTATGACAAAACTAACTAATTATCACATTACTCCATGAGATTGTTTTTGAAATTAATCTAACAATGCATAAACTTAATCATTTTCTTAAATTTGAATAAAAAGACATGATAATTTTGTAAGAAAAATTTTAAAATTATCCTAAAAGTTCCTAAAACAATAGGAATAGTTAAAAGCACATAAAAAGAAAAGAAAAAATAAAATGTAAATGTTAATTTGAACATATAAACATTTAAGCATAAATTTTATATTGTACTTTTTCCTATTCCCAACTTAGAACTTACATTGTCCTCAATGTAACAATTGTAAATTAAAGAATAA
Organism: Hippophae gyantsensis; assembly: GCA_030763125.1. Classification (NCBI taxonomy): domain Eukaryota; kingdom Viridiplantae; phylum Streptophyta; class Magnoliopsida; order Rosales; family Elaeagnaceae; genus Hippophae; species Hippophae gyantsensis. Next base: position 52,565,562 of record CM061031.1, on the reverse strand, counting down.
GAGAGTAGAAAAGTTACCAAATTATTGGTCTTGTTTAAGTGTAAGTATGCAGGTGCATCTATTAATCCAATCATTAAGTTATATAACAATAAAAACTATACACTTCTCACACACTTCAATAGTTGGTTATAATATTCATAATTCTAAATAATGTTTACAAAAATAAAAATAAAATAACACAAAATAAAGATAATTATGAAGAAAGTAATATTACCAATAATGATAGGTTACCTCTCATTCAATGATTAGTTTACTATCTTAGCTAGATGTAGTTTATGTTTGATGCTTAGGCTAGTTCACCGATATGGATTCAATGTTTGCTTCCTTGTAGCATTAGATTTATTTAGTAGATATCTTAAAGCAGCATGATCAGAATGCACATTCACTATAGAAACCACTATGTAAGACCTAAATTTATCTAAAGAAAACACAATAGTCAAGAATTCTTTCTTAATGGAATAATTTATTTGGGTATCATTCAATATTTTGCTAGTGTAGTAAATAACATGAAAACACATTTTCCACTTTTTGCCCCAAAACTGTTATGATTTCATAATCAAAAGTATATTTAAAAAGGAAGAGACCAATTAGGTGCCATTATTTTAGGGGCAAATGTTAATTTATCCTTTAAAGTATTGAAGGTGATAAGACATTCTTCATTAAAATCAAAATAGACATCTTTTGCCAACAGTTATATAAAAAACATTGAATTTTTGAAAAGTCTTTGATAATTCGCTTATAGGAACCAATGTGCTCTAAGAAATTTCTAATTCCCTTAATAGATGTAGGGGTGATAATTTTGCAATTAACTCAATTTTAGCCTTGTTAACCTCAATTCCTTTGTTAGAAATTATATGTCCTAACACTATCCCCTATTGTACTATAAAATGAATTTTCTCCCAACTAAGTGTCAAATTATATTTGATGCAATATTCTAAAACCAGAGTTAATTTATATAAGAATTCATCAAATGAGGTTCGGAAAATAGAAAAAATCATCCATAAATACCTCAATGAATGTTTCCACCATGTCTGAGGAGATTGACATCATACATCTTTGAAATGTGGTGGGTGTATTGCATAACCCAAATGGCATCCTCTTGAAAGCAAATTTCCAAAAAGGGAATTTGAAGATGCCTTCTCCTAATCTTCTGATGTAATGGGCACCTGATAATAACTTGAAAGTACATTTATAAAATAGTAAAATTCATGCCTAGTTAGTCTTTCTAGCATATGATCAATGAATGGGAGAGAAAAGTAATCATTTTTAGTGTATAAATTTAGTTCCATGAAATCTATACACATCCTCAATCCAATGATAATTATAATAGGCACTAATTCATTTTTATCATTTTAAGAACTATTATATAAGATATTTTTAGTACCACATACACATAACTAACCCACTTACTATCAACAATAAGGTAAAGACTCGTACTTCTAAGAGTTTCAAAATTTTGTTTTTCACTACCTCTTGCATGATTGGGTTTAGTATTCTCTAGGCCTCTGTAACGGGTTTAGCATTGTCCTCCAAATATCTTATGCATACAAATAGTATGAATAATATCTCTAATATCCCCAATACTTCAACCTATAGCCTTTTTTGAATTTCTTAAGGACCTTAATAAGTTCTTTTCTTGAGTTTTGATTAAAGAAGATGAAATAATAACTGGATAAGTTTCCTCTTCTCCCAAACATACATATTTAAGGTGCTTAGGTAAATCTTTACATTCTAAGTTAGGTGGACTAACCTCTTCCCTATATGGGATCTTAGGTAGATCTAAGGGTGTATTAGATTTCCCTAAAAGTTCAATAGTATCTACCAGATCATTTTACCTCTTAGTCTCCTCATCTAGAACCTATTCTACCTTTATAACATTTAAAGCAATTTCTAATTTACCATCCACTCTATATTGCAAAAAAGTGTTATGTACAAAGCTATCTATTGAATCAACTTCAAAGCATTCATCAATAGATTAGATGGAAGGAAAAGGTGAAGAGACAAAAAGTTTAAAATGGACAATGTCTCCTAAGATAGTCATTGTTAAATGGTCTTACAAGAAGTATTTTATGTTCTTTGTCTACAAGTAGTTTTTTTCATGCAAAAGAACCATAAAATCAATAAGAATTATAAGTTTATCTACTTATACCAGCATATTCTCAACCATTCCCTTTTGATATTTAATGGTTATAGGTTTAAGGTCTCCTAACCTTAGCTCTAAAAAAATAGAGTGTGCATCAATTTTTTACTAGCACCTAATTTAAGCATTGCTTTATCTGCCTTCTTATCCTCCATAGTCATGTTTATGATAAAACTACTAGGATTTTTTAACATTAGACTTAGTTGGTGCTAAAGCACAGCACTAGAGATTTTTTATATTTTCTTATGCTTAATTCTTTGAAAAATTTAGCATAGGAGGGCATATTCTTGATCACTTCTAATAAAGGTAAATTTATATTTACTTTAGAAAGCATATTAAAAAGATCATAGAATTGCTTATCTTATTTGGATTCTTTTAGCCAGTGTGAAAATGGTGGAATTGATGGCTAGTGTGGTTCTACTATCTTTTGGTTTTTGGGAATGTTATCTCTATTCTCTAAAATAATTCGTTTCACCTTTTGTATTACTTGTACTAAATGGTAGATCATTAGAAATTTTAGGTAATATTTTATTGACTTCCTTTTCTTGTTTTGCTTGGCTAGGTAACATTCTTTTTTCTTGTTTTTGCATGCATTCTACTAACTACCTAACTTTGAATTCAACCCTTTTTATCGAAGAATTAACAGAGCTTAACCTTTGATTATTCATCAATTGATTGTCTCTATTGATTTAAATAAAGGTATTTATATTTTCTTCTAAAGTTGGGTTATCAAGTTGATCTAGTGGGAAAGGTTGGTTTTTATATGGCCTTTGTGTTTGGGGCTAGGCATATATTGGATAATTATATTGAGTAATTAATATCATTATGTCCAACTAAACCATGAACTCCATATACTTCTTTATTAGAAATTTTGTGGGTTGTAAAGAGTTGCACTTTCTTTTCCAATTCTGCAAGTTATAAGGCCATTTCATTCTCAGAGGCATTGATTCCTACCCTTCTTCCTCTAATACTCTTTTGTTGGGAATTAGTACCCAACATCTTGTACAGCTCCAAAGTTTTCTTTGTTTTCTTTTCTCCCATAGCCCCTCTTGTAGCATTATCAATAATGTACAAACATTATTGTATCAATCCACCATAGAAGGAATGGTTAAGTACTTAGCTCGCAAAAATAGTTTAATGGTAGAGCATAGCCTTACCAAAGCTGAGGTTGAGGGTTCAAGTCCCTCCTTTCGCTCCTAGCTTTGTCGTTAAGTACCAATGGACTTTATACTAAGGCATAAGAACCTTATTTATGGAGGAGAGAAAAATCTACTCACTCCAATATTTTGATTGAGAAACATCTCAATGAATGTCCTTTACAAGTGCTTGGAACTTGCATCATAGCCTCTTTAGTGATAGTGATCAAGAGCACACATTGGACTTGACCCATTAATCATCTCATCTTATGCGAAGCAAAAAGAAGGGGGACCCCTTCCTTCCCAGCCCAACTGCCCCTAGATGCCTACCTACTTATGCTTGTAGCTCAATAGTTGGAATAATGTTGCTATTTTTTCCCCTTCACTCAATAGTCTTCTAAAGGGTATAGTACCTACCCATGAATTTGTTGTAGACTACTGCCCAAGTTGTTAACAAACCCTCTTGGAGAGTCATGCCCCAAGACTTGATACATTTGTACAATAGAATAAAATTCTCAAATGAAATTTTAAAGGTCTTCATTAGGGATATAGTAAAATAAAAATAATAAGGAATGATGAATATTTCAATTCATAATTTCTTGCAGCTCATTCCAATTAGATGCATGAGGTAGTATTGCCTATGAATGGCAATGAATACTCTTTCATTATTTTCTACTTTTTTCCTTCATCTACTTGTACTTAAGGTTGTTCTTCTCCCTCTTGATAAATGTTCATCTTTTCTTTGAAATATATTTCAAACTTATAGATATGTAATAATAAAAAGTACGAATTTTTTCTCAAAGATCTATTTATTTTTTGTTCATTAATACTAATTTAAGTACAATTAGAAGCATAGAAACAGAAAGAAAAAAACTAATACAAAAGTTAGTAAATAAAAAATAGGATGGCAAAATAAAGTTAATAAAATAAAGTACATTAGTACATAGAAATAAAAAATAGTTAAAAGAAATAAAAATACAAGATTAAATAAATTGAATTTAAAAGAAAAATAATTTTACAAATAATTAAATAAAGAAAAGAAAGTTATAAATTTTTTATTTTCAAAAAGAATTTAAAAGATTGAAAATATTATTTTTTTTAAACAAAAGAAGATTTGAAAATTTAAAATATCTAAAATTAGTTGATAAATTAGATATTTTAAGATTTTAAATAAAAATCATAATATTTAGAACACAAAAAGTTTTTAAGACTTTGATAATAACAATTTAAAAATGCTATTCCAACCCCAACAATTACATCAAAAATTAATACACAAAAACTTGATCGTTAAATTTTATCAAATTTATAAAATGCTCATAAGTGCATGAATCACTTATAGAAAAAGACAAGTATACTTTTAAGATTAGTTTAAAGATAAATCATGTGGTTTTTAAATTATTAAACAAATTTTTAAAAATGAAAATAAATCTAAATATTCTGTCATAAAGTTTAGGTTCAAAAGTCTAATCTAATGACATTAAAATAAAGATGGATTCAATAAACATTCAGGCATTTAGACATTTATCATGTTGTGGATAATTTATGAGATATATTAGCTTAGATGATTATGTTTGCTAAATATTAAGTACATTATTAAAGATTTGAATTAAGATTAATGATTATCCTTTCTTTATATAAAAATATCTTGGGGTAGGGATCATTCTCGTTATTAATAATAAATCAATCAAAATTCTTAGGTGTAGCCTATCAATGAATTTTATTATTAAATTATGCTTTCTTTTCTAAGAGATTAATAAATCATTTAATTGTCTTCCTTAGTTGGGGCCTGATAATTTAAACTTCATTCAAGGTACCAAAATTTGGTTCAAGAATTTAACTATCAAATAACTGACTTTCAGATCTTAAAACTACTATGAAAGATATGTCATCAATATATCATTCAATAATATTTTTTTATAAATATCTTTGAAATAGAGTTTTTACTCCAAGTACACATATGAATCAAATCACATATAAAAGAGCAATACTATAAATCAAATTTAAGTAATTAAATCTTAAATCTAACTTTGATATTTTAAGTTTATTATGAAAATTCTAACATCACTATATATTCTGAAATAAACTTTGTAGAATTCTTGAATAGAAAATAATTCTTAATTTTGTAAAAATGTTTTACTTATTTAAATATTTTACAAGCATAACAATGTTACTAATATCCCATTATAATTTCATCCAAACATGCTTAATTTAATAATTGATTAAAAAATTAAACATAGCATGTAAAAATATCACATAACAAATACCTAAAAAGAGTAAATAAATATACCTTAAGGGAATCTTCTTGCATCATTTTACAAAAACCTCTAAAAGGAATACTGAAATTGTTTAAATAATTGAGACTACAACTATTACATAATCTAAATTTGTTTAACTCTTAAATGCGAAAATAATTTTAAACTAATAAAAGGAAAGCTAAAAGCTTAAGAGACTAAGCAGAGAAGAGCTAAAAAAACTATGAAAGTGATGATTGATACAATGGAATATGGGTCCTATTATAGGTTCAAAAAATCATATCAAAAGGGTTAGTACCTCGGCACACATTAGTTCAGGTGGCAGCATGCTTTGTTCTGTTTCACTTATTTCCCTTATTTTCTTGTATCATTTATTTTAATGGTTTGGAGTATTGCAATAGAGTTTTTTAAGTGTAATTCTTCAAGTATTGATCAATATTATCTTTTTAAGCTAAAATAACTGAAAAATAATAAAATATACTTGTGATTCTAAAAATACAAATTTGTATAAAATAATAGTAAAACTAAGTAAATAGAAATATTTTTAATTGTTAAACATGCATAAAATCACGATATATTGAGTGATTTTGAGCACTTATCACCTGATCGTAGTGGTACAAAGTAAGAATGGGTAGTGATCAAAGTGATGTTGTGAGAAAGTGTAATAAGAGACAATGGACCATGATTCAAGGAAGGATTCATAGTATAACCCCTCATTCTAGTCACAACCAAATATGAGAGAACCCACCTTTGGGGCAAGTACAACATGTCCCTTTAGTATCAATTTCAACCAAATTACAATAAGAGACTATAGCGTTGAATTCCTCAATTGAGATCCGTAAGATCCAAGAATTGCATTGAAATCCCCTATCACTAACCATTGGGATTGAAGATCTAATGGACCTCATAAATTTCCAGAGGTCCCTTCATTTAACATAGGTGTCACTATGATAAATAAGGATTAAAAGATTGATTTTGACATTTGTAGAGTATGTAACCATTATATATTGTTGATGTTGTGAAATAACCACAATATCATCCTTCACTATAAGGGTCAAGAAGAGTCATACCTTATTTAATGATGTGGAGTTAGCACCAATAAAATAGTAACCAAGATTTTACCAAAAGAGATCCCCTAGAGAGCCAAGATCGGACATAAGCTCTATAATATGTAAAAAATTAGATAGTTCCTTTCTACAAAGGTTTTGAGAAGTATACCATGTATCCTCGTTCTAAATACCTCTGTAGTTCCAATAAAGAACTATCATGATGAGCTATTGTTTGAGGCCCTTATAAAGGATGTAAATATCATAGTTTGAAAGTATAGGCTAATTGATTTGATCCAACAACCTTTTTCTATTACTAATTTTTAGCCTTCAATCTTGTCATATTTCAATTAATAATTTTTAATTTTTTTTATATGTGCATTGAGTGCAACCATCGATACCTAAGGGGGCAGTATAGTGAGAGAAAGTAAAGTGAACCTTGATGCGGTAAGCAAAAGTAAGGATCCACTATTAGAGGTAATGGAATAGGCAAGGGTAGATGTAGTAGAGCTATATATTGCTAGGACAATACTTCTTGAGATAGGATAAGTTGTAGAGGTGAATACATCAATGGGTATTGTGAGACCTTAGGTCTCATTTAATATTTTTAAAAGATTTTTATTTTATTTTGTTTTAAATTTTGTAAAGTTTGAAATTGTATTTTTCTTCAGTTAATTGTTTAGAAAAAAATTAAAGCAAGGGCATTTTAGTAATTTTACAACCCATATATCCTTATATTTCCTGTAAACTTAGCCAACCCATTTGTATCATGTTCTATACATATTGAAACTTGAAACTTTGTTTCAGCCTGACCTGTATTTTTAAATTTTGAAATTGGTTTATAGATTTTATTTTGGTGGGTTATATCTTGTTTTAAGTCTTGACATGTCTAGTTTTATTAACATTTAATGATTTGTTATTTGCAGTTTTCTACAAAATATTATACTTGTTTCATCAAAGCATGTTATGTAAAAATTGAGCTGAAACTCTTGTTATGATCTAATTTGTACTTTTATATTTTTAAATGGTTATACATATTAGAATTGGGTGTACTATATCTTTCTTTAAATCTTGAAATGTCTAGTTTTTGTATCATTTTATAGAAACATATTTTGATAATTCTATTGAAAGTTGTACCTAATTTTTTGAGGGTAGGTTTGGAAGTACATTAATGTGTATACCCTGTGTTCTTACAGTTTTTGATTTAATGATTTAAATTTTTTTTACTGATAATCAATGATCATGTGATGCATTTTTGGAAATCTACAAATTTCTAGTTTGTGATGGATTTTACAAAAATAGATTTGGACATTTTCTCTAAAAGTTATGAATATTTGATTGAAAGTAATGCATGATGAATTTAAAATAGTTTTCATCCAAGTTTATGGCCAAGGAGATGAGTCCTAACCTTGCCTATAGTAAGTTTTTTAATTGTTTTTAAACTTTTTACTTGTAGTCGAATTGATTTAAAAGTATGCCTTCTTGAATTGGGAATAGGAGTATAAGACTATCTAAGATAGAAGTTATATGTTAACAGCTCATGTGTTAGCATTTTTTGAGTACCATTCAATTTTATATTGGACACACTAGTTATATGGTGTTATTCTTATTTCTGACACAAGAATGGTTCATAGATAAAATGATGATTCAGCAAATCCTACAAGATAACTAAAACTAGACTATTGATACAATACAATGAATGGACATCTTTTCCTCAAATTCCATAAGTACTTGGTTATTATTAATTTAAAAATGTTCTAAAAGTTTAACTTTATTCTTTTAAGTTTTCACAAGTTTAGCACTTCCTTATTAGAAAATGAGTATTTTATGTTTAGAAAATTGACTTTTACATGAATTCAAAAGTTTTATTTAGATTTATGATATATGACCAATTTTTTCACGGATTTAGGAGTAATCTAAAAAATAATTAATTAATGCGGCCCTGTATATATGTGTATGACCCACACGTATGACCAACACATGTAATTAAAACTTTTTCATTTATGTACGCAAAAAGTTTTATACACATATGACCAACTTTTCTCAAATTTAAGAATAATCTGATAAATAAATAATTAATTAATGGGCCTTTCTGCGCATGTATAACCCACAAATATATAATAAAAACTTCATCGTTTGTGTGTGCAAAGAGCTTTGCGTATGTATGACTAGGTTTCCCCCAAGTGTGAGTTTGGTAAGGTTTTTCTAATTTATATAATTTATTTTATGTAAGATATTTATCTGTTTTACTTACATAAACATAGTTGCAATTATTTGTATTACTTAAATTATTAATACACTTTGTGAAAACATTCATGCTATAGTTTGTATTAATTTTACAATTGAATCATTAAAGTTAAATAAATATATTCAATATTTATTATTTTTCTAAGTTTGAGGGTATTTTGATTACATAAACATTTTTATGGTTATTTCTTCTTTATAATATTCAAATCTCATAAGCTATACAACTAATCATAAAGAAAAATAATACTAATTAATAATGGTGTTAACCTTTTATATAGTCCATAATCATAAAAGGGTCATCAAATAGTTTCTAAAGCATTGATATCACCAAGAAAATGTAATAAATTCTTATTACTATTAAAGGAATAAAAATTCATATGGTACAATATCAACTAACTGATTAAAGTCTCCTTCAAAGATAGTACTCAAAATCATCGATCAAAATTTTAAGGTATCATGAGACAGGTCTTGATATTTTGGTATCAGAGCATATTTTTAGACCCTGAAGACATAGAACAACTTTATTATGGTATTTGATAATTATAAGGTGATGATTTTATGATTTAAGTGTGAATAATATGTTATAATATGGCCGACTCATGAGATTTAGTAAGCATTACATGGGTCAAACATTTTATAGAGAATAAATCATATTTTATTTTTGGGAACCATTATTTCTCAATAAGAGATGGTAATATTTATAGTTTTGTTTATGAAGACATTAATAAATAAAGATTATGATTTATATAGTTAAGTTGTGATATCATATGAAAGAAAGAATAAATTAATAATGCTAACTTCTTTAATGAAGAATATATTTAAGTTATATATGGTTAAGGTAAATAATCTTTTTAAGATATAGTGTACTTTGAACGTTATTAAGTTTGATTTTTCTAAAAAATATTTCTTTGTCTCAATATGTGTTCTAGTAAACAAGCAACTTGTAATGAGTTAGATTAGGATATCGATAAGTGTTAGTAGATACTTAGTTTTGAATATTGTATAAGATAGTAACTCATGATGTGCCTAATAGTAGATCCTTCGGAATCGATTAGTCAATTGATTAAACCAATATTTTCCATGAATTCTTATAGTGTGAATTATGAAATGAGGATTAGTGTACTCGAATGTGTAAACTTTTAATAGGATTTATCTAAGTCTAAGAAGAATCCTTTATTTCCTACATTATGAAAGAAGAGAATTTGATCGAAGTTAAGTCTCAAAAAGTAACTTGGATTAGGCAGTATCATCATTGGATGAGAAACTATGTAATATTTGACTGTGTACCTCAAGTTTAGATTTATGAATTTCATTTGTGCCTGAACAAACCAATAAAAAACTTAACTATATCAGTAAAGTAGTGCCATAGTATAGTTTTATAAGAAGGTGGTGTACTCCATAAATGATCATTCTATTTTAGTATTGTTTTTATGGATATGGTGTTGATTTTGAAAATTACTAAATTTACTTTTCATTATAGTTAGAAAACAATAATTTGAATGAAAATAAGGAGTTAATCTTATTTTAAAAGATTAAATATGTTCATTTAGATTAAAAAGATTCTTTAATGTTAAAAACATAAAGTTTTCATTCAGGTTTACTATTTAATTTCAAATTTCTTTCTATAACTATTTTGGTGTATATTTTAAATAATTTATGTTATTTTATTATAACAAAAATAAAATAGTTTAAAATAATTTTAATACATAAAAATAATCATTCATATATGGGAATTAAATTTGTGAATTCCATAATTTGATATTTTAAATTGTTAGTACTTTAAATAACAGTTTTTAAAAATATGAGAGAAATATTAATTTCCTATGTCGACTGATACTATATCTTAAAATATATGGCTAGACAGTTATCTTATTTTATTTTATTTTTTCAATTTCATTTAAACTCTTGGATGTGTGTTATGAATAGGATTTAACTAAATTCTATCATGTTATGAACAACAACAACACAACTATAGAGCTGTGTGTTAATTGACATATTAATTTCTTTTCGATTATTAGAAAATGATTTCATTTATTGCTATTAGAAGCAAATTTTAATGATTTTATCTAACTTAGTTAAAATTAATTAAGTGTTAAAATGTAATATTTCCTATAAAGGTCAACAATGTATCTCAAGCTTTGATAAATTTATTTCTACAGTAAAAAATGCAAGCCCTGGTTGGTTTAGAAGAACTTTGACACACATTAAATTTTTTATCCAATCTATAGTACTTTATGCATAAGTATTTTAAAAGTAGATTTGTTATGTATTATACATACAAAATTTTATGTGTTTTTTTTTAAAACATGTCGTATTTATAAGTTTAAAGTTTGATAATGTTATTTATTTATGTTAAGGGGGAGATTGTGAGACCACAGGTCTCATTTAATATTTATGAAATAAATTTTTATTTTGTTTTGTTTTGAATTATCTAAAGTTTTAAATCATTTTTTTTTCAATTAATAGTTTAGAATTTTTTTAAGGAAATGGCATTTGAGTACATTTACAACCCATATATCCTTATATTCTCTACAAATTTCTTTAAGGATTTTAGCCAATCCATTTGTTTCATGTCTCTAGCTCTAGGAGAGCTAGATTAAGAGAGAGATGGAATAGAAGAGTTAATTCTTTTCCTCAAATTGGTTTTAAGGTAAAAAAATTATCTTTTTCGCGAGTCTTTTTGGTGCTTTTTTTTATGAATGATTCACGTGGGAGAATCATCCTTTGTGAAATGAATGTTTATGAACATATTCTTGAAATCATTTGAAAGATTTTTCTTGAGTAAGTGGTATTTTTTTGACCCAAAACTTTAAAGTTTAAAAAATGTATTGTTATAATTTAGAAAACTGTTTCCAAGAAGTTGCGATGGAAATTGAGAATTTTCTATAACATTTAGATGTGGAGCCATACCATTTTGGAAATATATGAATGTCTATTTTAATAGGAATTTTATGGTTCATCTTTTCCACAAAGTCTGTACACATATGACTAGTTTTTCCCCAAATTCAATAATAACCTAATAAATAAATATTTAATTAATCGGCCCCTGATTGTATGTGTATGACTAACATACATGTAATTAAAACTTTCTCGTCTACTGTACAAAAAGCTTTGTACACGTATGAAATCTTTTATCTAAATTCAATAATAACATAATAAATAATTAATTAATTAATAGGCTTTTTTTTCACTTTGATGAGGTTTTTCTAATTTATATAATTTATTTCATGTAAGTTACTTATCTATTCTATTTACATATAATTTATTTCATGTAAGTTATTCATCTATTTTACTTATATGTAATTTAAATTTTCTCATTACAGGTATCAATGATTTTTGATTGAGAATTTTGAGTATTATCTTCAAAAGAGACTTATATCAGTTCATTGATATTACACCATATGAATTTTCATTTTTTGGGTATTAATAAGAACTCATTACATTTTATTAGTGATATTAATGCTTTAGAAACTATTTGATGACCCTTATGTGATTATGGACTGTATAGTATTTAATGCATTAGAACTATTTGGTGACCCTTTTATCAAAAAATTGTACAACTAAATACAAAAGTTTATCAAACATGAGATAATCATGTAGATGTCTAAAGTTGTTTGTTCCCATAAATAACACAATAACACACACCAGAACCCAAAAGACACACCTATTCTAAGTGTATCCATCTTAAGTGCTCCATATAGCTTCATGAATCAACTCATCCAATCCTCTATCATAGGGAACTCAACACCACTGCACAGACCACACTTAAAGCATGAAGACTTCACTATACACTTGTAATTTGAACACACAAAACAAACACATACCATGTGAATGTATCATGTAGAAATAACATATAGTCTATCTAAATACTATCGTGTTACCCCTACACAGATACACACTAATAGTCTAAGCATAGTTAACATGTAGCACAAACAAACATAATCTACATGCAATACAAATATGCAAACTACATAATCTATATGCAACACAAATATGCAAACTCTCCGTAAGCATATGCAATATTTTCCATATATATATAACATAATACAGTGTAGACTACACTCACCATCTTATGTAGCAACTAGCATGTGAACATACAAATACAATGCATAGACAAGCAAATACAATACATAAACAAAAAATAAACAAACACAATGCATAAACAAACAAACACAAGTTGTGCACACTTCTCCCCCTTTTTCACATGAAAAGTCAAAGTAAACATAAACACAATATGCAACATATCACGCCTTTATATGAAGGAGAGAAGTTAAATATAAATGCAATAATTCTAACACTTAAGCAACACAGTAGAGAAGGTTAAAGTAAACATAAAAATAAGTAACATATGCAATCATGCGAAATAGACAAAGAAAAAAATCGAGACAATAGCAAGGTAAAAGCATGTAACAAACAACAACCTAAATGCACAGACAAACCAAATGTAGTGCAGACAGAAAACAAATCCCTAATGCAATACATATAGCTTAGAGCCTCACATCTGTACATGATGTGGGAAGCCATAAGGGGCTTCACAATGTACATACAACACATCAATAAGAGGGTAGTCAAACACTAATGGCACATAAATGTGTCAACGAATTTGAAAGAATGACTAGAAGTCTATCTATCTTCCAAGTTGGCTAGCTCCTAATGACTGAACAATCTTCCCCCAGACATCAACGTTGCTTAAAAGTGTCAATGAATCCCTAAGAAGGAGTTGATTATGAGTTCAACTATCTTTCAAGTGAACACACTCTTAGTGGTTCAACTATCTTTCCTCAACAATACTTGGGTCTATTCAATCATGTAACCTTACCCCATACTATGGATACATATATGGAAAGATATCCTAATCTACCAAAGAAAATATGTGAGATGCATTTCAAAAATAAATACCAAGCTATCAACTACATGTGATAAACGTGCAACAACTCACCATAATAAGAAAGAAGGTAAACATATGAGAAGACATGTGAAATAGGAGAATACAGACTATGTATAAAATAAGTCAAACTAACAGTCCTTTTTCTGCAAAGTTCATACAAAGTGATGTCAAAAAGAAAAAAAGCATCACAACATCAACATAACATAAATTCATAAATAGAAAAAACAACAAGAATGCAAAACAATCATAACACTCCCCTTACCAACAAGAAATTAATAAACACCTTTTTCCCTAAATGTATACATGTAATGCAATGATTATGTTATGCATTCTACACTCTCAAAACTTCCCCAAAAAAGAAGCATCTACACATAATAGAAAACAGGCAATATAGAAAGAAGGAAGCAAACAAACTGCACAAAACATGTGAGGATAGATGAACAGAAAGTAAGAAACATAAAAACTATCTCATTAAGTAAACAATATTTTACGAACTCCTATTGGATAGAGTTGAAAAAAACTAAAGCAACAAGGAAAATAAAAGAAGTTTGATACTCTTTGTCTCTTTCTCTTCTACATCAACGTTCCTAAGAACACCACAGCGAGAAGACTCTCCAAATATGGTAGGGGTATAAGGTGATGAAGTAGAGTGAGGATTGAGAACAATGGTAGCTAACTGTTCTAAAGAAATGGTCAAGCTCAAAGGAAAAATGTTATCATCTCCACCAAACAAAGAAAGCATAGAGAATAACGGGCCAAAAGAAGAAGTACCAGAGTGAATAAGGTCATTAGAACCATTAGGGTGATGTCTAATTGAGGCTAAAGAAATGGGTGAACCATGAATATAAGGTATAACATGATGAAAATAAGCCATAATACCCTGAACAAAAGCTTGAAATCATTACAAATCCAAGACATTTCAAACTCAAAAGGGATAACAAGGAAAGAAGGAAACTGAACAACATGAAGAAATAATAAATCACTAATATCTCAAGAGAAGATAACTCTACATCCTCTAAGCATAAAATTGGTAGAGACACCAATGGAAGAAAGAGGAGGTAGAGAAGGACAAAAGCCAGAGCACTCTTTGAGATTAACCAAAACATTTAACGAAAATATCCACAAGGTAATCAATCTATAATGCATGTAAGGGTATGACTAAATTTTTGATTAGATGCATTGTATGCGATATGATAAACTTGGTTACTCTATATGCCATAAAGATATACTTATATGAACTAAGCAAGTAGAAATATAGACTCAAGTAAGCCCAACTTCATAAGTCCAATTTTAACCTCTCTCTACTAAAGTAAATGCCAACCAATAAGCAATCAAAAGGTTTTTTAAATTTTGTAATGTTAGGGCGAGGTTTAGGTAGATAAGTAGGAACATTTAAGGGAAAGCACACCTTTTGTCAACAAAAAAACTAGTTTAAGTGAAGTGCTCACAATCAAAAGAATAAACTTTCAGACTTAGGTCCTATACTTTTTACTTCTCAAAATTCAAAAAACTTACAAACCCAATTCAACCTTTTTCCCTTTTATAACACAACATTCCTTTGTCGGAACCCTCTTTTTCATTTCCTTTTTCTTTCTTTTCTTTTTTCCATTTTCTTTCTCTCTTTTCATTTTTCTTTTTCATTTTTCATTTTTTTAAAAAAAGTGAAGGAAAAAGAACTAAAAAACAACTCAATGTGTGCACCAATAACAAATCCGAAATATAACAAAAGGTGTGCAAGGTAAGTAGGATTTATCATTTATGCAAATCTAGTAGGAGTAAAGAAAAGAAGAGATAACATAATGGCTCAAAAGGGGAAACTAAGGGCAAGAGAACAATGGTGGTAAGAAACACTCAAATGGTTCAAATAAGGCCTAAATTCTCTCTTTATCCAAGCAGCACTTAAGATTTTGCCTCAAGAGACACTAAAGTGGATTCTAGAGTTTGATCGAGTCATACAAATCATTAAAGCACAAATCTAAGAAAATCTCTCAAAATATCCATATAAATTCACAAAATCATGACACGTGCATATAAAAAATTCTTTTCAAATTTAACATAAGAATTCAGCCATACATACTCTCAATGAAAGCACATGTCATAAAAACCACATTTCAATTCAAGTCAAATGCATGCCACTCAAAAACCAATAAAGTCTCTATTAACTTCATTATACTTACAGTAGAAAGCTAAATAAAGAATGTGTAGAACAACCATGAATAGAGAAAGAGAGAAGGAGAATGTAAAACAACCATATATATATATATAAAGCAGTAAAGGAAGATAAACTTAGCTTTAGAGAAATAGACAAGTAACACAACAACAAATAGATAGTATGACAAATATAGCCTCAAAGGAGATCATAGGCCAAAAAGATAAGGATATGAAGAGATATCATTAGCACAAATTGTACAATGTTTCCTTCAGAGAGAGAAAAAGTAACAAGTTGTACACAGTTGCCTCAAAGGAGATCATTGGTAACACTTACATCATTGGTAACACTTACATCATTATTGCTAGTCAAGAGAAGGAAAGAAATTGACTAACTAGTAAGCAACATAGGTAACACTCTTAAGAGAGAAGAAACAATGGATGCTACAAAAGCATCGAAGTATGTGGGAAGGCTCAGGTTCCAACATAGAGATAAGAGATATGCTTACACAGGGTCAACACCTCAAACATCAAGCATGCCAACTAAACACACAAGTTTAGTAATAACAATGCATGTAAGTCAAGAGTCCTAAAGATAGGTACATAATCCATATGACATACAGATGTAGGATGCAAACCAAAACAAGTATAATACGAAGAAACCCTCATATGAACAAGCTTGTAACAACACCTTAGTTTTCTCAAAAGATGCATCTAAAACACAAGAGAAAGAAGAGTATGTAAAATATGAAAAAAATTAATAGAAGACTAATAGAGGACCAACACACAAAATACTAGGTATGAGAAAGAAGAACCTAGTATAACAAGTGGGATGCATTCTATATGGACATGGCATATGAATGAAAAGACTACAGAAATAAATTCCTAAAACTTTGATACTATATGAAGGAAAACTTGCAACATGATGCTCATGTAAGCCGCATCAAAAGAGTAAGCAGTAAGTAAGACAAATACACAAAAAGAGCATGTCAAAGTAACTATTACAAAATAATACTATTAAAGGATCAAACAAACAGACATAACGACAATTAGGATAATTAATATACTATGTAAGATAAAGAAGCAGAGAGAGAAGAAGATATGCAAAAACAAGAAAATAGAGAACAACAACAACCCATACCAAAGGTGATAGAAGGCATAAACATATAGTGTGTATGTATGTGTAGGTAAAGCTTTGGAATCGAGCACCTAAGCGGTTAAGCCCAAACAAAGGTGACCTACTTTGATACCAATTAAAGATTCCTATATGTAAGAACAATTACATGAAGGCTAATTGTTCTTTCAACTCAAATAGATAACCAGAATTTAAAAAAGGGATGGAAATCCTAACCCTTGGAATGTTTTTCACGAACTCTATACCAATTCGACCAAGTAGGCCTCACAATGTGAATTAAGCAATTAACACAACAAAAGTATAAAAAAATATACTTAATTCAACACACAATCAAAAACAACTAACAGATGTAATAATAACAATATATAGAGTACATACTAGTGGCAGTGTGCCTCACAAGCTCCTGTCCAAACTAACAACATGCATACATGGAAAACAATACTCAGCTTGTGATATAGGCATACATACCAAAAAGCTAAAAGGATTTCCAATCACTTAAGGATCTCGTAAGAGGAAACATATTGGGTAGATGATGCTTGTATGTAATCAAACATAGATAGCAAACCCTAATAAAAGAGTTCGACACCTAGTACACATTCAGGGTAAATGGAAATAGACTATTTAGAAACTTACACCAAACATGTGTGTTAATAAAATGCAGATTATACTTACACACAATCTAAACATGCATATCTACTATGAAGGAGTGCAAGATCCAATACACAATCAGGTTAAGGAAACGCTAACTCTTTAAGGACTCAACCTAGCCTTACAAACACTAGAGATAAAAATACCTAATAGATATTCACAACTGTAGTATAAATAAATACGTACATGCAGTAAAATAAAAAAATCAATAAAGAATTCAGTAAACAGAAAGCAAGTGACAAATATCAAAAGCTTTATAATCAAGTTTAAGTTTCAGTATGTAGAGACATACACCATTTAAACTCTTATTGTACTAGTCATACATTCGAGCATGCATAACTCTAGGTATAACAAGATAAACCTATATAGAAACTCTATTTATGTGGTAACATCCTCAGGTTGCTTAAGGCAACCACTCAGAAATAAACAGTCCACTAAAAAATAAATCAATTATAACTCTAAAAGAAATAAGACCATTATTACCTTTATCGGTTGGGACCTCCATCCCAATTGCCTATTGTTAATCTTTCTTACTACTTCCGCAATGGCTCCAAAACCCAAACCATCCAAAGTGGTGTGATTAGAAACTAAAAATTAATAATGTGAAAATTGAATAAGAAAATGTTTCATGAATGCTACCACTAGTCAACACAAGACTCATAGCCATACGAGCTCCTCACCTAATAAATAGTTGCAATAGTGTTACTAATAGCCAATACCTGGCTCACATATAAAACCCACTCTTAAATACCATCTTGAGTACTTACCACTCAAAAGCACAATTTTTTTTCACACTATCACGAATCACTAATACTGAATAACATTCAAGGTATTAGTGATTCAAAAAAAAAATGAGTTGTCAATTTGACAAAAGTGAGTTACATTTTCTATGTATCAAATAAGAAGTAGGAGTATTTATAGAACTCAAATTTTCCACCTTGCCACCACTTCACCATCATCTGTGTCGAGGTCCCTAGCGAGGTGGTAAAAAGTAACATTTTTTCATTCCAAAAATTGTTAAGTACTTTTCATAAATACCCGCATCTGAAATGAACAAAAACACAAGTAACAACGCCGGTGAGTGAGCATGCACACTACTAAAACCAACCTCGTAATGCTTGTAAACATACTTGCATACAAAGTATTCCTAACTGTGTATGTGTGTGTATTACTGATCTATAGTAACCAACATTACACAAAGGAGGACAAAAAAACCATTAAAGAATTCAATACACAGAAAGTTGATGATAAATATCAAAAGCTTTATAATCAAGTTTAAGTTTCAGTATGTAGAGACATACACCATTTAAACTCTTATTGTACTAGCCACACATTCGAACATGCATAACTCTAGGTATAACGAGATAAACCTACATAGAAACTCTATTTATGTGGTAACATCCTCGGGTTGCTTAAGGCAACCACTCAACAATAAATAATCCACTAAAAAATAAATCAATTACAACTCTAAAAGAAATAAAACTACTATGACCTCTATCAGTTGAGACCTTCATCCCAACTGCCCATTGTTAATCTTTCTTACTACTTCCGCAATGGCTCCAAAGCCCAAACCATCCAAAGTGGTGTGATTAGAAAGTAAAAATTAATAATGTGAAAATTGAATAAGAAAATGTTTCACGAATGTAACCACTAGTCGACACAAGACTTATAGTCATACAAGCTCCTTACGTAATAAATAGTGGCAATAGTGTCACTAACAACCAATACCTAGCTCGCACATAAAACCCACTCTCAAATACCATCTCGAGTACTCACCACTCAAAAGCACAATTTTGGTCATACTATCACAAATCACTAATATCGAATAACATTTAAGGTATTATTGATTCAAAAACAAAAAAAAATGAGTTGTCAATTTGATAGAGATACACTACATTTTCTATATATCAAATAAGAAGAGGGGGTATTTATAGAACTCAAATTTGCCACCTCGTCACCATTTCGCCATCATCTGTGTTGAGGTCCCTCGCGAGCTTGGTGACAAGGTGATAAAAAGTCACATTTTTTCATTTCAAAAATTGTTAAGTACTTTCCATAAATACCCGCATCCGATTGAACAAAAAACACAAGTAACAACATCGACGAGTGAGCATGCATACTACTAAAACCAATCTTATAGTGCTTGTAAACATACTTGCATACAAAGTATTCCTAACTGTGTACGTGTGTGTATTAGTGATTTGTAGTAACCAACATTACACAGAAAAAGATAAATACATTAAGTAAGAATAAAACAGACACCATATTTTACACACGGAAAACCAACAAACAAACACAAGAAAAATAGGATTTATAATTCAAAAATAAATTTAATTTAAAAAAATTAAATGTTAACATATTCTTACTCTACTATATTATTTAAAATATTCACATTAGTTTTAATTTTTTAATTTTTTAACTATTTAACAAATGTTTCTAAATAAAACACAATTTAATTATTTAAAATATTATGTATTTTATTATTAAAAGTGTATTTTTATAATATAATTATATAAAAAAATATTAGTATATAATGAATTTCAATTAACCATAACTTTTTATTTCTACTACATACCTTATCGGTCACTTCCGAAAAAAATCATTTAATTTTAATGGATAACTATAAATTTAGCTATGCACAATTAAAATATTAATCCATATAAGTCACTGAGTTTTATAAAAATGGAAAGATATTATCAAGTTTCGTAGGGCATTACCGTCAATTTTCGAACATTATCTAGTTCCTGTTAGCCACCAGCGCAATGTCTTCTTCTACTTTGTCACTCGGAGCCAATTTCTCTCAATCTGAAGTCTACAAAATCACTAGGCAAAGTGGTTTGAAAATGGCTACTTCAATTGCTTCTCTCGCATCGTCCCTTTCTTCCCTCTCATTTTCCTCTCAAATTTCCTACAAACCAAACAGCCTCTCAGTTCACCGATCAAATTCCGTCTATGTTTCGAAGATCGACAGAATTTCTCCGCTCGTTGTTTCTGCCACGATTGCTTCGCCGACAGAGTTGGAGACAGATGACCTGAAGAAATATGTGAAATCGAGACTTCCCGGTGGGTTCGCTGCTCAAACAAATCATGGCACTGGTCGCCGAAAATCTGCTATCGCACGAGTTGTTCTCCAAGAAGGCGATGGGAAAGTAATTATCAATTACCGTGATGCCAAGGTGATCTCTACCTCATTATTCTGTGTCTCTTTTTTAGCATAAATTATTTGTCTTGAACGTTTTTAGAGGGGATTTGTGATATGATAATATTCATGTGTGAACTGTTTGAGCTAAACCATGGGGTCAAGCATTAGGATTCTCAATTACTTTGGGTTTTTGTCATTTTATGTTTTCGTTGTTTCTTGAATTTTGCAAGGTAATAGAAATTTTCTTGTTGGATTAAGAAATGATGTACACCAAGGTGACATGTTAATAATAGGAAAGAATTTTTTCCTCAGAAGCTGTACATTCTTTTGTATGGGGCAGATGAACAATGGTTTATCAAATGTAGGATCTTAGGGAATGTATACTAATGTGATACGCAGATATGGACAGCATAAGAGCATTTTGGTGAATGTAATTTCATTGAAATTGACATTTAAGTGTCTGTAGAGAATGGTGTTGGGTTGACAAAGAAGACCATCAGACTTTTCTCAGTTCATAGTAAATCATTCTATCGTTGAGTCTGCCTCTGACTATGAAACATTGGGGAGGACTCCAAATGCATATGTCATTGCTTTGGCTTGGTTTAGCTTTAAATTCAATTAGTTAGTTTAGGAACGTGCGATATTTAAAAGTAATGGTGCTGAATAAGTAAAGTTGTATCTTGGATTTGTGGGAATGGGGAATAGCATAGAATAGGTTTTTAGCTGAGACTTGTAAATAAGGGAACATGTTGGATGAATTAGAAAGAACACTGAAATTAAAATAATTTGTATGGAAAATGGCTTGTTTCTGAAATCTTTTAGTTTTGCGAATGTTAGTGTCACTTATCTGAAGAGGGTATAATCGTTTGTGAGGCTGCTATATTTTCTTTTTTAAATCCATAATTGTCACTTATTAGTAGCTTTTGCATTTTAAGTTCTATTGGCACTATGAAAGATTCACCATGTTCTCAATGTTCATGGTTAAATATTAGTACTTGTTGCATTGATGTGTGAGTTATACCCACTCATACACATACAAGTCTTAAAATTGAAGTACGATCTTTAAGCATGTATATCATAAATACGTTCAGTCTATTCATAATATATTTCACATGTATCTTCTATATGTTGCAACAATCTTAGGTTTTCTATTTACTTCAAGATCATTCTAATATCTTGTGCAGCAAGTTGTTGATGGATTGACCTTGGATTTTGATGTGATTTAACATAGAACTTTAATGATTATGCTAGCTATTAAAATGTCTCCATGGCATGCTTATTCTGAAAGAATCTTATCGTGTGTAGTGAGCATCTCAAAGTTATTGTGACCTTTTATCAAATGTACTTGTATTTCTACTTCATAGGGTAACAAACTAAGCACTATGCTAACTAATAAAACATTATATCTCGGTAGAAAATCTTTGCCTAATTGGTATGTTAGCAGTATTTAGTGTGAGAGAATACTACAGGTTTGTTGTAGGGTATTATGTGACGAGAAGTAGGAGCATATTACAGCATTCATATTTTATAGTTTTGCATTAGTGAAATAGAATAGTTAGTATTGCTGGCACTTTAGTTGAAATGCGAAACAATGATGCTTCATTTGTAATCATCCTTTTGATGCTGTTCAGGAATATCTTCAAGGAAACCCATTGTGGCTGCAGTATGTCAAAGTTCCTCTAACTACTTTGGGATACGAAAATAGTTACGATGTGTTTGTCAAAGCTGAAGGTGGGGGTCTCTCTGGTCAGGCTCAGGCAATTTCCCTCGGTGTTGCCCGTGCATTGCTAAAGGTGAGTCAGAGTCACAGAGCACCACTGAAAAAGGAAGGACTTTTGACTAGGGACTCCAGAGTTGTTGAGAGGAAGAAAGCAGGACTCAAGAAAGCTCGAAAAGCCCCACAATTCTCAAAACGTTGAAGTCACATTCTCTTTTCATGGCTCTGAAAGTGTGAAGGATAAGTGGTTTCGTTGTCTAAAAGTTTTTGTTGCTGTTTATAGATCTCTTTTGCTTGTGATCTTTGTATTGTAAGCTCAGATGCTATTGAATTGTAGCCTTGTGTATGTTGTGTTTTAATTATCTTATTCATTTTATTTTATTTTCCAGTAGGCACGGTGATTCCTGGTTTTCTGCCTTCTCATTCTTTGTTGCTTCGGTAATTACCAGGAATTTATTGCTTTTTAATATGCCTTCTGTTGGGTGGATTTTCACTCCGTCATATCTGCTAGTCTACTTACCTTGAGAAGAGGAAACCATGCAAGGTGCTTGGATTGGAGGAGTACAACTTCATCCTACAACTGAACCGATAAATAATTAGGAACTCGATCTGCCCTGTTTGCGCACAGAAGTTCGAGCATGTGCTTGGGCAAGCCAGTTAAGAGTACCTGGAATATCTTGTGTTCTGTTTGGATCCATCATACCGTGTGGTCAACCTGAAAGAAAAATGTGAGAAAAATTGCACAATGCATAAACTTCGCCATAAATATGATATCTCATCTAAATGAGGATATCATTGTTACGGAACCCACCATTCGAAAAGTGTGATTAACATTTAAGCTCAAATTTTGTTTCTTTCTTTTCGTTGGAGTAAAGCTCTAACTTAAGTATCAAAGAGCCTTTTTTTTATATCAAGGGATCAACGAGGGTGGGTAGTACTAAAACTTTACCACTCTATTTGATACGAATAATGTCAACTTGTGATGAAACCTGTAACATACTTCCTAGATCGTTTTACTACATATTTAGATGGAAATCGTAACCCGACACTTATAAAGAGATGTGAATCTTGGTATGAGAAAGACGTTACAATCAAGGAATGAAGACTTGATTGATAAGTCGAGATATGAACGCTATAGACAAATCTGATAAGTTCAAAAAGTTTTTTAAGGAATTCAAGAGAAATTTTACTTTCACAATTTTGATCTAAAATATTATGATTTTTATTGAATTGAAAATGCCTTTTTATAGGCTATTACATGCCTTACACGCCATATAAGAAAAAGAAACTACCAAAAATAGAAAAAGGAAACATAAACTAAAAGAAATATGTAGGTTCTTCCCCTTAAGCTATACACCCAAAATAATAAATAATACAACTAGATTTCTTCCTCTCCAAATCACGCCCAAAATAGTAAAGAATTAGCCAGATTTCTTTTTCTCCAAATCACGCCTAAAATGGTAAAGAATCAACTAAATTTTTCTTTCTCTAAATCACACGTCCAAGATTAGAAAAAAGGAAACTAAATTAAATGGCATATGCATTATTTGTGTAATCTACAAATTAAAAACAATCTCACGTATTATTCAAATTTAATCCAGTAATTATTTTAAATTTCCTTGTTGGATTATTCTAGAATTTGCAACATGTTGACATATCTTTTATGAATATGTGGGTGTTCCTCCATAAGCTTACATGAATTGGCTTGAGTCCAAGCTTCTTGCATCAGCTCGTTCAAAGCATCCTTGAATCTTTTTGCCTGTGCTCTTGTAATTGGACCAAGTGGTACTTCGAGTGGGTCCACAATCCATTTGGTAATCATATTTCCATCATTCCTCTTCTCTTAAAAAAGATTTGTCCTTAAATTTTCACCTTGCTTTTATCGAATGATGTAGGGAAATGATTCTATGAACTCTACCCAACATGCATATCTCTTGTTCAACTTTTGTTGACCCTTCAAATGTTTCAACTACTCATGAGTAGTGTGGATCACAAACTCCGTAGGCCAAAGATAGTGTCATCATGTCTTCAAGGCTCGAATCAACGTATACAATTCCTTGTCATAAGTAGGATACTTTAAGGTAGCCCCACTTAGTTTCTCACTAAAGTATGCAATTGGTCATCCTTCTTGCATAAGAACAATGCCAATACCTATAATTGAAGCATCACATTCAATCTCAAAAGTTTTTGCAAAGTTAGGTAAAGACAATAAAGGAGCATGAGTCAATTTTTTCTGAAGCAGTTGGAATGCCTTTTCTTGATCTTCTCCCCAATTGAACCCAACATTCTTTTTTATGACTTCGATTATCGATGTGGCTATACTATTAAAGTCTTTCACAAATCACCGATAAATGCTAGCAAGTCCATGAATTTTTTTAACATTAATTACATTTTTTTGGCTTGGTCACTCCGTGATATTATTGATTTCTTCGTAGTTTACGCACATCCTCCAAGTCCCATCCTTTTTAGGAACCAAATTTACTGGAACAACACATGGACTCATGCTTTCTCTCACGTACCCTTTTTTCCATCAACTCACTAACCTACCTTTGTAGTTCCTTTGTCTCCTCAAGATTACTCCTATAGGCTGGTCAGTTTGGAATGGTAGCACCAGGTACAAAATCAATTTGATGTTCAATCTTTCGAAGAGGAGGTAATCCATTAGGAATTTCCTCGGGAAAGACATCCTCAAATTCTTGCTAGATAAAAAAAATTGAACTAGGCAAAGCATCATCAAGTTAGCTATTATTCAAAAAATCCTTTTTGTATAGAAGTACAATCATTGGTTGATTAAGGAACATTGATCTCCTTATTTCACTCACTTTTGAATACATATTTGTTTTTCTCTCTTCTTTTTTCTCAACTTTTTCAATCTATCTTTCTTGTTTTTTTTATTTTCTCTCAAATTTTTACCACTCTTTGTCACTATTTTTATTTTGTTCACTCTCTTTTCATAACCTTACTTGATCCTCATAAACTTGTTTTGGTGTCAAAGGTACAAGAGTAATTTATCTTTGATTGTGAACAAATGAATACTTGTTGGTGAAGCCGTCATGCTTGACTCGCTTATCAAATTGCCATAGTCTTCCTAATAACAAGTGCCCGCTTGCATGGGAACCATATCACACAACACTTCATCTTCATACTTCCCAATGCAAAATATAACTAACACATGTTTATGAATCCTTACCTTCCCACTATCATTTAACCATTGCAAGTTATAAGGTCTAGGATGTTTAATTGTTGGCATGGCTAACTTTTCCACCATGGTAGTGCTAGCAACATTAGTACAGCTTCCTCCATCAATAATCACACTACATACCTTGCTTTTAACATGGCATCTAGTATGAAATATGTTCTCCTGCTGCACTTTATCATCTTCTTTGGATTGCATACTCAAAGCCATGCTTTCCACCAATAATTCACCTTGGGCAGCATACTCCTCATCATTAATGACCTCCAATAGTGGTATAGAATTATTGTCTGATTCATTGTTAGTTTTGATTTCTCCATAATCTTTTGTAACCATAACTCCTTTGTTCAAATATTGATTGGCTATGTGACCCTTTCCTTGACATTTAAAACATTTAATAGCCCGATTCTGAGTAGTGGATGAATCTGATTTACCTTGAGTTCCTTGACTAGCCATTACTTACTTTTGCTCCGATTTTGGCTTTGGAGTGGAAATCTTATCATCTTGCTTCTAGTGGTTTGACTTCCAAGTGGATGTAATTTGGCTATGGATCGCACATGTATTGCCTCCCCTCTTGAGTTGATGCTCAATATTAATAGTCATGTGTGTTATGTCCTCTTAGTCCATATAATGTTGCAACTTCATCGCATTTTGAATTTCCCTATTCAAACCAGCCAAAAACCTTGCCATAGTAGCCTCTCGATCTTCTTCAATGTTTGCTTGGATCATTGTCGCTTCCATATTTTTGTAATACTCCTCTAAAATCTGGTTTCCCTACCTAAGTATTTGCAACATGTTAAATAACTCTCGGTAGTAGTAACTAGGCATGAATCTCTTCCTCATCACAATTCTTTGCTTATTCAGCACCAATTGATCCCACCAAATAATAGCATAATCAGAATATTCAATGGCAAAGAGTTTTACCTTCTTTACCTCGGAATAATGGTGACAATTGAATACTAACTCCACCTTCTTCCCCTACTCTAGATATGCTTTTAGATCATTCTTCCTTTAAAACGATTGAATCTTCATCTTAATACTACCCAAATTATTATCTTCTCGATTCTTCACATTCCTAAACCTACCACCATATCTCCTTCTAGCACAATCAATTGATTCCCGATCATCTTCCTCTATCCTAACTCTCTTTGGGTGAATTCTTTCCCTCCTATGCACACAAGGTAGTTCAACAAGTGTGTTTTCTACCCAATCTAACCTCTCATGAATGGGTTCCATCTATGCCCTAATCAACCTCCCTATCTCTCATGACAATGCCTCCATCATAAACTTAAAGTCAACCTTTCTAGATAAATCTTCTAAAGAAGTTTCTTTAGACATATTTGCTGCAAAGAAAATGTTAATAGTAATAACAATAAGAAAGAATCCTCATTTCAATACCTCAAGTGATTGGTATATCTCTCAAATTAACTCATGTTTACATTTAAAATTTAAATAAACTTTTACCCTCTTATATTCTCACCACTCTTTCCTTTTTCTGCTCCTAATTTCTCAAAAGTTCTTATCAAACTAATCCAGCAGTAATCAGATTTGGATCCTTAAAGCAAGAATATAATAAAAACAAATGGCTAGGTTTCCAATCAAATTCGGATCTATGAAGAAAGGAAAGAAAGAAGAAAATCTATTTTAGAAAGTTAAAATAGGAAAGAAATAATCTCAAGCTGAAAATCTTTTTTTTTTTCAAGATCTTTCTTTTCCAACAAAGGAAACTAAAAGGAATATGGAAAGAATATGAGAATAAAGAAAGGAATAAATAATCACAGATGTAAATCCTCTCTCTTTTTTATTTATTTTTTATTTGTTTGACTGCTGATATGAATAGAAAAGACATAAAGAAAAAAATTCACAACCCTACTGAACAAAATCGAAACCAAGCAAAACGAAAAAGGTACGATAAAAACTTTAAACCCTTGGTAAGTGATGTAAATGATGGAATTTTGGCTCGAAAAATGAAGGAACAAAGGCATAGCTCTATTATTATAAGAATTGAAATGAGCTTTAATTTTATATATTATAGTAGTCATTTTGTTACCTGAGTCAAAAGTTATGACCGTTTAAAGTTACAACATCAATTTATCAAAAAAAAGAAATTGAAACTGTGAAAAGCAAGCTCTCTTCTTCTTTTTTCATTGTTGATGAACTTGAATGAAGAATAAAGCTAGGATTGAGATAAATGCACAAATAAAAAACGCAATAAGGATAGGCAAACCTGAAACTATAACCTTGGCTCTGATACCAAAATGATACAAACCATGTCAACTTGTGATGAAACCCGTAATAAAAATTACTTCCTAGGACCGTTTTACTACAAATTTGGATGGAAACCACAACCCAACACTTATAAAAAGATATGAATCTTGGTATAAGAAAGATGACACAATCAAGGAATTCAAGAGAAATTTTACTTTCATAATTTTGATATGAAACATTATGATTTTTATTGAATTGAAAAGGCCTTTTTATAGGCTATGACATGCCTTACACTCCCATCTAAGAAAGGGAAACTACAAAAATAGAAAAAGGAAACATAAACTAAAAGAAATGTGTAGGTTCTTCCCCCCTTAAGCTACACACCTAAAATGGTAAAGAATACAATGAGATTTCTTCTTCTCCAAATCACGCTCAAAATGGTAAAGAACCAACCAAATTTAATTTTCTCCAAATCAAGCCAAAAATGGTAAAGAATCAACCATATTTCTTTCTCTCCAAATCACACACCCAAGATTAGAAAAAGGAAACTAAACTAAATGGCACATGCCTTATTTTTGTGATCTATAAATTAAAAATAATCCCACATATTATTCAAATTTAATCCACTTATTATTTCAAATTTCTTTGTTGGATTATTTTAGAATTTACAATATGTTGATACATCTTTTATGAACATATGGGCCTTCCTCCATAAGCTTACACAATTGGCTTGAGCCCAAACTACTTGCATCAGTCCATTCAAAGAATCCATGAATCTCTTTTCCTATGATCTTGTAATTGGATCAAGTGGTACTTCAAGTGGGTTCATACTCCATTTGGTAGCCAATTTCCATCATTCATATTTGTTGAGACTAGAGCCTTGGATCTGATACCAAAAAATTATGAACCTATCATATTTGTTTGTGGCATTCATACCTTGACTTATCAATCAAGTCTCTATTCCTTGATTGTGGTTTCTTCCTCATACTGACGTTCACAGCTCTTTATAGGTGTAGAGTTGTGGTTTCCATCTAAATTTGTAGTAGAATAGTCCTAGGAACTAATTTTTGTTACCAGTTTCGCCATAAGTTGACACAGTTTTTAGAACCAGAACGAACCTTGCTCCGGATACATTTGGAACCACCTAAAAGGACCATCCTCCTCGCCAGCATAGACCCAAGGTACTAAATGATGGATCACATCATTCCCTCATTCAAAAAGGAGGTTCGTCCTCGAACCTATGCAAGGCGGGATTCGAACCCTTGATCAAGCTCTAATACCAAACCAAAGGAGAATTGAGAAGCCAATTCTACCAAAAGCTTAAGCTTTCAGTAGGGGTTCCATAATTCCCTTTAACCCAAAATCAAAATGAACCTTATTCAGGCTTCTTTTGGAACCACCTGGAAGGACCCTATTCCTTGCCAACATATACCCAAGGTATTAAATGATGGATCATATCACTATTAGAGAGAGAATGACACTTTGTAAGAGTATAGTCCAGGTGGAGTGTTTAAATATTATCGTTTAGAAATATGAAATTGTATTTGGTTAGACTATCAAGTTTGAAAAATCAAGCATTTTTTACAACTCCACTACCACAATAGTTAATAAAGACTTGATTCAAACTTGTTGAGGCATTAAGGGCCACTCTATATTTTTAAAATATTTGTGGCTTCTTGCTTTGTATGGTAGATTGAAGAGGGCTCAGGTTAATTATATTCTAGAGAGAATACATCATAAGATTCATAATTAGGCTTCTCGTTCACTTTGTCTCCCTAGTAAATAAGTCTTTTTAAAGTCTATTGCGTGTGCTATGTCGAATAACGTCATGCAATGTTTTGTTTTGCGTTTGGGCCTATGTGCCAACATTGGGAATGCTCTGTAGAAAATGTGAAAAGTTTGAGATTTTGGAATAATGGTGTGTAAAGATCTATATGCTTTCTATTAGCCATAATTTATAAAAGTTGATATTATTGCTATAGGATGTTCCTTTCTCATTTGATAATTTGCACTTTTCATTCTTTGTAAAACACTTTTCAATTTCTTCAAGGAAACCCTTAACAGTTACTTCATCGTCCTACAATACACAATGTCAGGGTAATCTCGCATTAATAGTGTCGATGAGAGACATAATATGATGCTTAAGGACATGCTAAGAAGTATGATTAGTCATTCTTCTTTGCCAGAACCACTCAGGGGAGAGGCAACTAAGACTGCAGCCTACATACTGAATAAAGTACCTAGTAAAGTAGTAGCTAAGACCCCTTATGAACTATGGACAGAAAAAGGCCTAGTATTAAGCACTTACATATTTGGGGTTTTCTAGTGAAGGAAAGGCCTTATAAGCCATATGAAAAAAATTGGACTCAAGAACTATTGGTTGCTATTTTGTTGGGTATCCTGAATGGTCGAGGGGTTTTAAGTTTTATAATCCCTCAACTAAGTTCTTTTTCAAGACAGGAAATGCGAGATTTCTTGAGGATGTTGTGTTTGAGGAGGGAGATAGAGTTAGGAATGTTGTCTTTGAAGAGGATTCCATTCCTCTACTGAATGTTGTTATTGACAATGGTCAACCTATTGACATTGTTCAAGATACAATTCATGACAACAATGAAGATTTACCTATAGAAATCCTTACTCAAAATCAATAGGTTGCTCCAAAACAGCAAACTTAACAACCTAAATAGCAAGTGCCACTTAGGCGATCCATTAGAGAGAAAATAAGTGCAATTTTAAGTGATTACATTGTATTTCTTCAAGAGCATAAGTTTGACATAGAGATGATGGAAGATCATCCAATCAATTTCTAACAAGTCAAACAAAGTTCTAATTTTCAGAAGTGGATTTATGCCATGAATGATGAGATGAAATCCATGAAAGACAATGGCGTTTGGGATCTCATCAAGTTTCCTGAAGGTACAAAACCAATTGGTTGTAAATGGATATTTAAAACCAAAAAGGATTCTAAGGGAAATATTGAGAGATATAAAGCACGTCTAGTCGCCAAGGGTTTTACTCAAAAGGAAGGTATTGACTTCAAAGAAACTTTCTCTCCAGTATCATCAAAAGATTCCTTTAGGATAATAATGGAACTTGTAGCTCATTTTTATTTAGAGCTATACCAGATGGATGTTAAGACATCTTTTCTCAATGGTGACATTGAGGAAACCATATGCATAATGCAACCAGAAAATTTTGTATCAAGTGATCCAAGGTCTATGGTTTGTAAACTCAAAAGATCCATCCATTGTCTCAAGCAAGCTACCCGTCAATGGTAAAACTCTTTTCATTCTTTGTAAAACGCTTTTCAATTTCTTCAAGGAATGCTTCATTTTAGCATCATTAGACTTAAGTGATTAGAACGTTCCTACTTCTCAAAGTTCATTTTTTTTATCAGTGGAACTTTTCTCCATAAAAGAAGTGGGTTGTTCTTTTCTTAATGCATAATCTAAATCCATGCAGCCGAGAGCTAACAGAATGTTCTCTTTCTAGCTCTTAAAGTTTGTATCGTTAAGCACAGGAATTGAGTTCATATTGGCAATGATATTAGCAACAGAAGTAGTAACTAAAAGAAAAAATTTAGAAAAAACAAATACATAAGCTCACATAATAGAAATTCATGTCATAACATGCAAAATAATAAAATAAAATAATCATGTAAGATATAAATTTCAATCAACTGTAATGATGGGCCCATTTAAACAAGATACCTAGTAAAACATTAGTGTTTAGTCTTTGGACAAAAACATCAACTTGTAAGTGGTATTCTTGATGCAGGAATTAAATTTTGATAATAAATCTTGTCAAACAATAACCTTCCTTTGGGCCAGTATATTGTTCATATGGAAACTGTATAATTATCACCCATTTATTCTCGCAGGTGCATTTGTTATTTGGCCAATTAATGAACTTCCTTTGGGCTGATCATTGATCGCATAAACAAGAAATACACACATCCTATTATTCAAAAATAAATAAATCTACATAAAAAAGTTTACTTTGGCAACATTTTGTTTCAATTAATTTATTTCATAATAGAGGACACAAAAATTAAGTGAATGCTCACAAATCCAAAGTTTAATGCAAAAATATCAAAAATAAATAAATAAATAATGAAGTTCACACATCATATTATTCAAAAATAAATAAATATACACAAAAAAGGTTACTTTGGCAACATTTAGTTTCAATTAATTTATTCCAGAATAGAGGACACAAAAATTTAGTGGGTGTCCCAAAATCCAAAGTTTAATGCAAAAATATCAAAAATAAATAAATAAATAATGAAGTTTAATATTTTTACCATAAATAAATATAAGTAATACATATTTTATATTCAAAAAAAGAAAAAGAAATAGAATACATATATATGATTCATATTTACTAAATCAAATCAAATGTAATTCACTTTATTTTTACCATAAATAAATATATGTAATATGTATTTTATATTCCAAAAAATAAAAAGAAATAGAATACATATATATGATTCATATTTACTAAATCGATTCAAATCAAATATTGCACTGAATGTATGAAGCAAAATTTGAATGATATCAATACTTTATCCAAAAAATAAATTGTACTAACCAAATTGAAACATATTTCATAGAGAAAGAAACAAAAAGAACGTTCCATTGAAACATACATACCAAAGTAGTAAAAAAAATTGGAAATACAAAATGCATAATATGCCAATCAGAGGAATAAATCATGATAAAAAAATGATTCGCCGAAGATATCAACTCAAAGGCATATATGGATGTATATTATCAAAACTACATCATATTTATATATATTATAATCTTTATCATTTCTTCAACAATCATATAACTGTCATTAACCATATGGATTTATAAAACAAACTAAAATCATGTGCATATATATAGAATTCAAAAATCACAACCAATATGATCAATCCTAATAATCTAAGATAAAACAAGGCTCTGATACCATTTGCTATAACTACAACTAAATACATGCATAGATCTTAGAAACATGTTAGATTATTAAGATTACGTAAAACAATGAAAAACATACTGGAATCCATGATGAAAGATTGAAGAATGGATCAAGGGTCTATAGTCTTCCACAGACTAATCTTTTCTCTCTTATGGGTTCTCACTCAATAGATGGGAAGAGAGGAGGAGAGGTGATAGTGATTAGCCTTTGGACCAAACCCTACAATATTCCTTATATAGTAAACTAATGAGTGCCTTATTAACCCTAATTAGGTTTACTATTGAATATTACACATTGCGAAGCCCATACCGTATAAGATGTTTAATTGAGTTCTCCTAATTAGATCACTTAATTAGCCCAATTAGAATAATAATAGCTAAAAATATAATTCTCTTAATTTGTTAGCCCACTCATTCGGTTATTAAAAATAACACAACAGTTATGTTCCCATGGATTGTGAAAGCACGAGTTGTTTAAATGATAAAACTCTAAAGTATTATGTAAAGGTGCTTTTGATTTTAATTTTGATTTTTTATTTGTAATTTATTTTTAATAATTTTTTAAACAATTATGTTTAATAACGATTTATGATTTTATGTTCACTTTTTAAAAGAACTATTATCAAAATATAAAGTAATTCATAAATATTTTAAAATAAGTTTTTAAATCATATTTTTGAATTTTGAATATCATTTTTCATTTTCACCTAACATTTTTCTAATTAGTAAATCAAGTTACATAAGTCCCACCCAGATACAAAGAGAAATAAAATGATTAGAAAATAAAAATTATTAAGAATAATAAAAATATTTCTTAATTTTTTAAACTTAAAAAAATTAAAAATTAAAAAGATCTTATGTGATTTGTTTTTTATTTTTTTCTTTTAAAAACCACCATGTATAAATTTTCATTAAAATAATTCATGAGAGTTGATTGCCACACAAATTGTGTATTCAATGAATACATAAGTATATGTATTGCAACAAGTAATATAATGATAAGAAAATATTGTTCCTAAGGAGATTATTTTATTAGAAACTAATTTTTAAAACTAAAAAAAATAAAAATAATTTTTTTTGTGTTTTTATATTTTAAGAAAGTAAAATTAAAATAACTAAAAGTAAATAGTAATAATTAATTAAATAAGATTTGGTAACTAAGAAGATATATGAGAAAATATCTATAAATATTTAATCCCCTAATTTCTTAAACATGTGAATCGCTAAAGTCTCCCCAATATAATTATTAATTCATTACATGATCAATTGAATCTAACCAAGCATATATTCCTCTCTCAAGTAAACTACATACCATATAGTAATTAATTTAATCACATTCTCATGCCAATTAAATTTTATACTACTCATTATTCATTAACTTCATCAATTATGGATCACATACATAAGAATCATACATCTCTGCCTAGAAACTATGCATATTGTTTAATCAAGACAAAGAATTAAGTAATTCTCTCAAATCTATTCAATTGTTTCTATAGATAAATTATTGGCCAAACAATTAATAGCATAAAAATCAGATTATATAATATAATTAAATTATAATTATAATTATAATTTGGGTAAAATATTAGATCATCACATGGTGAAAATTGGGTTCATAAGACCCCTAGATTAATAAATTAACTACACATAATTGTGTTCATAAAGCTCATATTTTTCATAAAGAAAGACATAAAAATTGATAAAGAAAAGAGTAGAAGAAAAAATACAATCAATCTCTTGAATTGTGGTGCTAATCTTCTTTTGAATCTCCACCAAAATTGTATCTTCTTTTAATTTTTTCTATATTTTTCTCTCTTTTTAGCTCCAAAAGGTAACCAAAATTATGCTAATGGTGGCGCATTAGGGTTTATGGGGTGATTAGAGGCTTAAATATAGCTCAGCTTCAATCTGGACCCTCAGATGAGCTTCAGATCAAGGGCTAAGATCAAAACAAGCAAAACTAACAACGTCAGTCAATCACATCATGACACGTGGCACATAGAATTTATTGGGCTAATCAGAGCGTGATGCGTGGTAAGAGAGACTAGTCTGAGTCAATGCATACTGAGTCAGCACCACGCAGTGCAATGTGATTCACGGTAACAGATGGCGTGGCCTACAAGTGGAATGGTTGGATGAGTAGAGTGGTGGCACATGGCCTGAAGGTTTGACCATGCTCCAAACTCGAATTGAACGTTGTGTCAACACGTGGCATGCGGTTCATCGCTCCTCACATGTAGCAATCTATGATTCGTTGTCTCTACTTGCATGGCATCCTCGTGGCTCGCCTAGTCACATGGTAGCTCCTAATTGGTCCTACATTAAAAATTCATAAAAAATCCATAAAATCCCAAAACATTGTAAAAATTATATTTTTAGCCATAAAAATACTATTCATTGAATAAAACAAGTAAATATTAAGTAAAATGGTGTGCTAATGACTCTACTTTTATAGAATCATCAAGAGTTATTTAGACCTAAAGTGTACGAGTGTGGTCGTAGCCAAAGTCTCTTGGTGTTTAAGTGAATACAAGAGCAATGGAGAAAAAAGAGAATAATTTGCCTGTTATTTAACATTAGACACATGAGTTAGTGATTTTTCAAGGCATTTATAGAGATACAGATGTGAGACCATTTTGGTGATTGAAAATTCTTTTCTTATATGTCTAAGCTAATATTGTAGAGGACTTCATGTTTGTGTTTGTATTCTCGTGTAAAAAATACAAACTTTCTATTTTATTTTATGTATATGTCGGCTCTTTTGTAATGTTGAATACTTAAGGTTCAGTATCATACACATGTGGTATACATGTAATATGTTTGTATGTTATACACGCTTACTTATTTGAGGATTTCATATAGTTTACATTTGCACATTGTGTGTTTGCAATAAATGATTGTGAAAGTATTTTAAAAAAAATGTTTAACATATTTTTGGGTGAAAAATGATTTTTCTATGGAGTTAGCTAAGGTCTCAGTGAGGGCTTGTTGATCCTACTAGTGTGTGTCCCAAGGGTTGGTCAAGGTAGGATCTATGCATGGCTATGGACCTTGTCAATTAGTTAGCAAGGCCTCACCGAGATGCTAGTGAAGGACGTCTACGAGGTGTCCAAAAAGGCTGGAATTGTTTTATAACACTCTCTTAATTATTGTTTGGTTTAATTAGAAAATATGAAAAAACTTTAAAAATTTGAAAAATTGATTTAATTTTTTTTTGCTAATTTAGTGATATTAGTGATACACTTTAAAATGTGATTTCATAAAACATGTTTTGGGTGTGAGTTTAACTGAAAAATATTTAAACCAAGGCAGTTATTATTTAGGTACATGTGAATAAGAGTTGTCTTAACCTCAGTATTGTTGGTGCATCACGTGGTGGTGGAGCTCTAAGATGATCTTGTTTTCTCTGATTAGGGGCTCTGTAGACAGTGTCATAGCATTAGGTGTAGTTGACTGGGATGCTCAGTCTGATAGAGGTATATTTTGTTTTATATTTATAAGTTGTGAACTATTGATTATTGATAGTGAATTGCTTTACTATTAGAGGTTGCTATACAACTTGTGAATGTTTCCACATAGGCAATGAATCTATATGGTTTTATTATGTTATATTGTTGTGTTTTGTACTATCTCATGCTGAGATACTACAATCATTTTATTGTCTAATGTGTTTACACATAGAAAGTTTTAAGGTGATTGAAATTTGTTTATTGACTTCCTTATCTATTGCTTGTTCTGCCTATTTTACTCTTTATTTATTTTCTTATCTGATTTTTTGGGTGCATGTGATTTGATTCCTCTATGAGTTGTTTGTTAAGTTTCTACTATAGAAAGAATTTTTAAGAGGTGACTTACTCACCCCTCTAAATCATTGTAATTAGTAAATATTTTCAATTTGCATCAAAATGAGTACACTCTATTGGGCTTAACCACCTTGGTATTGATCAATGTTTTCACTTTTGCTTTCACACAGTCACTTTCATCAGGATGGATTCTAGTGAAAAAGGTAATGAAAGAAAACCTCTACTTTTCAATAAAATAAATTGTGTCTATTAGGTAGTTAAGCCCAATAAGGTTCAAAAACTATCCTTAACCATATAAGGTAAATTAGCTATCCATGGATATGGTATAAACTAATAAATGATTCATACAAAGCATTGATATAGAGAAATAAAAATTATGGAATAGATTAATTCAAATCGATGGCGACAAGTGGACTTCAATTCAGCATTCTTCATCTTTTTCTTTGACTTCTCTCTTTAAAAGTCTATTAAATGGCTCTATGTAATCTTTCTCTCTTCAATGTTGTATGTTTTGGCTAACCTAGTCATGATGTATATATAGTGGTTTTTTAGTGTATCTTATCCATCCAATTAAAGCCCATGATCCAATGGTTATGATTTATAGTTTGGAACTAAAAAAATATTATTTTCGTAATTTCTAGAGAGCTCGCTCGATTAACAACCTTGGATGGGTCAATGAAGCTTAATAAGAATATTTATGGGAGGTTATTTTATAAGTTCTTGAAAAGCAATAATATTTTGTAATTTTATTATACTTAAATGTAAATAAATATATTTTTCTATTCATATTTATATAATTATTTATGTAAATCTATACGTTCGGAATCACGGGTATTTTCTGTTACATTTTAGGTACTTTAAGCTTCAAATGTATAAATTTATAAACACATAAAAAACAACACTTGAAGCATTCAATTTGCACCCTAGGAGCTTAAAAGAATAAGGCATGTAAGCCTTACATGAAGAACTAATAAGTTTCTAAGGTGTACAAGGCACAATTAAAGAAAAGTGAAGCATATCGCAATGA
This sequence comes from Hippophae gyantsensis, assembly GCA_030763125.1. Lineage (NCBI taxonomy): Eukaryota > Viridiplantae > Streptophyta > Magnoliopsida > Rosales > Elaeagnaceae > Hippophae > Hippophae gyantsensis. Next base: position 52,527,868 of record CM061031.1, on the reverse strand, counting down.
GAATTATAGTGTGCCACAACTCACACTATTCAGTAGGAATTCACTTGGCGTGTTGAGTATCATATGCAATAGCATGGATTAAATGGTGTCATGGCGTGACCCATCCTAAGAGCCAAAAAGAATAAGGCATGTAGGCCTTACATGAAGAACCAATAAGTTTCTAAGGTGTACAAGGCATAATTAAAGAAAAAGTGAAGCATATCACAATGAGAATTATAGTGTGCCACAACTCACACTATTTAGTAGGAATTCACTTGGTGTGCAGAGTATCACGTGCAGTAGCATGTATTAAATGGTGCCATGGAGTGACTTATTCAGGATGCATTTAGTGAAGCTTTATGCACTCTATGTCGCAATGTGGAAAAGATTGTGCCGCAATGTGCCTATAAAAATTCACCCGAAGCCCTTCTGTACCAACATTTCCCTTTAAATAAATTAGTTTGCTTCTTAGGTTTGTATGTATTATTTTTTAGAGTCGTTTACAATTTCATATGTTGTCAACTTTTATTTATTTAGATTTAGGTTTAGTTTACACAATTTAGATCAAGTAAGAATAAATAAGAGGCAATAACATGGAGATTTTTCAAATCAAGAAGTAACAAAAGATTGCTAGAAATAAGGATTACTTTGAAGATCTAGATCACAACTTTGGAGCAAGACAAATCATCTATCTACTGTTGGTATTGAGATCTAATCTGTATTCTTATTTCTTTTCAGAATACTCTTTTGTATTTCTTGAATTTTCTGAAATTAATCTATTGATTATTTATTAATTTTAAGCATGTCTCACTGATTTTACCTATAGGAATTTAGTTTTGTTATTACGTCTGTGAAGATTAATTTAGGTAAAAATATTTATAAAATAAACTTATGTTATTTCTTTATTCAAGATCTGTTACAATATTTATTAGTGATTAATATATTGACAATATATTTTTTATAATAGATTTAAAATATGAGAACGAAGTTTCATAAAAGCCATCTAGATCTAATTTTGACACCTTTAAAAAAAGTTTAAATTAATGACTCCACCTAAATTATTGATTTAAATAGTTTTCTATTTTCATAGAAATAAAACATAATTTAATCTATGTGTTAATGATCTTTACCTAAAGTGAAATTTGTTTTTAGTTACACACATATTTAGCTAAATGGGGGTTAATATATAATCAATGAAATTATGACAAATTAAAATTTTCATAGATGGCCAAGACTGAAATCACTTTTAAATAAAATAATGCATAAATATAAAGATTTAGACACGAGATTTTTAGGTAGAAACAATCTAAGTCGCATAAATAACCTAAGAGAAAAACTAGCAATCCACCGGACCATCCCACTTTGAAAAATAAGGTCCAATTACAGGGCCAGGTCTTATACTATCCACTAAGATGAAGTCTCCAAGTAATCTACTTACATGCCACTACGTTCATTATAGCCCCTACAAGAAATGTGTTCGGATCTAGACCAACGTTTTGACAACTTGAGTCACACAAGCAATCGAACTCTAACTAGAATATTTAATAAATATATCAAACATATCAAAATCAACTAACAACCCAAGAACAATCAATTCAAACACAATATCACAAACATTGTAAGCTTGTTAATCCATCAAACACAAACTCAAATGTTTAATAAATTAATTCAATGAAAAAGCCTAATTAAATAGTTTTTACCAAACAATATGAGAGAGATTAAGATGAAGACAATAATGTTCTTGTATGGTTGATTAAAGTTGTGTGTTTAGGTTTGTATACATAGAATATTTTGAAGCAGTAGGTCAAAGTAAAATTACTATGTTGTCTACAAAATCAATCAAAAGAAAAAGAACAATATAGTAAAAAGTCAATTCAATTCAAGTTGAAAATAGGTTTTAAAATCAAAGGCATAGTCGCTCGATCGATCTAACATATTTTTGATTGATCAAGTACATAGTTTGATCGATCGAATGCCTTTATCGATCGATCCAATACAACGATCAAAACACGTTCTATCGATCCAATGTAATAATTAATGATAAACCATGGTCGATCAATCTAACTAATATATCGATTGATCTAGTCAATTAAATAATTAATTCATGACTTTTTAAACTGAGCAGATTGATTCTTGATCAATCTATATAGCTCGATCGATCTAGACATGTTTTGATCGATCGAATAGCCTAATCATAAAATGTTCCTATGTGTCTAAATCTTGAAATGTTCCAAAACTCACATAGACTTTATAATCTCCCCATTTGGCATATTCTTGTGATAAAATATCTATCTTATTATATAACGCTCATATGAAAAATAAATTTTTACATAGTGGTACTATTCTCTGATCCGGTGAAACCATCTTCGCTAAATCTTGAAAGTTTATGTTTACACTAAATGTCAAAAAGAAAAATACCCAAATAACTTGTTTCGAAAAACTCATTGTTCATTAGTTAAGTGTATATAATAATATAAAAAGTGAAGAATATTCATAAGCGTGCGTAATCATAAAATAGAAATTAAAAGGCATTTCTCCTTCTATGTGTAATATTTCCAAAAAGAATATTTTTCGAAGTTAATTATCAAGGTAGTTTTTCACCCTTTTTTTATCATATGAATCAACCAAATAAAAATTTGCATGTTCATATAATATGATTGGGAAATGTGATAGAAAATTCAAGAAAATAACAAAATATAGAGGAAACATAAACTATTAAATGCAGTAAAATATAGTGTATTGATTAATATTATGCAAATACAGCGTAAACAAATATCAATTACACTATAAAATATAAAAAGTCAAAAACAAATACTTCCAAACATAAAGCTAAATAAAATAATATAAAAGAAAATCAATCACCTAAAGGAAGAAACTTGTAATGTTAGTGGATATCTCTAATCATGGAGAACATTTCTTCTTGACGTTCATCAATGCTTATCATTCTTTGTTCCATACCATCCATTTTTTGTTCCAAGGTTTCAATTCTCGTCCACATCTCATTTTCAAATAAATCTTGATTAGAAGACTTAGGAGCAGGTATATTATCTATATCCTCATCTCCAAAAATATCATATGTAGCTCCTCTGCCACTTGTACCAACTTTGATGGCTCCTCCCCTATTGGTATTGGCATCAGCGATTCTCTATCTCTTATATGTTTAGGTATATGATCTTAAGATGGTTGAATTTTCAATGTCACCAATTAGTCGACCTGAATTTGAGTCCCTTATTGGAGGCACACCCGCAACAAGAACCATTTCAGTGATGAGGCAGCTATAAGGAAGCTTGATTCTCATATTTACTATCTAAGATTGATTTATTATTTCATCCTCTATTACTATACCTACATTGAATGCTATTTATTTTCCATTAAATATAAAATCTTAGCATGTAGGTATCTAATCTAAGATAAATGCTTAGATAGTTGTAAGTTAGAACACCATTTTATTTAAAACCCGATAAAAGTAGTAAATTCACCCACTATATATAATTGTTTAGCATTGCAACCAATGTTGGGTAAATCAAAAAGTTTGATCAATAGATCCTCATTGGGAATGATATACCAGCAAATAAAAACTAGTATCCCTAATGTTCAAGATAGATAAAAATATTATTGATTCTCAGGGCCGAGATATCAACGGTTTTATTTTGGATAAAAACTTTGTAACTCATTGGCCTATGGTTAAGAATTTTTTAATCTATATTTATATAAAATTCACGGACTAGTGTTGACAACATAATTAGGAGGGATTAAATAATGGTTGCCAACAAATAGCCCTAATGGCTCGAGTTATTCCAATTCCGTGGAATGTAATTACATGTTAAGTAAAATAGGGGCTTTAGATAAAGTTTTTTTATACCTCAATTTGGATTCTTCATCCCACCAATGGGATGAAAATCGAGCGGAAGCACTGGAAGAAAGTTCATGTCGTCTTACAGCCATGTTCGAAATCGAGCACAAATCCCAAAAAGGAGGAGAATATCCCTTGATTGAAATTTAACCAAGTTGATCAAATTTTTCCCTAAAAAATTGTAAAATCAAGATCAATGGAACAATGTTGGGAAGGAATTATAGGAAAAAAAACTTCATAAAAGGTGTTTGTTTGGTGAGAAAGTGAGAAAAAGTGGAAAATTTGAGTTTTATTGATTTCTGCTCAATTTTGATGTTTTTTTAAGGATTGATGCTAGAAAAGTATTAGAAATCAATTCTAACTGAATTAGAGAGAAAATGAGTGATTTTGATTGATATTTTAGTGAAAAATAAAAAGGAGCAATGCATGGGGGTTAGGGTTCATGGGGAGGGGAGGAAAAAGAAGTGAAAGTATATAAACTGAACCCATTCGATCGATCAAGATTGATGTCAATTGATCAAAATTCATACTTCAATAAATGTAGTTCATACATGATCAATCGACATTCATAATGTCTAAAAAAATGCAAATGCTTCCTTTAAGTTATATTTCTACTCAAATTCTTCACATAAACACTCAAAAAAATAAAAATAAAAACTCACATAGGTTTAATTAAAACCTCTTCTTCTTCTTTTTTTAAATTAAGGTGGTAGACATATTCAAACATGAACTTCACTCAAATAATCAATTTTGAGATAAAAATCATTTTAAAAAAAAATTAAATTATTCACAAGCATAAGTATTCAAATAAAGTATACATAACTTCAACACATATGATGAAGTATTGACAATCTCTCAAGGTGAGATAAATATTGAAACTACAACATTATGCCTGTTAATCTATTTATAATTAGTTATAAAAGATTTAAAGAAACGAGCATCATCTATCATATAAACATTCTCTTGAATTCACTTGCATAAAAAATTTCTTAATAAGAGAAAACTTTATTAATTGATAATTTTGTTTGAATTCCCTCTCATTATTTATTATCATTATTGATATAAGAGATTAGTTATTTATTTTTCATTTTATTTAACAATTTGTGACTCTTTCTTTTTATGCATTTAATTATTTTTTATTCTTTATAGTTATTTACTTCATCATATTTGTTTTTGCAAAGGAAATATACCTGAGCTAATTTACGTAACATGATGACTTTCACATTAGTTTTGAGATAATCCTATCTATTCATTATAGTATCTTTCACACATCACAGTGGGTAATCTTCTCAAAACTAAATATCTCACTATAGCAACATTTTATAAATATTAGAAATTAATAATTTTTTATTTTTTATGTTAGTTTTTTTTTTAAATTTAGTTTTCTTTACTTTAATTTTAATTTTAATTTACTTATCTTCTTTTACTGACTTATTTATTTATTTATTTATTTTAGCTAATTTATTTTATTTATTTTTTAACTTTAATTTATTTATTTAGTTGTTTATTTTTTAAATTATTTTTATTATTTATTTTTAATTTAGACACATCATTCAATTCTATTAGAAGCATAGAGTAGAAAATGGCTAGCAATAATTATCAATGGTTAATGAATGAAACAATAGCCACAAGAAGAGTTGGTGGAATGCATGAGGTAAATGATATCAAGGCACTTACAACTCAAGTTTCATCTTTGGTAAATCTTTTGATGGTTCAAAACTCGTCAACGGGTATAAACCAGATCCAAGATTCAAGGGTGTCATGTGTGTTTTGTGATGGAGCCAATTTGTTTGATAATTGTCCATATAATCTAGAATCGGTCTTTTATGTGAGTAATGTGAACCAAAACAATGATCCATACTTAAACACATATAACCCAAGATGGAGATAACATCCAAATTTCTCTTAAAATAACAACAATCAAAGTGGTAATAAACTCAACTACGAATCATTTCCACCTCCTAGTTTCCAATAATTACAAGCCCAAGAATGGAAGCCACCTACTAAGAACAACACAAATGCTTTAATGGGGATAATGAAAGATTTCATCCAATCAGTAAATACAAAAGTTTCCACTCAAGAGGCTTCAATTCAAAATTTGGAGAACCACATGGGGAAACTTACTCAGGCTATAAGTCAATGGCCTCAAGGTAACCCTCCAAATGACACAATTGTAAACCCAAGAAGAGAAGGTAAGAACCATTGCAAAGCCATAGACTTAAGGATTGGTAAAACTTTAGAGGAGGAACATGGTACCCAAAAAATAAACAGAAACTAGAAACTAAAATGGATGAGGAGGAATTAGAGCATAAAGAGGGTACTGAAAAGGAAATAATTCAGCCAAAAAAGAGCAACCTCTATAAACCTACTATTCCTTTCCTTCCTAGACTGCAAAATAAAAAGTCAGATATGCAATTTTCAAAATTTCTTGAAGTATTCAAGAAGTTTCCCATAAACATATCATTTGCAGATGCACTTGAACATATTCCTTCCTATGCCAAATTTCTGAGGGACATCTTGTCTAAGAAAAGGAGACTTAGAGATAATGAAATAATAACCTTAACTGAAGGTTGTAGGGTCATCCTTGCTATAAAACTACCCCAAAAGTTGAAAGATCAAGGTAGTTTTAACATTCCTTATACAATTGGGAACATCCACTTTGAGAAAGCATTATGTGACTTGGGTTCTAGCATTAACCTTATGCCATCATTGGTCTTCAAGAGATTGGGGGTTGGTAAAGCCAAACCCATTTTAGTAACATTACAAATGGTAGATAGATCAATTAAGAGACCTTGGGGTGTGGTAGAATATTTGCTAGTAAAATTAGACAAATTCATATTTTCGACGTACTTCATTATGCTAGACATGGAAGAGGACCATGACATTCTTATCATACTTGGTCATCCATTCTTAACAACTAGAAGTGCACTCATTGATGTACGAAAAGGTGAACTTACAATAAGATAGCAAGATGAACAAGTAATGTTTAAAGTTGTTAAAGCATTTGAACCCCCTGGCAAGTAAAATCCTAATTAATTCTAACCTAGCTACAGAAGAAAATATTTCATTAAAATCAAATCATTCAACTTGTTTATATCCTTGTACAACTAGCCTAGCCTTATTTCTAATCAAAAAATCAAGTTCATCAAATTTATTTTTAAATACTTTTTTAGTTCCTATGATGTTTTTATCTTTTGGTCTAGGTACTAAAGTCCAAACATCACTCCTAGTGAATTGAGCTAGCTCATCCTATATGGAATTTTTCCAGAATTCATCTTTTAAAGCTTCATTAACATTTTTTTGGTTCTATTTAAGATACATAACAGAGATAAGTTATCTCACTTACCTATATCCTTGTAGTTTCTATGCTTGTTGAAAGAGTTCAAGACTCAATATAATACCAAGGTAAGGAGATACAGGCTCCTTAAGAACTCAGCACTAACTCACTTAAATAGAGAAATAAGAACTTAGCAAATCACACAGTAGAAGCACATATATAATGATAAAATTAATAAAAAGCATGTAAGAGTATAAAAGTCTTTTAATCGAAGTTTAAGCTATTAGTCTGCTGAAACATACACACCTTAAACTTGGATTATATTGGCACAACATCAAATCATGCATAATACTTGATATAATGAGGTAAATCTATATAGAGACCGTATCTATATGGTAACATCCTTAGGTTGTTTAAGACAATCACTAAATAATAAATAATTTACTAAACAATAAATAGATTACAACACTAATAGAAAGTAAAATTACTATTATCTTTATCAATCTCCATCCAAACTACCTACCATAGCCCTTCACTTGCTGCTTCCATAATTGATTGGTTCAACTCTCGACCCCACTGTCCTCCATAGCCAACAACACCCAATGTGGTGTGATTGGTAACCAACAAACAGTAACTAGAAGTGTATCAACTCATAAAAATTTGAAAAACATAGCCCATCTTAACTATCAAATCATGTATGGCAGATACACAATCAACTCACGTACAAACATAGCCTATGATTTGATCACTAAACTCACTGAATGACCCACATTCAAATATAACCTCACCAAAATGATTACAAGAATAGATATAATAATCAATGCAAATTTTGACAAAGTATTTCTATATAAATAGGTAAAGAGAAGACAAATAGGTAGGATATTTATAGCACTTAGATTTGCCACCACACCAGCCACCTTGCTACCATTTGAGGCAAGGTCCTTGGTGAGGTTAGTGGCAAGCTTATTAGTGAGATGTGTAAAATGTGATATTTTTTTGTTTCTAAAAATACCAAGTAAAAACCATAAATACATGTACTTGAAACAAACTAGAAACCATGAGTAACAACATTGGCTCACTCGCCTGCTTGCAAGCTCATTTCAACCTAGTATGCATAATATGAAAACCAATCCTGTAATGTGTGTAAAAATACTTGCATACAATGTGTACCTCACTATGTGTGTGTGTGTGAATTACTAGTCTACAGTAACGAACCTTACACAAAGGAAGATAAATAAACTAAGTAAAATAAAACAGACACCATGTTTTGTACACTGGAAGCCAACACACAGACAAGAGTGCAATAAGACTTATATTCACCCATTGGCTTTGTGTGTCAAAACATTGCACAGCTATATACATAAGCTCATCAAACATGAAATGATCATGAAGATGTCCTAAAGTTGTTTGTTCCTATGAATAACACAATGACACACAACATAACCCAAAAGACACACCTATTCCATGTACATCCATATCAAGTGCTCCATCCATCTTCATGAATCAACCCATCCAATCCACTATCACTTAGAAACACAGGAAACTTAGCACTACTATTCACATAAAATCTAAAGCTTGAGGACTACACTCTACACTTGAAACCTACACATATAAAACAAACATATACCCCGTGAATGTATCATACAAAAATATGTAATCAACCCACACATTATCGTGTTACCCCTAAAAGGGTACACAACGATAGGCATAAAGAAAATATGCAAGCGAGGATGAATAAAATCATTGACAATAGCATTAAGAGAACGAACATGGGTAGAGGAACCAACAATGAGGGCATTACTAATAAAAGAGTAGTCAAGCCTTACCAGTTGACTAGCCATTTCTTCATGATTATAAGAGTTCACAATATTAAATTCAAAAAGATAGAAAGGAGCTATATTTTCAAATTCAAATGGAATGATAGGAAATGATGGAAACTAAATAGTAGGAAGGAACAATAAAACACTAATTTCATCTCAAGAGAAGATAACTCTACATCTATTAAGGACAAAAGAAATAGAGAACCTATTAGTAAGAGGATAAGGAAGGGCATAATAGAAATCTCGAATGAACTTGTCATTATAGGAATATTTTAAAAAAGAGAGAGAAAACCAAGAAAAGTATACAAACTTGTGTTCGACTTAAAAAAGAGAGAGAAAACCAAGAAAAGTATACAAACTTGTGTTCGACTTCAAGAAAATAAGAACTATGAATAGGACACTCTACAAGAATGAGGGCACTTTTAGAAGGATTGACAGACTCATATAGCTTTAACTTCTTACCACTTATGGAATGTTTTGGGGCCATAATACATAATAGTAAGAGGGCAACAAAAACTAAAATAGCAAGAATAGAAGGAATTTATTCTATAGTGTGAAGAATTTAGGCTATAGATGGTTCTTTATATAGGCATAAGAGACCTCGCTACATACCTTGTTAGCCATCTCGTTCGAGTGGTTGGTGAGATATATTGTGAGGTAGTGGCAAGCATACTAGCGAGCATTATGGCAAGGAGGAAAAAAGGAATATCCAAAGCACATGCAAAAATAGTCGAAGCAATTAATGTAAACATCACATGCCAATCAAACATTATGCATCTAAGAAAAAGTATGAGTAAAAGAAAGGTTTCATTATCAGTATGTGCTATGTATAACAAGTATACTCTATATGATAGCTAGAAATGCTTATGTGAAACAAGTACAAGAAATATATACTCAAAATGAACCAAACTTTATATGTCCATAATAAGTCTCTTAATGACTCTATGAAAGTAGAGTCATCAGTGAACTTTTTTGGTTAATATTTGCTTGTTTTATTCAATAAGTAGTGATACTTATTTTCGCAAGTGTACGAATCGTTCAAGTAATAAAGTGTACAAAAGTACGGATATCGAACCCACAAGGAATGGCGTTACTAAGTACCGAAATTGACTAACCCTAATTTTATTTGAAAACCGAATTGTTGATATTGTTTTAAAAGCAAATTAACATAAAACTAAACGCAAATAACAAAATTTAATGTTTTTCACAAATGATCAAAAATGCTAAGGCATTTGATTTCGCTAAATCAATTCAATCCGATTTTAAGTCATGTTATATGAGAATCAAAGCTAAAAGTGATGGTTGAAAAACCCAAATTTACCTAATACTCTCTCTCGAGTTATATTAGAATTACTTATCTATGAAAACCAACTATATTTCTATGAAGATTTAATCACAAACAAGCACATTACGATTTATGGAATTTCTAGAATAACCACATACATCATGCATTAGTTCTCACACTCGCATTCAACATACAATATTTATCACAAGAAGCATTCATTACATATCTCCTCTCGGTCTCAATATAATGCAACTAATCATCTAAATCTTGGCCAGAAATTTAAAAGCATTAAACATGGAAATAAATACTCAACTTGAAAACAATGAACTCATATAACAATAACACAAGAAATCAGATTTCCTTGATTCAACTACATCATAGCCTTAGCAAAAATGAATTAGTTCATAACGGAAATAAAAACAACCATTATTTCAATTGAATCCATCAATAACAAAACTGAACAAATTGCAGAATATAAAAGCTAAGGAGAAGAGATGAAAAACTCTAGAAGATGAAGACTTGGTAGCAACAATGGTGAAGATCCTTCAAGTTTCTCCAAAATTTCTCTCTCCTCCAAAAATGTCTTTGAACTCCACTTTCTGCGGTCCCCCTCTTTCTCCATCATATTGTATATATAGATCTAGGGTTTGGGGGGCAATTTTGGAACAAAACAACATAAAAAATGTGTTTTCGGACGACACTCGTCGGCGGCGACATTATTCTCATCGCGGTGAGATTTCTTTGGCCGGCGGCGAGATTGCTTTGCCAAAACCCGTGCTCCCTGCATGATTTTTCACGTATTCTCTATAAGGTTTTCGCCGGCGGCGAGAATATTCTCGCCGGTGGCGAAATTCCAAATTTTGAAATTTTGTTTTCTTTTTATTTGCACTCAATCCCGATCTTTGAAATTTGTCCCAAACTTCTCCAAAATTATGATTTTACCTGAAATTGTACTTTAAACATGAAATACCCATGAAATGACATTTGTGGATTAAATAATCAAATAAACGCAATTTTCACACAAATATCAACATTTTAATCATAACAAAAATGCAATAATTTGACTCTTATCAAGTAGTATTTTGGGGTTAAAAATAGTAAAATATGAAATTTCTAGTAAAAAAGGGTGAAAATAAAATTTTTAAGAATTTTCTAGATTTTTTTGAAATTGTTTTGGATTTTTTATGTATTTTTTAAAATAGGACCAATCAAAAGTTGCCACATGGATGTCATATGGATAACACATAAACGAAGAGGGCTAATTGTGCATCGCCATGGGTAAATGTGATGCAATGATATGCCATATGTCACCACGATGTTCATTTTGAGTTTGCCACTTGGTCAACGCGCTCACCACGCGTCATCACTTGATTTGTCCATTCTTTACATTCATGAACCATGCATGTTGTAACTAGGAATCACAAATCACTGGATTTTGATGAGTCAATGTTAATTGACCGAAACTAGTCTCTCATGCCACGCGTCACGTGTTGATTAGTTCTATCTTTGAAGTCAATACGCTCATCACGCATCATCACTTGATCTGAAGCAGATCTAAAGATCCAGATTCCACCTGAGCTTAATTTAACCTCCTAATTGCCCCATAAAACCTAAGGAGCTCAAATTAACATATTTTTTATTAAATTTTGGAGCCAAAAAGAGAGAAAAACACAAGAAAAAACAAAAAGAGATGCAATTTTATTAGAGATTCAAGAGGAGATTGGTGCTACAATTCAATAGATTGATTGTGTTTCTTCTTCTCCACCTTTCTTTATCAGTTTTTATGTCTTTCTTTATGAATAATATGAGCTTTGTGAACAAAATTATGTCTAATTAATTTATTAATCTAAGAATCTTATAAACCCAATTTTTAACATATAATGATTTAATATTTTAACCCCAATTATGATTTTAATTTAATTATATTAGTTAATCCAATTTTTATGATATTAACTATTTGACCAAAAATTGATCTATCGAGGCAATTAAATAGATTTGAGAGAATTATTTAATTTTTTATCTTGATTAAATAATATGCATAGTTTTTAGGTAGATATGTATGATTTTTATGTATGTGATCCATAATTGATGAATTTAATGTGTAGTATGTAATTTAATTGACATGAGAGTGTGATTAGATTAATTATTATATGGTGTATAGTTTACTTGAGAGAGGAATATGTGATAGTTTATATTCAATTGATCATGTAATTGGTTGATAATTATATTGGGGGATTTTAGTGATTCACATGTTTAAAAAATAAGAGAATTAAGTATTCCTAGATATTTTCTCATATATCTTGCTAGATACCAAATATGATTTAGTTAATTATTTCTATTTATTTTTAGTTATTTTAATTTTGCTTTCTTAAATATAAAAACACAAAAAATAATTTTTATTTTTTTAAAATTAGTTTCTGATAACATAAATTCAATGGGAACGATCTTTTCTTATCATTATATTATTTATTGCAATACATATACTTGTTTATTCATTACACGCAATTTGTATTTGATCATCTCTCTCCACTAATGTAAGTGTAAACTCAGAAGAAATTAATAGGACTTTCAAAGCTTATAATGAAAGGCTGAGGTTATGGTAGAAGCGAAGAAATGTTAAAGCATTGGCACATTTTATGATGATCATACATCCAATAAGCACAGAGCATACAACCAAGAAAAACTTTAATATGTGGGGGCTTTTCCTTGAACTTCTCAAAAATAAGACACTTATAGATTTCCAAACAAGGGAGCATTTATACTTGCAATTTAATCATTCACTTATTGAACTTCCTCCATTTCTTTTTTCTTTTTCCTTTCCCTTTTCTTTCTTTCTCTCTTTAGATTTATCCCCTTCTTCTCCCTTTTTTAATTTTTCTTTTTCTTTTCTTTTCAATTTCTTTCCTTTTGTCAAGAGAGTAGTACAAGAAATCCCAAAGTAGGAATGGACAACATAAGAAGATAGAACCTCAACATGAAGTGTGACAATAAAGTGGGATTTAATATTTAAGTTAGGCTCAAGGGCACAAAGAAATTAAAGTATAACATAAAGACTCAAGAAAGGAAACTTAGGATAAGTAAAAAAGTGTGATAAGAAGGATCAAACAGATCAAAGATGACATAGGTCATCTTTTTATCTAAGTAGTACCCAAGATTTTACCTCGAGAGACACTAAATATAGAATCTGAAGATTGAAAGAGGCATACAAACCATTTAAGAAAGAAATCCATATAAACTTCTCAATCAAAACTATATAAATTCATAATGTTAATGAAAGTGAAGGAAAATTTTCATTTTAAGATGCACACATATTTTAGTCATACAACCCCTAAGGAGATACACATGTCAAAATAGACATACTTCCATTTAGGTCAAAAGCATCTCAACCATAAAGCAACAAAGGTTAAAATAATAGGTTCAAATAGAACACAAGGAAGATTGACAAAGAAACTTGCAAGACCTATATAGCTAGAAAGAGAGAAAGGAGAAATAGAGAGGGAGAAACCCATACTTACAATATAAATACACATTTTTTTTTATTTTTTTTAGTTTTAGTTTTAGTTTTTGCATAGTAGGATGTTTGTAGGTATCATCACTGAAAGTCCTCACTAGACTTAAACTTATCCACTAGGATAACCTATGGTTTTAAAAGCTTGTTGTATATACTAAATGCAACTGTGTCAATATATGAAAATTATTTAGGTAATTTTAATTTTATTTATTTATTTTTAGTTTTAGTTTTTATATCACTGTTCTTGCTAAAGGCTAGCAAAAGCTGGTCAGAAAAGTAATAATATTTCATGATTTTATTGTACTTAAATGTGAATAAATAGATTTAATTATACATGTTTATATCATTATTTATGTAAAACAATATGTATAGAATCATAGGTATTTTCTTGTGTACTTCAAGTATTTTTAGCTTCAATTGAATTAAAGTGAATCATGCCGCTATAAGGATTACAGGGTGTCACGATGCACATTGTTTAGTAGGAATTTACTGGGCATGTAGTGTATCGTGTGTCGCAATGTAGATTAAATGGTGTAATACCGTGACTCATTCAATATGCATTTAGTGAAGCTTTATGTACTATGTGACACAGCATGAAAAATATTAGGCTACAACTCGCCTATAATAGTTCACCTGAAGTCCTACGCCAACATTCTCCTATAAACAAATCAATTTTCTTCTTAGGTTTGTACATATTATTTTTTAGAGTAGTTTATAATTTAAATTGTCTTCAACTTCATTTACTTAGATTTAGATTTAATTTATGCAAAATTTAGATTAAGCAAGAACAAATAAAAGGCAGCAACAAGAAGATTTTTTAGATCAAGAAGTAATAAAAGATTGTTGGAAATTACGAACTACTTTGAAGATCAAGATCATAAATTTGGAGCATAACACATCATTTATCTCATGTTGGAATTGAGATCTAATATGTATTCTTGTTTCTTTTTATATTACTCTTCTACATTTCTTGAATTTGTTGAAATTAATCTACTAATTATTTATTAATTTTAAGCATGTCTAGCTTATTTGAACAATGAGAATTTAGTTTTAATGTCATGTTTGTGAAGAATAATTTAGGTGAACATTTTAATAAAATAAATTGAGGTTATTTATTTATTAAAGACCAGTTACAAAATTTATTATTGATTAATATATTGACAACATATTTTTCATAATAGATTTAAAATATGAGAATTATGTTTTAGAAATGTCATCTAGATTTTAATTTTGACACCTTGAATAAAAGTTTAAATTAGTGACTCCACCTAAAGCACTAATTTAAATGGTTTACTATTTTCTTATAAATTATAATTTCTATTGTACTTTGTATTTTTGTATTGGCTTTTCATGTGTAAAAAACACAAAGTCTATTTATTTTACTCAATTTCTCTATCTTCTTCTATGTAAGGTTGATTACTACAGATAAGTAATACATACATGCACATAGTTAGATACACTATGATTGAAAATATGTTTTAATCACACCATGGGTGCAGGTATTTATAAAAATTACTCGATGTTTTTTGAATAAAAAAAATTGATTTTTTGGCACCTTGATGAGGTCCTCAACAAGGGCCTCACTAGACTCCCAATGAGGTGGTCAGTTAAGACCCTCGATGAGGGTAGCCATGGGTGGTTGGTTCCTTCTGTAAATACCCTCCCTCTTTTGGCTCTTCTCACCCATCTTTTATACATCAAAACTCTGCCAAAATTTTCTCTAAAAATTACTTTTGAATCACAAATACTTTGAGAGTATTCTAGTATTTATGCTATATTTGTGTGGGAAAAATAATGTGCTAAAGTTTTCTGAGCTCTTGAATTTTTTGCAATCTATGTGAGAACAACAATGTGAGATAGGGTTAGGTAATTTTAGTGGTATTCCCAAATCTATGTTTTTTGTATTAAGTGGTTGAATGTGTTTCGCACTTTGGCTGTGTTCGATAGGTGGTTGAGTGTGTTTCCCAAGATAATTATTGGTGGTTCATGATTTAGAGTGGTTCTCACGTTTGATTGTTCAAATTACTACACATTACTAATCCTAGGTTACTGATTATACTATATTGTGTGATTTTGGTTTTCGAGGAAAGTCAGGTGTGTTTTCCAGACTAACTCATTATAGAAACGACAAGCAAGGGCCGCAATAGGTAGTTTGGATAGAGGTCCCAACTGATAGATGTATTTATGGTTTTATTTCTATCAAAGTTGTATATGTTTTATTTCTTAGTGGATTTTTTTGTTGTCGAGTGATTGTCATAAGAAACCTGAGCATGTAACCACATAAATAGGATTTCTATATTAGTTTACGTCATTACATCCTGTATTGTGCATGCTTTAGTGTTTGACTAATACAATCTGAGTTTAAGTTATGTATATTACAACATATTATGGTTTAAACTCTTATTAGAAAAATTTCTTTATTTATTGCCTACTTTCTAAGTTTTAAATATTATATCTGCTTTATAATAATGCAAGTCTGTAATATTTGTATACTACTATTGTGATTATTTATTAAGTGTTTATCTTTCTCTTATTGTCGAATTTGTGACGAGTCCTTAAGGAGTCTATATCTCCTTACCCTAGTTGTGTGCCAACTCTCAGACTATTTTAAAAATAAAGCATTGTTTAATCTATTAGTTAATGATCTCTACTAAAGATATTAATTGATTTGATTAACAAATAAACTGATTCTCACCTAAGGATTTTTTCATACATAAAAGGAAAATTAATAATCTGAGCTTATATTTTTATTAACCTAATTAATTCTAAGAAATCATGGCTAACTACCTAATTATTCACATAAACTTTCTATTGATTGTTAATTTTATATCTACCTTGAATTTATTTGAGTCAAATCTTTCTTTAGTTATTTTTTAATTATATGTTGTTAGATTAAAATTTTTAAAACCTATATATTGTGATAGAATGTTTAGGTTTTATTTTCGTGTTTATTTTTAAGAAATTTGAAGAATTATTTCAAACCATGTAGTTCCTCTTTAGATTGGCCTTAGAAGTATACTTATTGCTTATTCTCGATTAATCTTAATCAATCAAGTAGGTTTAGATCGATCTAAATGAGTCTTTATCTATCTAATTGCAATAATATTGATTCCAAATTTTGTCCCTAATACTCTCTAATCAATCTTGATTGAGACTCGATTGATTGAGGGTCTAATTTCTTTCATTCTTTCTTGTTTTGGATTCCTATGCTCTTTTTGGTTTCAAACACTGATCAAAAATTTTAATTACTCGCAAGTTCACAAATCACTAGTATACTAATGATAAATTTACCCTAAGATTAGTATTTGAAATAATTGGTAGGTGTCTTAAAAATTTGAATTACATTTTAACTTAGTTAAAATGAACAACCCTAAATATTATAATAAGTGTTGATTGGAAGATAGATTGTTAATTATAAATTAATTAAATAACTAAATTAAAGCAAGTAAATTATAACCGAATAAAAATGGATGAATGAATATGGGAAATTAGCTAGCTATTCATTCATGGAAATAATGAATTAAATTATTTTCATAAAAGTAAGAATTGTTTTTCTTTTTAAATAAGCAAACCCCAATGGAAAGTCACCACAATTTTCAATTAATCAAAAACTTCCTAGATTGATCCTAAAATTGATTAATTGATAAACCTAATGGAAATGTATAAACCATCTAATTTAACACAAATTAATAAAATTAAATTAGACTATTGTACATAATGCAACCCCAAGAATGATGTGTCTAGTGCTCAATTCTAAAATATTATCTTTAATTATAAATCAAAATTTGACCCATCATTAATTTATAATTAAAGATATTAAAAATATGAACAAGAAATAAATTAAACTTTTTTATGAAAACATAAAATTATTCTTTCAATTGTGAAAGCAAAACTAAAATTACATATACAAAATTTAGTATACCATAATTAAATTAACCAAATTTAATTCAATTACAATATAGATATTCAGATTACAGAGAGAAAGAGGATCTAACTATAAAAATATCCTCTTTTGATTTGTGATTTCAAATCTCTGAATTATTCAATCGTCTTTTCCAAATCCTTGGAAAATAGTTCATAATTGGGAGTTTTCTCTCTATTTTCTATGTTGTGGAATGTGGGATAGGGCTATAGGTAACTGGTATGCCTAGATGGTTGGATATTATTTAATAGGGGTTTATAGTCTATTTATAGGTTAGGTTTTGGATAAAACATTTTTCGTAAGCATGTAACGATTTCTGGCCAATAAACACATGTGGGTAGTGGCATGGTATAGTTGGCATTGTGGCTCAATGCAAAAGTCAGATCCTTCAATGCAACTTGCCATGGCATACTTATTTCTACATTGAGATATACTTATTTCTACACGACGGTATGCATTGAAATTCTAGGATTCTCAATTGCAACCCTAAGGCATCTCGCCTTGACCCCTACAACATACATGTATCTGGGTTGCAATACCCATTGATTTTTCTAATTTTTGATATTCTATTTCATTTTGGCTTATCTAAGTTACCATTTATCATCCCGTTTTCACTCTTATTTCTCGTGTTTATCCTAGATTCTTCAAAAAACACATTAACCTTTAAAACACGAAAATGCTCTCCAAAACAACATAATATTAAAATAAAGCATAAAAATTAACACTTAAAAACATTGCAAAATATAGGTCAAAATAATGTTTATCAAATTCCCTCAAACCTACATTTTACTAGTCCTCAAGCAAAACAAAAAAATAAAAAGACAAATAATAATACTAAAAAGAAAAGTACACACTTAAATCAACACAATTTATCATGCTTCAGTATATTTTTAGTTCATAAATAAGGCTCAATAACAAGTTCATCCAACATCTCAACACATCAAGACTCATCCTAAAAATCAGTTTCATATCACAAATCCATACCCCATTACTCATAAGTTATCAACATTAATTCTCCCAAACCTAATGTTAAGAATCTAATTTTGTTTCGACTCTATTCCTCACAAGATATACTCTTAAGATTACATTAATCCTAAGGATAAACAAAGTATATGTGAACATAAGTTATGTAAAGAAGAAAACAACTAGGTTCACATATGTGTTTAAACTAGAAAAAGTCTCAAATGTGCATAAAATAAATCTCATGAACAGAATCACATGCTAGGATTATGAAGACTTCGTATTACTCATACCAAACTCCAATGAAACTCACTAAAAATGAAATATCAAATATGTGCCTATACAAGAATGAAAATGCATTTAACTTCAAGGGTTTGTTTTCTACAAACTTGCAATAGCCATATCACTACTTCTAAGATTTCACGATCATAGTGTATGTGTGTTTGTGTGTCTATATATATATAAACAAAACCATGTTTATAATGTATATATATAGTATTTAAGGTGAGTATCTACTATAGCTTTCTTTTCCTAAGGGAACCCCATATGTATCATTTTTCACACTTGGTGAAGCATGAAAAGAAGATAGGCACAAACTTTCAAGTTCTACTTAAGTCATTTAATCAAAGTAATGAAAATGAGTAAATGAGACTTCATTTGATTGTCTAAAATCCTAACATTCAATGTAAAACACATAGAGATCATCTAATATTTTGAATCACAAGGAAAGCGCTTAAAATAATAGAAGAAATATTATCTCTTAGAATAAAATGCCACATATTCAATAATTAATCTCATATGATAGTCTCCATTATTTTATTCCTAGACATCAAATATGGGTTCATCCCAATTTCAACATTCCAAGGATGAAACATAGACTACAAATAGAACTAACATTTATAACAAACCTTGAACATGTTTAAGAAATCAAACAAAAAGAACGTAAAGACTCAATTACTCACCTTAAATTGACTAAAAGCATAATAATTTTATATCAAAAAGTTTTTTATTGGACCTACTTACACCCTCAAACCTAAACTAAACATTGTTCTCAATGTTTTCAACTACGCATTTGCACAAAAAAGTACTTAAAAGGAACAGGCATAAAATTAACTACATTAATAGAAAAGGAAAAATATTACCTAAAATAGTGGGTTGTCTCCTAGCAAGCACTTTCTTTAATGTCTTAGCAAGATTTTGATTATTCTTCGTAAGGAGATTTCAATGTATCCTTGAAGTACGTGTTCCCTTCTTCATCCTAATATTTCTCATAATAATTCTTTATTGTTCCTAAAAAAGATTTATAACGAGTATTACACACATGGAATTTATTTTTAGGATAAGAAAACTAAGAACTCAAATCTTTCTCATGGCAATACTTAATTCATTCTTTGTAAGAATTACCCCGAATTGAGGCTTTATTATTTCCTTCACCCTTCTTATATTATGTGAATTATCGATATTATTATCTTTTTTTTAAATGAATGTCATAAATATGTGAGTCTATATAATCAACATAAGAACATTTATCAGCAATAGAGTTAGAAGGAGTTAGTGAAGAATCAAAGATTTTAATGTATACAGTCTTTCCCAAGACTTTCATGGTTAAAATCCCATTATAGACATCAATAATGGTTTTGGTTATGGTCATGAATGGCCTACCAAGAAGAATGGTTTATTCCTTGTCCATAGATAGATTTTCTTGAATATCTAGCAAAAAAAAATCCACATGTTAGAATTAGCTTATCTACCTATACAATCAAATTATTAACCATCCCTTTGAATATTTAATAGACCTATAATGTAATTGAAGCGAAATTATTGAGGGCTTCAACTTCCGCAAACCTAGTTTCAAGTATAATGAGTAAGGCATGAGGTTAATACCTATACCTAAATCTAGAATAGCCTTAACCACCCTCTTAACCCCCAAAGTAATATTAATATTAAAACTACCAGATCCTTCAGGTGGTGTGAAAAGGAATAAGTGGTCGATATGACTCTTAAGTGCCTTGTGGAACATGACAGGGTCATATGATTCTCCTCATAAGGCTCCATAGTTTTAGCAATTATTTTCATACCTTCCTTGGATGCTTCTTGCACTTCACCTTTGTTTCCTACATCAAGTGATAAATGATCAAAAGTTTTATGGGAATTATTATTTAGTACATAACCACTTTATAGGACTATAATAGCTATGACTTGTTTAGGCATCTTCCCTCTCTCTTATTTTTATAAGTGCTCAACTTTTTACCCTGCTCGCACTTCCATCATTTTCATAAATGACTCTAAAGAATACAACCTTTGATTTTTTCATATGATTATCTCTACTCAATTAAATGAAAGCATACAAGTTATCTTCCAAGTTTGACTTATTAGATGGATAGTATGGCCTATTTTGGTTTATATTTGGGCCTTACATTTGGTTTTGGCCATAAGATGGGTTAGTGTTTTCCTTCCTTGAGAAATTAGGAGGATTTATCCACCTAGGATTATAGGTGTTGGAATAGGGATCATTCTTGGGTATAGGCTGGTACCCCTACATAAGATTAACTTCCTAACTCGTATTTGCATAGGAATCACCTGCAAAAAAGAAAACATTAGCACCATTTGTACCATAGACTTCACATACTCTCTATTTGGAGTGTTCTTGGTGGTAAAAAGTGTGACTTGCTTGGTCAATTCAGAAAGTTGCATAGACATTTCTTGGAGCCTGTCTTATTAACTCTAACTCTTCTTCTTCTAGCATTTTTCTATTGGAATTAACACCCAAAATTTCATAAAGCTCATAAGTCTCTAAAGCTATCTTCTCTCCCATAGCTCCACCAACAATGTTGTCAACTGTAAATTTACACTATTATGTCATACCATCATAAAACAATTATTTTGCAGCTATAGTGGGAATGGTTGTTGATCGGGGCAGAACCGACATCGCCGATCCTACCGATACTTTAGTTTTATCTATTTATAAAACTCTCGCAAGTGCACGAATCATTTCGTAGAAAATGATAAGTATACTCCCAAGGTCGATCTAAGGAAGGAATGTATGTTGTTTTTAATTTATTATTCAAACTTTTAAAAATGAAATTAAATCCTAAACATCCTGTCACGATATTTTGGGGTTTTGTGCTTTTAATCTACTTACATAAAAATAAACATAGATTCAATAAACATTTATGCAAATTTTATCATTTATAATGGTGGAGTATTTATGGATATAATAATTAAGTTAATTATGCTTGCTCATATTATTTAGGTTATTAAAGATATGAATTGATATTTATTTATTCTCTCTTTTTTATATGAATACCACCTTTGGTGGGGTTAGATATTCTTTGTTAATTAAACAAATCAATTAATACCTATGGGTGGGGTTAATAACTAATTTGGTTAATTAAATTAATTCATTTTTCTAAGAGATTGAAAATGAACCATTTAAATGCCACCTTTGGTGGGGTTAGACAGTTTAAACTTTATTCAAGGTGTCCAAATTAAACCTAAGAATTTAGTTATCCGAGTACTAACTTTCAAGTTTTAAAACCACTACTGAAAACATATTGTCAATACATTTTCAGATAATAATTCTTATAAAAACTTTTGAAATAGAGCTTCACTCTAACTACCGGGCGATTGTACCAACAAATAAAAGAGCACTACTCTAAATTAGACCGGATAACTAAACCTTAAAATCTAATTTTCAGATTTAAGTTTGTAATGAAAAATAATATATTTCTCTCTAACATTCTTAATATAAAATCTTGAATAAAAATAAAATCAATTCATTTTAGAGATTTTTACCTATTTAATATTTCGCAAGCATAACAATGTTATTATTACATCATGTTTATAAACAGCCAGCAGAGTTAAATTTAATCACAGACAAATTAAATATAACATCTTAGAATAAAGCATAAAAAATAACTGTAAAGAAAATAAAATCCTTACAGAACTTCGATGCTATTCCCGTTGCTGGAAAACCTCCAAGCGGAATTTGCACTCCCATTTATTGAATCAAAAAGTTAATAAATTACAAAAACATAACTAGTTCTTCCCAAAAAGGGAAGAACTTTAAAACTAAGAGAAATTAACTAAGAAAAGCTAAAAACTAAGAAAAACTAAAAAATCTAAGAAAAGAGAGAAAGAAAGAGAGAAGAGAATGTTTTTTAGGTGTGTTTAGAAGTGAAGAGAAGGGGGGTATTTATAGGTGAGGATGGAGAGAAAAAGTGGGTGAAAAAATGTTAAAAAATGATGAAAACGCGGAGTGGTGATTGTTGACGTCATACTGATGATGTCAGCATGACGTGAGGCGGCTGTGCGCAGATGGGGCGTAGCTGGGTGCAAGCGCGCACAGATGGGGTGCAGGTGCGCGCAGATGGGGCGCAGACTGGATGCAGGCACGCGCAGATAGGAGCAGGCTGGGCGCTGGCGCGCGCGGAAGGAGGATCTGGCACGCGCGTTGCTGAGCGCGCTGCACGCAGTGGCCGGCACGGCTGGGTAGCTGGGTGGCTGGGCGGCGCGATTTCCTCTTTTTTGACATTTTTGACCTTTTTGTCCAATTTTTCCATATTTGTTGACTTTTCCTCATTTATTTTTGAATGTATTTGTGATGTATTGCCTCCAGTATTCCTTTTTGAGTCTTTAAGTGACATTTTTAAGCAAAAATACCTGAAAAAAAATAAAAATACCCGTGATTCCGAAAAGACAAATTTATATAAATATATGATAAAATCATATAAATATATATGTTTTTAATTAATTAATGTGCATAAAATCATGGTAATATTAGTGCTTTTTGAGCACTCATCAATTGTGTGGACATTGGATGAGAAGTAACTTGAACCTATTCCAAGCCTCACAGAATGGCTCTTCTTCCATTTGAGAAAATGTGACAATTTAAGTTCTAAAATCAGAAGTCTTTTGATGAGAATAGAATTTTCCCATAAACTTGCTATAAACTCCCTCCCAAGTTATTGAGAGCTCGATGAAAGAGTCATAAGCCAAATCTTTTCCCTATCTTTGAGAGTGTATAGAAAACACATTATTCTGAGTTGGTCCTCATTCAACCCTTCCAAAGGAAATGTCTATAGTTGCATAGAAGTCTCAAATGAAACTCAAATGATCTTCATTAGGAATTCCATAGAATGAGGGAAACATGGAATAATGAATATTTTTCAATTCATAATTCCTAACTACCACCCCCAATTATTTGTGAGAAATAACAATGCCAATGATTGTCCATTTATACTCTTACATTGCCATCTTCTTTAGTAAAACATTCTCATTTTAATGGCTCTTACTGTAGCCCTTATGATGGCTCTTATAGTGACTCTTGGATTTCAATATCTAGCCAACTAGAGTGCTCATTTGATTTGTTAATGTTGTCTATGAAAGGTGTGAGTTAGTTCCTAAGAGATCTCCTACCTTGTATATACTAAAAAAATAAACAAAGAAATCAAAGCACCATAGAATAAAAACACTAAAAGCAAATAAATAAGAAAAGAAATGATAAAAAAAAGATTAAAAAAATTGAAATAACTAAACAAAAACATATATTAACAAAATCAAAAAATAAAAAAATCACAAAAACAAAAAAATTAAGAAATCAAATTAAAAATAAAATCAATAAACAATTTAAAATGCAAATTCTCCGATAACGATACCAAAAGCTTGATGCTTAAATTTTAATTTCTTGTAATTGTACGAAGCACTTGTAGACTAATGTAAGTTTATCCTAAAGTCGGTATCTAAAGGAATTGTAGGTGTTCTAAAAAGTTAAATTATTTTCTAAATTAATTAAAATAAACAATTCTAAAAATTCTAACAAGTGTTGGTTGGAAGAGAGATTGTAAATTTTAAATTAATTAAATAACTTAATTAAAAGAAGTTAATTATAATATAATGAAGATGGATGAACAAATATGGGAAATTAGCTTGCTAGCTATCAAATCATGGAAAGAACGAATTAAATGATTCTCACAAAAGTTAGAATTATTGAATTTTTCATTTTAAATAAGCAAATCCCCAATAATCATGGTAAGCCCCCATAGTTTTCAATTAACCAATAACTTCCTAGATCAAGCTTGAAATTGATTAATTGTTATAAGGGAAATATATAAACCATCTAATTCAATACAAATTAAACACATGTAGGACGCAACATGGAATTATTGGTGCCACGATGCAATACAAAAGTAAGATTATCTAGTGCAACCCGAGAGCACCTCGTCGTAGCATGCTTGTTTCTATGCCGCAACACGCATTGAAATTCTAGAATTTTTAATTGCAACCATATAGCATCTTGTCACAACATGCATGTATATGGGCCGTAGTGTTCATTGTTTTCTAATTTTTGATATTCTAGTTCGCTTTAACTTGTCTAAATTGCCATTTATCGCCTTGTTTTTACTCTTTTTTCTCGTGTTCATACAAGATTCTTCTAAAAGTATATTAACCTTCTCAAAAATAATATAATATTAAAATAAAAAATAAAATTAATGCTTAAAAAAATAGAAAATTATATGTCAAAATAATGTTCATCAAACACCTAGAAAACAAGCACTAAACACATAAAGAGCATTTGAAATACAAAATGATGGTAAAAGTGACGAAATTGATGTGTCAAAAGATATACAAATTAGCACATATCACATTCCTCACACTTAACCATTGATAGTCCTCGTGCAAAGTCGTAACTAATCTACCACTAGTAAGTTATCTGACATTTCATCTTAGGATCTTACAAAATTAAAGTTCCAAAATCTAATAGACATTATTTGGAATCTAAAACCATTCTTTTTCTCCAACACTTTGACTCTCAAAAGGGCATGTCAAATATTAACCTCACTTTAAAGAAAATGTGTGTGTGTTATTAATAGACTTAAAGTAAGAACCGAACCCATAAAGGATTAAAAAGAACTGCACTTTTACTCCCTAGTTTGTTAGCTAATTCATTAAATTTAAAAAAGGGTTTTTGTTGATTATGTAAAAGATAAAAATAACATGAAGAAATAAAATATCAATTGCATAACTAATGAGAATAGATAATAAGAGATATGTGATTATAAGACTATTCTTACCAGTGACCTATAATTCAATTAATCAATACATGATCCAAATTAGTTTCTGAAATTCTAAGTCAAATTCATAATTTAAAATTTCTTTTGAATTCTTAACTTTAGCTTTAAGAACTTAAGTTTGCCAATAATTTCTTACCTTTTCTTACATTTTAGTTGACCAACAACTTGGATTTTTATCAACCAACTCATAAACAACCTAGAATTATGACTACTAGATTGTATTCATTCATTACAATATGACCACAAAAGGTGATAACTGAATTAGATGAAATTGATACTGTTGACAATTTCCAACCTAAGCATTAAATTCTAATTGCAATAAAAAACACAACATGCCTTTTTCAGTTAAAAAATTAGCAACTTCATAATTTATTAATAGCCAAAACTAAATATTAAACTAATTGTATGCCTAATTCAATACTTAGTATCCTTTGACATGCAAACATGAAATTAAACACATCAAAAATTCAAAAAATAAAATTAAATGTAAATCTTAACATGACTTTAATTAAATCATAGCCTAGGGTTTGAAACTTGCACACGATCAAATTAAAAGCTTAGTCGTCTATAGAAACTAAAAAAATCAATACAATAGCCATGGAAACAATAAATATAAGGATTAATAAATTTTATGAAGAATAATAGATGGAGACAATGAAGCCATAATCATCACCCTTCAATCTTCTCTAAAAGTTGCCCAATATTTGATCCTTATTCTCTCCTCTTCTCTCTCTTGTAATGTGCAAAGGTTTGATATAATATGATGTATATATGGTAATTTTTGAGCATATATTAGCCCTTGAGTTATTTCCACATGATCCAAAGACTGAGATTAAAAATTGGAGCTAAAAAATACTATTTTTCGTGAATCAATCTAGAAATTTTGGTAGATCAGTCGAGCCCTTTAAATAATTATGTTAGAGAGTGCTCGATTGATCTTTACCTATAGCTCAATTTATCGATGACCATCAGAGAAAAAAGTTGGAATGAGCCTTGCCACATCACGATTGATCGAATAAGTGTTCCAAACACGTATTTTTGCTCATCTTATTCCTAAAAACTTATAAAGCCAAAAATAAACAAATAAACCACAATGGGAATAATCAATTATCATAAATATGTGAAAATTGAGGCACAAAGATATTTATAAAATGATACCAATAAAATTATATATGATAACACAACATGATATGGGTGTGTGAAGTAACTTCCTTAGTGACAATCAATCCACATAATATGAACAAGCAAAACCATGTATCTCCATATAGACATTATCACATGTAAGTCTTGTAATTCATGTTATGTTTGTGTTAGCATTCTCATATGAAAAATACGAAGTCTATATAGTTTTACTTAATATATTATCATTCTATATGTAAGTTCAATTATTGATGGTTCAGTATGACACACACCAACATAGTTTTTACACTTCATATGCTTGCATGTTACACACACTACAAGGGTGTTAGGAGCATGTAATTGGCTTGTATATTTTGTGTTTTATGCATTTGGTTTTTTTTATTTGTGACTATTTTTGGTAAACTACTTAGTGAGAAATTGTGGATATTATCATCACCATAATGGTTATTACCCTCACCGAGATAGTCACAGGGGCTCAGTGATACATAGAAACTTGCTAGTCAAATTTTATACAATTTATAACATCTTGTAAGTGTACAAATTAGTTTGCAATAATCAATAAGTATATTTTTAAAGTCGGTCTAAAGAGAAACTATGAGGTTTTAAATAATTCAACAAGACTCTTAAAATGAAAAATAAACTTAAACATTCTATCACAATTATTTGGGTTTTAAAAAATTTAAAATAATAACATAAAATGAAAGATAAAAGTATAAATGTGTCAACAAATATTACACATATAAGAAATTAACACTCAATGCTCAATTTATGTGATATATTAGTTATTAATCATGCATGCTCAAAATTAATTAGGTTATTAAACACATAAATTAATATTATTGATTTTTTTTATTTTTTTATGAAAATATCTAGAGGTGATCACAAATTGATTTAAATTAAATTATGATTTATTTAAAAAGAAATAACAAACTATCTAAATTACTATTTAAGGCAAAGCACATAATTTAGACTCTCATTCAAGTTGTCTAAATTAGATTTTAGATTGATATACCTGAAACCTAACTTTAATATTTTAAATTTATTACCAAAAATATGTTGTCAATATATTTTTTAATAATAAATCTTATAAAAATCTTGAGATATAAAATACTTCTAAATTAAATCTAGATAATTATATCATAAAATATAACTTTTATATTTTAAATCTATTATGAAATATGTCATCAATATATTTTTCTATGATAAACTTTGTATAAATCTTGAATGAAGAAATAAAAATCAATTTATTTTATAAAAATATTTACCTAAATTAATGTTTCGCAACCATAACAACATAACTAATATCTCATAGTAATTTTCAGCCATACATGTTCAGATTTAATAAATGATTAGTAAATTAAAAATGGCATTTAAAAGGTACATAAAATTGTATGAAAATAAAAGAATACAATTAAAATTTATACCTCAAATGTATCCTTCAATTTACAAAACTTAAGTATTGATCTGTATCTGAAAAATCTCCAAACAGATCTACCTATACTATTTATTAAATTGAAACTACTACATAAAATTGCAACCAATTAAATTTCTACGTTGCTAAAAATTTGAACTAAAAAAACTATCTAAACATCAGGTGAAGCTATATAGGATTTTTGGTGTGTCTTCTACTAAGAATTACGGCCAAATTTATAGGTGATGAATGACTGAGAAAAAGGGAGATAATTATAGATTGCAAGGGAATTATCATCACGCACCGTGTCCCATTTTCTATTCAAGTACGCGTGAAATCACCATCCAAGAAAGTCATGTTGTGGCTAACACTAATCCATGCCATGGACCGTGTTGATATGCATTTCTCCAATTTTCTTTTTGTTTCACCCCTTACATTTGGTCGAATTTACATGGAAGGCTTACATGTATTTGTTCTATTTTCTTCTAAGTTGAAAATGATTCCTTTGAGGTACAATTCTTCAAGTGTTTATCATTTGAATGATTTGAAGCTAAAAATACCTGAAAAATAATAAAATATATCTGTGATTTCAAAAATATAGAATTGTTAAAATAATATTATAATTATTCAAATTTATATCTATTTATGACATTTAAGTTAAATAAATCACGTAATATTCAAAAACTTATCACTCGGGCAATTGAAGGATTTTCAAGTATTTCTTGTATTAAAATAAATCAACTTGAAGAATTATACTTGAAACACTCCATTACAAACTTAGAAGATTAAAAGAAAAAATATGTAAAACATTATATATGTTTAAAATTGGAAAACAAAATTACATGGAAATTAGGGTTCCAAGTGATGCAATCCAAAGTGTGTCATAGCTTGAATTTGTTATGAGCCGTGGTGTGAGGCTAAAGAAAAAGATTAAACTTGTCCCATATAAGATTGGGCCCTAGTGTGAAAACATTATTTGCTATGATGTGAAAAAAGTGGATAGCACTCAAATAGTGTACAAGTTGTATGCCACGGTGTGGAAAAAATTGTGTGCCCCGATGCCAGGCTAAAAAGCCCATTTTTTCCTCCTTTCCTCACCCTATAAATAGGACCCTATTTCTTTTATAAAAAACTATCCCTTTCATCTCGTCAGAGCTCTTCTTGCTGATGTCTTAGTTTTTCTTTTAGTAGTTTAAAGTTCCTCTCTCATTCAAGATTTGAACAAATTAGTTCATGTAATAGCTTTTAGTTTCAATTCAATAAACAACACAGCAATTCGGTTTGAAAGTTTTTCTAGAAACAATTTTAAGACTTTTGTTGAGGTATAAATGTATTCTTTTTAAAATATTTCTAAGTGTTGTTTTACATGCTATATGTTTAATTTGTTGATCATTTACTAATCAATGCATATCTAGCTATAAAGAGTATAGGATTTTAGTAATATTATTACGCTTGTAAAATATTAATGTAGATTAAACATTTTTATAAAATAAATTAAGTTTTATTTCATCGTCAAGATTTAAAAAAAAAGTTTGTAAATGAAAAATATATTGACAAAGTATTTTCATAATAAACAAGAGTTAAATTTATAATTTAAATTATCTGAATTTGATTTAGAATTACACTCTTAAATATATTTGTCTATATCAACTTTATAGTTAAAGCATGTCCTATTTCAAAGATTTTTATAAGAATTATTATTGACGACATATCCTTTATAATAGGTTTAAAATCGAAAAGTTAGTTCTAGATACTTAAATTGTAAACCTAACTTAGACACCTTAATAAAGTTTAAATTGTTAGCTCGATTGAAGGTGGCAAGTTAAATGGTTTATTAATTTCTTAGAAAATGAGCACAATTTAATTCAGGTTTAAATTGACAATCCGACTGAAGATGACAAGTTAAAGTTTAGTTAACAAAAAAAATAATCCCTACCTTAGGATATTTTCATATCTATAAGAAAAAAAACTAATAATCTTAATTCATATTTTTAATATCCTACTTAATAACGACCAAGTATGATTAACTAAGTAATATTTTCATAAATTTTTCACTGCATGATAAATGCTTAATTGCTTAAATATTTATTAAATTTACCTTTATTTTTATGTTATTAGTTTAGAAACTTAACCTAAAATAATTATGACAGGATATTTAGGTTGTTTAATTTTATTTTTTAAATGATTTAAAACTCATATGATTCCTTTTTAGATCGACCTTGGAAGTATACTTATCATTTTATATAAATGATTCGTGCACTTATGAGCTATTTTAAAAATTATATAAATTTATACACCTAATTTTGATATATCAAATTTTTGGTGTAATTGCCACATAAATCGATAATAGTATTGAAAACTAGTTAACATTTGCAAGCATAAACTTTTTGGCATTGTTGTTGGGGAGGAATAACGTTTTTAAATTGTTATTATCAAAATGATAAAATATTTTTATGTCGTAAATATTATGAATTTAATCTAAAAATTTTAAAAAAAGCAATAAAGCGATCTTACATTAAAAAAAATCTAAAATTTATGTATACTAAAAAAATTAAAACAAAAATCTATAAATATCTTAATATTTTCTAACTATTTTTTTAATTGACTTAAATATTAATTATTAACTTGATTTCTTATTAGAATTTAATTTTTACTAATTTTCAATTTTCATTTTAACTTTAATTTTATTTAATGTTTTTAATTTTATTTATTAATTTACTAAATTTTATGTCTTTCTTCCTAATATCTTTATTTCTTAACTTTTTATAAACTAACTTTTTGTTTATTTAACTTTTATTTATTTTCTCTTATTTATTGTTTATCGTTATTTTATTTTATAATTTCTTTTATTATTTTATTTTTATTTTATTTTATTATGTATTTTTTTTTTGTTTAATAATTTTTCTTTCTTGTTTACTTTTCTTTTTTTATTTTTCATTTTTATTTGCTTACTTTATTTTATTTTTGTGTTGTTTATTTTTTTTGTTGTTTCCTTTTATTATTTTTGTTTGATTTAAAAAAATTTGAACTACAACATGATTTTAGTACTAGTCACCATAAGAAGCTCTCGTAATATAATTGGGTTGAAAAAAAAATATTTTCACATGAGTCCCTACTTGAATACGTTATATTCTACTTTTATTATAATGAATTTTTAAACTAAAAAAATGTATTTCAAATAAGATCACACAAATTTTCTCTTCTACAAATCCTATTTTGTCCATGTCCCAAGTACAAATAGTTTTAAAATTATCTCCAAAAAATTTAAAAAATTTAATGTTAATATCATCATTGATTATTATAAATAAAAAGGAGGTAAATACTATCTTAGATCTAGGAACAAGTAAAAATTTAATGTCATATTCATTATACTTGTAGCTAGGAGTAAGAGAATTAAAACACATAACCATATCCCCACTTCTAAGTGGATATATTTTAATATCCATAGGACATAGTAAATGATTTAAATATTATAGGGAGACAAAATTGTCATACCTATAGATTTTATAATTTTAATAAACTTAATGCTGAAAGGGCATTGAGTTTAGTAAATTTTGAAAATAAATATCCCTAAGAAGTATCTTGTTGAGACATTAAATTAGGTATTGGATAGAAGGAAACCCATTATTGTAGGTAATATTATTTTATTTCATATTTTGTGAACATTATTTAAAAATGTAATTTTATAACTGTTTGTTAAAATTGTGAGAAGTACACATATGTGTAATTTTAATATGTTTGGATTGATTGATGCACTTGCATTTCTATACCAACTCTTAAACAAGTTTAAACAAATGGGTAATTTTTCTCCCTTTACTCTTTATCTTTAGTTTATAATGACTACATTGAGAATAATGTAAATTCTAGGTTGGGGATAGAAAAAGTTACATTTATAAAATAATGTGCTAAGTTAAATTAAAATTTTATGTTCACATTTTTTTATTTAGTTTTTTTGTGTGCTTTTATTTATTTTTATTGAATTGGGAACTTTTGGTTTATTTTTAATTTTCTTACAAAATTATCATGTCTTATAAAGTTTATTTTAAGAAAATAATAAAGTCTTGGCATTGTTACATTAATTTCAAAAATATTTCATGGAGTAATATGATATTTTGTTAGTGTTAGTTATAATTATTATTTCATGATAAAATATTGAAATTACGATGAACCCAAAATTGGTGTTTAGGAATTAAATAGTAGAGATTGCCCTTGTGATAATATATTTTGAGCCATTATCTTCCCATTCTGAGTGGTAATATTTTTTCTACTCTTTCAACACTCTTCTTATCAATTCTAATTGTTAGATGATTTGTATATGTCTTTGCATTGAATGTTAAGATTTTTTTTAATTTAATAAAGTGTCATGTATTTATTTTTATTGCTTAAATTGAATAAGTTAAGTAGAAATTAAAAGTATATACCTTTCTATACATGAGTCATTTCTCTAAAAAAAGAATATCTATAAAATAAGATATATAAGAAAAAAAAGAAAAATTAATAGTATAAACTACATATTATAACCCATTATCTTTTAAAGTTGTGAGAATTAGATAAATACAAAAGAAAAAATATATTATAAATAATTTTCCAAGAAGTCATTGCATTTTCTTCATCTTCCAAAAGGCATATTACTAAAGATTTTTATTTAATGAATTTGATTGATGTAAGAAAATAATATGTGATTTTTTTATAACTCATTTCATTTGATTTCTTTCATAGATTAATATGGTGCACCACTTTGATCTTTTTATTCTTTAAACATATTTGAGCTATTAGTTCATTTCTAAACATAAACTCTTTTGCATATACTTTTGAAAGAGTGCTTGAACTAGTAAGATGAATGTTATTGAGGGTATGCCTTGTGAGATTAAGGCTAAAGCGAATTAGAATACCTTACATTGAGATTGGGTAATTTTATATTAATACATTTTGAATTGGACATTAAAGTAATTTTCACCTAATTATTATAATAAATCATGAATGTTTATAATATTCAATTAATTTATGCTATAACTTCTAATTATAAACTTAAAAGAAATTTTAAAAGCATGAAAAAAATTCTTATTTTTTATATTTTTACTTTGTTTCAAATTTTTAATTGTTTATGTGTTATTTATTTGTTTTTTACTTTCAATTTTTGTTTTACCTTTGATGTTTGTGGGTATCATATCTAAAAACCCTCACAAGACTTAAACTCATCCATTAGAGCAACGTAAAGGCTCAAAGGCTTGTTAAATATGCTAAATACAATCATGTCAATCTACAAAAATAATTTAGGATAATTTAATTTTTAGTTCTTTTTTTTTTTAGTTTTTCCCCATTCTTGCGAAGAGACTAGCAAAATGTTGGTTAAGAGTTATGATAGGTACTCAAAATCATTTAATATATAGTGATTTTATGCATGTTTAATGATTATATAGATTTCTAATTGCTTGTTTTACTACTATTTTATGCAAATATATCTTTTCGAAATTATAGGTATATTTTGTTATTTTTGAGGTATTTCTTGTATTAAAATAAATCAATTGAAGAATTATACTTGAAGCACTTTATCACAAACTTGGAAGATTAAAAGAAAATATTTGTAAAATATTACAAATGTTTAAAAATTGGAAAAGAAATTGCATGGAAATTAGGGTTCCAAGTGATGCAGTTTAAAGTGTGTCGTAATATGAATTTGTTATAAGCCACAAAATGAGGCCAAAAGAAAAAATTAAATGTGTGCAAGATATGATGCGTGCTACGGTGTGAAAATATTGTGTATCATAGTACAAAAAGAGATAATTGTGCTCAAACTGTGCACACACAATATATATCCAGTTGTGGAAAAAATTGTGTGCCACTTTTGGCTAAAAAAATCATTTTTTTCTCCTTTTGTCACCCTATAAATAAGATCTTATTTCTTTTCTAAAAATATATCCATTTCATCCCACCAGCTCTCTTCTAACTTATTTCTTAGCTTTTTTTTAGTAATTTAAAATTCTCCATTCAAGAGTTGAACAAATTTAGTTCATACAATATATTTTAATTTCAATTCAGTAAACAACACATCAATTTTACCTAGAGGTTTTCCAAAAACAATTGTAAGAATTCTATTGAAGTATATTTAAATATATTATTTTCAAAATATTTCTAATTATTGTTTTACATGCTATATATTTTATTTAATCATGCATAACTAGCTATAAATAGTATGAGATATTAGTAATGTTGTTACGTTTGTGAAATATTAAAGTAGATTAAAATTTTTATATAATGAATTAAGTTTTATTTCATCATCAAGATTTAAACCAAAGTTTGTGAATGAAAAATATATTGACGAAGTGTTTTTCATAATAAACAAGAGAGTTAGATTTAATATTTAAATTATCTGAATTTGATTTAGAATTATACTCTTAAATATTATGGTCTACATCAATTGTATAGTTAGAGTGGGATCTATTTTAAAGATGTTTATAAGAATTATTATTAAAGATATATTGATGGCATATCCTTCATAATAATTTTAAAATATGAAATTAATTCCAAATACTTAAATCATAAACCTAATTTAAACACCTTAATGAAGTTTAAATTGTCAGCTTGACCGAAGGTGGTAAGGTAAATGGTTTAGTAATTTCTTATAAAATGAGCGTAATTTAATTAAAGTTTAAGTTGTCAGGCCAATCGAAGGTGGCAGGTTAAATTTTAGTTAACAAAGAAAATATCCTCTACTTAGATATTTTCATACATATAAGAAAGAATTAATAATTTTAATTCATATCTTTAATATCTTAATTAATATCAAACAAGTATCATTAACTAATTAATATATACCATAAATTCTCCATTATATGAAATATTTATTGAACCTGTCTTTGTTTTTATGTTACTAGTTTATAAACTCAACCCAAAACAATCATGATAGAATGTTTAGGTTATTTAATTTCATTTTTAAAAGAACTTGTTGAATGATTTAAAAACTACATGATTCTTCTTTAGATCGACCTTGGAAGTATACTTTACATTTTTTATAAGTGATTCATGCACTTGCGAGCTATTTTATAAATTATACAAAATTTGTACACCTAATTTTGGCACATCAAGTTTTTGGTGTAATTACTTGATAAACTGGCAATAGTAATGAAAACTAGTTAATCTTTACAAACATCACTATGTAAGATTGTTTAGTATCATCAAAACATCTTATAACTTGGGTCGACCAACCAACTAAAAGAAAAAGGTTAAGAAAGTGCTTGCAAGTCACCCTCATTGAATTAGAAACAAAGTTATTGTAATTGAAACCTTCCACATATAAAGACACGAGTTAATTGGTAATCTTCAAGCATTCGAGATTCATCACATTCTACCTAAGAAAAGGAAGGTATCTTTTGAGAAAGGGAAGAGCATCTCTCTTAATTACACTATATATAGTAGAAGCAGCAAAAAGAAGTACACCTTTGTAGCTACTTATGACAACTCTAATCCAAATGAAGAAGAGATGACTTTGCTAGACAAGAAGTTTTTCAAGTTATTCTAAAACAAGAAAAACACTTCTGGTGGGACCAGAGGAGAAAACTTGAGTAAAAGAGACTCGAGACAAGGGAAGAAAACATAAGACTCTGATGATGAAAGTGATAAACATCAAAGTAAGGGGCATGTTAACTATATAAAGTGTTTTGATTGCAAAAAACTTGTATACAAAACTACCCAGTGTATTACAAAGCATAATCATTGAGGGAAAAGAGCGATATAAGTTAAGGTTATCATTTTGGATAGTAGCTGCAATATAGTTGAAGAAGAAAGAAACTTTATTGCCTTTATGACTTCTAAGTCTATTAAGGACCCTCCTCGAGCAGATTTATTGAAGAAGATGGAATAGCTTATGGATACTTACAATGAGTGCTTAAGGAATCATATTAAGTCTAAAAAATTTAAGAAAAATGATTTAAAGAGCTTAGAGGGAAAAGATAAAGAAAAGAGTGCGCTGAAAGCTACTCTTGAAGAAAAAAAATCCTCATAAAACCTAGAGTAGGATGATCTCTCAAAGAATTTGAGGTCTTCAAAAATGATATAATGATATGTAGGTTGAATACAATTAGAGCCACTCCAAAATAAAGTATCTAGAAAAGGAATTGAAGAAGCTTGAGTCAAGACAAGAAAATCAAAAAATAGTCAACCCTAATTTATTTGAAAATCAAGGTGATTAGATTATGTTTCTTGGAAAGAAGGTGATTGTTCTTGAAAATGATAGAGTATTTGGCATGTACTCTTTTTAAGAAAGATAAGAAGTTAGCTACATTTTAGGAAAAATTTAAAAATCTTAGTAGTTCTACCAAACCTTTGGTGGCATCCATTAAGAAAAAGGATGACCACATCAGAGCATTGAAGCTAAACAATTAAAGCTAGAAGAGAAGTTGGAACACTCCAAAAGTATTGTTAAGAATCTTATGCTAGGAACTAAAACTTTAGATAAAATTCTAACTAATAACAAGTTAGATGGCGACAAATGTGGGCTGAGATTTGCATAAGTGGTCTCAACCTCTCCAAGGGCTACACTAAAGTGTATCAAGACGGTGGCCACACATCCTAAGATGAAGACAATAGTATCCAATCCTAAAGGTAAGTTTATGGTTTTATCTTAGTTGGGCTTGCCTAGTAAGATTTAACACTTCACCTCTTGTTGTCACCTCTCATTGCACCGATGGTAGTCTCTTGCCCATGCCTATACGTTTCCTACCTATTTATCATCATTGTGGTGAATACAGGAATTTGACATGTCATTGTGAGATATTGACTACTCATCCTCATATGAGCATTAATTTTTATGTTGCTTCTTCCTCCTTGTGTTGCATCCTAGAGTTAGAGACTTCATTTCCCTCACTCTCTCCATACTCTTGTCACCTATGTAGTATAGTTGCCCACCTTTCTAGATAGTGCCCTAGGTACTCTATAAGTAATTCTAGGAGATCAACCCTCTATCTCTTCTTATTTTGAGTGTTCTGGTTGCAACTATTATTATTCACCTAAGCACTATCAATCTGGGTCCATTATGCATTGATGTCATAATGTGGAATGAGCAAAACTTTATTCTAAAATCTTATTTGTCCATATGTATGATGAATACTTGATGGGTTTCTTAATAATTAAAAAACGTTACTCAAGTACACCATACACCATAGACTTACGTGAACAAAAGATTTCACTTTGATGATACTACCCTAAAAAATTCATTACTAAAAAAAGGGATCTAGTTTGATCTCTTTTCATTGTTATTAGTTTGGGCGGATTTTCTTCTTCTTTTCTCTCTTTTGGTGTAGAAATTTCTATATATGTTTACATTTTTTATACCTTTTAATTGTGAGATTTTTATCTTTTGTTATTTCTATTGTTTTTTATATTTCTTTTATCTCTTTTATTTTACTTCTTGATTCTATTTTCAGTGTTGTTTATTTTCTTCATCATTACTTATTTATTTATCAACATGTATTGTTGACTATTTATGTGTTGTAATTTATACACTATAAGTTGCATGTTGCATTGATGCTTTAATCTATCTCTAGTATATGTATAAGTGGTTGGGATTATTTCATATATGTATAAGTGGTTGGGATTATTTCATATATGTATGCTTTATCTCCTTCATATATGAGTATTCCTTTGACTTTATGTGTTAAACAAGGAGAAGTTTGTTTGCATAACTCTTTGTTTGTTACATGGAATGTGCATGTAGGATTGTACTACATCATATTTTCTTGACTGCCATATAAGTAAAGGGAGTGTAGCATGAAGTTAAGGGGAGTTGGATTGTTTCTTTATTACATATGTTGATTGTGAGAATGGGATAAGTCCTAAGGTATCAATATCACCTTGTATTAGTTATGCACTGGGTTCCAAATCCTTTCATCACATTTCTATAGTTAAGTTAAGCACC
This sequence comes from Hippophae gyantsensis, assembly GCA_030763125.1. Lineage (NCBI taxonomy): Eukaryota > Viridiplantae > Streptophyta > Magnoliopsida > Rosales > Elaeagnaceae > Hippophae > Hippophae gyantsensis. Next base: position 52,489,724 of record CM061031.1, on the reverse strand, counting down.
ATAAGCTTTCCTTTATAATTACATCTCCACTCACAAAAGGTATTTCTGAAATCGAAAGGTACCTTTACTTTGGTTGAAATAGTGTTAGGGGTTAATGGTTCATTTGAAATGGCAAATGAGAGAAATTCAAAAGAACAAAGGTCTTTGGAGTAAGAGAATAAGATCTATGAGGAGTATCATCCCAAGATATGACAAGAACACAAAACATGGTCTAATATCATTTTTTTACCCTCAATTTCATTCTAAATACTCTCAAAATCTTTTGTTATTTCAAAACACATAACCCATTGTCATCATTTTCTTTTATATTCAACATAATAAAATTTTATATTCAACCCATTTTATTATGTTACTTTCTTATTCATTTTTTAGATATTTTTAATTTTTTAAAGGGAAGCTAAATATCATAAAACATGGGTTATTTATTATTGTTTGAGAATTTTTGACATTCTTGATTACATTTTCTAAATCCTAGTCTAGCACCCTTCTTTATCTGCCTGATTTTTTTATGTAATTCCATGTATCTTTGAACTATAAGGTATGGCTAGTGTTTGGTTCAAAGGGTAGGAATGGGTACAACAAGTGGTTCATATAGACTTAAATTGGTTTACTAAGGGAGTTATTCTCGTTATAACAATATTCAGGATAGAAGAATTTAACCAAGGTTCTAATTCTAATGCCTTAATCATTTTTCAAACAAAACTCGATCAACATTGGTTTTGATAAACCTAAGAAAAATATATAATGACCTACGTGTTCTCATTAAAATTATAACAACATTCCAAGTAATCGACGTAGCACTTCAAGAGTTTAATCACACAAAACATCATCTCACAAATTTAACTATTGTCATGCATTTTCTGAGTCAGGTCATCATAAAGTTTGCTTCACTAGAGAACATCGCAAGACTCTAACCAAAATCCATTATCAATTGAAACTTAAAATTATAAAGCATAATTAATCATAAATGCCGAAAAACATAAAATAAAGAGAAAAATTGATTACGAAAACAAAGAATAAACAAAACTTTTAGATGCATAAAACTAACAATTAGAGCAATCAACCTAAACTAACTAAAGACATGTTTCCTCTCTCCTCCCACAATTATTAAATTGTTCTCAATGTAAAGCTATATAATATAAAAACAAAAGGTGAAGAAAAAAAATCTAACTCTCTTTAGTGTTTGGTTCAACATCCTCAGCCCAACGCATCTACTTTTAAAACCTATATGCTAGGTGAATCACATAATAAAACTCTTCCAAATTATCGTTGCCATAGGTCTCATAGTATTGCTTTAACTTGTATCCATTAACTTTCAAATTCTCTTTCGATTTTTTGACCCCAAATTTGCATTACACCATGAGTTAACATGCTAGTTATAACAAATGGACCAATCCTACAAAAGCATAGTTTACTTAGGAATAACTTAAGGAGAGAGTTGTATAATAGAACTTTCTGTCCAATTTACAAATTTTTTCTAGTGATTATCTTGTCTTGCACTGCCTTGGTATTCTTCATGTAAGTGTTCAAGTATTCATAGGCCCTAATCCTGATCTTTTCATGGCCATTTAATTGTTATTTCCTTTTATCGATCTCTTACTTTCTCTAAGTTTATGTTGCATTTCTTGATAGCCTAGAAAAATTTGTGTTCTAACTCAACTTGCAGATGGCAAAGCTAACCATACACCTGTATAAATGGTGACATTTCAATAGGTATCTTGTACACTAACCTATGTGCCTATAATGCTCCATCCAATCTCAAGCTCCAGTCCTCCCTATTTGGTTTGATAGTTTTCTCAAGGATGGACTTGACCTCTCTATTGGATACCTCAACTTGGTTGTTTGTTTGGGGATGGTAAGTTGTGGTTGACATTATATTTCTTTTGTAGAGCTCAAAAAGTAGAAAGTTAGTTGACTTGACATAGTAGGAAATGGGACTAAAGCACATGGATGAATAAGGATTTACAAAGAAAACCCAACCTATTTAACTAGAGATCCCAAGATCTAGGTTCAAAGGGACAATATAACTATAAAAGCTTAGTGTGATCATCGTGAATGGTTTACACTTAAGTCCATTCCTATGATGAAAACAATGATATATGTAGGAATAAGGTTAAGCTAAAACTTTTAATGATTCTTATTAAGAGAATACTGAGTAGAGTATTACGGGTTACTATTTATGGATTACTCTTAATGATAAGATATCACTTATGTGATAAAGAAGTAGAATCGCTTTGAAATAGAATTATGCCAAGCTCAATTATATAAAAACTCTCATAAAACCAAGCATATGTTCATTGCCAAAATGAATACAACAATGATAACTAAATTGTATCAGGAAAAATTTATGTGTGAAGTATGTCATTGTTTACATAAACAATACAACTATTCAAGGACATTGCATTTACTGTCAACCTGTAAAGTAAATATATTTTCACAAGAGAATGTTCACAGGATAACACCTACGTATCCTATGCAAGTCTTGGACCATCAAACTCTATCATCGCATGTCAAATTGATTTGTGTTAGTTTTATTTGAAAATTTCTATCAATTTTCTTTCATGTAGGAAAAATGGGTTTTTAACCCATGATAGTATGCCAATTTGAGACATCATTTGAGTGGGACCTACTTGATAGAAGTGTATAGTCATGGTTCATTTAGGTTCTTCTTCACTAGGACTTCGAAATCATGTATTTACATGCTCAAAAAGATATTGGAATGAATGAGACATTAGGTCACAAAGTTCACTCATTAAAAAGAAAAATTGTGGTTGTTTATGTTTGTCCCACATAGAAAAACTAAGAACACATAGAATGCTTTATATAACATTTTTTTCCTATAAGAGATAAGCTAGTTTAGCAAGAAAGCTCTTTCTATGTGTGCGCGCATAGAAGGTGCAAATCCTCGAATGTTTAGGCCAAAAATCCAATCACATGCTCACATGTCTTACGGACACGAATATCGTCCAATTTCAATGGGCCTTACACAGTCTAGTTTTTGCTATGCATGAATTTTTTTCCCTACGTAGAATAAAAAAATACTCTTGAACTCCCTCTAGTTGTTGAAGATAAGAGTTATATAATAGTTTCATCATCAATTCCATAGCAATTTCAACAACTATTGAACTATTGGATGGAAATTTTTTGCAATAGGTTTGGACCTCCAACAATCCCATTTTGAATGCTATATAATTGGTTTTGCAACTAAGAAAAAATATAGAAAATTTAGTAACCATTATCTCCCATTTTTCCTACAGTAAAATCTTTTTTTATTCTAGAGCTAAGTTCAATGTGATAGAAACCGGGTACAAATCAGTTCACCGAAGCATTTTATGCTAGTTGATAAGAGTCAAATTATTGCATTTTTGTTATGATTTAAATGTTGATATTTGTATGAAAATTGCGTTTATTTGATTATTTAATCCACAAATGTCATTTCACGGGTATTTCGTGTTTAAAGTGCAATTTCAGGTAAAATCATAATTTTGGAGAAGTTTGGGACAAATTTCAATGAATGGGATTGAGTACAAATAAAAAGAAAACAAAATTTCAAAATTTGGAATTTCGCCGCCGGCGAGAATATTCTCGCTGCCGGCAAAAACCTTACGGAGAATACGTTGAAAATCATGCAGGGAGCACGGATTTTAGCAAAGCAATCTCGCTGCCGGCCAAAGAAATCTCGCTGCCGGCCAATGTAATCTCGCCGCCGACCAATGCAATCTCGCCGCCGGTGAAAATCCTACAGAAAGCACGACAAAAATCTTCCTGAGAGCACAAAATTTGGCAAATTCATCTCGCCGCCGGCCAAATTTATCTCACCGCCGGCCAAATGCATCTAGCCGCCGGCCACATTATTTTGGCCGCCAGCCAAAATCGAAAACCCAAAAAATTTTATTTTCTAGAAATCTCACCGCGGCGAGAATAATGTCGCTGTCGGCGAGTTTCGTCCGAAAACAGATTTTTTTGGTTGTTTTGTTCCAAAATTGCCCCCCAAACCCTAAATCTATATATACAATATGATGGAGAAAGAGGGGGACGGCAGAGAGAACAAATCTGAGTCATTTTTGGAGGAGGAAAGGCAATTTTGGAGAGAAAGTTTGGAGAAGCTTGAAGGATCATCACCATTGTTGCTACCAAGTCTTCATCTTCAAGAGTTTTTTGTCTCTTCTCCTTAGCCTTCATATTCTGCATTTTATTCAGATTTGTTATTCATGAATTCAATTGAAATAATGGTTGTTCTTATTTCCGTTATGAACTAATTCGTTTTTGCTAAGGCTATGATGTAGTTAAATCAAGGAAATCTGATTTCTTTTGTTATGGTTATATGAATTCATTGTTTTCAAGTCGAGTATTTATTTCCATGCTTAATGCTTTTAAATTTCTGATCAAGATTTAGATGATTTGTTGCATTATATTGACAGCGAGAGGAGATGTGTAATGAATGCTTCTTGTGATAAATACCGTATGTTGAATGCGAGTTTGACACCTAATGCATGATGTATGTGGTTATTCCAGAAATTCCATAAATCGTAATGTGCTTATTTGTGATTAAATCTTCATAGAAATATAGTTGGTTTTCATAGATAAGTAATTCTAATATAACTTGAGAAAGAGTATTAGATAAGTTTGGGTTTTTCAACCATCACTTTTAGCTTTGATTCTCATATAACATGACTTGAAATTGGATTGAATTGATTTAGCGAAATCAAATGCCTTAGCGTTTTTAATCATTTGTGAACAACATTAAATTTTGTTATTTACGTTTAGTTTTATGTTAATTTGCTTTTAAAACAATTTCAACAGTTCAGTTTTCAAATAAAATTAGGGTTAGTCAATTTCGGTACTTAGTAACGTCATTCCTTGTGGGTTCGATATCCGTACTTTTGTACACTTTATTACTTGAACGATTTGTACACTTGCAAAAATAAACATCACTAGTGTTCATAAGGATATCATAAAATATTATCTTAAGGATGTCGTATAACACAAGACTCGATTTTCTTTTTATTTGTAAATTTATAGTATATTTCTTTTATGTAATTTGAATATTGGTAATTTATAATTTAGAAAGATAAAATGTAAACTTTGGTTTTGAACAATCTGATTATATATAAGATAATTTTTTTCTTTTTCATTTGAGAGATTATGTGAAGGAACTTACGGTTGAATTTAATAAGTTCAATTTAAGGGGGTTTATTATAAGATACATTCATCGTTCTAGAAAAAATCAATCTGTTAACACAATAAAAAAACGATCTCAATAGAAATTATTTTCTTCTTCATCCCTTACATTAATTTCTACCATAAATGACGGTGGATTTGGAAGGATAGAAATGGCCAAATGGGCTAGTTTTCAAGCAATTCCCTTTTGACCCCACTTCTATTTCCAGTTTTGCTAGAAGTGATATACAAAAATATGATAAGTCTTTATTAATACTAGCTAATGGCTTGTTATATGGGTATATTAATGGTTGTTTAGGTTGCTTTAATAATTTTTGTTTCGACTAACTTTAGCTTCTTATTTATGCTAGTTACAAATGATTTATTAATAATACCTAATAATCTTTTATTAAAAATGTAGTTTTCCCTAATTAAAGAGACCAATATTTATTATTTTTATTTATTGTCAATAAAAAACCTTACCAGGAGGGAGGGAGTGCCATTATCATATTTGGCATCGATGGAATGTACTTGTTTGGATCATTGAAAATTATAAAAGATATCAATCATGAGATAGTAAAAGGGTTGTTTTTATCAGTTTAAAATAGAGATATTTGTTCACTTCGAACTACATATGTCATTGTCCAACGTGGAAATAATATCCCTTGCATGCAGACAGATTTTCATCTAAAATATCCCAGAATCGGTGCTTTGGTGCATTTTGTTTCAGGTTTTATTTTTTTTATTTAAAAAAAATGACTTTAATATATGCTTTCAATTTGAGGTTTTATTTTCACAGTTACAGAGAAATAAAAGTTGTAGTGAAGAGAGGAAATAATTATTTTGCTGGTGAATATGTATATATGATTTGAAAACTTTTATAGGTGGTGTCACTATAATTTTTATTATCATAATAATAATTTTATTTAATAATAGTTACACCAATTTATTTAATTTATTTTTTTTATTTAGAAAAAAAATGACTTTAATTTATGCTTTCAATTTGAGGTTTTATTTTCATAGTTACGGAGAAATAAAAGTTGTAGTGAAGAGAGGAAATAATTATTTTGCTGGTGAAAATGTATATATGATTTGAAAACTTTTATAGGTGGTGTCACGATAATTTTTATTATCATAATAATAATTTATTAATAATTTTATTTAATGATAATTACACTAATTTATTTAATAATATTTATAAAATTAATAATTAGGAATAAAATAAATTTTTCATATATTTTTATTATTACAATAACAAAAATAAATGTAGTAATATACCTGCTATATATCTCTTCCCACATTTTTCGAACATAAAAATCATGTGGTGTTTTGTCTGAATCATGGTGAAGCTTTGATAATGAATAAAAAAAAGCCTTAAAACCCTTAAACTTATAGATTTTGAAAGGGGAGTTTCCCACAATTATTAATATACCATTTATTTGATATAATTCTATGTTGTTTGAAGATTTTATTTTATTTTATTTTAAGAATAAAAATTATCATTTGTATCTTTAATATTTATTTCCTGGTTAAAAGATAACTCAATAACTAAATAAGAATTTATTTGCATTTTTCTTTGAAAATCTAAAAAAAAAAAAAAAAGGAGTTTGTTTTCATTTCAAGATCTTACTTGTTTTGATAATTTGTTTTTAGAATTTTATTTACTTTATTTGATTGGTCAAATACTAGAATACCAAAAGAAAATAATATAAATCAAAGGGTTGTAATTATAGTATACGAAACATAGCTAACATGGGGCTGTAATTATAGTATAGGAAACACAGTTAACATGATAGAGTATGATTCTGATTGAAGTATGATCCAAAGTGTAGAAACCCTCGTAGAGTTTAATGATGTGAAATCTTGAAATGTGGGTATGGGTGGTTGAGGAACTGACAGAAAGAAAAAAGAAAAAAGAAAAAAGAAAAAGAAAAAGAAAAAAGAAAAAAGAAAAAAGAAAAAAGAAAAAAGAAAGAAAGAAGAAATGAAATAGAAATATGGACTTTATTGTGGCTTGTTATAATTTTTAGGTGTTGCATAAATTTATGGACTCTATTAATTTAAATCTGCTTTGTGTAAAAGAACAACAAAAATAGCAATATGAAATGCATCTAAAACTAATATTAATAATAGCTAGTAATTTATCATCTGTTGTAAAAGAAGATATGTAAATTGAGATTTTTTTCTTTCTACAAAAAGAAGTTAGAGAAAGTTGAAAGATTATTCTTATTATTTTCTTAATAAACAAAGTAAAATACTCAAAGCACGGTGACAAGATAGGTTATTACTTATTATAAAATAATATTTAGATATTATATTTATTTATTTTTTTATGATAATTTAATTTTATTATTATAAAAAAGTAATTGTATAAAGATAAATAATTTTTATTTTATTATTTTTTTTATTTTTTTTTTTCATTGATTCTTTTAACTAGTCACAATTTATTTCAATTAAAAAATATCTAAGTACAATCGAAAAATAAAAAAAATTACTTTTTTCTGATTCGATCACTCTTTAATAACAATTAGATTACACTTTTATAAAAATATAATATCTAAATATTATTTTTGTGATAAATGTAAGACTTTAATGATATTAATCTCTTACTTAAAATCAAAAATACCTTTTTGCCCCGAAAATTAACACAAATAATTAAGTAAATTAAAACTATGCGAAAGTCATGCACATGTAGTTATCGGAAATTATGCATTGGTTATGAATTATTAATGATATAATATATGAGATTTTTCCACTGAGAATTAACAAAATGAAAGCTTAGGATAATTAAGGTGGCGTTTGGTTAGTGGAATGAAATCAGAATCGAAATCGGAATCGTAATGGAATGGAATGGAAAGAAACAATTTTGTTTGATTTGATCACTGGAATCAAGCTCGGAATCAAGTTTGGTTTGCCACTGGAATGGAATGAAAAAACTGTAAATGACCTTAATACCCTACATGTTGTAAAGTTCAAATAATGTCATTTAATTACTATTTTTTCATCAGATAAAATACATTATTGAAATCATTATTTTTCTAAACAATTATTACTTAATTAAAAAGAAATATATTATTAAAATTATTATTTTTCTAAATAGGGTTTAGGGTTTTGAGATTTGGGATGTGGGATTTAGGGTTTATGGATTTAGGATTTAGGGTTTAGGGATTTAGGATTTGGGGTTATATTTGTAGGTTAAGGTTTAGGGTTAAATTTATTATTTTTCTAAAAATTGTTTAGGGTTTTAGAATTTTGGATTTGGGGTTTAGGGTTTTAGGATTTGGAATTTGGAGTTTAGGGTTTTGGGATTTATGTTTTAGGGTTTTGGGTTTGGGGATTTATGTTTTAAGGTTTAGGGTTTAGGGTTTAGGGATTTGGGGATTTGGGGTTTAGGATTTTAGGGTTTAAGGTTTAGGGTTTAGGGTTTTAGGATTTGGAATTTAGGGTTTAGGGTTTTGGGATTTATGTTTTAGGGTTTTGGGTTTTGGGATTTATGTTTTAAGGTTTAAGGTTTAGGAATTTTGAGTTTAGGGATTTGGCGATTTGGGGTTTAGGGTTTTAGGGTTTAAGGTTTATGGTTTAGGGTTTTACGATTTGAAATTTGGGGTTTAGGGTTTTGGGATTTATGTTTTAGGGTTTTAGGTTTTGGGATTTATGTTTTTAGGTTTAGGGTTTTAGGGTTTAGGGATTTAGGGTTTTGGGTTTTAGGATTTGGATTTAGGGTTTAGGATTTGAGTTTAAGGTTATATTTTAGGTGAGGGTAAAATTGGAAAAAAAAAGTTTAGATAGGAATAGAATTATGATTACCAAGGAGGGGAGAAGGAATTGTGATTCCTTCTCTTTTAGTAATCTGATTACATTTCGTCCTCCATTCCGTCCAACCAAACACACAAAATGAAAGGAATCAATTCTGATTCCATTCCATTCCATTCCCTCCAACCAAACATGGGGTAAGTAAATTAAAACTATGAGAAAGTCATGTGTAGTTATGGGAAATTATGCATCGTTATGAATTATTAATGATATGATATTTGAGACAAATAAAATTAAAAATAAATATAATAATCAATATTTTAAATAGAATATCAACTACTTTTTCGAAACCTAGCATCAATAAAATTAATAGAATTACTTAATTTTGGACTAATTTAAAAGAAAAAATTATTATGAAATTGATTTAGGTTTTTTAAAATTATAAAAGAACTTTTTAATTTTTAAAATAAGGTGATTACATCCTTTTAATATTATTTTATTATAATATTTTTTCTTAAATTTCATAATTTATATTAATTTTAATGTAAATAATTTAAAAAAAATTAAAAATATCATTAAAAAAAGTTACAATTTTATTTTTTAAATCTATAAAGTTTTTTTTAAAATAATTCAAAACAAATCTATAAAAAGATATTTATAATTCACTCAATTTATAATTTTACAGCTCTAGCTACAAAAGTCGAGTTCCCTCAAACATAAAATCACCACGATTAGGGATGTTTGTGGTCCGATTTAGTCCGATTTTTAGTAAAAATAATTTAACCAAACTGGATCATTCATATTATTTTAACCAAATTGGACCGAATAGTTTGGCTAATAAAAATGTTGTAATCGAACGGTCTAATCCAGTTTGGTCCAGTTTAGTTAATAGTTTTCAACAATCCGATTATTAATATTGAAAACAGTTTTCGTCTATAGATGACAACATTTTGTTGATAAATTTTTAAAACTAATTCAGTTATTTTTATTGAGAGAAGACAATATAGCAAGTAGCAAGCTAATTGTAATAGAAAAACTAACCTTGTTGCACATTCATTCCATCCCCAAGTGTACTTCTCCACTATCTGCATAAGATTCTCACAGAACACTCTCATAACAATTTGACTAGACAAGGCACAAAATAACTAATGAAGAGTAATAAATCAAACTTTAGTAAAATAAATGCACTTAACATCACAACCGATAAAAAGTGATGTGGAGACAAATATACCATATAGCTTATGCAGATAACAAAGAAAAGGTTTTCAAAGTATAGCTTGTAAGGACTATGAGTGTTGGCTATTTTCGTGGACAAAATATTTATCTGTAAATTTGTTTTTAGGCCTACTATCAAGTCTATCAAGAAAAACCAAACAAATGCTCGAGTTCCAAATAATTGTACTTCAGGAATATCGTTAATAATTATGACACATAAGATTACATTTATGCATTTAATAGCACATGCTTATAAATTTAAAATTATTTTTAGTGCTAAAATATGAAATAAAATATGCTAAAAGATATTAGATAAGATATACTCTAAAATAAGATATGCTAAAAGATATTAGATAAGATATACTCTAAAATAAGATATGCTAAAAGATATTAGATAAGATATACTCTAAAATAAGATATGCTAAAAGATATTAGATAAGATATACTTTAAATTATATTTGAAATCTTTATCATAAAAGATAGCATAAAATCTATTTTTAAAATATATTAGATAAGATATACTATAAATTATAGTTGAAATTTTTAGCATAAAAGATAGCATAAAATATATTTTAAAAGATATTAGATAAGATATACTTGAAATTATAACTGAAATTTTTACCATAAAAGATAGCATAAAATTTATTTTAAAAGAAATCTATTTTAAATGGGAGTTATCTTAATTAATGAGAATTATTAATCTTATTTGTAATAGAAAAGATATTTATCAATTACATAGGATTAAGGGTTTTAATTTTTCCTATAAATAAAACTTATTACTCATTGTTTCAATTAACCATACAAGAGCATTATTCTATTCTTCATAATTTCTCTCTCTTGTTTTACAAATATAAGATCATAATTCTTTAAGCTTTTTTATTTAGTTAATCTATCAAATATTAGTGGTTATGTTTGATTGATTAATAAGCCTAATTATTTTATGATATTTTGATAATATGTTCTTATGACTTCTTCTTTATTTTTGTTCTTAAAGTGTTAGATCAAATAATTATTTTTGTCATATTATAATTATTTGATTTGATTATTAATCTTTAAAGAAACTATTTTTATTGAACTTGTGCTTGATTTTTTTTCTCTTTGATTTGCTATTTGATTTAATTTAAATGACATATGTTTTGAATCATCTAGTTAGGATTATTCATTATTATATCTGTTCTAGAACACACATGGGCACTTGTGTTCTTGTTCTAACTATTTTGTAGTTATTTCAGAATATATTTGATTGGCGGGAAGCTTATTGGAACATTGGTCTGGAAACTGCTCACACTAATATTGGAAATTGTGAAAACAGAGCAAGGGCTCATAAGTTAAGTACATTGGGGCAGTATCCTAGGAAGGGTAGTATAAGACCGAGTTTGTACTTGAACATTTGATTTTCATAGTGAAAAGTTAGGTGGTTCAGTGAACCGATGGTTTCCCTCTTAGGTCATGGTTGTGGCCTAGGTTGTTTCCACCTAAAAATATTATGTGTTATTATTTTATTTTCATACTTATTTTTACACACGATTGCATATGTGGCTACTTTGTTTAGGTTATTAAATTATAAATTGGTAAAAATTAAAAATAACCTATTCATCCCCCTCTAGGTTAATTAGGTCCATAATTTATAAACTTTCAATTGGTATCAGAGTCAACACTAGATACACTTAGTGTTAGTCCTACGGATTTTTATGGATCATTCTATTGAGGATTACAGCTCAGATGATGAAGAACTTGATTCTTCTTTTCTCTCTAAATATAATGTTAAAAGTTCTATAGAATTAGTTTCTAAATGTCTTAGAGCCACAGAAGAGAATAATAGTTTAAATACAAAAATAGAAAAATTAAATAAACAACTTGAGGCACATGAAAATTTTTCTAATAAATTAAAAGAAACAAATAATATTTTGCAAGAACAAAATAATGCTTTGAATTTGAGTCTTGTAGGTTTGAAAGAAGAAAATAATAAGTTTGTTAAAGATAATAAAAAACAAGTGCAAGACCTCAAAGAATCATGTGAAGAAGTGGAGAGACTTACCATTGGAGCTCAACAATTAGATTAAATATTGAGCATTGGTAAGTCACATGGTGATACAGATAGCTTTGGTAATAAGGATGAGAGTTCCACACCTTTAACATCAAATACCACATTTGTAAGGCCCTAAAACTCTACTCCTACTGTTACTACTTATGAACAAAGAACTATTATACCTAGAGGTGTCCATAAACCGGACTGGACCGGATCAAACCGTAAAACCGGACCGGACCGGACCAAACCGAACGGTTTTACTAATCAAACGGTCCGGTCCGGTTTGTATTAATTTTAAACCGTTCGAACCGGACCAGACCGGTTTAATAATATATTAAAAATTTCACATTATTCTTCATTAAATTATAAAAAAATCGAACCAAACCGGGAACCAAACCGGACCGAACCGTTTTATAAGTCAAACGGTCCGGTCCGGTCCGGTCCGGTTAAATTTTTTTTAGGCAAAACCGGACCGGACCGGACCATGGACACCCCTAATTATACCTATGATAGAAAAAGTTGTTAAGTTTGTACATGTCTGTCATCATTGTGGTAGGAAAGGTCATATAAGACCAAAATGTAGATTTTTGAGGAATGCTCTTGAACTTAATCATTCTTTCCATGTTTCACATAGTAGGACCTATAAGCATCATCCATCTATAAATGCTACATCATATTCAAGGATGAATGTAAATTATAATAACGTGTTAAAAATTCTACTAAGAAGCATGAAATCTTAGGTTCAAAGAGGCAAGTAAAATTCAGTACTTTTAATGCTAGGACTCATTATCATCATCCTATTATGCATACTGCATCTTCATTTGGGATGAATGAGAAAAATACATCTAAGTCCAAGAACACACCTATGAAACCTATGTTTGTTGAGTCCCAACCCAACGATATAGAGAAACCAAAATGCAAGAAAATGTGGGTTAGGAAAGGTTGTTTTTTTCTGGTCACTTGACCATCTTTTATTCTTTCATCTAGGTATTTTTGTTAGAGTGCTGAAATGAACCTAGGTGAATAATCTTTATTGTCTTTATTTTATTTATTAGTTAAACTTACAAAAAAAAACGAAATCTTTATTTGGTCAACATGGTATTGAACTTATTCAACACTTAGAGACATATAACCTTATTTTTAATGAGTTAACTAATTTTGATATTTATTGTATAAATTATTCTAAAATTTTGGCTTATGCACACACACATATTCTTGTTCATGTGATGATCGATGTTGACATAAACTTATTCACACACTCACGAACACACATATATGTTATGCTTTAAGTTTATGAATTTTCTTGAAAGACTCTAGAACTTCAACTAATCTTGATTGTAAAATTGTGTTCAGTTCTACTTTTTCTTACTAAAATTTTAATGTATGGAGGCACCTAGTATTGAAAAGGATACCTACTATGATGTGTGAAGCTACCGCAGTGAGCAGAGAGGGCTACCTCATAACTAGTGTGAAAGTCATCATGCTAGGTTTATGGCTCGTGAAAAAAAGAGAGAAAGAAAGATTATGCAAAAAGCAACTACTTATAACTTGTACATTGAATGCACAAAAAGAAAGAGCCAATAGAGGTTATAAAAAAATATCATTTACCTCATATATATAAATATATATATATATATATATATATATATATATATAATAATAATAAAAAAGTCCTCTTTTAATAAATATACTTTAATTTGTAAGATTGAAAACTTGATTATGGTTTTACATTATAGGTGATATTTTTTTCTTTTGAGTCTTTCTTGATAGATCATAAATGAATTAATTGACATATTTGTGGAGTTTAAATATATATATTACTTTAAGTAAATGTCAATATGTCATTATATGTGCGAAGTGTTCTTGTGCACCTATTCTATTCTACTTATTTATTTATATGATAAATAATCAAAATTGGGGTTACAATATCATGAGTTCTCAATTGATTGTGTGCTCGTTTGTGATTAAATGAGTTTAATAACTTATGTGGCTATTTATGAAATTTTAAAAAAAATCATTTTTTTATTCATTTACATCTTATTTTTATTTATTACCTTTTTAATTGGTTTTTAAGTTATAAAGTCATAAAACTTAGGGGTAGTTTAAAGCATATTGCACTTTTGCATTACTCTACTTTTACATTGTTATATCTTTAGAAGGAGTTTAGTTTCATTGCTTTGTCTAGTCATTTTTCCTTCTCGTGTGTCCAAAAGGGGGAGAGAATAATGTGTTTTACTTCCATGTTTTTATTTTGTTATACATATAAGGGGAGCATATATTTAATTAAGCTTTATTGATATGCACACTACATGATTATTCTTTACACTTTGCTTATTTTTATGTAAACTAAACTAATGTACAATGAGGCTTTCAAGCCATGTTGTCGTTTGCTTTGCCTATTTCTTTTCAGTTACTTATAAGCTTGTCAAGTTGCAGCGAAGATGGATTCACCGGACCATAAGATAGTTCCACTAGGGAGTCTAGGAAATCATTATATTTTATCTTATTCCTATAAGTGTTATGTGGTGAGAGAGAGGTTTTGCCATACGAAAATATTTTATCTTATTCCTATAAGTGTTATGTGGTGGAGATAGTTCCACTAGGGAGTTTGTAAGGACTATGGGTGTTGGCTATTTTCGTGGATAAAATATTTATCTATAAATTTTTTTTTAGGCCTTCTATCAAGTCTATCAAGAAAATCCAAACAAATGCTCGAGTTTCAGATAATTGTACTTCATGTATATTTTTGATAACTACGACATATAGGATTACATTTATGCATTTGATAGCACATGCTTATAAATTTGAAATTATTTTTAGTGCTAAAATATGAAATAAGATATACTAAAAGATATTAGATAAGATATACTCTAAAATAAGATATGTTAAAAGATATTAGATAAGATATACTCTAAAATAAGATATGCTAAAAGATATTAGATAAGATATACTTTAAATTATATTTGAATTCTTTATCATAAAAGATAGCATAAAATCATTTTTAAAAGATATTAGATAAGATATACTCTAAATTATAGTTGAAATCTTTAGCATAAAAGATAGCATAAAATCTATTTTAAAAGATATTAGATAAGATATACTTTAAATTATAACTGAAATCTTTACCATAAAAGATAGCATAAAATCTATTTTAAAAAAATCTATTTTAAATGGGAGTTATCTTAATTAATGAGAATTACTAATCTTATTTGTAATAGAAAAGATATTTATCAATTACATAGGATTAAGGGTTTTAATTTTTCCTATAAATAAAACTTATTACGCATTGTTTCAATTAACCATACAAGAGTATTATTCTATTCTTCTTAATTTCTCTCTCTTGTTTTACAAATATAAGATCATAATTCTTTAGGATTTTTTATTTAGTTAATCTATCAAATATTGGTAGTTATGTTTGATTGATTAATAAACCTAATTATTTTATGATATTTTGATAATATGTTCTTATGGCTTCTTCTTTATTTTTATTCTTAAAGTATTACATCAAATAATTGTTTTTGTCATATTATAATTATTTGATTCGATTATTAATCTTTAAAGAAGTTATTTTTATTGAACTTGTTCTTGATCTTTTTGCTCTAAGATTTGCTAGTTGATTTAATTTAAATGACATATGTTTTGAATCATCTAGTTAGGATTATTCGTTATTAAATCCGTTCTAGAACACACACGGGCACTTGTGTTCTTGTTCTAACTATTTT
This sequence comes from Hippophae gyantsensis, assembly GCA_030763125.1. Taxonomy (NCBI): domain Eukaryota; kingdom Viridiplantae; phylum Streptophyta; class Magnoliopsida; order Rosales; family Elaeagnaceae; genus Hippophae; species Hippophae gyantsensis. Next base: position 52,473,845 of record CM061031.1, on the reverse strand, counting down.
GTAGTTATTTCAGAATATATTTGATTGGCGGGAAGCTTATTGGAACGTTGGTCTGGAAACCGCTCACGCTAATATTGGAAACTGTGAAAACAGAGCAAGGGCTCGTAAGTAAAGTACATTGGGGCAATATCTTAGGGAGGGTAGTATAAGACCGAGTTTGTACTTGAACATTTGATTTTCATAGTGGAAAGTTACGTAGTCTAGTGGACCGGTGGTTTTCCTCTTAGGTCATGGTTGTAGCCTAGGTTGTTTTCACCTAAAAATATCGTGTGTTATTATTTTATTTTCGCACTTATTTTTACACACGATTGCATGTGTGGCTGTTTTGTTTAAGTTATTAAATTATAAATTGATAAAAATTAAAAATAACCTATTGACCCCTCTCTAGGTTAATTAGGTCCATAATTTATAAACTTTCATAGCTGGACTTAAAACCCTCAGTTCAAAAAAACAAAAACAATATGTGAATTGGAAGCACATATTTTAGAAATATTAATTGAAAAGCGAGTATAGGCACTACTCCATAACATAATCTAACCATAAAACTTCAAAGCATTTATTTTCCGTTAACATTCAAATAGAGAAAGTATATATCTTGATCTTACTTAAATCAACTAGTGTTTCAATCAGCTTTCATGCAAAAAAAATAGGGAAAACTAAAAAAACACAAGGAAAAGGACTAATTCCAATGGAAGAAGAACAATAAACCCTATAAATCAAAGTTTTACTTGCTCATAAATAGCTTCATTTTCTCATCAAAATCAAATTAGGCGAATTACTTCCACAAAGGAGGTGAGTGATGAATTATGCATTTTGACACCTTGATAAAATCAATTAACAAAATATCTAAGTTCCAAAGATAATCAATTTCTTTTATAAAAATAAATAGAGACAAAATCAACATAGGCTAAGGCTTAATAAAGCCATACATTACAAGCTTAATAAAGTCCTATTGATTTTTGGTTGTGTTTGTCTACGTTAATGGAGAGAGAAATGAAAAATAAACTTATGAGATTTGTGATTTCATTAAAAATTAATTGCGTTCATATTTGTATAAATTGATCCGGATTGCATGTAATTAAATATGAAAAGACTTCACATACACACTAAAATTCATTGTGAAAATGTAATATACTTTTAAATTGATTTCAAAGTTGAGATAAAATTCTTTTATTTCTTTGAGTTATGTTATTTGAAATGACCAAAAAGAAATATTTTGAAAATCGCTATTTTAAATGCATGTATCTTTGTTTTATTTCTTTCCTTTTGCTCGAGTACTAGCAAAATCTTAAGTTTGGGGGTGTGATAACTGTATTTTATACAGTTATTTTCGTCTATTTTATTAATTATAATTGTTATTTTCTTGATATTTTTAGTTAATTTTTAATTAATTAAATTAATATTTACTATTAGTTTTTAATAAATATATTTTTAAGAAAATTAATGAATTTGAATAAAAAAGGACTTAATTGCAATTAATAAAAGCTAAGAATATAATTTTAATTAAAAGTGGGTGAAATTACAAATATTAAAAGATTAGAAATTAATTTGAATTAAATTTGAGGATCAAAATGTAATTAAGGAAAGCTGATTTTTCTACTCAGGAGAAGGAGGCCACTCGCGCCATTAACAATGCGCAACACCCATCGTTCGATCGTCCAATCAACGGTTAGGATCAAGCACGTGGAATCTAGACGTGACAATAGAGATTGGACCCAGTTTTCCTAGATGCATGTTGCACGGTGCATAGAATGGGACCCATGTGTCGGCTGTGTAGAATATTCTCCTGAGGCGCATCTCATCACTCACCGTTGGATCAACTTTGAACGATCCAGATTCGTACGCGAGTGGAATCAAGCTATCGTGCACCGAGCAGCGCGCTCATATCTTGTGCGATGCGGTTCATCGAAGTAGTGTGCACCCTCGCGTTCCACCGATTACGAAGCTACCACGTGTTTCCTTAATCTTCTAGCCAATAATATTGCGACACGTGGCATACATTTTGTGAAATCAAAACACCGGAAATGGCGCACTCTTCCAGTTGAATAATTATTGTCTCCACGTGTGTTTGCCTTTTATTATTCTCCATTCTCCATATATTTCTATCCCCTAATGCATGCATTTTTATAAAAAAAAAAAATTGTTTAGGGGTGGTATATTTGGAGACGCGAGGAAAGACGTTGGGAGTTTTTTAGTTTTTCAGTTTTCAAGTTCACTTCAATTTTTATCTGCGTGTTTTTTACAACACGTAGAAACTTTTCTTTTAACATTTTTATGTTGTTGTTTTCTTAGAAAATAGAGAGAAAGAAGACAGCAAAGAAGAAGAAAAGGGAAGAAATTTATTTTTCATTGAGGAATCGTGAAAGAGTTTCTCCTAATCTTTTTCTTTTAAATTTTATTTCTCTGAAATGTTTGATTATTGTTGTATTGTAATTTTAATTTCTGCTATGAACTAATTTATTTGTTCTAGGGTTGCAGTGTAGCTTAAATTATGAAACTTGAATTAATTATTTTTGAATTATTTATGGAACGGTTTTAAGTTGTTTATTTTATCTGTGCTTAATACTTTTAATTATCGGAAGATTAATTAATTGATCTGTGACACTTAAATAAACTTGAAAAAGACATTTTTGTGTGTTGCTCATGATAAAATAACATATATATATATAAGGGATAGGAATATACTTTTATTGTATGTGTAACTATGTGAGAACTTAGAACTTAATAAATCTGGTTGAATTTAATTCTCATAGGAATATAGTGAATTATTTTAGCGAGATGTGTCTGTATGGAGATTGGAAGAGATATATGGATAAATTAGGAGTTCTTGGTTAACACTTAAAATACGAGAACATAAATAAAGAGAAAATAAAATGATTCAAGTGGATTAATTTGGTGAAACTGCAATCCTAGATTTTTCTTACAAACTGTTATAAAAATTAGTTAGTCAAACTACATCAAATAATCGACTGTTTGGATAAAATCAGGTTGAAATAATTTTAGTAATTAACGAACATTAGTAACAAATCTCCGTGAAAATGATATTTTACTTATCATATTATTACTTGTGACCATGTATACTTGCACGATTTTATGTTCTCATAAAAGAGACAACAAGTTTTTGGCACTGTTGCCCGGGATTTGTTTTACTATTTTTTGTTGATATTAATACCAATTAATCTAATTTTAGTTCAAAAAAAATGTATTGCTTATTTTTATTTGCTTAGATTTGTGTGTTTATTTATGTGTTTGTTTTCATTTTTACTTTATTAGATTTATTTTTTCACATTTTTGGATAAAGTGGGACATTGTATGCGACGCATTAGAAATCTTGACATAGTTCTATTAGATCTAGAAATTGAGAGAATTATTTTAAAATTAAAAAATAATAATAAATAAGAAACCTCAAAACATCTAATTATGGATGATGAAATTCCTGAAGTGGAAGAACCAAGATCTTTAAGAGATTATGTAGTGCCTATGGTTGGTGGCATTCATTCAAGCATTAGAAGACCATCAATTCAAGCCAATAATTTTGAAATTAAGCCTACAATCATTCATATGATTCAGACATCAGTTCAGTTTGGTGGTTTACCCCACGATGATCCAAACTCTTATATAGCAAATTTTTTAGAGATTTGTGACACCTTTAAGCATAATGGAGTCACGAATGATGCTATCCAGTTGAGACTTTTTTCCTTTTTCACTTAGGGATAAGGCAAAGAGTTGGTTGAATTCATTTTCATATGGTTATATCACTACTTGGGAGGATTTGGCTCAAAAATTCTTAGCCAAATATTTTCCACCGACAAAGACTGCAAGGATGAAGAATGAAATCACTACTTTTGTACAGTTTAACTCAGAATCATTATATAAAACTTGGGAGAGGTACAAGGAGCTACTTCGAAGATGTCCTCACCACGGTTTACCAAAGTGGCTTCAAGTTCAAACATTTTATAATAGTTTGATGGGTCTTACTAGAAAGATGGTTGATGCTGCACCAGGTAGTGCTCTTATGGGAAAAGCAATTGATGAAGCCTACAACTTATTAGAGGATATGGCTTAAAATAGCTACGAGTGGCCATCAGAAAGGATGAAGCCTACAACTTATTAGAGGATATGGCTTCCAATAGCTACGAGTGGCCATCAGAAAGGATGATGCCTAAGAGAGCGGCTGGAATTCACGAGATTAATGCTATGACCGCTTTAACTACACAAGTATCCGCTTTGGTGAAGAAGATGGATACTTTGGGTGTCCATTCTATTCAGAGTCCTTTTGTTGCATGTGAAATTTGCAATGGAAATCATGTGAGTGAGAGATGTCCTCACAACTCTTAATCTGCCAATTTTGTTTCCAACTACAATAGGAATCAAAACAACCCTTATAATAACACTTACAATCTAGGGTGGAAGAATCATCCTAATTTTTCCTTGAGTAACAATGAGGGACCACCATCTTCTATGAAGCCCACATATCCTCGGGCGTTTCATAACCAAGCTCCACCACAAGAAAAGAAACCATCATTGGAAGATATGTTTGCTCGATACATGGCTAATAATGAGACTATTCTCCAGAATCAGGCAGCATCTATTAGGAATCTCGAAGTTCAATTGGGTCAACTTGCTACTATTATCAACAATCGTCCTCAAGGAGCTTTGCCAAGTGATATTTAAATTAATCCTAATAGGGGAGGAAAAGAGCATTGTAAGGCAATTACACTCAGAAGTGTAAAATAGTTAAAAGAAATGCATAAGCCCATTTCTTTGCCAACCCCTAGTGTTGAAGCTATTGGCCCAGAAAAACAAGATTATGGAGAAGAAAGAATTGAAGAGAATGAAGCAACAACAAAACCCGTTATGAAACCAGATTTAGAAAGTCTCAAGCCTTACACTCTACCAATTTCGTTTTCTCAACGCTTCCATAAGCAAAGGCTTGATAAGAAATTCTCCAAGTTTTTTGAAGTTTTTAAAAAGCTTCATATTAACATTCCTTTTGTTGATGCCTTGGAGCAAATGCCTAGCTATGTGAAATTTATGAAGGAAATCTTGTCTAAAAAGAGAAGGTTAGGTGATTTTGAGACAGTTGCTCTCACAGAGGAGTGTAGTGCCATCCTTCAGAAGAAGCTACCACCTAAGCTTAAAGATCTAAGAAGTTTCACCATTCCTTGTACTATTGGTGAGAAATTCTTTGACAGAGCTCTGTGCGATCTGGGTGCTAGCATTAATTTGATGCCACTTTCCATCTATCAAAGACTTGGATTAGGAGAAGCACAACCGACCACTGTAACTCTTCAACTTGCATATAGATCTTTGAAACACCCAAGAGGCATTATAGAGGATGTGCTTGTAAAGGTAGACAAGTTTATCTTTCCAACATATTTCATAATTCTTGATATGGAGGAAGACAAAGAGATCCCTATTATTCTGGGGAGACCATTTTTAGCAACAGGTAGGACTTTGATTGATGTTCAAAAAAGGGAACTGAGCAACTCTCTGGTAATGGTTGGCTCCTTTACTTTTATAGTTATCTTGTGTTTCTTTCCTACGAGGCTGGTTAGCGCTAAAAGAGAGACAAGACTGGTTGGAATTGGAAGGCTAGCTGGTGTTGGAGGCGAGGCAAGGTTGGCTGGTGCTGGAGGTGAGGATGCAAATAGGGTTTCAAAAATTTTGGACATCTTTTCTATCGTAGATTTACATTATATAAAATAATTTTTAATATATTATTAATAATGGTCTGATTCGACCTGTTTAAAAATTAATATAATCGAATCAAATCGTTTAAAAAATGATTTCAATTAATATAAACTGAACTGGACCATGTGATTTATAAAATTATTCGACCTAGTCCAATCCAACCCAATTTTTTGATTTAATTCAATTTGGTTTGAATTTTAGACATCCTTAACCACGACCATTGGTTGGTCATTGCATTTTCTTTTTGGCTTATTAACCGTATTAATTTATATTTACTTTTAAGGAAATCAACTAAAATAGACTAAAACTTATAGCTTATTACCAAAATGAACAAGTATAGAAAATTTACTAATATAGTTGGTTCACCACATAAGCAATAAATGAACCGCTACACAAGCAACAACGTAACTAGTTCCTAAAAATACAAAACCCCATAAATCCCTAACACTACATCTTGTTACATTTTCAATTCAAAAACAAGATAAAACGAAACCTCCATTTTCGCGCACTCAGGTCATCTCTCATCCATATTCGCGTACTCTAAGCTTATTTCTCCTCCAATGTCATGCACTTCAAGCTCTGTCCAAGCGATATCTTACAATAAATCCTCTTTCAAGGTAACACCTTTCCCTTTGTTACATTGAAATCTATAAAATCTCTCAAAATATTTAAATCCTAAAAGCCATTTTAAACTTCTATGTAATTTAACAAATTAAGTAAACTTATTAATATGCTTTTAGTTGATTAACTAGTTCTAGTTGTCTTGAAATGCTTTTTCGAATATTTTTTTAAATTATTCATCTACCATTATAGATATTAAGAAGCTCAGCAAGTTATTATTCCCATTGGATAGATGGATCTTTGGGCCTTGTATTCGTACTTTGATTTTTTGAATTTTTTTAATTTGAATTTGAGCTCTTATTTCACTTATGTTAGTGCTTATTCTTACAAGTGTGCTTTGTTATTTGAGAAATTATTCTTGGGTTATTGAAACAGAGCATGTTAATAAGGTATTTTTAGTTTCTTTTTTAATCATTTTATTTTATTTTTTTATTACTCATTTTTGTATGACTTATTCTTGGGTTATTTTATTTTTCTAATTTTATGTCGGTAAAGACGTTTTAGTTTTGCTACCATAAGAACTTCTTAAGCTATAATACATTTACCAATTCATGATTAAAATATAATACTTTGTAATTTCTTATGCAGAATAAAATGTTAGTTTTAGCTGTTATTGATAATGATGCTATGCGTTGAGTAGTATGAAGTGTTAGTTTTAGTTGTGAAATCGATGACATTGTTTTATCCTCTTTATTGTTTTTTATTCTAATTATGATGGTTAAAAACATTACTACAATCTTGTGGTTATTACAAAAATTGGTGTTTAATCTTTCTTCCATTTAGTTGAAATGTATTTCATGTTTTATGGAAGATAATAATCTTTTTCTTAGAGTCTACATTATTCTTTCTTTATTTAAAATGTTATTTGATAATGTGAATAATGATTCATTATTTTTTCTTTATTTAAAATGTTATTTGATAATGTTTATGATTTATTTTAAATGATTTTTTTATTTTTTTATTTGTAGTAAACACATTCATTCATTTTTAATAACTTATTCATTAAAAATAATACATTTATTTTTAATTGATATCTGGATCCCTAGAATAAATTATAATTTTTAATAATTCATTTATTTTTGAAGAAAAAAACATAATAGCATGTTATTCTATAAGATGGTTTTATAAAAATTGCAACTTACTCGTATCCCTAAGTAATTTGTAATTTTTATTAACTCACTTATTTTCCAAGGAAATAAATGTATGGATTATAACTTGATAGGATTAAGTTATATTTTAATCATCCTTTTTAAAATGTCAAAAAAAAAAAAATACATTGAAAAATAAACATCTAAAATAATAAAATTATATTTCAATCACTTTTACATGTTTATAACTTATTTGGAGGATTCGAATAAATTATTTTTTATAATCCTTATTAAAATGAACAAAATTACATTAAAAAATAAACATTTAAAATGATAAAATCATTTTTGAATCACTTTTACATGTTTATAACTTAACTCGAGGGTATGAGTAAGTTATATTTTATTAATCCCTACGTGAATGAACAAAAATGTATTAAAAATAAACATCAAAAATGATAAAATCATTTTTTAATCACTTTTGCATGTTTATAACTTACTTGAGGGTAAGAGTAAGTTATATTTTATTAATCCCTATGTGAATGAACACAAATATATTCAAAAATAAACATCAAAAATGATAAAATTATTTTTCAATCACTTTTGCATTTTTATAACTTACTCGTGGGTTCGAGTAAATTATATTTTAATAATCTCTGTTAAAATGAATAAAAATATATTCAAAAATAAACATCTAAAATGTTAAAAGCATTTTTCAATCTCTTTTGCATATTTATAACTTATTCGGGGGTACGAATAAGTTATATTTTAATAATTTCTATGTGAATGAACAAAAATACATTCAAAAATAAAACATCCAAATTGATAAAAGCATTTTTCAATCACTTTTATGGATTATAAGTTACTCGGACCCCGAGTAAATTATATTTGAATAATCTTATTTAAATGAACAAAAATGCATTAGAAAATAAACACTCAAAATGATAAAATGTTTTTTCAATTATTTTTACATGTTTAAAACTTATTCGAACCCCCGACGTTTCGATGAAGTTATATTTTAATAATTCCTATTTAAATGAACTAAAATACATTCAAAATAAGCATTCAAAATTATAAAAAAAATTTCAATCACCCTTTCATGTTTATAACTTACTCGAACCATCAAGTAAATATATTTTAATAATCCATATTTAAATGAACAAAAATGCATTCGAAAATAAGCATCTAAGATGATAAAATGTTTTTTCAATCAAATTTATATGTTTATAACTTACATGGGAGTCCATATTTTTTTTTTCAAAACCTTACTTGATTCAGTTTACTGATAAGTTTTTGAAAAAACCATAATGTTTTACAAATGTAATAAACTTGGATAGAATCAAGTATCTTCTTAAAACCATTTGCAGATGATAACTGATAATTCAGTGGGTCATGCTATAATTGACTTTATTTAATATCATTTTAATAATCAAGATATCATCATTGCCAAAATTCAGTTTTGTTTCAACATATAGGAATCATTCTTTTGTCTTTTCAACCAAATCAACCACCAACAAGCATAAACATTTTAATGTTTAGTTATAAATGCTTTTAATTTAACAAATTATTAACATGGATTGTAACTTTTGGCATGTATTTTTACTATGACTTATGCTTCTAGTTCTTTCACGAACCTAATATCTTGTAAGGCTAAATGTTTCAAGTTGTTCAGCTTTAAAGATGTAAATTACATATATTTTTTTATGTTTCCATATAAGGATGTTTTGAGGTGTTACAGATGAGATGATAAATAGCCTGATGCCAAGAGAGAATTACATTACTTAACAAGAAAGAAATCAAGCTAACATTTTGTATTTACAAGATTCATAATCAAAAGCAATGAACCCTCAAAACCATCACTTTTGCATAGTTTCCTTTGGGTGGCGTTTGGTTCGCAGAATGAAATCGGAATCAAAATCAGAATCAGAATCAGAATGGAATGGAAAGGAAACAATGTTGTTTAGTTTGACCACTGGAATCAAGCTCGGAATCAGGATTACAATGTTTGGTTTGCCACTAGAATAGAATAAAAAAATATATAAATGACCTTAATACCCCTGCATTCTGTAAAGTTCAAATAATATCATTTAATTACTATTTTTTCGTCAGAAAAATTAAATAATAATTTTAAATTTAATTTTTTAAGTAAAAAATATATATTTCTTTTTTTATATCATAAAACATTAATTATATATTAAATTTTATAGAGATGAATAATGTTATTAAGATTACTTTTGATAGCATTCAATATATTGAAACCGTTTGTGGGATTTTTTTGTACAGTGATGTTATTCATTGTTTACAGAACAACAAATTATCAATATAAACAGAATTACAAACGTATGTGGATCCTATTACTTTCGTATCATCTGTTCAATCAAACACAAATGTTCATATTTTAGCAGTGGGCATCCACCTCTTTCACATTCAAGCTATGATTATCCATTTTACCTTAAATTACAAACAAAAACAATACTTAATTAGGAACAATTTACTCATAAAATTGATAAAATATACCTATTATATTAAACTGTCAAAATTAAATATTGTAAAAAATATTGATTATATCACTAATAATAGACAGTTTTTGAATATACAATATTGATTTGGATATTAATAAACAGTTTTTGTTTATGAAAGATTAAGTAATGCATTCTCTTCGACAATACCTCTACAAGTATCACTAATAAACAGTTTTTGAATTCATCAGCATATCAATTAATTTGTGTAGCTCCAATGGATAGTTTAAACCAAAATTAGAATTATCTTCTACACTAAAACTATCAAAATTAATCCTAACAGCACTAATTGATAGTTTATGCCATTAAGTCAAAAAACTTTAGCAAATAACCAATATTGATATTGTTCGAAACAATATCAGTATCGTCTTTATGGGACATAGAAGGAATGTTCATATCGAAGCTGTGTTTGAGTTCATGAGACCAACAAATTGATTCAAAGCAGACAAAAAAGAAAATCACATACCAAAATACCAGAACATATAATAAAAATATGAATCGATTCAAAATATAAATAAATTTTGACAAAATAGAGAACAATTCCTCAAACGAACAATGGGAGACGATTAGAACAAAAAAAATTAGGAATCGATTCAAAATAGAAATAAATATTTACAGAACAGAGAACAATCTCAAAGGAAAAATCCATAATATCAAGAAACAAATAATATATTCAGAAACGAGAAGCAAAAAACAGAAAAGAGAACAACTCGTGAAGAAATTAGGGTTGCGAAACAGATGAGAACGAGAACTCACCTCGAATGTCAGGGAAACCACCAGCTGTGGAGGACCAGACGAGGCGACGACTGAGTGCAGAGCTGGAGAAGAAATCGTGACGCGTAGGGTTCTCTTCGTGGGTGAGAAAAATGGGAGGCAGATTCATTCTGCTTCTTCGTTTATAAAAGAAGGATAATTTTGGAATTATAATATTAGGTGAGGGGTAAAATTGGAAAAGTAAATTTATATCAAGAATGAAATCGATTACTAAAAAAGGAGTCAAATCATCGTTCCTAAAAGAGGGAGAAGGAATTCTGATTCTTTCTTCTTTAATAATCGATTTCATTCCGTGTCTCTCATTCAACTTTAATTATTCCAAAAATATGAAGAGGATTTAAAAATAATAAGATAGAGTCATAGCCAATTACAGATTATAACCTGCACACCTTACAAAAGCAATGGTAGTTAAAATGTATTCAAAATATACTTTCACTTCCATGATTATTTCTATAATAGGCTGTGAAATACTACAAAAGTTGAATTAATACACACTTTATATATAATGGTACAGACCATAGAATAACATACTTAAAATGATAACAATGCTATTTTTTTTATTTTCAAATAATAGTAACTTATTGTAAAAAATATGCCAAAAACCTAAAGCACATCAGGCAGAATGTGGTTTCCCAGGTACAAAATGTTAACATTTGTAATACAATGTAAAATCACCAGAAGTAATATTAAAAACGTATAGACTAGCTAAACCCACTTTAGGATGAAATACTATTCAAATTGATTCTAACATACATATGGTTTTAATTATATCAGTATAAGTATTTACACTAATTATATATTTTTAGATTGTATAATTAAAAACATAATGAGTTATGATACCTCAATAACTGACAGACTTTCACTCTTCATTCCACAATGTAAGGGTATGTTAGCAATCAAACTGATAATCCAACATATAGGAATTCAATAAACCTTAAAACATACACACCACAATCATACCGATAAATGATACAATTGACAAAGATAAGTGAAGAATGTCATCATGTCTAATTGTAAACTAAATTGAAAATAGTGTTATTATTTAATAACTCACACACACATGTAGATATTATTATGGGACATCATCCGCGTATCAAAAAAAGGTGAAAGTATTGCTGATATGACTGAACTTTGACTCAATAGCTTGTATTAATAGGGTAACCACCTTGATAAGTTTATCGAAAAAATCCCTGACGTTTTTGTTTATTCCTCGCTTATGCTTCATTGAATCTAAACAAGTCATTGTCCTGTTCATCATGTTTATCACTGCAAGAACCCAATGATTATATTTGACAAAATGTTATGTAGACATATTCGCATTCAACCCAAGTCTCTGTATGGATTTTTGGCCAAACGCCCCTCACGTAATTCATAAAATTAGATTTTCGAATATCCTTGTGAAAAGAACGATCTTGAGAATTCAACAAATCATAATAATTTATTGCTCTCATCTACGATAAATGTAAAAACCAATGTTAAATGTTTGATTACATACGATAACATCAGAGATATTCAAGAAAATTAAATACAAATTTATAACTATATAGTGCATAGTGCAAGTGATATGTAACAAAGAAACTGTTAGTAGTAGTAAAACACATTTTTGTTAATTTTAATAGATAATATTAAAATATAATTTACTCGATGATTTTAGTAACTTATAAATATCAAAAGTGATGAAAAATGATTTTATTATTATTTTTATTTTCTAATACATTTTTATTTACTTAATAGGGAGTATTAAAATATACTTATTTGGGGTCAAGTAAGTTATAAATACGAAAAAGGTACTAAAAATTAACTTTATTATTTTAAATGCTTATTTTTTAAATATATTTTTGTTCATTTAAATAGGAATCATTAAAACACTCTCGGGTAAGTTATAAACATGTAAAAGTGATTGTAAAAACATCTTATCATTTTGAATGTTTATTTTTGAATACATTGTTGTTCATTTAAACAAGGATTATTAAAATATAACTTATTCGGAGGTCGAGTAAATTATAAATGAAAAAGTAATTGAAAAATACTTTTATTATTTTAAATGCTTATTTTTTAATATATTTTTGTTCATTTACATATAAATTATTAAAATATAACTTACTCAGAATCCCGAGAAAATTATGAACGTGAAAAAGTGATTGAAAAAATATTTAATCATTTTAGATGTTTATTTTTGAATGCATTTTTATTATTTTGAATGTTTATTTTTCAATATATTTTTGTTCATTTTAATAATTAATAGAGATTATTAAAATATAACTTATTCGGTTTTCACAAGTAAATTATAAACATGCAAAAATGATTGAAAAATAGTTTAATCATTTTACATGTTTATTTTTCAATGCATTTTTCTTGGTATTTTAATAGGGATTATTAAAATATAACATATTCAGACTTTCTGAGTAAGTTATAAACATGCAAAAGTGATTAAAAATAATTTTATCATTTTAGATATTTATTTTCAAATGTATTTTTTTATTCATATAAAAATTATTAAAATTAACTTACTCAAGCCCCACAAGTAAGTTATAAACATGGAAAAATGATTTTATCATTTTGTAAGTTTATTTTCTAATACATTTTTATTCATCTTAATAGAATTTATTAAAATATAACTTACTAGCCCTCGAGTAATTTATAAATATTGAAAAATGATTTTATCATTTTGCATGTTAATTATTTAATGCATTTTTCTTGACATTTTAATAAGGATTATTAAAATATAACTTATTTGAATCCCTTCAGGAAGTTATAATCCCTACATTTGTTTCATTGCAAAATGAATGAGTTAATAAAAATTACAACTTATTTGAGGATATGAGTAAGTTATAATTTTTATAAAATATTCTTATAAAAATAACGTACTATTATGCTTTTTTTCTTGAAAAATAAATGAGTTACTAAAAATTGTAACTTACTCCATAGATTCATATATCAATTAAAAATGAATGTGTTTTTTTTTAATGAATAAGTTATTAAAAATGAATGAATGTGTTTACTACAAATAAAAAAATCAATTAAAATGGATCATTATTTACATTATCAAATAACATTTTAAATAAAGAGAAAAATATAAAATTTAAGAACAAGATTATTATCTTCCATAAAAGATGAAATACACTTCACTAAAATGAAAAAAGATTAAACACCAAATTTTTGTAATAATTATATGATTGTCATAATGTTTTTAATCATCATAACTAGAATCATAAAAATAATACAGAGGATGAAGCAATGTCATCAATAACACAACTAAAACTAACATCTAATACTACTCAACTCGAAGCATCATCATCAATAACAACTAAAATTAACATCTTGTTATGCATAAAAAAATACAAACTATTATATTTTAATCATGAACTGATCGAATGATGCGACTGTGGTGAGTAACATCCATGGGTCCATTGGTGTGGGTAACCTTGGTGGGTAACATCTAAGGGTCATTTAAAAATCGCTTGTGTGGTTTATGATGGGTAATGTCCATATGACCTAATGTGACCTCAAACCTAGGTTAAGTGTGATAATCCTGAATAAATGGATCGTTGGCGTCCCTACTAATAGCTTAAGTTTTTGATAAGAATAGTTAGATATTGTTTCTAAGTAACATACGTGATAAAAACTCAAATTCAAAGAATCTAAAAATATAAGTATTAAGAGAAGGATAAAAAATCTATCAATCCAATGAAAATAATGATTTGTCTAACTTTTCAATATTTTTAATGGTAGATGAATAATAATAAAAAATTCAGAAAAACATTTCAAGATAATTAGAACTAACCAATCAATTAAAAACATATTATTAATTTTGAAATTATTTGTTAAATTTCGTATAAGTTTAAAATAGTTTTTAGAGTTTAAATATTTTGAGTTTTATAGATTTTGATATAACATAGTGGGTGTTTGGTTTTTAGTATAAGATATCGTTTAGACATAATTTGAATTGCACATAATAGAGAAGAAATGGGTTAGGAGTAGGCGAATATAGAGAAGAGATTAACTGAGTGCGAGAAAATAGATGTTTCTTTTTATCTTATTTTTGAATTAAAAAAATGAGTAGTTGGGTGACAGTTTATTTATTACTTATGTATAGATTAATAATTTTTTTATACATAGTTCATTTTGACAATGGCGGTAACTTTTAAACTTTTCTAATTAATTTCCCTTACCTTTTTATTTTAGCTCAAGATTTTCCTAAGCCGAAAAGGTTGAATTTGTAAATAGATTTGTAAACTCCTGAAAATTCACTCAAGAAAAGTCATAGACATCCACGGGCAATGGCGAGATCGAGCGCGGACGACAACGAGCTTAGGAAGGCCTGCGAGGCCGCAATTGAAGGAACCAAGCAGAAGGTGGTGATGTCGATCCGTGTGGTAAAGGGCCGTGGGATCTGGAACAAATCTGGCAAGCCTAGTCGTAACATGGGAAAACCTAGGGTTCTCGCTATTTCCAGTATGCATTTTGTTAATTTCTTTCAGCAATTTGACTTATCGGTAGCTAGGCTAATTGCTTTTCTCTTGATAAGTTTGAATTGTCAGTGTTCTGGAAATCCTAGGATTTGGGATTGAATTTTAACTTTTTAGGTTATTTTGTTTTGGAATTCCGGATCAACGGCTATGTAAAATTGTTAAATATGATTTATAGCTTCTCTATTTGTTGGTTTGGCATCTACACTTTCTCTTCAATTATTTAGCATAATATGGCCAGGATGAGCATGTGATTTCAGCGAAATCCTTTGGAATGTTATAAAGTGGCCATGTTCTTCCTGAGTCAACAATCTACGTACAATTGAAGCTTTAATCAATTCTACGTCAGTTTCTGTAAAGAAGGGTTCTGCCGTAAACTTTTATGCTTGGCTGACATTTTGAGATAATTATCACTTGAATGTTGGGGAGACATTTTAGTACCATGTTGGGTGGGAAAGTTGTAAAATGTTGTAGATGTGAGGGTAGAAAGCAGGATAAAAATGGAGAGCAAGTTTCTCTCTTAATCGTACGTATTAGCAACCTTTTATTAGAACAGAGAAAAATGCTCGTCTTATGAGGTGTTATATAGATATGCTCAAGATATGGATGATTGATTTGCATGGTTTGTGCAGTAAAACAAAAGGTTGATTGGACTAAAGCTTTTCTTCGAGTCTTGAAAGATTCTACCGGAGGAGTTCTTGAGGTAAACCCATTTATTTAAAATTCCTGTTTAATACTATGAGATTCTCTGAGAAAAAGGGAAAAAAATAGTGGTACCAATATCATAAATCCTTTGGATTATTAAAAAAACAAGGATAATTTGTTGCTGGCTTTGCTGTTCCTCTTCCTTTCTCAAGAATCTACAATGGGCTTCTCAGTTCTGTTACCACAAAGTTTTTATTTCTGCTTAAGGTGGACGTATAGAGAATGTAGCCATCAAACATGAGCAGCAGGATAATTTATAAGTTCTATATTGGGTTTAGGATAAATTGCCGTGGAACTTCATTTTTCTATATTTTCTATGCACATATTGATGATAAAAAAATCAGTTCAATGACAATTGCCAACTTATCCAAAGTTGATGGTTTCCTAGGTTTTGACTTATTGGTGTCTCTTTTTCTTATTTTTTGAAGTTTTTCTTTGGTTGCAGGCAGACAAGATATACAAGCTAAAGCACCTTCATAAGGTGGAGGTCGTGTCAAATGATCCCTCAGGCTGCACTTTTACACTAGTAATGCTCTTACCATGTGTTTATGAATGTAAGCTTATGGTGGTTGTGGCGTTTTCTTGTAAAATGGAAGTTTCTTTGGAACTTCGGAAAACCAAGAAGCAATATTGTCAATGGAATTCTTTATTGTTCTATTTTTTTAAGATATATTTTCTATCTTCTTTAGCTATTGACTCAATCCTTGTAGGGATTTGATAACCTTCGAAGTCAAAGTGTTGTGCCACCTCAGTGGACCATGCGCAATATTGATGATAGGTAGAATATGTTCATTGTTTTTTCTCTAGATGGTGCATGTGTTTGTTGTTACTTTGGTTGACATAGCAGTGTGTGTATTGCAACTGACTAATATTTTGGATTGTGATGATAGAAACCGTCTTCTTATGTGCATTCTAAACATGTGCAAAGATGTTCTTGGTCATCTTCCCAAAGTTGTTGGTATTGATGTGGTGGAGATGGCTCTCTGGGCCAAGGTGCTGTTTTTTGAACTTCTACTCTATTGATACTTAAGCTTGGGCCTTCTAAATATCTGGTGTGATCTTGGTATCATATCCTAATGGGTATTGGGATGTTTCTTTATATGTACTTGTTAATATATTTTTTATGCTTTGAGAGAAAGGATAACAATGGATATCCGTGCCTTTTAATTCGTACTGTAAAAGCATTCATTTATGTTTCAGATGTAATTTATAAGCTTTAGTCTCTCTCACTTAGTTTATTCACTAAACAACTTTTGCTTCAAATTTAAGTTTGCAAAAAATACTGATGCAGGAGAACACACTGGCAGTCACTAATAAGAGGAAAGTAGAAGATGGTCAGGGGCCTGCTCCAGAGGCTGTGATTGAAACTGAAATGAAAGTGAATGTTGAAAAAGAATTAGTGTCCCAAGCAGAGGAAGAGGATATGGAGGCTCTTCTGGGCACGTACGTTCCATTTGTTCTTCTTTATTCCATAGCATATAACTTGTTGCATTTATTTTTGGATTGATGAATTTTGTTTAAGTGTATACATTATGAGTATAGTTTATTCTTAGTTTTATTTTAAGAATATGCTTTATTCTTATTCTGTGTATGTTTAGGATTTATTTTCCTTCTTTAGATATGACTTGTATATGTGTTTAAATGCCCAGTTAAGGTTAATGAATAATACACTAAACCAGATTGAGTGGATTGGAACCAGATGCATTGTCTTTAGGCAGAAGCTTAAAAGAGATTGTGCGGCTCAAGGCATAAAGTAAATTCCTTATTATTGGCCAATAGTGGGTCAAGAAATATTGAATGGTGAGCTTTTCCATGAGAGACTTCCCTTTCTTTAGGATTTCCTAAAAACAAATGTTACAATGAAGTCCAAAGAGCAAAACCCCATATTATTTTGATTTGAAAAAAAGAAACTTTGGGATTGCCCACTTGATGAAATGTGGAGAGAAGTGGGGTAAATGGCCGATACTACTGGAAGCCCTGCCGATGAGAATGATGTTTCAGAACCCACCCTGCAATAACGTGAAGTTGTTAAGTTCTCAGTCGGCGAAGCCTCGGACCTCACATCCGGAGTTCTTTCCGGTTCAACCTTGCCTCGGAAAAGAAAGGTCAAACTGCTCGCGTTCAGCGATCAAGCCATTGGGGGAACTGCGCCTTAGCAAAATAAGGGCCGCAGGATTTGAAAAAGGAATTGATCGTGGACTCTCTCTTGGTAATTATCGGGGCTAAATTGGACTTTCATAATCTAATTGCATATATGGTTTATAAAACTATCCCAGAGCCATTCCCACAATTTTCATTTTCAATTGAATACATGAGATTCAAGATGCAAACAAAAATTCATTCTAATATGTCTTTACTCTACTTAAAGCCACTTTGTGTGAGAGTTATAGCTGCTCTTGATTGTTCTCGATATAGTCTGTCAAAATTGAAGAAGGATGAAGGAAAAAAGAGTTCTTTGAAAAGTATGATTTCTTATCAAGCAGAGCTGGTGTCTGCTAGCCAAGCTAGGATAGTTTGTACAGATTAGTTGATAACTGGTGACTACACCTATAAGGCTATACTACTATCTTTTGATGTAGAATTATCCTGATTCCTGAGCAGTCACAAGTATTATTAGATTAGACTTTCTGTTACTGGTGGACTTGAGTGATCTTTGAGTTAATCTATATTAGACATGTACAATGTTCTTGTTAAGGTCAGTGCTGAATCGATTATCTCGGCAATGCTGTAAACATGCATGTTAGTCTCTGTTTACATTGCCATTTCACCATTCAAAGTCTTGTAAAATATACCATGAAGTAGACCTCCCCCTGGTCGTTATGATAAATAGTTTATTGTTTCTTTTATCTAGCTTTAGTATTATGGGTGGTGCCATGCATACTACATTTTTGTTAACTCCTGTGTTGTCAATTTTTCATCTTAACTGAAGTATAAATGTATAATTTTAAATATTTCTAACTGGTTCTTGTGATGTTTTGTCTGAATTCTGCCATTCAGTATCTAGCTTCTTTCATTTATAGTGCAAAAATATATGCCAATGCAACAAGGTTCTTTATTCAATCTGAGTGTTTATTGAATTGTCTTAGGATATATTGTGTTTCTGACTGTGGCATGGTATGTAGTTATGTTATGGGTATTGGCGAAGCGGAGGCATTTTCTGAAAGGATGAAGAGAGAGCTTCAAGCTCTGGAAGCAGCAAATGTGCATGCTATTCTAGAAAGTGAACCTTTAATTAACGAGGTGAATCTTTACTTCTTAGTTTGATGATTCCTGATGTACAAAGAAGCTGCTTCTATTGTTAAAATCTAGTTGCTTCCTATCAATAAACAAAAATGGGAAAATTAAAAGGGCAGTATATTGCTTCTCTTTTTAAAGTAAATCTTTGCTTTATTTGCTTCTGTATGCCTTTTTCAGATCTATGTTTTTCGGTTAATTTCATCCACTAGACTTACTATTTTACTTTGACCGATGTTTATGCATATGGGACTTTGGACCACATTATTTTACCTGGTTCCTTGACTATTTTAGGTTGTATTTGAACTTTGAAGGGACCAAATTTTATGTTATTGTTGTTAATTATATTTGGAGACAGTGGTTTTATCATTTTATTTCCTTTAACCTGTGGGACATACAGGTATTGCAAGGACTTGAGCAAGCTACAATTTGTGTTGATGACATGGACGAATGGCTTAGCATTTTCAATGTGAAACTTAGACACATGAGAGAGGACATTGAGTCGGTAGGGACCTATTCAAATATTTGATTGTGCTGTTTTCTTTTCTTATCCTTCTTGGTTGAAAATCTCTACATTTTGAAGGATGTTGCTTCATTTAGTTTATTTTGGATCCCCCTGCCTCTGTATTTCAAAAAAACATGTAGACATATGGATAAATGCATGTCAAATGAGAGCTATTTCCCTTTTAAAGTCAGTCAGCTTTGGTGTTTGTGCTACAGTATGGTCATTGTATAATAACTCTGTATACTGAAATATCAATAATTCAGATGTTTGGGCCTTGCACTTTGTTCTGAACATAATGCTATTTTACTGCAGAATCCTCGCCCCCCCCGCCCTCCTTTTTCTCTCTATTCATGGAACTCTTTGATAGTTGTGTCACATCACTGGAGCTTCGGTGTTTGTTTTACAGTATGGTCATTGCATAATAACTTAGTCTACTGAAATATCAATAATTCAGATGTTTGGGCCTTGCACTTTGTTCTGAACATCATGCTATGTTACTGTAGAATCTTCTCTCCCCCCGCGTGCTGGCCTGCTTTTCATGAAATTCTTTGATAGTTGTATCACATCACTGGAGCTGACTCTACTGGATTCTCTCTATGTTCCCCTTTCTTCTGTATGTTCAAGAAATGATTGTTTTGTATGTCAATTTAAAAGTTTGTATCTCAAGCTAAATTTTGCAGCCATATTCTCTAAAATTTTATTCAGTTTTGTGTTACATGAATATAAAATTATTGATGCCTGAGCTCATCTTATGTTACTGTAAAGCTAAACTTCCTCTGATGCTACAACCAGATAGAAACTCGCAATAACAAGTTGGAGATGCAATCTGTAAATAACAAAGCACTCATTATGGAACTTGATAAGCTTCTTGAATGCTTTCAAATTCCTTCTGAGGTATATTATCCTTTTCCATTAATGTCAGTATTTTTTATTGTTTTTCTCTATATTTTCTATGATAACATTTCCTTGGCTATAGTATGCAGTATGCCTTATGGGAGGCTCATTTGATGAAGCGTGTATGATACAGAATGTAGAAGCATGTGAATGGTTAGCCAATGCTATACATGGTCTTGAAGATACTCATATAGATCCAACCTATACAAACATGAGAGCTGTATGCATTCTTCCCTGATCACTTTTTTTATAACATATATATAATTTTGCTGTGGATCTTCATAAGCTATTGATACCTAAAATGATATTGATAGTAAGCAGTTCTTGCATTTTTACCTTGAATGGCTTATGGAATTAAAGTGGAATAACATTGTAGTTCTAAGCTGCAGCAATTGGCTTTACGAGTCATAGAATCTGAGTTAACTTTCATAGAGAACTTCATTGATGCAAACCAGTTTTTGATAAAAATACTATATTTTTACTTATGAAAAAGAAGTCATTTTTTGACTCTTCTCCATTTCCCCCCCTCTTTCTCTCTCTTCGCTTCTCCACTTTGCTGTGAAATCTAAGAAAAATAATGGATTCCGTCTTTGCGGGCTACATTTCCTTCAGTAATCTAGTAAATTTAATTTTCAAGTGCATTTATAATAGAATTAATCCTTTGCATGTTGAATATATCTATTATCAAACCATATTATTACCTTCCTAGTGGTGAAATTCTTTCAGGTCAAAGAGAAGCGAGCAGAACTGAAAATATTGAAAACCACGTTTGTTAGAAGAGCTTCTGAGTTCTTGAGAAACTACTTTGCTAGTTTGGTAGATTTCATGATAAGTGACAAGAGTTACTTTTCACAGGTAAATTTCTTAGATTTATCCGCTTCTTGATTTCAATATGTGACTAGTAAAGTATCTTTTTGTAGTAGTTGTTTTTAAAATTTTCTCTTTTGCATGTACTACTACAGCGGGGACAATTGAAAAGGCCTGACCATGCTGATTTACGTTACAAATGTAGGACATATGCTCGCCTCTTACAACATTTAAAGGTGAAATTTAGACAAATGCATCAAGCAATCAATTTTTTTGTCTTCTTGTTGGCTGAGCCTATGCTTTTCGTTGCTTCTCTGACACACTAGTGTTTTTTTTTGGCAGAGTCTTGATAAAAGTTGCTTGGGTCCATTAAGAAAAGCATATTGTAGCTCGCTTAATCTACTTCTTCGACGGGAGGTTAGACAATAACCCTTTTCTACTATCCCAAAGATATTTATCCGGATTTGCAATGCAGATTCTTGCTCTTAATTCCTTTATGGGGTTCTATGATTTGGTTTAAAAGGCTTGTGTGTTGTTTTAGTATTTCCTATTAGGAATGTGGCAGATTTTAGCTTTGATATGTGAAGCAAACCAACGTAAGTGGCATCACTTGTGGTTAGATTCAATTAAAATAAATATGTACTTTGTTGTTCACTTGTGCTTGGGTTAGATCATTCTTAATATGCTTTGACAAGTTTACGGTTGTTGGCCATGAATGCCATAGAAATTTCCTTTGTTCAGTTGTGTTTGTTTTTATCTGTGGAAGAGGATTAGTTATAGTATTGTTGAGATTCAATGTGTTTCCAAAGAGATTAGAGAGAAGTTAAGACAATTGGATGAATGTGTGGATTTTCATGAGAGGTCAATCTATTTATAGAACATTATAGATACAGGTGTCAGTTACATAATGTGTATATATATTTACATATCAAAAGTGCATAATTGGCCTAAAATATAGTATGTTATGGGTTGAGGTCGACTCGAGCCCGGGTTGATCATTGAACTCGGTCCAACTATTGAGCTTGAGTAGGTCATTGAACTCGGGTTGGTCTACAGGTGTGACGTCTGGGATGTTTTGTCTTCCATCTTGGGTCGGTGCCTTTGTATGTACGGTTTGAATGGATCGGGCACCAGACCGGTTTAGATGTCCAAACATCTAGTCCCCTTACTCTTTCAGCTCGAGCTCTGGTTTAAGGTGGAAGAGTAAATATCGGGCATAGGCTACGAATCGTTCAGCTCCTCTAATAAATGCGTGTTAGTTGATTGGAGAGAAAAAACAAGTGCTTCTATATAAAGAGATGCTTAGGTTGGGACTTATCATTGTTACTTGCAAAATTGAGAAACAGGTAAGAAAAACGCTCTTTCATCTTACCTCGAGCTTGTAAAAGATTTTCAATTCGGTGGTAAGATTTCAGCTCGAGTTATAATTTTCTCTGTTCAAGTTATTTAGAGTTCAAGCGTTGAGAACCTAACGATTTTTTACTTTCTTTTCAGGTCGGTTTTTGAAGTAACATTTTTTTTATTTTCAACTCGTCTCTAAATAATCTCTTCTTCTCGTACCTTATCCACCTACTTTTTTGTCTTTATGTTTTTGTAGCTTTTCACAGAATGCAAAGAGAAGAGACCTCGACCTCTAGCTTGGGCTCCTGGGAGAGCCCTCAATATTCTAGTGCTAGTGACAACTTGGGGTCTTCTGGCTCGGGCTCTTCTAGTGAGGCGAGTCGATCTCCGCCTCAGCCCTCTACCCCTCACCCCTAGGCCACTCCCACTATAAGATTAAGTGTGCTTCAGACTCAAATCTCAGTGGCTAGGACGTGGAGGAAGAAAACGAGGAATATATGATCTGGGGACCAACAGGTCGCACTAGGGGTTGGTCAGTTGTATCTAAGACTTGTGAGTTGCTGCCCTAGGATGAAAAAAGATTAAGAACCTACAACATCCCTCCCTCAGTTCAAATAATGATTCCTTCAGAGGGAGCTTGTGATAGTGATCAACCTTCATACGGGTGAACTGTTTTTCATGAGAAAGCTATATGGTTGAGATAAGGTTCCCTCTATACCTTCTTATTAGGAGGTTCTTGGTTAGGACGTAGCTCGCACTGGGGCAGTTGCCTAACGGGTGGAGGTATCTTCTCTGCCTAACATTGATATGTCAAGAACTCGGGGTGGACATAGAGATGGTCGAGTTTAATGAGGTGTATGTTCTAAAATAGAACCCCATAGATCCGAGGAGGGTCTATATGTTGGTGAAGCAGGATCAAGGGATGAACGTGTCACTTCTTGAAATAGAAAAAAATTGAAAAGAGTTTTTTCTATGTTTCAGGTTGGTGGGAGTCTCCCATAAATGACCCCAGGTTAATAAGGAGCATTTGGAACGACACTAAGGTCGTAATAAGGAATAGGTTTCTCTAATCACGACCTTGAGTCTTGATGCGAAGCAAAGATTAGCTGATATCTAAAACTATCTCTCTGAAAAGACCAATTGGAGGACCTTATTGAACACCCTGTGCTTTGTTGCGTGCGAGCTGATGCGGCAAGGTGCTGTGGAGCCCCCCTTTAGAGTGAATTGTAAACCTCGGGCTCCTCCTAAATGCAGAACTCTTCCTATAAACTTTGGGGGCCGATTCGAGGTGGTGCCTGATGATGGTGACCTAGTCTTATATCTTGTTCTTGCCTCCTTATATATACTTTGCCCTTTTTTATTGAACCCGAGGTGATTAACATGATATCCTCTCGCTCTTAATCTGTAGATCGCATGGATTTCACCGTTGCCTAGCTTTTTTCTTGTATGAAGAGCAAGGTCACATCGGTAGGGGCGAGTTCTCCCATGTTGTTGAGCTCGAGGAGGCTTAGAGGCGAGCTGAAGAGGGGGCTAGGGAAGTCTAGAGACAAGCTGAGTCTTCTGTCGAGGAGGTGCGTCGCAAAGCAAAGGCCAATGTGGATGCTATGGCACAGAAGCTTAAGTCCAGTGTAGATAGGGCGTACGAGATGGCCATGGAAACCTTCAAGACGGAGGCCAAGCAAAAGGGTTTGAGCGAGTATTATTATCGCATTTTGGACATCCCTGTCATGCCACCCTATATGCAGGCTCTTTCTGTGGAGGAGGAAGGAGAAGGCTTGGATCTTCTGATGGTGAAAACGGTCCTGAGGTCGTCGGGGAAGTGGTCATTGAATTGACAAGATTTGTTTTGATTTCCTTTTTGAGCTCGACGCCACTCTTGTTTGTGTGGTCGTGAGCTCACACTTGTAAGAATGTGAAAGGAAAAAATCAAACAAAAAAATCAACTTTATTTATTAATGGGAAATTAGTTTCTCTTTTATTGTGCATTTATTTCCTTTTTTATTTTGTTTATTTAGATATATATATAATTTTATCACCCTTCATCTCCTATAAAAAGGGTTGAAAACACTTGTTTAATTCATGCATTTAGGGATTTTTATCAATTCTTTCAACTTTTTTGGTCTTATTTTATGGATTCTGATTGAACCAATAGAAGCTTAGTTTGAGCTTTACGTGTTGAAAATGATAGGCTTGAGGACGAGATTAGAGAGCTCAAAGCTGAAGTGGTTAAAGTTGAGTGTAATGCCAAAGAGGCAAAGTGTGAGGTTGCTCCTTAAGGAGCAATTAATCCAAAATCAATCTTGAGAAATGAGGACCGTGGCTAGTATGATTGCTCTCATAGATAGGGAATCATATTGGGCAAGCTTCTATATGAAACGATTTGAAAGAGTTTTCCTTAAGGTGATGGAGGTTACTGAAGAATTGGAGCAGGGATTACTCGTAATGATGACAGTGCACCCCGTGACCTATGCACGACAGAAAGTTATCGAGATTTAAGTTGAGCTATTGCCCTTAGTTGAAGAAACTGATGATCCAGACACTAGTCGCGTGTCCAAGTGTTTAAAGAGTTTTTAAATTTATGTGTAGGTCGAGCTTTGTATTAATAACTATATAAATAGTTATTTTTTTTAAATAATGTACACATTTTGAGTGGCACATATTTGTATATAAAGGGTTTTTATTATTATTTTTTTAGGGCACGATTTGTTTGTCGATTGAGGTTCTCATCTCTTTCAACGTCAGAGCATCGACCTAGTTCCTGATCGAGGTGGACAACTCGACTTCTTCAAGTGCCAAGGTGTTCTATCTGGTTTTTTAATCGAGATGATCGGCCTTGGGCTCAAATTGATGGGAGAGAGCTTTATCTGGTTCCTGATCGAGGTGCTCATATCTCTTTAATGTCAGAGCATCGACCTGGTTCCTGACCGAGGTGGACAACTCGACCTTTTCAAGTGCCAGGGCGCTTTACTTGGTTTTTTAACCGAGATGATCAGCCCTTGGCTCAAATTGATGGGAGAGCTTTACCTAGTTCCTAATCGAGGTGCTCATCTCTCTTTAAAGTTAGAGTGTCGACTTGGTTCTTGACCGTGGTGGACAACTCAACCTCTTCAAGTGCTAAGGCACTCTACTTGTTTTTTAACCAAGGTGATTAGCCCTTGGTTCAAATTGATGGGAGAGAGCTTTACCTGGTTCCTAACCGAGGTGCTCATCTCTCTTTAACGTTAGAGTGCCGACCTGGTTCCTAATCGAGATGGACTACTCGACCTCTTCAAGTGTTCGACCAAAAGGAGAAATGGTTGGCATTTCCCCTGAAAGGAACGAGAATGGCATTAGGGCTTTCTTGTTAGATGACATCCTATTAAGGCTACCCACCTCATGGTGGATATCTAACCCAAATTCCTCTATTTTTTGGCCAGTGTCCAACTTGCCCATTACTTGTCACAAAATGTTTGTTTTTGTTATTTTGATGTGCCCTGTCTTGACTCATCCTCTTTTTTTCCTTGTTTGGTACTATCTCTACCTCCGTTCGACGACCTTTGACTAGGTTGAGCTCCCTCTCTAGGTTGACAAACTTTCTTGCTTTCCTATAGGCTTCCTCCAAGGTGCGTGGCACTGTCTTAGTTAGTTCCATAAACAGGTTGGAGTTCTTCAGTAGGCCTCGCTTAAAGGCCTATATAGCAATAGAGCTAGGGTAGTTAGAGATTTTCAATTTCTCTTCTCTGAACTGTTTCATGCATTCTGAAATGGATTCCCCTCCCCCTTGGATAATTGAAAAAAGATGGTGAGATTTCTTTCTCAAAGGTTTATTGCAGGCGTAGTTTGTAATGAATAGCTTGACGAACTGTGGGAAGGAGGATATGGATCTGGGGCGCAGGTTGTTGAACCATTTCTGCTCACCTTCACAGAGGGTGGCGGCGAACAACTAGCACATCATTGCGTCCCTTTGCCTGGGTGAGACTCATGGGTGCCATGGCTATTTTAAAGTGTTGAACATGTGTGATTGGATCTTTTGTTCCAAAATAATCAGGATACTTAGTTGCATTGAACTTGGGTGGTGTTTCATCAGTTTCTATTATATCGGAAAAGTGGGAGACGTATAGTTGTTCACAATCTCTGTCTACATCATAAGGAGTTTTCCCTTTCTCGTGTTTCTCACTTGTCACCTTCAAGGCCTGATCTTTCCTTTTATTACTCTCTTCCAGCGCTTGTAGTCGTGTCTCCCAGTTTTTTCTTTCTTGAACCCATTATTCATCATTAGACTGTGCCGACCTAGAGAAGGGATTCTTCTCGACTATATGTTCGGCTTGCTAGGGCTCAGATTGGCCGCACCTAGCTGCATCTCCATTGGTCGGATCAGTAGTGGGGTTTTCCGAGGTCCTTCCCCTTGCCTGGGAGCATAGAGAGATGTTTTCTCTTTTGGTTTCTTCGAGCTCTTTTCTTAGTTTGAGGAGTTGACGAGATAACTCTTGGTAGTGGGCGTTATCTTCTGTCCTTGTCTCATTGGGGACTGGTGGGGTATTTCTCTGAGTAGCCATCGTTTTACGATCGGCCAACCTCGACCATTTTTCAGCCCGAGTTCTTACCATGATATTTGCAGATTGTGAATAGAACACAATTGTTCTTCCTAATTTCTCTCTAGGTGCGTGGTGAATCTCAAAGGATATGTGGTCAGAAACTTATGATTGACCTCAGAATCTGAGCCCCATTTTGGGCGTCAAAATGTTGAGATTTAATGTGTTTCTCGAGAGAGATTAGAGAGAAGTTAAGACAATTAGCTGAACGTGTAGATATTTATGAGAGATCTATCTATTTATAGAACATTATAGATACCGGTGTCAGTTACATAATGAGTATACATATTTACATGTCAGAAGGATATAATTGGCTTAAAGTATAACATATTATGGGTTGAAGTCGACTCGAGCCTAGACTGATCATTGAACTCGATCCAACCATTGAGCTTGAGCAGGTCATGGAACTCGGGCTGGTCTACAGGTGGGACGTTTGGGATGTTTTGTCTTCCATCTCAGGTCAGTGCCTTTGTTTGTACAGTTTGAATGGATCGGGCACCAGACCGATCTAGATGAATGCTTCTTACTACCATATCATGAGTATCTTCTTAAGCTAACAACAAATGTCCCGCTAACTCTGTTCATTTCATTAGTTGGGTTGTATCGTTTCCAAGCTCATGTATTTTAGATAGTAAGGAATGAAAGTCCTCTAATAAACAAACAATTTTCTTTCCTTGTGGCATATTTCTAAAGTTCTAAACCAGAAAATAGATTGAAGAGAAAGAAAGAGAAATCAATCTAGGATTTGTGGGTATTGAGTTTTTCGGGTCCTGTAATTATGTAATTTATACACTTTAGTCTTATAATTTTTTAGATGAGCTCTATTAGTCTTCTAATTTAAAAGTATGATTAATTAAATCAAAATTTTCAATTGTTTTGAGGTAAAATGAGAATTATATATTTTATTAATAAAAAAAATTAAAAAAGAGGGAAAAACATTAGTTGATCATACCCCTCCTTTCTCTCTTTATCTCTCTTCCTCTCTCTCTCTCTCTCCTACTCACTCTTTATCCCTATCTTACTCATTCTTTCTCTCTCCTAATTTTTTATTTTTTATTAATAAAATAATAACGAGAGAAAGGGAAGGGAGAAAGAGAAAGAGTAGAGAGAGGGGGAGGAGAGGAGGGTTTTTTTCTTTTATTTTTTAATATTTTTTTATTTAAAAAATATATAATTCTCATTTTATCTCTGAAAAATCACAATTTTTAAAATTTTTGACTTAATTGATAATATTTTTAAATTGTAAAACTAATAGAACTCTCATGTAGTTACAATACTAGAATTACCACACATTAGAATTACCACACATCCTAGGATTTGTTATTGAATGAACAAAACGATAAGAATGACTTGTTAAGGTATTGTTTACATAAGTACATATAACATTCTCGAAGGCAAACTAATACATGTGCTATACACGTGATACTCTCCGATACATATCACACCCTTAAGTACAATATTTATGACTGCATGTAACGCCTAGGTTCATCGACCTTATTCTTTATATCTTTCAGACTGTAGCTGATTGTCTTATATTTCTTATCTTGCTTTATACGATTATGGAGATCTAGCATCATATTTGAGTTTATATCTGTCATAGTCTGTATTTACAATTGTCTCATATATATCCTAGCCGACCTTTGTTGGTTTGCAATTTCAAATCTCTCCCCCCTTCCCTCTGCTGTATGGTGATTTCTTTTGTTCATCATCTTTTGGGGGCTAAGTTAGGGAAAAATTAGCATAGGTCTTTTATACAAACTCAATTGTTTTGTGATTTTACAGGCTCGTGAATTTGCAAATGAGCTTCGTGCTAGTACGAAAGCATCAAGAAATCCAACTGTCTGGCTTGAAGCATCTACTGGATCTGGTCAAACTGTGAATGCATCAGACACTTCTACAATTTCTGAAGCTTATTCCAAGATGCTCACAATCTTTATCCCACTTCTTGTAGATGAGGTTAAACTCTACTTTTGTGAAATACTTCTGAATAATATCTGTTTACTTTATGAGGATTTAGTCTCCCATGACTCGAACTGCAGAGTTCTTTCTTTGCACACTTCATGTGCTTTGAAGTTCCAGCGCTTGTACCACAAGGAGGCATTGCTAATGGTAATAAATCTGGATATGATGATGATGCTAATGAAGATGATTTGGGGATCATGGACATTGATGACAATGAGAACAAAACTGGTATGTTTCATTAGGTCTGTTTGCATTTTCTGAGTTTCTAATATCCATCATCTCAATGTTTTTTTTTGGGGGGGCGGGGGGGGGGGGGGGGGGGGGTATCCATATATCTAACATCTGGTACTCCTTTCTACTTGATTTTTCTAGAAAAAAATTCTGTGGAGCTTGCAGCACTAAATGAATCCCTGCAGAATTTGCTCATTGGAATCCAGGTGATCTCAGAAGATTTTTCATTAGGTTTTTGTGTTCAAATGTCTTAGAATAAATTGAAGGTTCATGTTGCTTTTGGTAAATAGTAGTACATGCTGGTCATGGCTTCTTCCAAAAGACTTACCCTTGATTCTTTACCAAGAAGTTAGGACCTCATATCTTCTATTTTTATGATAGATAAGCTTAACTGGGATCTGGTCACTGGACCCCAAAGCCTTTGATAAACAAGTGTGATGCTTAGAGGCATATTGCCGATGTAACCCCTTAATGCAAGACAATATACAGTGTGGTGTCTAGTTGTCAGATAAGATAGCTGACTTTTATGATTAGATTTCAAGTTTATGTATTTTATGATATAATGGATGAAGTATTGATTGATTACCATTTACTTGACAAAAGAGTTATTTACCTCGCAGATTAGCATTTGAATGTTTAAATGACCCAGAAATTTAGACAATAGCAGGTTGATCTTCAAAATCACTGGCTGAAATCTCAAGGAATAGAGGAAACATGAATGAGCAAAGAGCTTTATGTGTCTTGCCCCTCGTTAACATGTAAAATTTGAAGAGTGCCCCTTTTTGTGGATTTTGATTAGTAGTATGATATTTGCTCTGTTATTTTTCTTAAACTTGAATTGCTTACTTTTTAAGATTTTGTTGTTTCAGTGGGTACTAATTAGGCTTTCCTCTTTTATATAACTTCTATCTTCTGGGCACGGGCGGATTTAGGATTTACATTCAAGAGGAGTACTATATACATAGAAAAAATAGTGTTAGTTATTTTTTATTTACTACTTGTTTCTAATTGGAAAAAAAGATATTATATGTATGTCATTTTAGTAAAAATATGGGGTTTTAGGTTGAAATGGTCCTATAACTTTAGGTAAATGACATATTAATCCTGTAATTTTTATGGTTGTTTATTTAATCTTGTAATTTTAAAAATATTTCAATCAAGTTTAAATTTTTAAAAGTTGAGCTGTTATGAGAGGTAAACTAGAAAATCATTAAAAAAATCAAAAATAAATTATTTTCTTCCCCCTCCCATTGTACTTAGATTGTTTCTCTTTTCTTCCTAAGTGGACCTTTTTTTTGTTCGGAAAAATTTGGATAAGAAATTTCATATAAGAAAATGAAATAGATTAAAGGGGAAAAATAATATGTGAATTAGGATTAAAGATTTGTAAGAATAAGAAAGGAGAGAAATAACTGATAATTGAAGAAAAATTAATACTATATTTAGTTCATTCTGATATGTGATATAAGTAAACTAATAGGTTTTATTTATAGAACTAAAATAACAAAGCTAGATAATTAAAAAATTAGGGGAGAAGGAAGATAGAGTTTTTTTTAAATTTCCTATTTTACCTCTTAAAAATCTTTACTTTTTAAAATTTGGACTTGATTGATAATTATTTTTTAAAATTACAAGATTAAATTAACCAACCCAGTTGTAGAACCAATGTTCCACTTACTTAAAGTTACCGAACCATTTTAACCCAAAACCTAAAAATATGTTCACATTTTTTATATTTTTAGAGAGATCGAGTGTTAAAAGCTTAAAATTTAAAATTTTGGTATGGTACAGTTCTATTTTATGCATATAAATTATCTATAATTTCATAGATGTTACACCTAAATTTTATTTGTTGAGTGTTAAGATAGGGCACATGCTCCTCGTTAACTCTATACACATCTGCCCCTACTTCTAGGTATTTTTTTTGCTTTATGAACGAGCCATATATATATGGAAAATTGTTTGTGAAATTATTTTTGTATTTTCTGAATATTTTGTATAATGAAATAGTTACAATATTTATAGGAAAGTTTATGGCTAGAAAAGGAAAAAACATCTTATAATTATGGCTAAAATATTACATAATCAAATCTCCTAATAAGAAAAAAAAATATTCTTTTAATTGGCTAATTAATACACAATCAACCAAATCTTCTATGTTTACTTTGGACGTTTTAACACTCCTCAAGTTGGATTGTAAATGTTGATCATATCCAACTTACAAATAAGATTATGAAAAATAGGTCGAAAAAGTTCTTTGGTGAAAATATCATCAATTTGCTCTTCTATTGGAACATAACTCATGTAAATTGTTTGATCTTCAACTTTCTCTTTGAGAAAATGTCTGTCTACCTTCACATGTTTTGTTATGTCATGTTGAATCAGATTCAAGAAAATTATTGATAGCTATCTTATTGTCACAATACAGCTTGACTAGGGGTGTTGCTATAATTTGAAGTTCCATCAAGAGTTTCCTTAATCATAGTGCCGCATAGATTCCTTGTGCAATTGTCCTGAATTTTGCTTTCTCCCTACTTTTGGCTATTACATTTTGCTTCTTACTTTTCTATGTTACCAATTTTTCAAAAACAAAGGTACAATATCTTGTAGTAGACCGTCTGTGCTCTAATGATCCAACCCAATCTGCATCAGTTTAGACCTAAGTTATGGTTTCATTCTTCTTGAAATATAATCCTGCGCCAGATGACCTTTTAAGGTATTTGAGTATTCTGTAAATTGCTTCAAGATGAGTTTTCTTTAGAGTATGCATGTGTTGACTAACTACACTGACTGCAAATACTATGTCAGGTTGAGTGTGAGATAAGTATATCAAGTTTTCCACCATTCTTTCATATCTTTCTCTGGTCATTATTCTTTGATATCTTTCTCTGGTCATTGTTTCACCCAAGTCTTCAAATTTCTTCTAGCCTCAATTGGTGTGTCGCTTGGTTTGTAGCCAAGCATGCTTGTTTAAGTGAGAAAATTTAAGTACATATTTACATTGAGGAACATTGATTCTTTTTTTTGATCTTGTAACTTCCATTCCTAAGAAGTATCTTATTTGTCTTAGGTCTTTTACTTCAAATTTTGGCTTTTCTTTAATTCTTTGATTTCTTCTAAGTTGTCACCAGTCAATATTATATCATCAGCATATACTATCATAATTGTTCTCTTCCCATTTTCAGTTTGTTTAAAGAACAAGTTATGGTCTGATTGTTATTGTTGGTATTCTTGCTTCCTCATTACCTTGGCAAACCTATCGAACCATGCTCTAGATGATTGTTTGAGTCCATATAATGACTTTTGTTAATTTACACTGTATTTCTCCTTCTTTGCTAAATCTAGGTGGTATGGTCATACAATGACTTTTGTTAATTTAAACACTGTATTTCTCCTTCTTTGCTAAATCTAGGTGGTATGGTCATATAGACTTCTTCTAATACCCCATTGAAAAATGTATTTTTAATGTCAAATTGTTGAAAAGGCCAATCTAGGGTGGTTATTAATGATAGAAACACTCTTACAGTGTTTAATTTTTCCATAGGTGCAAGCGTCTTTGTATAATCAATGCTATAAGGTTGTGTAAATCTCTTTGCAGCCACATGTGTTTTGTATCGTTCTATTGTCCCATTAGCTTTATACATTGTAAATATCCATTTACAATCAAATAAGATCTTTCTTTTTGGTAGGTCTGTTACATCCTAAGTTTCATTTTTTTGAGTGCTGTTATTTCTTCCATAATAGTTTCTCCCTATTCTGGAATTTTCATGGCTTGATTTTTTTGAAATTTTTATTCTATCAAGATTAGAGGTAAAAGTATGGAAACCAATAGATAATTTTTTATGAAACAAATTTAGAGATAGGATGAAGTGTATATGATCGAGTTTATTTTCTTAATGCTATGGGCAAATCAAAATTACCTGTGTTTGGAATAGACTGTTGGATGTTTGAATCTATCATCGTTTCAAACGTTCTTGATGCATCAAGTGTGGAGGTATCTATGTTCTTTAATTTTGACCTACGTGAGTAAAATAATCACAAGTTTTTCCATATCTCGTTCTATGTTCAAGTTTTTTTTATAGATGAGAAAACAGGACGGGGTGGAGTAGTATGTTCATGACTTGGATTGTTTGGATTAGGTTCACTATTTAATTTATCAGGAGACTCAAATTTAAGTCTAAGTGTTGTTCAAAGGAACTATCTTCACTCACATTCTCCCCCTAAAGAGAGGTTATTTGATTATAAGGGATATTTTCAAAGAAAGTGATATTCTGGCTAACAATGACCCTTTTTGTGGAGGGTTCATAACACTTGTATCCTTTTTGAGTAGGTGAATGCCCAATGAAAACACATTTACTCGCTTTGGGATCCAACTTGAATCTATTGTGTGAGTGAAGGTGAGCAAAGGTAGTACACCAAATACTCTGAGGGAAGGATCAGATGGATGGTGTAATATTGGAAAGAAATTTTGGAATTTTTGAAATAGAGTTCAAAAGAGAATACGGCTCGACATTCATTAATTAGGTAAGTAGCAATTAAAACGACGTCTCTCCATAAAGTTTTGTATATGTTTGTGGTAAATATTAAGGTTCGGTTAACTTTAAAGAGGTGTTGATTTTTTCGTTTAGCTATCCTAATTTGTTGGGAAGTGTGAATACAATAATTTTGATGGACTATCCAATGTTTTTAGAGAAAGTGCTCGGGATATGGTTGAAGTATTCAGTGCCATTATCCATTCTCAGGATTTGAATTAGTGTTTGAAATTGGATTTGGATCATATGGTGAAAGTTAGTGAAAGCATCACATACCTTAAATTTTTTTGTCACTAAATGCACTCAATATACTCAAATATGATCATTAATAAATGTTACAAATCATTTAGAGTAGGTACGAGTAAGGGAACAAAAAGGTCTCCATACATCGCTATGAATTAAGCTGAAAGGCTTGGATGGTCTGTCTTGAGTATTAGGGAAAGAATTATGTTGATGTTTTGTAAGTTCACAACTTTAACAATGAAAATTGATTATTTTATTTGAAAATATAGACAAAAATAAATGTTTTAAATATTGAAAATTAGGATGTCTTATTCTGCAGTGCCATAACAGAAATTCATCATTCATAGAAGTAGATATGGAACTACAAATTGTGGTTTGATTATTTTCACTCACATGTCTTGTTAAAATAGTATAGTTCTTCACACTCTTCAACACTACTAATCGTCTTTCTCGATGATAGATTCTAAAATACACAAGATGTGAAGAACTTAGCAGAGCAATTTGAATTTTTTATGAGATGATTGATTGATGTTAAATTGCAAGACAAGTTTGGGGACATAAAAGACAAGGTTTAAGTAATAAAGTTGGAAATTTGGATGCTCTCTTTTTATATAACGATTGAAAGAGATCCATCTACAACTCTAACTTTAGGATTATCACTATATAGTGAATAAGATATAAATAAGTGATGAGCATTAGTCATTTGATCAGATGCACTAATATCAATAATCCAAGAAATTTTGGATTGTGTAGTGGGAACTAGGCACTTAAAAATTTACCTTTATAGGTTAGAGAAGCTGATGGAACAATTAAGGATGATTGACTTGAATTGTTCATACTGGAAAACTTTTTGTAAAGTTGATTCAGTTTTGAATTAAATGCTCTCCCTAAGTTTGAGTCATCATGGTATGGTTGGCGATCATTCAAAGTCTAATAACTTTAGGCTCTATTTTTTCTTTGTTTCCAATCTATTGATTTTCTATGAATTTTTCAACACGTATCCTCTGTGTGATCTAGTTTATGACAATGATCTTTTAAAAAAAAAGTTGTGAATTTAGGGTAGATCCTGATTGGGTCCCATGTGAAAAATTGGCTGAGAATTCAAGCCCATATTCGGGTCGATGAAGAACACTAGTTCTATCAGTTTTGGGGCCATATCTGTTACGGGATTTGATTTGTATTATTTTAGGAATGTTTTCCTATATGTCTAGATTGTATATAGTTGATAATTAGGCTGTAAATACTTACCTTGTATAGTATTTTTAGGTGTTGAAAATCAGGCAATCACTATGTAAAACTCTTCTATATAATGGAAGCAAACCGAATGGAAAGGTGATTGAGACCAAATTGACATGGTATCAAAGCCCCTACTCTGCTATTCATTTATGTGGTTTTAATCACTCGGGTGATCGGAAATTTTTTTTTCTTCTTGCTCTTGGTGTGCCGCCACTTTCTGTGGCCATCGATTTCGAAGGTGTTTTTTTTGTTGTTGTGGCTGTCGACGTACTTCTTTGGGACGAAAGGTGTCCCTCGGCTTCCTTTGTGGCCGTCGATCTTCTCTGTGGTGGCGTTCCGTGTTTTTCTGTGGTGATTGAGTGGTGCTCGATCTTCTCTTTCGGTGCTTCCATTTGTGGTGGCTGGGTTGCCGTGGGCACGTCGGTTCTTTCTGTGGTAGACGGGCGGTTCTGTGTTGATTGCGAGGTGATCAGCACGTCGGTTCTCTCCGTGTGAACTCGGCTCTCTGTGTTTTCCGTTTCCCTTGTTGTCGATGTGCTAGTTGGGCAGGTTTTCATTTTTGGTTTCCTTATTGTGTTTCTTGGGCTGCATTAACCGTGGGTCTCTTTTTATTTTATTTTATTTGGGCTTGCTGTTATTTTTTGTTTGGGCTGATTTTCTTGGACTGATTTTGTTATACGTAACTTTCATTATGTCTATAGAAAATAATATTATTCGTTTTATTGGGAAGAATTTTTCAACGTGGGAATTTCAATTTAAAATGTTTTTGAAAGGAAAAGAATTATCAAATCATATTGATAGTTCTATTCGAGTTCCCACTAATGAACAAGAATTTGCTCAATGGGAGGTTAAGGATGCTAAGGTGATCTCTTGGCTATTGGGAACGATTGAGCCCCATCTTGTCACCAATCTTCGATGTTTCACTACGGCTCAAGCTATGTGGGCCTATCTGCAACGCATTTATCATCAAGACCACAGTGCTCGAAAATTCCAATTGGAGTTTGAAATTAGTAATTGCACTCAAGGTAATTTGAGTATTGAGCAGTTTTATTCTGGTTTTATTAATATTTGGAGCGAGTATTCTGCTATTGTTCATGCTAAGGTTCCCACCGTCGCCCTCGCGGCTCTACAAGCTACTCATGCTGAGAGTCAACGCGATCAATTTTTGATGAAGCTTCGCCTTGAATTTGAGATTGTTCGAGCTGGTTTATTAAACCATAATCCGGTTCCTTCCTTGGATATCTGCTTGGGAGATTTATTACGTGAAGAACAACGATTATCCATTCAGATGGGTATGACTTCTGAGAAAGTCTTTTCTGAGGCTGTGAATGTAGCCTATGCAGCACAAGGAAACGGGAGGACCAAGTTGCAGTGTTTTAATTGCAAGGAGATAAGTCACATTGCTCGCAACTGTCCGAAGAAAGTTTGTAACTACTGTAAGAAAGAGGGTCATCTCATAAAAGACTGTAATGTGCGGCCTCAAAATCGCCCATCTCAAGCTTTTCAAGCTGCTGTTCAATCATCGTCTTCTTCGGCGCCTCCCATTGTAAGCTCTGATTCATCTGTTCTCACACTTGCCATGGTTCAACAGATGATTGTATCTGCTTTTACGGCTTTAGGCCTACAAGGTACAGCTTCTACCTCCACTTCTTCTTGGATAATTGATTCTGGTGCTTCTAATCATATGACTGGTAGTACGACGGGTCTTCATGGTGTTCGTAAGTATGGAGGCACGCAAACTATTCAGATTGCTGATGGCAGTACACTTCCTATTATTGCTGTTGGTACTTTGGGTTCTTCATTTCGTAATGTTTTTGTCTCTCCTGGATTATCTACCAATTTGATTTCTGTTGGACAATTGGTAGATAATAACTATGATGTTCATTTCTCTTGTGGTGGTTGTCTTGTGTAGGATCAGGTGTCAGGGACGGTGATCGCAAAGGGGCCTAAAGTGGGTCGTCTATTTCCTTTACAGTTTTCTATTCCTAATGTTATTTCTTTTGCTTGTACGGCTACTGCCAGTAATAATGAAGTATGGCATAAGAAATTGGGTCATCCCAATTCTGTTGTCTTGACTCATCTTTTGAAACATGGTTTTTTGGGTAATAAAGAATTTTTTTCTTCTTCTCCTGTATCTTTTGATTGTGCTACTTGTCGTCTTGGTAAAAGTAAAGCATTACCTTTTCCTGCCCATGGTAGTCGTGCTTTTACTTGCTTTGAGATTGTGCATACTGATGTTTGGGGTGTCAATCCTATTATTTCTCATGGGCAGTATCGTTATTTTGTGACGTTTATCGATGATTATAGTCGATTTACTTGGATCTATTTTCTCCGTTCTAAAGCTGATGTGTTTTCTGTTTTTCAAAAATTTGTTGCGCTTGTCGAGACACAATTCAGTACTTGTATCAAAACCTTACGCTCTGACTCAGGGGGGGAATACATGTCTCATTCCTTTCAGACTTATCTTCAACAAAAAAAGGATCATTTCTCAACGTTCTTGTCCTTATACCCCTCAACAAAATGGAGTCGCTGAGTGTAAGAATCGTCATCTCTTAGATGTTGTTCGTACCTTGTTGATTGATTCTTCTGTACCTTCTAAATTTTGGGTAGAAGCTTTATCTACTGCTGTTTATTTGATCAATCGTTTGCCTACTGCCACTCTAAATTATGATTCTCCCTATCTTCGATTATTTGGCATATCTCCTGAGTATCAATCCTTTCATACTTTTGGGTGTGTTTGTTTTGTTCATCTACCACCTATTGATCGTCACAAGCTTGCTGCCCAGTCTGTCACATGTGCTTTTTATAGGATATAGCCCTACTCAGAAAGGATTTGTTTGTTATGATGCTCATGCAAACAAATTTCGAATCTCTCGGAATGTGATTTTCTTTGAAAATCAATATTTCTTTCAATCTCAGGTTATTTCTGATCCTCTTATTACTCTTCTACCTGCTTTTGATGATGTGTCTTCTTCTATTGAGCGATTTAAACCAGGTATGGTGTACCATAGACGTCCTCCTTCAGCGCCTCTTCTAGACACTGATCCATCATCTGATTCTACGCTTTCGATACCTCGGCGCTCCACCTGAGTTACACATCCACCAGATAGGTATGGTTTTTCTCATACCTCGCTTACTGCCACTCTCGATATTGTTTCTATTCCTCACTCTTATACTCAGGCAGCCACCCAAGCATGTTGGCAGCAGGCCATGCAAGAAGAAATCCAAGCTCTTCAAGACAATCACACTTGAGATCTTGTGACTTGTCCCTCTGATGTCAAACCTATTGGCTGTAAATGGGTATACTCAGTCAAGTTTCGATCTGATGGATCACTAGATCGATATAAGGCCCGTCTCGTGGCCCTTGGGAACCGACAGGAGTATGGTATTGATTATGAAGAGACATTTGCACCTGTTGCTAAAATGACCACTGTACGGACTATCTTGGCACTTGCTGCGTCACAGGGGTGATCTATCCGGCAGATGGACGTGAAGAGTGCTTTTCTACATGGGGATTTGAAGGAAGAAATTTATATGTCTTCACCTCCTGGCATGTTTACTACACCTTCCTTAGAGGTTTGTCGGTTACGCCGATCTTTGTATGGTTTGAAACAAACTCCGCGTGCATGGTTTGATAAATTTCGCTCCACTTTGCTTGCTTTTCACTTTACTCAGAGTCAGTTTGATTCCTTTCTGTTTCTTCGCAAGACTTCTGCAGGAATTGTATTGCTTCTAGTATATGTTGACGATATTGTGATTACTGGCTCTGATACTGAGTTACTTAAGCAATTACAACAGCATCTTAAGGCCTCTTTTCACATGAAAGATCTTGGTCCCTTGCAGTACTTTCTTGGCCTTGAGGTCCAGATTACTCCGACTGGTACATTGTTACATCAGCACAAATACACAGAGGAA
The DNA here is from genome assembly GCA_030763125.1 of Hippophae gyantsensis. Taxonomy (NCBI): domain Eukaryota; kingdom Viridiplantae; phylum Streptophyta; class Magnoliopsida; order Rosales; family Elaeagnaceae; genus Hippophae; species Hippophae gyantsensis. The sequence continues at coordinate 52,434,507 of CM061031.1, read as the reverse complement.
GTAATTTCTTTAGCTGGTTTCCAATTGGGTAATTCTGTTCTTACTCCCTTGGAGGTAAATCTTAAGCTTCGTCAGGAGGAAGTAGAGCTTCTATCAGATCCATCCTTGTATTGGCAACTCGTTGGGAGTTTGAACTACTTGACGATTACCCGTCCTGACATTTCTTTTGCTGTGCAACAGGTCAGTCAATTTATGCAGGCCCCTCGACACCTTCACCTTGTTGCTGTCCGTTGCATTATACGATATCTGAAGGGCACCTCTCCACGCGGGTTGTTCTTTCCTAAGGAATCTTCCTTACAGTTGGTAGGGTATAGTGATGCTGACTGGGCCGGATGTGCAAATACTCGTCGCTCTGTTACTAGATGGTGCATGTTTTTAGACAATGCACTCATTTCGTGGAAGAGTAAGAAGCAAGACAGAGTTTCCAAATCTTCTACAGAGTCTGAATATCGTGCTATGACTTCTGCCTGCTCTGAGATCACATGGCTTTGTGGGTTATTGGGGGAACTTGGTTTTCCTCAACTTCATTTCACTCCTCTTCATGCTAACAATACCAGTGCCTTTCAGATTGTTGCTAATCCTGTCTTCCATGAGCGTACGAAACATATCGAAGTCGATTGTCATTCCATACGTGAATCTTTTGACAGACATGTGATTACACTTCCTCACATTTCCACCGAACATCAAACTGCAGACATCTTCACTAAAGCTCTTTCTCGGCACTGGCATCAATTCTTAGTTGACAAATTGATGCTTCTTGATCTACCAGCATCAATTTGAGGGGGGATGTTACGGGATTTGATTTGTCTTATTTTAGGAATGTTTTCCTATATGTCTAGATTGTATATAGCTGATAATTAGGCTGTAAATACTTACCTTGTATAGTATTTTTAACCCATGTCTAGGCCCATTTGAACTTTTAAAGCCAGGCCCAACAATTCTACTATTACTCTCAGGCCCGCATTAGTCTCTACAAACCCTATTCTTCATCTTCAATCTTGTGAAAGTTAAGGCTAAGGGTTTGTGAGAGTTGTTATCGGTGTTGCTATTCCCTGCGCCACAGGGAGTCTTAATCAACAATATTCATAGTTGGTTTTTTTCTTTTCTCACTTCGACAAACACCTCACGAAAATTAGGCAGGGGGATTCGACTGAGCACCCTACTTCTTACATCATCTAGGTCATAGTTTAAACTGGCAAGAAATTCAAATACTCTTTCTTTTATCACCTTTTCTGGTACCTAATAGAATCATTAACACATTCTCAGCTCTGCTCTGAACTTATATTAAGTTCTTGCTAGAGATTAAGAATCTCCATATAATAAATGGTAACCTCTTTTTCTCCCTATTTGATTCCCCATATATGAGTTTTTAATTTGAGTATTTGTGAGGAATTCTCACCATTAGAATAAGTTACATTAACAGCATCCTACATATCTTTTACCATTGGGAGGAAAATAAATGTTTTTCCGATCATGGGTATCATAAAATTGATGAATCATGTAGTCATTATAGAGTTTTCAGAAGTCCACCGTTGCATTGCCCCGATATTGGTTGAGTCGGGTTTGGTATTTTCCCCCATCAGGTATCCTATTTTATTTTTTTCATTGATAATGAGCTTAATCGATTGAGCCCATTGTTGATAATTTTTCTTATAAAATTTTTGAACTGAAAATTGAAGTGAGGAGTTATCCAACCAACTAGAATTCATGGTAGATATGGATTCTCTTTCAGAATCTGAATTCTCTAATTCCTGATTCAAGTTGGAATCAGTCATACCTTGGTTTTATTGGAACCAAGCTTTGTTACCATATGAAAAATTGTCTGTGAAATTATTTTTGTATTTTCTGATTACTTTTGTACAATGAAATAGTTACATTATTTATAGGAAAGTCTGGCAAGAAAAGGAAAAAAAAACATCTCTTAATTATAACTAAAATATTACATAATCAAATCTTCTAATTATAAATAAAATATTCTCCTAATCTGCTATTAACACACAATCAACCAAATCTTTTGTATTTACCTTTGATATTTCAACACCATATTCACCTGAAGTTTCTTTGAAGTTCTTTTTCTTCACTTATAATAGTTTTAATGTGTATAAATGTCAGGAAGACTTCTATGCTGTTGTGGACTGGGCATACAAGATTGATCCTTTACGCTGCATATCAATGCATGGTACTACAGAGCGCTATCTTTCCAGCCAAAAAGCTGATGCAGCAGGATTTGTCCGTCTTTTGCTTGGTGACCTGGAGTCAAGAATTTCTATGCAGTTCAGCCGGGTGAGTTTTAGCTTTCGGTCAAGGTAACTCATTAGCAATTTCACGTTAGGAAGCTTATGATCATAATTTATCATATATTGTGTCACAGTTTGTTGAAGAAGCTTGTCACCAAATTGAAAGGCATGAGCGCAATGTTCGTCAGATGGGTGTCTTATCATATATTCCAAGGTAAACTGCTAGGTTTCTATTTATGAATTACTTTCTATTTGTATTTAAGGAAAACCCCTTATCAAATATGCTAATAGAAGAGTCTCGTTATTCCTTTGCTCTTATTTATGTATTTATATGATGCATTTTTTTTTAGTTTGGTAATAGCTTTAGTTTTCTTTTTGTGGGAAATGAATAGTATTGTATTGGCAAGACTGTTGGCAATATTTCACCTGAAGGGAACTGAAACTACGTTCCATATTAGCCTATTAGGAATACTGGCACCAGAAGGATGTTATTCTGTTAAGTGAACCAAATATGGTATCTACTCCAGGTCTAGGGGCAGTTATGAAGGCAATATTTGTATGATTCTGGTCATTAATGTCATAAAGATAAAGGGGATGTGGATGAATAATGAATCTCCAGAACAATAGATTTGAACACCGGAAAAAGAGGATGGCCATATTGAATACAGGCTATGGCCTATTATCCTATATACTGAGATCTAGATTTAGGCAGTTTTCAACATTGTGTACACCCTTGTGATTTTTTGTGATATCTACATTTAAAGTATTGCCCTTATTTATTTGGTTGTCTTTTTTTTTGTCCCTCTATGATTTTTCCAGATCTACAACATATTTTTTCTTTTTTTCTTTCTTTCTTTCTTTCTTTTCCCCTCCTTCACTTTCTTCTATGCCACTTTTAAGATTTATTGGATTATCTTGTATCTAATATCTTTAAATCATCATGGAAATGATCAAAAGAACAAGTAACTTGATGAAGGTTTAACTTTTGTCTTCATCTCTGAGATTGGAGTTTTGACTCATCTTGTATGGATCTAAAGCATGGATCATTTGGTGGCTGAGTTTAAATGACATTTGATAATAGGTATGAAATGTAGAAGATTATTGGGCAAGGTTGATTATTATGTGCATGGAAGATGATGATGTTTAAAGTGATAGTGAATTATGGATTACTGTATTTTTTTTAAATCAACGACCAATATTTACTTTTGTTTCCTGTGAGTTGTTTTTGTCATGTATGATTGTTTTTGATGTTCTAGATTATATTTTCTGCAGTTAGAAGGTTACCATCCTATAAGGAATATCTTGTCACGTATGTCTTGATCCTGTCCCTTACATTATTACTTTTGCATAGATTTGCAACTCTGGCTACTAGGATGGAGCAGTACATCCAGGGACAATCTAGGGATTTGGTTGATCAAGCCTACACCAAATTTGTAAGCTTTTTCTTACCATCCATGTAATCTTGTTATGCTTCAATGGGTTGTATTGTATGTCAAGCAACCTGATATGGTCACATGATCAGCATTCAGCAGTATATTATTTTACAGAGAGAACAACTAGTTCTCCTTGATCTATATATTAAGGAAAAATATATATTGGTAGAAGCATGTTTTGGGAAATTTAAAGAGGGACAAAAACCAAAAACCTAGAAATATGCTGTTGCTTGGGTCGTATATTCCAACCTGGATCTCATGCGTGGGTTTTATAGGTGTGTGCTTCATCTAGAATAATTCTGGAAAATATGATTGTTGTCTCGATAATTCTCTTTTCTTCAAAGGCCAGTGGGACTAAAGGAAAAGCAAAAGTGATATATACTACACATCTGATTAATCCAATGTAATGCACTATACGTGAAGTTAACATAAAGAGTGAAGGGTCGCAGTTATCCTCTCAATTAAGGTCAAAGGGACATTTAGTCCTTCAGCATAAAAAAGGATTTCTTTAGTCTAATTGTTTTTGAAAAAGGAGCTAAATAAAGACAAATTACATTATTTAAATTATTTCTAGGAAATTCCAAAAAATAACACCTCTAAAACTTGTAACAATAATTATTACCCTAATAATATTGAACATGGACCAATTGGACGGTGTTGAATATTGAATTAGTCTAAAATTTGAATGGAGTTCAATTGGATGTTACTTAATGTGAAATGATGTAACAAATTTTTTTTAATAGTGAAAATATATGAGTTGGTCACAAGGGGTGTTATTTTTGTGGTTACAAGTTTTAAGAGAATTATTTTGGTTGTTTTTCTAAAATTTTTGTATCAAAATATTATTTTTTCATTCATGTAATTATACATGAAATTATTTATGAAAATTTTTCTTTTTAATAGATTGATGGTTGTCAATTTTTATTTAATATTTTGATAATTTTTTTTATAATTTTTTTAAAATTAAAATATATATTATAATATTTTTCTATGGATATTTTATTTTTTATTTTCGCCTAAATGATTTCATATTGATTGCCACTTTTATTCTTGTTAAAATTCGCATTTTAACCACGTTTTAATCATGTAACGGAAAAAATAATATTGTAATAGAAAAATATTAAACACTAATGGTTTAAACTAGAGTACTGTGGCTTTCACCCTATTGTAAATTCCATGAACTAAAAAGATTGCTATTGTTTTCACTGATAAAACTGTACATGGATTATTATTGTACTTGACCATATTTAACAGGTCAGCATAATGTTCGTGACCTTGGAGAAGGTTGCACAAACAGATCCAAAATATGCTGACATTTTTTTATTAGAAAACTATGGGGCATTTCAGAATAGGTACTTTTCTTTCCTTTCTTTTACTTTTACTTTTACTTTTCTTGTTATTTTTTTTTTTTTTATACTTTGCTGATCAGAAACAGCTAAATAAATGCAGTTTGTATGACCTCGCCAATGTTGTGCCTACCCTAGCCAAGTTCTATCACCAGGCAAGCGAATCCTATGAACAAGCATGCACCCGTCATATCAACATGATTATTTATTGTGTAAGTAAACCATGCTCTTCTCATTTTGGGCTATTATATTTTGACAAACTATTAAGAAGAATAACTGACTGAGACACTGAAATGGTTATTCAATTCTGTGGCTGTTGTTGAATGAGCAATCTTTTGTTAAACCTATTTAAGTTTTATTTTGAATACTAAATGCCCTCCTTGGAATTGTTTCTTGCAGCAATTTGAAAGACTTTTCCAGTTTGCTCGAAGAATAGAAGATCTAATGTACACAATAACCCCAGAAGAGGTTACTGTGCTTGTATTTTATCTTCATATTTTTGTTTACTAGTAGGTTAACAACTTTTATGCCATGTTCTATAGCACCTTCCAAAAATTGTGTTCTGATGTTAATTAACTTTTGTTAACGCCATAATGGTTGTCTGGTTTTTAAAGTGTGGTATTGATGTGTAGAATAAACTGATAAGGATTACTGCTAGTCGGGTTCCCATCCAATTTGTACTCTGGAGTTCATGGCTTAAGTGATATATTTTGCAAATTTCAGATTCCTTTCCAACTTGGGTTGTCTAAAGCGGACCTTCGGAAGATGTTAAAATCCAGTTTATCTGGGGTAAGTTATTCTTAATTGTGAGTCTTGTTATTGGTTTCAGAAGTCAGGTGATGATGTATTGGCTCTTCTGTAATAGGTGGACAAGTCCATCAGTGCAATGTATAAGAAGTTGCAGAAGAACTTGACATCAGAGGTGCTTTTGCCTTCTTTATGGGACAAGTGCAAGGTGTGTATTGTATTCTCTCTCCATAAATGGATATAAGGCATAATTTTGGTGGTTTAGCAAATGGATGTTTAAAAAAGAGATTTTTATTCATATAATATATATACATATTACCATATTGTCTTGCAATGAGGCTCGCTTTAGTAAGCTTCATCTATCCAATGAATTGAGGCTTAGCAAACCATTTGAGGTTTGTGTCTTTTTCTGTTGAAGCTTATTCAATTAGGTGGTGTGCAATGATGCTATTGAGGTCAAAGTATCTCTATTTTTATGATTGTCTTCTCATTGGTGGGTTGAAATCCATGGTTACCTAATACCCAACGCATAATAGGCTAAAAACAAGTTTTTAGAGGTAAAACATTGAGTCTTGACATTAAATAGCATGTGTAAATTCTACATAATTAAATTAGTCATAAAATAATGTCAATTAAACATAATATGTACATATATTATACGTACAAACTGTATATAATATACCTTTATTTTTTTGTATGTAATGTTCATTCATTTATGTATAGAGTGTATATAAACTAGATATGTACATATGTATCCGTTACGTACAAACTAACATGTTATTTTGGGTTCAATTGGATTACACCGTCTTTTAAAAACCTTGATTGCTATTGAACTTAAATTGTTTGCTTTTCTACTAGTTACATGGCATGTGTCTTTTACCTACATATGTGTGTGTGTTTTTTTTAAAAACATTAGTGCAAACTTAGAAGCTTCATTTCTGGTTGGAATAACTTAGGAGCACCAATTATTGCTGTATAACTGAAGAAAGTTATTTCCAATTTTGACAGAAGGAGTTTCTTGATAAGTATGATAGTTTTGCTCAACTTGTTGCCAAAATATACCCCACAGAGAGCATCCCAGCCGTAGCAGAAATTAGAGATCTTTTGGCTTCCATGTAAAGAATGTTTCGTTTGCAGTGTAGATGGTTCCCCTTTTTGCAAGGATGTGTATTGCCTGCATTTTGTTTTCTAACTGTTCCGCCCCCAATTCATTAGATAGATGGCCACTAGATGAGCCCAACTCATGTACTATAATCCGTCTCGTTATATATATTTCTTATACTGTTGTTTCTTTCTTTTTGTGTTTTTCGTTGTATAACTATCAAATTATAGGAAGTTAAGCCAAAATGGATAGGTATAAAGTATAAGCAGTCAGTACATACAATGGTTACTTATACACTTCTTTTTTAAACAAACCAGAATGCTAGTCAGGAATCATGAAGTGTATATTTAACTTTTTTGCGATGTACTTTGCAATACTTTGTAAAATGTTAGATTATATATATATATACTAAATCACATTTAAAATAATTTTTAACAAAAATATCATTTATATTTTAAAGTAATTACATATATTGCACCATAAGTTTTATTTTAATTTTTTGAAGTAATTTAATCTAACCTTAAATAAAGACCTATAAAATATTAGAGTACTTTCTTACTCGGTATCTAATTTTTTTCCCGTAACTTATTTGAAAAAATAAAATTGCACGTGTTATACACAACTTTAATTAATAATATTTATCATAGTTATTTCTTTTATATAAATGAATTTATTTATACAATTAATTAATTTTTTAATTTTGAATATGTAATTGAAATAATGAACTTTATAAAGTGAAAAAAATGTTTTATCAGGGAGGAATTTTTTAAAATAAATAATAAAAATAGTATCTTAAAACATAACAATTAATATATACAAAAAGGAATCAAGGAATACGAGAAGAAGAGACTCGAGTGAGATGGTGTGAACTAAAGGGTGATAAAGGAGGGTATAAATAGTATTTAGTCAATTATTATAATGTTTTAATGAAGCTATAAGATTTATATGAATATTGATGATATTTGTGAATAAAATATACGAAAGTAATTTTAGTGTCTATGTATGTAAACTATCGAGTTTCAACAATCACAATTCAAGTATAACTATGATTTATGCATGTTAGATTTCATATTAGACACATAAGAATATTTTAAGATTAAGATACTCGATCAATCGAGATATCTTTAGATTGATCGAGCTATGTAGATTGATCGAGAATTGATTTACTCATTTTGAATTTTTTTATATTTTTCTTCTTCTTAGCTCTAAAAATTGATAAAAATTATGTTAATTATGACTCATTAGAATTTATGGGAAAATTAGGGGTTAAATTAAGCTATGGTGGAAGGAGCGTGCCATGTGGCATGGAGAAAGGCGAAATCAATCAGTGCGCAACATATGGCATGGGTGATTGGTCTCATTCAAACCACACTAACTTAACCACATGTGGTGATCTATGATCCGGGATTATGGCTTGCTTAGTGCATGGGTGGAAGGAATGGATGAATCATGTGATGATGCGTGGCAATAACGTTGACCAAGCGGCAAAAATCGGAAAGAATGTTGTGTTGACATGTGGCACGATACTACATCACACTACACATGTGGTGATATGCAATTGGACCTCTCTACTTATGTGTGGTCCACGTGGCTTGCTATGTCAGTTCCATTGCTTATGTGGCATCCACATGACAGCTTCTGATTGATTATGCATTAAAAATTTATAAAAAAATCCATAAAAATTCCAAAAAATTATAATTTCACTTTTTCACTAGAAAGTTCAGATTTTAATATTTTGATCCCAAAAATACTACTTATTGAATAAAACGAGTAAATATTAAGTAAAAAATTGCATTGGTGACTTACTTTCATAGAGTCATCATTCACAACTTAGGCCACAACAATGACTTAAGAGCAAAATCATCGATCGACTAGTCCACCTAACTATCTACTATGAAAATATATTAGATTTTTAAGTTAGGACTCAAACTACCCTCAAAGGTAATGCCCCTAAGTAAACTACTTCCAAACCTCCACTTTCTTTTACATTCTCTACAAGTAAGGTGTTAAGATATGGACCAACATTTTGAAAAACTCAAGTCATAAGATTTATCAAACCCATTTAACTGGCACTTGAAATGTTGGCACAAAAACACAAGTGCAATGTGTGTTTTAGAATGGATTAAAAAATGAATAACCCTAGCTAGATGATTTAACAGAATGACAGATAAATCAAAATCACAATAAATACTAGAACAAATGATTAAGCACAATTATACAAATATAGTAGGCATGCTAATCAATCAAACACAACAACAAAATGTTTGATAGATTAACTAATAAAAAAGCCTAGTAGACTAAATGCAAAACAAATTGAGAGAGAAAGAGCATAAGTTGTAAAAGTTAATTCAATTATGGCTGGAAAACTTTATGCTTAAGGAAAAATGATCCTATGAAACCATTTTCATTTGAATATTTATTAGTTTATGTTAGTATTGACAATATTCATGAAACAAAACATAAAATTGTAATCTTAGTTTCTAGGTATGTCTTAGAAGAATATTTTCAAGCTGAAGAAACTATCGAGCCTCAACGATCACATATCAAGGATATTTCTGTTCCCATAGACGTTAGATTGCATATTAGACATAATAAGAACAATGTAAAAAAGGCTACTCGATAGTTCGAGTAGTGACTGGATCGATTGAGCAATATAACCTAATTAAATTAGTTTTAAAACATGACTAGATCGATCAAGAGATTTACTTGATTGATCAAGGAATAAATCGATCGAGTTAAATCACTAAATCAATATGCTTCTTGAATAATTAATTTAATGTTAACTGGATCGATCAAGACTGCATTCGATCGATCGAGCGATCAGTTATTTGATTTTAAAGCAAATTTTTTTACTATTTGGATTGGCCTTTTCTTGTATTTTCCATATTTCTTGAAAATGTTTTAATTCATTTTATGGATAATATAGTAATTCTATTTTAACCTTAAACCTAAGCACACATTTGAAATTAACAACACAAGAGCTATATGCTTATTCTCTTCATCTTTTATTCTATCTTGTTTTTCTAAAAGTTTTCAAGTAGGCTTTTTTATTAAGTTAATTTGTCAAACATTTATAATTGTAATTGATGGATTAACAACCCTACAATAATAATTGTGTTATTGTACTTTTAGTTGATTGTTTTAGAGTTTCTAGTTATTTTTTATTTATTTGATATATTGTCTAAATCAATTAGGAAGGGTTGTTCATTATTGAATTTATTCTAGGACATACACTTGCACTTGTGCTTATGTGCTAACTTTTTTAGGATCAACGGTGCAGGTTTGATTAACTCGTGGGACTCAAGTTTATTGAAATGTTGATACGAATTCAAATGCCTATCTTATAAAGACTATGATAAAAGCAGCAGCCTATAAGTAGGTTACTTGGGGGCATTATCTAGATGAGTAGTTTGAATTCTAGCTTTGTAGCTGGATACTTATTTTTCATAGTGGATAGTTAGGTGGTTTGGTGGACTGATAGTTTTCCTCTTAGGTCATTGGTATGGCCTAGGTTGTTTCCACCTAAAAATATCTTGTTTTAATTTTTATATTTCGGCATTACTTTACGTATACTTGATTGGTTGTTTGGCCACTTCTGAAATTTTAATTTACTATACTTTCACTAGTTAATGAATTAGATTCATATCTAAAAGAACTTTCATTTGGTATCAGAGCCTTCACTAGATACACTTAGTGTGACAAGGACCTTGTTATGGAACATTTAAGAGAGGGTTTGTCTATAACCCATGTACCCTACTTTGATGGGTCTAATTACCCATATTGGAAGGCTAGTATAAGAGCCTTTTTTGGGTCTATAGATGAAAGTGTTTAGAACTATGTACTTTATGGTTAGGAACCACCTACTGTTACCAAAGATAATCTAGTCACTCTTAAGCCTAGAAATTAATGGACCAATCAAGATAAAATTGGTAGTAATTGGAGTCAAAAGGTATTAATACTATTTTTAATGTTGATCTACTCATGAGTTTCATCGTATTTCTCATTTTGAAATTGCTTAGTATGATTGGGATATTTTAGAGATTGCCCATAAGGGAACCACACAAGTTAAACGAACTAGAATTTGCATGCTTGGTAGTCAATTTGAAAATCTTAGGATGAAAGAAGATGAAACTTTCTCTAATTTTATATTAGATTATGTGATATTACTAACACTTTTGTCAATCTTAGAGAGAAAAGTGATGAATTTAGGATAGTTTGAAAGGTTCTCTGCTCATTCCCAGATCGTTTCCATACAAAGCTCATTACCATACGATTTAATTGACATGAGATTGTGATTAGGTTAATTACTATATGATTTGTAATTTACTAGAGATAGTAATATATGCTAGATTAGATTCAATTAATAATGTAATTAATTGGTAATTATATTGGGGGATTTTAGTAATTCACATGTTTAGAAAATTGGGGGATTAATTAATCTTAAATATTTTATCATATATCTTCTTAAATAATTAAGTTAATTATGCTTATTTATATAGGTTATTAAAGATATAAATTGATATTTATTTATTATTATTTTTTAATATAAATATCATCTTTGGTAGGGTTAGATATTTTTTGTCAATTAAAAAAATTAATTAACCCCTATGGGTGAGATCGATAATTAATTTGGTTAATTAAATTAATTTTTTTTCTAAGATATTAAAAATGAACCATTTAAATGCCACCTTTGGTAGGTTAGACATTTTAAACATTATTAAAGGTGTCCAAATTAAACCTAAGAATTTAATTATCCGAGTAGTAACTTTCAAGTTTTAAAACCATTATAGAAAATATGTTATCAATACATTTTTGAATAATAGTTCTTATAAAAACTTTTGATATAGAGCTTCACTCTAACTACTGGACGATTGTACCAACAAATGAAAGAGCACTACTCTACATCAGATCCGATAATTAAACCTTATAATCTAATTTTTAGATTTAAGTTTGTAATAAAAATAATATTTCTCTCTAACATCCTCAATATAAAATCTTGAAGAAAAATAAAATCAATTTATTTTATAGAGATGTTTTACTTATTTAATATTTCTCAAGCATAACGTTATTATTATATCATATTTACAAACAGCTAGCCATGTTAAATTTAATCATAGAAAAATTAAACATAACATATAAGAATAAAACATAAAAAAATAATTGTAAAGAATTTATTTTAAAATTATACCTGCAAAGAATCTTTACATAACTTTGATGCTAATTTCATTTCTAGAAAACCTCCAAACGGATTTGCATTTTTGTTTATTGAATCAAAAAATAGAAATCTACAAAAGCATAACTAGTTCTTATTAAAAAGAGAAGAACTTTAAAACTAAAAAAACTATGAAAGCTTTCTACAGAGAGAAAGCTAGAGAGAGAGAGAAAATGTGTGATTTTTGGGATGATCTTTACAATGGAGGAGAGTGTCCTTTTATAGGTGAGGAAAAGGCTAAAAAAGTGAAAAAAATATATTTTGAAAATGGGTGTTGGACGTGTTTCGAACAAGCTGGCACACGTGTGGGCAAAGGTGTGCACGAGATGGGCGTTGGCACAAGCGAGTATGCGTGGGACTTGGCAGATGCACTTGGACAGGGGCGTGGATCTCGGCGTGACATGCACACTATTATGCACGGGAGTCAGTGGATATGTGCGGCTTATAACAGATTAGGGCATTTTTGATCCTTTTGACCCATTTTGTCCAATTTTTCCATGTTTTGACTTTTCGTCATTTTTTTCTCAACATATTTGTGATGTATTGCCTCGTTATTTTTGTTCGAGTCTTTAAATTATTTTCCAACTAAAATACCTGAAAAACAATAAAAATATTCATGATTTCAAAAAAAACAAATTTATATAAAAATATGATAAAATCATACAAATATAAATCTATTTAATCAACTAAAATATATTAAATCATGGTATTTTCAGTGCTTTTTGAACACTCATTAAGAGTCTATGAGGAAAATATTTTGCCCTTAGATCTCAAAATTGATCGTACTTTGAGATCAATAAGAAAATATCTAGTTGCCACTTAAGAGGAAGAAATTTCTAATCTATTAGAAATAAACAATAATAAGCTAAATTTGAACAACTAGATATCTTTAATGAATGATAGGGATATAGCTATGAATGAATATTTATTACTTATGTTGGAAGGGATGAATTCAAGTATTATAAGGCCAAACATTCAAGCTAATCAACTTGAACTAAAACCAATGATGTTTCAAATGTTATAAGCAGTTGGAAAATTCAGCGGATTACCAACAGAGGATCCTTATTTACATCTGAGATTGTTTATTGAAGTTGGAGATTCATTCAAATTCAATTGTGTGATCGATGAGGCATTTGGGCTTAGATTGTTCCCTTACTCTTTGCGAGATTGTGCTTGAGCTTGGCTAAATTCTCTACCATATGATTTCATTACAACTTGGAATTATTTGGCAAAAAAATTCTTTATGAAATATTTCCCACCAATAAAGAATACCAAGCTTAGGAATGACATTACCTCCTACCAACAATATAAAAGGGAATATTTATATAAAGCATGTGAAAATATTAGAATTGCTAAGGAAATGTCCTCACCATGGTATTCCTCATCGAATACAAATAGAGACTTTCTAAAATGGTCTTAATGCTCAAATAAGAACCATTGTTGATGCATCCACTAATGGAGCTTTGCTAGCCAAATCTTTCAATCAGGCTTTTGATTTACTTCAAAAAATTTCTAACAATAATTATCAATAGCCAATGGATAAGGTGGTAGCCAAAATAAGATAGCCGAAGTGCATGAGATAAATGATATCATGACACTTACAGCTCAAGTATCATCTTTAGTGAATCTTTTGAAGGCTTAAAACTCACCAACTAGTATAAACCAGATCCAAGATTCAAGGGTGTCCAATGTATTTTGTGGTGGAGCTCATTTGTTTAATAATTGTCCAAATAATCTTGAATCAACATTCTATGTGGGTAATGTGAACCAAAACTTGATCCATACTCAAACACATATAACCCAATATGCAGACAACATCTAAATTTTGCTTGGAGTAAGAAGAATAATCAAGGTGGTAATCAATTAAACCATCAATTCATCACCTAGTTTTCAACAACTACAACAATCACATGCCCAAGAGAAGAAGCCACAAATGCTTTTATGCGGATGATGAAATACTTTATCCAATCAGTAAATACAAAAATGTCCACTCAAGAGGCTTTAATTTGAAATTTAGAGACCCAAATGGGGAAACTTGTCCATGCCATAAGTAAAAGGTCTCAAGATAACCTTCCACGTGACACAATTATAAGCCCAAGAAGAGAAGGTAAGGAGCATTGCAATGCCATAAACTTGAGAAGTGTAAAACTTTATAGGAACATGAGACTCAAAAGAATGAAAAGGAATATAAGACTCGTAAGTATGATGAGGAACATGAAGCTAAAAATGATGAGAAGGAACAAGTGGATAAACATAGCACTGGAAAGGATATAATTTAGCCAAAAAGAGAAACCTCTACAAACCAACTATTCCTTTTCCTCAAAGACTATAAAAGTAAAAGTTAGACACATAGTTTTCAAAATTTCAAGATGTATTCAAGAAGCTGCACATAAATATACCATTTATAAATAAATTTGAACAAATTCCCTCTTATGCCAAATTTCTAAAGCCATCCTATGTAAGAAAAGAGGCTTGCATATAATGAAATAATAACCTCGAAAGAAGGTTATAGTGCCATCCTTGCTAGAAAACTACCCCAAAATTGAGATCTGGGTAGCTTCAACATTGCTTGCATAATTGGAAACATAAACTGTGAGAAGGCACTATATGACTTAGGTTGAAGCATTAACCTTATGCCATTATCGTTCTTTAAGAGGTTGGGGGTTGGAAAAGCCAATACCACTTTAGTAACATTACAAATGGTAGATAGATCAATTAAGCGACCTAGGGTGTGGTAGATGATGTGCTATTAAAAGTAGACAAATTCATATTTATGGTGGATTTCATTGTATGAGACATAGAAGAGGATCATAATATTCCTATAATACTTGGTTATCCATTATTAGCAACCATAAGAGCACTCATTGATGTACAAAAAGGTGAGCTTACAATGAGAGTGTAAGATGAACAAGTGACATTCAAAGTTTTTAAAGCATCTGAAACGCCTGATATTAATAATGCTAATGAATGCTTTAGAATATATGTTACTGATTATGATGATGACTTAAAAGAATTTGATGGGTTGGCCACACTTAAGACTATTACACATGTTGTTGTGAACAATGTAGTAAACTCACCAAGAAATAAGCCAATCTATTCTAATTTTGAAAGTATGGAATCTATGATTGATATTATTAATTGTGTGAACTATTTAGAGGCTACCCCTCCTATATGTATACCTAATATTATTGTGGAGAGTTTTGAGATAGGATCTAAGCTAAAACCATATATTTAAGGGCCACCAAGTTTAGACTTCACACCTTTACCCTACCATCCCTAATCAAGTGGAAAAACAAAAGAGTCTAATAGAGTGGTGAAAAAGATGCTGTAAATACAAAAGTTAGATGAGCTACGGTGGAGTTATTTTAAGAATGCCCAAAAGTACAAAAAGAAAACAAAAATATGGCATGATAAGAGAAATGATCACTATGTTTTTAAACTAGAACATAAAGTATTATTAAACAATTCAAGACTCAAATTGTTTTAGGGAAAACTCAATAGTAATTGGACATGGAGGGATATACCATAGGACCTGATATGACCATCTAGTTAAGGACATTAAGCATGATGCTGGTTGGGAGGCAACCCAATTTTGATTTTACTTATATTTTTATTATTTTTATTTTGTAGGTGAATAAATGTGGAGATCAATGGTGCAATAAGATCGAGCAGTTTCAACGACATATGTGGTGTTTAAGGGAGTTTTCTTTCCTTTTATGTTTTCATATTTATATGTGTACATTGAGGACAATGTGAAATTTAAGTTTGGGGAGGGAACTTCATTCTCCTCTTTAGTATTTAGTACATATTTTCAATATTTAAGAATTATTTTATATTTTTAGGATGTTTTTAATCATGATTTAGGTAGAAATTGATAAATACATGGAAACTAAATGCATGAATGCTTTATATGAAAGATATGAACCCAATGATATATTGGTTGTCATGATTAGGATAAGGAATGTAACATGCTCTTTAAGATACTTACTTTAATTATGTGATATGCTTATGCACATGTTCATGATTGATTTTGGTGTTCTTACTAAAAGAAAATTTGTGATGAGTTATATGAGTTGATGAGAACTACTATGTTTTAGAATCTATTCGATTATATCTTGAGGTGAAATTATAAATAGTATTTAACAAGATAAATAATTCAAGCCTTATTTGGATCGATTGAGCTTTTCAAGCTAACCATTGTTAACATTCATAGTCACCCATTTGAGCCTAATATAGAACCTTTCATATCTTTGAGTCACATTTTGTGCCTAACTAATAAACAATACCTTTACCCTTGCACCTTTAGCTTATATGAAAAGAAAAAAATGCAATCATGTGTAATGCTATAGAGTAAGGTGAAATGTAATGTACCCTATGAAAAAAAAAAGAAAAAAAATGAAAATAATTTTTGGGGTGTTATGAAGTTAAAAAAAGATGTTGAATAAAAGAAAATGAAGAGAATGATAAGATATGATGCACTAAAATATCAAGTACAAGCTTAATTGTAGCTAAAAAGTGCATGATGAATAAAAATAAAGCTAATGTATGGAAAGAGCCTAAATGTCTTCATTTATCGACCCCGACCTAAGCCTTACATTACAAGGATGAAAAGCCCTTATTGATCTTTAGCTAAGTGCATATTTATATTAGTGGAGAGAGACATGAAAAATAGACTTATGAGACTTGTTCTAAGATTGAATTGATTGTCATGCTCATATAGGTTGATTTCATGCAAGTAAAGGAGATAACTAGAAATCTCCATATGGATTCTAAGCAAGCAAAAGGGGCCAATTGAAGCATACTATGTGTATCGAGTGATGCAGGCCATACCATGTGTTGGCACAACGTTCGTTCTGAGTTTCGCTACACTATCAGTGAATGTGCCATGTGTCATCAATTGATTTGTCCGCTCATTCCATCATGGTACCAAAACATCTATATATGTGAATCACATCATGCCATATGGCATTGATTCTACATCCATCGACCATGACTAGTCCACCCCACCATGCGTCGCGCTCTAATTCCTCCAACGATTTCCCTGTGCCATATGTCACATTCCTATGGGAAAGCGTTGTTAATTTCCGTATTTTCATCACATCCCTTGATCTGATACTGTTCAGATGGTCCAGATTTCATCTGAGCCTAATTTAATTACCTAAGTGCCCCAAAAATCTTAATAAGCCAAAAATTAACAATTTTTTCTTAATTTTTATAGCCAATAGTAGATTGTGCTACAATTCAAGAGATTGATTATATTTATTCTTATTTTCCTTTCTTTATCATTTTGTATGTCTTCTTTATGAAAAATATGAGATTTATGAACAAAATCATATCTAACTAATTTGTTAATCTAGAGGTCTTATGTACCCAGTTTTGTATATGTGATGATCTAATATTTTACCCCAATTATGATTTAAATTTTTTTATATTATTTAATCTAATTTCTATGTTATTAATTTTTTGGCTAATAATTAATATATAGAGACAATTAAATATATTTGAGAGAATTATTTAATTGTTTGTCTCGATTAAATAAAATGCATATTTTCTAGGCAGAAATGTATGATTCTTATGTATATAATTCATAATATATGAACTTAATAAGTAGTATGCAATTTAATTGACATAAAAATGTGATTAGGTTAATTACTATATGGTGTGTAATTTACTTGAGAGAGGAATACATGCTAGGTTAGATTCAATTAGTTATATAATTGATTGGAAATTAGATTCAATTAGTTAGATTTTAGTGGTTCACATGTTTATAAAATTGGAGGATTAAGTATTCCTAGATATTTTTTTATATCTTCTTATCTATCAATTTTGTGTTAATTAATTACTACTATTTATTTTTATTTCTCTAAATTTTTCTTTTTTAAAACTAATAAAAAATTGATCTTGACTTTTTAGTTTTAAAAGTTAGTTTATAATAAAATAATCTCCATGGAAACAATATTTTATTATCATTATATTACTTTTTGCGATATGTATATTTACGTATTCATTGTAATAATTTATGTTGATCAAAGAAATAATATCCTTGACCAAAAGGCTGAACATAATATTCAACATAAAGAACCTTAAAAAATAAGCTCAGCCAAGCCATCAAAAGGATAAGAATCAAAGAGAACTCAAACTTGTGACTTCTGATGGTAAGAAACCTAAACACACTAGATCTTAATGTTTTCAATGTATGGGTTTTGTTCACTTTTCAATAGGATGTGTAAATAAGAAGAAAAATACTGGAAGAGCTTTTAATACCACATTTGTTGACTCTAAAAGCGACAATGATAATCTAGTTGAGCCAAAAAATAGTGACACAAACTGCTACAAATGTTGGTGGATGCCTCAATAAGCTAGACATTAACTCAAACAACGAGAAAAGTGACACTAAATATTTACTTAAACATTTTAATATCACTAATATTAATGATGTGTTCAGAGATTTCATAATATGCAAAATAGATAAAGAAAAGATGATTGTAGAAGTAACTGAACTTAATGACAAACTTAAATATTTTGAAGTAAACTCATCCCTACTTGAGTAGGATAATATTGATTTGTCTAAATGTTCTAACTTGAATTCACGTTTTGCATGTTTAAAAAAAACAAATTTTGATGTAGGAACGTGAACAATCAAAGGAAGTTGTAAAAAGGCTAACAATTGAGGCTAAAAGATTGAACAAAGTTCTTGATTATGGAAAGCCAACTAGAGACAAAAGAGGGGTAGGATATATACATATGAGCATACTATTCCATCCACTTCAAAATCAACTGAATTTGTTAAGCCTTTAGACATATCTTTGTCTCATGCTACAATATCAGTAACACAACTGGTACGCTCTTCTAATCCTTCTCCTATTATTATACAATATACTCAAAGAATAGTTGCATCTATTGGGGAAAATCATGCTAAATTTATGCATGTTTTTCATAACTATGGTAAGAAAGGACATCTTTGTCCTTATTTCATATTCCTTAGGGCTTATCCATATTATAACAATGCATTTCGTGCTAGATATTATGGATATAATTTTCATCATCATTCATACATGTATGCTGTATCTCTACCAATGATGAGAAAGAATAATAATAAAGGCAAAAATAAGGATAAACCTAAGAAAAATTCAAAGCAACTAAGTCTATTAATTATAAACACAAAAATAGAGTGAAAACAAAATTCAAGAAAGTTTGGGCTAGGAAAGATTGTCTCTTTCCAGTAATTTGACCATCATTTATTGTTCACTTAGATACATTTGTTTGAGTGTTTAATTGAGCCTAGGTAAGCATCTTTAGTTTGTTTATTTTTATTGATGTTTCTTTAGTTCAAAAAAATAAAAAGGAGGAAAATAGTCATGCTTTAACATTGACATGATTATTACATACAATATTCATATTTATTTTGATTTGTTATACATTATACAAATAGATATTTTGACTTGTACATTTATATATTTTTCATATCTGGTGATCGATGTTGACATGAACCTACTTACACACTTGTTGTAACATAAATATGTCATGTTAGAAATTTATAATTAATTATGTGAGATTTTAGGACATGAGATAATCATGACTGTGAAAATTATGGATGAACTCTGTCTTTCACTATATAAAGTGTTGCTATAGAGAGACACTTAGTTTTGAGAGAACTATCTACTGTGATGTGTAAAAGCTACCGTAGAGAGCTGAGAATGCTACCTCACAACTAGTATGAAAGTTATCGTGCTAGGTATATTGGCTCATGAATAATTGTAAAAAATATAAAAGCTTTTGCATGCACAAAAAAAAAATAAAGAGTCATAAATAGTTATACAAAAAGAAAATAAGTAACCTATCTTTCACAAAAAATTATTAATGCAAGTGGAAAATACAAAAAAGAAGATTAAAGTTCTCTCTTGATAAGTAAATTTCATTTTGTGTAAGTATGAATTCAGCTGTAATTTTTTTATGATAAGTGATGTTCCTTCTTTTGAATCTTTCATAATTGATCATAAATGAACAAATTGACATCCTATTACAATTGCAACATATATTTTCATTTTGGTGATTATCGATAGGTCATCATACGTGTTAGTTTGCTTGTGTGTCTTTCTACATATATTTATGTTGTTAATGGATAGTCATACTTTGAACAAAATTAATTTCATCATTTGCGTATACTGTTGTAGTCATGTTAAGCTAAGTTTACTACCCTCAATTCAAACAGATTATATATATATATATATATAAATTCTTATAATTTTTTGTTTTATCTTAATTTATTTAGAGGAGTCATAGAACTTATGAAGATTTTATTCATATTTAGTTCTCTATTTTTTTTTTGAGCTTTTCAAAATATGTACTCCTCTTTTTAGTCATTAAACATATTACTTGTTTTCTTAATCTATTGTCATTGCCTTGTAATTATATTGTTTATTCATATGAAAAAAAGAAGGGTAAAAAATTGGAACTCTAATTGAAAAATCTACAAAAAGGGGAGAGCTAATTTACGGAGAGAATTACTTTGAAAATTTATTTTGGAGATATTACACATAGAGGGAGTTGTGTTTTTAAATTCTCTCTATTGATTACTCATTCTTATAAATATTCTACACTTTCATATTGTTATATACACTAAACTAAATAACAATGAGTCTTTCAGGACAAGTTGTTTGGTTGTTTATGTTTTTGTTTTTCATTGTAAACATGAACTTTCAAGATTCAAGCGAAGATGGTTCAACTGGATCATAGGATAGTACCACCATGTAAAAATTTAATTTTCCTATGAGCATTATGTAGTGAGAGAGAGGTTTTGTCACATGATTATGCCCAAGGGGGAGATTATTAGGTTTATGTTAGTATTAGTAATATTGGTGAAACAAAACATATGATTGTAATTTCAGTTTCTTTGTGTTTCTTAGAAGACAATTTTCAAGTTGAAGAAACTATCGAGGCTTAATGATCACATATCAAGTATGATTCTATCCTCGTACATGTTAGACTGCATATTAGACACAATAGAAACAATGTGAAAATAAGCTACTCGATTGATTAAGAAGTGATTGGATCGATCAAGCAATATAACCTGATTAAATTGATTTTAACACATGAATAGATCGATTGAGGGATTTAATCCATCGGTCAAGGACTAGATCGGTTGAGTTAAATCACTAGGTTGATCCACTTCTTGGATAATTAATTAAATCTTGACTGGATCAATTAAGACTACATTCGATAGATCAACCAATGTACTCGATCGACCAAGCACTTGGTTAGATTGATCGAGTAGTCAATTATTTGATTTTAAAACGTATTTCTATTATGATTTGGATTGAATTTTTACTGTATTGTTCTTATTTCTTAAAAATGTTTTAATTTATTTTATGGATAATATAGTAATTCTATTTTAACTTAATATGCTTTAAAATATTCTATAAATACAAACTAAGCACTCATTTGAAAATAACCACACAAGAGCTATTGTGCTTATTATCTTCATCTTTTATTCTATCCTATTTTATTGAAAGTTTTCAAATAGGCTTTTTCATTAAGTTAATTTGTCAAACTTTTGTGGTTGTGTCTGATAGATTAACAAGTGTATATTAATAATTTTATTATTGTACTTTTAATTGATTGTTCTAGAGTTGTTAGTTTTTTTTGAATTATCTGATATATTGTATAAATCAACTAGTTAGGGCTTTTCATTATTGAATTTTCTCTTGCACATTCACTTGCACTCGTGTTTATGTGCTAATATTTTGATGTGACAACAGTATCAGTTTGATTAACTCGTAGAACTCGAGTTTGTTAGAACCTAATTCGAATTTGAATGCCTTATTTACAAGATTATGATGAAAACAACGGCTTGTAAGTAGGTTACTTAGGGGCATTACCTGGGCGAGTAATTTGACTCCTACCTTTGTAATTGGATACTTATTTTTCATAGTGGATAGTTAGGTGATTCGATGAGCTGGTGAATTTCCTCTTAGGTCATTAGTGTGTCATTTTCAATAAAGTCTTTGATTCTTTATTGTCTAAGAACGGGATTAAGCATAAGGTGTTTACCTTCTATCATCCCCAAATAAGTTGGAAAATAGAGGTGTCCAATAGAGGGGTGAAAAGAATTTTGGAGAAAATAATGAATAATTCTATAATGGATTAGGCCTCTAAGTTAGATAATGCTTTATGGGCATACAAAACTACATTTAAAACACCAACTGGTACTACCCCATATAGTCTAGTCCATGGAAAATCATGTCACCTACCAGTGGAATTGGAGCACAAAGTATATTGGGTATTGAAAAAGTTGAATATGACCATGGATCTAGCTGGTGGGAAAAGAATGCTGCAAATAAATGAATTAGATAAGCTATAGTGGAGTGCTTATGAGAATGCTAAACTTTACAAATAAAAAAATGGTATGACAAGAAAATTATACACCATATTTTTGCAATAAGATAGAAAGTATTACTGTACAACTCAAGACTCAAACTATTCTCAAGAAAACTTAAGAGTAGATGGTCAGGTTCATTCACCATCACTAAGGTAACCAAACATGGGACCAATGAATTAGAGAACAATAAAAAAGAATGGTTCATTGTTAATGGAAATAGAGTGAAGTACTATCATGTAGGCCAATTACCAAATGAAACATCTATGATAACCTTGGTGGATGCACCTTAGGAGTTGATATAATCGTCCATCAAGGACATTAAATGTGGAAAGTTTTAGGAGCTAACCTAACATTATTTTACTTATATTTTTCAATTCCATAAGTGAATAAATGTGGAAGGCAATGGCACAACAAGATTGAGCAGTTTCAATGACATATGTGGTGTGCCAAGGCTAAGGGCATTTTCTTTCCTTTGATTTTTTTATATTCATATGTTCATATTGAGGACAATGAAAATTTAAGTGTAAGGGAGAGAACTTCATTCTCTACTTTAGTGTTTAATATGCATTTTCTTTTTTAGGATGATTTTCTTTATTTAGGATGTTTTTAATCATGATTTGGGTAAAAATTGATGAATACATGGAAACTAAATGCATGCATATTTGACATGAAACATATGAACCCAATAATACAATTGGTTATTTTGACTAAGATAAGGAATGTCACATGTTCATTAAAATACTTACATTAATCATGTGATATGCTTGCTAGTTTTGAATGGATTGATTCAAATTTTATGCACATGCTCATGATTTATTTTGATGTTCTTTTTGGGAGAAAATTTGAGGTGATTTATGCAAGCTGATGAGGCCTATTATATTTTAAAATCTATTTGATCATCCATTGAGGGAAAATCCTAAATAGTATTTAGCTTGAGAAATGAATTAGGCCTTAATTGGACCAATTTAGCCTTTCAAGCTAACCATTGTTCATATCTTTAGTCACCCATTTGAGCCTAACTAAGAACCATTCATATCTTTAAGCCACATATTAAGGCTAACCAATAAGCATTACCTTTACCCTTACACTTTTAGCTTGAATGAAAAAAATGCAATCATGTGCTATGTTATAGAGTGAGGTTAAATGTAATACACTTTATTCCAAAAAAAAAGTGAAGAAAAAAAATTACAACACAATTCCCTATAAACAATAAAAAAACGAATAAAATTGAAAATAAGTTTGTGGGTGTTGTGAAGTTACATAAAGATCTGGAGTAAAAGAATATATAAAAAATAGTAAGATAGAGTGCACAAGAATATCAAGTGAAAGCCCAATTATAGTTAAGAATTGCAAGTTGAATAAAAAGAATGCTAAAGTGTGAAAAAAACCTAAATATCTCCATTTATTGACCCCCACCTAAACCTTACATTACAAGCATTCAAAGACTTTTTGATCTCTAGCTAAATCTATATTTAAATTAGTGGAAAGGAGTGTGAAAAAAACTTATGAAAAGACTTAGTTGATTAGCAAGCTCATATAAGTTGATTTCATGAGTGTATTGGATGACATCATGTGGAATACACATATGAATCAATTCATCAAAAACCTTGCATGTCCTTATATTAAAGGAATGTTAATTGATGGATATGTGAGAGGGATAGTTTTTGCTCATGCATGTATTAATAGATATGTATTTATGAATGTGCTGCTCATATCATATTAGCTAGTTAGATTTGGCTTTGCTTGAGGGCAAGCAAAGAGTTATCTGGCCACTTCTGAACCACTTAATTTTCTTATTTTGTGCTAAAATATCATGAAAAAACTTATTTTATTTAGTTATGTCAATGTAGGTAGAATAATGAGAAACATAATGAAAACAAGTCAAAAATGGAAAAACAAATTAGTACCTTGCCATAGCAAGCATTTTTTTATGTCGTGGAACACATGGAGGAAAAAGATGTAGCAAGATCTATGCCTTGTTCCACTTTTTTTTATGCCTTAGTGCATGATTTATGGCCTAAAAACCTGGAACGCATTGTGCAAGGAAATATGGTCATAGCACACAAATATAAGGAAGAATCTACTGAAAAATCTTATCTCCTATTTTTAATCTCATCCCTTGAATCCTTTCGGGGTTGATCTAATAGCTCATATTAGGACATTTTCCCTATTTATTAACACCAATGAGACATAAATTACACATAATTATTAAGAATAAAAAACCATAACATCCTCTAAGAAGATAGAAAAGAGAGAAAAGTTTAAGAGAAGTTTAAGAAAGACAATTTTGTGAAGTATTTAAGAAAATATTAGTGCTACAAATCAAGAGATTGAGTGTATCTCTTCTTCTTCTTCTTCTTTCTTTATCAATGTTTATGTATTTCTTTTTAAAAAATCTAAGCTTTATGAACTTAATTATGTCTAGCTAATTTATTAATCTAGGGTCTTATGAACCCCATTTTCTACATGTGTTATTTCAATTCAATTCTATTATTAAATTTGATTTTTATGCTATTAATTGTCTGGCCAATAATTGATATATAGAGACAACTAAATAGATTTGAGATAATTATATAATTTTTTTGTCTTGATTAAATAAGATGTGTAGTTTCTAGGTAGAGATATATAATTCTTATGTGTCTAATCTATAATTGATGATCTTAATATGCAGTATGCAACATAATTGGTATGAAAGTATGACTAGATTAATTACTATATGGTGTCTAGTTTACTTGAGGGAGGAATGCATTCTAGGTTAAATTAAATTGATCATTTAATTGGTTGGTAATTATATTGGTGGAAATTTTAGTGATTCACATGCTTAAAAAATTGAAGATTAAAGATTCCTAGGTCAGTTTCTCATATACTTTCATAATTGTTCAGTTCTTATTTGAGTAATTAGTAGTCATTTATTTTTACATTTTTATAATTTTCTATTATCCAAATAGTATTTGTAATAATTATATTGATACTCGATTATTAATTACATAACTCCTTATAGGATCGATATATGTACTTAGATGCATTATATTACTAGCACAACCAACTTCTTGGCCTTTAAGTCTTCCAAAACTGTTAAAGATCTTTTGACTACTGCCTCAGAGGTTCAAGAGGAAATTATTGAAGATGATGATGATGAGCAAGATGAGTTGCTTGACACCTACAATGAGCTCTTGTTAGAGCATATAAAGTCTGAAAAGGTAAAGAAAAAGGCTTTGGAGAACTTGGAACAAAAAGAGTACAATATAAATGCATTAAAGGTCGATCTTGAAAAAGTCCTCAATTGATTGTGAACAAAATGATCACACTAAAAAGTATGAGGTCATTTAGAAAGGTTCCTTAATTTGTAGGAAATATTTAATACAAATCATGATAAGATGAAAAACCTTGAGGAGTAGTTGAAGAATTCTACCACTGGTAGAGCCATTCCTCTGTTTGTTAATCATGATCCCTTATTTGATTATTCTTTTGAAATTTCGTGCTTGAAAGGTAGATTATTGTGCTCAAAAGTGATAAGGAGTATTTGGCATATACTCTTAGTGAGAAGGAAGCTGAAGTTGACTAGTTACATACTTGAGTCAACATCCTCAACAATTTTACCACTTATATGGAATCCTTCCTTAAAGAAAAAGAAGATTTGATTAGAGATTTAAAGGATAAACTCTCTATGAGTGAGAATGAGCTTGCTCAATTATCCTCGATAGTTAACAAGTTGAAAAAATATGAATTGGTTATGAAGAGGGTGTCTACTTCAATAGGTATTGCACCAAAGTTTGTCAAGTCTACAACGCAAAAGCCAAAGTTGAAGTATGTTTCACCTATTCCCAAAGATAAGTCAATTATTTCATCCTAGCTTCCTTCCTCTAGTAAGGTGAGAATTTCTCCCAAGGCTAGTACTTCTCAACACTTCAGTAGTAATCTGTTTCCTTTACATACTATTCTTTCTACTTGTTTGTGTGGTGTTGTTTTGTATTTATATGAGATAAAAACCAAATTCGGATGTAACTAGAATTCCTGGTATTCTGGTGAAGATAGGATTAGTGTGCATCACATGTCAAAAAGATAGGATAAGCTATGATGATTAAAAAGATAGGATAAGCTATGATGATTAAAAAGATAGGATAAGCTATGAAATATATCTACTTTCTTTCAAAGTTAATCTACCTATCAAATAACAATCATTAAAAAAATCCAGAAAATTTCGAGAAAAATCCCAAAAAATCTAAAAAATTAATATGTTTTCGATAAATATAAAATAAATAATTTTAGCTCATTATAATAATAAAATATATAAAAATGTAAAGGAATTGATATAAAAAATGTGTATAAAATATCCCATATCAAACTCTCCCACACCTACTCTTTGCTAGTCCTCGAACAAAGATAGTATCTATAATTAAGGGAATATTTTTTCTGATATTTTATCTCAGAGGCTTAAGAATATTACGATTTTAAAGTCAAATAAATGGTGAATTCAAAAATTATGCTCAAATCATCTAACGTAAAAAAGTTGAAACATTGTTCCTCCCTATAAAACATCAACATTTATTTTAGAGTTGAATTGGATACCATAGGCTTTCTTAAAAATTATATCTCCACTTACCAAAAATATTTCTTAAAATCAAAAGATCTTTCATTTGTTTATAAGGTGTGGCTATGTTTATTGGTTCAATCAAATAAAAGAGAAAAGGATAAATAAAAGTTCACGAGTCCATGAAGTAAAAGAAAGAGACCTATAAATAATACAATCATAAGACCAATTATGTCGATAAAATAGGATCCAATTTTATTGTTTTGGATCCAAACATCATTATTACCTTTTTCTTGTATTTTTTCCACTTTTCTACTTTTTTAAATAACACACGATTCTTTTTATAATTCTTTTTAGCATGTTCCCTTTTTATAATTCTTTTCTTTTATTTTCTTCTTTATTTTTTGAACATATTGCAACATGGTTGTTTCTATATGTTCGACATTTAATCAATTATAGCACAATTGACACTTTTAAATCTTATTCTAGCATTTTCATAGAATCTATTATCTTTTTGTGCAACTCCACTTTTCTTGAACAATAGAGTATGATCAATGTAATTGGTTCAAAGGATAAAAAGTGGGTGCAAACAATCAGCTCATGTAGGTTGAAATTGGTTCTTTAAAATGATTGTTCTTGAACGAACAATAACATTAAGGGTAGGACAATTAAGCCAAAGTAGTTAATCCTATTGCATCAATCATTTTTCAAGAAATATATTTAACATTCGCCTTGATAAATTTAAAGAAAAGTTCTAACATCTTATTTTTATTCATTAATAGTATAACAAAGTTCTAAGGAATTCACAACATTTTTCACAAGTTCATGCATATAGATTATTCTATCACCAATTTAGCTATTATGCATGAAAGTTTTAAGCAAAATTATCATAAAGTTACCTTCACTTACGAACAAGGTCAGGACTCTATCAACATTCATTATCCTTTCTTACCAAACATTGTTTATCTGATTTCAATGCAGAAGCTAGAAAACAAAAATAGAACGTGGGATTGATTCTAAGCCCTTCTATCAATCCTACTATCCTAAGGAATGAAATAAATAAATACTATAAAATATTTTTTTGCTACCTAGAGGATACTAATCCTAGAATGTGCATCCTAAAACATGGTAAACTAATTAAGCATTAAGACCAAAGATAGTGACATGTTAACATTCCCCCACACCTAATTCTTAAATTATCCTCAATGTAAACACATGCACATATGTAATGTAAACATGAAGTACAAAGGAAGTATGGAATAAATCTAGTAGGTTGCCTCCCACAAGGCATATGGTTTAATGTTTCTAGCTTAATAGTGCCTATAATGTTTCTTTAATCCTTTCAAATATATTGGTTCATGTAGTGTCACATCCTCTAATTGATTGGTACAAAAGGTTCATAGTATGGCTTCAATATGTGTCCATTGACTTTGAATTATTTATGGGTACTTAGGCTTCATATTTCAACTACACCATGAAAATAGACATTAGTAATAATAAATAGACTAACCCAATAAGAACATAACTTACTTGGAAATAGTTTAAGGCATGAATGGAATAAGAGGACTTTATTTCCAATAGTGAATTCTTTCCTTAATATCACACTATCATGAAATGCCTTTTATTTTATCTTTGTAAACTTTTGAACTTTCATAGACATCATTTCTAATTTCCTCTAGCTTACTCATTTGTAATTTTTGGTGTCTTTTGGCTTCATCTAAGTCCACGTTACCATACACCATCTGGAATGGTGGCATAACAATTGGAGTTTTATATGCCTATAATTCAACATCTAGTTTCAAGCTCCTATCTTTTCTATTTGGTTTGATTGTCTTTTCAAGGATGAACTTGATCTCTCTATTGGACACTTTAGCTTGTCCACTTGCTTGTAGGTGATAAGGGATAACAACTCTATGGTTGACATTGCACTTTTAAAGTAAGGCCCAAAAAGTTCTATTGCAAAAATGTAGTCCACCATCAATGATGATAGCTCTTGGTGTTCCAAACCTAGCAAAGATGTTAGGCTTCGTAAAATCCACAACAATTTTAGAGTCGTTAGCTCTAGTGGCTTTAGTTTTTACCCATTTATATAGTGATCCATAGCAAGTAAAACATAGGTATGAAATCAATACCCAAAGCATAAAATATTTCAACAATAAGAATTGTAATTTGTAATATTTAATTCCTAGGACCTAAGTTACCTATTCGATGATAATGATCACATGTTATGCAAAAGGTGAAGGCATCCTTAAATAATGTTGGCCAATAAAATCTACTCTCTAAGACTTTGAGAGCAATGTTTTTTACTCCAAAATGTCCACCATATGCATAAGAGTGACAAAATCAATGTTTGGTACACATATTCTTATCAATTGGTATGGGCAATGTTTCTAAAGGTAGGGGTCATTTGACATATTGTTTAGCAACCTTCTTGAGTTTGAATTTGCAAGCTTGTGATAAGTCTTGCGGGAAATTTTTAATGACCAAGTAGTTTACTATATCTGCATACCAAGGAGTCAACACAGTGGTCTCAATTCGTTGCACATTTGGAAAGTCCTCTCTTATTAGAAGTGATTCATCTTCTTAAATTAATCTACCCAGGTGATCTGCTACTACATTTTCACTTCCTTTTTTTTTATTTCAATGTCAAATTATTTTCAAGATGAATCCACCTTATTAGCCTTAGCTTGGTACATTTCTTCATGAGTATGTACTTAAGAGCTGCATGATCAAAGAAAACAATTACTTTAGTTTCCAATTATATGTAATTGAAATTTTTCTAAAGAAAAAAAAATCACATCTAGAAGCTCTTTCTTTTTGTGGAGTAATTGAGTTGGCATCATTTAAAGTCAGTGATGCATAACATATGACATTTGGTAGCTTGCTAACCCTTTGTACCAAAATGGCTCAAACTGCATAGTCACTTACATAACACATCAGCTCAAATGGTAGACTCTAGTCAGGTGGCTTAATAATAGGTTTTGTAGTTAAAAGTTCTTTCAGTCTATTAAATTCTTTGAGGCATTCTTCATCGCAAAGCAAATACTATATCTTTTTGGAATAACTATCATAGAGGTCTTGTTATTTTTAAGAAATTATTTATAAATCTTTGATAGAATCTTACATGACCAAGAAAAGAATGAACCTTCCTCACACAAGTAGGAGGTGGTCAGGAAAAAATAAGATCTATCTTAGATTTTTCAACCACTATTACCTTATATGATATTACATGCCCTAGAACTATACCTTGATCTACCATAAAATGACACTTTTCCCAATTAAGTACAAGGTTAGTTTCTATGCATCTCTCCAGAACTAATGTAAGGTTACTGAGATAATTATCAAATGACTCTTCATATATAGTAAATTCATCCATAAAAAATTCTATAATGCTCTCTATGTAATCGAAAAATATACTTATCATACACCATTGAAAGGTGTGCAGAAGCATTATAAAGGCCAAATCGTATGCATCTATAAGCGAAGGTTCCAATGGGGCAAGTAAATCTTGTCTTCTCTTAGTCTTCTAATGCAATGATAATTTGATTATAACCCAAAAAACCATATAAAAAAATAGTGAGTATGGCCTGCTAAATGCTTAAGTATTTGATCAATAAAAGGAAAAGAAAAATGATCTTTACGAGTCATACAGTTGAGCTTTTAAAAATCAATACAAATTTGCCACCCAATTTGAAGTCAGGTAGGAATAAAATCATTTTTCTAATTCTTCACCACTCTAACTCCTAACTTCTTTGGAACCACTTAGACTAGGCTAACCAACTTGCTATCTGATATTAGAAAAATTACACCACTTTGAATAACTTGATAACTTCTTTCTTAACTACTTTCATTTTTAGTGGATTCAATCACTTTTGTGTTTCTCTTATTGGTATGGAATCATCTTCAAGTAATATTCTGTGCATGCACATAAAGGTGCCAATTCTTTTAATGTTGGCAATTATCCATCTAATCATTAATTTGTATTCTCTCAAAACAAAAATTAAGCTCTCCTCTCGAATAGCTAAAAGCTTAGATGATATAATTACAGGAAGTGTGTCTCTATCTCCTAAGTATAATATAGGAAATATTGTACCTCAGATTTATCTTTGGAGAAGAGTCAAGAGAGGAAACAACCTTCTTCAATTTCTTTACTTTGTCAATATCACCTTCTTCGTCACTTAAATTTTTGATTTTCATGCTCTCTTATTGCAACCTCTAATAGGTGGTTACTTTTGACATAAATAATTTTCTACACTAAATTGTCAAGTATATCAATGAAGAAACAAGAATTATAATCACTAGGGTGCCTCATTACTTCAAAGATATTGAAGCAAATAACCTCTTCGTCAAACTCCATAGTTAGTGTTTTGGAGTGCACATATATCTTTATTCAAGTAGTTCTCATGAATGGTCTACCCAAAACCTATGGTATTGACTTAACAGTGGAGTCATCTCTCATATTAAGTACATAAAAATTGACCAGGAAGATAAGCTCTTTAACCTCCACTAAAACATATTCAAAAACTCCCTTTGGATAAGCATTAGATTTATTGGCAAGGTGGATAGCTATACCAGTTTCTTTAAGGGAACCAAGATTTAAAGTAGCATAAATTGGATAAGGCATAACATTAGTTCAAGCTCCTAAATCTAGCATAGCCCTTTCAAATTTGGGGTTACCTATAACGCATGTTATAGTGAAACTCCTTGGATCCTTGCATTTTTATGGAAGTTTCCTTTATAATACTATCGACACATTCTCTCCCATGTTCACCACTTCATTGCCTTTAAGCTCCCTCTTGTTGGTGCACAATTCCTTTAGAAATTTAGCATAGCATGACACTTGATTGATAGCATCCAACAGTGGAATATTAACCTATACATTTCAAGAAGTTTCCAAGAATTCTTGCTCATGTACCTCCTTCTTGGATTTTGTAAACTTTCTAGGAAAAGGAATAGGGGTTGTACCTTAGGTGGTTATTTTTCTTCCTTCTTATCGATTGTCTTGTTTTCCACTTTCTCAAAATTATATGATTGTTCTTGAATTAGCTCATCCTTAGTCTCATTTTCTTTGGAATATATTGGAATTTTCCTGAGGATTAACCATTGGTTGAGAGGGAATTTTACTAGATCCTTGCGCTTTGAGTTTACCAATGGTAGTAGCTAACTGACTGAATCCATTTTCAAGGTTCTTGATAGCAGATTTTGTGTCTTGTTGAAACTTGAATGATTCTTATTAGAACTTCATAGTATATTGTTGGAACTTAATAGTATCTTATTGGAATTGAGAAGTGTTGGATACTATCATATTTACCAAATCCCCAAAAGATTTACCTTGAGGCGGAAGAAGGTTTTGTGATCTCACTTTATAAGGTTTTTCACTTCTTAAAAAAGGAAAACCTGGTGGATTACTAGAGGCAGCTACTTGATTGCCTCTATAATAGCTAAAGTTGGGATGATCCCTCCAACTAGGATTATAAGTATTAGAGTAGGGATCATATTTTTTCCTTTGTTGTCCTTGGTATCCTTCTATAGAATTTACTTGCTCAATATTACGGGCTTGAATAGTAGGATACATGTATGTTAGGTGTCCAATTTGAGTGCAAATTCTATAAGCTTGAACTTGTTTGATTGCTAGTTATTGCACAATTAAAGTGAGGGCACCCAAGTTTTGTTCAATATTATTAGGAACTTTTACTTCATTGACCTTTTGTGGGGATTTGGATCAGGTGCCAAACTATTGAGCATTTGCAGCCATAGTAACAATCAAATTTATTACAGTTTTAGAAGTCTTATTAACAAAAGCTCTACCACTTGTTGCATCTATGATCGACAAGAATTATATGCAATGAATATGCAAGAATACTATCATAAAAAGTAATATAATGATAAAAAAAAGATCATTCTCATGGAAATTATGTTATTAGAAACTAATTTTTAAAACTAATAAGTAAAATCAATTCCTTTTTTGTCATTATGTTTTAAGAAAACAAAATTAAAAGAACTAAAAATAAATAGCAATAATTAATTAACTCAAAATTAATAGCTAAGAAGATATATGAGAAAATATCTAGGAATACTTAATCTCAATTTTCTAAACATGTAAATCACTAAAATCCCCCCCCCCCCCCAATATAATTACCAATCAATTACATGATCAATTAAATCTAACCTAGCATGTATTTCTATATCAAGTAAACTACACATCATATAGTAATTAACCTAATCACACTCTCATGTCAATTAGATTACATACTACTTATTAAGTTTATTAATTATGTTCAATCCAAGAGACCTATGTCGAGGTATAAAGTTATAATAAAATAAATAAAAACACCTATAACTATTGTACAAATTAAATAGTAAACAATTATAATAAAAACAACAAAACTATAACATTTAGAATAAAAAAATAAAAAAATAACAAAAAATAATGGGTTACCTCACATCCAGGACTATGTTTGTTGTCTTAGCAAGATGTTGCTTAGGGGACTTTCATTTTTAATAGACTCAATATCTTCATGATATTTAGTTCACTTTTCATGTTGACCAGACAATTATTCTTTCCCTTACTTATGCAAGTGTTCAGCCAGTTGCTTTATCTGTATCTCCACCTGATTCACGAATGCTCCAAGGAGTCCAACCTTTGATTGTTCTTAGATTAGATATCCTTGCTAACTTGAATAAAATAATTTAAGCTATCCTTTAGAGTTAATCTATTAGGAGGATTTTGTGACAGTTGTTGATATTGTTGGGCCTATTGATTGGATTTCTAAGCAAATGGAGGATTTTTTGCCACCAAAAGAAATTAGGATGATTTCTCCACCCTAGATTGTAGGTGTATGCATTGTTATCATACATAGGTCTTGGTTGGTATCCCTCTATTGCATTAATCTATTAAGGTCTTGCAATAACTTCAGTTTGGTAAGGATAAGTATCACCATCAAGGCCCAATGTACTACATGCTCCATATTATTCTTTATTAGGAGTGGATTGTGTAGTGAGAATTGCAACTTTCTTGGTTAGTTATGCAATTTGCATTGATACTTCAGTACCAGAGTCCATTTCATGGGCTCTGTCCCTTCACGCTTGTGAGCTCTTTTTTTGGGAATTAGCATCCAAAATCTCAAAGAGATTATAAGTCTCTAGGGTAGTTTTCTTACACAAAGCTCCTCCTATAGTGTTGTCAACAATGAATTGACATCGTTGTGTCAATTCATCATAGAAAAATTGATTATTCAGCTGCATTAAGTAACCATGATGAGGACATTAAGTGAGGAATAAAATTAACCTACCCAAGTCTCATGGAAAGGTTCTCTTTCCATTTGAAAGAAAGCAACAATCTTTGTCCTTAGATCTTATTTTTTACGAGAATAAATCTTTTCCATAAATATTTTGTAAGTATCCTCCCAAGTTATCAAGGAACCTAGTAGGAGGGACATTAGCCAAGCAATAGCTCTATCTTTGAAGGTATAGGAAAAACACGTCATTCTCAATTGTTCCTCGATTAGTACACCAAGAGGAAAGGTTTGAGCTAATCAATGGAAAGAGGGTAACATAGAAAGAATGTTTCTCAATTCATAATTTTGTACAGCCTCACCCAATTGGATTGAGGCAATAGTAGTGCCAATAACTGACCTTGCATACTCTTTCATTGTTGTTTCCTTATATTGTGGATTTTTCCTCATTTCTATTATCTAACCTTCTTAATAATTTCTTAGATATGTCAACGTTGTCTATGTTAGGTGTAAAAGTATACCCAAAGTATCTCCTACCTTATAGAAACTACGAAAACAATAAATGAAATTCACCTATCAAATAGAAAAAATAAAAAGATAAAATAAATATAATATATAATATATGATACACACAATTTATAGTACAACAATATAAATTTAAATAAACAATTATAACGAGTTAATAAATTATATCATAGAAGAAATTTGTGTTAGTACCCAAAAATATTAAACAAAATAGTTTAAGAAATAAAAATAAAATGAAGTAAAATTAATAAAAATAAAATAAAATAAAAATAATTGAATTTATAATTAAATAAATAAAAGAAAAGAAAATAATTTAGGTTAAAATAAAAACATTTAAATTAGTATACAAAAATATTAAAAGAAATACTAAAAAGAAATTAAGTTAATAAATTAATTAATTTATATCTAAAGTCAACTAATATAAAATATAGTTACAATATAAATAAAAATAATCTAAGGTATTTTTCTAATATCTAAAGGCAACTAATATTCTTGTTTAGATTTTTGATTTGAAAAAAAAATTAATTTTTTTTTATAAATTAAATAGCTCATAAATATTTACAACTTTTTTAAAGATTTTTAATAATAAAAATTTAAAGCGTTATTCCTCTCCGATAACGGTGTCAAAAACATGATAATACTAAATTATAAAGTTGATAATGCTACGACAATCCTCGACAACAGGGCCATTAACTTGGTGTTCAAATTTTGTATGTTTTTAATAGCTCACAAGTGTTCAAATCACTTTTTAAAAAAGAAATAAGTATACTTTCAAGGTTGGTCT
The DNA here is from genome assembly GCA_030763125.1 of Hippophae gyantsensis. Classification (NCBI taxonomy): domain Eukaryota; kingdom Viridiplantae; phylum Streptophyta; class Magnoliopsida; order Rosales; family Elaeagnaceae; genus Hippophae; species Hippophae gyantsensis. Next base: position 52,398,977 of record CM061031.1, on the reverse strand, counting down.
AAAGAGAAGGTGCATGATTTTAAATAGTCCAATAAATCCCTTAAAACAAACGTGAAAAGTAAACTAATAACATAAAATTAAAGAATGGGAATAGAATTGATTCACTAAATATTTGTTAGATAAATATTTAACACTCAATGAAGAGTTTAAAAGATTTATTAGTTAGTTAATCATGCTTGTTAAAAAATAATAGGTTATTAAAAATATAAATTAAGGTTATTGATTTTCCTTTTTTTTAATGAAAATATCCTTAGGAGGGGATCACTAATTGAATAAATAAAATTATGTTTTATTTCTAAAAAAATAACTTACCATATAAATCATTACTTTAGGCGAAACACATAATTTAGACTCTCATTCAAGGTGTCAAAATTAAATCCTAAAACCTAACTTTTAGATTTTAAATTTATTATGAAAAATATGTTGTTGATGTAAAAAAATTATTATGTACAAATTTTGTATGATTTATAAAGTAGCTCACACGTATATGAATTATTGAAAGAAAATGATAAGTACACTTCCAAAATTGATCTAAAGAGGAATCACTTGGTTTTAAACTATTCATCAAATTCTAAAAAATAAAATTAAAAACCAAAACATCATGTCATGATACTAGTGATATAAAAATAAAGACAGATTCAATAAATAATTAAGCAATTAAATATTTATCATCCAATAGAGAATCTGTTGGATGTATTAGTTATTTAATCATGTTTTCTCAATATTAAATAGGTTATTAAAGAAATGAATTCAGATGATTGATTCTCTTATATATACCTATAAATAGAAGAATAATTAAGTTTACCATTTGTTATTAATTAAAATCACTTATCACTATCGGTTTGGTCTAGTAGATAATTTTAATTAAATTATACATCTTTTATAAGAGATTCATGAACCATTAATTGTTGCATTTGATCGATTTAACAATTTAAACTCTTATCAAGGTATTTAAGTTAGATTAATGATTTAAGTATAAAAAAACTAACTTTTAGATTTTAAAATTAGTACTAAAAATATGTCGTCGATATATTTTTATGTAGTAATTCTTGTAAAAAAAAATTGAAATATAATTTTCACTCTAACTATATAGTTGATATATGTTAAAAATTTAAGAACACTATTCTAAATGAGATTTAGATAATTAAATCATAAATATAATTCTCTTGTTTATTATGAAAAATACTACGTCAATATAATTTTCTTTAACAAACTTCTATTTACATCTTGATGAATAAATTAAACTTAATCCATTTAATAAAAATGTTTTACCAACTTTAATATTTCACAAACGTAACAACATTACTAATATCCCATACTTTTATAGCGAGACATGCATAATTTAATAAATTATCAATAAATTAAGCATATAGCAAGTAAAACAACACTTAGAGATTATATAAAAATAATACATTTAAATATACTTCAAAAGAATTCTTTAGAATTGCTTATGTCCCGGAAAGCCTCAAAACAAAATTAATGCACTGTTAATTGAATTAAAGCTAAAACTATTACATAAAAGAAAGATAAGAACTTTAAACTAATAAAAGAAAAGCTTAAGAAACTAAGAATTATAAAGGATTAAGATATTATTGGATCATTTTAACAATAGAGCTACGTTCGTATTTATAAGTTGAGGAAAGAGAAAAATGTGAAAAAATTAGCATGGCGTTGCAACATACAACTTTTTCATGCCACGGTATACACAGCCTGTATACAGTTTTGGACAAGATCCATTATACTCGCGGCTTGGCTACATTGTATTCACACCACAATCTGCATCATATCAGGGACACATTTGATTTTTCCTTTTTACCTCGAGTCGTGGCTCACAATATAATTACCTTACAACACACTTCAATCTGCATTACTTGGAACTTTTTTCCTTGTATTTCCTTTTTCAAATTTTAAAACACATGTAATGCTTTAGGTACATTTTATTTTTATTCCTCTAAGTTGTAATAGAGTGCTTTAAGCAAATTTCTTGAAGTTGAATCTTTTTTCAATACAAGAAACACGTGAAAAAACAAAATATACCCATGATTTTGAAAAAATAGATTTGCATAAAATGATAGTAAAATAAGCAAATATAAATATATATAATCATTTCACATGAATAAAATCATGACATATTAAATGCTTTTAAACACTTATCACAACTCTCAACCAACTTCTTGCTAGTTAGTAAGAATGGTGAAAAACTAAAAATTAAACTATCCTAAATTATTTTCGTAGATTGACATAGCTACATTTAGCGTATGCAAGAAGCTTTTAAACCCCTAGGTTACCCTAGTGGATGAGTTTAAGTCCCGTGAGGGTTTTTAGATATGATACCCACAAACATCAAAAATAAAAATAAATGAAAATAAATAAAAACAAACAAATAATATATAAACAAATTAAAAAAATTTAAAGACAAATAAAAAGAATAAGAAAACAAAACTTTCTATGCTTTAAAATTTATTTTAAGTTTATAACTAAAATATATAACATAATTCATTTCAATATTCTAAACATTCATGATTTATTATAATAATTAGTTGAAAATACTTTCATATTCAAATAAAAAAGGTATCGATATAAAATTTATCCAATCTTATTGTAAGGAATTTAACACTAACCTCACAAGGCATACTATCATTAACATTGATCCTATTGATCCAATCCTGTTGGTATTCTTTAATATTGCTCATTCTCTCACCAAAATTATGAAATTGATCTTTTATTGACATTCTTGATAAAGGAATGACTCTTCTTTTAGCGGGAATAATGTTCATGTTAGAAGTAAGCTCATAAAAGTAAATCATGTTCAATAATTCATCGGGTTGTATAATAACCTCACCTTTTGAACAGGGTACTCCACTTTCTTTCATAAAGTATTTATTAGTTAGGGGAAAAAGAAGCCCATATGGTGACTATTTACAGATAGTTTAATTCTTTAGTAAATTATTTCTCCAACATCCATAGGCATCTTAGATGCGATTGTATAAAGCAAAATAACCCTTTTTATATCAAAAAATGCTATAATGTTTAGTGACATCATCCTATAATAAATAAATTATTTCCAAATTCTTAAAATTTTATCCAAATACTTTGCTTCAAAACCTTTATGTTTACTACCAGCTAAAATCCACTCAACACCTTATACATTTAAGCTTTCTAAAACTACATTATAATCTAAATTACTATGATATTGCTTATACTCACCTTCGTTAGTTTTCACTAAATAATAGTGAGTATTTATATCAATTGATCCACATGGAACTAGTACATTCCCAACAATTACTTTACCATCAATAGCATTGGGAAAATTTGTAAAGAATTTCCAAACAAGATATTCAATAGTAGCCTCTAGCTCATTTATAAACCTTTTTCTAGCCTAGGATTTCTATTATATTAGTAATCCCTTCAAGTCCATCATTAAATTCCATCCCTTATTCTGGTATAAAACCTTTATTTACTTCCATCACTTTTTCAAAGCAAACTTTAGCATCATAACTAGAGTATTTTGAATTATCATAACCTCTAGAAGTTGAAACCTCCTTTCTCTTCCTACTTCTTTTTGGTTCAATTTTCAAAATTAAACAAAATCTAAATTTCAATAGTTCGTAGAAATTTTAGATAACAATACAGATATCCTAACCACTATTTTTCCTAATTAGGGTTTTGAAACTCTAAAAAATCATAATAATTTCCAAAAGTTTTAGAGAATTAAATTAAAGACTAAAACTCTAAAATTTTATGAAAACTTGTATTGATGTGGAAAGAAAAACAATGAAGAATACCTCTTTTGTTGAATATGAAGATTCTTGATTTTGTTGAAGAAATTGAAAAGTCCTTTGTTGGATTGACATGAATTATTAGGAAACTGATTATTGGTAAAGGTTTTGAAGAAAAATGGAAGAAAATTGGGATTTTTGAGGGTTATGGTGGTGTTTAATAGGAGAGAAAGGTGGGCTTTTGTGAGAAAGAGTGAGAAAATGAAAGAAAATGTATGACTTTTGCATAAGAAAAAGGAATTGTAGGCAAAAATATATACGCTGGTTGCCCTGCAGAATTTTTCATGTTACATCATGAACCATTTTGCATTTCTCACTATTACAAACTTTACCTCATTCTACAACGCACAAGTTTTTCATACCGTTGTGTAAACCATTTTGCACTTCTCACTTATTTTCTTGTTCCTCCCTTTTTTATTTTTTATATTTTATTAAAATAAAAATCTATGTTAACCACACATAAATTTTAAAAATCACACAAAATAAATAATAAAAAATAAAATACAAAATGTAATTTAAGTAAATTAAAGCAATTAATAAATGATGGGTTACCTGATGAGTGCTCAAAAAACACTAAAATTACCATGATTTTATGCACATTAATTGATTAAATATATATATATTTATATGTTTTATCATATATTTATATAAATTTGTCTTTGTCGGAATCACGGGTGTTTTTATTGTTTTTCAGGTATTTTCACTTAAAAACATAACTTAAAGACTCAAAGAGGAATACTGGAAGCAATACATCACAAATATATTAATAAATAAATGGGGAAAGGTCAACAAATATGGAAAAATTGGACAAAATGGGACATTTTTTACCCTTTTGACCCATTTTGTCCAATTTTTCCATATTTGTTGACCTTTCCCCATTTATTTATTAATATATTTGTGATGTATTGCTTCCAGTATTCCTCTTTGAGTCTTTAAGTTACGTTTTTAAGTGAAAATACCTGAAAAACAATAAAAACACCCGTGATTCCGAAAAAGACAAATTTATATAAATATATGATAAAACATATAAATATATATATTTTTAATCAATTAATGTGCATAAAATCATGGTAATTTTAGTGCTTTTTGAGCACTCATCACTACCTCCCATCCAAGACTATTTTTATTGTCTAGTGAGATGTTGCATGAGAGGTTTCATCTTTTTTGTGAACTTAGTATCCATTTGTTATTGAATTCTTTTTGTGTTCTGACCTTACAACTATTCCTTGCCTTGTTTCTGCAAGTGCTCAGTTAACTGCTCCACCTGTATTTCCATCTTCTTAATGAAAATTTATACAAAGTCTAACCTTTGACTAGTTTATGACTGATTGTCTTTGCTAACTTGAATGAATGAATTCAAGTTGTCCTCTAGACTAGAATTGTTAGGAGGTTTCTTGGGCATTTGTTAGTGGAATTACTAGTTTGGTGGGTTCAAGCTTTGGGCAAATTGAGGGTTGTTATGCCTCTAAGAGAAAATGGGACGATTCTTTCACCCAGGATTATAAGTATTAGTATTGGGGTTATACTTAAGTCTTTGTTGGTATCTCCCCAAACATTGACCTACTCAGGTCCAACTATAGCTTTTATTTGATAGGGACAAGTATCAACACCATGTCCCAAATTACTACACACACCACATTGTTTTTTATTTGTCGTGGCATGTGTAGTAAGAAGTGTAAGTTGCTTAGTCATCGGAGTCAATTTCATGGACTCCTACCCTTCTTACTCCAGAGCTCTTTTGTTGGGAACTAGCACCCAACATCTCAAAGAGATTGTAAGTCTTTAAGGATGTTTTCTCTTCCATCGATCCACTAGTATCATTATCAATGATGGAATTACATTGTTGTGTCAATCCATCATAGAAAAATTAGTTTTAAAGCTATAGTGGGTAGCTACGATGGGGGCATTGAGTGAGAAAGAGTTTGAACCTGTCCTATAATTTAGGGAAAGTTTCTCACTACATTTGAGAGAAAGTGGCAATCTAATCTCTCAACTTTGATATCTTTTAATGGGAATATAATTTTTTCATAAATTTATTGTAGACTTCCTCCCAAGTCATTCAGAAACCTAGAAGTGATATTAGTCATGCCTTGGTTCTATCTTTAAGGGTGTAGGGAGGAACATCTCATTCTAAATTGATTATGTCTGTGCTATAGAATAAAAGTCCCTAATAAAAGACAAAGAATCTTTATTTCCATGAAAAGAATGAAGCATGGAAAAATGTATGTTTTATAATTCATAGTTCCTAGCAACCTTACCCAAATGGATAAAGGCAGTTATAGTGTCAATTACTGGCCTTGCAAACTCCTTTATTATGGTCTCTCTTTGTGGTGGATTTTAACCCATGTCTAATGGTTCAGGTAAAGGATTAAGGATAAGGTTAAAAGGTTGTAGGATGTCAAAATTCAGCTTCCATGACATTCTAGATGGTTTGTGTATAATTGTGAGAGGGTACCCTAAAGACCTCCTACATCACTTATTATAATAAAAATAAAATTTATTTTCAACTGTCAAGTTAAAAAAAAAAATTTATAAATTTATAAAACAATACTTATTCATACACAAAAATATTGAACACATAGTAAAGAATAATAAAATTATACATAATTTAGTAAAATAAATTATACATGAAATAATTTATTACACAAAAGTTTAAAAGAAAACTAAAAATAAAAATAAACAATAATTTATTACACAAAAGTTTAAAAATAATTTATTATACAATGCTTTCATACTGCGGCCCGCATCATATCTGGGATACATTTGATTTTTATATTTGGCCTCACGTCGTGGCTCATAATATATTTATGCCACGACACACTTCAATCTGCATTACTCGGAACCCTTTTTCTTGTATTTCCGTTTTCAAATCTTAAAACATATGTAATGCTTTACATATATATTTTTTAATTCTCTAAGTTGTAATGGAGTATATCAAGTAAATTTCTTCAAGTTGAATGTTTTTAAATTCAAGAAATACCTAAAATACAAGAAAATATACATGTGATTTCAAAAAGATAGATTTTCATAAAATGATAGTAAAATAAGCAAATAAATCTAAATAATCATTTAATATGTATAAAATCATTATATATTAAGTGCTTTTGAGCACTTATCAATCTCCAATATACTTTTTAGTTCAAATTATTTTATAAAAATATTTGCTTAAATTAATATTTTACAAAATAACAACATACGAACATCCCATAATAATATTCAACAATATATTTTCAAATTTAATGAATAATCAGTAAATTAAAAATAGAATTCAAAAAGACACCTAAAATTAAATAAGTAAATAATATAATATAATTAAAATTAATATCACAAATATATTCTTTAGTTTACAAAAATATTTATAGCGATCTCTCATATGGAAAACCTCCAAAAAGATTTTTCTATTCTGTTTACTGAATCAAAACTACTACATAAAAATAAAACTAAAAAACTACTACAAATTCTATCTAAGAATTTGTTTCTAAAGAAAACTAATATTGGTCAATTTTTGGTATGTTTGATACTGGGAAATGAAGCTATATTTATAGTTGAAAATGGTTGAGAAAAAGGGATCATGAGGAAAAATTCACCCCACATTGTAGCCCAATGTTTCCTTTGTCATGATCTGTGTCTCATTTGGTATGCATTAAAATCAAATCTGAAAAAGGTTGCATTGCAACCTAATGTTTCCACCATTGCGAATCATGTCTAAATGCATCAATTTGATTTTGGATAGCAAGGAATGCACTGTGGCCCACTTTTATTTCATGTCGCGGACCACGTTGCTTTTACTCACGTTATTATTTCACCCCTTACAAATTAGTTGGATTTAATGTAAGCTTTACATGTTTTATTCTTTTATTCTTCTAAGTTGAAAATGAGTGCTTTCAAGTATGTTTCTTCATGTGTTTATCATTTGAATCAATTTTAAACTAGAAATACATGAAAAACAAAAAAAACATACACGTAATTTCGAAAACAAAGATTTACTTTAAATAATGATAAATTTATGCATATTCAAATCTATATATAACATTTTAGTACAAATATATCAAATAATATTAGTGTTTTTCAAACACTTATCAGCTACAACTTGCCAGAAATGTAGATCTAACACCTAGACATATTGCTCATAACGGGCTTGACGGATCAAGAAGATGAAAGCCAGAGCCATAGTCCATTTGAACCTGATGGAAAACACATTCCAAGCTATCCTAGAGTGCCTATTGGAGCCACCAAGTCCTAGACCTATCCGTACCCTAGAAAACATCCCTTTGGCATCCTCCAATGCCTAGAGTGTACAAGGCCAAACTCGTAGTCATCTAGGGCTTGGTAGCCAGATGACTATCCACAACAAGATTAGAGTCTCGTATCTAGCAAAACTTTTTCTACCCATACTATTCAAAGCCATCCAACCATAGATGCTAGAACACAGTACCACTAGTCGTTTGTCTTGGACCGTTTGGGAGCAACCTCAGAGGTTTTTGTCCTTTGCAATATGTTTGACCATCTCGAGCTCCACAGGAAAGGAGACATTGTCCAAGCCAACCATGATGACCAAGCAACCTTAATGGGCAATGACCACACCAAGATCTAGTTTATATATGAAATGGAGACTATCCTTCATCCCATCATTGATTAACTCATTGAATAATTGCAAGAAGCTTAAAAGAGGCTAAATTGAGGATAACTCCCAAACCTAGCAGTCTCTACTAAGTCCCCATTCACCCTAAAGATCATGGCCATCCCATTTTTTGATAAGTTCAAGTTCCCTAATACAAACACCCATAAGTGGCATAAAATACCCCTTAGAACATCTGGAAAATTTAAAAGTTGGATGGCCCTCTATGCCCACACCAACATGGTCAAGTGTCAACCTTTAAAGAAAAAAATAAAATTAATAATTAATTAAAAAAATATTAAATTCTAAAATTAATAATCCCCGGCAATGGCGCTAAAAACTTGATCGCCACACAAATTATGTGTGCAATAAATACCCAAGTATACGTATCGTAACAATTAATATAATGATAAATAAAGATCGTTCCCACGGAGATTATTTTTTTAGAAACTAATTTTTAAAAATAAAAATAATAAAAATCAATTTTTTTGGTATTTTTATATCTTAAGAAAGCAAAATTAAAATAACTAAAAGTAAATAACAATAATTAATTAAATCAGATTTTGTGACTAAAAAGATATATGAGAAAATATCTAGGAATACTTAATCACCCAATTTTCTAAACATACGAATCACTAAAATCCTCCCAATATAATATCAATTAATTACATGATCAATTGAATCTAACCTAGCATGTATTACTCTCTCAAGTAAATTACACACCATATAGTAATTAATTTAATCACACTCTCATGCCAATTAAATTGCATACTACTCATTAAGTTCATCAATTATGGATCACATATATAAGAATCATACATCTCTGCCTAGAAACTATGCATGTTATTTAATCAAGACAAACAATTAAATAATTTTCTCAAATCTATTTAATTGCCTCTATAGATAAATTGTTGGCCAAACAATTAATAGCATAAAAATAAGATTAAATAATATAATTAAATTAATATTATAATTGAGAAAAAATATTAGATCATTACATGGTGAAAATTGGGTTCATAAGATCCCTAGATTAATAAATTAATTACACATAATTGTATAAAGCTCATATTTTTCATAAAAGAAGATATAAAATTAATAAAGAAAAGAGTAGAAAAAGAAATACAATCAATCTCTTGAATTGTATAATTAATTTCCTCTTGAATCTCCACAAAAATTGTGTCGTTTCTTGAATTTTTTGTATTTTTCTCTCATTTTAGCTCTAAAAACTGACCAAAATTATGCTAATGGAGGAAAATTAGGGTTTATGGAGTGATTAGGGGCTTAAATAAAGCTCAGGTGTGATTTAGATCGTCCGATCAGCTTCAAATCAAGGGCTACGATCAAAACAAGCAAAATTGATAATTTCAGCCAATCATAGCATGACACGTGGCATATGAAGTTTATTGGACGAATTAGAGAGAGACGCGCGGCAGGGGAGATTGGTCAGAGTCAGCCTTCGCCAAGTCAGCACCACGTGGCGCGACGTGATTCGCGGGAACGGATGGCGTGCCACACGGGTGGAACGCTTCGAGCAATAGCATAGTGACACATGTCATAGCGCGTTGATTGATTTCCGAACTCGGATTGAACGCCGTGTTGACACGTGGCGTGTGTTTCTCCTCCTCACACGCGGCGCAACGTGATTCGCTCTCTGTACTTGCGTGGTGTCCACGTGGCTTGCTTAGTCAGCTCATATGCTAGCGTGTCATGCCACGTGGTAGCTTCTGATTGGTCATACGTTAAAAATTCATAAAAAATCCCAAAAAATTTCAAAAATTATATTTTCACCCATTTTAACTAAAACGTTTATATTTTAATTTTTTAGTCAAAAAAATACCATTTATTAAATAAAACAAGTAAATATTAAGTGAAAAAGTGCGCTAATGACTCTATTTTCATAGAGTCATCAACCACAAGCAAGGACATCACTGGCGAGGCCTACGTGAGCTAGACAGGTACCACTAAGAGATGGACATGATAAGGTTTCATTGACTAGGGTTTTGCCAACCAAGGCTTCGTTATCCATGCCTCCATTTGGCCACCAATAAGTGTTGCCCACATCGACCCTTATCCCTCTCGATGCGTATCCAAGATGGCCACATTTGGTCCTAGACATCCATAGCTCTTGTATCCATCACTTCCTACATAGGAAGTTGTGGTGTAAGTTTTGTAGGGTGCAAAGTGTTTAGATAATGGTAAAATAATTATTTTACACTATATGCAACCTATAGAAAGAAAAATAAATAAATAAGATCAAAGAAATTACCTTGAAGAATGCTTTCCCTCATCTCTTTACTCATTTTGCTCTCCCAAGTGTGAGCTCTAAGAAGTGATTATGAATTGTGAGGAGTTTAAGAGAACGAGAAGCTTGTATATATTGAGATGGAGAAGAAATCTCTTACATCCATTCAAATGCACATCCAGTGGCCACGATTACTTGGCAAAGCTTAAGGGATCCAAGCTAAGGATTTGAATTACAAATTCCCTCCGAAAAAAGGAAATGGTTGACTTTCCAAGTACAAATATTGACCTAAACACAACTCCCTGACTTAGAGTCTAATTAAAAATTTGAAAGCATTGCCAGCGATACGAAGCCGTCGTGTATGTTTTGAGTGATCGAGCACTACATGAAATCCCTCGCTTGGGTAGGTAAAAAAGTAAAAGAAAGTGAGCATGATGCTGCCAGTTGATTAAAAAGGGTTATGAACCTAAGTATCGACAAAAATTACAATTAGATCTTATTTCCCAAATACTAGAAAGTCTAGAAGGTTAATTTTGGGTGTAATTTAATGCATCTATGTAGTAAGCAAAGAATGGTCGTTGTCATAAAAAAGTCTTATAGGCTAAGCACAAATCATAATTTCAATAAAGAAATAAGAACTTAATAATTATCTTGAAAAGATAATTATAAATAGACATCTATTATGATACAAGTAATCAATCTTATATATACCAACGTATGTACATAATTATAGATAAGTTGAATCTGTAAGAGATAATAACATTCAAACACTATCTTTTCTCTCAATTACAGTATATTTTGTTTAAATTTTATCATTTTGTTATTGACTTAAATATCATAGGATTAAATATCACTCTCATACAATGATCCAAGATTTTAACCGTTTGTTTATTTCGCATATCCATATAGGATAACTCTACATCAAAACTTAATATATTTAGTTTTATTTTTCTTCATAAATATTAAATTATAAAAAAAATTTATCCCTCCTTATATATACAAAATATATTATTTAATATAATATAAATTTATAATTTTTAACGCTCACTCAAAAACCAAACTCAAACCTCAAATTTTGAATTAAAAAAATAACTAATCTTGAAACCTATCTAATATTTACCACCAAAATCAAACTAACTCGATTACTACCCACACTTGCACGGAATTCTGGCATCCCTAAACAAACCTCGGATCTATGGATTTCTTTAACTCATGTTTAAGTTTTAACGACTACCATTTATGACTTCTATATCTATAATACAATGTTAGAATATTCTCACATATATCTTTTTCTAGGACCCAACAAATATACTGTTTGTTTTTCTCTGAAGCTACCAACGTGCTTTTTGATTGAAAGCCAAGTTTCTCAGTCACATACAAAGTGTGAACTTTAAGATAGCAACAACGACATTACCCATAGAGTGTTTCAAAAACCAAGCAAAATCCATACCTCTGGTTTATGAATGTACCTTCTCTTCTCTACCCTCACGACCATTTGTTGTCCAGTTTTTCTCGTAATCTAGGGATCCAGGCAAATGGGCATGGCGGGGTCGAGCTTGTGAAAAATGTGGGTTGAATTGGAGTTCTTATAGGCTTTCTGGTGGTGTTTATTTTCTGATCTCCAAAGGAAATGGCGTTGTTTCGCAAGTTCTTCTATCGGAAGCCACCAGATGGGCTTCTAGAGATCTCTGAAAGGGTTTACGGTATAGTTTCATGGATGCTGATTTTATGAACTTTTATTACCCCCCCAAACAAGCATTGGTGTAAATGGTGCAGTCGTTTACGAAGTTTTCACTATACTTAAATAAGATTTTACTTCAAGTATCATAGTCTGTCTGATTCAGTTCTAGAATATGTAATTGACTTTACAATTATATCTGTGTTGCATTTTCAATCTATGAAGTTTTATATGCTCTTGAAGCGTTGAGATTGATAATTATATGTGGTTAGGAAAGTAGAGACTGTGATATGATTAATTAATTTCAAAATTTATGTATGGTCTTCAAATGTTTTCTGATAAAATATTGGGTTTACTATAGTGGATGACCTCTATCAATTATTTTTCAATTATGAGTAATGACCATTTTTTTCATCCCTCTTTCTTCTTTATTCAAGAATCAAGATCTCTCTTAGTTTTAGTTTTCTCCCTCTGGCTTTTCTTCCTCTCAGGACATTTACAAAGTTTTATATGTATACAACTACATACAACGTTGTTGAATATGTATACAACATTGTTGCATATTCTAATAGGAGTCAAAATGAGATACCTACAAAAAGAGTCAGATATGAACATACCCATTTAATTATCAAGCTGGGAGGGAGGCAATTTCAAGTATTAAAGTTCTTACTTTGAGGTGGTGATAGGGAAGTGTTTACCAAAATTTAGTAGGAACTTTTTTCTTTTTGATTGAAAATTATAGAGCCGAAGTTAACTAGTTTCTTCCATGAACATTTTTGTAATTTGAGAAGATGATGCTAATCCGCTAATTATGCTTTGTGAACATATTTTTTCATCAAAAACTTCATCAAGTTAAATCTGAGGGAAACCCTCTTTAGCCTATGTTTCTATTTCTGAAACATCATCATGGAACATTTTTTTTCTCCTTGACATTATATTTCAAAATCTGCTTAAATTTGAATTTTTTGTCTCTTTAGTTGTTATTCTACTGCTGCACATTTTTTATTCTGTCTTTCACTTACACACACTCAGACAGCATGTAGTATTCATCAAATTTGATATTTTATTGAGTTAAATCAGGTTTTTTGAACTGAATGAAGCTTAATTCTGTAGAAATGTTTGTTATCGATTTGCAATATATTTTCTCTGTCTGCAGTGTTTGAAAGCTGCTTTACTACGGATGTTTGGGAAGAAGATGATTATAAAGTTTATGTTGGAGGGATAATGGGTCAACTTCATGAACTTTATGCAGATGCTTCATTCATGTTATTCAACTTTCGAGAAGGAGAGAAACAAAGCCAGGTTGCCAATATATTGTCAGATTATGACGTGACAGTGATGGAATATCCTCGACACTATGAAGGTTGCCCATTGCTCACAATGGAGATGATGCACCACTTTTTGAGATCAAGTGAGAACTGGCTTTCACTTGGGCAACAAAATGTGGTCTTCATGCATTGTGAAAGGGGGGGTTGGCCTGTTTTGGCCTTCATGCTGGCTGCCCTCTTGATTTACAGGAAACAGTTTAATGGGGAACTGAAGACCCTGAATATGATTTACAAACAAGCACCACGTGAACTTCTGCAGCTGATGTCACCATTGAATCCAATACCTTCACAGCTTCGGTATCTTCAGTATGTCTCAAGAAGAAATCTGGGCTCAGAATGGCCTCCATTGGATAGGGGACTAACATTAGATTGTATTATTCTGAGATTTATTCCTATTATGGACAGTGAAGGAGGTTGTTGTCCAATATTCAGGATCTATGGACAGGATCCTTTCATGGCTGCTGATGGGACTCCAAAAGTTCTGTTCTCAACTCCAAAGAGGAGCAAATTTGTTCGGCACTTCAAGCAGGTGGTTGAAAGTCTATTTATTTATTTATTTTTATGTATTTATATTAAAGTGTTCTATTACCTATGTGATTTGAACTATTGTTCTTTCTTTTTAATTTTCTTGTAATTATGTAAACTGTTTAATTCACAAATTTTGAACTTTCATTTAATGGGCATTCTGCATGTCTTAGGTACAACTTTCTGCTTGTGGATAGACATGAAGTGTAATGAGATTTGACATATACTAGGTGTCTCAGATGATTTGTATGCCTTTGTTTAGATTGAAATAAATACATGTACATCTCAGCAAACAAATCAATAGTGTTTTTTTGGGACTATAAATATTGATTACTTTTAACAATTTCTCATATTGGTATCAGAGGAGGTTTTGTTCCATATCTTAAAAATTCTAGCTTATTTTGGTATCAGAGCCGATCATTTCTTGATTTCCCTTACATGTCACTACCCTTCCTTTTTCTTAGTTTGTGGTTTCTCTCGTGATGCTATTCTTCAAACAAACCTCCACTATTTGATTATCATTTGGGTTATAATGTGAAATACGATGCTGTCTTGGGAGAATTGGGTCTTCACCATTGGATTTATTGGACTTTTCCACAGGGTGTTATGGGTCTTGGAGGTTGAAATATTATGGGTACTTTTTTACATTTGTTCAATTAAGGTGTTTTTATTGAGAAAATATTAAGACCACCCCTTGGTGATTTATCGATGTGGATGCCTCTCTCATTCATATTAAGACCAATACGTGACCTAAATTGGGGTATATCATTGACCTTTTAGAAATTAAAAGGTTCAACAAGAGAGTTCTACCAGAATCGAATAAATTGATTATTTGGATACTTCTCTATCATTGTTTGTAATATGAGATTTTTTGTTGGGTTGTGTTATTGCTTGTTTGATTATTTGTTCACCTTTTTCACCTTCATAAATGGGTTTGTTAAGATGTAGAAGTTGAATTTTGGTCAAATTAATTCTCATGCTCCATTAAGATTAACTATTGCCACCCTTAGATTCTGGTCTTTGTGAATTGTGATGCATTGGTCAGCGGCTATTATTTGCTTGATTAAGCATCGCCTAGTTATAAATTTCTTGTTTGCCCAGAGTTTCTTATTTATATGCTCGATAAATCGAGTTCTACTACTATTGCTCTATAAAGGGTTATTTGTCACTAGAAGATCTTTTCACACCTCGCTATTTAAGTTGGGTATGTGTGATATCTATGCTCTAACTTGAGGGAGAGAATTAGTGCCCGTGCAGATAGTCTTCTGTGCCAACATTTTACTTTGTGCCATTGTGATCTGTACTGTTTTCTTAGCTGCTGTACGTGCCAGTCACCAGCATTGTGCTGTTGTTGCCTATTGGTTTCTTATGTACCGCTGCCAATTTTGTAGTTATCTCTTCCCATATCTGTTGTTGCTACTTGCTTGGCTTTCATGCCTACACTCTTACAGACTATACTATGTCTCCCCTGCACTCTTAGGGATTGTTTTGTTTTACCCATTCTATTGCATGTGGCCTTTGAATTCAATCAATGTTAGCCTCGTCAACGATATGTCATAATTCATTTTTTCTAGGATTTGGCTCAATTACAAGCTTTCAGTCTTGGCAAGACTATTAGAAGCTGCTCAACTATTGAAATATGTCTCTCTATTGTTATACATTGTTTAGTGTCCCTTTGCTTTTTCTAATGTCTAAGCTCTTCATATGTATCTATTTCTAGCTTAAACGGTGGGTTGAAATATTAGTATTTAATATTTAGTTTCCTTAGGTGATGTAGAATTCCTGATATAATCTAAAGAAATTAAAGAAAATTTAGATAAGGATTGAATTCTTCGATCCATTAAAATTGAGAAAATAAGTTTATATAATATTTCATTTAAACTTTAAAGCTCACACACTTTTCCTATTTATAGCTAAAGACTCCACAAAAAGACAAACAAGGATTATAACAAGCATTATGTCAAATAAGACCCTTACTTCCCTAAACAACTACTACTAAAGAAATAAACAATATTTTTTGATTCAAGGATAATAATAAAATAAACATAAAATAAACAACATATTAATAATGTAAAACAATACTCCTAATCTCCTACATCAATTTTCCCTTTCTTAAAAAAAGATTTGTCCTCGAATCTTGGTGGAATGAGGAAAGCAATAGTAGTTGAAAAATTGTACTCATAAGAATGAGCCACTTGAAAATGGATGAAAGAATGAAGTCCGAGAGCAAATCAACAACACCACTTGGCATTATCTGTATGCTTGGATAAACATTTTGCATGTTTCTAGCCGTGGTAATTTTCCTTCTCCTCCATTGACCATTTTTTACCATACCTTTTGTATTGATTGGAGACAGTTGTTGTAAAACTTTCAGTGTTGAACAACTTAGCATTGTGAACCCAAAATGGGTCTATGGATTTAGGTATTTCCAAGGAGTTAAATTCATATAGCGTACTTTTTAAACGCGAAACTAAAACAACTCCATAAGCACATACTATAGAGTCCAAGATTGTTAGTGCCACAATGAAAGTGAGACCAGCTCTTTAAATAGCACAAACAATCCAATTCAGCAACACATTTGTACACTACAGAAGTTTTGAAATAGCTCAACACATTTTGGTGCTTATTCCTATATTTTTTTCGATAAACATAAGACATGTACCAAACCACATAGCTAGAAACCATATGATAGCCTTCACAAGTTAAGGGACAAAAATTGATGCTCTCTTATGGTGACTATACTATGCTCATCATAACCTATAATTGAACTGCAAAGAATAATAAAGGAATACTTCTCTGCCTCCATATTATCTGGGAAATGAGTCTTCATAATATTTGGAACAAGAGGTGTTTCTCTCTTCCTTTCATCAACAAGTACATGCCAAATGAGTTATAACCATGGATATTTTTCTTCCAAAGTCTCAAAGTGTTAAAAGAACAGTCCTATAAACAAAATGATTATAATATTAATTGCTACTCTTCAACCTAAGAGTTTAATCTCTCACCTATGGTAGAAACATAGATGATGCATTCCCTCTAGTCGAACAACCCTAGGAACCCACGAACTCAAAGGAATAAGAACGATTGATTTGCTAAGGACGTGTTGAAGATGATCAAATTAGAACCCTAAGGAAACAAAGTCCTTAAAACCCCAATCTTGAAACGCCACAAAGGATATCATTCCCTTTGATAAGTTAAATTCAAGTATTCAATTAAGAACATAAGAAGGCAAAGCAAAAACTTTATGAAATATACTTCTTATTAATGATATTCATTGTTCTTCCTCCAAATTACATAGCTACTCTTTTATAAGCAAGAATCCTAATAGAAAAACCCTAGATAACATGGGCTTTATTTAGTAGTGGATTAGGCGTTGTCCAACCTTAATATATAAAAAAATGAAAGACTTGAAATAAAATGCTCATAATTAACTAAAATAAAATTGCTAAACATAAAAGGCCTATAATTAGTTAAAACAAAAATTTATTCTTAAAGTAACCCTTGCACCCAACTTGATCTTCTAATCTATCCCTAGTCATTGGATCACCAATTCTTTGCAAAAGTTTTTGAGAATATTTGAAAACATTAACTTGATCAGCACTTGAGAGAATCAACTTGATCAACTCCTCAATCTTTATTAATAGATCTGATGAGAATTTGCACTTTGGGAGTACTCTTTAGTTCTACTCTTGAATCCAAAATAGTTGTTAATAAGGTTTAACCATTCTTGAACTTTATCAACATGAGTAAATCTATGAAAACATTGGATATCAGTATGGTATTTACCTTCTAAATATTTAATAGTTTTAATGAGGTGAGTAACATGATCATACCTTCCTTTTTGTAAACATTCATAAATTTCTTCTTGGTGTGTAACTTGGATGGAATATTTGACAACAACTGCAAGTGATAATTCAATTCACAAACCAGGACTTGAAGTAGAATTAAATTGGGTTGAAACCAGAGTACACAAATTGGTTAAGTCGACAATCTCAAAGTGGTCTTAGGTTCACATAGAGTAATTGGGCTTGGGTTCTAGTTGTTTGGGTTGTCTATGGTGCGACCAAGAGGTGGAATAACTTTCAATTGCTAGGTATGAAACAAATTGCTTCGACTTGGTGAGAAATGGTGTGGCAACATCAATTGAAGGGTTAATGGGTCTTTGATAGGTGGTGATAAGCCTAGGTTAGGTGGCAAAAGGTTCTGGTTAGGTGGTGATGTCAAAGGAGGATTGGAGTGGACTGGGTATGAGTTAATTGGTTGACGTGATGAAAATGGGAACTTAGGTTGTAGGTTGATTGAGACTATTGGGTAAATTTCTGGGAATGAAATTTGGGTTGATGAGTGACGAAATGGTGATGGTAAAGGGTGTTGGGTTTGCGATGATGAAAGAAGAAATGATATGGGCTCTGTTTGTTGCAAATGGGTTCTGTTTGTCGCAATGATGATGAACGATAAGGAGTGTGTTGGTAATCGGTAGAATTAGGTGAGGGTTGAGTGGCTTGGATTCTTCTTTTAAGGGTGTACATTGGGTATAGTGTAGATGAAAAATGAGGTGGGAAAAACGAAGAAGGGGTTGTTGGTCAGTTCTATGAGGGTTGGTTTCAAGAAGAGGGTCATTGGATGGTGGGTTGGAGTCGTGTGAGGATCGCAATGATGCTGAATGGTGGGTATTTTTATTTTGGGGTTTTTGGGTTTGATTGAACTATAGGTTATTAAGGTCTGGGTATAGTGAGATAGGGGAAGAAAAAGAAGATGGGTACTCAGGGGTTGTAAAATGGTTATGGGTGATGGGTTGAGCAATGAACACTAGTGGAGGTAGTGCATAACCTGACTAGGGTAGAATAGGAGAAGCAGCAGCAGCTTGCTCTTAAGGTAAGCTTCCAGAGCTTTAAGCTAGGAATTGCTACTAGAATTGGACATCGATCAACTAAGAGAAAGCCTAAATTCTGATACCAATTGACATAGAAGTCTCGATTTAATCTGAAGGAATTAAAAATCCTCTAAATAAGGATTGAATTTTTCGATTCAAACCCGAAATTGTCTCACTAAAACTGAGAAAACCTCAATACAAAATTCATACAATATTTCATTCTAAACTTTAAAGCTCACATACTCTTCTTATTTATAGCTAAAGACTCAACTAAAAGATAAACAAGGACTATAGCAAGCATAATATCAAATAAGACCCTTAGTTCCCTAAACAACTACTAAAGAAATAAAAACATTTTTTTGACGCAAGGATAATAATAAAATAAACAACGTATTGATAACATAAATAGTACTCCTAATCTTCTACATCATTGGGAGTTGTATAAGGTTTAGGATTATGCTATAAATAATGAAGCAGTCCTTTATTTTAAATTAATGAGAAGAGTGTGAGTATTTTCCGCTCAATGAGGTTAGCTTATTGGTGTTTCTTTTGTTTGGTCAAATCTTAAGGGACAACAGTAACATTTAACTATGGAAAATCTATTTGTTCAAGATACCTCAAATTGAAGTCTTTTATATATATATACAAAAAACCTGAAATTGAAACATGATTATCGAGACAGGGAAATTATTATAAATGATTGCACTTTTTATTGTTTGTCTCTATGCAACTGCCTTCATTGTTAACAAATATGCAAATTTTATTTTCATATATATGTTCATTTTCATGGTTATGCTATCCACCATATTTAGTATTATTTTCGTTCTCATTCTTGTTCAGGCAGACTGTGAATTAGTTAAAATCGATATCCACTGCCACATCCAAGGAGATGTTGTTCTTGAGTGTATCACTTTGGATAATGGTATGGAACGTGAAGAGATGATGTTTAGGGTCATGTTCAATACAGCTTTTATAAGATCAAACATTTTGATGCTCAACCGTGATGATGTTGACATGCTATGGAATATTAAGGACCAATTTCCCAATGATTTTAGAGCTGAGGTATTTGTCTATGTACTCAATCTTTTTAATAGCTTTTATGAATTCAACATATATAGCATAGATGCAACTGATAATTTGCATATTAATGAAGGTTATATTTTCGGAAATGGATGCTGCTGCTTCCCTAAATTTGATTGATTTGCCTTGCATTGAGGAAAAAGAAGGGCTTCCTATAGAAGCATTTGCAAAAGTTCAAGAGATTTTTAGTGGCGTTGATTGGCTAGATACAAAGACAGATGAAGCACTAAATGTGCTGCAGCAAATTACAGTCTCAAACGCACTTCAAGGAAAACTGAATGAGGCATTTTCCCAAAATGTAGAAACAGACTGCTTGTTGCTGGAGTCAGCTCCTGATAAGCTTACATTTGAACAAACTGAATCAGAGGATAATATCCAGCGTTCCAAATCCATGGGTCAGGAGAGACATTCTGCACATTCAATTGAATCACCTGAAGATGAAAATTTTGTAAATAAGATACAATCCCAACAACTTCAGGATGCAACTTTACTTAGAAGGAATATTGAATCCCAGAAGGTGCTGGATGCAGTGCCAGTGAGAATGGAGACAGAATCCTGGGAACTGCCAGACACTAGTTTAGTTGGAAGGAAGATTCAACCCCAAGAACCTTTTTGTGGAAACTCAACCAAAGAGAAGATTGAGCCCCAAGCAAAACATGATGGAAGGTTAACGAAAAAAGAGACTGAAGCTCAAGAATTGCATAGTTCATTGCAATGGCCTGCCCAATTAAAGATAATATCTCAAAGAGTACCTCAAACTACTGTATTTTTGCCAACTTCTCCTAGTAATTCCTTGCAAGATTCACCCATATCCTTATCGCGATTCCAAAGTTTACCTACTGCTCTTGGCATTACAGCTTTATTGCATGATCATGCTGTTTCCAATAGGGAAGAACTCAGACATCATCCTGTGACTGCATCTCCAACTTCCAAAGCTATTTCATTACCTAATTTGAATTCACTTAATACTGTGCAGCCTAATAACCTGAGAATACCAGTGCCGCCACCATTGCCACGGTGGCCTTCCTTACTTCAATCTTTAGGGGATTCTTCAATGATTGAAAACACTCCTTTCCCACCACCTCCTTCATCAACATCTATATCCTCTCCTTTACAGGGCTTGTTTCAATTTTCCTCTTCTTCACTTTCTTTTTCAGTGTCATCTCCATCTTCCCTTGCCAAGAAAGTGAATTTAGCTCCACCTTCTTCTTCATGTTCACCTACTTCTAGGCCACTCCCATCTACCATCAAAAACTCGATTTCAACTTCTTTTCCTACTACTTCAACCCAATCTGTTCTAGAGACATCTTCATCATCCAGCACAAAGGACTTAGTTTTTGCTTTTCCTCCCCCTCCTCTTGGGAAATCTTCGTTGGACACTATCAAAACCTTATTTTCATCTTCATCTACGTCTCTCTCTCCTCCTCCTTATTCTTCAACTCTACCCTATATATATGTTGGCTCTAATTCTTCCTTGTCCATGAAGAACTCAGAATTTGTTTTTGCCCTTCCACCACCACCACCTCCACCACCACCTCCACTTCCTAGATATCATAGGCCTACCTCTAATTCCACTAAAGTATCTTTTGTGCCACCCTCTCCTCCTCCTACACATACCAAGGCTCCCTATAATTCCACAACAATATCTTTTGTGCCAACACCACCTCCTCCTCCTACACATCCCAGGCCTCCCTCTAAATCGACATCAATATCTTCTTTGCCACCACCTCCTCTTCCTTCACATTTGAGACCTCCCTCTAATTCCACTACAATATCTTTTGTGCCACCATCGCCACCACCACCACCTCCTCCTCCTCTTCCACATCAGAGCCCTCCTTTTGATTCCACTACAATATCTTTTGCGCCACCACCGCCATTTCCTTCTCTTACACATCTGAGCCCTCCTCCTAATTCCACTACATCTTTTGCTCCACCGCCACCGCTTCCGACTTCATCAAAAAATCCCTTGCCCAGTAAATCTACAAATGCTCCACCTGTGCCACCTCTAACTCCTCTAATCATTGGAGTGCCAAAAGCTAGCAATGCCTCTTCATGTTCTCATTCTGGAATTGGTAATGGCAATGTGCCCTCAGTTCCTGGGCCACCTAGTGTTCCACTTGGCAATGGACGAGGACTATCACGTGTTGGTCCTAGAATACATGGTCAAGCTAAAAAAAGTAATCTGAAGCCATATCATTGGTTAAAATTAACACGAGCTATACAAGGAAGCTTGTGGGCTGAGGCACAAAAGTCTGATGATGCTTCCAAGTAAGTCTCACTAGTGACTACTTGATAAAATGTTTATTATTATAATTATCGGAAATTTTTCATTCATTTCTGGATGTCTTAGGGCTCCGGAGTTTGACATGTCAGAACTTGAGAGTCTTTTCTCAGCATCTACACCAAATTCAGATAGCATCGGTGGAAAATCGAACCACAGGACTTCTGGACCTAAACCTGAAAAAGTTCAGCTGGTAATCTAGAATGCAAACCTTGCTTTTACTTTGTTAAAAAAACCCTGCTTTTGCATAATCTGCAAATCATAAATGCATTACCTATTTTTAACAGATAGTGTTCCTGAATAACATTAGTATTTTTCTAGAAAATTACAAGCACGGGTTTGGCTTGGAGGAGCCCCCGCCCTGCCCCACCCCGCCCAAAGCGATGTTTCCTTTATTATAATTATTGATTTAATACCTATTTTTCATTAGCTATCTAATAAAGAATTTTTCTTTCTTGTAGATTGAGCTGAGGCGGGCATATAATTGTGAAATCATGCTTAGTAAAGTTAAA
The DNA here is from genome assembly GCA_030763125.1 of Hippophae gyantsensis. Taxonomy (NCBI): domain Eukaryota; kingdom Viridiplantae; phylum Streptophyta; class Magnoliopsida; order Rosales; family Elaeagnaceae; genus Hippophae; species Hippophae gyantsensis. The sequence continues at coordinate 52,376,061 of CM061031.1, read as the reverse complement.
ATCCCACTGCCTGATTTGTTGGTAAGCAGCAGCTAAAGCTATTTGTTTGAAAGGTGCTACTTAATTATTCAAGTTGAAGTTGTTACTGAAAGGGGACTTTCATGATAGTTTATTTAAATAGATAGATGGCATAATTTCTATCTTTCATGATTAATTTAACTTCTTTTCCGCATGCTCCCACTTTAGGTCTTGAATTCTGTTGTTGGTTCAAGATGCTGCAGCTTTATTTATTTGTTTCTCTTTTATCCACGATTCATTCTTTTAGAGTTCAGTCCTCACCCTAGATGAGTCAGCATTTGATATTGATCAAGTTGAGAACCTGATAAAGTTCTCTCCAACAAAAGAGGAGATGGAATTACTAAAGGTATTGATTCTCATTTTTCAGCTATCATCAACTCATACCACAGTAAGAGTCTCATTATCCTTGTTTATACCGAGTCATGATTATGTTTCCTTCTTTAGAATTATAATGGAGACATGGAGAAGTTGGGAAAGTGTGAGCGGGTGAGTTGATTTACCCTTTCCTAATTTATATTTGGTAATTAAGTTTTTTGATAAGATAAGTTAATTTCTAAGCATCATAATTAGTGGCACCTCACAGTTCAATGCACTCAGTTATTATAAGCTGTATATGGCTTCACTTGAATCACTTGATATGTCCCTCTCTAGCAAGTAAGTTTAACTAATTACATAATTTGAACCTCAGTTGCTAAGTTTGAGCTATAATTTCGTGTTGTGTGTATATCTTCGAAATTTCTGATCCTCAAATTAACATGATATGCCTATGTGTGACAGTTCTTCTTAGAATTAATGAAAGTGCCACGGGTAGAGTCCAAGCTAAGAGTTTTCGCATTTAAGATACAATTTGATTCCCAGGTCAGAGGACACAAACGTTGAGCTTTTAATTCTTGGGGCGCATTTTGTTGTTGTGATTTTTCCTTTACATATTTGTTTGTCTTCTTTCAGGTTTCAGACCTTAGAAAAAATTTGAATATTGTCAATTCTGTGGCTGAAGAGGCAAGAAGCTTGTAATCATCATATAGCCTTTCAGGTGTTTCTAGCAGTTTTATCTGATACACTATTTCTGTTAATTTGCTTGTCAGATCCGAAATTCGACTAAGTTGAAGAGGATCATGCAAACCATTCTTTCTCTTGGTAATGCATTGAACCAAGGAACTGCAAGAGGTCAGTAGATGTATGCTTTAACCTTTGACATTCACCCAAACGGTCATCCATTTTCTTATTTACATAATTTTTTTTCATTCTATTGCGAAGTTCCTAATTTAATGCTTCATTTAAATGTGGCTCTAAGCATAAAATTGTTAATTAGAGAATCATGTTTTCTAGGGATTGAACATATCTGTCTAGGAGTGTCTGGAATATGGCTGAACAACAAAGGGCATTACTTTTGTTATTGTTGATGAATCTCAAGTTGGATCCCAAATTAGGATTGGATCAAATCATGATTGCTTTGGTCTTAATATCATTTTCAGTTTACTGGGAAAATGACAATAGCAGTAAATTTTCCCAAAAAGTCTTACTAATGTAACAAGTTAGCTTTTTATTTTCCTCTTTCATGGTGTGGCTTCCTTTTTTTGCTTATACATATTAGTATTAAAAATTTGAAACACAATGGTAACTCTATTACTCATAGGTGCAGCTTGTATGAGGTTCCAATATCATCTTTTTGACTAGTTAGTGGAGGTAGTTTGTGGACTTGATCCTGCAGCTTAATAGCTGCTGAGTGGTGTGCCAAGTAATTTCTGCTTTGTGTCCATGCTTTTTTCTCATTTGTCTAGCACAATTGTGTGTTCCACACTGTTGCTGGTTGCTACCAAATGATAGCTGACTTCATCGATATAGGATTTTCCCTCTAAAAGCTCCGTTTATTTTCAGCCAAAAAAATAAAATAGGCTCCAAATTTCTTTCCTCTGTTTTGCAATGATCTTACTGCCTCATTTCTGTAGGTTCTGCTATTGGGTTTCGACTAGATAGTCTTCTTAAACTCACTGACACACGGGCTCGGAACAATAAGATGACTCTAATGCATTACCTTTGTAAGGTGGATCACCTTCTTTTGTGGCTTTAGTTGATGCTCATATCTCTAATAAAATACTCTCTCAAGCTGAAGTCCTTGACATCCTCAAGGTTTGTATTCAAAAACATTCACATTACCTTTTGATAACAAATTTCCATTTTAATGTGCTTTAGGTGCTTGCTGAAAAAGTGCCTGAACTCCTAGATTTTCCAAAAGACCTAGTTAGTTTGGAGCCTTCAACAAAGGTATATATTTTTTTATTTTGGGTATTGCAAAAACAACTAATGTTTCTTTGTTTTGTGCTTTTGGAGCTAAATCTATATCTATATTGGCTGTCTTGTGTTTCTAATAAGTTCTTTAATCGCTGACACGTTGAATTATATATATCTTGAGTTGGCTTATATCAATCCTAATTGGACGATTCTAAATCATTTTTACATTTCTATATTAATAAATTAATTAATAGAATATTAAATAAATCTAGTAAGAAGAAATAGAAAATTGCAGATTTGCATAAGGTTCCTTTTATTTTTTGTTATTTTCTTTTGTCATACTATGTATAAAAGTCTAAATCACTCCTAAAATAATCTTGGGCAAAAAATCTCTGATATTTTAAAGTAATAACATATCTTGCCCTTTATATTTTATTTTGTATTTCGGGAAAAAATATTAAATAAAAACCTTCTATAATTATGGAGTGTAAAGTCTAAATCACACTTAAAATAATATTAGAAAAAAATGGCCTTATATTTTAAAGTAATCACATATCACGTTCTTTATATTTTATAAACTTAAAATAATATCGGATAAAAATATTCTTATATTTTAAAGTAAGAGTATATCATGCTCTTTATATTTTATTTTTCATATCGAAAAAAAGTATAATTTAAAAACCTAAAATCAAAAGAATTTTGTTATTAAGGAGGGTACTTTCCTAATAGATACGCTATATTAAGGAGCTTAATATTGGCATAAAGAGTTTTATTAACAATGTTTATCATATTCATTTCTATATGTATGTATATATTAAGGAGCTTAATATTGGCTTAAAGAGTTTTATTATTCATTTTCTATATGTTAAGGAATTGTTATTTCCAGAGCAACTATTACTAATGCCACAACAATTTAATAGTTTCTAATAATTTATCACTAAAGTGTTTCTAAATATAGAAAGCGAGATCTGGCAATAGTATTTATTGCTCTGGCAATAGGGCTACTCTTGGTTAAAGAATAATGGATCCCTAATTGACTCAAAAACATATGTTTCATAATAAATTTATTTTCACAATGGATTTGAAAGCTTAAGAAATTTAATTTAATTTTTTATTTCGAATATGTTGTAACAATTCACGTGCAGGGAAAGTAATTTTAATTAGTTTTAATAATTGTGCAGATACAATTGAAATATTTGGCAGAAGAAATGCAAGCTATTAGTAAAGGGCTGGAGAAGGTTGTGCAGGAGCTGACTACATCAGGCAATGATGGTGCTTTCTCAGAAATATTTTGCAAGGTACACTAAATCCATCAAATATTAACTCATAAGCATGTCTCATGAATTTTCTGGTGGTGATGGCTGCAATCATATGTAGCAAGCTTACAGAACTTCATATCTTTTCTGGGTAATTGAACTCACTAAGTTGGAATGCCTTAGCACAGGAATGGAGCACAACGTTGGCAAGACTAGGTCCATTTGTTTCCGCTTCTGAGACTCTATAAAAGCTCTTCTAATAGCAAAAGAAAAAAGAAAAAAGAAAAAAACACAATGATCATACAGTAAAAAATCTATCAAAAACATTTTCAAAACTTAGAAAGCATATTTTGTGCTTGCTGACAGAAGCATTCCTGAAATAGCTTTTTTGATAAACCGTTTCTGTTTGAAACCACTTTTAACATAAGTGAAAGCAAACAGACCCTAAGATGATCTTCATGTAAATGGTTGGTTTTAACTTTCAAAAAGCATGATAAAAAGTTTGATTTCCATTCCCATTGTATTCTCGGAGCAAGAGAAACGAACTATACTTTCTAAGTTAGCCATCAAAGTAACAGTTATAGTTTTGAAGCTTATAGATTCTCTATTGCTTGGAATTTTTTTCTTTTCTTTTCTTCTTTTTTTTTGGGTGCTGGAATTGCTTGGAAATTGTTCGAGCAGTCCACTCATGCAGAAAGCTGTCTCAGGTTTTGTTTTTTCACATAGTCTACAGATCTGATTGCTGTGTCTTGGAACTGCCTTGTTGGTCTCTAGGAAGTAGGAACCCCTAAGGCTTTTCAAAGCCCCTACATTTACTGTTATAAACATGGTTGTATTTGTGGCATATATACTCTCATTTGACTAAGAATTTGTCAATAAATCTTAATTTGATTGGGACTAGAAGAAGACCAATTGAAAAGAATAAAGCATAAAGTATATGGGCCAAAATATTTCTCTTAGTTGGCTTCTCTCTCTTTATGTTATCCACATGTCCACTGCACACTCGTAGATCAAACTTTTGTGCATGTTTTAAGGTTCAACCATGCTAGACCTAGGTACTTGATTATGTAGAAGGTTTGGACCAGATGTAGTTGATATGGCTGCCCTTGAGAAGGGTTAGTGAGGACGTTTGAGTTGCTGAAGGAAAACATTTTAGGCCACTGTTTTGACACTACATATCTACTGAAGGTTAGTTAGACATATTTCTATGAGGTTACGACTTAAGGAATTTGTAAATGAGAAAAAAGATCGACTACCATTCATATTATTTATTTCTCAAATTACATGAAGAATGGGAATGGAGATGTTTCTAAGTTACTATCCCATTCCCCTCTAGATCCAAATTCATTCTCAACTATCCTTAGTTAAATTTAACAGTGGTAAAAATGAATTGTCTGTGGATTCTTTTATTTATTACATTACTGAGATATATTACTCTATTATTTACATATAATACTTAGTTTAATTATTTAGAAATTAAGTTGCATTTTTTTGGTTAACTTATCTACTATTTATCATTACTAATATTTAAAAAAAATCAAAGTCATAAAAATAGTAAGTTATATTATATTTTATAAAAACTCTTATTCTATGGAATATTTTTGTAAATAAGTTTTGATGGGCAATATTAGTTTAAAGAGATCAAAAGGCCAAAAATGATAAAAGATGTACCTTACCCCTTATTTTATTTATGTAAAATATAGCATTAGTTTTTTCAATGCACGGAAAAAAAAAACTAATGTTAGAATGGAACTTTGATAAATTTACTACTTTCATTCTCTCCATACATCATGAATTAGTTTCATACTTATTCCGATTTAAAAAAAGGTTAATAAACAATATAAAAAATAATCATTTCAGTTGTTTCGATTATTTCTTATTCCAATTCATCAACATCCTGATTCCGTATGATTTTTCATTCTGAATTTGTAAAGTTTGCAATGAAAGTTTAGACTCAACAGTCTTTGTCATTCCTTGCGTAATGTTGTGACCTGCCTGTCTTTTTTTTCCCTGTTACATGCTATTGAACTGTGTACTATTCTTATGCGATCTTTTTACTCTGAAGTGTATCAATTACTGCTGGTATGTTTTTATTGAGAAATGTAACAGACATTAAAGGAGTTCCTTTCTTATGCTGAAGCCGAAGTGAGGTCATTGGCTTCACTATACTCTTTTGTGGTATGTATTAAGTGTTGTTGAAAGAGTTGAGTTTTGACTTTAAGTTATCTTCTTGCACCTAGAAGTAAGAGCTGTAGACATTATTTCTATTCCGGTGATTTCAGGGTAGAAATGCAGATGCATTGGCTCTGTATTTTGGGGAAGATCCAGCTCGCTGCCCATTTGAGCAAGGTATTTTCTTTATGTTTTGTGCTCTTTGCGCTGAGAGTAACAAAAAAGGATCTTTGGTTTAGCACAAAGAAAGGCTGTTATATATGGATATAAATTATGTACACATTGGTAGTTTTTTTTAGAGTGCTTGTGGTTCCCTGAAAATTAACCATTATTTTCAATTCAAGGCTGCAATGGAAGTAGCATAACTCCTTGTATTTAGCGATGTATGCATTTTCTTTTTATTTGCTTTTCTTTTCCTTTTGGATTTGTACTAATTTGGGTTATCATATCAAAATCTGTTGTGTAGTTGTAAGTACACTGCAAAATTTCGTGAGAATGTATGTTCGAGCTCTCGAGGAAAACTGCAAGCAACTTGAATTTAAAAAGAAGAGAGCGCAGAAAGAGGCTCCAAAGGAAAAAATGAAGTTGGATCCTTCGAAAAAGGAATCTGAAAACTTGATACAACAACCTCCTGTCAAAAGCCATGACATCAAATGATAAAATTGTATTCTATCAGTCAGTTCATATTCTTCACTGTTCTCTAATCAGTGATTTCATTTAGCCTTGAAATCAACTTTAAAGATTGAGAAAAGCTTCCGATGGAAACCACTAGTGTTTGACGGTATGGAAAAAGGCTTTTTTTTGGTGGCATTAGTTACTCAGCAATCAGGGCTATGCTAATCAGGCTCGGCTGGGAAAGAGATCCATTTTTCTGGTAAGCCTAACGCGTCGCGCTAAAATTTTGTTCTAATGAAATTATGAAGATTAAGATTATATGCATTGGAGTTCATAGAATGATAACATCTTGTAATAGTTTTTTGGGTTAATCAGGCTTGTTTTCTCTCATTTATTTATTTACTCTTTTATGGCCTAATTGTGATGTTATTTCTTCTGTAATCTGTATATCTTTTATTAGCTGTAACTTTGTTGGTATGTAACTGCTTTCGTATATTAATTATATGAAGATTATGAAAAACAAATTATCAAAAAAGCCTGCTACAAGATAAACCATAAGTATGCGTTAGCGAGGGCTTCCAAGTTTATTATGTTTCAATTACATATATATTATTGATATTTAGAAGTTGGGGATTTGAACAGGTTGCAACGGTAAGACTCTTAGAAAAACTTATTTGGTTAATATTTGGATACTCATGGTTTCTTTTAAGGGGAAATGCTACCCTTATCATAAGTGGAATGAGAGTTATATATATTGTATATAATTAAATTAACTTTAAGTTATCATGTTAATTGTATATACATATGTATATTCATGTATAATATGTATAAAGTAGATATATTCATAATTGTTATTTTAAGGTTATTTACGGTAAGATTTACCTTTTTCTTATTTTAAATTATATGTTTAAATCATATAAAAGTATAATATAAAAGTATTGTTTGATATAATTTTTTTTTTCTATTTTAAGGTACGTGTTATTTGGAGTTCAAATCATTTGTATCATCTCAAATGCTAAGTGTCATTTTATGGTTAGCTCAGGCGTTATATCCTTAAAGTGTGGGTTATTTTTGGACATGTGACTTGGGATTATTCTATTTCTAACTTCTTATATTTGATCAATTGCATGTTACATTCTTCTCTCAATAATAAAAAGACACAGCACAGCATTGAAAGTTTCCGAGTAAACAAAAATTGAGGATTTTCTTATTCAATTGATACAAACACCAGCCATTTTTGTTGCATTTTTCAATTGTTATCTTGCATCAATATGTTATCACAATTTTTAACAAGGCATATACAAAATCGTTTCATGTGATGGTTTACAAAAGAGATTTGGATGTCCTAGTTGCAAGGTCTAAAATATCCATGTGAATTAAATTATTGAGACTTAAATTTTATAGAAATCTTGAGGATATTGCTGTTCTTGACAGATACCTTTGATGAACTTTACAAAAAAATATTTACAAAAATTATGAAAATTTTAATAAACCTAAAAAATTATCATAAAAAAGTTACTTGTTTTTTAAAGTAATTTTTTTATTATTTACACAATTATAAATGCATGTAATATTTATTTTGATCAATTTATAATATATATAAAAGTCTAAGTTATATTTAAATTAATTTTGACAAAATTTCTCTTATATATTAGAATAATTACATGTTTTACCATTTATATTTTATTTTAAATTTAGTAAAAAGTTTAAGTTAAATACCAAGAAAATACTAATATAATATTGAAGAATTTACTTTCCTAATCGATATTTAATATTTTTTTAACTCATCAAAATCAACGGTTTATATATTTGTTTTTGATATACAAGTTTAATTAATTCAACTTATGATGAATTTATTTATTTCATTATATCATATAAGTAAATTTTAATCATGTTGTAAAATTAAACAAAAATAAAACAATTTAAAAGTATAATCATTTACATGCCAAACACCTTTTCTTTAACAAGTAAATTAAAAAACTATATGTACTTAAAATGTTTTAAAAAACTATTTAAATTAATAATTAAACATATACAATTGTGTATATATTTATAGTGAAAAGGTAAAATAAAGAAGTTTTAAAACTAAATATAATGCTTTTTTTTTCTAATTTCAAAGAAATGATTTGTTGGAAAGTTGAGCACACAAGTCTTACAATAATAAAATACTAATAGGAGCATAGATTTACAAGTGCATGAGTCAACTACACTTAAAAAGGGTTGATTTTTTATGATAGGAGTTCATTACCTTGTAAAAACCTATGTAAGTTATTGGGTCCATCAAATATTATTAGAGCCATAAGGTTGTTCTCTTAGATGAAATGTAGACTTAGTGGGTCAATTGATCTCATGGGAAGTTAAGAGCAAACAATTCCCAAATTGAGAAAATATCATTAGGAGAATGGATTTATAAATGTATGACTAAATTTTACTCAATGAGTTAAACTCTTGGGATCATTTTCTTATGGGAACCGTGAGAGCTCTTTCACCATCATGATCTATAAAGTATAACAATAAATTAAAAATTAGTAAATTAAAATAAGATTTAAATAATATGATTAAAACATGATTGAAGGATCATCCTTCACTATTAACGTGAATTTATATTCAATAAAAGAATATCATAACTTCTTACTCTTTTGATTATACAAATTAAGAGAAATTCACAAGTTTAAAAGTCTCTATTGCTTCTTACCTAATCGTTAAATTAATTGAAATCCATGTCTAGTGACTTTAAAATCACCCACGATCAATAAAAAATTATCCATAGTTAGAGCGATGGCTACTATGCTATGGCATGAATAATACCATGCTTCGCCGCATGGTTATTTTCTTTAGCCTTTCCCACTAATAAATATTCAACTTATTTTGGGTACAAAAATGGAACATAAGTCCTCCAATGTTTAGAATTTTACATCTTAAGGTGATGTTTGGTTAAAGGAATCAGAATTGATTCCTTCTATTTGTGTGTTTGGTTAGGCTGAATAAAGGGGACAGAATGAAATCGATTACTCTCCCCCTTTAGAAATCATGATTTCATTCTCATCTCAATTTTTTTTCAATTTTACTCTTACTCTAAATATAACCCTAAACTCAAATCTCAAAATCATAAATCTCTAAACCTTAAACCCCAAATCCTAAATCCCAAAACCCATAACCCTAAATCCCAAAACCCAAAATTCCAAAACCCAAAACCCAAAACCCAAAACCCAAAACCCTAAATCCAAATCCTTAAATCCTAAACCTAAAATCCCAAAACCCTAAACCCTAAATCCCTAAACTTCAAATCCCAAATCCCAAAACCCTAAACCCTAAACTCTAAAACCTAAATCCCTAAACCCTAAACCCCAAAATCCTAAATCTTAAACCTTAAAACCTAAATCCCCAAACCCAAAACCCTAAACCCTAAATCCCAAAACCCTAAACCCCTAAATCATAAACCCCAAATCCCAAAACCCTAAATTCTAAAACCCTAAACCCTTTTTAGAAAAATAATAATTTTAACCCTAAACCTTAACCCATAAATATAACCCCAAATCCTAAATCTCAAACCACGAAACTCTAAACCCTATTTAGAAAAATAATGATTTTAATAATATATTTTATCTAACGAAAAAATAGTAATTAAATGACATTATTTGAACTTTACTGAATGTAGGGGTATTTAGGTAATTTATAGTTTTTTCCATTCCATTCCAATGACAAACCAAACACTGTAATCATGATTCTGAGCTTGATTCTAGTGGTCAAACCAAACAACATTGTTTCCTTTCCGTTCCATTCTCATTCACATTCCAATTCTGATTCCATTCTGTAAACCAAATGACACTTAAGTGTTAAATCTTCATTTCTTGTCACTTTGGACCCTTACCTTTAACTTTAAGTATTTCATATATATCTTTTAAAGATCAAAATTTCTAAAATACCTCAAAATATACCATGTGATTCTAACACACATATTTTGTAAAATAATTAAGTAAAAATATAATATTTCAACCTAATTCTCTTAATTAATTTCGATAAATCACAATATAAGGTTCTTTTCAAACACTTATCAGTGATCTCACTTCTCTCTCACATAGATGATCCCGTATTTATAAAAGTAATATGCAAAAAGTATCTTGTAGTACTCCACTCAAATTCTTCACATATAAAGATCATAAAAAGTGTAAGTCCTATAGTTCTTTGTGTTTTGTTGGCTCTTTAAATACAAAACACTGAGTCTGTTTATTTTACTTAGTACTCTATTTTTCTTTGTGTAAGGTTGCTTTCTATAGATTATTAATACACACACGCACATAATTAGGTACATTTTGTATGTAAGCATGTTATACTCACATTATGGGGATGATTTTCTTAGTATACATGCTAGGTTGAGTTTTGTATTTTTTGATGAGTAAGCATGCGAGTTTGACGTTATCGCTCATATCTTTGGTTTGGTATGGGAGAGAGCATTTATGGAAATTACTTGGTAATTTTTGGATAAAAAAATGTGATTTTTGGCACCTCATCACACTCTCTGACAAGGGCCTCACCACACCTCTCAATAAGGCCATGACTAGGTGGTCGACGAGGACCATGGTGAGGTTGGCTGTGAGCTTAGGTAACTTCTATAAATGCCCCATTTTATTCTTGTTTGTTATCCAAAAAATTTGTAGCGGAGCTCTATCAAACTAACATATCATTTTTTCTATTTTGGAATATTATTACCTTGAGTATTGTTAGGTATTAGTGATTAGTGACTATGTAGGAAAAATCATGCTCTTTAGTGGTGAGTAATCGAGGTAGGGTTTGTGAGTGGATTTATGTGAGGAGCATGTGTGGCTGCGAGCCATGTGTCGATTGAGTGTTATGGGTAAAATAGATTGCTTGAGTGTTAATCTCTTGACTAGGTTTACTTTTGTGTGAGACTCAACATTGTGAAATTGGGTTGGTTTGTTGTGGTGAGACATTAAATTGTTAACTGTGTGCGATATGTGAATTGAATGTGTTTTCCACATAGATGATTTCTGGTTTGTGATAGAATTTGTGTCCCACATTATTATTAGTGGTTTATGATTGAGGGTGGTCTTCAAGGTTAAGAGTTATATTCACTTCATATTATTGATCTACATTTTTTGATCACACCATATTAGATGGTGTTGGTTTTGAAGGAGAGTCGGGTTTGTGTGTCAAATCAAGTTGTTACAAAGGCAACAAGTGAGGGCAGTAATACATAGTTCGAACAGTGGTCCCAATTGATAGAGGTAATGAGCGTTCTAAATCTATCATGCTTGTAACAATTTTATTTCTTAATGGATTTATTTGTTATCGAGTAGTTTCTATAAGTAACCCAAGGATATTACCATATAGGTAGAGGTTCTATGTGGGTTTAACTTGTTATATTTGGTGTTGTATATGCTCTATTATTTAGCTAGTATAATCTGAGTTTAAATTGTGTATGTCTACTAAGGTTTAAACTTTGATTAGAAAGCCTTTAGTATTTATTGCTTGCTTTCTAATTATTAATAGTATATCTACTGCTTATTTACTACCTGTTTGTGCTTATTTTTATTGCTGCTATGATTATCAGTTAAGTGTTTATCTTTCTATTGGATGCCTGTTTGATAGAGTTCTTAAGAAGTTAGTATCTCCTTAACTTGATTGTGTATTGGGTCTTAGACTTCTTCAATATTGTTATACATGATTAGATTATTGTGTTAGTATAATCTGAGTTTTTATTGTGTATATGCAAACATACTAGGTATGGACTCTCATTGAAAAGCTTATTTATTTTGTTTAGTTACATGCTTTCTTTCTTTTACTTGTAGTATGCATATAGCTTTCTATTTATTTATTTTGCAATATTAAATTAATCTATGTACTTCTTGATTAATTTATATTGTTTTAGTTGTTTATCTACATGTGAATTTGGTGTGAGCCTCTAAGAAGTCAGTATCTCCTTACTCTGGTTGTGTACCATATGTCAGACTCTTTTTCTTGATAAGCTATTTTTTGTTTGATAGCATGTTGTGAGAATACTAATCATCATTTATTGAATATGTTTTTACTTATGAGTTTTGAAGTGATTGGAAATCCTTTGTTGTTCTAGTATGTATTCTTGTCTCATATATTGTTTATTGTTTTCCATGCTTATGCTCGTTGCTAGTCTGGACAAAAACCTATGAGGCACACCATTACTAGTGTGTTTATCATATTTTGTTCTTTCTTATTGCTGGTCATTTTTATTGTGTGTTAAATTAAGCATGTTGTTTTGTACTTCTACTATGTTATTTGCTTAATTCACATTTGTGAGGCTGGCTTGGTCAAATTAGTGTAGAACTCATAAAAAGATTCCATGGATTAGCATCTCCACTTCTTATCTAGGTCCCAATTACCTATTTGAGTTGGAAGACCAATTGACTTTCGTGTCATTGTTTCTATATGTGGATATCTTTAAAATTCTTGGCTTAACCTTTTTCATGTAGGCATCACAATCTCATCATATGAATGGACTATAGGGTAAACCCCTAACTATAATGTATTTAAGTTTGATATAACTAGTTTATCCCTTAGAACCTAGATCTTGGGATCTCCACCGAACTAGATTGGGTTTCAACTATATTAACTCATGCCATAATCAACTTTAGTCCAATTTCTCTTGATGGTTTCTTGATGACTTTTGTATTTAGCCCTTTAGTTATTGGATCTATAGTGTTGTCTTTTGAGTTTATATAGTCAATAGAGATAACTCTAATTGAAATTATTTGTCTAATGGTATTGTGTTGTGAATATCTATGTATATACTTACCATTTTACATATTACTTTGTGCCCTTCCAATTACGAATTGACTGTCACAATGGATGCTCACTATTGGCACAAGTTTTGGTCACCTAGGAATATCATCCAAGAAGTGATGTAGCCATTCAACTTCTTCACCATATTTATCAAAGGGGATGAATTCATATTCCATCATGGATCTGGTGATACATGTTTATTTTAAGCATTTTCATGACATTGATGCACCTACTAGTGTGAACATATATCCACTAGTAAACTTAGAGTACTTCATGTCGAATATCCAACTTGAATAACTATATCCTTCTAGAATAGATGGATAAGTTTTATAGTGAAACATATATCTTCGAGATAATCTTCAATAACTAAGTACTCTAATGATTCCCATTTCTTTGGACAATTTCTCGACTACTTTTCTATTTAACCCTTTGGTTAGCGGATCCAAAGTGTTATCCTTTGACTTTATATAGTCAATAGAGATAAATTTCAGTTAAGATTAGTTGTCTAATGGTATTGTATTCTATTGTCAAAGTATATGTCTATACTTACCATTATACATACTACTTTGTGCCTTTCCCATAGTGGATTGGATGTCACAATGAATGCTTATTGTTGGCATAGGTTTTGGCCACCAAGGAATATCCTCCAAGAAATGACAGCCATTTAACTTCTTTACCACATTTATCCAAGGAAATGAATTTATATTCCATCATGGATCTGAAAATACATGTTTGTTATAAGGATTTCCATGACATTGCCACTTTGGCTAGTGTGAACACATATTCACTAGTAGACTTAGAGTCCTTTATGTTAGATACCCAATTTATATCAATGTATCTTTCTAGAACAACTAGATAGGTTGTACAGTGAACCTATAGCTTCGAGTAAATCATAAGCACCTAAGTACTCTAATAATTCCTATTCCTCTCGATGATTTCTCAATTAGTTTTCTATTTAACCCTTTGATTGTCAAATCCACAATTTTATCCTTTGACTTTATATAGTCAACAAAGATAACTCTAGTTGAAATTAATTTTCTAATGGTATTGTATTTTCGATGTATATGTCTATACTTACCATTATACACACTACCATATGCCTTTCCAATTGCAAACCTTCTGTTACAATGGATGCTTACTATTGGAACAAGTTTTAGCCACCTAGGAATATTCTCCAAGAATTGACATAACCCTTTAGCTTATTCACCACATTTATCCAAGGTGATGAATTCAGATTCCATTGTGGATCTAGAAATACATGTTTGTTTAAGGATTTCATTTACACTAACACATAGCTAGTGTGAACACATACCCATTAGTAGATTTAGCATCATTGTATCCTTCTAGAATAGGTGGATAGGTTGTATAGTGCAACTTATAGCTTTAAGTAAATCTTAAGTACCTAAGTATTCTAACAATTCCCTTCCAATGATCATGTCCAAGATTACTTATATGTCTACTCAATCTACTAACATAAGTAGAATATGTCAAATCCTATACAATTCATCAAGTACATCAAGCTTCCTATTATAGAATATTCAAGTTGAGAGACACTCTTGATCAGTGTCACTTTACATATATATATTTTTATCAATTTTCATATATTTATATTGATTTATTAATCTCTATGAATTTTATGTGTTTACTTTGTGTTGTATAAGTGTTAGAGAACAAAAGAAACAAAAATAGGAAAAAAATGTGTATTTAGAACTACAACAGAATTACAATGCGTGTCACAACAAAGGAAAATGTGTGTCGTGGAACATTCCTCTCGGATCACTAGGTATTTTAGAAATCACATATGACACACCACGACATGGAATATGTCCACCAAGACATAGTCCTCTTGGGTCTACATTGATTGCATAAGTTTGATTGTGTGCCACAATATGATGTAATGTGCACTATGGCCCGCAGTTCGTGATTGCAAACTTGAAGTCCAAGTTTCAGAGTTTTAGTTCTAATTTTACTGTGTTTAAACCTATCAATATATATATGTCATTAGGGTTAATAATTAGATAGAGAAAGAGCTATGAAATAATTAGACAATTGGAATAAGAAGCTAGGCAGACCAAAGAGCACATCAAAGGAAAACTTTTGAAGGAGATTTACAAGGAGTGATTGAAGATTGGAGATTCAGATTCTTTTGGCTTCATCATCTATAATTCTTAAGCTTTTCTTGTCACTTCTTCTCTTCTTAGTTTCCATGATTATAATAATGATTCTTTTAGAATCTATATCTAGCTAAACTTTTAATGTGATTACGGGCAATTCAAAGCCCTAGATTATGGTTTAAATTATTTTAATTCCATGATAAATTTTAGTTTCAATTTTTTATTCTTGATGTGTTCAATGCTATGTTTAAATGCCAAAAATATACATGTTATAGATTAGGTGGCTAACTAGTTTATTGTATGAATATGTTCATATCTAGTCTAAGATGTTAGTATGAAATCACTCATATTCTTATTCAAAGTGTTACCTTGTGGTTGTTGTTATAAGCAGGGTTGAGTACCTTTGCTAAGGGTTAAATGATTGTTCTAATCTTACCTAATTTAGTTATTTACTTTTTTGATCTTAATACAATGAATAAATTAAATCTAGTAAGGGTTCTTCTAGATTGTTCATGATTTAGGTTGATTTATGATGTTATTCTAAATCAATTACAAAGTAAGAAAATGTGGGAAGTCTTAAGTGGACTTAGACTTCTAAAGATAAAGTTAAAAATTTAAGAATAGTTTTAGATTACAATAGTAATTTAGGATTCAAGAAACTAATTATTGATTCATGACATGGTTAGTTAAATTGTAGGCTAATGGTGAGGATAGTCCCACGACAACATATCTCTTACATTCATATTCGATTTACATTTATTTTCTTTATGTTATTTTCTTTAAAAACAATTTCAAAGCCCCCATTTGTTAACTTTAATTAACTCGTTAATAAACTAATAAGTAGTAGTAAAAATTGTCACTAATCCTGGTGGGTGTGATAAATTTTCTAGTATGTTATTTTTTTTATAGCTTCTTGAAGAGTTTGAGGTTCACTTTCTAGTAAGTAGATCAGAAAATCTAGACCAAAAGACTTTTTTGTCCTAACCCTCTTACTATACCTTTGTTCAACCTCAACTTCTTGATTCAATTTTGAAAAAAAATCTAGATTCAATTATTGGTCCTGGCTATTTTCATCTATGTCTCAAGAGTTCTTTAAGTGGAACCCATTTCCTTGGGATTTATAAGGAAATACATGTTTGAAGAAAGATGTATTTCTTGATTCTATAATCATGTTTTTTTGTATGTTTGGGATGTTTAACTTATGCACCAAAATCAATAAGTACTAATGTTATGTAAGTATTAAATGAAGATGCAATATGTAGTTTTTGGACCAGTCTTCACCTTCTTAGGTGTAGGTATTGCCACCTTAGCAAGACACCCATACATTCATAAGAATTTGTAGGAAGGCTTTCTTCCTTTCCACATCTCATAGGGGGTTTTATCTTCCTTTTTTAGGGGTATATTGTTTTAAAGGTAATCAACTTTGACAAAATGGCATTTCCCTACATGTTTTGTGCCATTCATAATTTCTTCACCTTCTTAGGTGTAGGTACTTGATAAGAGTCAAATTATTGCATTTTTGTTATGATTTAAATGTTGATATTTGTGTGAAAATTGCGTTTATTTGATTATTTAATCCACAAATGTCATTTCACGGGTATTTCGTGTTTAAAGTGCAATTTCAGGTAAAATCATAATTTTGGAGAAGTTTGGGACAAATTTCTATGAACGGGATTGAGTGCAAATAAAAAGAAAACAAAATTTCAAAATTTGGAATTTCGCCACCAGCGAGAATATTCTCGCCGCCGGCGAAAACCTTATGGAGAATACGTTCAAAATCATGCAGGGAGCACGGATTTTGGCAAAGCAATCTCGCCACCGGCCAAATAAATCTCGCCGTCGGCCAAATTAAACTCGCCGCCGGCCACAGTAATCTAGCCGCCGGCGAGATTTAGCGGATCAAAAATCATAACTTTCCAGAAATCTCGCCGCGGTGAGAACAATGTCGCCGCCGGCGAGTCTCGTCCGAAAACAAATTTTTTATTGTGTTTTGTTCCAAAATTTCCCCCCAAACCCTAGATCTATATATACAATATGATGGAGAAAGAGGGTGACGGCAGAGAGAACAGATCTAAGTCAATTTTGGAGGGAAAAAGGCAATTTTGGAGAGAAAGTTTGGAAAAGCTTGAAGGATCATCACCGTTGTTGCTACCAAGTCTTCATCTTTAAGAGTTTTTCATCTCTTCTCCTTAGCCTTCATATTCTGCATTTTATTCAGATTTGTTATTCATGAATTCAATTGAAATAATGGTTGTTCTTATTTCCGTTATGAACTAATTTGTTTTTGCTAAGGCTATGATGTAGTTGAATCAAGGAAATCTGATTTCTTTTGTTATTGTTATATGAGTTCATTGTTTTCAAGTTGAGTGTTTATTTCCATGCTTAATGCTTTTAAATTTCTGACCAAGATTTAGATGATTAGTTGCATTATATTGAGACCGAGAGGAGATATGTAATGAATACTTCTTGTGATAAATACCGTATATTGAATGCGAGTGTGAGAACTAATGCATGATGTATGTGGTTAATCTAGAAATTCCATAAATCTTAATGTGCTTGTTTGTGATTAAATCTTCATAGAAATATAGTTGGTTTTCATAGATAAGTAATTCTAATATAACTCGATAGAGAGTATTAGGTAAATTTGAGTTTTTCAACCATCACTTTTAGCTTTGATTCTCATATAACATGACTTGAAATCAGATTGAATTGATTTAGTGAAATCAAATGCCTTAGCAACATTAAATTTTGTTATTTGCGTTTAGTTTTATGTTAATTTACTTTTAAAACAATTTCAACAATTCGGTTTTCAAATAAAATTAGGGTTAGTCAATTTCGGTACTTAGTAACGTCATTCCTTGTGGGTTCGATATCCATACTTTTGTACACTTTATTACTTGAACGATTCGTACACTTGCGAAAATAAGCATCAGTACTACCACCTTGGAAAGACACCCACATATTCATAAGAATTTGTAGGAAAGCTTTCTTTCTTTCCACATCTTATAGGGGATCTTATCTTCCTTCTTTAGAGGTATATTGTGTTAAAGGTAACTACTCTGAAAAAATGGCATTTCCCTACATGTTTTATGGCATTCATCATTTCGTCACTTTCTTAGGTGTAGGTACTGCCACCTTGGAAAGACACCCACACATTCCTAAGAATTTATGGGAAGGCTTTCTTCCTTTCCACATCTCATAGGGGGTCTTACCTTCCTTCTTTTGGGGTATATTGTTTTAAAGGTAAATTAGCTCTAACAAAATGATTTTTCCCTACATGTTTTATGGCATTTTTCATTTCTTTTAGGGTACGATTTTTCCATTCAGCAACACCATTTTCCTAAGTTGAATAAGGTGTTATGGTTTCATGTATAATTTTATGTTTTGCACCAAATTCATCAAAATGTGTCACGTATTCACCAACTTCAGTCTTTAGAGAATGAACTTCTCTAAAGCTTCATCCGTACTTGACGAGTGCTTAAAATCATTAAATATAATGTAATTTCATGTAGTATAAATGATAAAATAGATTTTTATTTGTATAGTTTTATTATCTTGTAAAGCAAATCTATCTTTTCGAAATCATGGTTATGTTTTATTATTTTTCAAGTGTTTTAGATTCAAAATGATTTAATTGATCAAAATTCCAAGAATAGTCCCTGAAAACACTCCATTACAACATTGAAGCATAAAAGATTAACATATGTAAAGCTTACATATGTTCCAAACCATCGAAAAAAGGGTGTAATGAAAATAGGGTTCTAGTTGTTTAGAGGAATGCGGGCCATAATGTACAAGTGAAGTGGATTGAGACAAAAGCGTGTACATTTTCCATCTGATCTATTTTCCCCTCTTTTGTAGCATTTTCTAAAGCTATATAAAGGATCCCCTCTTTCATTATAAAAATCATCCCTTTCATCCCTTAGCTCTCTTCTAGCTAATTTAGTCACCCATTTGAGCCTAACAAAGAATCTTTCATATCTTTTAGCCACATTTATTGCCTAACTAATAAGTATTACCTTTACCTTTGTACCTTTAGTTTGTATGAAAATAAAAAATGAAATCATGTGTTATGCTATAGCATAAGGTGAAACGTAATGTACTCTATAAAAAAAACAAAGAAAAATGAAAGAAGAAGCAAAACTCACAACACAATTATCCCTCTAAAGAAAAAGAAAATAGAATTGCAAATAAGTTTGGGCGTGTTGTGAAGTTACAAAAAAAACAGAAAAGAAATGTGAAATAAATGAATATGAAAATAATGACAAAAAAGGGTGTACTAAAATATCAAGTTAAAGCTTAATTGTAGTTAAAAAGTGCATGATGAAAAAAGAAAGAAAGCTAAGGTGTGGAAATATCCTAAAATATCTTCATTTATCGACCCCCACTTAAGCCTTACAATACAACCATGTAAAGTATTTATTGATCTTGAGCTAAGTGCATATTTATATTAGTGGAGAGGGATGTGAAAAATAGACTTATAAGACTTGTTCTAAGATTGAATTGATTAGCATGCTCATATAGGTTGATTTCATGAGTGCATTGGATGATATCATGTGCACCACACATACACACGAATCAATTTTCAAAAACCTTGCATATCTTTGTATTGATGGAACAATGATTGATGGATATGTGAATCTCATTATCATAGGATTATACAACTTTTGATAGGGGTGCTTTTCGTGAAATATGCATGTACTAATAGAAGTATATTTATGAATATACTACCCAAGTTATTTATTTAGTTATACTTGGCTTTACTTGAGGACAAGCAAAGATTTAAGTTTGGGGGTGTGATGACTCTATGAAAGTTGAGTCCTTAGTGCCCTTTTTTACTTAATATTTAATTATTTTATTCAATAAATAGTATCTTTTGACCAAAATTATTAAAATATAAACTTTTTAGTGAAAAGAGGGTGAAAATATAATTTTTGGAATTTTTTGGTATTTTTCTAGATTTTTTATGAATTTTTAATGTAGGACCAATCAGGAGCTACCACGTGTCCTGCCACGCAAGTAAGGGAGCTAACTGGGCAAGCCATGTAGATGTCATGCAAGCATGAAGATCGAATCATATTACACCGTGTGTAAGGAGGATGAAACGGGTGCCACAGGTAAGCATGGCGTTCAATCTAAGTTCAAAAATTGGTCAATATGTTATGCCATGTGTCGCTACCCCATTGCTCCATGTGTTCTACCTGTGCACCACGCCATCAGTTTCTGTGAATCAGGTCGCACTACGTGTCACTGACTTAGCGAGCATTGACTATGATCGGTCTCTCCTACCACGTGTCATGCTCTGATTCACCTAGTGAATTCCTTGTTCCACGTGTCACGTTATGATTGGCTAGAGTTGTCAATTTTGCTTGTTTTGATAGTAGCCCTTGATTTAAAGCTGATCTGATGGTTCGAATTGCACCTGAGGAATATTTAAGCCCCTAATCACTCCATAAATCCTAAGTGGCCTCCATTAGCATAATTTTGGTCAATTTTTGGAGCTTAAAAGACAAAAAAATACAAAAAAACTCAAGAGTGAACACAATTTTGGTGGAGATTTAAAAGGAGATTAATTCTATAATTCAAGAGATTGATTGTATTTCTTCTTCTACTCTTTTCTTTATCAATTTTTATGTCTTCCTTTATGAAAATATGAGCTTTATGAACACAATTATGCGTAGTTAATTTATTAATCTATGGATCTTATGAACCCAATTTTCACCATGTGATGATTTAATATTTTATCCCAATTATAATTTTAATTTAATTATATTATTTAATCTGATTTGTATGCTATTAATTGTTTGACCAACAATTTATCTATAGAGACAATTAAATATATTTGAGAGAATTATTTAATTATTTTTCTTGATTAAATAACATGCATAGTTTTTAGGCAGAGATGTACGATTCTTATGTATGTGATCCATAATTGATGAACTTAATGAGTAGTATGCAATTTAATTGGTATAAGAGTGTGATTAACTTAATTACTATATGATGTGTAGTTTACTTGAGAAAGGAATACATGCTAGGTTAGATTCAATTGATCATGTAATTAATTGATAATTATATTGGGAGGATTTTAGCGATTCATATGTTTAGAAAATTAGGGGATTAAGTATTCCTAGATATTTTCTCATATATCTTTTTAGTCACCAAATCTGATTTAATTAATTATTTCTATTTACTTTTAGTTATTTTAACTTTGCTTCCTTAAAATAGAAAAACACAAAAATATTGATTTTTATTTTTTTTAGTTTTAAAAATTAGTTTCTAATAAAATAATCTATGTTGGAGCGACTTTTCTTATCATTATATTACTTACTGGTATACGTATACTTGCATATTCATTGCACACACTTCGTGTGTGGTCGATCACATTCCGTCATAGTCTCTACAAGAAAGATGTTCAAATCTGAACTATCATTTCAATAACATGAGTCATACAAGCAATCAAACCCATTCAACCAGTACATAAAACTTCAACACAATAACCCAAGTGAAAATTTGCATCCTAGAGCAGATCCAATAATGGATAGCCCTAACTAGATGATTTAATAATATATCAGATAAATCAAAATCAACTAACAATCCTAAAACAATTAGTTTAACCACAAAATATTTTGGAAAATAAACTAAATGAAAAAGCCTACTTGAATAGTTTTTTGTAAAATTAGAGAGAGAGAGAGAGAGATTGACATGAAAAGAATATCATTTTTGTATGGTTCATAAATTTGTGTACTTTGGTTTGTTTAAATAGAATATTTTGGAGCACTAGGTCAAAGCAATATTGCTATTATATCCATAAATTAGTTAAAAGGGTTTTAAAATAGTAATAAACCAATTCAATTCGAATTAAAATTAGGTTTTAAAATTGAAGCTCTAGTCACTTGATCGATCTAATAAATGATCGATCAATTGAACACATAGTTCTATTGATTAAAACCTTTATGGGTCAATCCAATACTATAATCAAAACATGCTTAATTGATCCAATCAATTCTTGATTGACCTAGTGTAATAAATAATTAATTCTGACCATATTATATCGATTTAGGTAATTAATCAATCAATCCAATTAAAAAATTAATTTAGGATTTTATAAACTGAGTAGATCGATTCTTAATAGTTCTACACACCTCAATCAATCTAGACATGTCTCGATCGATCGAGTAGTCTAAATTCAAAATATTCCTATGTATCTAATATGAAATCCAATGTGTATAAAAATAGAGATACACCTTATATGTATTCGTTAGAGCTTGATAGTTTCTTTTGCTTGAAATATTCTTGAAAGATACCCCTAAAAACTAAAATTAAATTTGTATTTTTGTTCACAAATATCACCAGCACATACATAAACCTTATCGCATATAATAAGGTGTCATATATTTATTTTTATTTCTTAAATTTAAAGATTTAAATACATATTAAAAGTATATACCATTCTATTCAATCATGCATGACTTATGAAAAAGAGGCATATATGGAGTTACCTAAACCAAAATAAAAAGAAAAACCAAAAATTAGCCCCTCATTATATCATACAAAAATATATGAAAATTGTACATGGATCCTCTTTATAAAAAAAATAAAGAAATAAAATAATATCCAAAATAAAGAGAGAGAAAATGAATAGTATAAACTAAATACTATAACCCATATATTTTACAATTTGTGAGAAATAGTTAAATACAAAAGAAAATATAGTAAATAAATCATCAAGAAATCATTACTTTTTCTTCATCTCTTAAAGGTATACTACTTGAAATTTTTATTTGATAAATTTGATTAATGTATGAAAGTAGTGTTTGATTTCTTTATATAATCCTTTAATGAGATAGATATTATGCAACATTTTGAGCATTTCATTCTTTAAACATATGCAAAATTATTAGTTCATTTCTTTTCATAAATTTTGTTCACATGTACCATTGAATAAGTGTTTGAACCAATAGGATGAGTGTTGTGAAGAGTATTTTGAGTACGAAAGTGATTTTTAACTAATTAATATAGTAAACCATGAATTTGTAGAATATTAAATTAACTTATGCTATATATTTTAGTTGTAAACTTAAAAAAATATTAAAAACATGAGAAGTTTTGTTATTCCTTTTATTTTGTTTACATTTTTCATTTTTACTTTGTTTTAAATTTTATTTTGTTGGTTTATGTTACTTGTTTGCTTTAATTTTTGCATTTTAAATTTGATGTTAATAGGTATCATCTTTGAAAGCCATCACGAGACTTAGGCTCGTCTACTAGGAAAACCTAGGGGTATAAAGGTTTGTTGCATATGTTAAATGCAATCATGTCAATTTAAAAAAATAATTTAGGATACTTTAATTATAATTTTACTTTTTCCTCTTTCTTGCTAAGAGACTAGTAAGAAGCTCGTTGGGGGTTGTGATGAGTCTTTAAAAGCACTAAGTATATTATGATTTTATGTACTTTAAAAGATAAAATAGATTTATATTTGCAGAGTTTTATCATCTTTTATGAAAAATATCTTTTCAGAATTACATGTATCTTTTATCATTTTTTAGGTATTTCTTGTATTAAAAATAATTTAACTTGAAGAATTACGAAACATTGAAACATATGTAAACCTTATGTATGTATACAACCAGATATAAAAAAAGGAGAGAAATACAAATAGAATTGAAGACATATAGAACTTAGTAGGCCACGACATGGAAATATTGTTTGATGTAGTGCATGTGTAATGAATAGAGTTCCCACCCTATACAACATGTTATGTTGTGGTGTGGATTTTAAGTGTGCAACAGTGCTAGTCTTCTAATCCACCATTTTCTCCTTTCCTCCACCTATAAAAGGAGTCTTAACCTCTCATTTTAATAAATCACTATTCTTTTCATCCATTTATCGCATCCTTCTCATCTTTTCTCTAAGCTTTTTAGGGTTTCTTTACCTAGTTTAAATTTCTCTCAATTGTGAGTTGAAAATGGTTATAGTTTTATGTAATAGTTTAGTCCAAGCTCAATAAACAGGAATTGGCAATTCAGTTTAGAGGTTTCTAGTTATAGAAATAATACTAAAATTCTGTATTTAGAAGGATACACTTGAGGTATAATTTAAATATATTCTTTTATTTTCAAATTAATTTGTTTTATTCTAAATGCTATGTTTAAAATATTGGAAATAAATTTAAATTAAGTATGTCTAGCTAGAATTATTATGGGATATTAGTAAAGAAGTTATGCTTGTAAAATATTAAAATAGGTAAAACATTTTTAAAAAATTAAGTAGTATTTTTTATTCAAAAATTCTACAGAGTTTATCACAAGAAATATAGTGATGTCACAATTTTCATAATAAACTTAAAATGTGAAAGTTAGATATGAGATTTAATTATCTAGATCTAATTTAGAGTATTGCTTTAATATCTTTGATTTGGTTCATATGTATACTTGGAGTGTAAACTTTATTTCAAAGATTTTTATAAGAATTACTATAAAAAAGTATATTGGTGATATATTTTTATAGTAGTTTTAAAATCTAAAAGTTAGTTTCCATATATTTAAATTCTTAAATCCAACTTTGATATCTTGAATGAAGTTTAAATTGTTAGACACAACCGAATGTGCCAATCAAATGATTTATTAATCTCTTAGAAAAGAAGCATAATTTAATTAAAATAAAATACTAGTCTCAATCGAAGTCAGTAGGTGATTTTAATGAATAACCAATAGTAGACCCGACTGAATGTGCTATTTGAACATATAAGAGAGAATCAATAATCGTAATTTATATCTTTAAATAACCTAATCAATATTAAGTAAGCATAATTAACCAGTTAATGTATCCTATAAATTCTCCACTGAGTATAAATTTTATTTGTATAATGTTTGTCGAATCTATCCTATTTTATGTCATTGATTAGATCTTTGAAAAATCCAAAACATTATGATAGAATGTTTTAGGTTTTTTTTGTTTTTAAATATGTTTTTAAAAATTTGTTGAATTATTTAAAAACTAGATGATTCTTCTTTACAATAACCATGGAAGTATACTTATCATTTTCTATAGGTGATTCATGCTCTTGCGAGTAATTATAAATATATAAAATTTGTAGACCAATTTTTTGCACATTAATACTTTATAGTTCAAGAATAAGTGGAGTTGTACAAAAAGATAATATATTCTATGAAAATACTAGAATAAGAATTAAGAGTGTCAATTATACTTTAATCTATTAAATGCCCAATATATAGAAAACAACTCCTGCTACAATATGTGCCCCACATATAAAAATAAAATAAAAAACAATATATCTATATATATCTATATATATTCAAGAATAAGTGGAGTTGTACAAAAAGATAATATATTTTATGAAAGTATTAGAATAAGAATTAAAAATATTAATTGTACTATAATCAATTAAATGGCCAATGTATAAAAAACAACTCCTATTACAATATGTGCCCACATATAAAAATAAAATAAAAAACAATATATATATATATATATATATATTCAAGAATAAGTGTAGTTGTACAAAAAGATAATATATTCTATGAAAGCACTAGAATAAGAATTAAGAATGTTAATTGTACTATAATCGATTAAATTCCCAATGTATAGAAAACAACTCATGCTACAATATGTGCCCCTACATATAAAAATAAAATAAAAAACAATATATATATATATATATATAATATAAGGGGATAAGCTAAAAATAATTACAAAAAATGGTTATTATTGAAAAAGAGTGGCAGAAAAAGAAGAAGTCAATAATAATGTTTGAGTTTAAACAATGAAATTTGACCTCATTTTATTGACATGATTGGTCTTAGGATAATAATATTTATAGGTCTCTTTCTTTTACTCCATAAACTCTTCAACTTTTGTTTTTCCTTTTTTCTTTTATTTGATTCAACCAACAAGCCTAGCGATAATATGACCAAATAAAATACCTTTTGATTTTAGGAATATTTTGGTGAATGAAGATGTAATTTTAAGAAAAATCATATGCTATCTAATTCAACTCTAAAAAAAATAGTTATATTTTATAGAGAAGAATAATTTTTCAAGTTGTTTAAGTTATATGATTTTACAACTGCTAATTGATATTACATCACACATACATTTTGAGCATGATTACTGTACGATAGTTGTAATAAAGGGATGACTAAATGAAATATCTAACATTTATTAGAATTTAAAATTGTAATATTGTTAAACCTCTAAGATATAATGTCACAAATCGTATTATCTTAATTATGGGAGTTGACTTTGCTCAAAGACTAACAAAGAGTAGGTGTGGGGGAGTTTGATAAGTGTTATGTTATATTCATGTTTATAGATATCAATTAATTTGCATATATATATATATTTCATTATTATAATGAGTTAAAATTATTTATTTTGTATTTACTGAAAATATCAATTTCTAGACTTTTTTGGGGATTTTTTTGGTATTTTGTGAATTTTTTTATTGTTTTTATATAATATGTGGATAAACTTGGAAAGTAAGTGGATATATTTTGCAATTTATTCCTATAGTGGCTTATTCTATCCTTTTGACATGTGGTGCAAATTAATTCTATCTCAAACAAAATACTAGCAATCCTAATTACATTCTAATTTGAATTTTATCTCTTATAAATAAAAAATAAAAGAGACGATAAGAATATTAGAACATAGATTTAGAGAGATTTAGATACAGAGCTAAAAGAATTAAGCTAGAGGCAATAACTAAGAACAAGGTTAAAGAGGTGATTAAAAGAGTTACAAATCAGATTCAAGAACATAAATCCTAATATTTCTTCTCCTTTCTTTTACTCTTATCATGAATAATATTCTAAATTATTATTTTCCATTAGTAGCTAAATTTATAATTGATTGTAGGTGATTTCAAAGCGCTAGACATGGATTTTAAAATTAAATAAGATCTATAATATTCTATTCATCTATTATTTTTTATTATGTATTAATTCTCATTTTTAATCTTTGTATGAATTTTCTTAATTATTTAATTATATGATTAAATAATCAAATTAATTGATTGTTAATTGATTTAGTTGGTTGGGTACGTAATCGTTTGATCAATTTAAATAATTAGCAATAAATTGCTTGCAATGAGAATTAATAATCAAGATAACTAAACCAAGCTTTTGTGTTTAACCTTGATCTAATTTACTTCTTAAAATTGAATACTTTTGATAGATTAAATTTAGAGAGCACATTATAGGTTATCTATTAGAAAGAGTTAGAATTAAAAGATTATTTAATTTAATGAGTAGGTAAGAAAAAGTCGAGACTTTTGAGCTTGTAAATTTCTCTGAGTTGGTATAATCAAGGAATAGGAGATTAGGATATGCTTATGTTGATTTGCAATATATGCTAGTGATAGATAATGATCTTGCAATCGTTTAGTTGTTCATATCTTTATTGTAATCTACATATCTTATTTTTATCTTATTAATCTTTAGTTTTTAGAATTCATTTTTAGTTTATGAAACAAAAAAAAACCTTTTTACTAATTTGAATTAACTTGCTAACAAGAAAGAAATTAGTAGATATTGTTGCCAATCCTCCTAGGTACAACAACCTTTGTTCCTAAAATTATTTATCACTTGTACATGATCACGTCTACTTGCATGTTTTCAATCATGTTAAAAGGTATCATTCAATGCCTGTAATCACCCTAACCTTACATGGAAACCAAAAAGTTACCCAATATATGCCCAAAACCAAACACAAAGGTCATATGAAAATCAACCTTACCTTCTAAGTCAACCCAATAAGCCAATTTTAGAAGATAATTTGAATGCCTTTATTCAAATTAGTAGATACAATGAGATGATGAATAATCAAAGGTTGAAAGGGTTGGACTAAAAGTTGGGTAGCTAGCAAGATGCATGCAAAAAAAAAAGGAAAAGGAAAGCTACGCAATCAAACAGAACAAGTAAAGGATGTCACAATCTTTAAAGTGGTAAGGTATTTAACAAAACATTACCTGAGATTTCTAATGAGTTATCCTCTAGTGAAGGTAATGAAAAAGGTGAAATTATAGTATCCTAAAGTGGAGAGACAAGTGCCAATAATGAAAAACCTTCTAAGAAAATAATTAAGAAGTCAACTAAAATTCCTAAAATTCAAAATATATTATAACTACCGTAGCAATCAATGCCATTTCCACACTAGCTGAAAGAATCCAATCAAGATAAGAAATTCTCTAATATTTTTAATATGCTTTCTAAAGTAAATATAAATTGACCTTTATTAGAAGTGATCAAGAATATGCCCCCCTATGTTAAGTTCTTAAAGGAATTGAATACTAAGAAAATGAGGTACGAGATTGATGAGAGACTTGTGGTATTAGAGGTATCTAATGCTATGCTTTAGCACCAACTATCACCAAAGTTGAAAGATCTAGGAAGTTTTATCATAAACATAACTATGGGGATAGAAAGGTAGTAAGCAATGCTTGATTTAGGTGATAGCATAAAATTTATGCCATATTCTATTTTCTTACAGCTAGGTTTGGGAGATTTAAAACCTACAACCATGTCTCTTTAGCTTGCAGATAGATATATTAAATATTTGAAGGGAATGGTTGAAGATGTGCTAGTATAGGTAGATAAACTAATAATATTTGTTGATTTTGTGGTTCTATGTATATAGAGAAAAACAAAACCTTGGACAAATAGCATATAATACTTCTTGGCATACCAATCATGGTCACTACCAAAACTATTATTAACATTCAAGATGGGAATTTAACAATGATAGTCTTTGGAGAGACTGTCCATTTTTAACTATTCAATCTTTCCTTCTATCTCTACCATTAATAAATGCTTTAATATTAATTCAATGGATAGATTTGTACATAACAATTTTTTTGTAGGATAGAATAGAGGACAAACTAGAAATTTCTCTTACTATTAAAAAGGTATAAGAGGGTTTAGATGAACAGACTAAGGGGTATCATGATATGTTAGA
This sequence comes from Hippophae gyantsensis, assembly GCA_030763125.1. Lineage (NCBI taxonomy): Eukaryota > Viridiplantae > Streptophyta > Magnoliopsida > Rosales > Elaeagnaceae > Hippophae > Hippophae gyantsensis. The sequence goes on along the minus strand of CM061031.1, from coordinate 52,346,900 downwards.
TAGTGCTAAAGTAATAGGAGAATTCAGTATACTCTTAGATCTACCTAGAACCCATCTAGGGAAAAGGTCACTCCACCTAACCTAGCACTAAAAGATTTTCCTAAACACCTTAAATATGTGTTTTTGGGATAAGGTGAAACATTTCCAGTTATTATTTCATCCTTTTTCACCAAAACCAAGAATATGAACTTGTTAAGGTGCTTAATAAATTCAAAAAGGCATTAGGTTGGATTATCGGGGATATTAAAGGCATTAGTTCAACTTTGTATATGCATTAGATCAATCTTGAGGATGACACTAAACCTTATAAAGAGGCCTAAAGAGACTAAACTTAATCATGCAAGAGGTGGTGAAAAATGAAATTTTGAAACTTCCAGAAGTATGAGTCATTTAAATTGTTACTGATAGTAGGTAGGTTATTCTAATGCATGTGATACTAAAGAAATCTGGAATAATAGTTGTGAAAAATGATAAGAATCAATTAGTACCCTATAGAATAATCACTAGATGGAGAACTTGTATAGATTTGAGGAAACTAAATTTATACATTAAAAAGGGTCACTTTCCTCTTCCATTCATTGATCAAATGCTAGAGAGACTCATTGTGGATGAATTTATTGTTTTCTAGATGGCCTTTCAAGTTATTACCAGGTACCCATTACATTAGAAGATTAGAAGAAGACCACTTTCACATGCCCTTTTGGGACATTTTCTTTTAGAAGGATACCATTTGGGTTTTCCACCATGTTAGATATATATGATGTTAATCTTCTTAGACATGATGGAAAACTTCATTGAGGTATTTATGGATGATTTTTGTTTGTTTTTGGAATATGATTTGAAGATTTCTTACATAAATTGACTTTAGTTTTAGAACGATGCATTGAATACAACATGAAACTTAGTTGAAAGAAATGTCATTTTAAGATACAATAAGGGATTGTGTTAGGACTTGTAATTTCTACAAAGGAATTGAAGTTGACAAGGCAAAAATAGGGTTGATTGCAAAATTACCACCCCCATATCTATTAAGGGAATTAGAAACTTCTTAGAATATGTATATTTTTATAGACGATTTATTAAAGATTTTTCTAAAATAAGTCATCCTTTATGTAATTTACTGTCAAAAGATATCCATTTTGATTTTAATGATGTCTGCCTTGTCTCCTTTAATACTTTGAAGGATAAATTAACATCTACTCCTATAATTTTGGTACCTAATTTGTCTCTCCCATTTGAAATTAGTATGATGCTTCTGACTATGCAATTAGAGTAGTTTTTGGAAAAAGAATGGATTGGATTTTGCATGTCAATATTATGCTAACAAAACACTCAATGATGCCTAAATAAATTATTCCACTACTGAGAAAATATTATTGGTTGTTATGTTTTCTTTAGATAAATTTAAGTCTTACTTAGTAGTTTCTAAATTAATTATGCATTCTGATCATGTTACTTTAAGATATCTACTTAATAAATTGAATGTTAAGCCAAGATTGATCAGGTAGGTTTTATTCTAACAAGAATTTGACCTAAAAAGGTAGTAAAAATTTAGTAACTGGTCATTTGTCTAAGTTAATATCTAAATTTAATTCTATTGAAGGAGAGAGTAATGAAGAAATATTAAAACTTTTTCTAAAAAACAATTATTTTTAGTAGGTAAAAATCCATGGTATATTGACATTGTTAATTATCTTGCTAGTGATAGAGACCTAACAATCATTTTCACTAAAATAAAAAGTTTTTACAATCTTGTAGGTAATACTTCTGAGATGATCCTTATCTATTCAAGCATGAATGAAGAATGACATATACTTTCAATTTCTACTAAGTCATTCAATTTAAGCAATAAAAATAAATATATGACACTTGACCAAAAGTTTGTTGATGGTATGGAGTAGCCACTCTATGTTTAATGCAATACTTCTTTAGTACTCAATTGAAAGTTTGTTGCCAAAATTGCTCCAAGCATCCCCAAGCCGCTAAAAATTGAATCCTTCAAGAATTTTACAACAATGTTAGCGTCATTAGTTTTAGTGGATATAGCTTTTATCCATTTGGACATATAATGAACATCGACCAAAATGTATTCATTTCCAAAAGATGGGGGAAAAGAACCAAAATGTATGACTTATGGGATGATCCTTATTTATTCAAGCATGAATGACTTAAGTTTTTACACAGAGTGGCTTTAATTTGTTTTTCATTTAATAAAGTGTCATATATTTATTTTTATTGATTAAATTGAATGACTTAGTAGAAATTGAAAGTATATGTCATTCTTCATTCATGCTTGACTTCCAAAAAAGATATATATATATATATATATATATATATGAATTACCTAACCCAATACAAAAGAAAAGCTAAAATACTCACCAAATCATACAAAATATGTACGAACTTTACAATGGGTTATCTCTTTAAAAAGGAAAAGAATATCTCTAAAAAGAGAGAGAGAAAAATAGAAAAGTAAACAGTATAAACTAAATACCATGATCCAAAGATTCTACAAAGTTATGAGAAATGATTAAAACAAAATAAAGATAGGAAATAAATCCCCCTAGATATCATTGCATTTTCTTCATCCGTAAAAGGAATATAACTTAAACATTTTATTTGATGATTTAATTGATGTACGAGGATAATATGTGATTTCTTTATAAATCCTTTCATTTGATTCCTTTCATGAGATTGATGTTATGCACTACTTTGAGCCTTATCTTCGTTGAACATATGTGAATTTATTAATTCATTTCTTTACATAATTTCTATTCATATATACCTTTGAAAGAGTTATTCAACTCATATGATCAATGTGATATTGAAAGTATGACTTGTGATGACTTGTGAGGTTTAGAGTCAAAACGAATTCAGATTCCAAACATAAAATTTGAAAAATTAATATTGATTTATTTTTTATGTGGATATGAATATGATTTTCAACTAATTGTTAAAATAATTTATGAATGTTTAGGATGTTAAATTAAATTATGGTTTGTATCTTGTAAACTTAAAAAGTGACTAAAAGCATAAGAATTTTTACTATTTTATTTTGTTATCTTTTTCATCTTTACTTTGTTTAAATTATAGTTTTTTATTTGTATATTTTTGTTAATTGTTTTTAAATTTTTGCACCTTTGTTTGATATTTGTGGTTTTCATTTTTGAAAGCCTTCAAACGACTTAAACTCATTCATTAGGGCAACATGATGGTTTAAAGGCTTGATGTATACACTAAGTACAACCGTGTCAATTTACAAAAATGATTATAGGGATTTAAAGGCTTGTTACATATGCTCAATGCAACCGTTTCAATCTACATAAATGATTTATGATAGTTTAATTTATTTCATTTTTTATTTTTTCGCTTTCCTTGCTATAGACCAACAAGAAGTTGGTTGGGGGTTGTGATGAGTACTTAAAAGTAGTAAATATAACATGATTTTATGCACTTTAAAATGTTAAAGTATATATGTGTTTTCATAATTTTATCACCATTTTAGCAAGTATTTATAGCTTCAAATTAATTCAATCAATAAAAACTTGAAGAATACTACCTGAAAGCACTCCATTGAACTCATGAAGAATTAAAAACTAACATATGTAAGCCTTACATTTGTTTCAAACCATTGTAAGTGAGTGAAATACAAAAAGGCTTCTAGAAGTTTAGAAGCACGCGGGCCGTAGTGGCCTTTTATGTGTACCACGATGCGAGATAATCGAACACAAATTCAAATATGTTATAGATTGGCTCATGCTACGGTGCAAAGAAATGCATGTTGCGACGTCCAATATAGGATCCATAACTTTCTCTCTTTTGCAAAGTTTTTAACCAAGCCTGAAGCTCTATTATAATCTTCATCCCTCAACTCTCAATTCTCTCTAATTTCTTTTTTCTTAGTTTCAATGTTCTTCTCTTAACTTTAAGAGTTGAACATAGTTTAGTTTATGTAATAGTTTTCTTTCAATCCAGTAAATAGTATTGGGAAATCTATTTGGAGGTTTTTCAAATACAAAAATAGTATCGAAATTTTGTACTTAGAAAAATACACTTGAAATATAATTTAACTCTTTTATTTTCAGATTAATTTTAAGTGTTATTTTTAAGGTTTTATTTAACTTACTGATCATTTATTAAATTTAGAATGTCTAGGTGAAAAATACTATAAGATATTAGTAATATTGTTGTGCTTGTGAAATATTAAAGTATGTTAACATTTTTATAAAATAAATTAAGTTTTATTTTTTATCAAGATTTAAATGAAGTTTGTTAAAGAAAAATATATTAATGAAGTATTTTTCGTAATAAACATGAGAGTTGAATTTAAAATTTAATTATCTAGATCTGATTTAGAGTAATAATCTTGAGGTTAGATGTGATTATCTAAATCTTATTTAGAGTCATGTTTTATTTCAAAAAAAAATATAAGATCTATTATTGAAAAATATATTGATGATATATTTTTTATAATAGATTTAAAATCTGAAACTTAGTTTTCAAATACTTAAATCATTAATCTAACATTGACATCTTGGATAAGAGTTTAAATTGTTAAACCCAATCAAAAGTAACAATTAAATGGCTTATTAATCTCTTAAAAAAGAAGCATAATTTAATTAAAATCAATTAATAGACTCAACCGAAAGTGTTGAGTGATTTTAATTAATAACAAATAGCATACATGACTGAAGGCGTTATTTGTATATATAAGAGAGAAATAATAATCTTAATTTATAACTTTAATAACCTAATTAATATTGAACAAATATTATTAAGTGACTAGTCTATCACATAAGTTCTTTATTGAATTTAAATGTTTATTTGTCTTATGTTTCTTAAGTCTATCTTTAATTTTATGTCATTAGTTTATATATTTAAAAACCTAAATTTTGTTATAAAATGTTTAACTTTAATTTTCGATTTTAAGATTTTGTTGAATTATTTAAAAATCATATGACTCCTCTTTAGGTTGATCTTGTAAGTATATTTATCATTTCTTATAAAATGATTCGTACACTTACATGCTATTTTATAAATACAAAACTCCAACATTTGTATGAGTGATCCCATTTGATTGGTCCATGTCGACTTTAAAAGGTCAAATGGATACAATCATTGTTTAGTCATGTATATCTTTTATTATTTAATTTAAAATAAATATTATAGATTCAATCCATATATAAGAAAGGTTATTAATATTATAAATAATTAAATATTTAAATATTATAATTTATATATTAATTAATTGATTATTTATTTTCGTAATATTTATTAAAATTTTTAAATAGATCTTCAAATGAAAAAGTTACGCTTAAATGACCGAGCTCCTTACCCAAATTCTCTGAAACTCCTTCTCTTTTTACTTTTTATCTCATAAATTAACTTAAGTTTCAAAGAAGATATGACATTCACCAGTATTATCCCAACGCAACCTAACATAAATCAACGTCAACAAATAATATAATTTGAACAAAAGGTATCTCTAGGAGGTGTTAATTTGTGCATATTGTTTGTATCGTCCATATTCGAGTTCGTGTTTTCTATCCCAAATTAACTATTTTTTAATTTTATAAATAAATAAATTATTTATTACTTATCTATTTATTTATAATAAAAAATTTATTAATTTTATAAACATTAATAAATAATTTTAAATAAAAATAATTTATATTATATCGCGTAGGTAATGACAGGAATTGACATCCTAATTTTTCTAAAGTATTATATGTTATGGTATCATGAGCGTTATGTTTACCCACGTCAAATAGAAAAGATGCCGTGTACGGCAAAAAGTAGAACAAAATTCAGTATCGATAATGATATTTTCCCAATACAAAAACTGGCTGCTGTAAAACAACGGCTAGAATAGTTTGATGTCATAATTTAACATTTATCTTTTGAAAATAAAAACAATTACACCATAAAATATTAATGCTTAGATAATAAATACAATATTTTAATAATATTAAATAAAATTTAATCAAAAAAATAGGTTAAAATAATTGTACTTTAATTTAAATAAAATTTAATATAAAATTATATGTAATATTTTTCTAATAATTATAATAAATAAGTTGGTTATAAAAATATTATTTTATAGTTAAAAATTTTAACATTATTATTTTTCTTAAATTTCCTTAAATTTTTCATTATAAATTAAAATTTATTAATACAAAAAGTTATTAAGTCAAAGTATATATAATAAAACCTCAAGATGACTTTGTACAGCCAAATTAACTAGAAGTGTGAGCTGTATTGCTAATAGATCTAAAAGTTTATGAAGCATAAACCATACTAAAATTACAAAACAATTTTTCCTAAATTTTTTTTACACGGTGTTTAAAGAGAAGAAAACTCATAATTATGGTCATGATATACGAATTTCTTGATTTATAATTATCTTTATAGCGTGTGTCTTATGGTTAGTGGAAAAGGAAAAATAAAAAAAATTACACATATTTGTAAATTTTTACATAAATATATAAAAATTATACACTTATTTGTAATTTATTATAAGTATGTATATAAACTTTACACATTCATATGATTTATAATTATCTTTATAGCATGT